>CM028133.1:940187500-941476666 GCA_016271365.2 Neoceratodus forsteri | reverse complement strand
CAAACTACCAGCTGCATCAACAGTCTCTATAGAATGTGAACAATCATAAAATGTGTTTTTATGTTTGCTTGCACGCATGTGCAAGAAACATAGTGCCATCATCCGAGTTTTCGGAGGTGTGGCAGCCGTCTTCCAATTCAAGTCAGTGTGTTTGCAGGCACACACACTCATGCATGCATACTGTGTTCTCGTCTCCTCCCCTCCCCACGCACACACTGTATAGCCGACGGGGGTGCTCAATCCCCTGTCGGCTATGCTGCGCTTCCCACCCCAACAGAGTTCCTGATGCCACGCTGGGAGCCCACCCCAGCATGGCAATAGATCGTATGCCAAAATAGGTGCCTAACTTCGCTGGCTCCACTATCCCCCAAGACACTACAGGACTACAGGATGCCACGCTGGGAGCCCACCCAGCTAATTAAAACGAAACCTGAAAGAAAAAACCTTCCCTCACTGCTGTCTTGACCCCATCTCCCACCCAGCGCCCACCCACTGCGCACCCTGCCTCCCCACACCCCACCTCACCCATACCTCTGGAGCTCGGTAGCGTGATCTTCAGTGGACCAAGGCTGCACGTTTGCACTCTTCAAAGCCGACCCTTGAACTGAGGAAATGCCGGTAAGCTGTATAATGTAATAAATAGGATTTTTTCATCTTTAGTGCATATCTCAGGCATTTTGGGGAATTTTTTCACCAGATGTTCAGCATGGGATTTTTGGGACCCCACCTCATGAATTCTGTCACTATCACGGCGTTAATCAGCCCTGAAAAGTGATTTTGCAGTCACTGCTCAGAACCACCTTTCAGAACTGATTTATGAAATGACAGTGTCACAGTTCATGAGGTAGGCCCCCAAAAACCCTATTTTGGAAATTTAGTGAAAACATTCCCAATAAATTACTGTTTTATGAGCATGTGTTGCGCTGTTTTTACACACCCTCGTAAATTCACGAATTTTCAATATGTTCACTCCAGATTTTCAACATTGCCATTTTACCATACCTTCTTATGAACAGTACAGCTGTCATTTCTCTCATCTGACCCAAAATGTGTTTTGGTGCATGTAGCGCACAATGGCGCAGTCGGTGTGCGAAATCAATGTTCGGGACAGATTAAGAAAATCACAGTGACAATCTTCATGAGCAGAGGTGTTAAAATGGCTATGTTAAAAATTTGGTGAAATAATTCCCAAAAATTACTGTTTTACGAGCATGCGTTGCGCTGTTCCTATGCACGCTCGTAAGTATGCGAATTTTCAATATTTTCACTCCAGATTTTCAACATTGCCATTTTACCACACCTCCTTATGAACATTACAGCTGTCATTTTTCACATCTTGGCCAAAATGTGTTTCCGCCCATGTAGCGTACAATGGCGCAGTTGGTGTGCGAAATCAATGTTCTGGACAGATTAAGAAAATCAAAGTGACACTGTTCATGAGCAGAGGTGTTAAAATGGCTATGTTAAAAATCTGGTGAAATACATCCATAAAATGACTGTGTTATGAGCGACCATTACGCAATTTCCCCACGCACCCTTGTAACTTCATGGATTTCTAATATTTTCAGTCCAGATTTTCACCACTGGCATTTTTCCACACTTCCTTATGAACAGTACAGCTGTCATTTTTCACACCATGGCCAAAATGTGTTTTCTCACTTTCAGCGCAGAAATGTGTGGTCGCTGTGGGAAATCACTGTTCGGGACAGATTAAGAAAATCACAGTGACACTGTTCATGAGCAGAGGTTGCAAAATCCCTGTGTTGACAATCTGCTGTAAAAAATCCCCAAACTAATTGCATTACGGGTGTGCATTGTGCATTTTCTATGCACGCTTGTGACTTCACCAGTTTTTTTAATAGTTTCACTGTAGAATTTCAACATTGCCATTTTTTGCACCTCCCCATGAACAGTACAGCTGTCATTTTTCACATCCTGTTCAAAATGTGTTTTCACACCTGTGGTGCCAAATGGCGTAGTTGCTGTGCGAAATCAGCTTTCGGCTAACAAACTGATATTGCCACTGTTCATAAGGTGGGGGGTCACAAAATATCCATGTTGAAAATTTGGAGTGAAAATACCAAAGAACACCTGAGGCATTAAGGTTTCCAACCATAATGTCCCAGCCTGTAGAGATTGAGAGGCATCAGGGGTGTGACTTGCGATTCTCGCCTGTAATGCTCATACCATTCCACACCCTGCAGCCAGTGAGAGGCATCGAGGTGTGCCTTGGACTCTTCGGCCCCAAAGTTCACCCCACTCTCCTATACAGCACCCATCTCACCGTATTTCCTGATGGAATGGTGTGAGCAGAAGGGCCAAAGACCCCAAGGCACACTGTGACACTTGTCAGTGTCTGCAGGGTAGGGTGTGGTGAAATGGCGTGGCCGTTATGCCTGACAACCCAAAGGCACACCCCCCAATGCCTGTCAGTCTCTGCAGAGTGGTGGTGGGGTTAGCTTCAGTTCAGTACTTCACTGCCATTCCCATTATGCAGCTCTCTAACTCCAACACTACCAATGCCAATGCCAGCAAGGAAACATTCGGCATTGGCAAATGCTTGTTTAAACTAGGGACAGTTTGAGGCCTAAGGAGGGTGACAGTGTCCCTTTGAGTACATGTCTTCAGTAATAAAGAATGATGTCCTGAAATTCAAATTTGGTGGAAATGTTAAGAGATTCTAATCCTTATTATCCAACTGTAATCATCTTGCAGGAAACAAGGTTTAATTGTTTTCATGATCTGGTTGCCAAAAATCCAGCAACCTGATTGGCTGAACCCTCTCCTTACCTGTGATTAACATCCACAACACACTCATGTGTAGGAAAAGGTACCAGCCAACAAGTCTTTTTACCTGTTCCCAATCCATCTGCTCATAGATTTTAACTGCTAGGCTGAAGCTGCAGTTGTAAATACCAAAATATATATTTTTTGCTTTGTTTTCATTAAAAGAAACCCCGTCCTAGCCACTAGCTGGAAAAGTAAACAAAAAACAAAAACCAAAATACATAAAATAAAATAAAAAAACTTGCCCTGCAAATAATCCACAAACAAACCATGCAGTTTGTAAACATTGCCAGTTGGACACAGTAACTGCTGTTGACCGTAACACGGAAACTCCAAATCCAGTCACAAAATGGCTGCTGTCTTTTTTCAAGATTGCACCACTAGAAATAACACTCATGACAGCATTACAGCAAAGTTTTGAAACTGTTTTTCTCCTCCTCACATTGTACTCAGCAGCAGACTCCTGTTGACTGCGCCATCACTCACTGCGGCTCTTAACTTTCACTTACCACTGCCACAGCTCATATTCAATGACTGCCAGATATCCGTAATTTCAGCCTCAATTTAGCCACTGCAAGCACTGCTCACTTCATACCAATTTCAGCTCCCAAGCACAGCTTTCAGTATTGGATTCCCACATTATTAATAAAAAAAAAGTATATCACACAAACAAGTGATAGTATGTACATGCGTGGAAGGGAGGAGTTACATAAAAGGCACTTTTACATGGGACGCTCGTTCCATGAGGATGCGTTGTTCTGCTTGGTCTGTTGCTGAGTGGATTGCCTTTACATGCTGTGATCTATATCGCAATGAGTGGTATAGATCAACTGTAATGTTACCCTTTTTGTGCCATGTACAGGTGATCTGCTCCGATGCAGCCAAAAAAGCACATGATTCCCTGTTGTCCTAGCACCCTTCTGGCACCAAAACAAGCAGATGGGTAACATTACATGGCCGGGTGGAACGGAAGAAAATTCTCCGAAGCCAGGAAAGCAGGGAACATGGAATTGGCGAATGTTCGGTTCTCATGCAGAACTGATCGCCTATACACAGCAAAAAGGTAACGTTACAGCTGATCTGTATCGCTCATTGTGATACAGATCTCTGTGTGTAAGGACACCATAGAGTCATGAAAGGTTGCTACAGTGCCACCTACTACTACCTCCATGCAAAAAAAAGAACTAATTTCTCATGCATCCATTCACATTAAATCACTAAAAAAAACATTTCTAAATTGATTTTTTTTTTAACATTTACTTTATTTAAAAAAATCCAGTTCATAAAAGCAATAATACACTCCAGGGTGTGGTGTATCATGGGATATCATCACTTCTTAGGTGCATGAGACACTCAGCCTATGGCCTCATGCCTCACAACGCACCTGAGGCATGACAATATCCCCTGATATACCACACCCTGTCATGTTTTATTGTTTCAGTGCTCAGTCATGATAACAGTGTGTGTAGTGATGATGCCAGTGGGTAGTGATATAATGATTTACAGTTTGTTTCTGCAACATGAACTGTGGGCCCCATGATCAGTCGTAAGGAGTGGTAACATACAACGAGGGAAACTTCTCCCCATTTGTACATTTTGTCTCCTTATCCCCTTCCCCTGGCCACACCTAGAAACAAGCCTTGGCTCAGTGTGCCTTTTCCTGTTACCACGTTTTAATAACTCAGTAAACAAATTGTGACGCCAACATTTTGTGCCATATACAAACTATTAAGTTACAATGTGGAGAAGTCCTGCCTGTGACTATGTTGCAAACCAAATAGCTTTTTCAGATGGTAGTGGATGTAAATGGAGGGTTGCAGCCACTAACAAACCAGTTGAGGACTGTAGCCTTCTCCCTAGGCTCCCCCCCCCCCACCATGTGGATCCAGTGGGCTGGTTGATTCTTGTATCTTTGGCCTGATTACCATTGACCCTAGCAGTCCAACGGACCCTCCAACTACTCCTCAACTTTTGCATTACCTGCCATCCAGTGGTACACCCACCTTAACCCCAGTCCTCTGCAAATGTGACTTACGTAGAGATTCCCCACTCTGCCCTCCCCTGACGTGCTTCCTCTCTCTACTCTGCAGTTCCATTTGCAGCACTGTAACCCCATCCCCTCCACCAACTCCCTGTATTTATTCGACAGGTAGGGGGTCAAAAGAAGCTGTGACCTGCTGCACATGACCCATCAGTCATCTGAACATGACCCCAATGGCCACTTACACGGTGATTACCTTGCTTACACAGTCACACAAACACTGTTATAACTTTTCAGGGAAGTACTGTCTGTAAGTCTGATTACCACAGCTCAACTGTTTGCAAATCACAGGGTGAAAGCCCTTAAAATTGAGCACAGTGCCTCCCACTCTCCCATTTACTATAACATTTTGCTGAGTACAAAATAAAAGCTATTGTCCATTCTCAGAAACAAACTGATTCTTATACGTCTGGGTGGTTTGGATTTGCCACAATCTGAGCCACCACGAAGATCCAGTAGCTCGACAAATCCAAGCGGAAACCGTGCTGACTGCAAAAAGCTCGGTTCAACTCAAGATTACTGCTGAAATCACTGGAGCGCAGTTTCTGACATGTAAAACCCATGTGGTTGGGCTTTGAATACAAGAAATACCTCAAGAAGAAATGTTTGTGTGGTATTTCTTGCTCTTTCACCATCACACACAGCCAAGTTCTTTACTCAGTGCGCAGCGATGAGAGAGGGAGGACATGTTGCTGGCTGCTCCAACTGTAAAATGATCAGAAATAAACTGGGGAGGAGAAGTGAAAGATTTAAGAAACAATTACTTTACCAAACAATGACATATTTTACAAGAAAATAATTACTACTTAGGACTGGGAGGGGACCTAGTTAGGGCTGGGAGGGGACAGTAGATGGGGCAGATAGCAGGCCAGAAGGGGAAGGGAAGGGCACATAAATGGATACAAGTCCCTTTCCACAGAAAGTGTCCTAAAGGAACTGGAAGGAATAAGATTCGATTAAGCTATGGGCCCAGATGGAGTGCTCCCCAGGGTGTGGAGGGAGCCCAGAGAAGTGGTGGCTGAACCTTTGGCGAACCTGAACAGCCGATCACTGAAAACAGGTGAGGTGCTCAAAGACTGGAGAACAGCTGATTTAGTCCCTTTATACAACAGCGGGAACAGAGAGGAAGCGGGAAACTACAGACCGGTCAGCCTCGCCTCAGTAGTGGGGGAATATTATGAAAGCACTACTAAAGGAGAGATTAGTGGAACACCTTGTGGCCAATGGTCTACAGGATCCAAGGCAGCATGGTTTTACTTGGGGGAGGTCGTGCCAGACTATCCTCATTGAATTTTTTGACTGAGTGACAAGGGAGGTGGATCGGGGCAGGGGGGCAGTGGACGTGGCCTATTTGGACTTCAGTAAGGCCTTTGAAACTGCCCCATAGGAGGCTGTTAAACAAGCTGTGCAATATGGGTATGAGTAGGATAGTAGTGTGGTGGGTGGGGAATTGGTGAGACGGCAGGACACAGAGGGTGATGGTAAATGGCTGTCACTCCATAGAGGGAAGGGTGACCAGTGGAGTGCCACAGGGATCAGTGCTGGATCCGGTGCTCTTCAACATCTTTATCAGTGACATTACAGATTACATAGAAGGGAGAATTCCCCTGTTTGCTGATGACACAAAACTCTGTAACAGAGTGGACATGCCAGAGGGAGTGGATAGAATGAAGAGAGACTCACAGAAGCTTGAGGAATGGGCAAGGGTGTGGCAGTTGAGATTTAATGCAAAAAAAGTGCAGAATAATGCACACGGGGCATGAAAACCCTGGAACAACATATCAGCTGGGGGGGGGGGAGATATAGCATGGTCCAAGCAGGAAAAGGACCTAGGGGTTATCATCTCTGATGACCTAAAGGTTAGGAGTCAGTGCAACAAGGCGGCGGGTAAAGCAAATAGGATGCTGGGATGCATATGCAGAGACATCACCAGCAGGAAAAGGGAGGTCATAATTCCACTGTACAATACATTACTGAGGCCACACCTGGAGTAGTGTCCAGTTCTGGAGGCCTTACCTATGTAAGGATATAGACAGGGTGGAGACAGTTCAGAAGACGGCAACCAAGATGGTACAGGGTTTGCATCACAAGTCCTACAAGGACAGACTGAAGGACTTGAATATGTACTCCTGGAGGAGAGGAGGGAAGAGGGGGGATATGATAGAGACATACAAGTACCTCACAGCGAGGAACAAGGTGCAGGGAAACACTATTTTTCAGAAGAAGAGATGTTCCAGGACTAGGGGTTGTGGGCTGAAATTGGAGGGAGGGAGGTTCAGAGGTAACGTGAGTAAGTATTTCTTAACAGAAAGGGTGGCAGACAAGGGAACGCCTCCCCCAAGGGGAGTGAGGGAGGTGGTGGGGCTGGAAACAATTATGGGATTTAAGAATGCATGGGAGAGGCATGGGGGGATCCTAGCAACTGGAGGAAGGGGACAACCCAGTTCAAGAGAAGCTTGAAGAGGCAAAATGACATGTGCAATTGGGCAGACTAGGTGGGCCAAAGGCCCTTATCTGCTGTCAGTATCTGTGTATCCATGAAAAGCTTCTGGAACTGGGGGAGGGAGAGTACAGAAAAGAAGAAGGTGAAAAAGTGAAAGTAAAGGGCCAAACTATAACATGGCGATGAAAAGAACCAAAGAAAAGTGTATCTTAAAAAATAAAACCAGTTACTTTACAAAACAAAGACATTTTACAAAAAAAAAAAGAGAAAAAAAAGAGAATTACTACTTAAGTGGAGGGGGAATTAGAAAAATGGAAAAGCTCCTGAAGAGATGTGTGTATGTGTGTGTGTGTGTGTGTGTGTGTGTGTGTGTGTGTGTGGTGGGACCATAAATAAACTGGGGAATAGAAGTGAAAGTAAAATGGCCCAAATTGAAAGACATTGGCCATCATATTCAAACGCTTAGAGGTGCACTATCTGGATTAGCGCCGCACTAACCAAGAACAGAACAGTTGGTTAGGGCAGGGGCTATATTCAAAGGCCCCTGCGTGGCATGCTAACCTGACAGCATGACCATGCAGAATATACTGCTATGTCTATACAAATGAGGGATCCCCATGCATAATGGCACATCTGTATATCTGAAGGTTTTGGCAGCACTAAACAGTTGCCATTGCAGTGCTGTTTAATGCTGCAAAAACCCTGTCTTTAACTTGGCATGATGGATGCACCCTCCCCCACATCGCTCGTTCCATATGGGATATACTGAACTGTTGTGTCTAGTGGTCCCTCCACCATCTTGATCACCCATGCTGTTCCACATAATTGTATACCCTGGTGTCTAATGGTCCTACACATCCCCGACAACTGTTCATGTGTCTTAAATAAATGTATACCCTGGTGTATGGTCCCCCCCCATCAGCCATGCTGTGTCAAATAAATGCATACCCTGGTGTTTAGTGGTCCCCACCAGCATTTATCTGTTCCATATGTAATATATCTAATCCTGGAATTTAGTGGTACCCCCCAACCCCGATCGCCATTGCTGTTTCAAATAAATGTATACCTTGGTGTCTAGTGGTTTACCCGGATCACCCATGTTACGAACTTATGAATTTGCCATCAGATAAAGACCTTATGGTCTAGCGAGTCTGCTCGAGTGTGCAGCTAGCAACCCTTATACTGCAGCTGCCCCTCCCTCCTCTCTCCTGACTCTCCCTCTTACCCTATCCCATCCCCTTTTGAAGCAGACCACTGTTCTGCAGGATACCACTTCCCCAGGCAATGCATTCCACCTAGACACCTCTCTCTCCATAAAAAGTGTCTTCTCATTTCCCTCCTGAACCTTCCCCCCTCCAATCTGAGATCGTGACCACCAGTGTCCCTACACCCCCTAAACTTGAATAGTCCCTCCATGTCTGTCTTGTTTATTCCCTTCATGTACTTGAAGGTTTCAATTATATCCCCACTGTCTCTCCTCTCCTGGCCCCATTGCCTTGTCCACCCTTAACTTACCCAGTTCCTCCAATACCCTGCTGTCCATGCAGAGGCTAGAGTCCACTTCCCTGGCTTCTGTACCTTTCCCTCTCAATTTTGGTCCCCTCCCCTCTCCTCTTTTTAGATTGTGAAAACTGAGCAGAAGTACCTGTTTAGTAAGTCTGCTTTTTCTTCATCCCTCTCAACTGTTGCACCCCCCTCCCCTATAAGTCTCATTATACCCTACTTGTTTTTCTACTCTTGCTTATGTATCTGAAGCATTTTTTGTTCCCCTTCTGGCCTCTTTCGCTATCTTCTCTGCATCCACCTTCACTCTCCTGATAGTCTGCCCTGCCACTCTAAGCTTTCCCCGTATTCCTCCCTTTCCTCTCTTCCTTGTGTTCTTTTGTATGCCCTGAAAGCCCTCTTTTTTTACCCTATTACCCTTCCTATCTCTTTAGAGAACCAAAGCGGCCTCCTTCCTCATTTGCTCTTCCCTATCTTTCTAATATACATCTCAGTGGCATTCAAAATTCCTCCTTTTATTGCTCCCCTCAGTTCTTCCATGTCCCCCAGTTTTTCCTTGCCTTCCATTTCATCCCTGAAGAATTACCACATTTTATAGAAATAGAAACATAGAAGTTGACAGTAGATAAGGACTGCAAGGCCCATTCAGTCTGCCCATTTTTTCTATCTTATGAATGTGCCATAGGCCTTTGCTCTGTCAATGGCCTATCTATTCATACTCATCCTCATCTGTATTGCTCCCTTATGCCTATCCCATGTCTGCTTGAAGCCCTGGACAGTATTCATATCCATCACTTCTTGAGATAGACCATTCCATGCATCCACCAACCTTTCTGTGAAAAAGAACTCGCTCACATTACCCCATAATCATCCTCCCTCCAATCTCATGCTGTGTCCTCTTTTCCTGCTATTTTTCTTATATTGAAACATGTTAGACTCTTTCACCTTGATAATGCCCTTAAGATGTTTGAATGTTTCGATCATATCACCTCTCTCCCTCCTTTGCTCTAGGGTATACATACTGAGCTCCATTAATCTGTCCTCATATGTTTTCTGATGCAGTCCCTGAAAAATTTTGGTTGCGCTTCTTTGGACTGCCTCCATTTTGTTAATGTCTTTGTGCAAGTGCGGCCTCCAGTACTGCCTGCAGTACTCCAGAAGGGGCTTAACCAGTGTCTTGTAAGGAGGGATTATTACCTCCCTCTTACTACTTGTGATACCCTACTAATACACCCCAACATCCCTGTAGATCATCTGAAATCCATTCGCCGGAAGTCCGGCACCTTGGTGGTGGTTCAACTCCCTTCTGCCCCTGTCCCAAGACTAAACCTAACTACTCTGTGGTCACTTGTCCCCAAACTTTCCCCCACTGAGACCTCCACTGCGCTGTCCTCATTTGTCAGAATTAATTCCAGTGTAGCTCCACCCCTAGTCGGTTCTCTGACCAGCTCCTGCAGGAGTGCTTCTTGTATGGCATCCAGTATCGCTTTACTCCTTGCTGATGCTGCCATTGGAATCTCCCAGCCCACATCTGAGAGATTGAAATCCCCTCCCAGCAGAAGTTCCCCCGTGCATGCTATCTTTTGTACCTCTTTCATAAACTCCTCGTCCACTTCCTCCCCTTCATTCAGCGGCCTGTAGGCCACTCCCAGGTGTATTACCTCTCCAGTCCTTTTGACTAACATGACCCAGAGGACCTCCACCAATCCCAGATTGTCCTGCCTTTCTGTCACCTTTATCCCCTCCTTTATGTATAGTGCCACCCCTCCCTCCTTTTCTCTGCCTATCCTTTTTTAAAAAGCTGTGCCCTGGGATAACCATTTCCCAGTCATGATTTTCTGTCAACCATGTCTCCGTTATGGCAACCAGGTCTAGTTCCTCCTCCAACATCATGGTCTCTAGCTCCCACAATTTATTTCCCATACTTCTAGCATTTACCAGTATACCCCTCCATCAATTTCCCCCCTTGCTCAATCTTTTTTTATCTCTATATCCCCTGCCCCCTCCTGCGGAGGAGTGTTAACTATGCAACCCCCCCCCCCGATTCTTCCTCCAACCCTTTCCTAGTGCCTTCTATGATTTTAAACCACAAAATAAATAAACTGAAAAATACCTAGTATATCAATCAATCAATCAATCAATCAATCAAAGTCTTTATTTAACCAGGCGATCACCGTTGAGCAAGCTCATTTTTGAGGTGGACCTGGGTTTGTTAACAAGGAACATGGGACAATATACATGGGATGCAACACACAAGAAAATAGTAATAATACAAATAAAGTGAGATACAATAATACAGTATATACAAAGTATCAGCAGGTAGCAATGACAGTAGTATATGTTTGGAACAGAAGATACAGCTAGTTTTGGGTAGGACACAATTTTTCATAAAGTAAAGAAATGTACATATCAGGTGCACCGAACACAAATAAAACCTAATATAAAAAGATATATAGTGATACGGTATGAAGAATTTAGAGCTGGAACCAGGGTTAAAGGAATGTGGAAGGGACAGATATGGGGTAGAAAAAGGGGAGAGGGAAGAGTCGATTATAGATGTGATCAGTCTTTCAACAGTAGTAATTATAGTGTGCTTGGACTTATAGGAGTCACTATTTAGGGTAGACAGGCACCGGACTTCTTATTATGATGTAGTTATAGAGATTTAAAAGCTGCTAGGCTGATGGGCTGAGTTAATTTCAAAGTTTTTTCCAGCTTGTTCCACAGTTGAGGGAGCACAAAGCTGATGGCTGCTCTGCCAATGCGAGATTTTGCTTTGTAAACATAAAGGTAGATATATGAGGTGCTTCTCAGGGCATACTTCCCCAGAGTGCACAAAGGTAAACAGACAGAGATATAGTGGGGCAGTTTATTTGAGATAGCTTTGTATGTCCAAACCGCAGCATTTTTTTGCCAGCTGTAAGCAAGTGATGACCATCCCACTGCCGTGTACAATGCACAATGCTGGGTTGAGTATGGAAGACCTGTGATAAATCTTATGGCTCTGTGATAAAGCGTATCGAGTTTGGCTAGAGTACCCTCGGGTCCCTTACTATATAGAAAGTCTGCGTAATCCAATAGGGAAAGAAAGGTAGTTTGAACCAGTTTCAGTTTAGCGTCTCTTGTGAGGAGATTATTAATCCTAAAGAACAGACCAAGTCTTTGTCTAAGTTTCTTTGCCAGTTCTTTTAAGTGACCTGTGAAAGTATGTCTATGGTCTAACCAGACCCCCAGGTACTTGAACTTTGGTACGTAGTCCAACTGCTCACCTAGAATGGTAGTGATCTGTGGGAGTGTCCAAGCAATTGCAGGATTTATTGCATTTTGAAGGGGCGAGAGGAACATTGCTTTGTTTTTTTTTGCATTTAAGAGCAGTTTCTGGTTTATAAGCTGATGTTGCAGCAGATTAAATTTATTTTGGAGGGCTTTATAGGCCGCTTCAGGTGTGGGGCTACTAGCATAGAGTACCGTATCATCCACGAATAGGTGTATTTGTGCTTCTTTGATGGGGGCATCTACGTTGTTAATATAAATGGTGAAGAGCAAGGGACCATGAATGGAACCTTGCAGTACACCCCTCAATAGGGGTTTTGTTGGAGAAACTTCCCCTTCTGCCTTTACTTGTTGAAGTCGTCCTGAGAGGTAGTTGGAGAACCATTTAAGGGATAGGAAATCCAAACCAATGTTCCGGAGGGATGATAGAAGCAGTCTGTGATCAACGGTATCGAACGCCTTGCTTAGGTCCAAGAAAACTGCGCAGACAAAGTTCTTTTTGTCTAAATCAAGCTGCCAGTCATTTGTCACCATGGCTAGAGCAGAGATTGTACTGTGCTGTGCTCTAAAACCGGATTGTAACAGGTTGAGCAATTTTGACAGGATTGGAAGTAGGGAGATTGGCCTATAGTTATTGAGGTCAGTAGGATCTCCTAATTTAAACAAAAGGACCACAAGTGTATTTTTCCAAATGGGCGGTAGGTCACCCTGGGACAAGGATAAGTTGAACAGATGAGTACTTGGGACTGCAAGGACACGGTAGCCAACCTTTAAAAAGTACTGGTCAATGAGGTCAGCCCCAGCACTTTTCCTAGTGTCCAGCTGAAGGAGAAGATCTTCGACTTCTTTCAGGGAAGTAGGCTGCAGAGAGAAGGATAGACTGGGGAAGGGTTTTTCTTGTGTATCCAATCTAAGTTGTTGGCGGAGGATATTCGTGGGAGAGGAGTCAAAGGCTAGCCCTGCAGTGGCAAAATGATTATTGAGAGCATCGAGGATAGATGGTCTGTTAGAGATGACAGTATTGTTGATCAATAATTTAGTAGGTAGGGAATTTACAGTGGTGTGACCTTCAATGTCTTTGATAGTCCTCCAAAATTTGGAGGCATTCTTGAGGAGCTCTCCAGCTGAGAGTGGTAGAAATTAACTTTGTCTTCTCCGACCATTTTGGTGCAGAGGTTTCTCGCCCTCTGGAAAGAATTCCAGTCATTTATTAAATTAGTTTTCCTATCAGTTCTCCAGAGCACATCTCTACTCCGCAAAGCATCTTTCAGGTCTTCTGTAAACCACCGACAGGATTTGTTTCTGGCACAAACTTTTACTATGGGAGCATACTTGTTGAGAGCCCCTAGCACAATTTCTGAGAAAATATCATAAGTCGTAGTCAGGGACTTGGCTAAATAGAAGTTCTGCCATCTCATGGAGTCTCTTAGGTCTGATATATACCCATGGAGATCAAAGTTGCGTATGCACCTATTAAAGGAGAATTTTGGTACAGTTGTGGATTTAATAGTGGATCTTACACATGTGATGAAGCAATGGTCGCTAATATCAGAAAAAAAGATGCCAGCATGGGAGAATAAATGGGGTTTGTTAACTAAAATGATATCCAAGAGAGTACTGTTATTAGGGTTGAGCATGTTAGGACGAGTAGATTTGTTTATTAGCTGTGACATCCAAGGGAATCACAGAACATTTTAAGTGGGGTGGATGCACTGGAGAGCCAGTCTAAGTTGAAGTCCCCTAGAATGATACACTCTGAAGATGCCGAACCCAGGACGTTTTCAAGATGTTTTAACAACTGTAGTCCAGCTGATGGAGGTCTGTAGCATCCTATTATACATAATGAGACACCGGTGGCAATTTCAATCTTTAATGACAAGCTTTCAAATTCGTTTGGGACAGAGGTTGAGTCAATTATGGAGGCAGGGAATTTATCCTTGATGTAAATAGCTACCCCACCACCTCTGGTTTGCCTGTCGGCTCTGAACAAAGAGTAGGAATGGATGTTAACTTCGTTGTTACTGGTCGCTGGTCGGAGTCAGGACTCCGTCATCACCAGAACATCTGGGGAAGTATGACATACCCAGGCCTGAACAGAAGTGATTTTTTTTAATAGGCTACATACATTAACATGCTAGAATGTAAGCCCCTTGAATCTATGTAGCTCTGCTGGAGATTCCATGGGTGCCAGAGGGCCTGGATTAAGCTCAACATTTCCTGAGCATAGTAAAAGCAGGAACACGAGTTTCCTGCAGAGTCCTAGGAGCAGTGTGGGTGGCTGGGTCTTCTTTTGGTTATGTGATTTGTCTGCAACAGTATAGGGAGTTCTGAGACTCGTTCCCAGTTTTTCTGATGCTGCATACAATAATACCCTGACCGAGAGAGTCAATGGGAGTAGAGGGGAGTATGCAGAAGGTGGTGTAGCCCAGTGGGCAGGCTCTAGGAGAGTTTCTGTATGCCGGTGCAGGTGAAGGACCAGCAGCGGGCTAGGGGGAGTTAAAGCACATACAAGTTCTTCTACTTGATAGGAAAAGTCCCGGTCCCAGTATATAATGTTAAAAGTCTTCTAAATAAGAAAATATCTTTGTGTTAGGCAAAAAAGCAGGTTTAAAGACAACCTGCCCTAGTGTAAATTAAGCATTAACCAGCTGCTTCCCACATTTATACAGTGTAAGTACTATTCAGATATGTATGTCTTAAAACCTGTGTACAATAAGTCAATATTATGCATGAATATTCAAACTTATACTATTTAAACATGCTTTGTTTGGGGGTGTGGCCTGACCGTCAGAGCAATGGCTGCTTAATTTCCTCTGCTGTCTCCTTATGGGACAACTTCAACGCTCTGGCACCATAATCTGCGGACATCGGGACCCCCTGCCTCCTCTACTTGTTTGGGTAGTCCACCCTCTACCAACAGGTGGCATTTGTTAGCGGATTCCGACCCAATTTACATCAGTCGCAGTGGAGGGTATCCACGAGCTGCTCCGGTGCTGTAGGCCGCACAGGCCCGTACCTGCCTGCTCGTCAGGACTATTCATATCTGTGGCTCTTAGACTGCTTTGCGGGGCACTTACTCGCTCGTTAACTCTGGCCGCTCTCTGATCTTGCACAGCTGCATTGAAAGTATGTCCAACCCCAGCTTACCGTTGGTACCATCTCAGGGCGCCCAGCCACCTGCGCAGCCACCAGCCGCACTGGCCTCTGTGGGGGACTCCTTAAGTTACAATATATTACTACTATGCTAGAGACCCTGCTAGTGAGAGTCAATGACATTAGCTGCTCCCTTTGTACTACTGTGGCAGATGTAAGACAGCTCCAAGACAATGTGAATGTATCAGAACAAAGGTTGGATGCTCATGAGCAGCAATAGGCCAAATTACTATACAGACTCCAAATGCAGAAGGAAAGACTGGCCACTTTGTGGAATCTGGCTGAGGACCAAGAAAATAGGGCCCAGTGCAAAGATTTGTGCATCATCAGTCCACCTGAGGGGGTAGAAGGCCAGTCCATGGAGCACTTCCTAAATGAAAACCTCCCAGTGCTTCTTGGAGACATATGGAGAGGTCCCATGGATGCTGAGAGTGCCCATCGCATGACTGGGAAAAGGGACAAGCACACTCAGACTCCAAGGCCCATCATCACTTACTTCCTCCACTACACCACAAAGGAGCATATCTTGAGGGCAGCCAGAGACTTAGGGGAGGTTTGATGGCAGGGTTCTTTGGTGACCTTTTATCAGGACTTTGCACACAAAACAGCAGCTAAGAGGAGAGCTTTTGGACCAATCAAGAAATTTCTATACCAGCACAACTTTCAATTTAGATTTCGGGGGCTTACCGATCTGCTGGTTTCCAAGGATGGGCATGAACTGGTGGCTGATCACCATGCGCTAATTGAAAATGGCTCTCAGGTTTTGGCCTAACCTCTCTCCCACTACAACTCCCGAGGCTCTGGGAATCAAGTGCCAAAGTAACCACTAGGGGATCGATTTGTAAAGCAAGCAGTTCCCAGAGGACTCTTTTCCAGCTGGACATGCAACATCTTACAATAGTCCCCCTGTCTCAGTTGTCCCGACTGACCGCTCACCTTCTCCGTTGATGGCCATAGCTCTTTCCATCCCTGGCTGTACTTCATCCCTGCCACCTCGGCCCTCTGGCTCCAATCCCAGACACCAGCAAAGGGCATGGAGCGGCATCCCTGTGCCCCCCGAGCTGTAAATGAGTGCCCCACCTGCAAAAATCTCCAGGGAAGACTACACCCAGCTAACTTCACCTGTCCACCCAGAATGTCAGGATTTACCAGATACGGATACTGATACTACTGTGGACTGGGCCAAGTATTCGGATGCCTCTCTGGTGGAAGTAGTAGATGTGGAGACCCCTGTGAGACCTGGACATCTCTCCTGTGCTGCTGTGGTGTCCTCAGGCCCCCAGGACCACCCGGCCATCGCCGGGCAGGCCAAAGATCCCGGCGGTTGAAGAAATGGACTCTGTCCTGCTACTCTCTGAAATGTTTAGCACCATAATTTGATTGACTTCCTCCTTGACTGCTGCACTGGCAATTGCTCTGGGTCATCTACCTAGTAGGGGCGGTTTGCCTTGTCCAGTTCTGCCATGTGCTCGCTGGGTTTTGGTTGCTGTATTTGTTGGTGGGGAGTTTTGTTCCCCTGTTACTTTCACGGCACTGACACTGACAGGGTTCTCTAGTCAGGGCTGGCCACTTGGTCGCCCATGTTTGCCTCTGCCAGGCGCCTCAAGATTTGGGGTTTATATCTCTGGTAGGGCCCGTAATGCTGGCCAATTCGCCCCGCCCAAGGCTGTGGTTTAGTAGCACCGCTGATATATTCAGTTAGAGAGACTACCCTCTACTCCCTCTCCCTCTTTCCATTCCCTGGGAACCCCCGCTTTTCTCCTCCACATCCCCCGGTTCTATTTCCTTTCCTTTCCCCTATTGCCTCCTGATGATGTCCCGGTGCCCGACCGTAGGTTAGCTGTCTCCCAAGGAAGCTGTTCTCTACAAGGTTCTGTGTGCATACCCCTGATTTGGGTTCTTTAGGCCTGTGCAGCTGAGAGTGGTGGTTCACCATCACTTTCTTTCACAACTGGCCCAGAATCTGCTAGTGTAGTGATGCTTGTTTACACTCTCTTTGAGGTTAATACTTTAGCTGTTACTGGTGTGTTAGTGTTTGCACTTCCTAACCTGTTGTGACAAGTGCTTATATCTTCTTCGGTGTTCTTTTTCCTTTTAGCCTGTTTCCTGTAGCAGTGCATACCTGCAGCTTATACATATTTAACTGTGCCCCTTACAGTCTTGTGCCAAAGGTTTGTTAGTGGTGTCACCAAAGGGTGGAGCACTATACTCCTACTCTGGCACCCTACCTAGCCTTCATTATTTGTTGTCTGAGTAAGTACTTTGTCTTCTATTTGTGAGGATATGGCCCCCTTCATGTCTCCTTTCTAGCGGCACCAATCTGGTTTCCTGGAATGTTAAGGGTCTTAATCACCCTATTAAATGCACAAAGGTGCTCCAGTACCTTTGATCCCTTCGCACGGACAGTACTCTACTCCAAGAGACTCGTCTTCTGGGTCGAGCGATGCCCTGGTTGAAGAAATTATGGGTAGGAGAGGTGCACGTCAGTTCTGCCCTGAATAAATTCAAGAGGGTGGCAGTCTTGGTGAGACATTCATCATCGTGGAAGGTTGATGATTTCCGATGGGATTCGCATGGGAGGTGGGTGGTGGTTAAGCTATCATCCCCAGCTGGGCATCTTATAGTGGCCAACTTATATGCCCCTAACGAAGACCATGTTGATTTTTTCCCAGCCATCAGCCAAGCCATATTTTCTTTAACCCCAGAGGGTCCCTGATCCCTTTTTGGATAAATCGAACCCCCTCCCTCAAACACACCCCAAAGCTAAGGCAACATTGCAGGAGTTTCAGGACGAGTGGGGCTTAGCGGATATGTGATGGGGAGACCACCTAATGGGTAGGGACTATATCTTCTATTCCCATGCTCATGTCACCCACAGCTGCATTGATTTCTGGCTGGCAAATGTAGCTGCAGGCCAGGGCCTTTCTGAGATCAAAATTGGGAGCATTATAATATCTGACCAAGCTCCGGTTCTCACCACCTACATTCCTATAGGACAGCGGTCTCAAAGCACCTGGTGGAGATGTAGTCCCTTACTTCTAAAAGAGCCTGAGTTCTGCTGGATGATCTCGCAGGCAGCCCGTGATTATTTCTCGTCTAACTCACCTGGGGAGGTGTCCGTTGGCACAGTTTGGGAGGCCTTTAAGGCCGTCCTGCACGGTCACATCATAGCTTTCTCTGTGGCTAAAAACAGGACCCACAGAGCAACCCTTGCTTCACTACAAGCGGATCTTGCAGGCTAGGAACAGAAATTCTTCTCATTATGGTCCCTGGGGAGAGATACCTCCCTTCTGCGCTGGATTGTTGGCTATAAATGTCAAATTAACACCATCAGTAACCAAAAGGCGGAATGGCTTCTTCTTAGGGTGTAGCATAACTACTGGGATGGGGTGAGAAAAGCGGCAGGCTCCTGGCCTTTAGATTTTGCAAGCAGCAGGCCTCCTCATGTACCCATGCCCTTCGAGACACCTCAGGGAAAGTCATCCATGACCCATAGGACATCAACATTACTATGAGGTCCTTTTATTCTTCCCTGTATCAGTCACATTCCTTCCTGTCCCCTTCACAGGGAACATTCCCGGTGTCCTGGCCAACATTCCCCTTCCCATAAACCAGTTCATGCAATTATCCAGGCTGTGTGTGGGTGATGATGTGCGATATGGCCATCACCACACATTCGGTCACTTCACTACCAGTCTAGCATTGCTTGTAAAGCACTTTGGGATACTGTGTATGAAAAGCGCTATATAAATGCCGATGATGATGATTCTTCTTCTTCTCCTTCTTCTCCTTCTTCTCCTTCTTCTCCTTCTTCTTCTCAGCTGCAACAAGACCTAGCCCAGTTCTGCCAAAACTCGGTGACACCAGTGCTGATACTGACTCAGGCAAACTGGCTGGATGCCCTGCTCAAAGGCATAGACGTGAGGCAAGCTTTATCCCGCATGGCACCGGGGAAAGCCCCGGGCCTGGATGGAATGATGGTGGAACTTTACCATGCCTTAGAACCCGAAATAACGAGTCCCTTACTTCGGGCTCTGCAAGAAGCTCATAAAGCCCAATCCCTCCCTCCTACTATGAAAGAGGCACCTATTACCCTTCTCCCAAAAAAGTCTAATGACCCACTGAATTGTACGAACTTCCCCCCCATCTCTCTGCTGTCAGTTGATAACAAGGTACTAGCCAAAATCCTAGCCACCTGGTTGCTGGATGTGTTGCCCTCTATTATCCACCCTACCCAGGCAGGCTTCATGAAAAATAAATCGGGCGTGGATGACACCAGGCTGTTGCTCAGTCTCAAATGGGTGGCATCCTGGGCGTCCATTCTTATGGCGGCACTGGCAGTTGATTTCACTAAGGCGTTTGATTCAATTGAGTGGAGCTATTTGTACAAAGTACTGCAGAGATATGGCTTTGGCCCACATTTTTGCCGGTGGCTGCATACCCTATACAGCTCTCCAACTGCACGCATCCTCACCAATACTACTATTTCTCCTCCTTTCCCATTACAGAGAGGAACTGGCTGGGGTGCCCTCTCTTTCCCCCCTTCTCTTTCTGAGAGCCCTAGACCCTCTTGTTTGGACCTTTCTGGCCTCCCTGACCATTTCGGGGATCGAAGTCCACGGCATCTCCCACGTGGTAGCAGCCTATGCCGACAACTTGCTGCTTACCCTCTCCCACCCCCATCAGTCAATACCAGCAGTCTTGTCCATTCTCAAAGACTTTGCTGCCTTCTCAGGACTGACCGCTAATCAGAAAAAGACCATTCTGGCCCCCATGAACCCCGCTTGTCACAGAGACTGTCTTAGTGGCACCGAGCTTGCTTGGGCGGAGAAGGGGTTTACCTACTTAGGCATCTATATTCCCAACCATTGGTCAGAGCTGGAGCCCTACAATTTCTCTCTCTTGCTGGAGCAATTCTCCTTGGAGGTGATCAGGTGGGGCAAGCTTCGGCTGTCCCTGCCTGGCAGAGTAGTGGCGGTGAGGATGTTGCTGCTACCTAAGGTCATGTATCTCCTCAATAACCTGCTGATCCCCCTCTCCCCTAGCTATTTAAATCTCTAGGCCGCCTCATGTTCAGTTACATATGGGATGGCAAACCTCCGAGATAGAGTAGGCAGAAGCTTCGGGCACACTGGATTCGTGGGGGATTGGGAGTCCCTTGGCTCAAGGGTTACCACGTGGTATGCATGACATCTGCTGCTTCCCACTGGTTTGTGCTTGGGCCACACCATGAGCTTCCGTGGGTATAGGTAGAAACTGGGCTGTTCAGGGGCAGCCCCCCCGAGGTGTTGCTCCACCCAGGGACCAAAGACTCCCACCCTCTCTCTCTCTCCCCCATCATGCTCTAGACTCGCAAAGCATGGAGAACCCTCATGTCCCTATCCAATACACCCCAGGAGGTCTGTGCCCCCCTTTCCGATATATGTCTCCGTGGTGCAACCCCCTCCTATTGGTAGGGGGTCTAACCCTTAGATGGCCTACCTGGGAGTCAAAGGGCATACTCAAGGTTCAGGACATATGTGTGGAAGAATCAGACATTTTGCTTTCCTATGAACAGTTACAAGCTAAATTTCTGCTCCCCACTGCGGACTTTTGGAGATATCTCCAGCTGTGCAGCGCTCTCCAAGAGCTTTCCGGACGCTATGAACCTGACAGCAAATGAGAATGGTTGGGGGGGGGGCTCCACAAATCCCCCACCATGCGCAGCCTTATTGGCTGATTATACAGGACTTGGAGAGAAGCTCAGCCAGATCCCTCAGCCTAGAGCAGACTCAAATGGGCAGAGGCTCTTAATTGTATTATTCCCCAAACTACCTGGTCCCAATATCTGCGGGATGGACATAAGCAGTATACAGATATGAAGAGTTGGTTTATCCAGTTTAAAATTCTTCTACATTGGTATCACACCCCAGTGGTTCTGTGTAAGCGTGGCCTTTTGGACCAGTCTAAATGCAGTGGATGTTCTTTACTTGGACTTTAGCAAGGCCTTCGATTCGGTGCCTCATGGGGGCTTTGGGGGCAGCTAACTGGTGTAGGAGTAGGGGCAAAAATGATGAACTGGATTACAAGCTGGCTGAGTCGTAGGCTGCAACAGGTGGTGGTGAGAGGGGAGCTCTCAACTCCAAGGCCGGTGATGAGTGGGGTGCCACAGGGCTCTGTGTTGGGGCCAGTATTGTTTGGGCTCTTCATATCAGACATTGGACATGGGGGTGGTGAGCAAGGTGAGTCTGTTTGCTGATGACACCAAAATTGGATGACTGGTGGATGGAGAGGAGGAGGAGGGGTGAAAGCAGCTGCAGGGGGATCTAAGCAAGCTGGAGGAATGGTCAGAGAGGTGGCAGCTGGGGTTCAATGCAAAGAAGTGTAAGGTTATGCACTTTGGGGTGAAGAACCCAAGGAGAGAATACTGCGGGTTAAGCTGGGGATCACTGAGGAGGAGAAAGACCTTAGGGTAATAATAACGGGGACCATGAACAACACTGCCCAGTGCAAAAGTGAACAAAATGCTGGGGTGCATAGTGAGGAATTTTTCATCCAGGCGAAGTGAGGTGATCTTGCCCCTCTACAGATCGCTGGTAAGGTCGCACTTAGAGTTTTGAGTGCAGTTTTGGAGGCCATACCTAAAGCGTGATATCAGGCTGCTGGAGAGGGTGCAGAGGAGGGAAACAAAGATGATATGTGGAATGGAGGGGAGAGACTATGACAGCAGGCTGGGAGACCTCAATATGTACACCCTGGAGGACAGAAGGGACAGGGGGGATATGATAGAGACATTCAAGTATCTGAGGGGAATCAATAAGGATGGGGCAGAAGGGGTCTTTAAGTTAAGGGGGAGGGTCACCAGGGGTCACGGGCCAAGAATGGAGGGGGGAAGATTTAGGAAGGAAATGAGGAGACACTATTTCACAGAGAGGGTGGTAGCAAAATGGAACGCCCTACCAGAATGGGTGGCATCATGTAAATCTGTGAACTGCTTCAAAGGGCATGGGACAGGGAACTGGGGAGAGTGAGGGTGGGGGTGGCAGTGGGACGACAAGGCAGGGGGTTGGGGCAGCTGCAAACTAGGAATGTTGGCTGCAAACTCAAGCAGACTTAAATAGACCGGGTGGTCTGTTTCTTCTGGCACATTCATATGTGTGTATGTTCGTATGTAATTGCTGACATTGCCAGCAATCAGAAGCGAACCTCCTGCATGTCCTATGGACCTGCCCCTTGCTGCTGCCCTTCTGGTCGGCTGTGGATGCT
The DNA here is from genome assembly GCA_016271365.2 of Neoceratodus forsteri. Taxonomy (NCBI): domain Eukaryota; kingdom Metazoa; phylum Chordata; order Ceratodontiformes; family Ceratodontidae; genus Neoceratodus; species Neoceratodus forsteri. The sequence continues at coordinate 941,454,221 of CM028133.1, read as the reverse complement.
GACTGCTCTCAGGTCGTAGGCTCTGGGGTATCCTTGACAGACCCATAGTTTCTGTTGGGAGACATGACTTCACTGGGGGCTCTCCCTACTCCTGCTCGGGAGTGGATTATGCTGGCCCTTATGGAGGCCAAGCACCTTCTCTTTATGTATTGGCATCAATGGGAGCCCACCCCAGTGTGCCAAAAACTACCTGTGATGATTCCGACACTGGGATGCCCACTCCCAACGTCGGATGCACCCCTCATGCCACTATATTCTCCGACCTTAGGATGCCCAATCCCTGGGTTGGCATTCAACCCCCCCTCAGTAATTTGACACACTGGGATCCTACCCCAGTGTGCCAAAATCCATAAATAGTTTACCTGCAAAAAAGAAAACAGACCCACAATGTCTTTTTTTTTTAAACCTGAAAAAAAAGAAAACAGTCCCTCGTCATTCCCGCCAGCCCCCTTCCCCAACCGCACCCTCCTGTACCCCACCTCCCTGCAACCCCTTCACCCATACTTACCTCTGGAGGGCAGGAGCAGCTATCTCCTGTGGACCGGGAACATGTCTGCACTCTTTAAAAGCCGACCGCAAACTGAAGAAAGTCACAGTAAGCCCTATAATGGCAATCGATGGGGGGTTTCAACTTAGGTTGATACCTCAGCCACTTTTGGAGTTTTGGTCCCAAATTTTCAACATGGGGTTCTTGGGACCCCATCTCGTGAATACAGTCACTGTTATTTCATTTCTCAGTCTCAAAAGGTGATTTCGTAGTCGCTGTGCGGAATCACCTTTCAGGACAAATTAACGAAGCAAAAGTGCCACTGTTGATGAGGTGGGTCCCAAAAAGCCCTTGCTGCAAATTTAATGAAAAAACTCCCAAAAATGATTGTGTTATGAGCGTCCATTACACAATTTCTATGCACACTCGTAACGACATCAATTTTTAAGATTTTTACTCCAAATTTCCAACATTGCCATTTTTCACACCCCCTTATAAACAGTATTGCATCCTTCCCAAAATGTGTTTTTGCACCTGTGGTGCAGAATGGCATGATCGCTGTGCGAATCAACTTTCGGGACAGATTAATGAAATTCCAGTACCAGTGTTCATGAGGGGAGGTCCCAAAAAGGCCATGTTGAAAATTCAGTAAAAACATTCCAAACAAGTATTTGTCAATGCCGAATGTTATCTTGCTGGCATTGGCATTGGTAGTGCAGGAGTTAGAAATGCAAAATAGGAATGGCAGTGAAGTACTGAAGTAATGCCAACACACACACCCCCAGAGACTGAAAGGCATTGGGAGTGTAGCTTAGGGTCGGCCATAGTGCTTATGCCATTCCACCCCACCCTACCCTGCAGAGAGCGACAGGTGTCGGTGTGTGCATTGGGGTCTTCGCCTTATGCTCACCCCATTCCATAAGGAAATAAGCTGAAATGGGTGCAATGTAAGAGAATGGGGTGAACATTAGGGTGACAGAACCCAAGGCACACCTCAATGCCTGTCAGTGGCTGCAGGGTGGGGGGGGTAGAATTCTGCAAACACTATGGCTGATGAACCCAAGTTACATCTCTGATGCCTGTCAGTCTCTACAGGGTGGGTGTATGGTTTGAAACCCTAATGCCCCAGGTGTTTGTTGGTATTTTCACACCGAATTTTCAACAGTGGCTTTTTGGGACTATACCTTAAGAACAGTGGTGCTGTCATTTTGTTACTCAATCCTGAAAGGTGATTTCACACATCCACTGCGCCATTGGGAGCCACAGGTGTGGAAACACATGTTGGGCAGGATGCAAAAAATGACAGCTGCACAGTTTATGAGGAGGTGTAAAAAAAAATGGCAATGTTGAAAATCTGGAGAGAAAATATGAAAAATTTGCAAACTTACGAGCATGCATAGATGCTACGCAACACATGCCCGTAATGCGGTCATTTTTGGGATTTTCTTCACCAAGTTTTCAACATGGACATTTTGGGACCTATCCTCATGAACAGTGGCACTGTGATTTTGTTACTCTTTCCCAAAAGTTGATTTCGCACAGCGACTACACCCATTGTGCGCCAGAGGTGCGAAAACATGTTTCTGGCAGGATGTGAAAAATGACAGCTGTACTGTTCATAAGGAGGTGTACAAAAATGGCAATGTTGAAAATCTGGAGCGAAAATATAAAACATTGGAAAAGTTACAAGCATGCGTAGAAACTGCTCAACGCACGCTGGTACCAGTCATATTTTGGAATTTTTTCACCAAATTTGCAACATGGGCTTTTTGGGACCTCACTGTCACTGTGAGTTTCTTAATCTGTCCCGAACATTGATTTCCCACAGCGAACGCGCCATTGTGTGTCAGATGTGTGAAAGCACATTTCGGGCAGGATGTGAAAAATAACAGCTGTACTGTTCATAGGGAGGTATGAAAAAATGACAATGTTGAAAATTTGGAGTGAAAATATAAAAAATATTCGAAGTTATGGCGTGCGTGGGAACTGCACAATGCATGTTCCTAACACAGTCATTTTTTGAAATTTTTTCACCAAATTTGCAACATAGGCTTTTTGGGAGCCCACCTCATGAACAGTGGCACTTTCATTTCATTAATCAGTCCCAAAAGGTGATTCCATGCTGCGACCGCAAAATCACCTTTCGGGACCGAATAATGAAATGACAGTGACTGATTTCATGAGGTGGGTTCCAAAGAACCCCATGTTGAAAATTTGGAACCAAAAGTCAAAAAAATAGCCAAGATATCCACCTAAGCTGAAACCCTCCCATTGATGCCATTATACAGCATACTGACATTTCTTCAGTTTGAGGTCAGCTTTTGAAAAGTTCAGACGTCTCCCACTCCACCGAAGATCGCTGCACTGAGCTTCCGGAGTTAAGTATGGGGTGAGGGGATGCAGGGAGGTGGGGTGCAGGGTGGGTGCAGGTTGGGAGGGGGGGCGTAGTGACCACGAGGGGCCATTTCTGTTTTACAGGGCAAAAAAAAAAAAAAAGCGGACGCCGGGGAGAAGTTTTTTTTTTTACAGGTTTCAACAACAGATATTTGGCACACTGGGATGGGCTCCCAGTGTGCCACCTGTTTTTTTTTTGGGGGGGGACTGAAGCCGACAGAGATTGAGCACCCCATTGGCAAAGAAAGTCTGTCTGTGTTTGGGGGGGGCATGATGCTGTGGGGGATTGGGCACCCACATCAGCCAACAAATTGAACTGGGGAGTGGGCATGCTGATAGGGGGGACTGGGCAACCCCGAAGTCGGCTTTCTAGAGATTGTAAGAGGCGAATGACAGGAGCCACCACCATGTTTATTGAAATGTTTCACTAGGAACAGCATGTAATGGAGGTGTGTCAGCACTGACGTTGCAATGACAAGCCTGTCTCTCATTGCAGCGGCAGAAATCTTTCAAGTTGGTGGCACTCTCTGAAACTGCTGTCATCGGCAGCATGCTCACTGGTTGACGGCTGAAGGACACACTGGCTAAAGCATCCCCTGGATTCACTAAAACACTGACACACCTTTGAAAGTGCTAGTACAGTGCTACTACCGCAAAATGTTGCTTGCGCGCACAAGCCAACATAAGAATGACTGCACTATGAACGTGAGTTACACAGTTTCTAAGCACACTCGCAACTTCCCCACTTTTTCATATTTTCACTCCAGATTTTCAACATTGCCATTTCTTCGCACCTCCTCATGAACAGTACAGCTGTAATTTTTCACATCTTGCCCGAAATGTGTTTTCGCACCGTTGGCACTGAATGGCACACTCGCTGTGTGAAATCACCTTTTGGGATGAAGTAGTTAAATAATACTGCCACTGTTCATGAGGCAGGGTCCCAAAAAGCCCATATTGAAAATCTGGAGCAAAAATATCAACAAACGCCTGGGGCATTAGGGTTTCCAACCATAACGCCCACCCTGTACAGACTGACAGGTGTTGGGGGTGTGACTTGGGGTCGTCAGCTGTAATGCTCACCCCATTTCACCCCCAACCCCACCCTGCAGCCACTAACAAGCATCGAGGTTTGCCATGGGGTCTTCGGCCCTAACATTCACCCCATTCTCCTATACTGCACCCATCTCAGCTTATTTCCTTATGGAATGTGGTGAGCATAAGGGCCAAAGACCTCAAGGTACACTGCAGCACCAGTCGGTGTCTGCAGGGTGGGGTGGGGTGAGGTGGAATGGAGTGAGTGTTATGGCCAATGACCCAAAGACACACCCCCAATACCAGTCAGTCTCTGAAGGGTGAGGGTGGGAGTTGGTGTTACTTCAATACTTCACTGCCATTCCAATTATGCATCTCTCTATCTCCTGTACAACCAATGCCAATAACAGCAAGAAAACATTTGGCATTGACAAATGCTTGTTTTTCTAATGAAGTAAACCAGCACTGGAAGAACATAAGAAATTTGTATTGAGAGTGATGCCTTAAAATGCAAGGCAGAGGAATATACACAGAAAAATATGGGAGGGATGTACAACAGCAATACCAACAGTGAACTTTCGGCATTGACAAATGCTTGTTTTTACATCATTAACTGCCCTTTCATTTTCCTTTCCATGCCAGTTATGTAATCCAGTATTTTTTGACCACATTTTGATAAATCCATGATTTTGCTTTACACTCAGATCCACATAGAGTTCCACTCTCCTCATCAGCTACTGCTCTTTCTGTTCATGTGTCTAAGACATTCTATGATATCAATAACACCACTCCATGCTATGCATCTGAATGGCCTGGAATAGTGTTATTGATGTCAAAGAATATTCAGGCAGTGTGAAAAGAGTAGCAGCTGCTGAGGAGAGGGGAACTCAGGGTAGCTACAAGGGCAATAGAATTAGATTATTAATTTAACACAAAAATGTCAAAAACATACCAGAATATTCAATAGACAATAAAGGACAACAAATGGCCTTCTGGAGATGCAAACAAAAATGTTCCTATCAGCTTTAACAATGTGGTGTACTGTATAATGATTTTAGTGCTGCAAGTGTTGAACTTCATATTGTGTGACAGGAATGTAGTTATTTATAGCTGGTAAGTGGGAGAGGCACACCGAGCCAAGGCTCGTTTCCAAGTGTAACCGGGGCGCAAGGGGAAGGGGAGAAGCACAATTACAAACAAAATACAGCCAGTCAGGTGGTGGTGTCACAATGAGGGCAACAAACAGTATAAGTTGAGTACACCACAAATAAAATGGCAACACATTTCAACGTCAGTTCATAATTCCTCCATATGCAATGCATGTGAATTGGGCAAACTCAAAGTGCATAGTGTCAGACTGAAAGAAGGCCGAGCTGGTGCTCAAAGTAGGAAACAGAGTGATATAGTTCAGTGAGGTTGCCACAACTATGAGGTTGGAGGAGGGGGAGGTAAGGAGTGGTCAAGGCCCAGCAAGGGTAAGAAAGGGTTCAGGAATCGGGTTTGCCTCGACTGTCTTGAAAATGGGCCTTTGGTTCAAGAGCCTTTCTTGTTCAATATATTAGCAATCCATTCTAATCTTTCCCTACACTTTCAATAGTTCTAATCAGTAGCTCACTGTAAAAAATTCTGTTTGTTTTTTATTATGTCGTTTGATCAGTTATACTGTAAAGTCTGCAAACATATTTTGTGTCTGGAGTGTGATTTTTATATTAATAAATTGATCTGTGTGTCTGTATCACATACAAGGTAAAATACAAATTCAGTGATGTTTTCTCATAACACAAATACACAATCAATAACCAGAACAGTGTATACAGTTTTATTTATTGTCACGCCAAGAAATAGTCAATAATGATTTGGAGGGGGGATAAATGTTCCAAAACCACTATGGAGTAGGGTGACCTCCTTACTCAAGTCAAAGTCCACTTTCTGCCCTCTGGGAGGTGACCCCCCACACACACACACACACGGTGCCAGGGTAACAAGTGGTTACAAATGCCAAAAGGATGTATCCAGTTTGATAACCAGGTAAGTGCACTGGGCCAAATGGCCCATTTCTACAGACACAACCCAGACCAAAAGCTGTAGAGTAACCTTCAGCTGTCAAACCGACACTATTTTTCTGTATATTTCAGCTCTTCAGTTAAGTTTCTGGATGTCTTTCGCACACTCCCTCAAGAAGGCATCAACGGCCCCCAGCTCCCTTACAGCCAAGTCTGGGGGCAAAGACCAGTACAGTAAATATTCCTTTCTTTAGCCCTCTGCCAAGAGCATCTTGCACTCCAGGTTACAAATTGACAGTAGCCTTCAAGTGTCAAACTGACAGTACTTTTCAATCAATTGAACCATTCTGGACTCGGATGTTGAACCCGACATCCACCATTGTCCCTGTAGCTGGACAGTAGCCTTCAAGTGTCAAACTGGCATTACTCTTCTGTGAACTTCAGATCTTTCAATTAGTTTCTGGATGACATCTTCTGCATGCACTCCCTCAAGAAGGTCTCTCTCAATGGCCATAATCATAAATGCCTCAAGTTTTTCTTGCCCCAGCAATGAATGCAGTTGAATCTTGTTTATCTTTAGCTTGCTGAAAGCTCTCTCGAAAGACACTAGGGTAAATGACAAAGTCAGCAGGTACTCAGATGATGAACAAGGTTGAAAATGCTGATGAGTGCATGTTGTATTGTGCCAAGGTTTTATAACAACACATGGGCATTCTTTGCAGGACTTGCATTTCTTGACTTTGTCTAGCAAGTCATCCTTCTCTCTTGTTGCTCATTCTGGTCATCAGTTTCACCTTGTAAACAAGTGTCTTCAGAATCATGAAAGTTAACATCTTCAGTTAAAACATCTTCACTCTACTCTTCAAGCAGCGATCTTTGCAGTCATCTAAATATTTTAGCAAAAGCCAACAACTCCATTTTAAGTTTGCTATCGTCCACTTTTGCAATGATACCACTTTCTATAGACTTTCATTGGATATACCATCTTGAATAATACTTTCAAAGTGATGTGGGTTCATGCAGCTGATATCCAGAATCTGTTGCTTTTTGTTGTCAAACCGATCTGTTAAGCTTATTTGAACTTGATCCATAATGCGGTTGTATACTTCACATTCAAAATGCTTCACAGGATCTACCACCCATCGTCACTGACATTTTCCCCGGGCATTTTTTCTTCCTGGCTAGCCTTTTGTTTGGCAGATGATCCTCTAGTTCAATATCTAGAGCTAAATTATCAATTTCTTCTTGTGCTCTGACAACAAAGCATGAAGCTTTTACCTGGATGTTCATAAATTCAGACTGCTGTAACTCCATCTTTGCTCGATCCACCATGCACCATTCAGAAAGGTAGTTTAGTCCTTTAGTCTGCAAGTACTTTGATGTTGGCCCAGTCACTGTAAAGATCTTAATAAATAGAAAGGTTAAAAAATGACGTCAAGCTTTGCCCATTTCTCAAGCAGCGAATTTCCCTCATTGGCAGCTTTGGCATCAAAGCTTGCAGAGGTACTAATAAAAAGGAAAGTCTGGAGAAGTGATGCATACATATTCTTTTCTTGGTTTTTGTACGCTCCGAAGATGCATGTCAGTTCTCTTGGTTTTGTCCACCATCTGGTTTCACCAATCTTTTGAAGCTGTCTCAGTTTGTCTTGTCCCATCCCATTAATGCTAGATTTCCATATAGTCATCCTTTCTTGAGACTCGCTAATAAAGACCGATGTCCTTTGTAGCAAACCAAATAGTGTATTTGCTTCCACAACAGCTTCAGTACAATTTGTGATGCATAAATTTAGAACATGTGCAGGTATACACACTGTTTGGTGAATCTTTTTTTTTATTAAGGCTGTTGTCTTGCAGAAACCCCAGTTAACTTGCTCTCATGTATCTGCTAAACTAACTGTTGCCATTTGGGCTCCCTGGATAAGAAGTTACAAGGCTCTGCTGTTGCTGAACTAATTTTAAAACAATACACATGCTAAATCTAAGGGCATGGCTACATCACTGTCACATGAGACAGGGGGCATCCTGGGAGAAAGAAAGCCAATAAAACTATTTGTTATGGAGATCCCCAGGAGTCGAAAATCTACCATACAGCTAGCAGGCAATTTAGAAAAAACTCCAAATAGCAGACAAAGGGAAGGACACACTAGGATTTAACATACATATCAAAACACTCTACATAACATATGTTTCTTGAACATTCTGGGTGGACTACTCCTTTAACATTATATGATACAAATTGAAGATCAACCATTTTTATGTTGTTTTTATGTTGTATTGTGCACGTACAAGCAACATATTGGGGTAGCTTGGAATAGCAGGTTTTGGAGGTGCGGTGGTGTTGTGGCCAGTGGCACCACTGCTTTTCTGGGCTCGGCTCTGTGGTACAAATTAGATTGCACACTGTCTATGACAGCAGTCCAAAAGCGTGTCACCAACTTGAAATGATTTCACCGCAGCGATGAGGGAGCTCCCACTCATTGCAGGGTGTGCCTTCCCTGGTGTAAAATTTCAATAAAACATGGTGGCTGTGCTGTCCATCTCTCACACTTCCCAACAAGCCAATGACAGAGGGAGCCCAGTCCCCATTGGCATAATGGCCCCCTAATAATTTAATCTGTGTACCGAGGGGGTGCCCAATCCCCCTCGGCATCATGTGCCCCCCCAAACAGAGACTAGTTTCTGTGCCGATGGGGAGCCCAGTCCCCTTTGGTTTCAGTCCCCTTCCCCAAAAATACAGGTGGCACACTGTGAGCCCAGCCAGTGTGCCAAACACACTTGCAACAAAACAAAACTGACCCGCATTGTCTTTGTTTTTGGGTTTTGTTTTTTTTCCCCTGAAAAACAAGAAAACGGTACCTTGATGTGTCCGGTGCCCCTCCCCAAACCCACGCCTCACTCCCTCTACAGATCCCACTCCAAACCCCTCACCCCATACTTACCTCTGGAGCCTGGGGCAACAATCTTGTGGACCAGAGAACACTTCTGCACCCTTCAAAGCTGACTGCAAACTGAAGAAATACTTGTAAGCTGTATAATGGCATAAATGGGGTTTCAACTTTGGTGCATATCTCTGCCATTTTTGTGAATTTTGGCAACACATTTTCAACATGGGGTTTTGGGGACCCCACCTCATGAATTCAGTCACTGTCATCTCATTATTCAGTCCTGAAAGGTACTTTCATGGTCACTGCACTGAATCACCTTTTGGGACCAGTTAACAAAATGACACTGTCACTTTTCATGAGGTGGGCTCCCAGGAAGCCTATTTTGCAAATTTGGTGAAACAATTTCAAACAAGCATTTGTCAATGCCGAATGTTGATTGCGTTGGTCTGTTGAGCTCGCTCAGGGGCCCTCTGTCACTGGCTCAGTCTGTTTGTCCCGGTGCTGCAGGCTGCTCTTTTGTACTGGGCTGCTGCCTGCATTGGCACCTTGTTCTGCTGAGGAAGAAATCCGCAGCGGTCCCGACAGAGCTCCATTGAGGTTGCTTACTCCCCCTCTCTCACTTGCTCATTCTGTTTCTCCTGGCACTGCAGGCTGCCCTTTTGTACTGGGCTCCTGCCTGTATTGAGGGATTTTTCTACCCACAAAGAAATCCACAGCTGTCCTGACAGAGCTCCGTTGAGGTCGCTCACTCCCCCTGTCTCACTCACTCATTCTGGTTCTCCTGGCGCTGCAGGCTGTCCTTTTGTACTGGGCTCCTGCCTCTGTTGGCACCTTTTTCTGCCCAAAAAGAAATCTGCAGCAGTCCCGACAAAGCTCCGTTGAGCTCGCTCACTCCCCTTCTCTCACTCGCTCATTCTGTTCTGTCAGCACTGCAGGCTGCCCTTTTCTACTGGACTCCTGCCTGCATTGCTGCCTTTTTATGCCCACAAAGAAATTTGCAGCAGTTACGATACAGCTCTGTTGAGCTCACTCACTCGCTTATTCTTATTTTCCTGCCACTGCAGGCTGCCCTTTTGTATTGGGCCCCTGCATGCATTGCTGCCTTTTCTGCCCACAAACAAATCTGTAGCAGTCCCAACAGAGCCCCGTTGAGCTCACTGACTCCCCCTTCCTCACTCGCTCGTTCTGTGTCTCCTGGTGCAGCAGGCTGCCCTTTTGTACTGGGCTCCTGCCTGCATCGGCAGCTTTTTCTGGCCAGAAAGAAATATGAAGCAGTCCAGACAAGCGCCACTGAGCTCACTCGCTCTCCCTCTGTCACTCTTCCATTCCGTTTGTGCCAGCGCTGCAAGTTGGTCTTTTGTACTGGGCTCCTGCCTGCGTTGCTGCATTTTCTGCCCACAAAGAAATCTGCAGCAGTCACACTACAGCTCCACTGAGCTCGCTCACTACTGCTCTGTCACTCATTCATTCTGTTTCTCTTGGCGTTGCAGACTGCGCTTTTGTATGGGGCTCCTGGCTGCATTGGCACCTTTGTCTGTCCACAAAGAAATCCACAGCTGTCCCCACAGAGCTCCATTGAGGTCACTCAGTCTCCTTCTCTCATCGCTCATTCTGTTTGTCCTGGCGCTGCAAGCTACCCTTTTGTACGGGGCTCCTGCCTGCATTGGTGCCTTTTTCTGCCCACAAAGAAATCCCAGCAGTCCTGATAGAGCTCCGTTAAGCTCACAAAGTCCCCTTGTGTCACTCGCTCGTACTGTTTGTCCCACCACTGCAGGCTGGTGTTTTGTACTGGGCCCCTGCCTGTATTGACGCCTTTTTCTGCCCACAATGAAATCTGCAGCAGTCCTGACAGTGCTTCGGTGAGTTTGCTCACTCCCCCTCCCTCACTCGCTCTCTCGTTCTGTTTCTCCCAGTGTTGCAGGCTGCCCTTTTGTACTGGGCTCTTGTGTTGGGGCCTTTGTCTGAACACAAAGAAATCCGTACCAGTCCTGACAGAGCTCAGTTGAGCTCGGTCACTCCCCCCCCCACTCGGTCGATCTTAATCTGTCCCAAACACTAATTTCCTAGAGTGACCGTGCTACTGTCTGGCAGGAGTGCAAAAACATATTTTAGCCAGGATGTGAAAAATGACAGCTGTAGTGTTCATAAGGAGTTATGAAAAAATGCCACAGTTGAAAATGTGGCATGACAGTATTACAAATTTGCAAAGTTACAAGGGTGCGTGGAAACAGTTCAACGCACGCTTGTAACACAGTCATGTTATGGAGTTTCGTCACCAAATTTTCAACATAGGGATGTTAGGACCTCTGCTCATGAACAGTGCCACTGTCATTTTCTTAATCTGTCCCAAACACTGCTTTCCCACAATGACCATTTTATTCTGCTCCAGAACTGTAAAAACAGATTTCAGTCAGGATATGAAAAATGACAGCTATATTGCTTATAAAGAGGTGTGAAAAAGTGGCACTGTTGAAAATCCGGTGTGACAATATTACAAATCTGCGAAGTTACAAGGGTGCATGGAAAGTGTGCAATACACACTTGTAACACAGTCAATTGATGGGCTAGCATCACCAAATTTTCAATATAGGCATTTTAGGACCTCTGCTCATGAACAGTATCATTGCCATTTTCTTAATCTGTCCTGAACAGTGATTTCCCACAGTTACCGCTCTATTCTGCGCTGGAAGTGCGAAAACACATTTCAGCCAGGATGGGGAAAATGACAGCTGTACTGTTCATAAATAGGTCTGGGAAAATGGCAATGTTGAAAATCTGGAATGAAAATATTATAAATTTGAGAACTTACGAGCGTGCGTGCCAACTGCTCAAAGCACGCTCGTAACACAGTCATTTTATGGAGTATCGTTACCAAATTTTCAACATAGGCATTTTAGGACCTCTACTCATGAACAGTGTCACTGTCATTTTCTTAATCTATCCTGAACACTGATTTCACACAGTGACCGCGCTATTCTGTGCTGGAAGTACGAAAACACATTTCGGCCAGGATGTGAACAATGACAGCTGTACTGCTCACAAGGAGGTGTGACAAAATGTTAATGTTGAAAATCTGGCATGAAAATATTGTAAATTCGCGAAGTTATGAGCGTATGTAGCAACTGCGCAACGCATGCTTGTAAAACAGTCATTTTTTGGATTTTTCCATCAAATTTGCAACATAGGCTTTTTGAGAGCCCACCTCATGAACACTGGCACTGTCGTTTTGTTAATCGGCCCCGAAGGGTGATTCCACACAGTGACCGCAAAACCACCTTTTGGGGCCGATTAATGCCATGACAATTCAAGAATTCATGAGGAGGGGTCCCAAAAACCCCATGATAAAAATTTGGTGCAAAAATTTCCAAAAATGCCTGAGATATGCACTAAAGTTGAAAAAACCCTATTTATTACATTATTCAGCTTACCAGCATTCCTCAGTTAAGCGTCGACTTTGAAGAGTGCAGCGTTCTCGGTCCACTGAAGATCGTCGCGCCAAGCTCTGAGCGTAAGTATGGGGTGGGGGGTGGGGGGGAGGCAGGTGCGCAGGGTGGGTGTGAGTTGCGGTGGGGGCAGGGCTAGCACGAGGGACAGTTTCCTTTTTTCAGGGACCAAAACAACAAAAGAGCTGCGGGACAGTTTTCCCTTCACAGGGGCATCTGGCACGCTGGGGTGGGCTCACAGCATGCCAGCAGAGGCCTTGGTTTGGGGGCCAACAGTAGACAACGGGGGATTGGGCACCCCCATCATCCAGAACAAAAGGGGGGTGGTGTTCATTATGCCGGCGAGGATTGGGCACCCGTTGGCAGGAACAAAACGGGGATCATTATGCTGACAGGGATTGGGCACCCCATCGGCAGGAACAAAGGGGTTGGGGTTCATTATGCGAAGGGGATTGGGCACCCGCTGGCAGGAACTAAAATGGGGGTGTTTTCATTATGCCGACGGGGATTGGGCACCCGCTGGCAGGCACAAAGCGGGAGGGTTACAGAATGCTGACGGGGAGTCGGCAAGTAAACACGGTGAGGGGGGTTATATTGTTTGTGAACACGGCGGCAAGCCACTGCCATGTTCACAAACAATATCAGGGGTGTCACATTCCGCCCTGCAATGACGGGTCACTCCCTCATTGCAGCGGATGGCTGAGCTGCAATGACGAGGTGGCCCCTGTTTGCAGTGGCTACTTTTTTATAAGGTTGTGGCACGCTGGCTGAACTAGTGTCAGCAGCAGCGTGCCACGGCATTGGGGGATGGGGGACAAGCCTTTGCAGGCTGTGGGGGCATTGGGTACAACAGTGCCATGCCTCCACAACCTGCTTGTGGAGAAAGCTGATGCAATATGTTTCTTGCACATGTGCGTAATCAACATAAAAATGACTGCATTACAAGCATGCATTGCGCAGTTTCCACGCACACTCGTAACTTCAAGAATTTTTAATATTTTTACTCCAGATTTTCAACATTGACATTTTTTTACACCTCCTTATGAACAGTAAGCTATCGTTTTCCACATCCTGCCCGAAATGTGTTTTTGCACATCAGGCGCACAATGACGCAGTTGCTGTAGGAAAACAATGTTTGGGACAGAGTAAGAAAATCATAGTAACACCGTTTATGAGTAGAGGTCCCAAAATGCCTATGTTGAAAATTTGGTGACAAAATTCCACAAAATTACTATGTTACAAGCGTGCGTTGCGCAGTGTCCACACACAGTCGTAACTTTGAGAATTTTTAATATTTTCACTCCAGATTTTCAACATTGACATTTTTGCACACCTCCTTATGAACAGTACAGCTGTCATTTTTCATATCTTGCCTGAAATGTGGTTTTGCACATCTGGTGCACAATGGCGCATTCGCTGTGGGAAATCAATGTTCGGGACAGATTAAGAAAATCATAGTGCCACTGTTCATGAGCAGAGGTCCCAAAATGCCTATGTTAAAAATTTGGTGAAAGAATTCCAAAAAATGACTGTGTTATGAGCATGCATTGCGCAGTTTTCACGCATGCTCATAACTTTGAGAATTTTTAATATTTTCACTCCAGATTTTCAACATTGCCATCTCATCACACCTCCTTATGATTGGTGCAGCTGTCATTTTAATGTGATGCAGAATGGCACGGTCGCTGTGGGAAATCAATGTTTGGGACAGAGTAACAAAATCACAGCGACACTGTTCATGAGCAGAGGTCCCAAATGCTTTCATGAGGTGAGGTCACAAAAAGGCCATGTTGAAAATTTGGAGTGCAAATACCAACAAACGCCTGGGGCGTTAGGGTTTCTAACCATAACGTTCCATCCTGTACAGACTAACTGGCATTGGGAGTGTGCCTTTGGATTGTCGGCTGTAATGCTCACGCCATTGCACCCCCACCCTGCAGCCACTGACAGTCATCAAGGTGTGCCTTGGACTCTTCGGCCCCAAAGTTCACCCCATTCTCCTATACTGCACCCATCTCAACATACTTCCTTATGAAATGGGGTAAGCGTAAGGCCCGAGGACCCCAAGGCACAAAGCGACACTTGTCAGAGTCTGCAGGGTAGGGAGAGGTGAAATGGCATGAGCGTTATTGCCAATGACCCATATGCACACCCCAATGCCTGTCACTCTCTGCAGGGTGGGGAGGGGTTGACATTGGTTCTATACTTCACTGCCATTCCTATTATGCATCTCTCTAACTCCTGCACTCCCAATGGCAACGCCAGCAAGACAACATTCGACATTGACAAATGCTTGGTATCTGTTTCTGGTTCTATAGTATTTATAGCCATTTCTAATATAGGGTAAGATATCTGCTTCAGCTCTCCTTCCTGTGTCTTATTCAAAATTAGATAGAGTGCTGTACTTAAGTCAAACATAATTTGAAACTTTAAAAATTTTAAAAACCAATCAAACTGTGAAACTGTAACTTTTAACAGTGTAAACTGTAAAATAACCAAGGAGCTATGGAGTAAAGCTCACTTTAACTGTTACTTCCACATTGTATATATAGTCTCCCTGGACTATATTAGGTAAATTATCCCATTGTAGCTTGGGATATGCTCTGCACAGTGGGTAGGAGTCTCCCTCCACTAGCCTCTAGGCCTCCTTATGGGAAATAAATCTATTTACTCCCTTTTTGTATCAATTAGTTCCAGCTGGGCTCCATCCCCGGCCCCTTTGTGCATGTTGCACTAAATCAACAATTTGGCCCTAGACCATCATGTGGTCAGAGGATTCCTTTTTACAGTCTCCTGCTTACTAATAATAAAAAAATTTAGTATAGTGAAACAATAAGAATCTTATCTGTAGGTAAATGAGTTTCTGTGTTATGTTCGGGACATCCCCTCCGCTAGCGATGCTGACACACCTGTAGTAATGCTGTATCAGTCTCAGTCTCCCTCAGTCTCTGCTTCAGCCATATCTGTAGTTTTGTTGTTCCCCCACTCCTCTTCAGGTTTGAAGCTTATTTTCCAGTTTTATTAGGTCCAGTGCTAATTCTTGGAGAAGTAGCCAGGGTAGGTTTCATCTTTTTCCCCTTGTGCTGAGGGTCCAGGCCCCCTTCATTAGCTTCTTCTCAAAAACTTCCATCGTTAGGTCCAGAAGTGGAATCTGGTGTGCACAGAAATATGTTTCAGCCTCCACCAGCAAGTTGTAAATGTTGGTTCCACCTCATGAAAGCATTTGGGACCTCTGCTCATGAACAGTGTCGTTGTGATTTTGTTAATCTGTCCCAAACATTGATTTCCCACAGCAACCGTGCCATTCTGTACCACATTAAAATGACAGCTGCACCAATCATAAGGAGGTGTGACGAGATGGCAATGTTGAAAATCTGGAGTGAAAATATGAAAAATTCTCAAAGTTACGAGCATGCATGAAAACTGCGCAATGCACGCTCATCTGCCATTATATTAAGTTGCGTTGGAAATAGAAGCTGTACTTTAACATTATGTTTCTCCTCGAGCTCTCTGATGACTGCTTTGACCACATTCCGTTTTGCTTGTAGTTCAGTGGAATGGTCCTGATCGAAGAAGACCAGCAATCCTGCAAATGTGAGTGATTTCTGCCTCCAAGTCTCTTGAAGTATTATCTCTTTCTCCTAAAATCTAAGCATACGTATTACCCAGGATCTGGGGCATGCTTTTGGGTCTGATGGTTTCTGTCCCATGGATAGCTGTGTGCGCATTCCATTTCCAGTGTCATATCTGAGGGCAATGAGAGCAGGGCTTTTAAGAGGTATTTGATAAAATCCCTTGGCATTGCATATCCTTCTTCAGCCCCCTCCTGCATCCCATATATTCTGAAATTGTCCTTTCACGCCCTGTTTTCAGCATCTTTTAAGCATTCTTAAACCAGTCTTATCCCGCTTCAATAAGTATAGTAGAATGCAGTCATTAGATTTTTGAGCTTCTGAGACTTTAGCTATCTGCTGCTCATTTTGGGTGACTTTTCTGTCTATATTTTTCAGGTAAATTTTGAAATCCATGAAGGCAGTTTCTATATTGCTAACTGTTTTTAAAATTTGTTGACTTGCCTGAGCCGTCTTCACCAGGGCAAGTTCTTCTTCCCCTATACGTCTGTTTCAGAGTCAGGTTGATTCCCAGGTAGTGGTGGGTGAAGTGATTCACGGAGTAATGCAGAATCCACAAAGCACCCGCAACGTGAAGCGCAGTACTTCATGTTATAATGGGGAGCGCGAAGTCCATTGAAAACAATTACTTCACATTATTCCGCCTTCCCCAAACCACTTCTTCACCAATTTTAAGGCGAAGTACATTGAAATCAATTAACTTTGCCTCACTTTGCCTTGTTTTTGAGCTCCAAAGGCGAAGTTTGCAGTGCTTCTTGGGACTGCAGGTCACATGGGCTCTAGATTGTTCTGCATAGCCTCAGTTCTGTGTAGTGCGTGTGTAGTGGAAGATGGAGACAGTTTCCTCTCAGAGCGCTGCGATTCATATCCTCTAAAAGCTGTTAAAAAAGCCTTTTTGAGCTATTTTTTGCTCACAATTTAGTACATTGATTGTAGGAAACCCTCCTGTGCTCGTATCATCGAGTATTTACTGTTTGTGTGTGGATTTTGAATTTTAATTTAGAACAGTCAATCTGTGTACTATGAAGTGTGCTTTGGGGGAGGGGCATATATGTGGTGTAGTACATAAACTGGGAGAAAAAGGCAGTCTTTCTGTTTTGGTCATATTTTTCTTGTATAACTGTTACTGTACACACAGTAATATTTTTAGAAATTCTTGACTTTTTTTGCTGATTGTTGTGGTGCAGCAGTGTATAATTTCAGTTTGTTTAAAACATTTGGTTATATTACTAATGGTTTTCAATTTGCTACACATTATTTGTAGCATGTGCGATGCGTGCCATTAAATCAGACAACTTCTATTGTGCCACAGAGTAATTGCAGCAGTGTGAACCTGTTATCCACCGCACCTGCATAAATTTTTTATATTGCTTTGTGGTATCTTTACTGGTAGTGGACTTTTACTGCCATGCGCTACCCCCCAAACTGGCAAGAGGTATTCTTTTCCAGATGTGGGTTTGTGACTTGTGAGCACTAGTTAGGTGTTGTTGTGCCTTTGCGTCTGCATCCCTTAAGTACGCAGCACAATCTTAATCTGTCCGTGCATTTGAAGTACACCATTAATTCTGGCAGAATTTGCATTTCTTATTACACTCTCATTTCACTTCGTCAGCACTGGGGAATTTTCTGGACACAAGACAGTAGCATTTTGGGGATGCACATTAATTCTGGTGACTGTGTATGTGACCACTGGATGCATGACGGAGTGCACCATTAATTCTGGGTGACTTCGCGTTTTTTGTTACCTTATCATTTCACTTCATCAGCACTGGGGAAGTTTCTGGACACAAGACAGTAGCATTTTGGGGATGCAAATTAATTCTGGTGACTGTGTGTGACCACTGAGCACATGACGGACTGCAACATTAATTCTGGGAGACTTTGCATTTTTTGTTACACTCTCATTTCACTTTGTCAGCACTGAGGAATTTTCTGGACACAAGACAGTAGCCTTTTGAAGATGCACTATAATTATGGTGACTGTGTGTGACCACTGCATGCATGATGGAGTGCACCACTAATTCTGGGAGACTTTGCATTTTTTTTACCCTCTCATTTCAATTCGTCAGCACTGGGGAATTTTCTGGACACAAGGCAGCAGCATTTCAGGGATGCAGATTAATTCTGGTGACTGGGTATGATCACTGCGTGCATGACTGAGTACGCAATTAATTCTGGGAGACTTTGCATTTCTTGTACTCTCACTTCACTTTGTCACCATCAACACTGGGGAGTTTTCTGGACACAAGACATGAGCATTTTGGGGATTCACATTAATTCTGGTGACTGTGTGTATGAAGGGCTGCCAATATTACTGTCACTTTGCCTTACTTCACGTTAAGGTGGAATGACAACATGAAGTAATAATTACAAGGTGAAGTGAGCCTTTTGCATTGGCCATGCCACATAGTGAAGTTCTTCGCAGGCACTTCGCCGAAGAAATTTAAATTCACTGCATCTCTATTCCCAGGCCCCGCAATGCTGTTAGGTCCATCCATCGTGACGTCTATTGAAAGCTGCTTGAATTTAGTTTTTTGGCACAAATTTTTACTGCCTTTTGGTCGAGAAGGTTTACTGGCCATCTGTTCAAAATGCTCTCTCTGATATTGTTTCAAAATGACCATGGTAAGAGAAAGATTGCTTTAGATTGTAGTAGGTCAAACCCAACTCAATTGTCTATGTTGTTTTCATGCCGGTGACATCACCAGAAGTCATGCCAGTCCAAATTTCAACAAGGGCCAGAACAGGAGCCTCCTCAACTGAGCGCACAACTTCACCAACCACTCCAGGGATTGAAATTGGCATCAGCCCACTAGCCAAATGCTGGTAGATTTCATATTGGGCTAGTAAGATTTTCCTTTAATTAACACTGCAGACTTGTACTGGAGGAGGTAATATGTACACCAGCTAGGCCAATAGAAAAGTCTGTGGGGCTAATGGATTTTCCCAGTCACTAGCCTAGCTGGGTAATGGCTACAAAACTTAATTTTAAACCATGCACTCCCTCCCATTCTGACAGGCACTAGGGAATGATGTGAAAACCACATGACTTTGTAGTTTGTTTATGGCACATGCCCCAAACTGCATTCCTGTTGGTGTCTCTACAATGTCAGCAAGCCAGGTGCTTGTACTGTGCATGCCCCTTGGGACATTTAAAAAAAGCACTGGCTAACTGGGCCACTAAAATTCTGAAAATGCTGAGACAACCTAAAAAGTGCTGGCCTTAGGCCATCAGGCCATTGCTAAAACCAGCCCCTGACCAGTATATCCCACTCCACTCTGTATAGAATGCTGCTGCCATTGTGTTGTGTTGCTCTTCCCTTGGTCCCTTCCCCCTGTGGCCGGAAATCACTTTCTCTTGAAATGCTGTGCACTCTGATGTTCTTAGTTTTAAAAATAAACTGATAGCTTGGCAGATTTACCAAGTCAAAGACCACTTTTGCTTTCTACCCAGCAGGGTCCCTCTCTCTAAATGCTCAGGTGTAAGTAGAAAAGCTATGAGACTGCTGGGACCATGACGGCTCATCCTGCACACAGCACAGAAATGCTCATTCTCCTTAAGGAAAACTGCCAAACTAAATTGTACAGCCTCTCAGACAACAAGCACAGAACATTCAGCGTCAAGGGCAAAAATGTAGGGGGTACCAACCAAAGCATCAAGGGCATGGAAAGAAGACAGGAGCAGATTAGCAAAACAAGCCAGTACCCAGAGTTAGCAGCAGTGGATCAGCACCTTCAAGTATTTCAAAAAAGATCAGTTTATATCTCCTACATCAGGCAAGGGTAATGACCTTATTTTAGCATGCAGCAGGCACATTCCTTCCCATTCCAACAAGCCACCCCACCTGTATAATAATCTCTCCAGTGCTCAGTCAGTGGCCAGATACATATACATGTACACATACTCTCAGGATGCTCTGGAAACAAGCTCAGCTGGCTGCTATTCAGCACCATATGCCTCTCCTGATTGGTGAAACATTTGAAATAAACAATACACAAAACAACAAGGCAAATGCTGGTAGAGTGGTTGTGGTCGCCTGATGGTAGAGGCAGACTCCCACGCCATGACCACATAGTCCACGAAACCACTGGGACTGTCCCCCATCCCCCCTCCTCCCACCTCCCATTGTTTCCATTAACACCACTCTGGGCCCAAAATGAAGTACTCACCAAGGAAAGTCGGCAGGCCCAGCTGAATAACCAACTCTGTGTCTTCCCTGGTGACTGGATGGTGACTTTTTTTTTAAATAAAGTAAGGCAACTTTAGTTCTTTCAAGGCTGCTGGCTAACTGGTGGAGTGGTCTAGTCATGGTCACGGTCGCTAGATACTAGTACCCACCAGCTCCCACACCACGGCCATGTGATTCACTTCACAGCACCACAGGGACGGACAGACCCCCCCCCCCGATTCTTTTCATTTCCACCATGACTACCCCAGGCCCAGAATTAACTCACCAGCACAAGGAAAGTCCCTGCCCTGAATATTCTCAGAGTTTTCGTTTTTTCCATGTATCCCCACTGCTGCAGCCTGCCTGGGATGAAATCATAATGTGGCTGTGCTCATCATGATACTTCTAACACACACACACACACACACATATGGCAGGCCAGGCAGCAAGGCAGCTCATGCTGGGGTGATCACAAAATGGTTACGACCTAATGGCAGATGCAACTCTGACTCTCACGAACACCATGTGGTCAACTCCACCACACCGGGACTGCCCTGCCCCCATTGTCCGGACTTGATTCTGACCAATTCAGTCCTGACCAATTAAAGCACATGAATGGAACGTATGTCCAAGTTGTAAATCATTACCATGTGGGTGGTCCAGACTCTATGCCACCACTGGGTCTGACCTGCAACAACCCATTCTCTTTCGTTACTACTGAGTCAGTGATTCCATCTTCCATAAACTCACCACCCCTGGCTTCTGGTCCTTCTGGAGTTTGTTCAGCTGGGAGAGTAGAGGAGTCAGGGCCACTGCTTGGGATGAAATCTGTTGGGCAACAAGTCACCGAACACGAACATGAGAGGAGTCACACTACTCCTGCAGTTGAGTTGGCACTTTTCGATAACCTTTCTTCCAACTGTATCATCGACCAGCTCTCAGTCAGTCAGCATCTGTCTGGGTTTGCATAACAACAGAAGGAAGAGACTGATCCCTGTTCTTGGGCCTCTGTAAAGTGCCTGCACTGGTGTGCCCTGTCACATCACAGTCCTGAGCGATGATGTGGTGATGCGAGGACAACATGAAATTCAGTGTTTGCCAAGCCCCGCCCAATCCAGCAGTTCCAACAAAGCCTCTGCCTCTCTATTCCTGGGCCCAGCCCCCTGTTCCAATACTGCAACCCACCCAGCTGTTTTTTACAATCCGTATTGAATGTTTCCATAGCAACTACTTGCTATACTACCCTGCCCCTTCCCTTCCCGTCCACAACGGTACACAAGACAAAGGGGCCAAGCCCTCACGGACACTACTGCAGCTGCCTGGCAATTAATTGACAGTGTCAGAGGGGGTTTACCCAGATGCCTTGAAGGAGGCACTGGTGAAACCCCTTCTGAAGAAACCAACATTAGACACTTATGTCAAGGCGAATTACTATCCTATCTCCAATCTTCCATTTTTAGGAAAGGTTATTGAAAAGATTGTGGCACAGCAGCTTGAAGAGCACCTCGTGGCCTTTGATCTATATGAGCCTCTCCAGTCTGGGTTTTGGGTGAGGCACAGCATAGAAACTGCATTAGTTCAGGTGTATAATGACCTCCTTAGGGCAAGAGATCGAGGAGAGGGGACAATTCTCATTCTTCTTAATCTCTCCTCAGCTTTTGACACATTAGACCATTGTGTGTTGCTTGACCATCTGAGGGAATTCTGTGGACTTGCTGGCACTGTCATCTGCTGGGTTGAGTCCTACCTCACAGACAGGAGCCAACAGGTAGTGATGGAGAATTTCTCCTCCTCCCCTAGCTTCCTGTCTTCTGGAGTATCTCAGGGTTCGGTCTTGTCGTCACTGTTGTTTGCCATGTACATGCTACCCCTGGGAGAGATCATTAGGAAGTACAGTCTGGGTTTTCATTGCTATGCTGATGACACCCAGCTGCATCTTTCCTTTGGCCCTGGAACATCCAGAGCAGTAAAAATGCTAAATAGTTGCCTTGCTGAGATCAATGACTGGATGACCTCCAGCAGGTTGCAACTGAACCCCGATAAGATGGAGGTGCCGGTGGTGGAGTCGAACAGAAGGCATGATAGAATGGCCTCTGGTGCAGAAACAGGACTATTCTTGGAATCTGAGGCATTAAAGGCCTTCTCTAGAGTACGCAATCTTGGCATTATCCTTGACAGTGGATTGACATTTGAAGCCCAGATGTCATCCATTGTCCGGACCAGCTTTTATCATCTGAGGAATATCGCTAGGATCAAACTTCTAGTTCCACAGATGGACCTCCTCTCCTTAGTGCATGCCTTTGTGACATCCAGGCTTCATTACTGTAATGTGCTCTTACTTTGAGGTCTCATGAGGTACCGTCCACCAGCTGTAGCTAGTGCAGAACGCAGCTGCCAGGCTGCTGATGGGGCAGTATAAATGCTGCCACATCACCTTGGTGCTGCGTGAACTGCACTGGCTGCTGGTCAGGTGGAAGGTTTTCTTTAAGTTGGGCTTGCTCACCTTTAAGGCCCTACGTGGACTGGGCTCAGGCTACCTGTCAGACCTTCTAACACCTGCTGCATCAGTCCGCTCCCTCCGTTTCTCCTCTAGAAGCCTCCTTGCAATTCCCAGTGTAAGGTTAAAAACTGCCAGAGACATAGCTTTCAGTGTCGCCGGCCCCATCCTGTGGAACTCACTTCCTCCCACTATAAGGGAGGCCCCTACAGTCGAGGTATTTAAGGTCCACCTCAAGACCTTCCTGTTCAGTCAGGCACTCCCGGACATAATTTAGATATTGCTCCTGTGATTGCCCCCCAGTGCTAGTTTTTAGTTCAGGCTCCCCTTTTGGGTCACCTGTTTTAATTTTGTGCTGCTGTAATTTATTTTATTGTTATGTGTGTTCTTATTGTGTGTATTTATTTATTGTGTCTATTTGTATTCTACTTGTATGGCACCCAGAGCCTCCGGGACTGGGCGCCTTAAAATAAAATTTGCCTTGCCATTATATGAAGCTTTCAGAACTTTCAAGGCTGTGTGCCTCCGCTCAATGGTTGTGACATGTACTTATAGCAGAGGGAGGAGATGGAGTGATCCAACTGACAGAAGTGTTTATGCACTGGTTTTTCAGTCATCTTCATTTTAATAGCATGTCTGTATGAGTTCATTTGGGTGCAGAAAGGTTGTCCAGTCTCTCCAACATAGCCTGTGTTTGGACATCTCTAGCATTGAATAAAATAAACAACATTCAGAGATGTACATGCATAATTCTCCTGTATACCGAATTCTTTGTTTTGTGGGGTATTGATAGAATCGGAAGTGGAAATGTGTACAAAAGTCTTACATGTAGCGCAACTGCAAGGTCTTGTGCCACCTAGTGTTCTGTTATTTTGTTCAGGTACATGATAGCCCCTAACAATCAGGCTGGTTAAATTAGGTGGTTGCTTAAAATACAGTAGAGGTAGTTATTGAAAAATACACTGCAGGGCGTCATCCTCATTGAATATTGCTTGGAGGTCCTTAATAATTTTACATAGAAGCTCCATGTCAGGACGATATGTAAAAACTGAGGGTGTTCGATTGGTCGTAGTCGTTTATTTTGTAGTACTAGTTGTTCCAGTGGTATCTGCATTGCACATTTTACTGCTCTTTCAAATTCTATGGAGGAATGCCTCTGCCCAGCAAAGGTCTTTTTCAATGTGGTCAAGTATTTATCTTTGTCCTTCTCACTTGAACAGACACAGTGGTATGGAGCGCTTGACTGTACATTACAGATTTTTTAGTGTGCCTTGGGTGATTACTGTTCCTATGCAAGTATCTCTGTCTGCCTGTTTCCTATAAATACATGTCTGCAAGGTTCCTTCTTTGTTGGTAACTGTGGTGTCCAGAAAATTAACACTGGTGTAGGGAATATTCCAGGGAAAGTTTAATGGATAGGTGGAGGTTGTTAAGTTACTGATGAAACTCTTTGAGTGTGTCAATGTCCTCTGTCCAAATTATAAATAAATCATCAATATAACAGAAATAAGCAAGTGGTTTATGCGTACAGTGCTTTAGGAAATCCTCCTCCATATTTGTCATAAAAAGGTTGGCATACTGCAGCGCCATCTTGGTACCCATTGCTGTTCCCATAATTTGAACATAATGGCTCCCATTAAAGTTGAAGTTGTTGTACATTAGAATAAATTCAATAAGTTCCCCCTCCAATTCTGGGTCGCTGTCTTGATGTTGTCCTTTCTCATGTAGGTATTTAAGACCAGCCGAAATGCCATTCGTATGTGTAATATTGGAGTAGAGGGAGGTTAGATCCATTGTGGCTAATATGGAATTAGGTGGTATGTCCCTATAACCATAAAGTTTACATAAGAAGTGTGCAGTGTCCTGAATGTAGTTGTCCCTTTCCATAACAAGTGGTTTTAAAATGGTTTCTATAAAATCTGAGATCTCCCCTGTCAGGGTACCATTGCCAGATATCATGGGTCTCCCTGGATTCCCAGGCTTATGGATTATAAGTAGCATGTAGAATGTCCCTAGCTTAGTTTCATCAGAGATTAGGTCAGTTATTCTGTCTTGGACATGCTTAGGAAAAGATCCAATTATGTCTCATAGTTCCCTGGTGTATTATGTAGTGCAGTGGTGGGCAACACATGGCTCACGGGCCACATGCAGTACCCAAGGGGCTAACCTGCGGGCCCCGTATCTATCACCCAATTTAAAGTGAATTTCCCTGACTTAAAAAAAAAGGTTTTAAACTTTAAATCCTTATATGCCACTGCTGCTGCCATAGACTGCCATAATTCACTGCCGTAATACCTCTGATACACCATCGCCGATGTCACAAACACAATTAGGTGCTAATTAAGTGTAAGATCGTGTTTTGAATAACTCCGCTTTTGTGTTGACTGCAGACGAGCCGTGGAAAAATACTGAGCAAAAATGGGATGTATAGTGGAAACAACTGAGCTGCTGCAAGATCCTATTGTGAAATCCCCTGCTTCTGTGACAGAGATTGAGTGAACAGAGAACAAATGATGTTTGTAGGTGAAAGTCTGGTTTGTGATTTATTAAAACAGAGCAAGAGAGCTACATTCAAGACTCAAGTTTGGGGCTGCTTCTTTAAATTGATCATTTGCGCATTTAATACAGAGCTATACTTGAGTTTGGGACTGAAAGTAAGTATCAGGTGGGTATTATCTGATTCTTGTTGAACTGTAGCTGTTATTCATTATGAGTTGTACTTTTGCCAAAATTAAGTGAATGAAGGAATCGGGATAGTGAAGCATTGTGGTCTGTTAATGTCGGGACATTATTGTTTCATTTGATGTCGTGCATGAGACCCCCCCCCCCCCATTTAATTAAATTAACTGAATTACTGCATCTTGTTAGTGTACATTAATGACCAGCAAGCACATATAAAATAGTAACAAACGACATCAGTAGTAGGCAGCTCCCGTCCCGTGTCACAAGAGGACTGCACTAGAGGTCATCCAAAAGTCACATTGATATTTAGTACAGTATTTATTAATTTAATAATAGAAATGTATTTAATACTTTTTAATACTTTTTACTGTTTTTAAATTATTAATGATGTTACCAACCCTTTAAATAAAGTCTATTGCATTCCGATCTGTCACTTCTGCTTCATTCTAAGGTGAAAGGGGGTCTTGTACTGGTTGTGTGGTGTCATGCGGCCCTTGAGGCTGTTCAAGGGCTGCACTTGCGGCTCTCTGGTTATGATAGGTTGCGCAACACTGGTGCAGTGGGATCACTAGGCAGTTCTGTGAAGTAGGTTCAATCTGTTAGTTGTCTGTTAGCTTCATTAACATAATCTTGTGTTTATGATCACCACTACAGAACCTTTACCAGCTGTTTTTTTATGTTGTCTTGTGTATGCAGAGCAAACAACATATTTTGGTAGCTTGGTGTGGAGTGGCAGGTTTTGGAGGTGCGGTCGTGTTGTGGCCAATAGTGCCACTACTTTTTTGGGCTGGTCTCTGTGGCACGAATGAAATAACACGCTGTTTATGATAGCACTGCAAAAGCATGCCACCAACTTGAAACAATTTCACCGTTGCAGTGAGGGAGCTTCCCATCATTGCATGGTGTGCCTTGCCTGGAGTAACATTTCAATAAACAAGGCAGCAGCTGTCGCTGTTCACCTCTCACAATCTCCAGCAAGCTGACTTCAGGGGTGCCCAATACCCCTGTCGCATGCCCCTTCCCCAGTTCATTTGCTGATGGGGGTGCCCAATCCCCCTGTTGGCATACCCCCTTCCCAGTTCATTTGCTGATCAGGTGCCCATTCCCCTGTTGGCATGCCACCTACCCAGTTTGTTTGCCGACGAGGGAGCCCAATCCCTATCGGCATAAAGCCCCCCAAGGTTTATTTGTTTGCCGAGGAGCCAATCCCCCTCGGCATCATGCCCCTCCAAACACAGAGACGCTTTCTTAGCTGATGGGATGCCCAATCCCTGTCAGCTTCAGTCCCCAAAAACAGAGGTGGCACACTGGGAGCCCACCCAGTGTGCAAAATGTCCTTCCAGCGATGTTACCTTTTTCTAATCTGTAAAAAAACATTCCATCGTTGTCTGAGGTGCCTTCCCCAACCCGCACTCACCTCTGCGCACCCTCCTCCCCACACCCCCTCACTCCATACTTACCTCCGGAGCCCGTGCAGCAATCTTGGTGGAGCAGGAACATATTTGCACTCTTCAAAGCTGACTGCGAACTGAAGAAATGCCAGTAAGCTGTCTAATGGCATCGGGGGGGGGGGGTCAACTCAGGTGGCTATCTCGGCCATTTATAAGACTTTTGGCTCCAAATTTTCAACATGGGGTTCTTGGGACCCCTCTTCATGAACTCAGTCATTGTCATTTTGTTATTCAGTCCCAAAAGGTGATTTCATGGTCACTGCGTGGAATCACCTTTCGGGACTGATTAACAAAACGACAGCATCACTGTTCATGAGGTGGGCTCCCAAAAAACCTATGTTGCATATTTGCTAAAAAAATTCAAAAAGATGACTGTGTTATGAGCGTGCACTGCACAATTCCCATGCACGCTCATAACTTCAAGAATTTTTAATATTTTCATTCCAGATTTTCAACATTGCCATTTTTGCACACCTCCTTATGAACAGTATAGCTATCATTTTTTACACCCTGCCCAAAATGTGTTTTTGCACATCTGGCGCACAGTGGCATGGTCGCTGTGGGAAATTAGTGTTCAGGACAGACTAAGAAAATCACAGTGACACTGTTCATGAGCGGAGGTCCCAAAATACCTATGCTGCAAATCTGGTGAGAAAATTCCACAAAATGACTATGGTATGAGCGTGCATGGTGCAGTTTCCACGCACGCTCATAACTTTGAGAATTTTTAATATTTTCACTCCAGATTTTCAACATTGCCATTTCTTCACACCTCCTTATGAATGGTACAGCTGTCATTTTTCACATCCTGCCCAAAATGTGTTTTGGCCATCTGGCTCAGAATGGCACAGTCACTGTGGGAAATCAATGTTTGGGACAGATTAACAAAATCACAGTGCCATTGTTCATGAGCAGAGGTCCTAAATGCTTTCATGAGGTGGGGTCACAAAAAGCCCATGTTGAAAATTTGGAGTGCAAATACCAACAGATGCCCACGGCAATGGGGTTTATAACCATAATGTCCCACCCTGTAGAGACAGATAGGCATCAGAGGTGTGCCTTTGGATTGTCGGCTATAATGCTCAAGCCATTCCACCCCTCGAGGGTAGCTCACCCTAACAAGTGGGGAGGGGTAGCAGTGAGTCCACTTGGTGTGCAGATCTGAAATCCCTGGCTAAACCCCTGACCCACACCCCCATCCTGCAGCCATTGACAGGCATCAATGTGTGCCTTGGACTCTTCAGACCCAAAGCTCACCCCATTCTCCTATACTGCACCCATCTCAATGTATTTCCTTATGGAATGGGGTGAGCATAAGGCCTGATGACTCCAAACTGCTTGACTACTGTCAGAGACTGCCGCAGTGGCGTGAGGTGAAATGGCATGAGCGTTATGGCCGACGACCCAAAGGCACACCTTAATGCCTGTCAGTTTCTGCAGGGTGGAGTGGGGTTGACGTCAGTTCCATACTTCCCTGCCAATGGCCAGATTAATAGATGTGGGGGCCCTACTCCAAGTCATATTTTGTGGCCCCTAAATACCAACATCCCACTCTTCTGCAGTGCCGGGCCGGAAAGGCGGTAACGACCAGGGTACTCAAGCAGGATGTGGTTTATAATGCTATGTGTTATGCCACATGACTTGACAGGTCACGTGCCCTTGATTATAAACAACACAATTCAGAATGACCAATTACTGCACAAAGAAGCATTTTATCAGTACAATATTAACATTTTGTAAATTTTTACTTTTTAGTTACCTATAACTCGTCTTGTTTTTTCCCTTGTCACTACTGTACCTTGTAAGTATTTTTGTTATTAATAATTATGGATTATTATTTATGGCTCCTCTTTTCTTTCCTCCATTGAGACACACCTGGACATTAGACTTCAATTAGTGTGCCTTGCCTTCCCAGATATCAAATTCAAATTCCACATGAATAAATTAATAAAAATGGGGATCGTAGCTGCCACGATCTCCCTGCACGTGCCTCCTTGAATACCTATTCTCTCTGCCCAAACCAAAAAAAAACGAAGCATGTATTGAAGCAGTTAATGGGGCTCACAGCTCCCTCCCATTATTTCCCTGCTCAAGACTCCTTCGAGCTCAAAACCTGAGACATGCTGAAGCTCCTTGCCTCTGCAATGCATCTGCTACAATCACCTTCTGTGCAGCTATCTTTGTCCTCAATTCTATTTGTTCTCCCACTGTTTCCTCTCCTCCATCTCCATTGTCATTTATAGTTTTGTTGTCAACTTAAAAGTGGCTTTGCTGCCAATGCTGAGTTGCCACATCCTTGCCCCTACTCCAAGTCATTGATGCCAAAGCAGCTAAAGAGAGTTGTGTCAGAAAGACTGTGCCTTATGAACCCTGCAGGATCTGCAGGTGTTGACTGCAGTCACTTCAGAGATTAAGTTTCCTAGAGCAACCTACTGCAACTTCGCAGTAATGTATATGACTCAAATCAAGCCAAGACAAAACTGTGCCAGCAAGAGCAAGTCCCACAAGTTAGTTCCTCTCAGGTGACTTATTAGCACCCCATGGTCCACTCAGTGCCAAACTCAAATCTTATTAAAGACTCTTCAGTACACTACTCAAGTTACTGAACACTCACAGACAGACCATGACCAGAGGCAACCACAGCTTAGTTTGTTTCTCCAATGCAATAAAACTAGTTATTTCTGCAGTACAAATGACTTGGACATTGCAGCACGCAGACAACTAGTCAACACAACATACCTGTTGTGGCCTGACTAATGTGAATGTGATGAATCCAGTCTGTCCTCTTGATTGTTTCCTCAAGATCACACAGGCGGCGGTGACATGACTCAGCCTTGCAGCACGGTCTGGCATGGGAGAACTCCTCACAGTCACAGCAGAACCAAAGGCCCAACTAGCAGCAGCACTGACTGACCCTGGCTAGTGGCTACACTGAAAACACCAGCAGCACGTGACGTTGCACTGAAGCCGAATCTGACTCCGGGTGACCCCCCGTGGCCTGCTCAGACTCTCTCTCTCTACTTTTGTGTCTTTAGACAGAGACTCTTCTTCTTTGATAGATGAGACCAACCACCGGCACTGACGACTGACTGCCACAGCTCTCTCTTGTTCTCCTCCTCTACTCCTCATCACTGCCTGGCCACATGCCCTGATGCCACACACACACATGCACTGATTCCAGCTCCCCAGCAGCCACACCTCCAGAGAACCTCTGATGGACATGATTGGTTGTGTGTGATGGGGTCAGGGTGGATCAGAGGTGAAGCTGGAGCAGCCATTGGAAAATCTGAGAGGCTTGCTTGCTCAGAGCGGCTGCCGGGGGTCATCACTCACCAGGCTGACTCAGTGGGGTGGGGTGGGGGACTGACTGACTCCAAGGAGGGGTCTGCTTTTTGGGAAGTTCAGCCTGTTGGCGGTCACCCAGTACAGCCGGAATTAAAGAAAGTAACTGTAAATAAGTTAACAGTGGGGGCCCTCCTGAACCTTGGGGCCCTACGCCATGGCGTAATTTGCATACAGGTTAATCCAGACATGCCTGCCATTCCTATTATGTGTCTCTCTAACTCCTGCACTACCAATGCCAATGCCAGCAAGACAACATTCGGCATTGACAAATGCTTGTTATAACAATGTTGTGGTTCAGTTTCAGTGATTGTATTACTCTCCTTTCCAATGGGGAGGGGTTATAGCAGATCTGTTTTTGCTTATTAAGAATCTGGCAAGTAACTCTCTGGTGAAAACATTGAATATAGTTGTAGTTTCACACTGCACCCACTTTGTTGGGGGGGGGGGATTCTGTGTAGTCCGAAAGCTCAAAGCACCTATTTTTTTTTAACAACTCTGTTGGTCCAATAAAAAGTATTAAATCATCTATATGTGGGAATCTTGCGTTACAAGGACCAATACAGCAACATAAATGTATGTGCAAAATAAATAGACAGTATGACAGAACTGTGAATAGAAACAGTGTTACTAGGGCAATAGACTCACATGGGGGGCATCACCACAGGGACCAGAGTGTGAAGGGCAATGGGAGATGACTGAGTGGTGTGAGGACAATAACAGTAGAGGGATGGGCAGAAATGGAAATAAATTTAAAAAAACTGATTGAGGCCTTGACTTCCTTTTAGTATTTTTATGTGACTGGATGTGTTTCCACTTGTATGCCAACCCACACAGGTTATTATCACCTCAGATCAGCACAATGCTAATCATTTTTAGACAAGAAGAGAGAGAAAAAGAGAAAGAGAGAGAGAGAGAGAGAGAGAGAGAGAGAGAGAGACTGATGCACTTCGAACAGGAATAGAGACATTGGAGGGATAATGGAAATTAGTCCAAAACATCTGCCAGCATCACCCCATGATACATTGTCCCCTGCTGTCTTTCATTTCTATAGGAACGGAAACCTTAACAAGCTGGGGCTGGCTAGTGCAATAGAGCTCTCTGCTAGACAGAGCAACATCAGGCAAAGCACTGTGGCTGTAAATGCAATGTCACAGTAGGGTCTCAGGTAGCTTAATTAATTAACCCTTTCAAAGGCACTTCAAATATCCATTGCCCTCCTTGGGAGTCCACAGTTAACCATTTGGTGGGGATGGTATGCAAAATCTCTGCATAGGATTTTCAGTAAAATCTTCCACAGAGTTCACAGTTTGAGGGTGATGTGAATAATCCTTGTATAGAATTCTTTGTGGGATTCTTCACGTAACCAAAGATGGGCAATGCCATAATTAATCTCTGTTTAAGATCCTTAGGGGGAGAGGCAGCAGATAAAAGTAACTCTTTGAGGGGATGTAAGGAATAATCTCTGTACAACATTGTCAATGGCATTCTACAGTTAAACTGCTGAAGATGATGGTATGATTATCTATAGGATTTTTAGTAAGATTCCCCAGAGAGTGAACCTTTTCATGGAGGTATTGCTGCATTATAAATGATCTATCAGATTCACAGGAGGAGTTAGTAAACTCTTTGAGGGTGAAAGGCAGAGCAGTCAGTTACTTTTTTTGAACATACATTTTTATGTCCCTAGCCAGCTGCAGTCAATGTCAGGAATATACTGTCTGTTTCAGGGACATACCTTGCTCAGACTTCACAGTTATATAGACACCAGCTGGGGTTTTCTTCCAGGTAATTTTCCCCGAGTCATGGTTCCCTCTACCCCATGACTTGGCCAGCTATCATTGTGTGGCATTGGTCAGTGCAGCAAGTTCTTGCATGGAAACAGACTCCTCAGCCCACCACAAGGGTCTTCTGCATCGCTGAGTCCCCACCTGAGCAGGCTTGCATTGCTGGCAGTGCACTCCGTAGCTCTGGCAACTATGATCCAGGCTCCCCAAGTCCGGTCACAAACCTGGGTTGCCAGAACAGAAGTGTATAGCAATTATAGAGGGCCATTGAGTGGCCTCCTCATTACGTTTTTTAATTCTCTGTTCATGCTCCTCACTCTTGTGCCCTTCTCATCATTTCTCAGCAACCTCCCAGCCTCACCGCTATTTCTGCCTACCCAGAGCTTGCACCCATGGTTTACCCCACAGCAGAGTGATCAGAGCTCCCAAGATGCCTCAGATAACCTTATCCAGACTCCTCAGAACCAGACAGACAGCATTAGGCCCACGAACACTGCTGCTTCACTAACAGGCCTGGGCATTTCCTATTCTGCCTCTTCCCCCATGGAACATTAGTTTCAAGAGTTCTAGGGCACCTTCATAGAACCAGCATGCATCTCCACTACCCGTGGACTGCTGCTCCATCTGTAGTACCACCATTGGCCATCCAGGTGGTGACTGCATAGTAGAGTCAGGTACATCTCTACTACATCTGTATATCAGACAAACATCCACTGAGATGCTCAAGCCTCTCACCCTCCCCCCAACTGGCTGTCTGATTTCCCATGTTCATTTCTGAATGTGGATTATCAGCATCATGAGCAGCTATGCAAGACGTCTGGCCCCAGTGCAACCCTGTAGTGAGAGAACTGCCTTATTAAACAAAAAGATTGCTGGTTCATAGTACCTCATTGCCACTGGCTCACAGTGTGACCCTGCACAGGTTACTTGATCTCCCTGGAGGCAATATAGCGTGTGGTTTTGGGCACTAAACTGCAAACCTGGAGACCTGGGTTTGAATCCCATCAGCCCCCACTGTGTGACCCTGAGCAAGTCACTTAACTTCCTTGTGCTCCCAGGTCACACCTGGAAACAAGCTCTGGGTTAGTGTGCCTTTTCTGGTTAAACAAATTCCTCTTCCCTTCCTGCCCTTAAGCGCCTCCCAGCTGAAAAACTGCTAGAAGTATGACCACACTAGAGATGGAATATTGCATCTGAGGCTGATCATCCAGGGTAGATGAAAAATTAAGGTGTGAAGCTAACCTGGTGGCACAGCGGCAGGGCTTCCACACATGACCCCACTGACCTGGGATTCAGGAAAGTCGATGGGGGCCAACAGGGGAGAGGAGGATTGTGCATCTCAGTGGATGCTTCCTCATCTGGGGAGGGAGGGACACCATCCACACTGTAATACTGCTGCATGGTTCACCACAGGTGGCAGTGCAGCAAGGCTCCTAGAGGAAGGAGGAGGAGGATATTGTCTGGGGACCTGTGCTGTGCATGCTCACATGCATATATGTACTGGTCCACTTGCATTCCAGCATCTTCCAGGGTATCAGGGAGAGAACGGGAACAGAAGTGGCTCTGGTGCTGGCTTCCTGCAGGGACCCAGGAAGTCTGGGCCAGTCTCCACCTCCTCACTGCACCCCCTGAAGTTGTGAGTGTTCAGGAATATATCCCACCATTCCCTGCCCTGCCCATCTGGGGGAGGGTACGCTGAAGTTCCATGGTGGATGGGTAGTAGTGACAGGAGCAAAAAATAGAAACTGGAAAAAAAAATAAGTTATGAATAATTCCTCTAGGATTTCCAGCAAGATTTCACAGTTATTCCTTTGAAACTGACAATAGTAATAATCACTCTATGGCATTTTCTATTAGATGTCACACAGTTAACCCTATGAGGGTGTTAAACAAGTATGGTATTCAGAAGAGTCTTTTCTTGTTCACAGTTTGAGCATTCAGCAGATAACATTTAACAGGCGGGTATGCTGGGGAAAATGTCAGGAAGTACATTATGGCACACACAGTGTAGTATCTGATTATATACATGCCTGAGGCAGTCATGCAGTTATACATGTAATGTGATATTTTTTTTCCAGTCTTTGATAACTGGGTAAGGCCCACTAGGCACAAGTGCCTGTTTTCAGGGGTGACCTGGGTGCACTGGGTGGTTAAGTGACTTGTTCAGAGTCACACAGTATGCAAGTGGAGGTTGTGAGAATGTGATAAAATATACATAACATTCAGCATGAAAGGCACTTAATGAGCTAAGTCCCATTTATCACAGAGCAGACTTGTGGCAATGTGGCATGGTGAGAGATGGGATACAGCAGCATTAACTCTTTCATGGTGATGGGAATGATCTTTAGGGGGAATGGGCAAAGAAAATAAAAAACAGATTTTTTATTAGCTCCAGATATACCCTTTATTTTATCTTTTTATCTCTGTTTTCTGCATGGTTTATTTTACTGAATGAAAGGGCAGCTATAAAATGCAGTGAAAGTGCACTCTGATCTCACCAGTGGGAGCCCTATTATGACATCACTGTCACCTCATGTATGCTGCAGCTGGGGCTGTACTTGTGTCCTGCAAAGTTTGGAAAAAAGCATGGCATTGTCACAGTCAAAATGACCGAAATCCTGGAAATCATAGTAAAAGTTGTAAAAAATCACAGATCTAATGTGTATCAATTAAATTAGCTTTATTTTGACATATTTTCATACATGCACGGCAGCAAAGATTTAAAAGTTAAGAAAAAAATAATTGTTTGGCTGATCCAGTAGCAGGAGTCGGTACATTGTGTTGGCATCTCAGAGACTGGGGCTTGTGTGCAGGTCCCAAAATTCCACCCTGAGGTTGATTGAGGACCAAGTGCATTGTGGCAATGAGGAATACAAGTGATGGGTCTGTCATTTGCAAATACCAAAAACTAAGGTGTTGTCATGAAAAATGCTCAAACAATTCATGGCATTGTCATGAAAAATCCCCCAAGTCATGGAGTTGTCATGGGAGATTTAAAAACTCATGGATTTTTCATAAAAATTGGAAAATCATGGGATTCATGACTTACACGGCTTTGGTGACAAAGACACAGCCCTATAGCTACCTTAGTCCTGAGCAGTGACAATTATGTCATCTGTGACTATCCACAGGCAGCAGATCAGAGTGCAGTTTTGTGGCTTCATGTCCTGTAGTTTTGTTATACACACAGTAGCTAAACCCCATAAATGAAATATCAGCACGTACATTTTGACAAGCTAAGACTAACGATTTACTTGGAGATAAATTAATTTGGTGTTAGCACCTTTCATGCATGCAGTGTAGTAAAGCATAAGAGGCCAGATATTTATAAATACTGCATCTGCAATTTAATTGCCACTGCAGTTTAATTTTTTTCTGGGCCAGAAACAAGCCTTCATCGAATTTATAGAAATAAATACTAAAAAATCCAATAGCTATAAGGATGGAAGGGAAGGAAGCTTGGTTTTATATAGCCTCCTTCATGCAAACTGCATCCCAAAATGCTTTATAATCCAAGAAGAGGGAAGGGAGAGATGGTGCTGCTATTTTCAGCACACTAGGGGCTTCAGAAAGCTCAGATATAGAATAAAGAGACATTTGTATGGTTAAGAGACTTGCTAGGCCTACACAGTGAGTTAGAAATGGTCATGGGATTCAAATCTGGGTTTTCAGGTTCACAGCTGTGCACTTGAACCTTCAGGCTACACTGGATTGAATGTATTTTCTGGTGGTATTCTTAGGAACTCTGGATGGACTGTGTTTTCTTCTAAAAAGTATTTCAGAATTAAGCAATAAGGTGCAGCTGGGTGTGTGCTGTGAATAACATCACACTTTAGGTTGGCTGTGAGGCACAAGGCAACAAGCTGAGTGCCTTCAACTACCCAAAAAGTGACATCATCCCAGTGACACACACCATGAAGTACCTTATTGTGGCTATAAAATGGATCCATTTAAGTACTTACAATCATAAATAGGCTGTTTTGCGGGCACTAGTTTCAACTTATAGGTTATGCTGTGATAACATCACTGGTAACACTGACTATCCACCAATCATCTCTCAGCATTTTTTTTTATCTGTGTTATGATTTTCAGATCAACCACAGTGCATGCCAAAATGTTTTGAAAGTCTGCCCCAAAGTGATGTAAATTACTTCCATAATTTCAGCTAGTCAGCACTCAGATCTGCAGGACCTCTGGGTCCTGCAGATCTGAGTGTTGATTGACTGAAATCATGAAAGTAATTTATACCACTTATGAAGCAATTTGGGGCAAACTTTCAAAACATTCTGATATGCAGCACAGTTGTCACCTCGTACTGCAACGTATAAGTGGAGCATTCCTTTTTGTAGGTGGGGAGGAGTGTTACAATCACTTTTTTAAATTAAAGACAAGAACATAAAACATTACAATTCATTGTAACTATCTCAAGTGATTTAAAGTATATCAGTTTATACAGTATGTGTTATGAGAGCTGTCTGCTGTGGTATACAAAAAAACATTTAGCACAGTTTTAGCAGACTGAACCGCATGACTTACTTTGTGGTCCTCTCACCCAAACTACATGATAGAGATGCAGAGAATTTCATCTGTACTTGCATGTGCAACTTTGCACTATGCAAAACTTGGTGTTCTTTGGTCCACTTCCAGCTTTGTCCTGTGAAGTTTTAAAAAATACACATTAAAGATTAACCTTCCCTCCTTCCTCGTAGCACTCTTACCACCTGCTTCCCCCAACTGGACCATTAAAGCTGAACCTAGTTGAATTCAAGTGTAGGGCTACTGGCACAAGCCCTCTCACCACCTGAGCTGACCCCCATCTGAACAAATGCATTCACAGAAAGCAGCAGGACTTCAACTAGTATCATTTCAAGGCTGGAATTATGGCATGGGGAGGAGGGTGGGATTGGGTGCATTGAGAGTAGTGAGATCTGGATTTGCTGGTTTGAATCATGTCAGAGATGGGGGAAGAGGATAAGACTGGGATTGTTGCATGGGCAAGAGGAATGGTTAAAATGTGTAATTATTACTGTGTGAATCTACTTATCTTCAACAGGATGGGGATAGGAGGGTGAGATTGGGTGCTAAGAGGATGGGGGATAAGAGGGATCATTTTAATGATTGGGGCTGGGGGTGAGGAGGGTTGTAAGTTAGCTGTAAAAGTGGAGGAAGGTTTTTCTTTTTTTTAATATAGCTAAAATAAAGACTGTGCAAAGTTACACTAAACCAGCAAAGTGACTCTTTGCTGGGCCACGTTGATGCTTCACCGGGTGAAATGCTATGCATAATGGAAACTTTGCTGGCAGAGTGTCACTTTTTAATGTATTTGTACAATGATATGTCCACTTTGACATGTGAAGAACCATGCAAAGGTGGGATTTGGATTGACCCCAAGGAACACAACACCACTGATTTGCCAAGACGCAACACCACTGATTTACTAAGACTCCCGAGGCTCCAAACCATATATATTTTTTCATTTTCTTTGTCTACTTTGCATTCTTCAACCACTTTGACATGTCAAGAACCATGCAAAGGTGGGATTTGGGTTGACCCCCAAGGAACACAACACCACTGATTTGCCAAGACTCAAGACACGAGACCCCAAACCCTATTTTTTTTTTATATTCTTTGTCTACTTTGCATTCTTCAATCCTCATGTGTGCATTAACATTTTTTTTTCCTTTTCCAATTAATTTCCTTTCTTTTTGTGATACTTGAAGCACATCTTCATTTATGCAGGACCTTTTGGGACCTGCATGATCAGATGAAACCATGCAGGGCCCTTCAGGCTCTGTGCCAAGGGAATAGTCTATCTGCCTGCAGAGGTTCAGGGCTGTCCAGACTCTGCACTTCCATGTAGTTATGGATGCAAGAATCCATGGAGCTAAGAGGAGAGAAGAAAAGGGAAACCAGATGGCTACCCACTTCTAAATCTGAGATCCTCTCTCCATCCTCGGTTAAGACTACCAGGTCTAAGATGGCTCCCTCCTGAGTGGGTTCCAACACTAGCTGTCTGAGGCATGCCCCCCATAGGGTATCGAGAATGATACACTGCTCTGGGATCTGGCTGCAGCAAATGTGCTCCAGTTAACATCTGGCATATTCAGGTCCCCCATCAACAATATCTCCCCTTTTTCTGCCATTCTGAGTATGCCTTCTATCATTTCTGTGTCCATTTCCTCCCCCTGAATCCAATGGGCTGAGAAAAGAGGAGAAGAAAGGGAAACCAAGAGAGCAGCAGCTGAAAACAGAACTTGCCCAGACTTTCCCACTCACAAAGCCTTTATATTCTGACAGAGCCAAGAAACTAGGAAGACAGGAGAGAAGAAAGGGAAACCAAGAGAGCAGCAGCTGAAAGCAGGACTTGCCCAGACTTGCCTATCCACAAAGTCTTTAAAATCTGACAGAGCCAGCAAACTAGGAAGACAGGAGAGAAGAAAGGGAAACAAAGACAGCAGCTGCTGAAATTGTGTTTTTTTTGCAAAGTATATTTTCTGTTAAACTGTTGTGCAGGTTGTCTTGTTGAAAGGAATAAAACCACTCACTAGGGTGGTGGGCCATGGCTGTAGCTGATTGTTTCTGGAGGGCACGGGCTTGGACTCACCCACCCTGCCCCTCACTCCACCCACCCAAGGGCGTCATGTTTCTTTATACCAGGGGCTCTGACCTCACTTCCCAAAAGGGCAAAGGATATACACCTGTCATATCCTTAACAGCCCAGCACGATGTGTAGGGGGTAAATGCATGCAATGCTGCCATATGTTCAGCATCTTTCTGGTCTGAGGGAGGAGGTTGCCTGTCTCCAGGCTGACCTGGTGAGGATTCAGGAAACCTTCACCCCCACCTGAGGACTACCAGGGTCACCTGCACTTCCTCATAGGTTGCCAAGAAAGAGGAGCGGTTGGACCTCGGTGGGCTCAGGGAGGGGGAGAGTTCTGGAACAGAGATGCATCCCTCCAGTTGTACCTCTACATAATTTATATGCCATTCTGGCAGAGTGTGGTTCCTCTATGGCGGCACACACAGTGGAAACCAAGAAGGATGCTGGGAACCTCCACAAAGGAGACCAACAGGAGGGTAGCACAGTACCCAAAGGGGAAGAAAACAACTCCTAGAGGGGGACTCAATCCTTAGAGGGGTAGAACTGGGGGAGGGAGGAGAGAGGGAGGTAAGGTGCCTGCCCTGCGCCATGGCAGGGAGGGACAGGAAGCAAATCCTCAGGGTCATCAGAGCAGCAGCATGGAAGAGGGAGCTGGACATCATTTTCCACCTAAGGACAAATGACCTGGCTGTGAATGGGATCAGAGCAGTGCAGGAGGAGTTTATTGAGTTGGTGAGGGGCCTTAGACAAGTAGCACACATGGTAACCTTCTTGGAGGTGCTGCTGCCTATGACATGGGTGAGTCTAGGGTACTCCACACCATAGGATTCAATGAATGGTTGAAAAACTGATGTGGAGCTCAGGGTTTTGGCTTCACTGGGGACAGGGGTTCCACCTGGAGGAATACAGGTCTATACTGGTGTGATGGTCTGCATTTGTCCGGGAAGGGAACAAGGTCCTAGGTGATAGGTTTAAATGCTTCACTGGCAAGTATTTAAACTAGCTGGGGGGGTGGGCACTGAAAAGAAGCAGGAAAATCCCAGCCCCCCTACAAAACAGGGTAATTAGTGAGGTAAACACCAAGGTAGAAAAGTTGATGGGGAGCAGGAGAGGGATACATGGAGAAAAAGGCAAAGGCAGTAAGAACAGGGATGGGGCTAATAGGGGTAAGGCCATCAAAAAATGGAGGGCGATGAGTACCAATGCCCATAGTCTGGGTAACAAGCCCCCTGAACTAGTGGCCTTGATGGAAGAGGAATGCCTGGATATCATGGCAGTCACAGAAACATGGTACACAGAGAACCATGACTGGGATGTCAACATACCAGGATACACAATCTACAGGAGGGACAGGGAGGGTAAAAGAGGAGGAGGAGTAGCCCTCTACAAAAGGGAAGGGATCAAAGCAACAGAACTAAAGGGTAAACAGGGAGGATAGGAGGCACTGTGGGTCACCCTGGAGACAGGAAATGGCACCACAATCTGTACGGGAGTTGTATACACACACACAAACACACACACACACCCAGTCTTAGGGAGGAAATGGACAAGGAAATGATAGAAGGCATCCATAAAGTGGCAGAAAAAGGGGAGATATTTTTGATGAGGCACATGAATATGCCAGATATTAATTGGAGCACTATTGCTGCAGTCACATCCAAGAGCAGTGTCATTCTCGATGACCTACAGAGGACATGCCTAAGACAGCTAGTGTTGGAACCCACTCAGGAGGGAGCAGTCTTAGACCTGGGACTCTCAAACAGGACAGAGAGAGGATTTCAGATTTAGAAGTAGGTAGCCATCTGGGAACAAGTGACCACCAAACAGTGTGGTTCACAATAAACAGAGCTGTAGAGTCAAGCCATACAAAAGCGAAGGTATTGGACTTTAGGAGGGCTGACTTTAGCAAAATGGGAGAGTACCACAGAAAAGTACTAGCAAATGGGCAATAAGGAGGGGTTGGGGAACAATGGGGAAAAATCAAAACTGGCATCACAGAGGCAACAAGCCTTTGTGTGAAGGAAATAAACCAAACAAAGGAAAAAACTCTATGGTTCTCAAAAGATGTGGTGGGGAAGGTTAGGGAGAAAAAGGTGGCATTCAGGAAGTACAAGGAAACACAGAAGGTGCAGGACAGAGAACTATACCAGATAAAGCAGAAGGAAGCAGTGAAGGCAGCCAGAATAGCAAAGGCCCAAACTGAGGAAAAGATAGCCAACTCAGTTAACAAGGGGGAAAAAACCTTTTATAGGTACATTAGGGAGCGAAGAAAGACTAAGGGGGATAGTGAAGCTTAATAAAGGGGAGGGGTGGGCAGAGGGTGATAGTGAAAAAGCAGGGCTACTGAGCAAATACTTCTGCTCAGTATTCACAAAAGAAAGAGAGAGAGAGGTACCTAAACCAAACAATAGAAGCACTCTGGATGGGGGGGGGTCAATACCAGTCCATTCACAGAAGAAAGGGCCCTGAAAGAACTTCTAAAACTGAAGATGGACAAAGCAATGGGCCTGACGGGAATCACCCCAGAATTTTAAAAGAACTAAGGGGAGAACTAGTGACACCATTGACTACCCTTTTTAACAAATCATGGGAGGGTGGTGTGGTACCTGAGGACTGGAGGAGTGCGGCTATGATTCCCCTTCACAAAAGTAGGAGCAGGGCAGAGGCAGGAAACTACAGACCTGTTAGTTTGATCTCAGTGGTAGGGAAAATGACAGAATCACTTCTGAAAGTTAAACTGCAGGGGTTAAACAGCACTGAGAGAAGTGGTATTTCTAAATTGGTTCCTGGTTGCAGTATTGTGCAACACTAGAGAAAGGAATGTGTGGAGCTGTAAAAAAGGAAGTTCCTTGGACACTTTAACCAGTGGGCCTGTAGCTTAATGGTTAGAGCACTGGAACGGCATACCAGAGGTCCAAGGTTCAAATCCTGGTGAGTCCACGTTTTCCATTCTCATTGCCATCCTTGATTTAAAAAATATATACCTTGCAGGGGTTAAACTGCACTGAGAGAAGTGGTATTTCTAAATTGGTTCCTGGTTGCAGAATTGCGCAACACTAGAGAAAGGAATGTGTGGAGCTGTAAAAAAGGATGTTTCTCAGACACTTTAACCAGTGGGCCTGTAGCTTAATGGTTAGAGTGCTGGAACGGCATACCAGAGGTCTGAGGCTCAAATCCTGGTGAGTCCACATTTTCCATTCTCATTTCCATCCTTGATTTAAAAAATATATATACCTTGCAGGGGTTAAACTACACTGAGAGAAGTGGTATTTCTAAATTCAGAAAGAAAGAATTTTTGAGTACCTAGAGGCCAGAGGGGCACAGGACCCAAGGCAGAAAGGATTCACAGTGGCAAGGTCATGTCAGACGAATATAATAGATTTATTTGACTGGGTGACCAAAGTAGTAAGGAGGGGCTATGGACATGGCCTACCTAGACTTTAGCAAGGCATTTGACACAGTCCCACACAAAAGATTAATAAACAAGTTAGCCAGCCTAGGAGCGGGTCCCAGGGTGATAGCCTGGGTAAAAACCTGGCTGGACAACAGGATGCAGAAGGTAATAGTAAGTAGAGTCCACTCCAAAGAAAGGGGGGTTACTAGCAGGGTACTGCAGGGTTCAGTACTAGGACTGGTCCTCCTTAATGTCTTTATAGATGACATAAGTATGCCTCTTTGCAGGTGACACAAAGATCTGCAACAGGGTTGATACATGGGGGGTGGAAAGGATGAGAATGGACTTGGCAAGGTTGGCGGAATGGTCAAAAGTATGGCAGCTTAGATTTAATTCAAAGAAGTGCAAAGTAATGCACCTGGGTAACAAAAACCTAGGGGAAGAGTACACAATTGGAGGGGTAATAATAACAACAACAACAAGCATTTGTCAGTGCCGAATGTTTGCTTGCTGGCATTGGCATTGGTAGTGTAGGAGTTAGAGAGATGCATAATAGGAATAGCAGTGAATTATTGAATTAAAACCAACCCCACCACCACGCTGCAGAGACTGACAGGCAGTGGGGTGTGTCTTTGGGTTGCCAGGCATAACGGCCATGCCATTTCACCACACTCTACCCTGCAGAAACCGTCAAGTGTCACGGTGTGCCTTGCGGTCTTTGGGCCTTACGCTCACCCCATTCCATAAGGAAATACAATGAGATGGGTGCAGTATAGCAGAATGGGGTGAACTTTGGGGCCAAAGAGTCCAAGGCACACCTCGATGTCTGTCACTGGCTGCAGGGTGTGGGTGGGGGTGGAATGGTATGAGCATTACAGGCGACAATCCCAAGTCACACCCCTGATGCCTGTCATTCTCTACAGGGTGGGGTGTTATGGCCAGAAACCCTAACAGTGTAGGCATTCATTGGTATTTTCACTCCAATTTTTCAACATGGTTTTTTTGTGACCCCCACCTCATGAACAGTGGCAATATCAGTTCATTAGCTGAAAGTTGATTTTGCACAGTGACGATGTCTTTTGGCAGCACAGATGAGAAAACACATTTTGAACAGGATGTGAAAAATGACAGCTGTACTGTTCATGAGGAGGTGTAAAAAATGGCAATGTTGAAAATCTGGAGTGAAAATATAAAAAACTGGTGAAGTCATGAGCGTGTGTAGAAACTACGCAATGCACACCTGTAATGTAATTAGTTTGGGGATTGTTTAAAGCAGATTGTCAACACAGGCATTTTGGGACCTCCGCTCATGAACAGTGTCACTGTGATTTTCTTAATGTATCCCGAACACTGATTTCCCACAGCGACCATGCATTTCTGCGCCTAGAAGTGCGAAAACATATTTCAGCCAGGGTGTGAAAAATGACAGCTGTACTCTTCATAAGGAGGTGTGAAAAATGCCAGTGTAGAAAATCTGGACTGAAAATATTACTAATTTGTGAACTTACGACAGTGCGTGGAAACTGTGCAATGCAAGCCCGTAACACAGTCAGTTTATGGACTTTTGTCACCAAATGTTCAATTTTAAGACCTCTGCTCATGAACAGTGTCACTGTGATTTTCCTAATCTGTCTCGAACATTCATTTCGCACACTGACCATGCCATTGTGCGCTATTTGCGAAAAAACACATTTTAGAAGAGATGTGAAAAATGACAACTATCCTGCTCATAAAAAGGTGTGGTAAAATGGCAATGTTGAAAATCTGGAGTGAAAATATTAAAAATGTATGATGTCACGAGAGTGCTTAGGAACTGCGCAACACATGCTCGTAAAACAGTCATTTGGGGGAATTTTTTCACCAAATTTTCAACATAGGGTTTTGGGGGGCCTACCTCATGTACTGTGACACTGTTGTTTCATTACTTGGTCCCAAAAGTTGGTTCTGCGCAGTGACCATGAAATCACTTTTCGGGACCGAATAACAAAATGACAGTGCCAGAATTCATGAGGTGGGGTCCCAAGAACCCCATGTTGAAAATTTGGTGAAAAATTTCCAAAAATGCCTGAGGTATGCATCAGAGTTGAAAAAAAACCTATTTATTCCATTATAGAGCTTACCGGCATTTCCTCAGTTCACGGTCAGCTTTGAAGAGTGCAGACGTGTTCCCGGTCCACGAAGATCGTCCGGAGGTAAGTATGGGGTGAGGGGGTGTAGGAAGGCAGGATCGCAGAGGGTGGGCGTGGGGAGGCGACAAGATAGTCATGACAGTCAGTGAGGACTTTTTTTGTTACAGGTCATGTTATTTTAAGACAACATAAGACTTTTTCCATGCTGGGGTGGGCTCCCAGCGTGGCAGCCTGGAGAAGGATTGTTTGGGGGGTCCAATGGAGCGGCGAAGTTGGGCACCCCCGTTGTGCATATGGACATTTGCCACACTGGGGAGAGCTCCCAGAGTGGCAACTGGAAGTCAGGGTTTTTCGTGTGTGTGGGGGGGCTACAGTGGAGCCGATGGGGGATTGGGCACCCCCATCACCATACAGATTTTGCCACACTAGGGTGGGCTCCCAGCATGGCACCTGAAAATCTGTTGGGAGGCAGTGGAGCCGATGGGCGATTGAGCACCCCCGTCGGCCATACAGTGTGTGGGGGGACTCGGGACTGCATGAGCATGCTGGGGTGGGCTCTCAGCATGCTACGTAGGTGTGTGTGTGTGTGGGGGGGGAACTGTCTATGACCGTTCGGATGCAGTGAGCACTGACGTGTAGGCAATTTGCATACTGCCGACGGATGGCAGTATTCAAATTGCCTACATGAGCTGCGGCGTTTTCCTTTCAACTGTACGCCACTGCATCTGAGCGGCTGTCATAGACAGCTCAGACATTCATTGGCACAGTGCAGCCGTGCCTGCAAAAGGGAACAGGGCATTGGAAGTGGGGGAAGCACACCTACAAAAACTCGTATGGTGGCACTATGTTTCTTGCACATGTATGCAAGCAAACATAAAAATGGAAAGGGGCATGGGGTAGTCATATCAGACAACCTAAAGGTAAGCAAGCAATGTGAGAAGGCAGTAAGGAGGGCTGGGGGGATGCTGGGATGCATAAGGAGAGGCATCACCAGTACAAAACAGGAAGTTGTTATCCCTCTGTACAGAAAGTTGGTGAGACCC
This sequence comes from Neoceratodus forsteri, assembly GCA_016271365.2. Classification (NCBI taxonomy): domain Eukaryota; kingdom Metazoa; phylum Chordata; order Ceratodontiformes; family Ceratodontidae; genus Neoceratodus; species Neoceratodus forsteri. The sequence continues at coordinate 941,409,247 of CM028133.1, read as the reverse complement.
CATCTACAGTTCTGCATGCAGTTCTGGAGACCCCATCTCCGCAAGGACATAGACAGGATGGAGGCAGTCCAGAGGAGGGCAACTAAAATGGTACAGGGTCTGCACCAGAAACCATACGAAGAGAGACTAAAGGAGCTTAATATGTATACCCTCGAGGAAAGGAGGAGGGGGGGACATGATGCAAACTTTCAAGTACCTCAAGGGAATCAACAAAGTCCAAGTGGGTGGCATCTTTCAGAAAAAGAGATGTGCAAGAACAAGGGCATACCATTTGAAGATAGATGGGGGATGGCTCAGGGGCAATGTGAGGAAGTATTTTTTTCACAGAGAGGGTGGAGAACACATGGAACAGCATTCCTGAGGGGGTTGTGGTCTCAAAAACAATGGGGGAATTCAAGAATGCATGGGGCAAACATAAAGCAGTTTGGGGGGGTTAGGAGAAAGTAGGCTGTTGATTTACTAGGATCTGCAGCTTATTCAATAAGTAGGGAAATGGGCAGACTAGGTGGGCCAAGAAGTCCTTATCTGCTGTCAAAGTCTATATTTGTATGGATGGTTTTCCTTGTTTCAGGAAAAAAAAAACAAAGAAAAGGAGAAAAAAAATGATGAGGGACAGTTGTCTTCATTACAGTAATTTTGGGCTGTTCAGTGACACCAGAGGTGAGCACCCCACTGTCGCATATTGCTACATATTGGGGGAACGGACAGACATGCAACGGGGTCAAGTAGGCACCTCGGTAGCACTCAGTACTGGGGGGTGTGGCTTGACAAACAACAAGGTGGTAGCCTAATTCCTATAGCTGTTCCTAACCCTGACAAAAAAATCATCATAGTCCTTCATTTTAAGCCTTCCTTGCACTTAAAATAGGCCCGTAACAGTCTGATGGGATCTTCCACCCTCAAAATCAGCCTCCTGTGGTGTGATCACCACAACAGCCACAGTTAGATGACCATTTTCTTCATCGCCTGTCACAGCCATGCAGCATGGGAAGATTGGAGCTCTCCGTCTCTTCAGTCACCTCCAACAAACCCAATGACTTGTAAGAAATTTGTAACATGTTTACCCCGCTACTAACAGAAATAGGAGAGCTAAAGGCATCCAACATTTGGGAGGTGGGGCAGAGATGTTGTATCCCTCTCTCAATGACTTATGAGAACAGACCAGCATATCAACAACTAAGACCTTGCAACACACAGGATGGTGGCCCACCTCCAGGAACAAGACTGCACCATCAGGCAGTTGTGGGATGGGACTGAAAACTTGGAAAACCATGAACGGTGCAAGAGCTTATGCTCTGAAGGTTTTCCAGAAGGGACTGAAGGAAAGGGCATATACATTGTTACAAAACATTCTACTGGTAATTTTAAAGCATCAATGGCCTGGGCCACTCGAACTTGAATGATTATACTACTGCTTAGCGCCACCAGCAAAACCCAGCCAAGACCCTGCTCGATTCTGATAAAATTCCTTAGGTTCCCTGATAACAAGTGTATTAAGCAGTTCATCTGTGTAAGAGACCCTCTGACATGGCAAGGTCACAGTATTCAAATTTACCCCAACTTTTCCCATGCTTTCTCAGAGTGTTGCAGGGCATATACTGGAGCTAAACATGCTCTCATCAAATTGCAAGCACTCTATAGCCTCTGGTACCCTGCGACCCTAGTGATCATTTGTAATGGGGTCCACAGCCACAGTCCTTCCACACACCTGAATCTGCTGAAGCCTTCATGTGTTAATCATGGCCATAGAACCAGCTCCACAAGATGGACCAGCAGGGAGAATATAAGGATAGGGGCACTGCTCCTGAGTCTGACCTGCAGAGCTGGGGTTCTAAGAGAAGGGCCTGACATTATGCCAGTTCATCTCCAGACTGTCTGTAAATTCCTCATCACTATGAGGTAGGTTAAAGATCCCCTCACCTTTTACAAGTCTCTACCTACTCCTCATGGGTGGGCCAGAATGAAGAATACTCTACTTTGATACCTACAATAGCTCATTCCACCCCGATAATAGACTGGAGTGATTTCTCTCCAACAAGAAGGGTAACGGGAAGGGTAACAGGAGGAACAGGTACCAGGGTGATCGATTTCAGAGAAGCAGACTTTAAGAGGATGGGGGAAATTTTGATTGAGCATCTGGTGGGAATTCAGACATGCATGAGTGCCAGCCAAAAATGGAATATCATTAAGAAAGGGCTGGCAGAGGCTACTGAGACCTGTACCAGGACATGGAGGAAGAAGGGGAGAGCAAAGAAGCTGAGCTGGCTGACTCAGGATGTAATGGAAGGGGTGAGGGCCAAGATAAATGCATTCCAGAGGCTTAGGAAATTGGGAGGCAAGGGGACAAAGATGAGTACACAAAGAAGTCCAGGGAGGTTACCAGGCTAGTCAGAGCAGCCAATACTTCCAGAGAGCTGAGACTGGCAAAGGGAATCAAGGAAGGGGAAAATGACTTCTTCAGATACATTGACAAGAGAAGAAGAAACAAAGACCAGATTGTTAGGATTAAGAAAGATGGGGGGTGGGTGGCAAAGGGGGAGGACCAGACAGAGGCACTGAATGAGTGCTTCTGCTCTGTGTTCATGAAGGAAAGAAGGGGGCAGGTACCCCATGGGATGGGTGGAGTGGGCAGAGGGGAGAAGGGGTGACTGATATCAGAATCACAGAGGACAGGGTGATGGAAGGACAAAGGGCACTGAGGGTGGAAAAGGCACTGGGGCTGGATGGCATTCACCTTAGGGTACTAAGGGGGCTAGCGGAGATCCTGGCAGGACCACTGGCAGACCTGTTCTATACATCACTGGACACAGGATGCGTGCCATAGGACTGGAGGATGGCCCATGTGGTGCCCATTCATAAAAGTGTCTTGAAGGATGATCCAGGCAACTACAGACTGGTGAGTCTCACTTCAATCCTAAAAGAGAGGCTGATGACCTTTCTGGAAGAAGTGGGCTCCAAGATGGCCATCAGCACAGTTTTGTATCAGGCAGATCCTACCAGATAAACCTAGTTGAGTACTACGACTGGGTAACCAGGGAAGTGGACAGGTGCCATACAGTGGACATCCTTTATTTGGACTTCAGCAAGGCCTTTGACTTGGTGCTGCATCGGAGGCTGGGGGAATACTGGAATACATTGGGGTGAGGACAAAAATGGTCAACTGGATCACCAACTGGCTGAGGGGTAGGCAGCAAAGGGTGGGGGGGACTCTCTTCACCAAGAGATGTTATGAAAGGGGTGCCCCAGGGTTAGGTACTGGGACTGGTGCTGTTTGGGATATTCATAGCCGATATCTCATATGGGATCCAGAGTAGGATCAGTCTGTTCACAGACGATACTAAGATTGGTGCAGTGGTAGGTGACATAGAGGGATGGAGGGGGCTGCAGGAAGACCTGACCAAACTACAGGAAATGGTCAGAGACATGGCAGTTGGGGTTCAGCGCCAAGAAGTGCAAGGTACTGCACTTCGGAGCAAGGAACCAGGGGAGGAAATATTATTTGGGAGGGGTACAGTTGGAAAGCACAGTGCAGAAAAAGGATCTAGGGGTACTAATAATGGGGAGTATGAACCACTCAGCTCAGTGCAGGAAGGCAGCTGCAAAGGTAAACAAGATGCTGGGGTGCATAGCAAGGGGAATCTTCTCCAGGAACAGAGAAGTGATCCTACCCCTGTACAGCTCACTGGTCAGGCCGCACCTGGAATACTGCGTGCAGTACTGGCATCTATTCCTGAAAAGGGACATCAGATTGCTGGAGGGGGTGCAGCGTAGGGCAACGAAGATGATACAGGTACTTGAGGGAAAATCCTATGAGCAGAGGCTGGGAGAGCTGCAAATATACTCCCTGGAAGAGAGGAGGGATGGGGGATATGATCGAAACCTTTAAGTACCTAAAGGGTATTAACAGGATTAATACAGAAGGGATTCTCCAGATCAGAAGGAGGAGGGACACGAGAGGGCATCAGCTGAGATTGGAGAGGGGAAGATTCAAGAGGGAAATCAGAAGACACTTTTTCACAGAAAGGGTGGTGGACAAGTGGAACACTATGCCTGAGGAGGTGGTATCGTGTAGAACAGTGGAAGGATTTAAGAGAGGGTGGAACAGAGTGAGGGAGAGTGGTTATGAGGAGGGGAGTGGAGGGTGGGGCAGCTGCAAGTTGAAGGGCTAGCTGCACAATCAAGCAGACTCGATAGACCATGAGGCCTGTTTCTGCTGGCATTTCATATGTTTGTATGTATAAGTCGACATATGCCATACTGAGAGTGAGGTTTGCAACTTCCATAAGCCCACATTTTGAGGCACCTCTGTTGCTTCATGCTACTATCTCTACCAGCCACCAGTGGTTCATGCGTTCCTGCCTCTACTCTGCATGGTACTTTTCCCAATTGTTGAGGCCTCACCGTGTAGCACACCTGAGGTACAGAGCATGGAAACTGCCCATATTTAAACTTCAGATGAGCTACTTACTTGATTACCAGGTGTGCATACCCCACATTAACAACCCAAGAGTGGAGGCTTCTCTTTCACCCCTGTAGAACTTTTTCTAGGCCCTACCAGTGCTGAGCACAGAGCCCGCATGCAGGATGCTCTCTGTAGGCTATCTGACACCAAAGGCGGTCATCTTGTCATTTATAATGCTACAGACTGTCCTGTATTTCTCTCTGTTAATTGAACTATGTTCTCAATATTTGCTGAGCCTTTTCCATAGTTTCTTAAAAGATACCTAAACTCTTTATTTGGGGCTTTAGCTGTTTCCCAAACCTCCAGTACAAATGTAGTCACAGGGAAGCACAACTACATAAACGCAGTCTTCACTTTTTGTTTGGTGGCTAAACACATTTTCTCAAGGTTTCAAACTCTCTCTCCGAGTTGAGGAAGTGTTTTCCACTGTCCCACCCCAATCAAACCTTGAGATGCCAGGAGACAGTAAAGTACAAGTTAAAAATATCATTTAACAACATAAACTAAACATATAGGCCAAATCTCAGAAATGAAACAAGCGCTCCATATGCATTTGCCATGACATCATCATTTAGCACGTCTGCTTATGTCTTACGGTCCTATCAAGTGGGGACAGTTGAAAAACCTTTCCTTAACTCAAAAATAATTTTAAACATAAAAAATATATATTTAGCCATCAAATTTAAGGTAAAGACTGTATTTACTCTGTAGTGCTACCTTTTGGCTACACTTGAATGTAAGGCTTGGGAAGTGGTTTAAGACCCAAAAAAGGGTTTAGGTATCCTTTAAGACAACATAAAGTTTGTACTGCTGTGTTAGGTTTCACATTGTGTTGGGGGTGGGGGTGGATTGACTCCTCCCTGAACCTTATCCAGTCAGTTAGATGACCAGACAGACTGTCTGCAGCTCATGGATACATGGTTTCAGATGGGGGTGAGGGGAGCGTTACAGGACAAATATTTGTTAAGGTTACTCCTTGACTGCATTGTGTTGTTTGTTGCAGCCTCAGTTGGGCTGAATAGTTGTTCTGATTGTTCTTTACCGTTTACACAACCTATGCTTCATCCTGTACTATGCTCAGGAGGTGAGTTGATTTCTTCACAGGAATTCTGTCACTTCACTACCACCTAGAGTGGAAGAGTGAGAGAGACAGGAGTGGCTGCATGCTGTAGCTATAGGAGCACAGCAGGAATTTGGAAAAGTGATACTCTTATTTAGTTAAGGTAAACCACTGTTGCCTGAATTTTGGAAAATGTGTACTGAATTATTTTCATCGAAAGAAGTTCCAAATTCTTTCCAGTTTACCCTTTGAGACTGGTTGTTTGGTGCCCCATCTGCAGGCTCTCACTTGTCTTCCATCAGGTTGCAGAAGTCTTGCAGTGCGGGAGTTTTCCCCTTGGGAGAAGAAACAAGGAAGTCCCGCGGGGGTCTGAAGTCTACTATTTCAGGAGTTGCCAGGAGTTTCTAGTAGTAGAAGAGTGGAGGATGACAGAGCAGAGCTGAGTGGAAAAAAGGAATGAGTCGAGGGTACAGGACTATGAGGGAAGAGGACTACAGAGGTCAGGACTTGGGGGTGGAGTATCAGGAGTTGAGAGTGAAGCGAGTGTGAGTTCAAGCAAGAAGAAGAAGCGGATACCAAGGAGTGACTGAAAAGTGAGGAGGAAGGAGAAAAGAGATAGGACTTGAAGTTACTTAAGTGAAAAGTGTGAGAACTAAAATATGTGGAGCATGAGGAGTATGTTATAAGGAGAGAGGACTTGAGAGGTAAAGTAGAAAAGTGGACTCCATTTTTCCCGAAATTCAAATTGCTGAAAATAACTCAAACTTCCCTTTCCTGATTGTCTTTGCCTTACATTGTTGAACTTAGTGTGGATAAAGTGCACTACTCAGCATCCACTTTAAGTATTTTCTCTCTTTCTTTTTGATGGTTAATTATTATACTGGGGATTTTGCTCATATTCTATTTTTTTTTTAATTTTTAAAGTTTTAAATATTGCACATTTGAATTTTGCGCTGAACGCATCATATGATTTACTTGAGATGGCATATGTCGGCGTTCTGGGGTAGTGGCAGCCATTTTGCAACCCAGAAATGCCTGACATGCCAGACACCAGCACAGCACAACATACCTTCTTTATAAGTTCTATTTTGGATTTCTAATTGTTGCATCATTTGCCTTCTGTTTTGCTTTTTGCTAAGTAATTTTTTGTTTGATTTATTTTTTTAACTTATATAATACTTATCCAGCTTATTGGGGACAGCAAGTATTTTTCCTGTCAGATAAGTGAATGCCAAAATAATTTAGAACGTCCAAAAAACCACTTGAAGTGTTTCCCAGCTATTGTTTTATGGAAGAGCCCTGGGTCTCAGCAGATTCTTTTTATGGTCTCTACTATGAGCCCTACCTCATGGGCCTGTTGGTGCAAGCCTCTTTAAAGCTTATTTATATATGTTTTTAAACAAAAAACTATTAACATTTATTGATTCATTCTTACATGACACCATTGAGTTATATATTTATAACACACTGCTGATAAAATAGGGGCTAACTTTGGTTGAGCTTACTATTAATAATAACTATAGCTTTCCATTTTATATATTTCTTTCATCTGTGTTTTCTAGCTTTTTACAAGTGTACCATGGCAAATTAACATGGGACTTTGATCAAGCCCTAGTGGAAAAAGACTGTGGAAAAAGTCTGATACTTGACTAATACTTGACTGGAGTTTTACACGTTGGAAGGAATATAATCCTTAGGATTTTTAAAACCAATGTAACCTCTTGGTTTGGCTGGGACTGGACATTAATTTTTACAGGAAGTAACACTACTTAAAAAATATTTTTGAAATTTTTACTGTTTCCCTGCCTCTACTTTTTAAAATAATCTGCTTTTTTTGTGTGTTTAGCACCTAATTATAAATTAAAATGGCAGAGAATTGTGACTCCTTAGATTTGGAGAGAAATACATCAAATGAAGCCATGAAACTAAGACATGAAAAATTAGTAAAAGCAAAGTTTAAGACCAAGAGGGGAAGGAGAAGTAAAAATATTACTGATTACATGGGTGTAACAAAAAAAAAAAAACAAGGTCACCTAGGACTTTTTCACCTACTTATACCTCCCTAGCTGTGGAAAATGACAGCCCATCTGGAAATTATATTCTAAAAACAATTAAAGCCTTAGAGACACAAAACCAATCCTTAAGGGAAAAATTACCCAATCTGAAAGTGAGTGCTATGGAACAGGTGAAGGGACTAAAGCATGGTGAAGAAGTTGATGGAACAAATCCAAATGGAGATTATCTTACTGAGTTTGATACGTTTATTACACCATTTATGAATAGGGGTAAATCTATAGTGAGAGATAAGCAAAATAATGCACCTATACACATTAAAATCAATGTGGAAAATGTGTCAGAAACTCAGAATAATCAAAATCCAACACTTCTGGAAGAGTACAGTGTACAGGCTAATATACTGATTAGCAAGCAATTATCTGAAATTAAAACAGTTCTTGTCTATACCAATCTATCCATGGTGGTGATAATGAAGGAATTAGAAGACCAAAAGAAACCACTAGAAGAACTTAAACAGGTCGTAAATAGTACTATGAGTAAAAAAGAAAGTATGAAAAGTATTAAAGAAATTACAACAGAAATAGCAGAAAAGGTATGTAAAGAAATCTTGGTACTTGAAATGGAAAATAAGAATAAGGGAAAGCAAGGGAACGTTGCTGGGAATAAAAACAAAAGTAAATCAAACAGATTTAAGGACAAGGGAATACAGACTATGTCATATAAAAGATGAGCTTCACAAAAAGGAATTAAATGTAAGAGTGGAGTGTCTGAAAAACCAAAGGTTTAACAAGACAGGAATGGATCAGGAAAAAGAGGACACAAACATAACCAGGAAGATAAATTATATACTGTATACTTTAAGGGTATACCAAAGGCAAAAATGGAGACACCATTCCTGCTCAGTACATCAGATTATAACATTATTAAAAGTCAGTTAAAGTCCAGAGTGCCATGGCAGGATCTGGTTATAGCCTACAGATATAGAGCTCTGCCCGATAAAGGCTATGTATGTTTGGTCATTAGGAACCAAGCAACCAGACAAGAAATATCAAAAACCAAAAATGAAGTTGCAAAAATGGGAATTAACCTAGATATAACAACAAGGAATTTTGGTAGTCTTTCCGAGGTAGGCAAACAACATCAGCTACATCAACGGGGGCAGAAAATGGGAAATGAACAACAGCAGACCACAATTAGATATCTCCAAAAACCAGAGGTTATTGAATATAAGATGAAAGGCTCTCCAGAGTTTAATAAAAGAATTAGAGGAAGAAAACAAAAAGGGGAAAGAATTAATAATAGTATAGTTCTGGAGGATTCTGAGGAATTAGAACATTATGAAGGAAATATCCAAAGAAATTGTGAATGTAAATGTGTGACCAATGTATCATTGCACAACCAATTTGAATTATTATCACAATTGTCAAAAAGTTCTGAATGTGATGACTCTATTCTAGAACTATCGGATTGAAATATGAGGGAAACCATCAAACCACTCTCGGGAAAAGTCCAGGGTTTAAAAATGTCCTGGAATATAGCAGGGGTTAATGGGAAAACTAATGATGGCTCTTGGTATCCTCTGCTAAAGACCTTTGATATAATTTTTCTATAAGAAACATGGTTGAATGCTAATTGTCAAATCAGTTTTCAAGGTTATAGTCAGTTTACCTTAGCAGGCAAAAGTCTAGCACAAAAGGTCGCTCTAAGGGTGGTTTGATGGTTTTGCTTAATATAAAAAATAAATGGACTATAAAAAAGACATATTCATCTTCATTTTCTAACCGGATAGCAGTAGATTTGACTACAGAAAAGGAAGAATGTCTGTTTTTGATAAATGTATATTTCCCACCAGATTTGAAAATTATGGAATTTGAGAAACAGCTTAAAGAACTATCACAGTTGCTGGATGAAATGTGTTACTAGTCAGTATATAGACATGCTATAATAATGAGAGTCTGGAATGCTCATACTGGTAATATTAATAAACTTAATTTTTTCTCTTACAATAAAGAGTATGGGTACTATCAATATATCCCAATGAGGAACTCAAGGGATAAAAAGAAGCATAAAAAAGGAAGTTCATTATTAAGCTTTGTTGTTAACCACAATTTATGCATAGTGAATGGCTGAAGTAAGAAGGATAGTTCGGGTGAATATACATTTCCAACCAAAACAGGTGCCACTTTATTGGATTTAGCCTTGCTAGATACTGCCTTCACTAAAATAAAGATTTCAGAATTTTGCATGAAAATATGTCTGACCATTTTCCAATAGTCATGACAATTAATCAGGATTATGATCCCAGGATAATAATTAATAACAATACAGAAAAAGAGGCAGATCAACATATGACAATTTTGAATAAACAATTCAAATGGGACCCTTTGATACCAACAAAAATGTCTAACATGGAGCAAAATGAAGAGGCAGTAAGAAGGATTGATTTAATATTAAATGCTATTGGTTCAAATATTATTGGTTGTTTCAATGACTTGATTACATACATGAAAGATGCATTACAATATAATGCTCATAGTAATAAAAAGGTGAAAAAACCCTTAGCCATGCACCCTGGTATGATGCACAATGTTGCAAATATAAAAACTTTAAATAAAATGAATCAATTGCACAGAAAAAACATGGATTGCACTTATAACAGGGGACTGATAATGTTAAGAAAGGAATATAGACTTCTTATAAAAAAGAAGAAAGAAGGATACAGCAAAACACTGTGGTCACAATTACAAGAAGCTGTTAGAGATAAGAATAGCCAAGATTTTTGGAAGTTAATACACTTGGCAGAAAACATATATAAATTAAATTAAATATTGAAACAACTGTGCCAGCAAATATATGGATAGGGTACTTTAAAAATATTTATGAAGGGGTATCAGAACAGGATTCTCAATTCATACCACAGACAAGGGTATTATTAAATAGAGTACAAGACATGGATAACTTTTACAATAACACAAATAGAGAAAGCTATTATGGCAAAAAAAAAAAAAAGAACAAAGCCCCTAGGACAGATGGTATCCCAGCAAAATGTTATCAGTTTAATGTCACCTGGTGGAGTAGTGTTTTTCAAAAACTGTTTCAACATGTAGCTGAATCAGAAGAGATCCCAAAGTCCTGGCAAGTGGCCAGATTGGTCCCCCTATATAAAATGGTGATAAACAAATGCCATCTAGTTATAGACCAGTAGTATTACAAAATATATCTGCAAAAATCTTTGCACATATATTATTAGAGGAGTTGAACAATTGAGTTATAGAAAATAATGTTCTATCTAACCAACAATTCGGATCTAGGGAGAAATACTTTACAGTAGACTGCTTATTCATATTAGATCATTTAATTAGGAAAACAAATATACAGAAAATTCCCCTGAATTTAGCTTTTTTAGATATGTCATCTGCCTTCGATAGTGTAGACAGGACCACCTTATGGAGTATTCTGAAGGCATGGGGTATTGACAGTAAGTTACTTGCCCTGACACAAAAATTATATATAGACATGTATGTTCAGATAAGATATTCTAAAGATGGAAAGCTTACAGACCCACTAAGAGTAGATAAGGGGGTAAAACAGAATGCCTTTCAGTACCCCTATTATTTAACATATAGATAGATAACATTGTATATAGATTGGATTCTTGTAACGCTGATGCCCCAAGAATTATGAATATCAAATTAAATATTATTTTATATACAGATAATGTTGTGCTGGTGCCTGGTCATGAAAATGGCTTGCAGAAAGTGTTTAATTGTATTGATACAGTACTGAAGGAGTTACATTTATCAATTAGTACTGAAAAGACCAAAATTAATAAACCGAATAATTTAAACTTCTGTTGGAAAATAGAGGATAAAAAGATTGAAATAGTTGATAGTTATCCCTATGTGTTGCACTACATAATAAAAAACTTTGGAAATTTCATATAGAAGAACGGAAAAAAGGGTAGACAGTTGGTCTTAGCAATAAATATATTTTCCAAACAGTACATTAATAATTCAGCAACTGCACTACTAAAAACTTATGATATGAAGGTAGATTTGACTATTTTATATGGATCAGAGGTTTGGGGAAAGTGTAAAGAAGTAGAAACCCTAGAGCCTATTCAGAATTTTTATATTAGGCTTATGCTTAATTTGTCACAGTTTATAACATCTGAATTTTTAAGGGCAGAAACAAATAGTTTATTATTGGTCTCTAGGACAACAATAAGACAGTTTTGTTACTTTCTTAAATTGTGTAATAATAAAAATGAAGCCTCTGTACTATATGATTGTTGGGCAGATAGTTTAACCTATGATATAAGAAATAGTGCATCATTAAAAAGTTGGACTTGAATAAAAGAATTAGATACCACACTCAGGAAAATGGGCTTGGTCACTATTGTAAATGTAAATTTTACTGGAGGCATGAATGAACTACAGTACATAATACTGTGGTAGGTAGAATACAAGATATTGCCCAACAAAGCGATATAGGAAGAATTTCCCTTACTAATTTTCAAACTTATAAAGACCTAAAAAACATACACAAGAGGGAGGCATATATTTATAAGTGTGAAGAAATCTCCATTATAACACCTTGGCTAACTTAAGATTTAATGTAAATGCAGGTATTTTGTCTGGGTTTTTAAGATGGAATGATTTTAGTATGGGTTTAGACTATAACAGCGACTGCCCAGAGAAATGGAATACAGAATCAGAGGGGGTTTGAGTTAAGTGGGCAAAATAGCAAGGGAGGCAGAAAGGGGAGGAAAGGGGAGGAATGCACTGCCTGGTGAGCTGGTTCAGAGATCCACAGTGGAGGGCTTCAAGGGAGGGTGGGACAGACACAGAAAGTGGATGTATCAGATGATGGCCTGTCCCGGGGGGGTGGGGATGGATGATAGGGGTTTCTAGAGAACAAGGGATGGGAGGGTCTCGGCACCCAACTAAGGATCTTGGTTCGAGCAGACTCGATAGACCGTAAGGCCTAATCTGCTGGCAAATAGTATGTTAGTATGTTAGAACATATTCTGTTGGAATGTGCAAATTTGAGTAAGTAAAGAGAAAAATGGCTTAGAGTGCATTTGTCCAGAATTAGTAATAAAACAAACGTAGAGAAGTTAAGAGTGCTTTTAAATATGGATGAAATTACAGTTTTGTATAGTGTGGCACATTTTATGATTGCAGCTCACAGATTACTAAAGATAGGAATTGATTAGATACTCATATACTGTATATAAGTTTTCAAGAGATGTAAATGGATGACTGTACATATTTATATGATATGATGTTTTTTTAAATGTATGTGTAATGCTTTTTGTGATACACATTTTGTAACCCAATAAACTTAACACTTGAAACACTACCACCTAGAGAACGAAACCCCAAACAGACAGAATGCTCTCACCATATGACCACCAGGCCTGTTGCCACCCCCCTTAGATATATGGAGATTGCTCCACCCACATGGGAAAGAATACTCTTTCTTTTCAGCCAAACATAATACTTTTAGTCGCATTGACTCCTTCATTTTACTGCCAGCTTCCAATAGCACATTAAGTACTGACTATGATAACATTAATCTTTCTGACCAGGGCATATTGAGATTACAAATTAGCATAGACCCCAGTACAAGAGGTACACAAAGATGAAGATTTAACTCCTCTTTATTGAATGATGTCTCCTTTAAAGATAGTCTCCTTAACAAAACCAAAGTCTTTTTTCAAATGTATGACAATGGAGACATTTCCCATTCCAGTCTCTGGGAAACTTTTAAATTTATATTAGAAGGAAAATAATTGTTTTTGCTTCAAACAAAAAAAAAAAAATACAACAATCTGAACTGAAAAATATGGAAGAGAAATTAATGCAAATTCAAAAAAACAGATAAAACAGAACCTAGATTCTTAGCATACCTCTCAAACTTTTGTCACTGAAATGAGGGACACAGACACTCGAAATAATGGACAGTGAGAGACTCTGAGCCTCATAAAAAGGGACAAATTCTTACACATAGAGATACAAGCTCAGAACACTGTGGAAACCATTATGTTTACTTGTATATAGGTTGTTTTTGATTCAGCATCTTAGAATATTATGAATTTCTGCATTAAAGTCTAATTTACAGCACAGTCTTTGTGTGGGGACAACCTTTTCCATGAGGATGGATGAAGGACAGAGTATTTTTGAGGGATAACATGAGGGATGTATGTCATAATCAGGGACAGTTGAGAGGTATGATTCTAAACAAGACCTACTTTATGAAAGCCTAAAGCTTAAATTAAAAAAAAAATCCACTCAATGAAGGCAGAAAATGCACAATTTTGAAAAAACAAAACTATTGGGAGATGGATGAAAAAGCAGGGAAACTGCTAGTCTTCAGACACAAAAAACGACAGAATCTGATACCATCAGTAAGTACTAACAATCACAAGGTTACCTATGACCTTAAAGAAATCAATAAAATGTTTAAAACATACTACAAGGCATTATATTCCAGCCAGGGTGCAATTAACGTATCCAAACTTAACAAACTCCTTACTTCTTTCCAACTCCCTACTCTATCAGAACTTGAGAAATATGAGTTAGATGGTTCCACCAAGTCACTTCGACAACTTCATTGATGAAATCCTCTACATCGACAGGCGAAATTTAGACTGTCAAAATTTTGCCCGTTGGAAAATCACTGCCGCCATTACCCCCGATTTTTAGTAATCAACTCTGAGGCAGAGTTGATTTAAATGAAGAAGGCACAAAACCGATGAAACCAACACCAGTGTAACAGAGGACCATTACAGCGACAATCTTGAATTTGTCACCTGTAATGGTTCTACTGTAATTTTTTTGTTGTTTCATCGGTATACGGAATTGGACAAATCTGTATCCTTAAAAGAGATTTCTGATGTCATAGCACAATCTCCTAAAGCAACCCCACCCAAGTCCAGATGAAATATCATGTAAGTTATAGAAAAAACATATGAAGACATCCCACAACATGAATAACAACAAGAAAACAGTAAACTATGGGGAAATCTAAACAAAATAAATTGAAAGCCATTATTATATGTAATTTCTTAACATCTACTGTGGTTTAATGAAAGAGTTTAGGAATCTAAAACATGTTGTTCTAGAAACAAATGCACTACCGAACTCCAAGGGAGAGGGCAAATTCCCACTACTATACACATCATTATGCAGCGTGGTACCAGCCATTACCTATGAATTGCCCATCTTACAGGGCAAATGAGTTAAAATAAGACAGCCAGGATATCCAGAACATTCAGGCCTTCTTTTTCTGCCAAGAAATGAAAAAAGGGGAGCCAACAACCTTTAAATTTTTCTTGCTACAGTCGCAGCTGGGCTTCATGAGCTCCATTACTTGAAATCTATGACAAATGTCCTCAGGGATGGGGGGAAGGGGTTTGGGGTCAGCCATAGCTGAGTAATTAACTTTGTTGCTGCTGCTGCTACAAAAACATAAAATAAATATTTGTTGCCTTTGTCTGAGTTATCTGGGGGATTCCCAGGATCTGACCACATATTGTAGGCTACCTTATCTCAGAAATCCCAAACAACAGGGCAATTTCCCCCACCCACCACATTCTCTCTAGCATAAATCTGATGTGTGTATCCCATAATGTTTGGAAATGATGGGCGTGCGGAAATAATGCACTACAGTCTGCCAGTGGAATTCATACCAGTATGGCGGGAGGTTTGTAATTTTAGTAGGCCACCTACATGAGGAGTTGGTAATGTTGGTTAGTGTCTACTTACCCCCAAGCTCTTACTAATGGGTGGTTCTGAAATTTTTTCAAAAGCTGCTTACAGTCTTGCAGGGCATCTTAATCATGGGAAGGGACCTAAATATGGTCATGAATATTTCCTTGAATGTGATTGCTACTGGCACCCATAGGTCTACAGGGACACAGAAGCTGTTCAAAGCTACCACCAATCAATTGTGATATTCTGATATGTGGTGCAATTGTTCCCCAGACTACCAGGGAATTCATCCATTGATCCCCCAGACATCCAACTTCTGCACATCTGGACTATTTTTTATTACAATGGAGTACTTAGAAAGAGTACAGGGCCTCTTGCACGATCCACACTTTTTATCCAACCACTCTCAGGTCTATTGATAAATTCATCTAGGACACTTAACAGGACACCTACTTTGTGGAGGTTCAACCTACTGTATATCTTCTTAAAGACCCTGAAGTAACCCCAATAATAGATGAGAAAATGCAGGAAATCCTAGTGGACATTGATAAGGAGGGGATCTCTTCAACACACCTTTCTTTATTTTGTTAGACTTTGTTTATCACCCACTGCCAGCAGGGTCCGGTGGCGGTTATATCAACCATCCATGCTCACCCCTATTGGGGATCAAACACAGCAGTGGGGGCTTTAAAACTTAGGTTGACCCTCCCCCTGAAGCTCTGTCCCTGAGGACGCCGGCACAAGGACAGAAATTCTGGCTGTCCTGAGCCACCGTCAGTGCATCCACCAATGGTGGGAGCAGGGTGCTGTGGCAACCCTCCCCCCTGGAGAAGAGCATCCTGTGGGATGCTTGAACCTCCTCCCCCTGGCAGGCCCCCGACAACCCAGGCTCATTCCTGAACACGGGTCGCTGGCATTGCTGGTGGTAGTACTACCGGTGCGCTGGAGGGCTGTCTCCTGTCCTTCTGAGGGACACTGCAAAAACTGTACTGTGAGGTCACCTAATTGCAATAGCATGATGTAAAACAAAATATAAGGGAGCAGCAATATCAGATTCTGCAGGAGAAATTGACTTCCCTGCAGTTATTGTTCTTACTGGGAGATAGAGATGTCTCGAAATTCATAGCACACACAAAGTGGGAATTTCAGAAGTTAACAAATCAAGAGATAGAACAAGCCGTCCACCTATCTCTGCCAATAATATTATGAGGGGGGTGCTGGTGGTGCTCACAGGTTAGCAAGACAACTTCACAATAAAAAACAACAGGCGTGCATCCTCCAAACGAAAGACCAATACACAGGGCATCTGACCAGAAAGCACTCGGATAGCCAAAAAATTATTTCTCGCTATTATATTAACCAGAAAGGCCTGGGTTGCTACAACTTGCTCAGGCACAGCAGACAACTTTAACTGCCCCAAGCACACAAGCAGAGAATTTAGACACTCTAAAAAAGAGTAAGGCAGGCAAATGTCTAGACTCAGACAGGTATCCCATGGAATTTTATAAGAAGTATATGGAAACGGTACGGTGGATATCCCTGTATGTTATTGTTCTTTTGCCTGTTCTTGTAACCTGTGGCTTATGACTGACCATTATTATAGAGATGTATAGTCCTTGTTGTTAACTGTGTTATACTTTGTTCTTTCTTTCTGTATGTTGTTGGTCTATTAATAAAATGTTTATATACAAAAGAGAAATATATGAAAACTATTATCCTCTTACTACGTACATTTTTTTAGCTATATTTAAGAGGGAGACACTCCCCCACCATCATAGGCTTATGCTACAATAGCAATTTTATTAAAAACAGGAGACCTCCAGAGGAACCAGCATCTTATCACCCCATATTGATGTTAAATACTGATTATAAACTTTTTACCAGCATATGGGCTCCTAGAATAGACAATATCATATTGCACCTAGTTGACCTTGAGCAATCAGGGTTTGTACATAGGCGACAGACTCATGATTATGTTTGTCGCACCATGCACCTGACTGACCATGTCTCACCATGCCTTATCCCCACAGTAATACAGTAGTTAGTCTTGATCCTGAAAAAAACATTTCATATGGTGTCTTGAGCCTTTTTATGGGTTTATTGGTATATTGAACTCCTTGCAGTGGCTATTCGAAGGACAGAAGGGGTGGCAGGCTCTGTGAGATTGGGATTATAGAGTGGCCCTATATGCGAATGATATTACACTAACTTTTTTTTTTCACAGTTTTTCTCCTCCTGTCTCTCTGGCTGGCCTTCCTTCCCACTGAACCTCCTAGCCCTGTCACCCTGTCTTCTCCCAGGACTTACCTCTCCCTGAGTCCCCCATGGCTTGCTCTTCATGGCAGAGTGGCGAGGAGTCCCTTGACCCACCAAGGTCCAGATTCAGATCCGGGAGGAGCCAGAGTCACCGGGTGTGGGGCTGGCATAGGACAGCAATCATCCTGCCAGCCAGGGTGTTTTTCTGTTCTTCCATTCCCCTCATGCGCTGCTGCTCTACCCCTCCCCTTACAGGGACACTGGTGTTTGGGACAACATTCCCGACGTGAACGTGTGGTGACACATTCGTGCAATACGCACCATGGCACATCCCTTCATCCCCTTCTCACATGTGCCTTACCACCCACACATTTGTAGGTGGTACTGCTGCAGCAGGATGTGGCACCCTCCATCAAGGAGTAGGAGAGTGTCCTATGGGGTGCTTGGACCTTCCCGCCAGCAGGGCCCCGATGATCTGGGCTCGTTCATGAACCTGGGTCACTGGCATCATGGGTGGTAGCTCTACTGCTGCACTGATGGGCCGGCTCTGATATAATACTAACTTTGGCATCCACAGAGAAATCGTTCCCTTCTACATAGGCCTTATAGAAATCTTTGGGATCCAATCTGGTTTCAAGGTGAACACATTGAAAACTGAGTTACTAAGTCTTAATTTCATCCCCTCAGTAGCACTGAAATCCAGATTCCCTATATCAGATGGAATAGACGTGCATTCGAGTACGTGAGAATCTAATGAGTCAAAGACCTTCAACATCTTGAGTTGTTAAACTATTAGCCAAGGACTTACAGACTTGGCAGGTCATGCCCCTTCCTTTTTTGGAAAAAGTAAAAGCCATCAAACAAAACATTTTACCTCACCTGCTATATTTCTTTCAAACCCTCCCGCTAGTCCCTGACAAGTCTTATTCTCATTATTGGAATACAAAAATATCGAGATTTGTATGGAAGGGGGCTGTCCTCATATTAAATACCATATCCTGCAGTTACCAAAGGAGAGGGGAGGCCTTAATTTACCTAATTTGAGTTTATACTCCTTGGCAGCCCAACTGAGAATTATGTTGTTGGCTCAGTCTAACTTATAAGGCATACTAGAAAAACAGAAGTTGTCCAGAATGATCTTTTTGGGCTTGATAGTTTTCTGTTTGCTAATTCCAGATCCACACTGCCCCTTTCTCAGTTTGCTAGATACAAGACTACCCCCTTCAAATATTGGAGGCAATGTTGTTCTAAATTACTGACACAATCAGAAATGGTCTGGCTGTGTTCTATGGCCTATGATAGGGCCTTTCCACTTAATTCCATTGATTCTACCCTCCACACCTGGACGATGAAAGGCTTGAAATATATGCACTGATTTTATACTGCACAAGATAGTCACCCCTTCTTGGAATTACAGTGGGAATATAATTCTTCTAGATTGATTCATTTCCAATATTTACAGATTAGATCTTATCTTCTGGGGCTAGGACCATAATATAAACAACAACTAGAGAAGTCTTCTCTATTATAGAGTCTTTTAAAAGATTACCAACAGGACATACTGTGGTCTCATTTAATTGGTAATTTATACAAGGGTCTTGTACAATGACTCTATATCCACAACATCAGTTTTCAAAAGATGGCTTAAAGAACTACCCACAGAATGTACAGCTGAACTTTGGACCAAATATGCAGCGACTAATCATGGATTAACCTCCTCGACAATCTGACTTCTCTTGGAAATGCCATATGTGGTATTTTTGAACTCGAGCAGTGCAAACCACATATATTGGCCCCCAAATGGAGAACTGTTGGAGAGGGTGTGGAGAGAAAGTTGCTAATCATACGCATATGGTTCTCTTATCAGTACCTCTCGAGGGACTTTGGGGGCAGGTTCTGAAATTATTATTAATATTAGCAGTGAACAAGGTGATTACTAGATTCTGTTTGCAAATAAACTCCTCCATCAAAATCACGTTGGGTAACAGTGGTTAACAATATCTATCAAATGGAGACTCTGAAGGCTTCACTATGGGTAAGCAAGTTAAAAGTGAGGAATTCTGCAGAAAATGGGTACTTTACCAGATGGAAAGAGATCCCAAATTTGTCCCATGATTGGCCTCACTGGGGCTGTATGGTGGTATACTGGGGTGGGAGTGGTTTCTGAGCTTTTAAGAGGATACATATTTATCGAGATCCAAAGATACATGGGGTAAAGTCACTCATAGTAGAGTTTTTGTTGTTATCTGTGAGGCATGCATGATAATGTTTAAAATTGTCACAATAGCCTGCTGATTACCTATATTGTACAGCTCTACCTCTGTATATCCACTATTATTTGTTACTTGTTCTTTTTTCTTTGTAACACTAAAAATCTCCTTTCAATAAAACATTGAATATAAACAAAAATAATCTCCTGATAAGTGGTAGAGGTCATCTGAACTAGAGCCCCTGGATAGGTTGTAGCTAAGTACAGCACCTTTGATCTGATTTGATCTGCGAGTAATTGGACATTTCTGTACAGTCCAAACTTTAGAACCCCTGCTGTGCTGCTTCCAAAGCAAGATTGAGAGAGAGAGAGAGAAATAGAGAGATAGAGAGAGAGAGACTGAATGATTGGGGAGCAACTCAAAGAGCTACAGGATTGTGCTAAATTTAAGGATCCCTTAATGGGTTCTTAGCATCCAATTTAACAGAGAACAAGACTAAAGGCTGTAGCCTTACTAGAATCCCACTTAGAATCAGTGGCAGGCAGGGAGAGGCAGCTTGTGAAATGCCAGTTAAATGTGGTTCACACTGTCACACTCTATTTTCAGTCTCAGCTGAGCTGGAGTGATGATGTCACCTTAGAATTTTCGCAGCAGCATAAGCGACAATGGAATGTTAGCTGCAGGGGTTAGCAGTAGAATGTTGGGAGAGAGTGAGTAGTCTTTGTGGAGAGTCTAGAGAGTAAGGAGTAATGCAGAGTGCAGGTCCTGAGACTTAGCTCTGAAAAAGAGCTACCTCAGGAGAAGGGGTAGTGTGTTCTCACCCTAGAGAAGAACACAGAACACCTGTGTGTGAAGTGGTAGATACTGTTCCTTGAAGGTTTTCCAGTGCCCCCATCCCCGGAGGGATGGGGGGATTCCAGGATTCAGGGGCATTCCCCTGGCCCAGCCTGGAGAGTGGTGAAGCTGCCTAGATTTGTTTGTTCTGTGAGTACCTGAGACTTTTTGAAGGAAGAAAAGCCCTAGGGCACCTGCATTCCTGTGGTGAGTTTTCCTCTGAAAAAGGGACTCTGTTCACCAAGATTGTGTTTCGAGTAAAAGTGTCTGCCTACTGTGGGGTCTGAGGGAGACTTGCCAAGTACAGAACTTTTAGTTCGTGTCTGATTTAAAAGCATCTGCAAAAGTGAAGGTCCAGAGTAAAGACATAGCCATATATAGAACTTTTAATTTCATGGGACCTCCGAGGTGTGAGAAGTAGAATGTTAAATGTGCAAGACATTTCAAGAAAGCATCTACAAGAGTGTTTCAGAGAAAAGTGTTGTAACCAGATGAATGGCTGAGTATAAATATCGGTAGCAAAAGGTGAGAGATCCCCCATCTGGAGTAACCATGTTTACCTCTCTGGGTTCAGTTTGGGCACCCTATTTTCTCTTAGTGCATTTGGCCAGTGCCTGAAGAAAATACCCAGATGTGGGATTTTGAATTTTCTGTGAGCCAGAGAGTGCTCCGAGGTGGTAGGGAGCCACCAAGAATTCCTCATGATATATGAGAAAGAGTCCTAGTGCTGGACGGGGTGCCAAGTTAAGGGAAAGAAGGGAAGTGTACCAGTTCAGGCCGTGTGTACCCAGATCCATTCAGAACCTGAGGGTTCACTGTGTGCGTGCTCTGTACCTCAGTCATCTGCATTACCAGTGGGAGTAGCCCTATGGGGATCCATCTTTGCTTTGTATTATTCTCTGTGATGTGAATAAAAGCGACACTCTAGAATCCCAACCTGGTTTTGGACAGTACAGTTATTGTTTCCATGGTGACTGGATTTACTTGGGTGCCATTGACCAGTAGTGCAAACCTAGCATAATGCTGAGCAGACGTTTTCTCCCAGAGACCCAGGTTGATGGCCATGCTAAATGGTGAGCCAGGTAGTTGCCACACTTGGTTTGCCTGTCTAAGGACGGCAGGCTATGAAGTAGAAGTATGGGTTCATATACATGTTCGTAGTGACAACCCCCATCCCTCTCCATGGTGCCATGTGTGAGAGGAGCAGCCCTGCTAGTTGAACAAGGGGGGTCAGTGGGGGGAGGTTACAAAATGGAGGCACCACTGGGATTTGTTTGGAATTTTCGGAGAGAACAAGAGATGTTTGCTCAGGTTGTGGCTAGCGTTTTGTCTGTCTGACAGTAGGTAGCCCAAAAAATTTGAAGCTTTGCGCATAAGGGATTGACCAGAGTAGTTCCATCCATATGTGCCACTGTGTGCCTGTTCTTCATGTGCTACTGTGATTGTGCCAACATTTAACAAGGAGCTGTAAAGCCAGATTATGTGTGCCCCTTGTCCTGCATCAAAAAGAATGCTTGCCAGCTTCAATTTTCAAATTGTGACAAGAAAAAGTATGGAGAACTATGTGAAACAAAGAGACATTTGTGCCCTGAAAGTTTAAAATGCTTGCAGTGTGAACTGGGGGAGTCACTAGAGAAATTGCCATGAGAAATAGTTAAAATGGTGCTCCCACCATGGAGTTACAGTTGAAAAGAAAAAAAAGTTGTTTTGCAGTTTAAATTTTGCCTGCTCAATGATCGCCGTAGAGGATAAGAGCACGAGAAGAGAGCGGATCATTTGCATGGTGTTGAGTGATTGGTGAGACTGCAATCAGGCCCGCCCCCAAGCCAGCTTCAGAGTGCTGCCCAGTGTTCAAGAGGGAGAGAATGAGTGGTGTGCGAGCTGGCTAGCTAGGAGTAGCGTTGCGGTGACTGTAAACGTTCTAAAAGTTAAAACATCAGACTTTTCTGTGTTAAAGCAGGCTCAACCCATATTCTAATTGACTGGGGAGAAAGCGTGGTGTCCATAGGGACAGTTGGCAAGACCGCCAGCCCATTTCAACCCAGAGGCCTCCAGGATCAGCTGTAGGCTGAAAATTTCCATCAAAAAGCCAGCTACTCATTCAATGAGTACCATTCAGCAAAACTGAGCTCAAACTGTGTGTGATTTTTCTAAAGCCAGAAGGATCTATGTGTAAACAGTATGATTGTTTTGCAAAGAAGGACAGTGTAAAGTAAATCCAACCTAAGCAAGAATTCTGAGCATTAGACTGTGAGCTTGATTATGGATTCAGCAACAGTGTAATTTTCTGAGCAACAAGAGAGACTGTGAGTTGTATGAGAGGCTACAACAAACAGGCAATCCTGTTCATGAAATACTGTGGCTTTAGTGACTTTAAGCAAGTAAAAGTGGTTGAAAGCTAATGTAAAGTCCTAGAAAATCATATAGATGTGCTGAAGAAGCAAAACAATGCAGTCAGTGCAGTTTGAGTAAAATTTATCAGTATGCAGAAAATCGGATGCGCAGTGGCTTGAGTCAGATACAGAATGTTGATGCACCAGGAATGCTGCTGCCGGCATTACAGGGTGGGGTAGTAATGTAAACACAGCAGCAGGGAGCCATTTTGTGAGACTGTTCCAAGCAAAGTGAACTCAGAGATAACAGTG
The DNA here is from genome assembly GCA_016271365.2 of Neoceratodus forsteri. Taxonomy (NCBI): domain Eukaryota; kingdom Metazoa; phylum Chordata; order Ceratodontiformes; family Ceratodontidae; genus Neoceratodus; species Neoceratodus forsteri. The sequence continues at coordinate 941,386,046 of CM028133.1, read as the reverse complement.
AACTTTTGTGTGTTTTTTTTTGCAGTCATGTCTTTGGGATCATCCCATTACCCAGGTCATGCCAGGGCTACGATAGTGGAAGAGGTTAACAAGCTGAAAGAAATAGAGAAATGTTTCTACGGTGGAAGTTTGCCTCCTCATGTTGAGATTCCTGGATACCCTGTGAGAGTATGCATAATGTGCCTCAAGGCTGGAAGGGATGTCTTCATGATTCCTTACTGTTCAGGGTGCTTGGAGAAGAAAGGCCTAACTAGTGCACCTAAGATTCGTTTGGCCCCCACATGGACAAAGCTTCAAGATCCTGAAAATGGCAGCACACAGCACCAGGTGGAGCCTGTTGCGGGAAGCCCAGCAGAGTGTGGCACAAAGGAAGAGGGTGTAGATGTACTGGCAGAGCCAAGTCCTCGTGATGTCTCCATGCCCATGTCACAGATGGACAGTGCGGAGTGAGAATCAGTGGATCCATGGAGAGAGGGTCCAAGTCCTAGCCTCATTGGAGAAGATGAGGTTCGAGAGACCCCAGATTGGGAGGTGTCGACCTCCATGCCCAGTGAAGAGTGGACAGTCTCGGGAGTGAGGATGACTACTCACTCCTGGGCCCAGGTCCTAAGTGAGGATGAGGAGGAGGAGGAGGGGGGAGCTATGTATCCTTATGATGAATGTGCTAGTCCACAGCCTCGGGCTCTTGCCTCAGAGAAACTCGAAGAAGAGAGTGGTGACTGCACAGCCCTGTGCCCAGAAGGAGGGGTCAGGGATCCATTCTATATAGTTTTGAGTATGCGACACTGGCAGAACCAGGACAGGCTGCCCCCAAGCCAGGCCGGTGGTCATGAACTGACCAAGAGTAGTCAGGAGGAAAGACTGGTTCGTAGGAAGGCAGATGAGATCTATGGAAGGTCCTTTCCTACCTTTTTTCAGAAAGTCTGGGAGGAGATTGAGAAAAACAGGAGAGCCTGGCTAGTGGAAGAGGCAACCAAAAACTTGCATCCAGGTGCAACTCGGTATGTCAGATACAAAGTGGTCAAAGACAGACTCTAGTTTTGAAAGTTGGGCAGGACACTGTTCATAGATACTGTATGATTCGTGGACAAAAAGGGAAACGAGACTTTCCATAACGTGAATTATGACCGCCCAGATGGGATAATAATTCTTGCACCTGACCCATTGTGGTATTACCCTCAATGTAACCAGCTTCCTGCAAATGTGCCCATACCTACCAAGTGGAAAGCAGAGCAGTGGTAGCCAGTGCTGCCATCCAGCCATTACCGTACCCATGTTGTTCCACCAGTCCGGTGTTCCAGGATCCAAAGGTGCATCCAGATTCATCAGCCTTGCAGTGTGTCTTCCAGTTCCAATGCCTGGCCTTCTAGATGGCATCAGCCAGAGATGACATCAGCTCAGCTGTTTCCTGATTCATCGCCTGGGCTTTCGGATGACTTCAGTCCAGCTGTTCCTTTCCTGTTACAAGGTTCCATCTCCTAGATGACGTCAGCCAGAGATGACATCAGCCCAGCAGTTTCCAGACGTCCATCTTGTCATTTCCGGAAGATTTCCACCCAACTGTATCCGAAAAATGCTGCCATGGAGAGGCTTCGGCTGGAGTTCCAGGTGCTGTTCCATTTTGTCATTCTTCAAGGGACTGGTATAGTAAGTCCAGACTTTTCTTACTTTATTGACATTACAATACAAATCCTACACCTGGCAGACTACAGACTGTTGAACTGTCCACAAAGACTCTCCCCTTTGGGACTACAGTATGTCAAGAACTGTGCTTCACTGGGCTCCGGCCCAGGAGAGACTCTTTCATGGACCTTGCCTCCGGGCACTGTTTGTCACTAGTTGGGACATTTAGGGCATTCCATCCCCAAAAGGTGTTTTGCACACAATGTTGATGTTTTCTACTGTTTTCTACTTTTCTAAAAAAATATTTTTGGGGATTCTACAGTGTTTTGATGGTAAGGGTTATGGTCGTATACTGTGTTTGCAGATTTGGGGTGTGTCTTTGTCTTTTCTCTTTCAGGTGGTTCCTAACAGAAGAGAAGAGAAGACAAGAAGAGGATTGGAGGGCCTCATTGAAGTTCCTCATGTGCATTAAAGTGTTGTGTTTAAAGTACTGTGTAGTTGTTAACATGTGTTAACCTTTTTCCTTACACAGGTGTAGTTGTGGGGAGTGTAATGATTGGGTATAGTGTTAGCTCCTTGGTTTGGTTTGCAGGTGTCCAGGTGGGGGGGGAGATTCCCCAGTTTTGGGTAGGTTTGCTTTGGTCAGATATGTTTTCCCTAGAGGGCTGGGGGATAGACAGACTGCGGTCCTGACCGGCCGTAGGGGCCGCAGTGCTGGTCTATTAGGGCTATGCTCTGGACAGTTCTTCCAGGGCCACTGGTTGCCATAGTAAGATAGTAGTGTAGGGGCTGATGCATCAGCCAATGGCCTCTCAGCCCTTAGTGTTGTCTGCCTGTGCCTGGCACATGGTAGGGGAGAAGGTAGCGCTACCTCCTCATAGTCAGCACACAGGATAGGATGGCCTGGTGCTGTGTAGGTAATGACTGCGGACAGTCATTTTCCTGGCCGAGGGTGGGTGTAACCCCCTTGTTCCCAGGGGTTACTAGAATCCCACTTGGAATCAGTGGCAGGCAGGAGAGGTAGCTTGTGAGATGCCAGTTAAATGGGTTTCACACTGTCACACTCTGTTTTCAATCTCAGCTGAGCTGGAGTGATGATGTCACCTTAGAATTTTTGCAGCAGCATAAGTGACAATGGAATGTTAGCTGCAGGGGTTAGCAGTAGAATGTTGGGAGAGAGTGAGTAGTCTTTGTGGAGAGTCTGGAGAGCGAGGAGTGCTGCAGAGTGCAGCTCCTCAGACTTAGCTCTGAAAAAGCGCTACCTCAGGAGAAGGGGTAGTGTGTTCTCACCCTAGAGAAGAACGCAGAAGACCAGTGTGTGAAGTGATAGAAACCAGTGATAGAAACCATTCCTTGAAGGTTTTCCAGTGCCCCATCCCAGGAGGGATGGGAAGGATTCCAGGATTCAGGGGCATTCCCCTGGCCCAGCCTGGAGAGTGGTGAAGCTGCCTAGATTCATTTGTTCTGTGAGTACCTGAGAATTTTGAAGTAAAAAAGCACTGGGGCACCTGCATTCCTGTGGTGAGTTTTTCTCTGACAAAGGGACTTTGTTCACCAAGATTGTGTTTCGAGTAAAAGTGTCTGCCTACTGTGGGGTCCGAGGGAGACTTGCCAAGTACAGAACTTTTAGTTCATGTCTGATTTAAAAGCATCTGCAAAAGTGGAGGTCTAGAGTAAAGACATAGCCATATACAGAACTTTTAATTTTAAGACAACTCCAAGCATCTACAAGAGTGTTTCAGAGAAAGGTGCTGTAATCAGATGAATGGCTGAGTATAAATATTGGGAGCAAAAGATGGAAGACCCCCCCATCTGGAGTAACCATGTTTACCTCCCCGGGTTCAGTTTGGGCACCTTTATTTTCTCTCAGTGCATTTGGCCAGTGCCTGAAGAAAATACCCAGATGTGGGATTTTGGATTTTCTGTGAGCCAGAGAGTGCTCTGAGGTGGTAGGGAGCCACCAAGAATTCCTCATGCTATATGAGAAAGGGTCCTAGTACTGGACGGGGTGCCAAGTTAAGGGAAAGAAGGAAAGTGTACCAGTTTGGGCCGTGTGTGCCCAGATCCATTCAGAACCTGAGGGTTCACCGTGTGTGTGCTCTGTACCTCAGTAATCTGTATTACCAGTGGGAGTAGCCTTGTGGGGTTCCATCTTCGCTTTGTATTGTTCTCTGTGATGTGAATAAAAACCACACTCTAGAATCTCAACTTGGTTTGGACAGTACAGTTATTGTTTCCATGGTGTCTGGATTTACTTGGGTGCCATTGACCAGAAGTGCAAACCTAGCATAATGCTGAGCAAACGTTTTCTCCTAGGGACCCAAGTTGATGGCCATGCTAAATGGTCCCCCCAGGTGTGAGCCAGGTAGTTGCCACACTTGGTTTGCCTGTCTAAGAATGGCAGGCTACGAAGTAGAAGTATGGGTTCATAGACATGTTTATAGTGACAACCCCCATCCCTCTTGATGGTGCCATGTGTGAGAGGAGCAGCCCTGCTAGTTGAACAACGGGGTCCAGTGGGGGGAGGTTACACCTGCATGTCCATGGAAGGTGGAAATAGGATCCTAAAGTGGTAGCTGACTAGTGGAGAGGGAGTCAAGGAGAAAGCCTCCTGCAAGCCGTCGAGCTTCTTCTGTGGGGGGTCACACATGTTTGCTGAGCTCCACTGATAGTGCTATTTCTGTTGTCCAGGGAGGTCGAAGAAAATTTGCCATACTGCGAGCTGGGACTGAGAGTTTGGTGTAAGGGAACCCAACAAAGCATCATCATGGTTTGCCCTGGTAATACCAGAAGGGACCTTTGGATGTATAAAACCCCCTGATTAGGCCAGCTGCCTAAGTGGGTTAAAGTTAGTTGTAATGCTGAAATTGGCAAATTAAATGTTTCTCCGTATCAAGAGACCCCGCAGAGAGAAAAAGGTGCCGGCGGTGTCTTGAGAAGTCTTAAACAAAATCTCTTCTGCTTGACTTTACATGGTTTAGACATTGTGATGTTTGACGGAGTGATTTTATGGTGCTCTTATGAACATTAGCCCCATGGTCCTCCAAACCAAACTCTTAAAAACCTGGCTGGCCCATCCCATGCTGGAGGGCTCATAGTGCCTGACTGTTAGAGACCAGCTACAGTTGTACTGTTTACAGCTTACTCTTTTAAACATTTACAGGTTGGGGGAAGGGAGGTGGCCTGGCCAGGTAAGATGGCAGGTGGGTTCTAGCTGAGCTTCCACATGGCACCTATCTAAATTGGTAATTACCTCTAATTCTGTAGCAAATCTAATAAATGTATTGAGCTACAAAGACCTTGCCTGTGGCTACTCAGCGATAACAAAAACAAACAGACTACATTACCTTTTGAGCCAACGGCAACCATCTCTAAATCTGCAGATCTGGTGGAGAAACAAGAGCGCAGAACATGGCATCCATGGGAAACAGTAGCAGAGGAAGCTTTTCAACAAACAACTCTCTGGCAGTTCTATCAGGGATGATAACCTGCAAAGCAAGATGAAAGCAGGTTTTGCAAATATAACTGCACAAATTCAGCATTTACAGACATAGTATCAGGGCTATCTGAGACAACTGTGGCTAATAAGGCCAAAAAATGTATCAGTGAACTGGAGGACGTAGTTGCCAACCTCTCTAGAGAAAGGACCAAGCTTAACTCATTGCCTCCTAGAAACACCTGTAGGTGTCAGCAAATCTACTGCAGTGTCTCCCAGAATGACTACAGAAGTCACCTACAGACTTCCTGTGTCCTCTAGTAACATCTGGAGACGTCACTCACATATTTTAATATTACTTGCCAGCCAGAATTGATTAGAATTGACTGCATAGTACCATTAAAAAGACAACATTGTGCTGAACAACTTTGCCACTGACACTTTGTGTGTATCATGTTCACTTTAGGAATTATTCACATTTGTTTATGACATGTTGTCCGTCTAGAACCACCTAAGCACTTTGAAGAAAACACACATTATGGGTATCTCAGCCAGTATAAAACAAAAACTGAATTGAGCACAGTTGATTGCATAGCACCGTTGGAAAGGCAATTTTGTGTCGAACAACTTTGCCACTGATACATTGTATGTATCATGTATACTTTAGGAGTTATATGCATTTGTTTATGGTATGCTGTGTATGGTTCAGATTTGTCCCTCAAACCTCACCAACACACCTTGACTCAAATGGGGAAAAATTAAGTTTAATACTAAAGAAATAGCTATTTTTTTTACAAACAAATTATTAAAACTACATCTAATGCCTGGATGCTTAATTTGGAGTTGATATGTTACATATTTCCCAACAAAAAAAGGCTTATGGTGCATTTTTTTGTGAAAAAAATATTTTGTTTTGCTGTTTCGACCAGCACAGAAATAAAACTAAATTACCTATTATTCCTTGCATACCACCATTGGAAAGGTAATTTTATGCTGAACAATTTTGCCACTCATACTTTGTGTCTACCACTTACGTTTTTTGTGCTATTAGCATTTGTTTGCAGCATGCCAATTATGGCTTGATTTTTGCTTAGAAAGGCCCAGGATTCACTGTTAACAGTATACAGAAGACAAGTGCTGCAACTTCTGAAAACTCCTGTGGAGGCAATGAGTTAAAGAGAATGTGGCTGCACTGCTGAAAAAATGATGATCAGGAAAACAGGGACAGGAGATCTAATCTCTCACTAGTTGGACAACCTGAGGGGCTTGAGGGAAAAAGTCCTGAGCAGGCTGTACAAAAGTGAGTGGTTGCGCAGCTGGACATGGCTCCAGAGGCACCTGAGTTTGAGATAGAGAGGACCCACAGGACCGGTTCCCATCCCAAACCAGGGAAGTAGCTGTGGCATTTTTTTAATTGAAAACCTGCGCTTTCAGGATAAGAAGAAGGTGCTCTGAACGGCAAAGACACATGCCCCCATCAAAATGCCCAACAGAGCTGTCATGGTGTTCCAAGACTTGAGCAGGGAACTGCAGCTCAGGCACCAACAATTTGCCACTGTCAATCTAAGCTGTATGTCAGTGGATGGGAATTTGCTCATCTCTGTCCCTTGAAACTCCGAATGTCTAGGCTAGACTGTCCGCTGCACATATTCACAAGGGCTTAGGATGCAGAGAACTATGTGAACCTGGAGGATGCTGCAAAGAAGGGGAGATCGGGAGCCTGCAATGCAGCTCCTACTACTTGACAGGTACTTTTATTTCTCCACTACTGTCACGTTGACTGATCTGTCTCCCAGCATCCTGTCTCCCTGCTAGCCACTGACCCACCACTCGGTCCTACCTGGGGTGATGCAGGGACCCATAGGGAAAGCTGTGCTTGGTGGTGTTCCCTCTTATTTATGTCTTTTGTTCCTCCTGTCCTCTATGCCCCGTGACTACTCAACCTGAGCTGGGACTCCACCAGCTGCAGCTGCTTAATTGCTCTCTGCCTTGGATCTTTGTAAATAAAAGTGCTATCACCCATTATCACTCCATCAGTTAGAGGATACTTGTAGCGGTTACCTCCTGTCTCACTAATATGAACCTAGAGCAATTACCTTTTACAATATGCAGCATTTTTGTCTGTCTGGGTGGGGAAGCCTGCAGTGCCAGCTCTCAATCCTCTCAGATCTTCACCACTGTGTTGCAAGGACCTGTGGATCCTCCCAACTGCTGACATGATGTCCTGCCACCTAAAATTACTGATCCACTGTTCCTGATGTTGTGACTAATCCCACCTCTGGAACCTTTGTCTCTGACTGCAAGAGATTACTCACTTTGGAGTGTGGGTATCAGTGGGAGCAGTGTGTGTGACCTGGGCAGCTGGTTTTCTGTGTTTACTATCTTTTTCTCAAGGAATTATGCAAGTTTACAAGGGTGTTCCACTTCCCCATATGCCCAATCCTGCTGACAAAGTGTTACTAGGGGATAGAGAGGGCTGTATGACTCTCTTAATGTATAGATGGGACAATCTGGACAGAACAGTGAACTTGCTGTATTTGTTTTTTTTTTTTCATTTTCTAGGTCACTATATCCATTGTGAAACTCTGAAACCTGAGAAGACACCCTCTACTAAGCAATCACCATGAGTAGCATACGGTTGACAAGGGGTGGGTGGGGAAGAGGCAGGCTTGGGTCATTGAACAAGGTTACCAGTGGTTGCAGGGTAGGGGTGGGCAGAGCCAACCAGAACGTCTAGGGTTTGACATGCTATCATTAGCAGCAAGGGCTTTCCCCAGTTGGTTTCCCTAGCAACATGTTCATAAAGGAGTGGCACCAAGAGCTCCCAACTAAATGGAGGGGATTTCATCAGGGTGGAGGGCAAGTGATAATCTAAAGGGACCACTGGACAGAGACAGGAGTACCCAGCTGTTGGTGAGGGATGGGAGAGTGTTTTAACAGATTTGAGAGGATCAGGAACTGGGGGGGGGGACTTTGAGTGCACTAACAAGCTCATACTCAGGAACCAGATACTGCTGAAAAAAGGGGTAGTGGGTGGTTGTGGGCTTCCCCAGAGTGAGTCTGGAATCTCAAGAGTGCCCTGTTCCCTCTCGTCCCTAGCATCCAACTATGCCAATGAAGGGATTTTTAAAAACCACTGAGCCACCCTCTTGCTGATCCTCATACAAATGCTTTGGTGAGGGAGATCACTTCCATGAACTTTCAACCATGCCTTGTGGTGTGGCTCAACCTCTGGGCCAGCCAACGATCTGACTAGCGATTTGCAATAGTTGGGCACATCTCATCTGCCTACAGGTAACTAACATCTTCTGCTCCCAATTAATTCACGTGGACTGATTCGAGCAGCTCTCTGCTCGATAGTGTGAGAAATGGGGAGGGCAGGACTGGGCTGCTAGGTGGCAGGCCAGTGGGAGAGTGCTACTAGAGCTCATTGCCCAGTCATGGCAATGAAAGACAGTGGCAGGAGTGGTCAGGTGGCAGAGGATCAGGAGGATGAGATCCCCACAATAAGCAGAGTGGCTCACTGAGGGCACTTCGAGGTGTAGAAGGTACAGCCATCCAATCTGATTCACAGTGGGATGAGGAGGGCACTGCCATGGTGGCACCTGGACACAGCTGGGAGGGGGCGTTAGGACAGAGACAGAATATAATAGGTACATAGTTGCACTGTGAACAACACAGGTCTTATATGTTACATAGTACATCCCATAGCTGGTTGTCACTGATTCTAACTCATACCATAAGTTGGGATGATGTCTGAAGAAACAAAGATAGTATCTTGGCTTGGACCCATTTGGGCTGAAGAATGCATCTAACTCATGAAGAGAGTACCGAACGCCTACTGGTAATATATGTTTAAACCAAGGTGCTGTTGCACCACACAGCCCATTTAACATAAGAGGGCCATTGGATTGAGCTCTTTTTGGCTTGATCTCGTAGGTGGGGGGCATGGATTACAAAATAGACATGTTATGTATTCTTGTTCCTGTTAATGTTGGGAGCCGCATTGGGGGGAGTAGGGAAGGGAGTCCATGCTGAATTTGTATGCTTGATGCTAATCTTTTCACTTACGTTGGAGGATCATAGTACTGTAATGGGGATGGGGAATCAGCCTTCATTGGATGGGGAGGGGAGGAAGGTGAGCAGATTTTTACAATTGTGGGATTTGTTTAACTGCTCAGTTTATAAATGTTTGGGTAGTTATGTGTCGACTCATTCTTCTGGGGGAGGGGAGTGAGTGGGGGCATTGGGGAAAAATTTCAAGGTATTATAATAACACATAATGAATTGCCTCACAGCTATAGGGCGTAACATGAATGCACTGAGGTGTGTGCAGTATCAACTGTATAGAATTCATGATGATTGACAGATTAAATATTGCCACCTGGAATGTCAGTGGGCTGAGGCATATAGTCATCAGTCATGTTGAGAAGCTCAAGATGCATATTCTACTGCTTCAGAAAACCCACATGACTCCAGCAGAGGCAGCACATAACTGTAGTGGATGGACGGGTACCTGGCTTCAGTCCTGCTTCACTTCCCAAGCTCGGGGTGCAGCTGTCTGGCTAAGACCAGGCTTTCCTGGAACTGTGCTCAGGTCCTTACTGGACCCTAAGGGCATGTATGCTCTTGCTCAGATTTCTGTGAATGAATGGACCTGCTTCTCAGTATGGGCATCATATGGTCCCAATATGGAAGACAGCACTGGAGATGGCACAGTTCTTGGGGCTGTGGGTGGTAGGAGGAGATCTGAATTTTGTGTTGGATGCCATCCTTAACAAATCCAACCTGGCCCCAGTTCCTGAAACCAAAAATGTAAAAGGCTTGGAAGGCCTCAAGTGCACTTTCTCTGTGGTGGACATCTAGCACCATTAAATCCCGACGGGGAAGGAGTGCAGCTTTTTTTCCCATTCCTGCATGTTATATGCCAGATTAGACCTAATACTGTGTTCCGTAGTCTTGCTTCCATGGGTGGGCTCTTTGGCCTATCAGATGGCTCTTGAGTCAGACCACTCCCCTCTACAGGCTGGAGTTGGCCTATCTTGTCTGAATGCTTCACCTCGGTTCCAGAGTCTTGATCCAGTACTCCTCAAGGACCAACAATATGTCAAGGTTATGGCAGAAGCTGTAACATAATTCCTCACCCACAGTAAACAGGATGACACATTTCATTTAATAAGATGGGAAGCTTTGAAGGCATATGTTAGTGGACAGTCCATGGCATACCCCAGATATAAGCAGTGGGGAGAGACTTATGAACTTGAAAAGCTAGAGCTGAAAATCACAGAGGTTGAAAAGCTAAATATGGCTGATCCGGCCCTGCATTTCTATAACCTGCTCCAAAAGCTTAAGTGGAAATTAAGTACTTTAAACATTGTAGTGATGGAAATAACCATCCTTCTCAATAAGGCTGGTCAGTACTAGGGATGGGCTACCTGTCGAGTAGCAGGAGCGGGTAGGTCACGTATCGTAGTTTTTTGCTGGGTAGACATGTTATGTGTTCTTGTTTGGGTAATTTGCTACCCTACTCAACATAACAGTGTACTCTGTGGGTCAAGTACTGTTGACCTGGTTAATGGATGGGGTAAAGGGTCATTTATTTTTTAAACTGGCTTTACAGGCAGCCTGTGGAGTCCTGAGACTCTTCCAAAATTGTAATTAGGCATGAAAGGGCAGCCTGCGGGGTCCTCACAGCAGAAAGGAGCACATGACATCAGCCTGACGATCTGATTGGTCAGTGCTGGTGTCTGTGCTCCATGTCTGCTGCGAGCACACAGATAGAAGCTTATGTTGGGAAAGGGATGAAATGGTGCTCACTCTGCAGTCATGTCAAAACAAACAACAATAACAAGTTTCAAAACTTAAAAAAAAAAAAAAAGCAAGCACAAAGTTTAGTCCATGTAGGAGCAAGGGGTTGGGGACTGAATGAGGAATAATTGGGGATCATCCAGTGCAGTGCTCAGGTCTGGGAGAGAAGGAAAAAAGGGTGGGGAGGCACTCATTGCTGGCAGCTGCTGTGAAAGCCATTTTGGCTATATTACATAGTTTCTGTTAGGTGCCCCAAGCCCTGTCTACTCTGTGTCTCTCTGCAGTAAAGTGAAAGCCAATTAGGCTGTATTACACACCGTTTGTTAGGTGCCTTGAGCCTTGTCTGAGACACAGCTACTTTGTGTGTCTATGCAGTATAGTGAAAGCCATTAAGGCTGTATTAGACACTGCCTGTTAGGTGCCCCGAGTCCTGTCTTAGCTACACTGTGTGTGACATCTCTCTGCAGCATTGCAAAAGCCATTTAGGCTGTATTACACTGTCTGTTAGCTGTTTAGGTGCCCCGAGCCCTGTCATAGCTACACTGTGTGAGATGTCTCTCTGCCACATAGCAAAAGCAATGGCTGTGTCTACTATGTCTCATATTTCCCAGTCTAAGTCTACTAAAAGAAAACACAGTGCTACTGCATGTGCAACTGAAAATGATGTAGACAATGTGAATCCCAACACTAATGAAGAACATGCCAACAATAATAACATCACCAGAACTGGCACTAAATGTCCTCCTGAACCAAAAAAGCATGTTGGCAATGAAATGATAGTATTGTTTCAGAAAGAACTGACAGGAGTTACTCATAAAGGTACTGAACATTTTGCCACATGTGCCAGGTTATTTCCAGATGCTGAAGCAGCATGCAAGAACAAGGAGGCATCCTGTTCAAATATAAGCTTGGATGCGGAGGCAGTGAATGCTGATAAAGATGGTGGTGATAGTGGGGACTGGGAATGGGATAGCCCAGGTTATGTCCCACATGATAATGATGGCACTTCCAGTTCTTTTGAATTTTGTGATAATGAGATCTGTAGTTTCGATGAGTGGGTAGGAGAGGATGCCACTGCAAGGCATGAGAGGCAAGTGTGGAAAACAAAATCATGCTAAACATAAGAATAAGAATAAGAATAAGAATAAGAAGTTGAGCATGAATGAGAACAATTCATGTGAACAAGGAAATGGCAGTGAAGAGTTTCCTCCAGGTCCCTTGACTGTGCAAAGAGTAGTGGCAGTCACCGTAGTACAAAGCACAAAAGGTAAATCTTTAGTGTGGAATTTATTTTATATTGACCCTGCAGACAAATCTCGAGCTGTATGCAGTCTGTGCAAAAAGAGTTTCAGTCATGGTGGCAAAGTGGGACATTTTGAAACCTCAATAATGATATGACATGTAAAGGAAAAACATCCAATTGAGTGGGGCAGGGCAAGAGACAGAGTGGTTGGTATGGGTGGTAGTGGACGTGGCTGTGGCAGTGACCATAGTGACAATGAACTGGAAGCCAGAACTGACATTGAGTCACTTGATGTGTCCTTGCAGTCTTCCCAGGCAAACATAGATTATTTTCTCCTGACACCATCAAGTACTGCAAAATCCCACAGTAGTACTCAGCCTGAAAAAGGTGTAAAAAATATAGTCCCCCAAAAATTAAAAAATATCTCATCATTTTCACCAACTAACATTAAAAGAAAGTGCTGCCAGGACATCAGAATTTACCTGCAAGCATCCAACATGTCAGCTGTTAAACAGAGCCACTGCAGAGCTGTTGGCAGATTGTCAACTCCGTTTTGCTTTTTCTGCCCAAAAAGGTTTCCTCAAGTTCATGAACTGGATTGAGCCAGAGTACAGCATTACCTGTCCAACATATTTCTCAAAAAAGGCTGTTCCACAGTTGTATGACTTGGTGTGTAGTGTGGTCACTAAGCAGTTGAAACTCTCTGATGTGAAGCAGGTTCACATAACCACAGATATATAGACCAGCAACCAAACAATTGACTACATGACTGTTACAGCTCATTGTGCAAGTTTTCAGTCAGAAAGTAATAATCCCCACTCTACCATAAGTAGTAGGAAGCAGGCTGTATTATGTGTCACCACATTTCAGGAAAACCACACTGCTGTGAATATTTTGCAGAAGCTGAAAAATCAGTTCCAGAAATGGCTTACTGCACATTCCTTATCTCCAGGGTTCATAGTGTCAGATAAAGGTGCCAACATAGTCAAGACTGTTAGAGATGGCAACTACCAACACATAACCTTATTTTGCACATTCTTTAATCCACAGTTTCTTAAATGGAAACAGAAATGTTGAAAACCTGTTAGGTCTTGTTAGGAAGCTATGTGGGCATTTCAGCCACTCTGACAGCACAAAAAATACTGTGGGGCCTGCAGAGGTCAAACAATGTACCCATGCATACATTAAAGTAGGAAGTTTCAACCTGCTGTAATACAGTGTTTAACATGTTGGAAAGACTTCTTGAACAGAACAAGCTGTACATGACTACACCATGCAGAATCAAATAGGTAAAGCAGACAACATGTTCAGTTCCAGCAGCTGGATTCTACTGGAATTTTTGGTCACCTTAGTGGAGCCATTTGATGCTGCCACACATGAAGTCAGTGAGGACTGTGCAACTCTGAGACAAATCCTTCCTCAAATCAGATTTCTTCACATTTTCTTTGATGATATAAAGAAAGACTTTAGGGGGCAGCAGGATGTGAGGTAGAATGTCAGGTTGAGGCATGGTTGAGAGTAGGAGTAAAGGGGAGGGAGGAGGGAACTAATCAAGGTGAGCAGGGAAGAGTAGACAGGTAAAACAGAGTGGAGGATGGGGAGGGACAGAAAAGGAAAGGAAGAGGGGAAGGAAAACTGAAAGCAGATACAGATAGAAGAGGAGGGGCACAGTGGGAGATGGAAAAACAGTTAAGGGCATAAATTGTGCATGTGGAGATAAGTGCACCAGGGTGCAGAGGGAGCAGTTAGGTGGGGAAGCAGCTAGTACCAAAGGTTGAAAGGAAGGATGGGGAGCACGGATGCAGGGGATGGAAGGAATGCAATCATAGGGGACTCCATAATTAGGGGTGTTCACTGGGCAAGGAAAGGGGACCCAAATGCAAGCAGGAGGGTGGTTTGTATGCCAGGGATGACAGCGGGGAAAGTGGGCCCAAGAATAAGAGAAATAGTAAGGGAGGTTGGAGGAAAACCTAATTTAGTTATACATTTGGGAACAAATGACCTAGCTGGGGAGGAGGTTGAGGTAGTACAAAGTAGGTTCAGTGAGTTGAGGAAGATCTGCAGGGAGGAAGGAAGTTTGCTAGTCTTCTTAGAGGTGATACCAGTACCAAGAGCCAGCACAGCCAGGAAAAGAAGAATTGAGGATTTTAATGACTGGCTGAGGAAATGGTGCAGGGAGGAGATGTTCATCTGTATTGGGGACTGGGAGGAGACCTGGTCAAACAAAGCACTTTTTTCACCAGACAGGCTGCACCTCAGTAGGGAGGGTTTGAGGGTACTCAGAGACAAACTGGGGGAATATATAACCACTACACTTAATTTAAACTACTGGGGGGGGAGGGGCAGCAGGCTTGCAGGCCCATAGAGGAGGAGGTCAGTGAACCTCCCCCCCACAGTGATGGAGCAGGTCTGGATGGAGGCAGTGGAAGGGGCAAGAACACAGTTAGCAAAGGGTGCAGGGGGTGAGGAACACATAACAGGCGTACTTGATGGGGTGCACACAGAGGGGGATAAATGTGAATAGAAGAATAGAGGTAAGAGAAGAAAGGTCAGATTCTAGGTGGAGGGTGGTGTCTCTGAATGTGTGGAGTCTTGGAAACAAGATGGATGACCTACAGGCACTATTAGCAGACAGGAGGGTGAATATAGCTGCAGTAACCGAGACTTGGGCAACATCACACCATGACTGGGACCGTGCGATCCCTGGATATAAACTATACAGGAGGGATAGGGTAGTCGGGAAAGGGGGAGGGGAGGCAGTTTATATCAGGGAGGGAATAACTTGCACCAGGGAGGAGTCAGAGGAAGGGGAGGTGGAGGCATTATGGGTTCAGTTAAGGTCCAATAAAGGGTGAAACCAGAGTGGTACTGTAGGACTGGAGAACAGCACATGTAGTGCCCCTCCACAAAAGCCGTCCCAAGGATGACCCAGGGAATTACAGACCAGTCAGTCTGACCTCCATTGTAGGCAAGCTCATGGAGACTATACTAAAGGAAAGGTGGTGGAATATCTAGAGGAGCATGGTCTTCAAGATGTGAAGCAGCATGGGTTCATCAGGGGAATATCATGTCAAACAAATCTGACTGACTTCTTTGACTGTGTCACTAAGACAGTAGACAGGGGCCAAGTGGTAGACATCCTCTATCTTGATTTCAGCAAGGCTTTTGACTCTGTGCCCCACAAAAGGTTGATCAGGAAGATGGTGGGTCTCAGGGTTGGGGATAAGATGGCCAGATGGGTGGAAAACTGTCTGAGGGACAGAGCCCAGAGGGTGGTTGTGGGGCAAGAGTTATCTGGTACTAGAGAGGTAACTAGTGGGGTACTGCAGGGCTCGGTGCAGGAGCCGGTGTTGTTCAATGTCTTCATCAATGACATTGGAGATGGCATTAAGGGCAAAATGTGCCTATTTGCGGATGACACCAAGCTCTGTGGGAGAGCAAACACAGCTGAAGAAATACAGAACCTGCAGAAAGGTCTGGAAAAGCTGGGGAAGTGGTCCAAGATCTGGCAGCTTGGCTTCAATGCCAAGAAATGCAAAATTATGCATATTGGAGCCAAGAATCCCACGAGAGAGTACTACCTGGGTGGAGTCCGTGCATCTGCATCAGAGGAGAAGGACCTGGGAGTGATGATCACTAGTGACCTGAAGCACTCCACACAGTGCAAGAAAGCAGCAACAAAGGCAAACAAGATGCTGGGATGCATATCTACGGGGATCAGTAGTAGGACAGAGGAGGAGGTTATACTGCCATTGTACAGGTCACTAGTAAGGCCGCATCTACAGTATGGAGTTCAGTACTGGTGCTCACACCTCAAAAAGGACATTAACCTGCTGGAGAAGGTCCAGAGGAGGGCTACAAAGATGATAGCAGGTCAGCAGGGTAAGGCATATGAGGAGAGATTGAGGGCACTGAACATGTACTCCCTAGAAGATAGGAGAGAGAGAGAGAGAGAGAGAGAGGGGATATGATTGGGACCTTCAAGTACTTGAAACGAATAAATAAGATTGATAAGGAGAGTCTCTTTAAGCTGAGTGGCAACCATAACACGAGGGGTAAAGTCTTAAACTGGAGGGTGGAGGTTTAGGAGGGAGGTCAGGAAGTACTTCTTCATAGAGAGGGTAGTGGACACTTGGAATGCGCTGCTGGCTGAGGTCATCTCTTTAAAGACAGAGGACAGCTTTAAGAGAGGCTAGGATAGGCATGGGGGAAGGTAAGGATCATGGATAGAGAGGATGGAATGAGTGGGGAGGGAGGGCAGGGACATTAGCTCAAGCTGTGGACCCTGCAATATGAGCAGACTCAATAGACCAAATGGCCTTCTTCTGCTGGCTTCTTCGTATATTCGTATGACTTTCATTCAAAAGATGACTCCACTGTTGTTATGCTGGCAGATGACTTGAGTCTCAGATTGTTGGCTGATCAGAGACTAAATGCCATGTTTAAGAATGGCACTTATGTGTTGTCTACATTGCTAGAGCATCGCTTTAAGTGGAACATTAAAGCCATCCTTCCTGGAGGGGAAGACTTTGAGTATTGGAGAGATCTTCTGCTAACCAAATGTGACATTGCCCTACAAACACCATTAACTGATATAAAGCAGTCAAACCCTGCTGAACCATCAGAATGCACTCTGGAACAGACACTAGTATATCTATTAATTCTTCACAATCACCAGTGTCATCAGCGAGGGAAAGGACATGTACAGCTATTTCTTAAGCTTACTATTGTATCCCAAGTGCCATGTGCCAGTGGGCTACTACCCCACCTGTTGACCATCTAACAGGTTAAGGGGCCTGGATCCTGCTATGGTGATAATCGGGGGTTCTATCCAAAAGTTAGAAGATATAGCATGGTGCCTCCACCCTGAGTAAGTTAGAAGTGGGTCAGGTGACCAGCAGGTACAACCCCCTGGGATGCTGCACTTACCCACCTCCCCTACCAACCACCCCACACACTGGATACCCAACAGTTTGTTAACACCATAAACCATAAACAAGCAATGACTTAACAGACGCAAAAACGCCCTGTGCACAGTAATTCTAAACAGTAAAATCACAGCTTTAATGGGCAATGGTTAGGACAGGGGATATCTAGATTGAAGGATAACTGTGGAGGAAAAAAATGAGGTAAGCAGGATTTAACAGGTCATAAACAACTTGTGCCCAAAGGCCAGACCACCCCTGGCTGCTCTCTCCCATTAATACCAGTGTTTTACCCTGAGTGTCTGTTGGGTACCCACTAGTTGCAGGCCTGGATGTTGCCGCATGTTGGCCGGCTGTTGGGGCCCTAGTATGCTGGAGAAATAAAGTTAAATTCAAACTAAACACTCCCCTTTTTATCCCAGGAGCAAGTCCTGGGTACTCACAGTTTGCAGTTCTACAGCAGTGCCACAAGGCAGGACCCTTCTCTAGACCAGGAGCGAGGAGCTCAGTCCACAAAATACAACAATGGGCAACAAGATGGTGGTGATCTCCTAAAAGGCTCGATCTCGATTGAAGATCTTACAGCTTGTCCCCATAATTGAAGATCTGGCCACTTGTCACCTTCAGCCTCTTCTGGCCTGTTGCAGTGCTCCAAATGCAGGTCCCAAACAGCCTCAGAAGGCCCAGTCCTGGGAGTGACTCCACAGCCTGGCTCCCCACAAAGGTCATAGGTGCCCTAGCACCCCAGCAAGCACTGGTGACCTCCTGAGACAGTAAGCTCCACTCAGAAGCGGTTAACAAGTTTCCTTCCTGGCTCTGTTGAGTAACTCCAAAGCAGATGGAGTCCACTCTGTTCCTGCACCGATTCAGCAAGTTCAGGGGTAGTCAGGCAATTCCCCACTTTCAAACGCTAGTGCCAGTTAGCCACTGATTTTCAGCTTTAAAGAGCTACTCCAGTCCTCATTGTTTCACACAGCAGTAGCAGGGATTCTGGAAACATGCAAGCACCTGCTTACCTGTGCAGATGCAGTCTGACTTTTCCAAACAGTTTCTGGAACAGCTTCAGCTGGGACACAACTCTCAGCAAATGGGCTCAATCCACAAAGAAGGTTCCAAAGCAGTTTCTCTGCAGCTTGGCTAGCCAAAAATTCCAGAGACGTTTAGCCTCTCCAGCAGTTTGCAAAGTCCCAATTTCAGTGAAGGAGTTCTGCAGCAGCTATTCTCTCCCACGAAACAGCACAGTTCTAAACACCTGGAGAGTTCCCAAAAACAGTTTGCTCTCTCTTCCTCTGGCAGATATCACTTTTCCCTGCAATTAAATCCAATACCAGTCCTGCAAAAGAGCCTTGAATACTTATCAGACAGTCCACACAGTCCCTCCTGACTCAATGAGGGCCTGGGAAAAGACTGACTCAAACCCAGAAAGTCCTTGGGTTTCCACTTGAGATTCCAGCCTCCTGATTGACTGCCTAGTGACATCGATCATCAATAACCATAGTGAACAATCCTTTTTAATTTCCCATTGGTGAAGGGGTTAGACACCTGAAATAGTAAACTTCTTCTCCCAGGAATCCCTTGGTTCAATATTTAGGTGTCTAGCATACTGATTGGTAACTGATGGGGGTCAGAGTATCAACAACATGGCGGGTCCCATTCAGTTGCAAGCAGTCCTCATGGTGTCCCACAGAATAAATTCTGGAGCAGCCAAATAAAGTCCTGTTTATTTGTAAAACCCTCCACAGTATGATAACCTCAACTGAGTTCTCTCAAGCAAGCTTATTTTCAATCTACTATACCCAGTACATTTGGTGTCATTACTGCTGAAACACAGTCCCCCCCCAGACAGCAGGCAACAGCTCATCAATAGTCATGCATGGCTCATTAATGTTCTTGAGCCCCTCTTTATGTCCGGCTTTATTCCCAGTCACTACTGAGGCTTCTGACTTGCCTCACTAAGGTCACTGGTCCACAGATAGTTGAGGAGGGGCACTGGGACCAAGAATTACTCCTCAGTTAGACCTCAAAACCGGCGTTGGGTCTTCAGGTGCTTCCTAGCGCATGCATGATCCTCGTTTGCTCTGAAGAGCAAAACAAAACAGCGGCGGATCGCGACTTGTGTTTTAAGCCCAAATGGGGCTGAAACTAAATGTAGAGCTGTTCTGGGGACTTTGAGAGCTCTGGAGGGACACAAAAGAGCCTGGGCTGTGGTGGAGGAAATAGCGGGGACAAACGGGATGCCAGGCAGCACGGAGGCAAAATGGGAGCAAAATAAGGTAAGCCCCAGAGGGGGGTTATGCTCCCCTCCTTTGAATGCTTGGCTCCCATGCCAAGCTTAAGAGTAAGGTACAAACAATGGTTAAACATTAATACACAATTACATTTCTATACACCTGAATCCTATCTACAATACAATAACCATGCAAAACAGAAAAACATTAGATACAGTACAGTAATTTTTTTACCCCTGCCAAGGTCAATGACCACCTGAAATGGTGGCACCCAAATGTTTAGTGTATTACCCCACACAGCCCTTGTGTCCATATAGTACACTTTGCCTAAGTTGGTTCTCCCTGTGTACTCTCTCACCTCCCTTTCCTCCTCCTGGCCTCCTTCCTGCAAGACCTAGGGGGTTTGGCATCAACCGGGCACATACTGTAGCTACTTTCTGTAGGGACCTTGGAAAAACATATGTACATTTATGAACCACTAATAACGGCAAATCTGATGGAACCTCCGGGGCATCATAGGTTAGCTTTAGTATCGGTCTGACTGTCTTGCCTGACCTCCTTGGGGTCTCCTGAACCTCAGCCCCTATGGCTACCTCCTGGTCAGAGGCATGTTCCCTTTCACACTCACCCTGACCTGTACTTTCCTCAGCTATTTGGGCTGGGCACTCCAATATCTCCTTTTCCTCCTCTGCTCACCCACAGGGGCTATCCTGGGGTCATTCAGAGGACCCAGTCAGACCAGTATTCAGTTCCGATGTGGACCCTTCAAAAGGCACTTCTTCAGGGGAGCTGCTCTGAAACCACTCAAGCAGCTTAGCTGGACCAGTATTCAGGTCCAGAGCAGTCCCCTCAAAAGGCATTGTGGGAGCAGCCTCCCCATTTGCACTTTTCCCCCTAGGCACAGTAGTGTCCATCAAAGACAGGGTTGGTCCCTGAAACAACCGAGCTAACTCGGGGATAGGGTAAAAGCACCTAGAGGTACCTTCAGTTTCCCCCTCTATTTCATCATCTGAGTCCTCTTCCTCCTCGGATACCCACTCTGCCTGGGAAGGTCAAGCCCCCATAGCATCACTACCCTCATGCCCTTATCTTCTGCATGCAGCAGCTTGAGTGTTTGGGGGTGTAGCAGGATCTTCCAAGTCGGTTTCTACATCCATTACTCAGTCTCCGATGGCAAGCAAGTGGTTTCAGTGTATTACCTTGTGCTGTCGAGTCTCTCCTTCTGGCTGCTATTTTGTACACCAGTAGTCCTTCCAATTTCTCCATCACTACATACATGATGCTCCCCCACCTGTCAGTGATCTTGTGTTTCCCAGGTAGGCCCAGGCTCCGAAGTAACACTCTATCTCCCTGCTCCAGATCTTGAGCCCACACTTTTCTATCATACCGGTCTTTGTTAGCCTGCTTTCTTTTCATGGCCATTTCTGAAGCAAGGCAGTAGGAGTCATCTAATTGCTGCTTTGACTTCCTCACGTACTGTAAGAAGTCAGCTGCCCCAAGACCATCACTTGACACCCCAAAGCACAAGTCCTCGGGTAAACAGGCTTCTGTCTGAACATGAGCTGGTATGGCGAGAACCCTGTGGCATCATTCTGAGTGCAGTTATAGGCATAGACCAGAGTGCTCACTCACTGACACCAGGTGCGCTTGTCTCGGAGATCCAAGGTGCCCAACATATCCAGCAGGGTACTGTTGAATCTCTTAGGTTGAGGGCACCTTGGGACTGGTATGGTGTAGTCTGAGACTTCCTAATGCTCCATAATGATAGGAGTTCCTTGATGAGTCGGCTCTCAAAGTCACAACCCTGGTCCGAGTAGATTCTCTCAGTGGCTCCATAGTGCACAAAAAACTTCTGCACCAGGATTTTTGCCACTGTAGAAGCCTTGTGGTCCTTGGTGGGGTAGGCTTGAGCATATCTAGTAAAGTGGTCCGTGACTACCAGTATGTTGGAGATATTGCGGGAATCTGGTTCCAAAGTGAGAAAGTCAATGCATGCTAACTCCATTGGGCCACTGGTGCGTATGTTGACTAAGGGAACTGCCTTCTGGGGAAGCGCCTTCCGTTGTATACATCTCCTGCAACTCTTGCAGTAAGTTTTTACATCGATTCCCATCTTTGGCCAGTAGAACCTGCTCTTGACCAAGTCCAGGGTGCGCACAACACCCAAGTGACCCATATCGTCGTGCAAGACCTTCAGCACCGCCTTTATGTGCCATAAGGGTAACACCAACTGCTCTCGGGGCACACCCTGCTGATCTTGAGTCTCCTTGTAGAGCAGTCACTTTTTCAACCAAAACTTTGGCCACTCTTGCAACAGAAGTCTGGCCGGGGGACAAACATTATCCACTTGTGTCTTATCTCCATTGTGTTGCAGCACTCTAATTATTTCTCCTCTGATAGGGCTGTCTCTCTGTTCCCTTTTCAAGTCCTGGGTGGTTAGCTGTGGTAGGAATCTCACATCCAGGACAGCTGGACGACAGTAGGCAACAGGGATACAACTTTCTGATGCTCCCAAACAGTCTACCAGGTGGGAAGCGTCCGCTTCTCCGGGAAGGTCTTCGCCATCCAGCTTTTTACATAAGGCCTTCACTGCATGCTCAGATATTCTTTACCAACCGGACTGCTCAGCTATATAGGTCAGAGGGCATCTGGGCAGAGCACCGGCATTCACATGGTTCAAGTCAGGGCGATACTCCACACAGTAATCATATGTGGGTAGTGCTGACAGCCATCTCTGACCAGCTGCATCCAATTTAGCGGTGGTCTGCTCATAAGTAAGCAGGTTGTTATTGGTCTTCAACGTGATCTTAGGCCCATACTGGTAGTCATGGAACTGATCCACAATAGCACATTTTAGTGCCAAAAACTCCAATTTGTGGACAGGGTATCTCCACTCTGATGAGTTCAGACTCTGGGCTTGTGTAAGCTACTGGCCACAAGCCCTCAGGATACTCTTGATATAACACTGCCCACAGGATGTTAAAGCTTGCATCCAGGTGGAGAACATAAGGCTTCTGTAGGTCTGCATAAGCAAGCACTGGGGCATGAGTTATGCAGTAGACGATGTCTTCAAAAGCCCGGTCACACTCCTCCATCCACTGGGAGCCGAAAGGTTCTGACAGTCAAAAGTACTTTGGTTGGTCTGATTTGACTCCGGGCAAGGAGGTCTTCTTGCTCTTGTTGGTCAGAGGGTACCCTTGTAACAAGGTCAAAAGGGGTTGGACTACCCTTGTGTAGTTCTTCACAAATCTTTGATAGTACCCGTAAAAGCCAAGTAGGCGTTGAAGTTCTTTCAAGGTCTGGGACGTAGGCCTAGTGGAATTGGCTTCAGTATTAGTGGGATCAGTCTGAATGCCCTTGGAGGAGACTATATGCCCCACATATTTAACTGAGGCCTGGAAGAATTGGCACTTATCGATGGACAACTTCAGAACAAACTCCTCCAGGTGGTCCAAAACCTTGAGAAACCGAGCTTCATGTTCCTCCAGCATCTTTACAAAGATAATGATGTCATCCAGATGTACTAGACACTCCAGTAGATTCATATCCCCCACCGCTTTCTCCATCAGGAATTGAAACATAGCCAGGGTACCTGAAATCCTTTGTTACAGTTAGAGAAATTCATAGAATCCAAGGGGGCATATGAAGGCCATCTTCTCCTGATCCTGTGGGGCCATAGGGATCTGATAGTAGCCACTCCGTAAATCCAGAACTGAGAACTACTGGCTGCCATTCAAACAGTCTAATGCATCCTGTATTCTGGGCATGGTGTATTGATCTGGCACAGTCTGCTTGTTCAAAGTGCAGTAGTCCATACACATACGTACGTACTTTTTTTCATCACCATGACAATAGGTGATGCATAAGGGCTCTGTGACTCATGGTATAATTCCATCCGCCAGCACCTCCTAGAGGTGCCACCTAACATTGTCTGTGTTTGCTGGGGCAAGCCGCCTTGATTGTTCTCTGAAGGGCACAGGGGAAAATACACTCATTCTGGCAACCAGTTTCTTTAAAACTCTATCCTTCCACTCCTCCGGGATGGGGGAGTCCCTCAAATCAAATAGTCCAGGATCAATTCCAACTGCGGCACCTCCCTTTGCTGCAGTGGCTTGTACCACCGTATCAGTGCAGTAGACCCTCACCAGGGTCTGGCTTCTTCTCACTACCACCTTTTGGTCCGTAACATTCTTCACCTGCACGGTAACCCTCCTAACATATGCATGGGCTCTGGCAGGTAAGACGCTGGTCTTCACTAACAGTCCCATGGGTAGCCCATGTTCCTTAGGGACGTCCACCATTAGGAGCTGGTTCTTTACATCCTTTTTTAGCCTCACCACTCCTCTAATGTTACACTGTGCATGAGGTGACAATACGATCTCTTCCCCATCTCTTTGCCACACTATTTCAACAGGATCATCGGGCTGCTGTACGAGGGGCATTCTTTTCCTCTTGTAGGCCTCTCTGATAAGAGTGTGAATGGGACACTCGTTACCTTCCATCTCAGCTTCTCGAGCATGACATAATTGGGCTAAGTGTCCAAACATGTGGTCATTTGTGCCCACCAGCACAGGCACTCCATTGTAGATTCCAGACTCAGGACAGATCAGAGCCAGGGTTTCCACCACTTCACCCACACCAGTCACTTTGATTGGCAAAGCCATCCACACCATGATGTAACTGAGGTAAAGGTATGATTTTTCAATGAGTCCCCACACATGTAGTCCTTCTAATGGTTGCAGCTGGATGTGAGACAAATGCTTGTCTTACCAAGACTGAAAAATGATGATAACTTGGGAACTGCTATCCAAGACAGCTAGTGTAGGGATCCCATTGATGGTGATGGTAGTTTCAGTCGATGGTCCCACCAACTTGCGCGTGTCGACTGAAGCTGATGTGCTGGTCTTAGCTGCAGATGTCCTCACATGAGCCATGGAGCTGGACCTGCCAGGGGCCCTGGTGCACTCCTTTACTGGGCCCCTCTGTAGATTCCCTGATTCTGGCCGGAATTCTCAGTTGGCCTATCTCTAGCTGGGACATGGTTCAATGGCATTCTACACCCCTTTCTTAAATGGTCCTCATTCCTGCAGCGATGGCATATAATAACCTCCCGATGCTGCTGCCTATCCAATGCAGTGGGGCCCATTCCCGATACTCGCACAGAGCATTAAGGACTACAGGGCCTCACTCTGCGGCCCTCTCACTGCTCTGAGCCATAGTTGGGATCCCCCTGCCCTTTCTAACTCAGCTACTCTTCTGGCTAGCTCATCCATCTGACTGTTAAACCCAACTTTTGTAGGCAGCGCTGGCACTGGGGACCCACCACTAAAAGCTGTGGGCCTGTGCTGGGGACCATCCACTAACCCCCTGGGGCTCAGCTAACCCCTGAATCACCGACAACTTGACTGATATAACTTATTTTAATATAACTTCTTAGATTCCCTCAGCAGAGTTTTGAACTCCTGTATCTCACCAGAGGGTGCCTCTCTTCCTATCTGGGTAATGGACGCTGAGGCCCTCATTATCCCCCATTGCCCTTGCTCCTTCTTGACCTCCCTGACTTCCTGCACTGGTACCCAGTGTGTGTGTGGGGGAGGGTTGCTTTTCCTATGTGCTAAACATAGCTGCAGTACTAACAGGATGGAGTGACAAGCAGCTTTTACCACATGCTCACACCTCACATGGTTCAACTCCTGATTCACCACTCCTCCCTTCCTAAATGCCCTTTGTAGTGCTCTCTCCACCCGGGTTAGGAAAGTGGACAGGGACTCCCCCCCCCCACTGACGGGTAGTCTTAAATTCCCACAAAAGGTCCTTGCCAGACTCTGGGCTACCAAAAACACTTTCTAAGGCTGTCAGGTATACCTGAGCTGGGGCATCGGGGTCCATGGCCCATTAGGAATGAATGACTTCCAGAGCAGGCCCACGAAGGCTCTCCACCAAGCGCATCCTTTTCTCAATCTTTGAGCACTGCCAATCCTGCACTAAATGGGTGGCATAATCCATCCATGCCTCCAAGTAATCCCCACTGTTTGGGGTTTGGTTGACTCCTGAAAACGTCCTCAACTTATGGTAGAAGTCAAAAGCCACTGGTACATGACCAGGATGGGGTTTCTCATTTCAGGGGAAAAGTGGGTGAGTGCCCAGTCCCCTTTTCACCCACCCCCCAGGGCAATTACACTAAACAATGTGACAATAGGCCAGGCCTCAGCTAAACCCTTAGCCACCAAATCCTCAGGTATCCATGTAGCTTCTATGGCATTAGTACTTTCCATTAATACTGCCAGCATTCCTTCTTCAGAATCAAGCATTTTACCCTGGACCTTCACTTTACCTAGTGCCTTTATTGTGGACAGGTGTTCTTTATGGTCTCCTCCCCCTCATCAAGGTGGATCCCTAAAAGTAGAAGGGACTTCTGGGGATCCATTTGCATGCCACTACTCTATTCAACCAAGTTAACCTTACCTTGCTTCATAGGCCTAACTTTTGGCCTGGGGGATATGGATGTGGGTGTTGGGGTCCCCACAGGAGTGGTCCCATTTGGGTCCTCCAATGGGGGGAATGGCTGGCTAACAGGAGATACCAGTGGTGCCAAAGATGTAGCCCAGGCACCATGTGCAGTGGGCTACTACTCCTGCCTGTTGACCCTCTAACAGGTTAAGGGGCCTGGGTCCTACTACAGTGGTGATCGGGGGTTCTGTCCCAAAGTTAGAAGAAACAGCACGGTGCCTCCACCCAGAGTAAGTTAGAAGTGGGTCAGGTGACCAGCTGGCACAGCCCCCTGGGATGCTGCAGGTACCCACCTCCTGTACAAACCACCCCACACACTGGATACCGAACAGTTCTTTAACACCATAAACCATAAACCAGCAATGACTTAACAGACACAGAAACACCCTGTACACAGTAATTCCTAACAGTAGTAGTAGTATGTTTATTGTTTGGTCATAAAAGATCATTACAATATCTTTACACTAAAAAATAAATACATATCAAAACCAATATCACATTACACAGTTAAAATTGGCATATTCATTGCTAATAACAGATTCTAGTAAATGTCATGTACTCTTGTTTCTGAGCATTTACCCTACAATTTAATTATTGCTTTTTTTATCATTTTCCTTAGTTTCTGTATTGCAAAAAGAACATTTGCTACTCTAGTAATTATAAAATTGTCCTCAGTAGTCAATAACATATTAATTTGTGTCAGCTCATCACATTCTTCAAGAGATGTTAAAATCATGCCCAACCATTTTTTCCTTACCCTTTTATACCAAGAACACTTCAATATCACATGCTGCAGGTTTTCTACCTCACCTCCCCCACAAAAACAACGACAATGTACAGGATCTTTCACTTTGTTCAATCTAGCATACAGTACATTAGAGTCCTAAAACTCCATCCTGAACCTAGCATAGGTTTTTCTTAAGTTTGGGTCTTCTAATACATCTAGACAGTATCTATACTTATGAACTTGTACATTTTCGCTATACCAAAGTGAAAATCTTGATCTGGATATTCTTTCTGTATCATCCTTTTCATATTTTTTATAAGTAATTTCTTGATATATCTCTTATATTGAGACAAGATTGTAATATTTTTATGTCATATCCACAAGTGTTTTTAATCCTATAGATAATAGTATTTTTTCTACCCTTAATAAACATGGTGATTTCCAACACCCACTAGTTTGCCAAAAATGTCTTTCCTTCAGGCATTTTCTGGATATTCTATCTTCTGATAGACCTGTGACTCTTATCCAACAGTTTATGAGTCGTGATTCTTCTAAAGCCAACAAATTTGGTAGGCCTACTTCTGCTTGAACATAAGAAGTAGGACTTGTTTTTGGAAATCCCAAAGATTTTGTTCAAAAGGTATATTGCTAGGACCGGCCTGGTGGCGCTAAGTGTTGAGGCGCTGGATGCCACACCTCATGCCACACTGGTGACCCAGGTTCAGGAGCGAGCTCAGGTGCCAGGGGTTGGCAGGGGAGGGAGTGTATTGAGCGCCCGCTGGGCTGCTCTCCTCTCCTCTCCTGGGGGGAAGGTACTGTGATGTCCGGTGCTCTAGCAGCCCCTGGTGGAGACTGGGGGGGTGCTACAGAGTGCTGGACCACACGTAGACAGCGTGGCCCAATGCAAGCAGGGTTGCCATGCGCTGCAATGTTGGGATGTGCACCACACATGGGGGAGGAGGGGGGAGGAGGGCATATAAGGGGAAAAAACCCTTCGGCCTGGATAGGTAACGGCGTGCAGGTCCACCGGCCACACGTCCAATGCTGGACCTCATCACTGCCCCTTCGATAACCTGCAGGCTTAATCCCGGGGGTTCCGTAGGTACCGTAATATCTCTGAGGTTGGTGGAGGCCACAGCGAGCAGTAGAGCTGGGGATGTGTCATGGCCCAAGAGAGTTCAGGCCACCCGAAGGTGATAAAGAAACTTGGAAATAAAAAAAAAAAGGTATATTGCTGTTTTTTCAAATATTTCAATGTGTTTATGATTCCAGAGCTCCGCTCCATAGAGTATTTTATTTCTTTATTTAGTTATCGTATTTTGATGACCGGGTAGGCCCACTGGGCCTCGGAAGTCCCTTTTTCAGGGGCGACCCGGGAGTTACAGGACAAATAGGATATATATGTGTAGAACAGAAGTAGGTCATAACGTGCAGGTTATCTTGTAGCAATGACATATTACATAACAGGTTACAGTGATTAACAAATATAAACAATGGAGGAAAGCCAGAGCAACACCAGGGTTATGATTACCCGCAAAGAGCATATGTGAAGAGGAGAGCCCAGTTAGAAAAGGATTAGGGCTCCCGGCTTTAGGTAGGATGAGGTATGTGCTCGGGCAGGAGGGATGAGGTGAAGTGTCAGGTAACATAGCATTGGCATTGGCTCGTGGCGAGCATGAATGCCTTGAGTCTTGTTCGGAAGCTCACGGTTGATGGAGCATACCGCACCTCCGGAGGAAGGTTGTTCCACAGGGAAGGGGCAGTATAGGAAAAGGACTTGCCCCCTACCTTGGTCCTTATCCTGGGAACTTCAAGAAGAGTTTGGCCTGAGGTCTGTAGGTTGCGAGGGTTTCGCTTGGCAGTTATGATCCCTGAGAGGCTTGGGGGAAGGGCTGGGCTAATTAGCTTTTGTGCTAGGCAGAGCACTGGATACCTGAGACAGGCTTCGAACAAAGGCTGGCTAAGTGCTTCAGAGTCACAGTGGTGGTTCCTAGAATGGAACTGTGTGGCTAAGCAGATCACCTTATTGTACAAGACCTGTAACTTATTGAACTCTAACTTGGCCATTCCCTGAAGTATCGGGGCAGCATAGGTGAGTGTTGGTTGGAGGATACCCAAGGCAATAGCAGTCCTAGCTTCTGGGATCAGCTGATCCTGGAGGCAATAAAGGGTACCAAGTTTATCATGAATGACTTTGGTGACTTGGTCAACATGTTGTTTTAGAGTGAAACCTTGGTCCAAACTAAGACCTAGGTATTTTATAGAGGCCACCACTTCTAGACTGTTACCTGCCCTGGAAGTGAGTTGCAGGTGTTGTGTTCTGTTTTGGCCAAGGGATCTAGGTCCGAACAACATGGCCTTGGTTTTGGCGGTATTAAGGACCATTTTGTTCTTAATTAACCAGTCCTCCATTGTGACCAGGTCCTCTTGGAGGGATGGGACGAGGTCCCCCAAGTTGTCAGAGGATCTGTAGATCACGGCGTCATCAGCGTACTGAATAACAGCACTGCTCCCACAATGGTCATGCAAATCATTTATAAACAGGGAGAAGAGGAGGGGACGAAGTATGGACCCTTGCCGTATCCCTTCCTTTAGGGACAGTGGATCAGAGATCTTGTCCTTCCACTTGACTCTCTGAGAACTACCAGTTAGATAGCTTGCAAACCACTTGAGAGCATGTGGGTCCAGGCCTATGTTACACAACTTGTGAAGTAGAAGTCTGTGGTTGACCAAGTCGAAGGCCTTGGAGAGGTCGATGAAAACTGCTCCTGTGTTGGACCCTACGTCAAGTTTCCCGAGCACATCCTCAGAGAACTTTGTTAGAGCGGTGTCTGTCCCATGTTTGGCTCTGAAGCAATGCTGGGCTGGGGAAAGAAGCTGGTGAGCCTCTAAGTATTCTCGGAGTTGACCATACACCAGTTTTTCCTGGATTTTTGCTAGGGTACAGAGCAGGGAGATGGGCCTGTAGTTGCTAATGGGTTCCGTAGGTCCGCCCTTGTGAATGGGAACCACGTGAGCATGTTTCCACTGCTCTGGGACAGTCCCTTCTTGAGCATTGTATTTTGCCTCTATGGCCTTTGAAAGGGGCCTTAAAGAATGTCCCCCAAATAACAGATTGAATATTTTCAGAGCTAAAGATGTATTTACCTTTTTTTAAAGTGCATTACAATATAATTTCCAGTGAAGATTTTTTGAGAAAATTAAACCTAAATTTTTATAGTCAGCAATTATCTATGACTGTTTTGAGTTAATTGTCCATTTGCCCGTATTTTTATTACTCCCAAGTATCATGATGTTTGATTTTTGCATGTTGCACCTACCCACCTCCTGTGCCAAGCACCCCACACACTGGATATCCAACAGTTCTTTAACACTGTAAACCATAAACCAGCAATGACTTAACAGACACAGAAACACCCTGTACACAGTAATTCCAAACAGTAAAATCACAGCTTTATTGGGTAAAGGGTTAGGACAGGGGTACCTAGAGAAGGGATAGCTGTGGAGAAAAAAATGAGGTTAGCAGGATTTAACAGGTCAAAAACATCTTGGGCACAAAGACCAGATCACTCCTGGCTGCCCTCCCACAATGGTACCAGTGTTTTACCCTGAGTGTCTGCTGGGTACCCACTAGTTGCAGGCCTGGACATTGCCGCAGGTTGGCCGGCTGTTGGGGCCCTAGGATGTTGGAGAAATAAAGTTAAATTCTAACTAAACACTCCCCTTTTTATCCCAGAAGCAAGTCCTGGGTACTCACGGTTTGCAGCTCTACAGCAGTGCCTCAAGGCAGGATCCCTCTTCAGACTGGGAGTGAGGAGCTCCGTCCACAAAATACAGCAATAGGCAACAAGATGGTGGTGATCTCTCTTAAAAGGCTTTATCTTGATTGACGGTCTTGAAGCTTGTCCCCCTGATTGAACATCTGGCCACTTGTCACCTTCAGCCTCTTCTGGCCTGTTGCGGAGCTCCAAATGCAGGTCCCAATCAGCCTCTGAAGGTCCAGACCCAGGAGTGGCTCCATAGCCTGGCTCCCCACAAGTGTTGTAGGTGCTGTAGCACTCCAGCAAGTGCCGGTGACCTTCTGAGACATAAACCCCACTTGGAAGGGGTTAAAAAGTTCCCTCCCTGGCTCTATAGAGTAACTACAAAGCAGATGGAGTCCACTCTGCTCCTGCACTGATTCAGGAAGTTCAGGGGTAGCCAGACAATCCCCCACTTTCAAACGCCAGTGCCGGTTAGCCACTGATTTTCAGCTTTAAACAGCTACTCCAGTCCTCACTGTTTCACACAGCAGTAGCAGGAATTCTGGAAACATGCAAGCACCTGCTTACCTGTGCAGATGCAGTCTCTGACTTTTCCAACCAGTTTCTGGAACAGTTTCAGCTGGGACACAGCTCTCAGCGAATGGGTTCAATCCACAAAAAAGATTCCAAAGCGGTTTCTCTGCAGCCTGGCTAGCCCCCAATTCCAGAGATGTTTAGCCTCTCCAGTAGTTTACAAAGTCCCAATTTCAATGCAGGAGTTCTGAAGCAGCTACTCTCTCTCATGAAACAGCACAGTTCTAAACACCTGGAGAGTTTCCAAAGACAGTTCACTCTCTATCTCTTCCTCTGGCAGATATCACTTTTCCCTACAGTGAAATCCAATACCAGTCCAGTGAAAGAGCCTTGGATATTTATCAGACAGTCCATACAGTTCCTCCTGACTTGATGAGAGCCTGGGAAAAGACTGAATCAAGCCCAAAAAGTCCTTGAGTTTCCACTCGAGATGCCAGCCTCCTGACTGGCTGCCCAACAACATCAATCATCAATAACCATAGTGATCAACCCTTCTTAATTTCCCATTGGTAAAGGGGTTAGGTGCCTGAAATAGTAAACTCCTTATCCTAGGAGTCCCTTGGTAAACATTTAGGTGCCTAGCATACTGATTGGTAGTTGGTGGGAGTCAAAGTATCAACAAGATGGTGATCCCCATTCAGTCCCAGGCAATCCTTATATTGTCCCACAGAGTAAATTCTGGTGTAGCCAAATAAAGTCCAGTTTATTTGTAAAAACAAACAAACAAAAAAAAAACATAGTATGATAACCCCAACTGAGTTCTCTCAAACAAGCCCATTTTCAGTTTGCTATCTCCAGTACATTTGGTGTCACTACCACTGAAACACAGTACCCACAGACGGCAGGCAACAGCTCATCAATAGACATGTGTGGCTTGTTAATATTCATGAGCCCCGCTTTACGTACGACTTTATTCCCAGTCACTACTGAGGCTTCCAACTTGCCTCACTAAGGTCACTGGTCCCCAGATAGGTGAGGAAGAGCACCAGGACCAAGAATCACTCCTTGGTTTGACCACAAAACCGGCAGTCGGGACTTCAAGCACTTCCCAGCGCATGCACAATCCCTGCTTGCTCCGAAGAGCAAAACAGTGGTAGATTGCAGCTTATGCTTTAAGCCCAGATGGGGCTGAAACTAAATGTAGAGCTGTTCTGGGGACTTTGGGAGCTCACTGAGGGACACAAAAGAGCCTGGTCTGTAGTGGAGGAAATAGCTGGACAAACGGGATGCCAGG
Organism: Neoceratodus forsteri; assembly: GCA_016271365.2. Taxonomy (NCBI): domain Eukaryota; kingdom Metazoa; phylum Chordata; order Ceratodontiformes; family Ceratodontidae; genus Neoceratodus; species Neoceratodus forsteri. The sequence goes on along the minus strand of CM028133.1, from coordinate 941,353,975 downwards.
CAGCACGGAAGGCAAAATGGGAGCAAATAAAGTAAGCCTTCAGAGGGGGGGTTACACTATGTTCAGGGTCAGAAAGGCAAATCACTTCTGAGTCCCCTGCAACAATGTGGACTAGTATCCTGTAAAGAAAGTGCAGTTGGTTCATCTGCAAGCCTGATAACTGTCTCACACAGCACAATGATCCTGGAGTATTTTGCAGACCATACTGTGATGATCTCAAGGAAGATCCATTACTCTGTTGGAAACAAAAGAGAACAATGTGGCCAGATCTAGCAAATCTTGCAATTATGGTCCTCAGCTGTCCACCTTCAAGTGTACATTCAGAAGGCATATTTAGTGCAGCTGGAGGAATAGTCACTGACCACAGAACGCTGTTAAGTCCTGTAAATGTGGAATGGCTCGCATTTCTCTAAATGAATGCTGACAATTTCCCAGTTGTCACAAATTCTGAACTGTGTGAGTCTGACCCTGAACTTGAATAACCTGCAAACAGTGATACTGAATATGCTGATTATGTTGTGTACAAAACAAATAGAACCATCACCCCTGCCACCATGCCAGCCACATGTAAATATTTTAATTGAATGTCATATTTGTAATTCTGACACGTACATTTTTTTTCCTAACATGTCTTATTATGTTATTATATTTATTATTTTTGACCTTATGGGACGCATCTGTAAAAGGATTATATTTCCAGTTGTGCTAACCCGTTAAACAAATAAACAAACAAACAACATGTGCCACACTACTTAGGTTTTTTTTGTTAGTCATCAGTTTTATATTATGTAAGTTTGATCAGTGCCCACCATGGGTATAATTTCTGGAAAAAGCAGCAGCCTCACTCAAAGCAGCTGTGCCTCTCATGCCTGCCTGCCTCAGCAATGCCCAACATGGGTATAATTTTTGGAAACAGGAGCAGGCTCACTCACAGCAGCTGCGCCACTCGTACCTGCCTCATCAGTGCCCACCATAGGTATAATTTTTGGAAACAGAAGCAGGCTCGCTAAGAGCAACTGCACCTCTTGTGCCTACCTCAGCAATGCCCAACATGGGTATAATTTTTGGAAACAGGAGCAGGCTCACTCACAGCAGCTGCACCACTCATACCTGCCTCATCAGTGCCCACCATAGGTATAATTTTTGGAAACAGAAGCAGGCTCGCTAAGAGCAACTGCTCCTCTTGTGCCTACCTCAGCAATGCCTGTCATGGGTATAATTTCTGGAAACAGCAGCATGCTTAATCAAAGCAGCTGTGCCTTTTGTACCTACCTCAGAAATGCCCACCATGGGTATAATTTTTGAAACAGCAGCAGGCTCAGTCAGAGCAGCTGTGCCTGTCATACCTATCTCAGAAATGCCTGCCATGGGTATAATTTCTGGACACAGCAGCAGGCTTGCTAAAGCAGCTGTGCTTCTCGTACCTACCTCAGCAATGCCAACTATGGGTATAATTTTTGGAAACAGCAGCAGGATCGCTAAGAGCAGTTGTATATCTTGTACCTGCCTCAGCAGGGCCCACCATGGTTATAATTTTTGGAAACAGCAGCAGGCTGTCTAAGAGGAGCTGCACCTCTCAGAATGATGAAATGATCGATAATGAACCTGAAGCCCAGCCCACTCGGGGTGTCGAAAACCCCAGGCATAATGCCAGAGAGGAAAAGGAAACTCCCATCCTCCAGAGAGCACAAGTCCTGCTAGACCACCACATCTCACCCCATCACTGATAAGCCACTGCCCCTTGCCCCTGTGTTACCCCGAAGGAGAAGACAAGAAGCTGAGGAAGTGGCCAATCGAGCAATTGCTGACATTGACATTCCTGCTGATCTGAGAGGTTCCATTTAGACAGCTTTTGCAGAAGTACTGTTCAGTGAGATCAAAAGGGAACGAAGTCTCCAAGGTGTGACAAGAAATACAGCTGCAGACACTGCTGAAGCGGTTCTCCATGGAATGAATAGACCCCCACCCGCTCCAAATGTCCTTCAATCCTCTTATGCGATCTATGCTATCACTAAAGAGATTGGTTGTATGTGCCCTGGTGACAACCTGAGTTGCCACCTACAGAGAGTCCAGGAAATGTGTGAAAGGCTTAGCCTTCCCTCCGACTGGAGAGTGCAAGTGCTGAAACAAACCATAGACCCCACCCTATGGGAAGAGTTAGATTCTGGAATTCGCAACGATGAGATTGCAGAATTTGATACATTTGCTGCTGCTCTCTTGCAAGACCAAAACCCTAACTTAGTAGGTGTAGCTCTGGCCCAGATCATCACCCAGGAGCCTGGGGAGGCCCCTGCTAGATACGACAGCTGATTATGGATGGCATATCGAGCTGGAAAAAGACTGACCAAGGAAACTTTTGACAGAAGCTGCACTGAGTGCAAAACATTATTCCTGAAAAACCTACTGCCTTCACTTTGTAACAGGATAGAGGTACAGTACAAGTCACCATACTTCTCAACTGTCCCTGATGTTCAGGGTTGTCCCTGATTTTACCTCAGAAATTTCTTCTGTCCCTCCTAAACTTGGCATTTCTGTCACTGAAGAGTAGGGATTTGAATCACAAAATAATACCAGCCATTGGTGTTACGGTCTGGTTCTCATTAAGAAAATGCTATTCACACTAAGAAGCATGTTGTACTCAGCTTCTGGAACTAATATTACTATTTTTTCAGACATGTCCCTGATTTTGGTAATTTGTCCCTGATCATTTTGAACCTCGTCCCTGATTTGTGATGAGGGAGGTTGAGAGGTATGCAAGTCACATTAAACTGTTCCTCAAACTCACTGCTCTTTCATTATTTTTTTGTGCTGACAATGCAGTGACAGTTCTAAATGCTTAAAATACAAACTGTTTTTCAACTAATCATCAACTCACGTGCAATACACATGCAAAGCACTTTCAGTCACTGTAAACTCCCTTTAGATCCCATCCAATGTTAGTGCAATACATTTTCAAATGAATTTACAGTGCAATAGTTACTGGCATTCAGTTCATAAATGGCCCCAAATCTGCAAATCCAATTCATACAGTACTGTACAGTACTTGTTATTTGCCATTTTGTACCTTGTATGTTTTTCCTTCATTTTTTTTTACTTTTTGTCCTGAATACAGGAAATGGGAACAGTTTTCTTCAGCTACTACAGTACAGTGCTAGTTGAGCAAAAGTTACCATTTGCGCTCCAGCCATTGAATGTAACATGTATTGCGCTACTGTGCTAACTGACAGCTTTTGCGCGGAGCAATTTCAGAGCATGTAAACAACTGCAGTCAGTGGAGCCAGAAATAGTGGCATTTTGGGGGATTAAGGAATAAAAGGGCAGAAGTAACATGTACTGTAATATGTTTAATTGAATGGAAAAACCAGCAGTGAGTGGAGTCCTCAGAAGTGGGGAAAACAACATGATGGCGGGGGCAATCTGAATGCAGGGTAGCTATTGGCTCAAACTTGGTGAAAGCTTCTGTATGGAATTGGGTAGAATGACATGTCAATCAAGTTGTACTGAACACTGCAGTGGTGACATTGGACTCCAACTCAGTGGTTCAGTTTTTTTTATGGGTTGCTTAATGTGTTGTACTGCACTGATAAGTAAGCTGAAACTGAATATCAGTTAGAAGCAAACCATTAGGAAACTTTTATTAAATCATTGCAGTGAAAACTGCACCCATAAAGCAATTCATTGCAAAATGTCAAATCAGCGAGTTGGAAGAGCAGTTTAATGTGATTTGTACTGTAGATGTTAACCCAAAGGTGGATGACTACACCGTCATCCTGAACTGAGTAGAACGCACCTTTGAGGTGCACACGCACAACATGACTTCCAGCCAGCAGTCTGTGATTACTGCCATACGTGGTCACACTGACCAACCCACCCACTGCTGTGTAGAGGGGGAGGCCCAAGTCCAGAACAGCCCTGACCAAAACCCAAACCAAAAACAGCAACAGTTCTGGAAAGGGAACAAAAATTCCAACCAACAGTACAAAAAGAAAAACGTCCCTCGTTACAAAGAATTGGCAAAGCAAAATCAACTTCTCCAGGAATGGAGAGAGTCACTCCAAACACAGAGTGGAGCCCCACTCTTGGGTAGGCCCATAGCAGTCATACCAACCGCACCCAGTTTCGACCGCCCACCAAATGATGTAGTTGGGCCTACACCAGTCTGCAACTGTGACACACCTACAGGCCTATCAGGCCTCATAGACATAGCCCTAACCCATCCCTCCTATGACGGTCCTGCCCTTACCTAAAGCCAGGCCCACTCCTCACTGGAATAGGATAATGGCCTATGACGGTCACTGGCCCTGGTATATACCATCACTAAGATAGTGATGGATGATTATGGTAGGCTGTGCGTAGAAGGGTTGGTTGGGGACCACCAACTACAGCTACTTCTAGACACAGGTGCTGCCATTTCTGTCCTACATCAGGATGACCCAATGACGTCATAATGGTCCACTGGAAAAGCCACTTCGGCTTGTGTCTTCAATGGATCAGAGGTTCTCACCTACCAAACCACACCCATCCTTATTACAATAGGAATTCTAAAAATGGAGCACCATCTTGACTTGATGGTCCTGAGGAATCATCAAAGTATTTTAGGTGTGAATTTTAATTGTGTAGTCAATATGGTTAATCAGGTACTGGTACAAATACAAGGTCCAACACATCTGCTTTGTATTTCGGGAATCCTATGTAATAGCAGCAGTTCAACTGAACAACAGGGACTATAACATCATCAGTATGCTCCAGGGCCATAAACTGTTTTCAAAACTGCAGCCCATTCTAGACAGACACACTGAAGCTTTTGCTAAAAATAAACATGATTGTGGGAGAATAAGCACTACAATTGTGGTACTGGGGAGGGACCCACCTTGTCAACACCAATAACCCCTCCCCCCCTCAATTCCTTCCTTGAAGGCCACCATCAAATCCCTTTGCCAGCAACAGGTAATTCAACCCTGTGTTTCCACCATAATTTCCCCCATCTGGCCTGTGAAAAAGCCAGGTAACAGCTGGAGACTCACTGTTGATTACAGGGGACTTAGTCAAGTGATCCCGAGTTGTGCACCCACTGTGGCCAATGCCCCAGATGTGCTCAAACATCTGAAACCTGAACACAAGTGGTTCAGTACATTGGACCTCCAGTGATTTCTGGTCCCTACCCTTTGCCCAAGACAGCCAGTACAAATTTGCTTTTAACTTCCAAGGTAGACGGTACACCTGGAATTGGCTCCTGCAGGGCTTCCATAATTCCCTCTCCCTCTTTCATATACAAATGAGGGATGCCATTGAAGGATTCTGCATGCCTCAATGCCTCCTGCAATATGTAGATGATTTGCTACTGGCTACAGAAGAAATCCCATTACATTTGGAGCTTCTGGACGAAGTTCTGACCCTGTTGCAAAAAGCAGGCCTCAAATGTAATCATGCCAAAATTCAACTATGTCTCCCAGAAGTTAATTTCTTGGGTCTACATATTTCTGCAGATGGGAAAAGCCCAGCTCTGAACAAGGTGCAAGGCCTGCAAGACCTTCCCTTGCACACATCAGTATCCACAAAGAGAAGGTTCCTGGGAATGGTCATCTATTCCAGGGACTTTGTTCCCACCTTTTCTCAAAAAGCTTCTCCCCTGTATGACCTTCTAAAGAAGAACAACCCATGGCAATGGGGTCCTGCACATACAGGGGTGGTGACATCCCTGACAGAGCCCTAGCCTTTGCACCTGCCCTAGTAAACCCAAACCCCGAGTTACCTTTCCATCTGGAGACAGCTACCACAGAAACAGATATGTCTGCTATCTTGGCCCAAAAAGCCAATGGTAAACTCAGGTCAATCGCCTATAAATCCCAGACACTTTCCTTGATGGAACAAAAGTACTCTCTCTGTGAGAGGAATCTGTTAGCCACCTTTTGGGCAATAAAACATTTTGCCTACATAATTGCATTCTATCCTGTACTGCTGCACATCAACCACATCCCCACCAACTTCCTTCTCTCAGACAGAGTGAAGGACGGCAATGTGTCCAACGCCAGGCTCACCCATTGGTTACTGTTGTTACAATACAGGGACATTACCATTCTGCCAGCCAAAATGCCCTCAGTCCTAGCCCATGGACTCCTACACAAAGGAGACCCCCATGAGTGTGGGACAGAACCCCCAAACCTTCCAGATCCAGGCCCCTTTACACCTGCCACTGAATCACACCTGAAAGATCCTGCCTTACAGTCTGTCTTTATTGATGGGTCTGTCTCATACAATACAAATGAACCCACAGCAGGGTTTTGGGTACTGATTGTCTCCCCAAAAGGAGAAATAACTGAAGCATCCAGAAATTGCACAATCAAATATGCCCAATATGCCGAACTGGCAGCCGTGGAATGCTGCATGGAACTCCTTAGAGGTAAGCAACCTGTGGACACTATTGTCTTCTCTGACTCTGCATTTGTATGCAGTTCCCTTACTGAATTCCTACCCTTCTGGAAAACACATGATTTCACATCATCTGACGGTACCCCTGTCAAGTGTAGGGATCTCATCATGTACATCACACACGCATTAGAGAACTTCACTTTTAAGCTGTACCTGCACAAAGTGAAAGCACACTCTAGACAGGACCCTTTCATGCACAAAATGGCAGGGCTGACACTCTAGCTAAAGATGGTTCATGGGGGCGGAGACATGGGTTATGTCCCCTCACCCAGTCCAGGCCCACCCTCACCAGTGGCCACTAGAAAACCTACTGCTACACAATTCATGGATCTGCATGCTTACAAATGGCAGATCCCCACATTAGGCAGGCAAGGCAAAGCCTTCTTAATGATGACCCTGATGCAGTTCCCCCAGACAGAGGAAAAGTCGGTCAAAACTGTTTCTGTTACAAGAGAAGAAATTGGTCTTGCTTGATCAAGAAAAACAATTGTGGGTGGTTCCCACATTACTTATACCCTAGTTCATCTACCAGGTACAGTACATGACACCCCCACTGGTGGACACCAATGAGTAGACAAAACATTACTGTGTCTCAAGACCACCGACTGGTGGCCTGACATGTCCAGAACAGTTCAGCACTATCTAAAAAACTGTCTTGTCTGTGCCCAAAACAAGCCGATCTCTGGTAAGAAAAATGCTAAGTTATGTCCCCAGAGGCAAACAGGCCCCTGGAATGCAATTCAGCTTGATTACATAGTGCCAATTACTAATAGCAGTAAAATCAACAAGTATGCACTGTAGTAGCAGATCCATTTTCAAAACGGGTCTAGGCTTTTCCCTTGAGGTCAGCTACAGCTAGAGGTACTGCTAAGGCCTTGGTGGGTGAGGTTTTTACCAGGTGGGGGTTACCTTTGAAGGTAGATTCAGACAAAGGAGCTACTTTCACAGCACAGATAATGCAGCAAGTCTTAAATATGCTGGGTGTTAGAAGTTTCACATTCCCTACCACCCCTAGTCCTCAGGATAGGTAGAAAGAGCAAACAGACAGATCAAGTCAATGCTGAACAAATACACTGATGAACACCCCAAAACATGGGATGCCATATTACCCTTGATCCTTATGGCAATTAGAGATAGCTCTGCTTCCACTACCTGATGTACACCCTTCGAGGTAATAATAGGTAGGCAGATGAGACTGCCAGAACACCTGTGGATTACCATACATCAACATGGATTTCGGAAATCACATGGGATGGAATCCGTTCTTCTGAGGGTCATATCAGACATCTTCCAGGCCATGGGTCAAGGCTGTGCCACCGGGGCCATTTTCTTAGACCTCACAAAGGCCTTTGACCTTGTAAACCACCCACTCCTCATCTCCAAGCTCCACTGTCTTGGCCTTGATTCCAACTCTCTAACATGGTTCACTAACTACTTATCAAACCAGTATCAGTGTATCAAATGGGCTGGTGTCTATTCCTCCTTATCTCCAGTCAATGACAGGATCCCCCAAGGATCAGTATTGGGGCTTCTGTTATTCTCTATCTTCATCAATGAACTGCCGCTAAACTGTGTGGGGGGCATCGGTTCAACTCTACTCTGATGAAGCCATACTATACAGGTCCAGCAGAGACATCTCTTCCATCAAGTCAAACCTGGAAAAAGACTTTCAGCAGTTGGAATCCTGGGTCAAGGAGAACCTGCTGGTGTTGAACCAAAGAAAACAAAAACCATGCTACTTCATCATACTTTCTTTGATACAACTTTCCAGCCCCCACGGTAGTCACTACCTCCTCTGGTGTGCCCCTAGAAAGAGTGGGCTCCTTCAAATATCTGGGCATGACTCTTGATGAGCATCTAGCCTTTGAATTGCATGCATCAAACATCATTACTGGCAACTAATCAAAAACTTGGCCTCCTATACCATACTGCCCCCTACCTCACATTCCATGCATGGAAGACTATTGCCTTAGCTACCTTTCTCCCAGGCCTATTTTATGGGGCCTCATTACTTCACTCTGTCAAGACCTCTATTCTGGCCAAACTTAAGCAGGCCTATCATGGAATCACATGCTTTGCAGCCAAAGCACCAGCCCGGGCCCACCATTGCAGTGTTCTCAACACCCTAGGCTGGCCATCCTTTAAGGTCAAAATGGACTTCTCTGTACTATGCACCATCTTCAAACTCATTCATCTTCCCTCCCCACCCATCCTCTCCAATCTACTCACATTTAAAACCTTCCCTAGGACCCTCAGATCCTTCCACCTCCCTATACTAAGTGTACCCAAAATCCGATTAGCCATAGGCAAGAGATCCTTCTCTTCTGCAGCATCACTTAAATGGAACAACCTCTCCCATACAGTTTACTCTCGTGTTTGTCTCTTCCCCAGTTCAAAAGACACTGCAAAGAAATGTTCTTTCCACCTCCTAATTGTAACAGTAACAGCACCTAATCCTCTCCTGTCTACCTGTGTCTCCTGTCCCTTCTTCTCTCCCACCCTATTTCTCGCCTGTCCCACCCTGATACTCTGTCTTCTCCACACATACACACCCTCTCCTGACTTCACCTTTCCCTGACTCCCTGTCTGCATATATGTAGTATATTGTATTATACAACTGAATAATGTGTTACTGCTTCGAGGTTAAGCTCGATATGCATTTGCACCTTATTCTATTACCCAGCTATGGATTTTATGGATTTGATGATGTACTGTTCTATTATTCTTTGTCCTCATCTGGCTGTCCCTATTGTTTTACCTTTGTATTCACACATTGTTCCTAACTAGTTTTTGTATAGTGTTTTATCTCTCTGTACATGGTATGCCTCTATTCCCAGGTCACCCCTGAAAAAGGGACATGTCTGTCCCAGTGGGCCCACCTGGTTATCAAAATTCAAATAAATAAATAAAATGTGCACACACTCACTACAGCTAGAGTAGCAACTGACGCTGCTAGCAACTTGGGAAAAGCCCAATTGCAGTCCAAACTATAATTTGACAAAAATGGCAAAGAAGTCGACTGGCAAGTAGGAGCCCAAGTCATGATCCTGTGTTACAGTCTGCCTGCCCATTCGTTTACAAATAAATGGATGGTACCTTTTGAAATTGAAAATAAGCTCAGTCAAGCTGTTTACCAGGTACAAGGTACCTTTAACCCAGACAGGACACAGCCAACTGACAAATGGTGATATGCAAACCAGTTAAAACTGTTCAAAAGTATTTAATTTTACAGCCAAATAGTTCCTTCCCTCTTCATTGGGGAGGGACATGTTTTTCTAACAGACCGTTTTGCTTTCTCCAATAGATATCCAAAATCCATGAATGGAAAACGTGCATGGGTAGGCCCATTTCGGGCCTCCCTATTTCTGACTCTGTTGCCATGTTTGGGTCAAGGAGGTCCGATCCATACACCAGACCAGAGGGAGACGACTATTCCTGTGCCCGTGAGACCATCCCCATATGACTACACCCTAGATGGAGTCACTGACCAGATGGATCCAGTCCCACTTCAAGAACCTGAATCGAGGCCTGGTCCATTTCCCATCACAGATCTAATGCCAGATCCAGATCCAGTTCCTGAACCCAGTGGTCCTGCCCAGATGACATCAGATCTGGCTTCACTTCCACATCCACATCCTATCCAGATGAGGCCAACCACTGTTCCAGTGCGAGATCCTGCCCAGATGACATACACCCCTGTATCAGTCCCATTTCCAGAGGTTCTGGACGACATTCCAGATGACTCTAAGAGTGAAAAAAGGTTGCCCTATTCCATCTTTTTGGTTGACCCCTTGACCCCTGACTACCCATCCTATACCCCTTTTCAAATCCTGGTTCCCAAATCCTATTACATAATTCATGAAGGAAATGATGTTAATTTACTGGTACAAGTACATACAATTAAAACCCTTGTTTTACAGCTGGACATTTTGTGGACATTTACTGATAACACTGATCCTTTTACTATTAAACATATTGAAATTGCCTGCCTTCAGAAGGGAACTTTCCAAGGCCAGCCAAATACTTTTGTTGCTTCCAATGGAACTTTGACTACCAGACAATTGACTTTAAGGAACACTGGACTTTATAATGTTACCGTCACCGCAGAGCCAGAATATTGTCTCTGTTTTCAAAATATCTCCATTTAAAGACATTGCCAGATGAACGTTGCTCTTAAAGACTCAATTTACCTTAATATGATTTCCTTATGCCGATCGCCCATCGACACCCACACCGCAAACGACAGTATAGTGACAACATCGACAAGTCACATTACTGTCACCGTGGGACTCGACACTGCCTTCTGGGGGTCTTGCATCCCCTTCCCGAATCAACTCCGACTCAGAGTTGATTACTTTAATTACAGATGGTGTGGGGGGCGATGCCTCTTGAATAAAAAGAAGTCTAAATTGAACAGTTCTACGCTGACCACAACTGCAGTCGACATAGAGCCATCACTGTAACGTCGGTCAACTACGAAGTTGTCGAAACGGCATGATAGAGCCTGTGATTTCACAAACTGTTTCTGAAAATCATGAAAATTGCCCTACAATTGAACCAGGCCCAGAAAGTGGCCTCACTGATATGTCTATTCCTGGTGTATTGATTAATAACATTAATTCTGTTCACATACCTGCTATTTTAAACCTATCTGCATGGAACATGGCCGAATTTGATCATTGTTCAACAACTAATAGTTCAAAGTTTTATACAGTGATGCTACTTGACATTATGGCAACATTTCAAACTAGAGCACATGACCCTGTAGCAGGGCAGCACTCAACAGAAAACTGTAGGGTGTTCAGACCTAATCGTGGAAAAAAGAGTGTTAGGTCTTCCTGGTGTGACAGGCTACTTAGTGTCTGCCACAGGTATTTTTGGATCAGGCTTATCGGTATGGAACCAAGCCAACTTGGCCAAAATTAAGAGATGTGCTAAATTGCTTAAAGGAAGACTCTGCAAATTCAGTGCTCCCCACCCCCCTGAAAAGCTTACCCCTCGATCCAGCTTTTTTATTCAGAAAAGTATGTTTTCTGTCACTGCTACTTACTTTATTTTTATTGCAAAAATACCATGAACCGGGATTATGGCAGATGCTGGGGGGCTCCATTTACTGTAAAGGTGCAGTGCCACTCTGCTCAAATGTATTGAAGCGAGCAGTGTGGTGCCGCACCTTTACAGTAAATGTAGCCCTCCAGCATCTGCCATATTCTCAGTTCGTGGCATTTTTGCAATAAAAATGAAGTAAGTAGCAGAGCGAGAAAAATGCTCTTTTCTGCATAAAAAGCTAGATCGGGGGTAAGCTTTTTGGGGTCAGGGGGGCACTGAATTTGCAGAGTTTTCCTTCAACAGTAAATTAAACTAGGATGTGATACAGCCAATGCTACATAGTATTGCCAGTCTTACAGAAGAGGAAAGGTTTACTGCATAAAACATGCACTATATATAGCTAGGTTATTTAACCAAACCAGACACAAGTTAATAGAAATCATACACTACAACAACAGGAAAGCTAGACAAAGTCACATAAGTAGGGAAATCCTGTGCTCTGCCTATGGAAGGTTTGCACTCACCACAGTTACTAATCTCTTGTGAGATATAGAAACTGGCAAAATTCCAGATCTAATCAATGACAGACGTATGGACAAGTGGTATCATCCCCATTGTCACGACATATCATGCACCACCAAATACATGGATCATACTATCACATTTGCCATAGCCACAGCCAGAAACCTTGACTGTGTTTCTGTCCGTCCCAAACAGGGTCCCTGTTATAATAAAAATGACTGCAATATAGGGGAATCTATGTTTGTCACATTTACTGTTTCACTGCCTATATTTCATAAGAACACTGCTGTATTTTATTTATTGAAATGTTTCACCAGGTAGGGCACACTGAACAACAAGTTTCTCGGCTCATTGTGCGTCTTGGAGGGGAGGGTACACATAGAGTCAACAGTGAATACAATATTACCATACAGAACATAGCAGTACAATTACACAATAAAGGTATATACAGTGTAGGGGAGCTGAGGAACACATGAGAGTAAACATGATGAGCAGTAAAAGTGCAACCAGGTGATGATGAGCCCAGAAAAATTGAACACTTGTCAGTAAGTAAGTGCCACTGTTGGAGTATCACTTAAGCAGAGGGATATAGCAGGAACCCAGCTAGCACGGCGGTCTGGGACACCTTGGGTGCTGTGCTGGGGTTGGCAGCAGAACAGTAGTGATTTTGAGTAAGGAGAAGAGGGGGAGCTTGGGGGAGTTACAGTCAGAAAGGTTTAGTCACGTACAGTTTATTGAGAGGAAATTATGGACTGCTATAGAAATAGAGTAAGGGGAGGATGAGTGGTGAATTTGGGGTAAGAGAGAGTTCCATGGTTTAGGGAAGCAGTGCAAGAAGGTCATCTGACCTGCAGTGGTCAGGTGATGAGGGGCTGCCATTTGACAGGAATCAAAGGATCTAAGGGCATGAGCAGGAGGGGGGAGGGAGAGAAGGGAGGAAGACAGATAGATGGGGTACATGTGTATGGAGGTGGATGAGCAGTCTGTGGGAAGGTCATTGAGAAATATGGAGAAGAGGATAGGGCCCAGTACGGACCTTAGAGGGACATCAGTGCTAATGGCGAGTGGGAGGGGGGATGTGGAGTCAGCTATTCTGACTGACTGAGCTCTGCCTTGCAGGTAGACACTGAACCATTTGGTGGCAGAATCAGATAAACCTGTGGCAGAGAGTATATTTATGAGTAGGGAGTGGGAGATGGTGTGAAAAGCCTTTGCTAGGTTGGCAAAAATGGAAGACGTGATTTGGCCACAGTCCATCCCTGAGAGGATGGAGTCAGAAAGCCTAATCAGGGAAGAGGTGGTGGAACGATTCTTCCTAAACCAAGATTGAAACGGGGTGAGAAAATTAGAGTCAGCAAGGTAGGAGGAGAGTTGAGAGAGGGCAAGATGTTCTTGTAACTTAGCAAGGGTAGGAAGGAAAGAGATGGGGCGATAGTTTCCAGGTGATGTAGGGTCACCATCCTTTGGTTGGGGAAGAACGACAGCATGCGTCCACACAGCTGGAATGGAAGCAGTTTCGAAGGAGAGGTAAAGAAGGTTGACCAGTGGAGCAGAGATAGCCAGAGCAGGTAGAAATAGCAGTTTAGGGTCCAGCCCATCAGGCGACCTGCCTTTAGAGGGGTTGAGTACATACAATGCAGCCAGGGTATCAGCAGGTGAACTTTTAACAAACTAGTAAAGGTGCAGTCAATTGAGCACTTGGAAGATGACATCTTTCGAGAAAGGATAAAACTGCCAGACTTCCTTGTTCACCATCACCACCTCAATGCCTGGAGTATCCCTCCATACAGATTGCTGCACCAAAAAAGGCTACCACTACCTCTGTTGGTGTGATGTCTTCAACATGGTCACCCCTGTATGCAGATATGCTCCAGACTTCGAGGATGGGTCATCTAGTTTCACAGATGACCAAGCCACAATGAACTCTGATACAGCTGAAGTAAACACACCTAATGTTTCCTCACCATCACAGCCTGATATCCATCACAACACAATTAGTGGTGGTACCAAAGATTCACGTAACTCTGGTATCAATGCAATCACTGGCACCAGTGAAGACATCTCTTCAATCAAGCAGCAAGCCAACACCTTTACTAAAACTGCAGGACTTCATCTTTCTACTGAACTCACCAACTCCTCCATTCTGTGCCCCAACAGACTCACAAAATTGACTGTACTTGAAGTTAAGAATATCATACAATTCTGAAGGCCAATATTTTGTGGTAACTAATCAAGAGTCTTATGTTTATAATGATACGATTTGCAATGTGACAAACCCCGATTTCTGTTTTACACCCCATGAATGTACTGTCACTGGCCATACAGCCCCTCCATGAACAAGATTCTGTAGATAGTGAACCCACCTATTTAAAAGGCGTAAAACAATATCTTCCAGTATTTAAAGAGCAGGGTTCCTAGTAGATGCCTGTCCCAGCCCATTTGATCCCTTACTGGATCAGTAGCTCGCTGCTGAAGTTTGGCTTAAAAATTCCACATACTGAAGAAGTTATATCCCTCATAAATTTGTATATTCGTATAGTGGCCAAAGAAATACCGACTTCCCGGTCCGAAAAACACGCCCCCACGTCAGCCCACACAGCCCTGTTTTGTGATGTCACAAAACGAAGGCTGCATGAGCATGCCCCATTCAGTTCTACGGGCTGGTATTATCAAACATATTTATGTTTTATTGCGTTGGATTATATCAAAGCCATCGATTGACCAATAGGGACCCAATTAGTCGATCGATCGCTTTGATATATGAAAATCCCAGCATCATGAATTCCTGCACTGCTGTGCAGTTACTAGGGCTAGGGACACACACACACACACACACAAAGCTAGGAACACTTACACGAGGGGGGAAGCGGGTACATATTGGTTTAGTATGGGTTAGATATACATATTAGGATAGGTAATTCTTTTTACTTTTACATAGACCTAGACACAGGCTATGAAATGCACTGCTTCTAAAGTACGACTTTTACCCTACATATAACTCTGTAGGGAGAGTACAACAAAATTATGAATGATATTCTAGGCTAGAAATGCACTGCTATTTTGCTGCGAGAATGTCAGAAATACAATGATTGGTGTACCTGGAGCGCCCTCTACTGCCAAATTGTTATATGCAACCCACAGCAATAATTATGAATAGGGCTTTCAGAGAACAATGGTGATACATACAAAATGCATCACCCATAAGAATACCTCATTAGGCGTAAACATATTCTTATGAATAGAATATTATAAATTGCAGCAACTAAAAGAGCAACTGAGATATCACTCCATCAGCCCACCAAATTGATCAATAAGAGTAATAGTAAGTGTGTTCGTCCATGAGCTGGTTATCTATAACCAGCCTAGATGTTATCAGGATATAAAACCCCATGCACCCCATAGCCTCTCTGCGGAAATGGTAGGTGGACCCTACATGACACTGCAGTATTCAAGAAGCACTACACTACCAGGTACGTATGTTGCATAGTTAGTATGAAATGTATAATGACCGTCCTATTCGCAGACTTATAGGGGAATAAAACTGGCCTTACATATTTTATTCAGGCTTCCCTTTTTCTTTTTTTTGTCTTCTTTACCCTGTCTAGGTCCTAGAATTCTGCAAGGTATATATTATTAATATTATTATTGTGGTTTAGTGACCTCATAACGTTCCTCAGGTAACAAAGGGTTTATTAGGCCATAATACAAAGTCAGGAAGGGGTACATCAGAGAAACATAATACACCCAACAGTATAATTTTTGGAAACAGCAGCAGGCTCGCTAAAAGCAGATGCACCAGTTGTACCTGCCTCAGCAATGTCCCCCCATGGGTACAATGGCTCAGGGCACCTAACAGTCTAATAGTCCCTCAAAAATGTCTTTCACATGATTTTTATCATGCTCAGAGTTGAGTAGTAGAACAGGTCAGGTAGTAACTACCCGATCTGACTACTTGGTTTTCATCTGGGTATTTTTAGGGGTATGTTTGGGGTACCTGTGGGTAGTCTTGGGGGGTCGGGTATTTTAGTACCCACCAATCCCTAGTCAGTACCTTGATGGCAACAAAGGAGAGAAGTTGCTCACCTAGCAATTCCGGCACTGGGAGAGTGAATGCATCATCACCCGAATCTACCACTTGGATTTGGAGAGGTGCCCAGCCACCAAGAGGTGGTTGACCCCTTTAATAATTTTTTTAAATCCTTACATACAACAGAAACCATGCCCAAACCCAAACAATATCAGAATTTCTTTAAAAAAGCACCAGTTATCCCCTTGAAGCCCTCACAAATAGAGAACCTGGAGCAACTACTCTGTAGGCAAGATGGCTGCAATGCTATTAAAGCTGCGTAGGGGCAAAGCTCTAGGAGTGGATGGCTTGCCCATGGACTTTATAAAGTGCTTCTTGGAACATCTGATGGAACCCCTGTTCGATATGATAGAAGAAATTTTCTCAAAAGATGTGCTGCGGTCCTCCACCTGGGTAGCAACCATCACAGTGTTAACCAAACCAGGCAAAGACCCTGCCCATTGCTCCTCATACCAGCCAGTCTCCCTTCTGATGGCAAACTATAAAACAGCTGCCAGTCATAGCAGCCAGACTGGAAAAGTACCTCCCTTTCTGCATTAACCCCCACCAGCCAGATTTGAAAAAGGAGACAGGGGAAGCATAACATCAGACACACCCTTAACATAATTCACAAATAGGCAAAAAGCCCAGATAAACATGGTACAGCAGCCTCTGGATGTTGAAAAGGCCTTTAACCAGGTGAAGTGGTGGTATATGCTTGAAACACTTATGCAGTTCAGCATAAAAAGTGGATAGTTGACTGGACTGGAGCCCTGTATAAGGACCTATCGACTAAGATCCAGGTTAATGGGGGACAAATTGATGCCTTCACTTTATCCATAGGCACCAGGTAGGGGTACCCTCTATCTCTGTTCCTATATGTCATGTCATTCAAACTACTGGCAGCGACAATTAAACACCATCAGATAACTGCTGGGTGCTGCTGGGGGGGGGGGAGCACAAGATTGCTCTCGTCATTGATGATCTCCTGCTGTACCTGCAACGCCCTGCAGACGGGCTCCTGGCCTTGTACTCCCTGTTCTCTGAATACATAACTCAGGCCATAAAATAAACTGGACTAAGAGTGAAATTCTTCCAGCTGGCAGTTGGCAGAGAGGGAGTATAGTGCACAACTCCATGGAGCTTCAGGTAGTTGTGGCAATAAAGTATCTTGGATTAAAAATACCATCCTGTTTATATTAGTTGTACATGTTTAACTTCCCTCCTCTGCTGGCTGACATACAGACTGAGTGCAAAAAGTGGAAGCCCTTGCCACTATCTGTTATACGCAGGGTGAACACCGTCAAAATGTTGCACCCTGCCTAAATGTCTATATTTGTTTCAGTCACTCCCTATTGCAGTACCACAAAGGTTCTTTTCCTAGTCAAACAGTGTTGTGCACAGGTTCCTGTGGCATGGCAAACCCAGGTGCAGATTTACCAGAGGGGGCCCAAAGAGGCTGTAACCCCCCCTCCATTAGCATCCCCTTGGTCTTTAACATGAATGGGTTCTAGTGGGCAAGTTAGTAACAGGAGTCAGAGCTGTTATGTCACGATCTTTGCATACAGGGTATTCACTACCTTCTGAACTCAGCTGTTTTGGTGCACGTCCAGTCCATGCTGTCAGGAGAGATTAGGTAAATGAAGGTGAATGCAAAAATTACAAATTATTTCCCTGCTGCTAGTGCACTACTTAACTGGTAAGTAGTTTTGAAGGTAACAATATGGTGATAACAGAGGGAGTTAAAGGTTTTGTATTCCATCTGCACTACTAAGGGACTTGTCGGTAGCAGGTCAAACTAGCCCATTTCGGCTTTGTGAATATGAGCTGACAGATGCAGTTAAAAAGTTCCTGTTTATATGGGTATATTATGCAGGTTTTCAAGTTAAGAATTTGTTTTTTACCATTTCAGTTTTGTTACACATGGGGAGGTGGTGCACAGTATTGGCATGAATACCTCTGGGACATATCATATGTGTTCTGACACATTCATGCTCTCACCAGTCTTCCTAGTATCCTTTCAAACTCCACCCCCACCCCCACCCCCAGCAGCACTGTTTTTTTTTTTAAATACAGGGCTTACAGGCAGAGCTGTGACAACTTGCAGATAGATCATACATCCATACACTCTAAAAAGTGTTTTTTTACCCTTCCCCTTATTAGGGCTGCATGGGCGGAGCCTGCAGTCCTTTAAAGAACAGAGTGAGGACTCTGCAATTTTTCCTTAATTAAAAACAAAACCCGATTCTCTCCACCCATCACAACCCCGCTCCCTCTCTGGTGCCCATGCTTTTTTACTGCAGCTCCTCCCCACCAAGCTCTCAGAACCCTCCCACTACCACCCATTGCGCACTGTACTGCCCCACCCCCTCTATTCCTGTCCCCTTTATTCTGAGCATCGCACTCAGCCAAATCTCATAGTGCACGAAAAAAATTCCCCACAGGTTTCTTCAAGATTTGTGTGCGTTTTTTTAAATCTCAAACCAGGGTCTGATAGTTTCAGTATAGTTCCTCTGCTGGCTGTTAAGAGAAATCCAAGTCCCAGCAGCGCCTACCCTCATTTTGTTATTAATGGCCAGTAACTGCTAATGTCCAGTGGGGTTGTTTCCGATTCAGTGCGAGTTTAAGCATATCTCTCATTCCGAGGCTCTCAAATGACTTTAATCTAGTACAAACAGAGCATGGTTCAAGTTTACTAAAGGGGGGAATGTGCAAACATACACCTACACAGACAGAAAGTAAGAGATACAGAGACAGTCTTGGAACTGGATACTGTCAGGAAGTGTTAGACACAGATAGCTTTCAGCCAGCAAGTAGCACGCAGCAACACAGATCCTTAAAGGATAAACACATATCCTCCAATTGGAAACCACCGAGAAGATCAACAAACATCCTTTCTGGGAAGCTTGGGCCGTCTGGCTGTGTAATTTATGCTCTGCTTTTGAAGGCAGGTGCAGTTTTTTCCACATGCAGACATCAGCTGGAGCTCCGAGGCTTGGCACCACTTCCTCTTCCTCTTGCCTAGATCTCTTTACTCTCAGTGAAACTGAAGCATGCATTCAAATGAGGTCATGCCTGCAGGGCAGAGGTTGATTTACAAAAGAGCGCCACATCCTCCAAAAGAGACCATTTAGAACGAAGGAAACCCCCCCAAAAATGTACATTAGCTCCAAACCTTATCACCCATTCTTTAACAGAAATATTGTGTCACTAAAGCAGCTGACAGTCAGGTATGGGGGGGTGGGAGGCTATAGCCATGAGCTAGACAATGTGGAACTAATGAACTGCATACTTCCCCTGACTTTTGTAGAACTGTATTTTGCCAGCTATATGTTAATTGCCAAGGACTGGGAAGTTTAATAGGAGTGTATTGTATCCTTCAATGAAGTGAACATCACAAGGAGGTATACTGGTGTATTTCTTTATATGGTATATATACTGCATGAGACTTTCCCCCATATAAATAAAGCCTCTTGTGTTGAGTTATACTTTTTTGTGGAACTTTAACTAGGTTCTGTGTTGGTTGGATGGCTGAGTGATGTACGCTCTTCAAGATGCAAACATGTGGCAACACAAGACATTTTACTGAGTCTTGCATTTATTAGAGATGCAGGAGGAGGCACCTGCTGCAAGGCTACCAGCGCACCTTGCTTTCTTAACGTGTGTGTGTGTGTGTGTGTGTGTGTGTGTGTGTCAGTGCAGGCATACTGTCACTTTTTCGCTGTTAACTGAGTTTCGTATTCAGAACCTGTTTGTCTGGGGACTGTGTCAGACCAGATAATGCAAGCCCTGTCATACCTGTCAGCTGCACCTGATTGTTAAGGATCTCACTGATTTTTTTTTCCTCAGAATTTTCCTCTGTCCCTCATAAAATTTGTGTTTTTTGTGACTGAACAGCGGGGATTGTAAGCACAACATAATGTCAAACATTAAAATTACTGACTTGTTCTTCACAAAAGCCATCTTACACCAATTGATCTACGTGGGGCCAGTCTTCATAGCAGAACACATACTGTCAGGGTGACAATTAAGTTCTCCTTGGAGTGCCAAGAATGATTTTCTATCTCATTTGCATATTTGTGTCTGCAGCAGAGTAAGCCAGTGCTGTTCCAATTTCTGACTGAGCAGAACACACACTGTCAGGGTGACAATTTTCTATTTCTTTTGTATATATTTAACTATAGTCTCAAATGCATATTTTTGTCTGCAGTAGAGAAAGACTCAGTGCTGTTTCCATTTTTGCTGCTTTGCCTACAAATCCATTCTGTGAAGCAGACCTGAAGCTCTCTACGAGAATGTTGCTAAACTTGTTAATGTTCTGAACATCTTCTCTCTCTGTTTCTGTAGCTGCTGTGGTGCATTGTATCTGTGATACAATTACAGTATATTATATAGAAACATAGAAACATAGAAGTTGACGGCAGATAAGGACCGCAAGGCTCATCCAGTCTGCCCATTTCTTTTTCTACCGTATGAATGTGCCATTGGCTTTTGCTCTGTCAGTGGCCTATCTATTCATACTCATCTGTATTGCTCCCTTATGCCTATCCCATGCCTGTTTGAAGCCCTACACTGTATTCATATCCACCACTTTCTGAGGTAGACCGTTCCATGCATCCACCACCCTTTCTGTGAAAAAGAACTTCCTCACTTTACCCCTTAATTGGCCTCCCTCTAATCTCATGCTGTGTCCTCTTGTCCTACTGTTATTCTTATATTGAAACATGTTAGACTCTTTTATCTTGTTAATGCCCTTAATGTGTTTGAATGTTTCGATCATATTACCTCTCTCCCTCCCTCCTTTGCTCTAGGGTATACATATTGAGCTCTGTTTATCTGTCCTCATAAGTTTTCTGATGCAGTCCCTGCACCATTTTGGTTGCTCTTCTCTGGACTGCCTCAATTTGGTTAATATCCTTGTGAAGGTGTGGCCTGCAGTACTACACATAGTACTCCAGATGGGGCCTTACTAGTGTCTTGTAAAGAGTCATTATTACCTCCCTCTTCTGACTTGTAATACCCTACTAATACACCCAAACACCCCCCTAGCCTTACCTACTGCTTTAGTGGTCTGCTTGGATGATTTCAGGTCATCTGTGATGATGATGCCCAAGTCTCTTTCTTCCTTTGTGACTGCCAGCAACTCCCCTTCCAGCGTATAGGTGGCTTCAGGGTTTTTCTTCTCTATGTGCATGATCTTGCGCTTTTTTGCATTAAACCCCAGTTGCCACTCTTCTGACCATTTTGCTAGTTTATCCAGATCTCTTCTCATTCTGCCCACCCCATCTAGATCATCTACTCTGTTGCAGATCTTGGTGTCATCTGCCAACAAACAAACTTTACCCTCCAGTCCATCTGCAATGTCACTGATGAACATATTGAAGAGGACTGGCCCCAGGACTGATCCCTGAAGTACCCCACTTGTGACTTGCATCTCTTCTGACTGTATACCATTTACCACCACTCTCTGTTTTCTGCCCATCAACCAGTTTGCCACCCAGTTGACCAACTTCTGACCGACCCTGAGCCTACCCAGCTTATTAATCAATCTTCTATGTGGAACAGTATCGAAAGCTTTGCTGAAGTCAAGGTAGGTAACATCAGCTGCTCCCCCATGGTCCACCACTCTGGTTACCCAGTCAAAGAAATCTATAAGATTAGTTTGACAGGACCTTCCTTTTGTAAACCCATGCTGTCTTGGATCCTGTGCTCCTATGGATTCCAAGTGTTGCACTGTCCTTTCCTTAAGGAGTGCCTCCATAATCTTGCCCACTAGTGAGGTAAGATTGACTGGTCTGTAGTTCCCTGCCTCCTCCCTGCTACCTCTCTTGAGGAGCAGGATCACATGAACCCTTCTCCAGTCTTCTGGGACCTCTCCTGTGCTCAGAGACTCACTAAACAGTTCTGATAATGGCACTGCTAGTTCTACCCTTAGCTCCTTTCGTACCCTGGGATGTATGCCATCAGGTCCCATTGCCTTGTCCACCCTGAGCTTATCGAGCTCTTGTAGGACCCTTTCTTTTGTGAAGGGACTAGTGCACACCTCCCTCCCTCCTCCCCTGTGTTCATGGTGCTGAGCTGGGGGCCCTGCCCTACTGTCTCTTCAGGAAATACTGAGCAGAAGTATCTATTTAGGATAGATGCTTTTACATGGTCCTCCTCCTCCTCACATGCCCCCTTATCCCCTTTGATCTTAGCAATACCCCCTCTGGACTTTTTCCTTTCATTAATGTATCTATAGACAATCTTGTCACTTTCTTTCACTGTTTGTGCTAGTGTTTCTTTGGTTTGGGCCTTTGCCTACCTTACTGCCTTCCCTGCTTCCCTTAGGGATTCTTGGTATGCCTCCCTATCTTCATCCTGCTGCGTTCCCTTATATTTCCTGAAGGCCAGCCTTTTGGTTCTGACCTTTTCTGCTACTGTTTTTGAGAACCAGAGTGATTTCCTTCTTCTGTTGCACTTCCTTTTCTCTCTAACATAATGGGATGTTGCTTCAAGTATTGCATCCTTAATGCTTGCTCACTTTGCCTGTACCACCTCACCTGTATTTATTTTTTCCAGGGCTAGCTTAACTCTGTTGACCATCTTATCAAAGTCAGCTCCACCGGAGTCCCATATTTTTGCCTTGAAATGAGATGATTTAGTTCTAGTGGCCAAATTGAACCATACCATGTGATGGTCACTGGCCCTCAGGTGAGCTTCTACCTGGAGATCTGTGATCCTTTCCCTGTTAGTCAGTACTAGATCTAGGATAGCCCTGTCTTTTGTGGGTTGTTCTACCAGTTGTTTGAGGCCCTCCCCCTGCAGGGAATCCACCATGTGTCTAGTTCTGGCAGATGTTCCTGCTGGTATTGACCAATCTTTACCTGGCATGTTGAAGTCTCCCATTATCAGAACCTCCCCTTTAGCTGTCACGTTTTGTATATCTTCTAACAGTAATGTGTCTATGTCCTCTCCCTGGTCTAGACGCCAGTACACAATCCCAGTTTGTATGGCTATCCCATTTCCTGTTTCCAGGGTGCCCCACAGTTGTTCTGGCTCCTTATGTGTATTCTGAATTTTTGTAGCTTTGATATTTTCATCGACATAAAGGGCCACTCCACCCCCTCCACTTTTTGCACCTTGGTCTCTTCTGAACAGTACGTAGCCAGGTACTGAAGTCTCCTAAGTTTGGTTACTGGTAAACCATGTCTCGCTAATGGCTACTATGTCCAGTTTAGCCTTTGTCATTATTGCCTGCAGGTCTGGGATCTTGTTTCCCAGACTGAGAGCATTAGTGTACACGATTTTCCATTGGCCAGATTTCGGTGTGTTAGTTGTAGGGCGAGGTCTGGCATTTCCCCTGTGTGTCGTATGGGAGCCAGACCTTTTTCCTTAACTGGTGATGCAAATGAACTACAAACATGCTGAACTCCTGTTTGACCACTAACTGAGGATGGGGGAGTGTTCTTCCCATTTGACGTATGGGGTGCTGCACCCAACTCCCCATTTGCTATTTTAAATATTTTGCAAATTTCTTCATAATTCATTTTGCTTGATAATGACCTGTGCCTGTAGTGTGCTTTCAAACAGAGTTAGGTAATCCATCTCAGTTGGCTAGCCAGAGAAAAATGCATTTGAAGCTGCAGTTAAATCTTAAATGCAAAAGAAAATCAATTAAAACAATGTCCTTGTAGCACAGTGTACACCTCCAGATCTTGCTTGCTTAGGATGCTGCTTTGTTATGTTTGCTTGTACGCATGTGCAAGAAACATAGGGCCACCATGCAAATTTTTGTAGGTGTGCCACTCAGCTTCCAATGCCCTGCTCCCTCTTGCAGGTGCTGTTTTGCCACACCAATACATGTCAGAGCTGTCTATGACAGCAGTTCAGATGCAGTGGCGTACAGTTAAAAGTAAAAAAATGCTGCAATCAGCAGTGGTAACGTGTAGGCACTTTGCATACTGCTGTTGGCAGTATGCAAATTACCTACACGTCACACTGCATCTGAACTGTCATAGACGGTTCTTCCTCACCCCCGCCCTGAACACCTACTAGCATGCTGGGAGCCCACCCCAGCATGCTCATGCACTTCCCCCACCTGCACACCGTATGGCTGATGGGAGTGCTCAATCCCCTGTCAGCTCTGCTGCCCCCCCAAAACAGATTTGCAGGTGCCACACTGGGAGCCCACCCCAGCGTGGCAAAAGTTCTATGCTGACGGGGGTGCCCAATCCCCTGTCAGCTGCACTGAATCCCCCCCAGCAATGACTTCCTGTTGCCACACTGGGAACCCAGCCCAGCATGGCAAACGTCCATATGGCCGATGGGGGTGCCCAATCCCCCACTGGCTCCACTACCCCCCAAAAAAAATTAACTTCCAGCTGCCACACTGGGAGCCCATCCCAGCATGGCAAAAGTCCCGCGTTGTCTACTATTTAAAAAAAAAAAGACACCTGTGAAAAAAAAAAAAAAAGGTCCCGTGATGACTGTTTTGCCACCTCCCCAACCCATGCCCACCCTCTGCACACCCACCTCCCCATCCTCCCACCCCATACTTACCTCTGGAGCCCAGTGTGACACTCTTTAGTGGACCGGGAACACGTCTGCACTCTTCAAAGCCGACCGCAAACTAAGAAATGCCGGTAAGCTGTATAATGGCATAAATGGTTTTTTTTTTCAACTTTGGTGCATATCTCGGCCATTTTGGGGAATTATTTCACCAAATTTTCAACATGGGTTTCTTGGGGCCCCACCTCATGAACTCAGTTGCTGTCATTTTGTTATTCGGTCCCAAAAGGTGATTTTACGGTCACTGCGTGGAACCACCTTTCAGGATCAAGTAACAAAACGACAGTGTCACAGTTCATGAGGTAGGCCCCCCAAAACCTTATGTTGAAAATTTGGTGAAAAAATTCCCAAAAATTACTGTTTTACGAGTGTGCGTTGTGCAGTTCCTACACACGCTCATAACTTCGCAAACTTTTAATATTTTCACTCCAGATTTTCAACATTGCATTTTGCCACACCTCCTTATGAGCAGTACAGCCATCATTTTTCACATCTAGCCCAAAATGTGTTTTCACGCATGTAGTGCACAATGGCGTGGTTGGCGTGCGAAATCAATGTTCAGGACAGATTAAGAAAATCACTGTGACACTGTTCATGAGCAGAGGTCTTAAAATGGCTATGTTGAAAATTTGGTGACAAAAGTCCATAAAATGACTGTGTTACTAGTGTGCATTGCACAGTTTCCATGCATCCTCATAAGTTCACAAATTTGTAATATTTTCAGTCCAGATTTTCTACAGCTGTCATTTTTCACACCCTGGCCGAAATGTGTTTTCGCACTTCCGACACAGAAATGCATGGTCCCTGTGGGAAATCAGTGTTCGGGACAGATTACGAAAATCACAGTGACACTGTTCATGAGTGGAGGTCCCAAAATGCCTGTGCTGACAATCTGCTGTAAACAGTCCCCAAACTAATTACAATTTCTATGCACACTCATGACTTCACCAGTTTTTTTTTTGTATTTTCACTCCAGATTTTCAACATTGCCATATTTACACCTCCTCATGAACAGTACAGCTGTCATTTTTCACATCCTGTTCGAAATGAGTTTTCGCACCTGTGGTGCCAAATGGCATAGTCGCTGTGCAAAATCAGCTTTTGGCTAACGAACTGATATTGCCACTGTTCATGAGGTGCAGGTCACGTTGAAAAATTGGAGTGAAAACACCAATGAAAGCCTGAGGCATTAGGGTTTCTGGCCATAATGCCCCACCCTGTAGAGACTGACAGGCATCAGGGGTGTGACTTGGGATTGTCACCTATAATGCTCATACCGTTCCACCTCCACCCACACCCTGCAGCCAATGACAGGCATCAGGGTGTGCCTTGGACTCTTTGGCCCCAAAGTTCACCCCATTCTCCTATACTGCACCCATCTCACCATATTTCCTTGTGGAATGGGATAAGCATAAGGCCCAAAGACCCCAAGGCACACCGTGACACTTGTCAGTGTCTGCAGGGTAGGGTGTGGTGAAATGGTGTGGTCGTTATGCCTGATCCCCCAAAGGCACACCCCAATGCCTATCAGTCTCTGTAGGGTGGTGGTGGGGTTAGCTTCAGTTCAATACTTCACTGCCATTCCTATTATGCAGCTCTCTAACTCCTACTCTATCAATGCCAATGCCAGCAAGCAAACATTCAGCATTGACAAATGCTTGTTTTATAATGTTACTTCTGTCTGCTCTAGGCAGAGTTCTGTCTGATGCACTGTTTTGGTGGGTCTGTTACTGCACTGATATGCATTCACTCTATGCCTCTGGGCAGTGACTTTTTGTCTGATGCACTGTTCTTCTTTAGCTTATTCTAAGTATGTTCTTTCCTACCCAATTGTGTGTAATTCTTGACTGCTTGTTTTAATGTCACCTGGCTCTACTTGATCCTGTGCAATGTATGAACTGTATCTTATTGTTTTCTGTATGGACTTGTCCTTCATTGTACTCTTCCGGGTCGTACCTGAAAATAGGCAATTGTTTGTCTAGTGTGTTTACCTGGTCAGCAAAAGCTAATAAATAATAAATATATTTTCCTAATAATGTGTATGCCTTCCTTAGAACAGAAACTAAAACAAATCTTACTACTTAAAAATCATTGTGTTGTTTCTCCATACCTCCTTAACAATTCCACACAACTTCACTAACTTCATTATGCAGCCCTGGTGGATCTGACCAGAACTTGTGTTACTGTGAGGCAGTGGCTATGTTTCTTAAATCCTCCCCCCCCCCCCACAGGCAGGGCCTCCAGTCCAAAATGTCAGTATCTGCCATGTTGATTAGGGAGGCCACATCAGATGAAGCTCCATGTTTCTGACCCTCAATCTGGGCTCATAAGAAATCTGCCTTCCCACAGTAAGGTTACATAAACATAGCTATAACTACCGGAAGACTGATGTTCAAGTAATGTAATTATCAGGCTGTAAAACCAGAAGTGCACTTTTACTAACTCAGACCTTCATATTATGTTGGATGCACCATGGCACAGCTGCAACTGATGTGTTTAAGAAATGAAAAGTGGAACCATATGCTTTGGTACAGATATCTTATCCTGTCACACTAATTGAAGCAAAAAATATTGTGGCTCCACCATGCAATGGAAAGGCCACACAGTTTGTGTTCTGTTAATACTGCTTTTAAATAGCATTGAACAGCTTTTACTGTTACAATATTCTGCGTGTGTGGGTGCTGGCTTCAGTAAATGCAAAGTCATATGTAGGGGTTTAGTATGCAGGATATACTTTGGAGTTACATGCATCAGATCATGTATGCACATTCTTGAAAAACATTGTAATAATAATGAACAGACCTACTTTCTATATGTGTCTTTGTCTTGTACAGGCTGTGTGATAGTTTTGTAGCCTCTGTACCTGCAACTAAACCTCACCATGAGGATTACTAGTTTAATTAGGGAAAATGCTCTTGCAAAGTGAGCACACCAGAAAATGGATGAATTAATGCAAATACAATTCATTTAGCATCAGGATATATCCAGGACCCCTGTGCTTTGGCACGATGCCTTCAAGAGGGGTATGACTGACACACTGACACCTCAGAATATATACTCTCAGTGATGATGTCATAATAGTGAGACACCAAATTCAGAGTTCACACACATCCTAGCACATATTGTATTACAAAACATGAATAAATTCTCTATTTGTGTAACCAAATCCATACTTTAGAACTATTACAATCATTAATAAGTACTTACAAAAAATACATACAT
Source organism: Neoceratodus forsteri (assembly GCA_016271365.2). Taxonomy (NCBI): domain Eukaryota; kingdom Metazoa; phylum Chordata; order Ceratodontiformes; family Ceratodontidae; genus Neoceratodus; species Neoceratodus forsteri. The sequence continues at coordinate 941,326,137 of CM028133.1, read as the reverse complement.
ACTGTATGCCAGGAAATATACAAAAAGTATATACACACACCATTCAGTGAAAATTAACCGATTACAGTATACACTGCATTTGCTAAAAATAAAATGAAGCAAAAATAAGAATAAAAATGCTTTCTGCTCAGCTAATAATGAATGTATACTATGAATTGGTATGTGCACTACATACAGTAGTTGGCCCCAAAAGAGTTTATAGTAAAACTGGTAACTTGATTTTTTGTATATACTTTTTGTATATTTCCTGGCATATATTTTTTGTATGTGACAGAACCACGGAGTCACATTTTTGCTTTAAACTGATATATTACTCCATTTATAACATCATATACTGTATAAGCCTACCACCATAGCAGTCCATTAAATGGCAGTCCATTTAAAAACAGCTGGCTCATGCTTATTTAAAGTAATATCGCATCATCTAATTCTGTCCATTCCTTGACTAGCGCGACGCTTAGTGATGTAATGCAAAAACAAAACACTATAATCTGATGCCCTGCTCACTGTGCTATGTTTACTAAATAGCTTCCCTTTCAATAAGATTTTTTTTATATATAACGCATTTCTACATTGTTAGTTCTCTTTACATACTAGTTTCTACTGTCTGTGCCATACATTTGGTAAATTACCTTTTCCTTGTTGCTGAACTGAAGCTTGGGACAGTGTTGCAGCCTCTATTAGATGCACAAGTTAAAACTGAGGAGTGGAAGGCTACAGAAGGGGCTTGGAGGAGGGTTTGTAATTTAACCCTAGGTCACATGTGCATCGGCAGCCTATCAGGTGTACATAACCCTATGGTGAGGAAGTGGGAGTGCCATGGATATACAGTAACACAATCACCTTTACCAGGTGAGTAAACTACCATTCTTCCACTCATTGCTACATACACACCGAGACATACAACCTCTGTCCTGCTGATCACTATCAGTCTTTTACCTCTCTCTCTCTCTCTCTCTCTCTCTCTCTCTCTCTGTCTCACTCACTCACACAGACAATTAAAGGGGAACTGTTCATCAACAGGGTTCTTAATGTCTGAAAGACCATAAACAGCTAATTTGAGTAAGCCATTGTGTTTATCTGTTAGTCTTTACAGTCCAGAGTTATTCATATGTAAATCGGCCTGTAATTAAGGGCTGGGGGCAGCCATATGTTTTAGGCTCCTGACAGGAAATTATGTCACCGAGGATCGTGGCCCTCCATTTACTGTAGGTTAAATAAGAAATTGTCTGTTTTATTAAGTGTGTTTTAAGGTATTACAACACTTTCTACATTTATAATATTTGTTTTGTATGTGCATTGAAATTAGTGAGTTATCACCTTTACATTTCAAACTATTAGTAAAAATAATCCCTCTTTAGGGTTGCTTTAACCTCTAGGCTATACTGTCAGCTGATCATCAAAAACTACACATCTCAAGGTTGGCTCTGTGGTGCCAACAGGTATTGGGGCCCCACATCAAGATTTCTAAACCCTGTCTGTGTTCATGTCAGTACAGATTTCTGGGGCTGCCACAGCACCAGCTTCTGTCTTTTTCCATTCCCTCTTTATAGCCTTTTCTCTTACAATTTTGGGTGTGAACTCAGGCGCACAAGATGCAAATGTGGCTACTTACCTACTGGCCTGGCATCATGGGGCCAACCTTGAAATGTGAAGTTTTTGATTATCAGCTGGCAGTTCAGCCTAGAGGTTAAAGCAAAGAGCTTTGAACAAGCTTTGTTCATCCAGCAGAATGGATTTTGATTCCATCATGCTCTACTTCTATATTGTATGACCAGATCAAGTCACTTAACTTCCTTCTGCTCCCAAAATACACCCAGGAACAAACTGTAGCTGTGTGCCTTTCCTGGACAAAGACAGTAAAAACAATCTGAGCATGTGTTATGATTGTGAAAATATTATGCTCTTTCTAGCCAGATTTGACTTGAAAAGAAAAAATAGGACACCATTACTTGTTTATTAATTGCAAAAAACACATAGATGAACAACACACTTAAGACATGTATAACCTGAAATGCATCATTAAACGAGTATTTTACTTCTTTTGATGAAGTTAAAAGTATAACAGTTTCTTACTGAAATACTTTGGATGGAATGGGATTTTGTACCGTAAAGGAAAAAATCAATCTGGCTGATCCTGCCACCCATACCCTTCGAGCATGTCTTACACTCCACAGCTATGCCGATGGACCACAACTTTCCCGAATGCCATTCCCATTGTAATGTAAAAAAGAAAGGAAAAAAAAAAACAAAGGGTGACACAGGGTGCGTGTGTGTGTCTCTGACAGAAGTGCTGTACTAACGGAACTGTGCTGAAAGGGAAAAACAATTATCACCATTAATTGAAATAATATATTGGTGGGTGGGTGTAAAAACTAGAATTTTGCACACACCCTCAGTGTGGGTTGCCTTTATAAACCACTCAGAGTTTGCCATTGGGGTTAATGTAGCATCCCACACCTCGGGTGTGTGTAAGATTTTGGCTACACACACACACACACACACACACACACACACACACCCATATATTATTCTATATTTTAACAATGCTGTTCAGATTATGCTTTTTTAAACAATGTTGTCCATCCATGTGTTTTTGCAATTAATAAACAATTAATGGTGTCCTATTTTTTTTTCTTTTCAAGTCAAATCTGAATAGAAAGAGCACAATATTTTCAGAATCATAACACATGCTCAGATTGTTTTTACTGTCTTTGTCCAGGAAATGCACACAGGTACAGCTTGTTTCTGTGTGTGTTTTGGGAGCACAGGGAGGTTAAGTGACTTACTCTGATCACACAATGTACAAGTAGAGCATGTTGGAATCAAACACCATTCTGCTGGATGACTGAAGCTTGTTCACAGCTCTTTGCTTTAACCTCTAGGTTGTACTGGCAGCTGTTAATCAAAAACTACACATTTCAGGTTGGCCCCATGATGCCAGGACAGTAGGCACGTAGCCACATTTGCATCTGGTAAACCTCAGTTCACACCTGAAATTGTAAGAGAAAAGGCTGTAAGAGAGGGAATGGAATACGACAGAAGTTGGTGCTGTAGCAGTCCCAGAAATCTGTACTGACATGAACACAGACAGGGTTTAGAAATCCTGATATGGGGCCCCAATACCTGTTGGCACCACAGAGCCTGCCTTAAAATGTGTAGTTTTTAATGATCAGCTGGCAGCATAGCCTAGAGGTTAAAGCAATCCTGAAGTAGCTGGCTCGCCAGTGTATTGCTGAATTTCCGCTTGCGATGCCAGCGACCCAGGTTTGGGTACAAGCCCGGGAGGCTGGAGGAACGGCTGGGAGGAGAAGACTGAGCATCCCAAGGACAGCTTTTCTTCTCCAGGGAAGGAGGGGGTGGTGACTTGGCACTTGACTGGCCCCAGGTGGAAGTCTGGGGCATAGCAAGCACTGAGGTCGACTCAGAGGGGAGGACGTAATGGACATTGGTGCTATGCGCCTTGACATCAGGGTGCATGTTACGGCCAATTAGAAAAGGAGGGGAAAAAAACCTTCTGACTCCGGGGGAGACGGACCACTGGAGAAAACGTCAATGTGCTCCCACCTGCCTGGCCGCCTGTACCTGACGATGAGTAGAAGTTCAGAGTGTATGGGTCCCACCTTGTCCCCACCCTGGGGGAAGAACAGCGGCTCCACGGGGGGAACGGAACAGATCAGGTAAGGTGGGAAGCAGAGGTGACTCCACAGGTGGTCCCAATTAAGTGGAGCCAGAGGGGACGGGGGGATAAACAAAAAGTAAAAAAAAAAAGGCAATCCTGAAGTTGGATTACAGGGCCGTTGCCAGGATTTTCACAAGGGGGGATTCTTTTTATGCAGTCTGCAACTTTTTAAAAAAGCTTTGGGTCTTAGGACCACCAGGACCCCAGAAGCCATGTGGTCCTAGATGATCTGTGGTGCATTTTGTGGCTTATTTTGAAGCTAAAGAAGTCATATCTGAGATCTCCTACACCCCTTGCTCTAAGCAAAATTATCTGGCTGGCTGCAGGGTGAATACATATCCATTCAGTACTGGAGGACAGCAAGATGTTGCTAATGTAATACCTAAGGCATTGTCTCAGATATATTATGTTTTCAGCTTTAATATCTGCAGCTGTATCTACTGGTGTGTAGGTAAGGGGTCTGGAGGCTGCCAGGCCCCCAGAAGCTTTGAGGTACTAGATGCTATGTGGCTCATTTTGTGGCTTATTTTAAACCAAAATAACTAATCTGGGAGCTCCCCTCCACCTCCTGCTCTAAGGACAATTATTACTGTCTGGTTGGCTCAGATTGTGTGTGTGTGTATGTGTGTGTGTGTGTGTGTGTGTGTATATATATATATATATATATATATATATATATATAAACATATAGATATATATATGTATATGTATGTATATATATCAAATGCTAATGCACTGAACCTCAATGCGGTCTGTAGCTGGTTCTGGCTGGGTATTGTACACTACTAACTTACTGCAGTGCTGGCTTGCTTCTAGGGCAGGAGTTTAGGGCTGATAGGTCCCCAGAAACCATGGGCTATGGTATACTCTGTGGTGCACTTTTGTAGCTTATTTCAAGTCTAAATAACTCATATCTGAGCTCCCTCTACCCCTTGCTGTAACCCCCACTATCCCCAACTCAGTATACCATTTAAGCAATCGAGTCAGTGCAACACGGCCTATAGCAAGGCTAGCAGGATGCTGGGATGTATTGGTAGGGATATTGATAGCAGAAGCAAGGAGGTAATACGTTCCCTCTATAGATCCCTGGGTGAGGCCTCACCTAGAGTACTGTGCCCAGTTCTGGAGTCCTCACCTCTGAAAGGATAAGGATAGGTGGAGACAGTGCAGCACATAGTAACTAAAATGCTTCAGAGACAGCAGAGTAAACCCTATGAGGAGCACTTCAAGGCACTAAATATGTACTCATTGGAGACCAGAAGGGAGAGGGGAGATATGATAGAGATCTTTAAGTTCCTTAAAGGAATTAACAAAGTGAACTGCGAGGTACTACTTAGCCTGAGTACCAATTCGTGGTCACATGGACATGAATGGAAATTAACAGGAGATAGGTTCAGGAGAGATGTGAAGAAGTACTACTTTATGGAAAGTATGGTGGAACTTTAGAACAGTCTGTCAGCTGAACTGGGTGCAAAAACAGTCAGAGGATTCAAACAGATCTGGGACATAATGAAGGGAATAGTGGTTACCAGGGGAGACAGCCACATCCAAGAGCAGGACCATTCTCGATGCCCTACAGAGAGCATAACTTAGACAGCTAGTTTTGGAACCCACTCAGGAGGGAGCAATCTTAGACCTGGTACTCTCAAACGAGAATGGAGAGAGGATCTCCGATCTTGAAGTGGGTAGTCATCTGGGAACAAGCGACCACCAAACAGTGTGGTTCACGATAAACTTAGCTGTAGAGTCAAGCCATACAAAAATGAAGGTACTGGACTTCAGGAGGGTTGATTTTGTCAAAATGGGAGAGTGCCTCAGAAAAGCACTAGCAAACAATCAAGAAGGTGGGGTGGAGCAACAATGGGGAAACATCAGAACCGCTATCACAGAGGCAACAAGCCTTTGTGTGAAGCAAATAAACAAATCAAAATGAAAGAAAAAAACATTATGGTTCTCAAAAGAAGTGGCGGGGAAGGTAAGGGAGAAAAAGACAGCATTCAGGAAGTATAAGGAAAAACAGAAGTATCGGGACAGAGAACTGTACCAGTTAAAACAGAAGGAAGCGGGGAAGGCAGTCAGAATAGCAAAGGCCCAAACCAAGGAAAAGATAGCCAACTTGATTAAGAAGGGGGATAAAACCTTTTATAACTACATTAGGGAGCAAAGAAAGACTAAGGCAGGGATACTGAGGCTGAATAAAGAGGAAGGTGGTTGGGCAGAGAGCAACAGTGAAAAAGCAGAGATACTGAACGAATACTTCTGCTCAGTATTCACAATGGAAAAGCAGGGGGAGATACCTAATCCAGTCAATAGAAGCACTCTGGATAGGGGGGTTGCTATTACTCCTTTCACAGAAGAAAGGGTTCTGAAAGAACTCTTAAAACTGAAGGTGGATAAAACAATTGGGCTTGATGGGATTCACCCCGGAATTGTAAAAGAACTAAGGGAAGAACTATTAACACCACTGACTACCCTTTTTAACAAATCATGGGAGGATGGCGTAGTATCTGAGGACTAGAGGAGGGTGGATGTGATTCCCCTTCACAAAAGTGGGAGCAAGACAGAGGCAGGAAACTACAGACCTGTCAGTTTGACCTCAGTGGTAGCGAAAATGATGGAATCACTTCTGAAGGAAAGAATTGTTGAGTACCTAGAGGCCAGTGGGATACAGGACCCAAGGCAGCATGGATTCACAGTAGGAAGGTCATGTCAGACAAATCTAATTGATTTCTTTGACTGGGTGACCAAAGTAGTAGACCAGGGAGGGACTATGGACATGGCCTACCTAGACTTTTGCAAGGCATTTGTCACAGTCCTGCACAAAAGAAGAATAAACAAATTAGCCAGCCTGGGAGTGGGTCCCAAGGTGGTAGCCTGGGTAAAACACTGGCTGGACAACAGGACACAGAGGGTAATAATAAATGGAGTCCACAGTGAAGAAGGGGGTGTTATTAGTGGGGTACCGCAGGGTTCAGTACTGTGGCTGCTCCTTTTTAATGTCTTTATAAATGACATTGCAGAGGGACTAGAAGGGAAAGTATATCTCTTTGCAGATGACACAAAGATCTGCAACAGGGTTGATACGCAAGGTGGGGTGAAAAGGATGAAAAGGGACTTGGCAAGTTTGGAGGAATGGTCAGACGTATGGCAGCTTAGATTCAATGCAAAAAAGTGCAAATTAATGCACCTGGGAAATAAAAATCCAGGGGAAGAGTACACAATGGGGGGTGAGATACTGACAACAACAAAAATGGAAAGGGACCTGAGGGTACTCATGACAGAAAACCTAAAGGTGGGCCAGCAATGCGAGAAGGCAGTAAGGAGGGCTGGGGGGATACTGGGATGCACAGGGAGAGGCATCACCAGTAGAAAACAGGAAGTTGTTGGCCCTCTGTACAGACAGTTGGTAAGACCATGTCTGGTGTACTGTGTACAGTTCTGGAGACCCCATCTCTGCAAAGTCATAGACAGGGTGGAGGCTGTCCAGAGGAGGGCAACCAAAATGGTGCAGGGTCTGCACCAGAAGACATATGAAAAAAGACTAAAGGAGCTTAAGATGTATAGCCTCAAGGAAAGGAGGAAGAGGGGGGACATGATAGAAACTTGCTGATACCTCAAGGGAATCAACAAAGTCCGAGAGGGTAGCATCTTTAAGAAAAAGAGATGTGCAAGAACAAGGGAGCACAATTTGAAGACGGGGGATGGTTCAGAGGTAATGTGAGGAAGTATTTCTTCACAGAGAGGGTTGTAGATGCATGGAATGACCTTTCTGAGGAGGCCGTAGAGTCAAAAACAGTGGGGGAATTCAAGAGTGCATGGGACAGACATAAGGCAATTCTAGTGGGGGTAGGAGGAAGTAGGCTGTTGGTTAACTAGGATCTGCAGCTTGTCCATTAGGTAGAGAAATGGGCAGACTAAGTGGGCCAAGCGGTCCTTATCTGCCATCAAATTCTATGTTTCTATGTTAAGGAGGAGACTAGAGAGAGGATGGGGAGGGTTAGTACCCTGTAGAAATGGTAGGTTCCAGGCATTATAGGGAATTTGGGCAGACTGGATGGACCTCTGATCTTTTTCTGCTGTCATTGTCTAGGTTTCTATGTTCCTATACCAGGCACCCTGCTTGGAAAAGAATCTGTAACATAATTCTTAGTTCAGTATTGGGTACTACAATTGTTATCCCCACTCCATTCTGCAGTGAGGTAGGCATGACAAAGGGAGTGAGGGGAAAGGGAATTTGACAGTGGTGGGAATTCCCAGTGCAAAGTTACCATCTCCTAAATGCCTACCCCCCCACCCCACCATGCTTCCAAAAGCATCATGGGTATGTTCATAACACTGAACTGTAGCATCAATTGTCATTCTACTGACACATGTGGTCATCTGGAGAAAACGCTTATCACAACTTATTTGTTTTAATGGCGACTGGCACAAATGATACAGACAAAAGTGGAACTGAATGTCAATGAAAATGGGACCACAGTGAAGACCTCTCTGAGCAGCACATCTAGTAAGGTGGCATTGTAGATCCCAGCCAGACCCTTCCAAACACTTGCATTGCCTTTCCACTGTGGTACCTCTTTTGCTTAACTTATGAAAAGTTAAAACAGGCATACGAAATGTGATAACTTTTCATTTCGTATAGAGTAGGATTTAAGTCATTTATTTCTAAATCTTCAGCCCACCCACTGAACAGCTCCCTTGCCCAACTGCACAGCCTATCCCATGATATACAGTTATTAAGGGACACATCTTTGACAACAGTGGCCAGCAAAATGTACCTGCCGATGACTGATAATATTATAAGTCAAGGTCCTCTACTTCTTTTTTGCTGTCCTGAAGACGTCGTCTCTGAGCCTGCCGCCATGCTCGATCTTCCTTGAGTGCTAGCTGACAATGTGAATTGTGGGCAGTGGCCCTCACATACACAGTGCTGATGTGAGCTCCAATTGGCCAGCCAGTCATGGGGAGAGTGCGGAGAAAGACTCACAAAGCAGCTCCAGTCATCTTACTGGCACTGAAGGAGCTGACTGGCAACAGATTTGGGGGGGGGGGCGATGCAGAGAGAAAGTGCTAGGGTTCATCATGTGTGCATGAGCACTCTGTGATAGTCACAAAAACAGAAATGAAAATTTTTTACAACTGATGAAAAAAGGGGGGATTTCAAAAGGGGGGTTCTTTCGAACCATACGAACCCCCCCTGGCAATGGCTGTGGGTTATTTTCACTAACAGTTTGAAATGTAAGGGTGATAACTCACTAGTTTCAATGCATATACAAAACAATTATTACAAACGTAAAAAGTGTTATAATAACACCTTAAAATACACTTAATAAAACAGATGATTTCCTATTTAACCTACAGTCAATGGAGGACTAAGATCCTCAGTGACATAATTTCCCGTCTGGAGCCTAAAACATATGGCTGCCCCCAGCCCTTAATTGCAGATTGATTTACATATGAATAACTCTAGACTGCAAAAACTCACCGATAAACACAATTGCTCACTCAAATTAGCTTTTTATGGTCTTTCAGATATTAGGAAATGCTGCTGATGACAGTTTCCCTTTAAGATTTCTTGGTGGCTGGTAGTTCTGTGTGGAATTTTCAATTCCTACAGAGCATAATTCCATGTAATCTCAAAAGATTCCTCCTAATGCCGCAGAATTCCATCTGAAGCTGAATAGGTGAAATTTTGATGCCAAAGCTGGTGTGATTTTCCTCAGAGCAATAAAAGGCAGATTGTATTCCACAGATTTACAGATATTTCATGGAAAAGTTTCTGTGATCATTTCACATTTATTCCATTGAATCCAGTTAGCCAATTTCATTACAAATGCACTCATTTGCCGGTTTAAACCTGGTACAGAACTATGTTGATCATAAACAGGCTTTTTTAAGGTTTTAGTTAATGTTCTCATGTGTCCTATATCTCATCATGATGTGCATTGAGTTCTGCAGAATTACTGTAAATCAGTAGCCGGCTGGGTGGCGCTGAGGGTTAAGGCATAATGTGCCTCACCTCGCACCATGCTGGTGACCCAGGTTTGGGAATGAGCCAGGGCCACTGGAGGTTGGCAGGGGTGGGAAGGGATTGAGCATCTGGAAGACAGCTCTCCCTTCCCGGGGAAGGTGTAGGGACATGTGTCACTCCTCCGTGACCTCTGGTGGCAGCTACAGAACCTGCAGTGCTGCCGTATGGCAAGGGTGGAGCTCAGCAAACACTGGGCATCATTGCATGTGCGAGCTCCACCAGAGGGTGGAAGGGGTGGGAGAAAATGCAAGAGAAAAAAAACCCTACCACCTGGGTGAGGTGACAGCAACCACCAGGAGCCCTGGCCCTCACACTCAGTGTTGGCCATGATTCCCAACTCTCCCCCTGGGGACTCTGGGGCCTCTCCAAGGAGGCTGGAGAGCTTGGAGTCCTGATCCTGATGCAGCACTCAGGTAGAACAGTTCAGGCGGGTGGTACAGAGCTGCGGAGCTGAGTGTAGGAGCCTAAGAGATGCCCTGGGATGGTAGGAGAATAAACAAAGTTACAAAAAAAAATTATGCGGTATTGGTTATCCATAGAATATTATTTTATGATCAGTATCACCGTAGTTGTAATCACATCCCATGGGACTGCATTCCACAGCAAATGTATCCATGAGACTTCCTCAGCTCATTGCAGGCCTTGTGGGTGTTTGAGGGAGAAGGATCCACTCTGTTGAGCTTGTTATAAAACCTGTGAAAATCATACTTAAAAAAATGGTGTTTTGCATGATTTTGTTTACTCTCGACTTGTAGTAGTTGTCATATGGTTTAGGTGGGGTGTTGTGAACTTTTTTTTTTTTGTAGTATGTTACTGTTGCTTTTGACTAGAGTAGCAAATTCTGATTTCATGGTATTTTTGTGAAATTCTACAAAAGTTTGTGACATTTTGTGAAATGTCATGACATTTTGTAAAATTTGCCATATTGTTTTAATTGGTTGTCACTTAATTTGTATTATAGCTAGATATCTGAAATTTGGTATGCCTATTGTTTTGAAGCAGCTCCAAAAGCATGGCAACTTCCATGATATTCGGGTGAGGGACAGAAACATTTTGGGGGTTCAAAGTCTGGCAATTTATTATTCATTTGAAAATGTCTGAAAATATTAAATGCTTCCAGCTTAGCCAACTTTGGGGCTAGATCGTTGAAAATTTATGTGCACACCTTTTTTGGAAGAATCATAGAAACTGCTAAAGAGAGGTAATTTGTTGTGTGAAATATAAGTTACAGGAGTTCAAAATTTCACAATTTAATTATTTGTTAAATTTTGTGAAAATGTTCAAAATATTTGGATGTTTATGGCTCCACTGTTATTGCAGGTATGCATTCAAAATTTGGCATGCATTCCAAAGTAAATATGACCTGGAATTTAATTAAGCTGGATAAATCTGGCTTAGTAGGTTAAAAGGTGTTGCCAATACTTAAATTACTTATTGGCAAAATTTGCTCAAAAATTCATGGACACACAATAGGTAACACCACTAGATTTCCACTTGTGGAATTTAACTTTCACAAAGTACTTATCATCACAGAATAACCTTACCTGCACTAGCAGCATGGCCCTGCAATACACCTCCAGCACTACTGTGACAGTGACGTCCAGCATCATGCTCCATCACAAATAAAAATATCCAGATACGTCTGTCACAATGGCTTAAGTCACAACAAGTTGTAAGGCATAGTGTCACTTTGTGCCTCAGTTTTCAAATAATAAAAATATGCATTGTTATCTAAATGGTTGTTAAAGAGTCAGCAGGTGCCATTGTACAAAAACAATGCTGCTTCATGTGGCAAGTTTAGTTAAGGAGCCATGAATTCTTCCTATCAGGGATTTGTCCTCTCAGGACAGCTGTGAGGACTTAGTGTTTGTGCCATCTAAGTCTCTTTTCCCCTATAGATTTACTATTACTAACTCCAAGGATCACCACCAGTCAAGTGAAATTCTGACAAAAGAAAAGTGAGGGGACGTTGGGTGGATTCAAACCCATAACCTCTTGCTTATGAGGCTGTAGACATTTCCACTACATCACAAAGCTAGCACAACAATGAACTTCAGTTGTTCAGCCAGAGTTTGGCTATACCGTGCTAGGTGGGTCCTTACATGACAATTTCCTGACAAGACAACTGTTGTTCCTGATAGGACAATTTGCTGGCAGGAGAATCTCATTCCTGAAAGGACAGTTTCCTGACAGTAAAACTTTGTGGCACCTTTATTGTCTTTGCCTTCATGTGCTTCCACAACTCATTATGCTAGTGAGGTCTAGTCGTTGGATGGCATATTGCAAGAATTCAGGCTAGTGCACAGTGATGTCCATGAATATTCTTCATGGTTCGTCAGTTAAGGTAAAGGCCTGACACTTGGTAGCACTACACTTTTCCTATGGAGCCTCCTACGAATACTACTTTATTGACACTTTACCCAGCCTTTACCTTCCTCTGCAATGGCAACTCAAGTGTATGACTTGACAAGATGTAGGGGCATGGCTTTGACAAAAGTATCACAACATTCAACAGTTTCACAAAAGCTCGTGAAATTCAACATTAATTGCTAACGCTATTTTGGAATTTTTGACTGCTTATAACATGGCCAGCCTTTGAGCAACAGATTAGAGAGTTGACATGCATAACCTCTTTTTTCCTTATTGCTTTGTCTTCCGGCTGGCAGCTTGTCTCTCCAGGATATATTCTGTTCACAGGGATATGCCCTGATCAGGCTGAACCCAGCCATCATTCATTTGGCTACTGAGCTTTTCTCCAACATTTGATTTCCCTCCCACCTCCCCTAGTGGGGGATATCCCTCTGTCAGCCTCACTCAACCACAGCTTCCCCTGTGGCAGGAGCAAGCTCCCTGGCCCAGCTGCAGGGGTCGCTGTGTTGGTGGAACCAACTGCCAACCCCCACCCTCAACCAGCAACTGTCTCAGCCAAGGCCTGCCATCCAATGTGACTTCCTGGGCTCGCTTCAGAACCTGGGTCATCATCATGGCAGTGCAACTCTGTGCTGCTCCTGGGCTATGGGGTGGCCTAGAAGAATAATATTTGGTGTCAATGAAGCTAACAAAATTGGTGGTATTCCATTTCTAGTTTTAAAGTTATGGGGACTTAAAATTCTGCAGTTTACATAACTGTGAAAAGTAATTTTAAAATGTCCAAATGTTTGGAGGCTTATAACTCAGTCATCTTCAACTATAGAGATTAAAATCTTGGTACACATTTGTACGGACATTGGTAAAGTCAGCATCCTAAACATGGTGCAGTTTGGACAAAAACTTTGCAAATTAGATGGAAATAATGGAAATCACAATTTTGGCAAAATTTTATAACATTTTCGTGGAAATGTCTTGAAATTTCACTGAAGTGAAATCAGAATTTTGACAGAATTTCACTGGAAGAAGATCAGCCTTGCCTAGCCCTAGCTGCAGCTGTATTTTGCTTGTCCTGGGGGAATGGGCACTCTGCACTAGAAGCAAAGAGAAAGGGAGTGATAGTGAAAGACCTGCACACAAAGACGGCAGATTCTGAGATTTGAGACTAAAATTGACTGATGTAATTATTACATGCACACACTAAAGCAGAGATTGAAGCTAGCCTGATTTAATAGTAATAAGTATTGTGTTTTAGGTTTAATTTTGTCACTCAGGAATTTGAGATATTTTTACTATTTTAGCACTGTAGCACTGATTGACAGCTCAGCTGTGCTGCTGTTGATAACAAGCACCCCAGGTTCTCAGTTGCAACTTGTGGGGGTGGGCACAGAAGTGAAAGAAAGAACCTAATAAAGCAGGGTTGACAGCATTTTTTTCCCTGTAATGAAATATAACATTCCTTTTTTTAAATTATGTAATCTTTATTAATTTTCAAAAGGAAAACACACAATCCATATAGAAGGAAACATGGGGGATGTGGTAAAATGATACAAATGCAATATAATGGCAAAAGAAGCCCCCCCTCACAAAAAATCTTCAAAATATAAAAAAAATGCAAACAAGACAATCAACCTACGCCCACCCTTTAATACAATAATAATAATCACCTGCCCCCTGAGACCTATGAAATCAAATGTAAAGGCAGAGTATATGGAACGAACCCAGACACAGAAAATTACCTTGCATCCACATATTACCCATCAGCAACCAATAAATAATAAGACCATTAAATAATAAAAGAAAAAGTCCAAAGTTATAAAAGAGTAGTAAGAAAACCTACACCAAGGAACCAGACCTGGATCAAATAGAAATAATTGAATCATAAAGCATACCCCATTTCATGTTAAAGCCAGGCAGATTGTGTTTCATACTAGCTAACATTTTTTCTGTTCTAAGATTAAATAAAAATTCCTGCCTCAGTTCAGTAAGTGATGGTATGTGATGATCTTTCCTGTGCTTTAAAATAACTTTTTTAGCAAATAAAGTGACCATGGCTAAATACATTTCACATCCATGGAACTTAGCTGACTATAATCCCCCAGAACACAAATTTCGAGTTTCATGTAATGTTCCAAATCAGGTTTCTTGCACAATTTATTCTTGATGGCTGACCAACGAGGGCTAACCAGAGGGTACTCCCATACAATATGGAGAAGAGTTCTTTCATCTTTCCTACATCTGATGCAATTCATAGAAGATAAAAGACCAGATCTACATAGCTTAATTGAGGTAAAATATACATCATGTAGAATTTTAATTTGTTTGGAAATATAACATTCATTCAAGCTCAATATGAAAAGCAGCTTAGGGTGTGTGATTTAGCACTTGCCCTGACCTGGAAAGGGCAAGGGAAGATCTATGCATGGGGTCTGTAGTGCAATAGCATCTTCTGTCTGTGCTTCACTATTCTCTGTAATACAGATGCTGGCAGAGGCTCCTTCTGTAATAAGAGTGGCCCCTTTAGTGCCATCAGAGGCTAGGGGAAGGAAAGTCTGTAGTGACAGGAGTGCGACAGTGCAGTCTAGTCACCTTTTCAGAAAACAGCAGGTGATCCAGCAGCAATGCTAATGATGTCAGGATCACAGGGAGGGGCATCAGTACTGGAGGAATCTCAGAGTCAGGATACTGTGGAGACTGAGACACAGTAGATGGTGATTGTGGAGTCTCAGTGTGAGTTGTTAGAGGAGGAGACACAAGAAAAGATAGATCAGGGAATGGAGATGATAGAGTATGATTCCTGGAAGGTTTCCACAGTAAAGGGGATTTTGAGTTCAAGTAATATGAAAATGATAGCTAAAGAGGTAGAGCACGTGATGAATGTGAAGATTATTGATATGGGTAGCAGTGACCTCTGGTCTGATTTAGATGATCCAGTGCTAGATGTGGATTGGAAGACAGCGAGAGGGAGAGAGGCCCCTATAAAAACATTCTGTAACTGTAAAAACATTGAAGTTGAGTAGGGGGATAAGGAGGGTGACAGTGAAAAATACTACATCAAGGCATAAATTAGTGTCAGACTCTTGATTAGTGGCCTTTGCTAACCAAAACAAAAAATGATTAATGATTGGGCGATGTTGATTAGCAATTTTCAAAATCTGTTATTTTTACTTTAAATCATACAATTACTACTTATCATTGTATACTGTACATTCATAAAACAGACATTATACACACAATTTCAAGACTGTATCTAATGTTATGCTATGAGTTCAGGTTTGGTACACAAAATGATGCCTCTTGGTGTTTACCATGAGGAGATGCAGCACATCAGCACAGATTATCATTAAGCAAGTTACACATGATTGAAGAAGATGAACATGACATGTTGAGGAACAGACCATGATAAAATGTATTTTATTTGTATTTATTTATTTAGTTAGTTATTTATTCATGTGTTTGATAACCAGGAGGGTGCACTGATCCAATGGACCGTTTTCAGGCATGACCAGGGCCATTGCATGGCACATTGAGTAGAGCAAATACAAGTTACAGCAAATGAACAGGTATCACAATTTGGTTACAAAAACAAGGTACATAATGACAATACATGCAATTAATTACAGTAGGGTACATGATCTGTAAACAAGTCAGTAATCAGGTTGAGACTGTTATGATACAAAAATTTCAGAGAAGGGTTTACATGCCATCTACATAGAATAAGTGATGTGGCAAAGACAGGAAAGGGGAGAGTGCAGAGCCAGGTAGGGTGAGGGTGCCTCCAGAAAGGGTATGACACCGGTACAGGGGAAGGGAATTAGAGGAAGGGGATGCACTAACCCTGATGGCCAAATGCATTTGGCTTCTGACAGCAGCCAAGCTTTAAGGTGGGTTTTGAAGGTGGGGTGACAGTCGATTGAGCGGAGCGATATAGGGAGCCTATTCCATAAGGAGGGGGCAGAGAAGGAAAGGGCTTTATGGCCCATTGCAGAGTATATTCTAGGGACTTCCTGGGAGGGGCAGATGATTCATGTTGGCACCTTAATGCCACTCTGCCCTTGAGGAGGGGAGAGTATGGGACAGATGACCGCCTCTGAGGGTGTTGTCTACAATACACCCAAGGGCATAGCTGAACCATCCTTGTAGTGGGAGCCATCCTAGCAATTGCTACTAGTCACAGAAGGTGGGTAGAGTAAGGAGACTGTAACACAAAGTGACAGATGCTGTTGTATATGGGGTCTAGCCTGGAACACAGTAAATCAGTTTCATATTTTTAGAGATTTTAAAGTGTGGGGAAAAAATGTATTTTTCCATTTATTTCAATGGTAATTTTTTTTCTGAATTTTTGCTCTCGTGTATGGAAAAAACTATAATCTTCAAACAGTGAAATTTTGTATGGTTGTGGTCATTGGTCAGGAAAGGATTTCCTACTGGGATTTGATATTTGAGAGTTTTGTATTTATTAAGATACATACATTTCAGGAACATTGCCAACTGGGCAAGATGGCAGATGCTTTTTAGAACAGCTCTACATGAACTAAATCACAAAAAGGCAGAAACTTGAGTAAAATGGCAAACATTTTAAAAAATGTATCTATGGCTAGCAGATCAGAAGCAACTCCTGGTAAGGTGAATACGAGACAATTCAAGATTCAATTTCAGGCACAAAAGTGCCAAGAAGGAATAGGGCTACCCGGGCCGGCCCGGTGATGTTGAGGGTTGAGGCACTGGACACCGCACTTCACGCCACACTGGTGACCTGGGTTCAGGAGCAAGCTTGGGCCACCGGGGGTCAGTCAGAGGGGGGAAGGTGTGGACTTGGATTGAGCTGCCATCAGGCAGCTCTTGTTTACCAGGGGAGAGATTTATGCACTGCACAGCTTTGGTGGCCCCTAGTGGAGACTGGGGGCTCGGCTGATGCAGTGCATGCTACAGAGGGTAGGGTAACAGTGGTGGACATCCTGCAGGTGGCTGCAGAAGCACACCTGCACTGCACTGGATGTCATTGCACATCTGCGCTACCAGGAACACAGAAGCAGAACATCCCCAGGTACCCGGGAAGGCGACAACAGGAACAGGACTGCCCAACACGCTCTATGCCGGATCTGCCAAGCTGGCCTCTGGTTCCTCCCTGCTCTCTGACTGCACTCTACATTATAGATAGAGTGCTGGTCAGAAGTTGGTGGCCTCACCTCGGGGGGCTCAAAGCTCGGGGAATGATGAGTTGGAGTTGCAGATGAGGGACACCCGAGACAAAGGCAAAAGGGGCAGAGGTCCCAGTGAGCGGTTACAGGGTGAATACCTAGGTCCTGTCTGACAGAGAGTCATATGGGGCCAGGTGCATAAACAGAAACTGAAAAAAAAAAAAGAAATAGGGCTACCCCACGAGGCAACACAGGGCCCTCCACTTGCAACCCAACTGTGAGGATTCATGACAGAACTGGAGAAATCTCTTGCTGGAATTCCGGCTACTTTATACAACATGCAAAATTATATGAAAGTGGGCTTCGAGAATATTACAGCCCAGATTACCCACCTGCAAATCGTGGTCATCGGATTAACAGAAACATCTGCAGCCCATATGTAACCCCCCTCCCAAGGCGGGAGCTTACCTGAGCTCTTGCTGCCTCCTGACAGTTCCTGCAGCTGCTATTTACTCTCTTCCCCCGCCCGATCCTGGACTGCCAAAGGGCCTGGGAGCACTGTTTATTCTGGTGCCTCCTGAGCCTTTTTCAGTGTGGCCAGCGAGCCGCTTGTTCTGGTGCCTCAAGCACCGAAGGAGAAGTGGCCAGTGAGCTGCACAGCACAGGTTGCTCACCCACCCCCCGAACTGCCACAGTGGGGCGGGGAGCACAGTAACAAGACTACATTGTTGGTCTAGTGCCACAGGCGCCTGCAAGAAGTGGCAGAAGTGCCACAGTGAGGGGATTCATTTCCCCAGCCCCACTGAACTGCCTAAGGGGCTGGGGAGAACACAGAAAAAGAAAAAAAATAACTTTTAAAGAACTCCCCGACCCTGTTAATGCCAACAGTGGGTCAGGGAGAAAGGGAAAAGATGGCGACCATAGGGACTACATGTCCCAGAATGCTCAGTGGCTGAGGACAGCTGTTTACAGACACTTCTCCTACTGGAGAGCCCATAAAATGGAGCTAGTGACTTGGCTCCTGTCCCTAAAATGTACCCTCTGACCCTAGCGACCCTCAGAAGGGACCAAGAGGGTGCTAGCCATGTAGCCAAATGCTGCCAACAGTGTGCAAATATTATTCTACAGTTCAGAGAAAGTGACTGAGCTTAGAGAACTGTTCAGTGGTGGCCATCTTTGCCGAGGTTGCTTGAGGACAGCATGGAATCTGATTGGTAGCTGCAGAATGAAGAGCTTGTGAGTTGTGAGGACCAATGAGAGACTGAGTTTCAAACTTGAGGATTCTGGGCTTTATAGTTTGCCAGTGTGTTTCTGTGTGAGAGTTTGAAGAGAGAAGAGTTTCTGGACAGCTTCTGCTGCTGTCAGATAGAAAAGCCTTCATTTTGTGCCTTCTGCACAAACTAAGAGCCAGACTGAGACTTGCCAGTGAAAGTTAAATGAGAAGGTGTATCTTTGTCTGCTCCTGCTGCTGTCAGACAGAAGATCCTGAAGTGTGTGCCTTCTGCACAGGTCGAGAACTGGTGACTGAAGATCCCGGTAGATCTCCTAGAACTGAGATTTGCCTCAGCTGACTGAACTGAGATATTTGGTGCCACAAATATCCAAAGTCTGCTGAAGGAATTATTAGTCTGCTGTGGAGAGTGAGGTAATTAAAGCAACTGCCACATATCCTTACCAGGTCAGTGACTGAGTTTCCTGTCAGGACCTATGCTCTGAGGTCCGGCCTCCTTGCTTGATCATCTGCTGCCTACCAGCTTCTAAGGTGGGTGAAGTAAAGTTCCTCTGTGAGTAGAATGCCTACCTACGGTCGAGGTGGGTGAAAACAAGTCCCTCTGTGGGGCGAAGATTGCCTACCTACAGTTGAGATGGGTGAAAACAAGTCCCTCTGTGGAGTGAAAATTGACTACCTACAGTCGAGGTGGGTGAAGACGAGTCCCTCTGTAGGGTGAAGAGGATCATCGCCTGCATCCACACCTTTCTTGCCTGTTCTTCCAAGTTGCCTGGAAAGGGGAGATATCCCCCCAACAACCTGCATCTGTTCATCAAAGGTCGTGAGTACTGGGTTTTACCCAAGCAGATACCTTTCTAACTGTCCAGCTACCTAGCTAGTTAACTTTACATCTGGGCTTCCTGTGCGACCTTAGCAGCACCCTTAGCAACCAGTACACCAAGGAATAAAACTGTTGTCACTACACCCCCTGGTGTGACTGGTACTTTGATCTGCAGCACCACAGTGTTTCACCTCTGCTGCGCCCAGCTTTTCCACATCACAGGTCTGCAACTGCTCAGTGTGTGCACACCAAAACTGAGAGCTCTCACAGGGACTGTGGGGTTAACTGGTGCACCAGTGGGGGGAGTAGAACTGGGGCTGGTAATCCTGGAATGCGTAGTACTATTTATGAATGCCAATGTTTTGTTATTTTGCTGATTTGCATAGAGTTTAGAATCTGATTATTGAATGATTTTATTCTCCTTTGTTTCCACTGCCCCCTACCTCTTCATTCACCCCAAAATGAACCCCTGCTGTTTATTTTCCTGAAACTGTTGCAGCCATTGCATTATTGTGTAGTGTGATATTTCATGCTTAGAGTTATAAGTGGGGAGGGGACTGTATATTGCTTTACCTGTTTCCAAGGGAGGGGGTTGTATTTCATTTCCTGTGGGAAAGCACCCTGACAGTACGCTGTTGGAAGGATCCTCATAGGTGGAGGCACTGTGCCACTTGCCCAGCCAATTATAACCATGAACCCAGGTGCCAACCTAGATCCCTTAGGCAGCACGATTTGAGGATGGGTATATAAGTAGAAGTGAAGGAGTGGTTACACATACATCACGGCTCAATGAAGTTGAAAAAAGGCTCGGGGAAGTGGAGGACCTATTAGTTAACATCACCAGAGAAAGATCTGTCCTTTAAGAAACAATTAAGTTTTTTTCAGCCAAAATCTGATGAGCTGGAGAACAGATCTAGATGTTCCAATATGAGTCATTGGCCTTCCAGAGGGTCTGGAAAGGCAGGACTCAGGTTCGGGGGTCCTTTGGTGGCTAATAAAGCACTTAAAATTGGGGGATGTAGCACTGAACTTTGAGGTAGAGAGACCACATCATACGAGACCCAGGCCCATACACATCGAGAAATGTCATTTCTTATTAAAATATCTCAGATACGTGGACAAGGAGTGGGGTGCTGCCTGCAGCTAAGTCTAACTGCCCAGTATCATTGGATGGAGGAGGTAGAGTATTCATGGTGCAAGATTATAACAGGGACCTGCAAATCAGAAGACAAAAATTTAATGTGGTAAAATCCACCCTGCACCTCAAAGGCTGGGAATTCGCACATCTTTATCCCTCTTGTCTTTGGATCTCACCCCCCCCCCCGAGAAAAGCTCCCAGATATTTCGATTCACCACAAGAAGCATAGAGATTTGTAAAAGAAGAGGAGGACACCACTGAGAATTGACTGCAACCCCGCTTGACAGCTCCCAAGACTTTGTAAATTTCATGCTGTCAAAATCAGTCGACATTGGGGCTTCTCCCTAGCTCCCCAGGCTGAGACCACATGGTAGAACAGTTACTAATGACACATTCACTCCTCATTACAGACATAATAAAACAACAGAGACATTTCATCAGTATGGACAGCAAGCTTTAATCACAGGTACGTTTTGGTTTTGATGACTTGAGAACGGAATTAATGGGGAGATCGGTGGGGATTGCAGTGATTTAATATCTGAAGCGGGTCTTCCAGCCCAGGGGTAAAACACTAATATTAGCCTGGTCCAGGTGGTATGATTGGGGGGGTGACATCCTCTGAAATGTACTTATTTCAAATCACACTATATGACTTGTTTCTAGAGTGTAGAGAGCAGGGATCTGATGCTTAGGGTTCGAAGTGACAGGAGAGGCTCACAAATTTGGTGTCCTTATGATAGGCAGTTCATTTCCATAGCCTGCCTGGGATCAAAATTAAAATGGATGGGTATGGCTTAGCCCGGGCCCTAATTGGCAGATATGTCACCTCAGTGGGTGACTTGGCTACACACAGTCAGAATTGTGATGTCGCTTTATGTGGGGGCTTGGGTTGCCTGCCACGAGGTTGATGCTGGAGGGGTGGTCTGTGGACTTTCAAATATAAACAGATAACTTTTACTTGAAATCCACTCTACTGGTGTTTCCAGGGCAGGAACGCTTGACTAAGCAAGCTTGTACCCAAGATGTGCACCTTGGCAGGAGTTGCTGCTGTGTGAGCCAGATCACTACAGTAGTGTGACACAGCAAATCAGTGCAAGCATGATTCACTACAAGCACTATCTGTGGAATTTCTGGGGTTGTACCTAACGTGACTCCCCAACCCTGACTGTGCCTAGGGGTGCAGGTAACAATGGGGGGGGGATTGGCTATGACTGGGGCATCACAAGCATGCCTGATTTTGGCTGAGAGAGCTGTCCCACAAAGGGAAAATGGCAGGCTCACTACCCACAACATGAATACTACGAATTTATCCCTTGTGGAGGGTCATGCTCTTGTTGTTTCCAGTGTCTTGCAATTATATGTACGCACAAGCGCTGGAAGTAGGACATCTTGTGGGTACTCAAAGCCGCTCTCGAAACCTGGGGAGCAATCATCTCTGGACCGGGTGAGATTGACCCCTATCTGCCTTGATGGAAGTAACCTCCTACTCCAACTGTTTCATTTGGGATGCAGGTAAGAGTGGGGGGGGGGGACCTGTGGTCCTCATACCTGAATACAGATGACCTCAGCTACATACCAAAGTAAACTGGACCTGACTATACAACATCATGTTCGAATGGTGAAATATTCTACATGTTCAGGCAGGGTAATATGTGTGGGGGTGGGGGGGGGAGGTTTCAGGGGAATAACAATAAGATCTGGGCCCATATGGGACCTATACAGATGTTTAGGGAGAAGCTACCAATTGAACGCAATACACTCATTTTGGTTTGTCACATTTTCTTTTGGGGCAGGGGGGATGCCATGCCCTTCCTTCACCTTGTTCAGGCACTTCAATGTTATTCTGTGTAAATTTAGTTGGTGCACAAGTTCAGTGTTTAACTTGGTTCATGGCTGAGGCAATTGCTTGCCATTAACAATAGCGGGAAGGGGCAGGATTGGCTACTATTTTATTTATTTTTATTTATTTGTCTTTGGTAAGCGGGTAGGTACATTGATCCAAAGGACCGTTTTCAGGCAAGACCCAGGCCACAGAGTGGCTGAAACAGGAATACAAAACAGACAAACTGTACATACAGGGTCAGGGAAATACACACCCCGAGCATGGGATGGTGTGGAAAACAACAAATATACAGGTGTATAAAAATATACAGCTGATGACACTCTTTACAAACAATATACAAGTGTACAATGCTCTATACAGACAAACAAGTGAAATAATATACAATTGATGAAACTTATTCATAAATACAGAGACAGGGAAATACACATGCCGAGCATGGGATGGTGTGGAAAACAAAAAATATACAGGGGTATAAAAATATACAGTTGATGACATTCTTTACAAACAGCAATAAACAAGTGTATAAGGGTCTATACAGACAAACAAATGTAAATGTACAAGTGTATTACTATACAAATGATGAGGCTTATTCATAAACAGCAAGGTATTCAAGAGGAAGATGTGGTTTGTGTGGTGCGGGGTGGGCCATAGGTGAGCCAGGCAGGGGGGGTTAAGGATCGGTTGCAGTTGCATGTGGCCTCAGACAGGAGCCAGGCTCGGAGGTTGGATTTAAAGGACAACTGAGAGGGGGATTGCCTGACAGATGGAGGGAGATGGTTCCAGAGAGTAGGGGCAGAGTCAGAGAAGGCTTTGCAGCCCATGGCTGTAGAGGTACGAGGAATTTCAAGTTGGGGGTGGAGGAGTCCCTAAGGCATCTAGGAACCACTCTATGAGCCAGGAGGGTGGAGTAGGGTGACTTCTGTGAATTCCTAAGTGAGGAATCAACTAGATTACCCATGGCGAGATCAAAGTGACCTTGTAGAGGGAGTCAGCCAAGGGACTGATACAGTGAGCAGTGGTGAGTGGAGAAAGGGGATAGGAGGACAAAGTGACAGATGGCATTGTACATGGAGACTAGACGCACAAAAACGGATGAGGACATGGTGGCATGGACACGCGAGCAGTAGTCAAGTAGAGGCAGCAGGTTCCCTCTAGCGATGGCAAGGCAGGCTTCAGGGGTCAGGAATTGACTGAGGCGATAGGCTGCCCCCAGTTTTTGGTGGATTTTCTTTACAATGGTGGCAGTGTGCTCACTGAAGGTAAGGGATGGGTCAAGCATCACACCTAGATATTTAAAGGTAGATGCTGTTTCAAGGGGTGGGCCGGCAGGGGTAGAAATCAAAATTGAGGTTTCTGATTTTAACACTTTAGCTAGGAACGGCTTGGAACCAAAGATCTTAGCTTTAGTTTTTTTCTCATTAATGAGAAGTTTCTTAGAGTGAAACCAATTCTGGGTGGCTCCATAGTTAGTTGAAAGGGTGGCAGAAAAGGACAACAGGGATTTGTCGCTGTGACAGATGACGAGGTCATCAGCATACAGCAGTGTTTTGTAGTTTATGCTATCTGCAGGGAGGTCATTTATAAACATAGAAAATAGCAGTGGCCCAAGTATGGAGCTCTGAGGCACACCTGTGTGGATGGGCAAGGCAGCAGAGGAGTTATATCCTATCAGTATGGACTAGAACCGTTTAGAGAGGTAGCTGTGGAACCAAGTAGCAGCATCTGATGAGCAGCCAAAGTTAAGTAGAACTGAGTAGAGGAGATGGTAATCGATGAGGTCAAAAGCCTTCAATAGGTCCACAAAAACTGCACCTGTGGCATTGTCCCTGTCCATGATTCTGAGGGTGTGATTGGTGAAAAAAGCAAGGGCAGAGGAAGTACTGTGGAGTTTATGAAAGCCGTGCTGGTGAGAGCTGAGGAGGTGGTATTTCTCTAAGTGATTGGATAACTGATGATAAACTATTTCTCAAGTACTTTACTCAAGTGAGGGAGGAGAGAGATGGGTCTGTAGTTCACAGGGGCATGGGGGTCACTGGCCTTATGAATGGGTACAACAATAGCGTGCTTCCAGGAGTCAGGTACTGCTGAAGTTGAAAGGGCAAGGTTGAAGATATAGGTTAGGGGTTGAACAATGGCCGGGGAGAGCAGTCTCAGGAAGGCAGGATAAAGTCCATCACTGCCTGGGCTACCTCTTACTGGTAATGTCTTGATCAGTTTTGCAGTGATATTGAGACCAACCACCCGGAAGTAAAAGGGGGGGGGGGCGAAGTTGCAATAGGGGACTATAGGGAGTCATGAGGTATGCTGAACTGGCCCGAGGTTGGCTGAGCAGGGAGTTTTCTAGTGTGAGGAGAGAGATCTGTGAACATTTTGTTGAAGGTGTCCGCAATATCACCTTGGTTGGTGATGGATACAGTGGGGGAGTTAAGCTGAGTTATCTGTTTGTTGGACTTTGGATTTAGGAGGGACCCTAGTGAAACCCAGAAAGTAAGTGGGTTGCCAAGAGAATCTGATTGCAGGTTAGTGTAATACTGGCACTTATGGGACTTTATGTCATGCTTGCAGGAGTTATGCAAATGCCTGTAAGCATTCCATAGCTGGTTAGATGGGGATGCCTTATAGACTTTCCATGCCTTGTCCTGATGTTTCATTTAGGACAGTAGTTCCTTAGATATCCAGCGGGTGCTGCCACCCCTGACCCTTGTGGTGATGGGGAAGTGAATGTCCTGGAAGGTGAGAAGGACATTAGTGAAGAGGGTGACCACAGTAGAAACATCTGTGCAAGAGAAAAGCTCTGACCAATGTAAGCTGTAGGCTTCCTCAAGGATGGGTGTAGGGTCCGACTCCTGGCAGTTACATTTTCTGAATGACAGAAGTTTAGGTGGAGCACGGAGGTATTTGGAGGAGAGGATAATGTAGGTCAGGGAGTGGTCACTGATAGAGTCAGACATTGTACCTGCTTGGAGGACCAGGTCTGACCGGTTGGTGAGAATCCAGTCAAGGATAGAATGGTAGTGAGTGCGGTTATTAAATCTAGTGGAGGAGGAGGAGATAACTTGTTCTAGATGGTATGATTTTAGGAGATGTGCATGGTCAGGTGCAGTGGATTCAGTCCAATTGAGGTTGAAATCCTCAAGTAGAACAGTGTCCCTTGAGGGGGAGGTGCATGCAAGACCATCTAGGAAGTTGGATAGGTGTTGGACTGCACCCATGGGGGGGTTATAGCAACAGCCTCTATAAAGTTTTTTAGGGACTCCTAGGATAATTTCAGCAATAATCCACTCACTACCCAAGGTGAGGGTAGAGCAGGAGATGGCAGTGGCTGTGATGTGGTCAAGAGTGTACAGCGTGACTCCTCCGCCCCTCTTTCTCCCAGGCCTGTCATGATGTATTAAGGAGTAGCTAGGGAGAAGACAAGAGGCATTAGCAATGGATGGTTTCAGCCACGTTTCAGATAGACCTAGTATGTGATGTTTATATAGGGATACCCATGCCTGGAGCTCAGGGAATTTGGATGATAGGCTACGTAGATTTAGATGTGCAACACAAAGGCCATTATGTCCTGAAAAGGTAATATTTGAGGGATCAATATGTGAATTTAGCAGTCCTGGACTAAGTCAGCTTTCAGCTTAGTGTGCTACTCCTGGTTAAACAACTAAGTAAATAAATAAATAAAAAGTTGGGGAATCCTACACACTTATTTAAAATCATTTTTGTTATCCTTGTTGGTTGGCTAACAGTTTGGGATAAATGGGGGGGGGGTAAGAAAGGGAAGAAATGTTTTGGGGGAGAAACACAAGGGAGGTAGTGGGAGGAGGAAAGTAAAAGGAGAAAAAGTTTTGGTTTATACAGTTATAATTACTGGTTACCATAAATATCAACCGGATTACTGTATTGTTAAAAATGCATATCAACCGGATTTCAGGTTATTATGCTCCAAAGGCAATAGTAACCCAAAATCCGGTTGATATGACACTTCATAATAACCTGAAATCCAGTTAATATGACAGTCCCCAACGAAACAGACTTTAAAACTATTGCATTTCATTATTTCACAAAAAGTATTTCAACTGCAGTATTTTTAACTGTGTTTTATTCATGTACACTTCAATTTCATCAAAAATAAAACTGCACTCCAGCTAAAAAACATCTTTTTCTTTCAAGCTGCTAGAAATATAGTCTAAATAAACCTCCACACCAGCAATTATAAAAAATAAAGGACAGATAAGTTTGATGTAATGAATTTTTTTCACACACCCTCAGTGTGTGATGATCACATAAACCTCTTGAGTTTCGCTCACGAGGTTAATGGGTCATCACAAAAAAATCCATAACACACACTTACCTATCCACTATTCTCTATATAATGTATGGGGAGCTCTTATTAACAACCAAAATCAAACTGTTTACAGTGCTATTATATCACTGTGATGTCAAGAGGTTGTTAACCCCTCTTGACAACGTCACAACGATACTGTAACAGCGGCAGCGGATCTGTGCTTACGTGGATTTGAAGTAACGGCTCACAATGAACAGCCATGGTGGTGACAGCTGGCCCAAAGGGAGAGCATCGCTATGGGAAAACAAGAAAAAGTAAGCACTATCTTCGTTTAAACTTGTGCTCAGTTGAATTTTTGCTGTTTTTTTGCCCATACACTATAAAAAATAATGACTACGCTAAAGTCAACAACCATGCCGAAATCATCTCTCATGGTTGCCAGGACAACAAAAAACCTCTCAAGCTGAGCTCTCGAGATTTACAATGTTGTCCTGGCAACCACTAGAGGTGACCCACAGCATGGCTATCAACCGAAACCTAGTCACTACCCCTCTATATAGATAAATTTTATGAATAAGCTTATATGGATACAAACAAAGAGGAAATAGTTC
This sequence comes from Neoceratodus forsteri, assembly GCA_016271365.2. Lineage (NCBI taxonomy): Eukaryota > Metazoa > Chordata > Ceratodontiformes > Ceratodontidae > Neoceratodus > Neoceratodus forsteri. The sequence continues at coordinate 941,298,994 of CM028133.1, read as the reverse complement.
AGATAAGTAGAATGTCATATATGTGGTATTGTCAAGGTAGCTGTCAGAGGGGAAGGTATTTTTCCAGCGATCCGTAATGGATGCTACCAAGAAAGTGACTACCTGGAACATAAATGGCCTCAAGAGTGTCACAAAATGTAAATGGGTCCTAACGAGACTAAAAAAACTCAAAACCAGCATTGCCCTTCTGCAGGAGACACATATGCGACCTAAGGAGGTTGGCAAAATTAAAAAATCATGGGAGGCACATAGATAGCAGCCACACATTCGACAAGGGCAAGGGAAGCAGCAATTTGGATTCCCCCAGGGGTTCCTTGGTAGTACTGTGAACTCTTACATTGATCCGGGAGGAGGGGATGCCTTAGCACAGCCAAAACTCAATACGGGGGGAATTCTAAGCATTGACTCTATCTATGGACCAAACATTAAAGATCCTGGGTTTTTCCATAAACTGCTTCTAGACATGCCCTTATATCATGGTCCATGGATTCTTGGGGGGGGGCGGATTTTAACTGTTGGTGACACCATTCTTGATAGGTCGAACCTGACCCCTGCAGCAGTGTCAAAAAATGCACGGGCCCTCCAAGAAATTGAGACCACCTGCTCATTAATAGACATCTAGAGACATCAGAACCCCACATGGAGGGAGTATAGTTTTTATTCCCACTTCCCACCAATCATATGTTAGATTGGACAGGCTGTTTGTGTCACTGTCCCTTGCTATACGTATGGGCCCCACTAGATACAAATCCATTCTGGTTTCAGACCATGCTCCTCTTATCTCACAAGTAAATAGCCCAACTAGTGAACCCACTACACGACCATGGAAATTAGACTCTATGCTCCTAAAATATTATCAGTACATTGCATTTATGCATGCCACTATTTTAGATTATACAATGGCAAGAAAGAATCTTGGGCTCTAATTGGTCACTGTGGGACTGGACCCGTGGTGTTATCCTGGCATAACACCACGGATCTAGTTTCATCACACAGATGACCACATTATTAATATAAAAACAAATCACTCAGCCATCAGTGCAGTGAGCTTCACTGACCAATCACCAGTCTGCGTCACTGTGCCTCACTTCAACCAAGCAAACCGCCACATAAGTAAAACAAAAAAATGTCCCTGAAAGACACAAAACAGCCTGTAAATATTTTTTCTATCCTTTCCCTTTTTCTGTTTGTCTGCGGTATGAAAATGGAAAGCGAGTGATTTAACAAAACACCAGTGCTTGTCTCCCTTCATAACGCTCGCTCACTCCATCTCGAAGCTTCATTTTCAATCCCATTTAAAAACGGTCAAAAAACATTCTCCCTACCGCCTCCATAAGTTGTTTCCTCTTCCTTTAGGAATCTGACGGCAACGGTAGCAGGCATGCAGCAGCGAGGATGGGGCGGGAGCTCCAAACCGTGACAGCAAGGGTAGCGGGCGTGCAGCAGTAGTGAGGATGGGGTGGGAGCTCCAAACAGTGAGTGTTTTCAGGAAATATCCCACTTTGAAAAGGTCACCCATACAATATTTTAACATTGCAGAAAAACACACTGCGGGGGGAGGAGGGACACAGGAAATTAAAGGAAAAAAACATATGCCACACTGCCAAGCAGATGCATAACAGAAAGAATCCAGTTACTGGCCACACAGCTCCACCTAGAAGACAAACAGGATAAAGAATCTTCTTTTTCAATAAGTATACTTCCACACACAAAATCAAGTGAAAAACTGTTATAAAACCTATTTTTTTTTCTTTTATTAAAACATCAGCCATTGTATGATAGGAATAATGCACTCTAGGGTGTGTGTTGTGCTGGGATAACGCCACGCCTGGGTTATTGGACACATTCGGCCTGCAGCCTCATGCCTAACCACCCCAGGTGTGGTGTTATCCCAGCACGACACATACCTTGTTGTCCATTATTCTTTTAATATTAACTAACAATAAGAAGGGTGAAACTACCCAAGCGACAAGTTGGAAAGTGTGAACGGCATACATATGGGGACAAACCATATCCTATGCAGCCTATAAGAGAAAACTAAAGGATTTTATATATTTTTTTTTATTTAGTTTTTGTTGACAAATTCTGCCTGTCTTATGGCACAGCCTGGTGGAGGGAATGCAGAAGAATGCCAACTGACCTTGAACCAGATTAAGCTGTTGGTGGTATTTTTAGTGAATGGAGGGAAATTTGGCTGAGAAATGTTAAGGGGATACTATGTTTGAACTATATGAATACAATAATACATATGGTTTATTATGCTAATTTTCATTTATGATCTTGTGTGATGAAATATTGTTTGATATGTACATTACTCTTGTGTCTCAATAAAAAATTCCCCTACTCTGCCTGCAGGGGGCTTGACTTCCTGTGAGCAGAGTGTGAGCAGTCCCACTGATAGAGGAGGACAGGATGGATGTGGAGAAGGCTGGGGAGCAGGCCTCCCCCCTGCTGTATCTACTCAGGAGGCAATTGATGCAGATTTAGCTATTGTGACTTTTTTGGAGAATGAAGATTTGATGCTGGGGAATAACAGCTTTATTCCTGCAGAAAATGAGGCAAGCATTGATTTGAATGCAGTTTCACAGTCTCCTAGGCCTGTAAGCCCTGACTTAACACAGGAGGAACAGCGCGGTGAGAAATTGCTATGGTTAAAGCAACAGAAAAAAGAAATACTGGGAAAAGCGCTGGAATTAGACAGAACTGAAAAAACTATCAGAACAAGCGGCTGTCAGTCTTCAAGACACTGCTGTCACTAGAGCGATGAGTCATTCAGCTATAAATGCTCAGCCTGATGTTGCAGAGGCCCCTCCTCCTCCCCAGCAGCGATGCGTGTTCTAGAAACACTGGGAGATGCTCCTTTTGTGGCTGGCAGTGAAGACGGGAGTCATCCCATGTGCCGACAGTCACCTCTCCTGGATGCACAGAGCAGTTCTACTGCAAAGAAAGCCTCAAAAAAAAAAAAACAGTGAAGTCACGACTGGGCCCTGGGAGACAGGCTTGTGACATGTAAGCTGGGCATACGTCTTCAGATACAGCCGAAATCAGTTACTTTTTTACAGACAGACAGCACATCAAGGATTGGTGTTCATGTACTCCAGAACCTCTGTTAGAGGAACAGATTAAACCAAGCACCAGTGTCAATCATTGGGAGTCTTGTTCTCCGGAAAAAGCATTAAAAAATGCTGGATGGACTCAAACAGCATCCAGAGGTTGTACTCCAGACCCTAAGGACCCCTCATCAGAAAATGCTTTTGGATGTTTCAGCTGTAGTGGCCACCAACAATGCGCAGGAACAGAGCTTCAACGCACCCCGGGCTAATGACTTTTCTAATATTGCTGTCATTTCCAATATTATTAAGAGCAAAAATATTATTGAAAATATTTTATTCCAGTTGTGGATCCCCTTGACCTTTTAAGAAGCACAGAATTACAGGATGAAGATGTCCCTATGCGTCTAGGTCCCAGTGAGGAAGTATTACAAAATGAGCGGGGTAACGTACAGTTAGAACCAATGTTTAAACTATCTGACCTTTTTGCTAACAAAGGTGAACCTGCCCCTAGACGAAATGCTGTTAGGCTCCTGTATAAGGGTGGGTTAGAAAAAAACCCAGATAGAGTTTTTATTGCAAAAAATCTGTCAAAGTTCTCCATGAAGTTTTTCTCCTCAGAAGCCTTTGCCCTTATTTCTTTAGGAAATGGCAATTTTAATATGAGTTTTAAAAATGTCTCCAGCCTCAATCCTTTCTGGGCCCAGTACCAGACCTTAAGAAAACAAGCCTATCTGGATCCCATTCCATGCTATCCCTTTGACAAGATCCTTAGTAAAATTAATCACTGTTATGTTTAAAAATGAGAGGGTCAACATAGAGGACATTCTGTTCTGGCTAAGGCAAAGATGCAAAATACTGGGGAAACCCTCACCCAACCTGGACAGTGAACAAATATGGGATGGGAGTTGGAGGGTTAAGGTTAAACTTTTTTACACAAATTCAGGCCCTGTACATCTGCCTAGCTCCTTTTACTTAGGAAAGGATAGGGGATCCATTTTTTACAGCGGACAGCCCCAGTCCTGTTTCAAGTGCGGGTTCAGGGCCCACCTCAGCCTGTGACACCTCTAGGTGCAGCCACTGCTTAGAATTTGGGCATAAGGCTACTGACTGTTTAAACCTGTTCAGATGTAACCTCTGCAAGCAGACAGGACATGCCTATGGGTTTTGCCCATGGGCATCTCACAACAGAGAAGATTGTCCTTCAGATGAGGGCCTAATCAACCTTGTCCAACATCAGCAAGCTAAATGGATAGCTGACCTAGCTAATAATGCAGCAGAAACCCCAGAACCTCCGGAGAATTTCTACCCCCTTGGTCAGGAACCAATAGATCCCACCACAGTTCTAGATTCTGAAGAAAGGGCTTCGGAGTCCCTGTACAGCAGGAAGACATTTTGAGTGAGAGAAGGGAAATGCCCCCCCCCCCCAGTGAGAAGGAGCTGCCCTTCAAAATTGTGGCACAAAAAAAAAAAACACAAGAAAAGGGAAAGCTGTGACCCAAAAATCAAACCAGACATGACCTGGTCATACTGCTCTCTCTGTTCCTCCTCTGGCAAGAAACAAGTATGCGCCCCTTGCTCTGGAGGGAACAGATGAGGAATCAGATGGAGACGGCACAGACTCCTCTTCAGTGGCTTGTACTACAGACACTGAAAGTGGTGGTGGGGACTTGACTGCTAAATGGACAAAGCAGCGTAGATCTTCTAGGCTTGTATAACTTGTTCCCCAGTAGCTCTTGTGAGTAAGTCTTTCCTCGCTTTCCTTTTCTAATGCACTCTCTAACCATAATGACACTCAACATAAATAGTGTAAAGGGCCATAAGAAACAATTAGGTGCATTACATTCATTAAGGAATTTTCATAATGATATTGTGTGTCTTCAGGACACTCGGCTGAAAACAAATTTCGAGCTACAACAGGCTTCTAAAGCCTGGACTGTCGGATCAGTTTTTTGGTTCACAGGCACCGACAGCTGTGATGGTGTTGGAATTCTTCTGGCCAATCCCCTTATCAAAGTTTCTAGATTGACTGATACATATCCAGGCAGGGCTCTGCTCCTGGACATCTCTTATAACTCTGAAAGATTTCGCTTAATTGCCACATACACCCCACAGACAAAGGGTTAACTTTTTCGAGGAAATCCAACCCTACCTCTGTTCATCCAGACTTCTTATATGGGTAGAAGATTTTAATTGTGGTTTGTCCACATCTGACAGAGGCCTCCAGACCTCAAAATTATTTTGCGACTCAACAACATTGAAACAGATGATGAATACATCTGGATTAACTGATGCATATAGGAAGCTGCATCCCACAGGGGGGGTATGCTTATTTCAGGTGTACCATTAAAACCCGCATAGATTACATATTTGTGTTTTCTGTGTTAGAGGTTGATAGCATTTCCACTCTCTCAAGTGAATTTTCTGATCACATGGCTATCAAAATGCATGTAATGTGGGACAATGCACCACGCTGCAGGAAAAACAAGTGGAGACTTGATGAAGCCTTACTAGATGACCCTAAAATGAAAAAAAATGTGGGCACAAGATTGGGTAGCTAGGCTTTTAGTATCTGAACTTTATGACTCCATCCTCGATTAGAAATATAGAAACACAGACTTTGATGGCAGATAAGGACTGCTTGGATCACCTAGTCTGCCCATTTCCCTACCTACTGGATAAGCTGCAGATCCTAATTAACATAGAAACATAGAGGTTGACAGCAGATAAGGACCGCAAGGCCCATCCAGTCTGCACATTTCCTTTTCTACCTTATAAATGTGCCATTGGCCTTTGCTCTGTCAGTGGCCTATCTATTCATACTTATCTGTATTGCTCCTTTATGCCTATCCCATGCCTGTTTGAAGCCCTGCACTGTATTCATAGCCACCACTTCCTGAGGTAGGACGTTCTATGCATCCACCATTCTTTCTGTGAAAAAGAATTTCCTCACATTCCCCCTTAATCAGCCTCCCTCTAATCTCATGCTGTGTCCTCTTGTCCTGCTATTTTTCTTATATTTAAACATGTTAGACTCTTTCGCCTTGTTAATGCCCTTAAAGTGTTTGAATGTTTCGATCATATCGCCTCTCTCTCTCCTTTGCTCAAGGGTATACATATTGAGCTCCATTTAATCTGTCCTCATATGTCTTCTCATACAGTCCCTGCACCATTTTGGTTGCCCTTCTCTGGACTGCCTCAATTTGGTTAATGTTCTTGTGAAGGTGTAGCCTCCAATACTGCACGCAGTACTCCAGATGGGGCCTAACCAGTGTCTTGTAAAGAGGGATTATTACCTCCCTCTTACGACTTGTGATACCCCTACTAATACACCCTAACATCCCCTAGCCTTACCTACTGCTTTAGAGATCTGCTTGGATGATTTCAGGTCATCGGTGATGATGATGCCCAAGTCTCTTTCTTCCTTTGTGACTGCCAGCAACTCCCCTCCCAGCCTATAGGTGGCTTCAGGGTTTCTCTTCCCTATGTGCATGATCTTGCACTTCTTTGCATTAAATCCCAGTTGCCACTCTTCTGACCATTTTGCTAGTTTATCCAGATATCTTCTCATTCTGCCCACCTCATCTGGATCATCTAGTTTGTTGCAGATCTTGGTGTCATCTGTAAACAGACAAGCCTTACCCTCTAGTCCATCTGCAATGTCACTGATGAAGATATTGAAGAGAACTGGCCTCAGGACTGATCCCTGAGGTACCCCACTTGTGACTTGCATCTCTTCTGACTGTATACCATTTACCACTACTCTCTGTTTTCTGCCTGTCAACCAGTTTGCCACCCAGTTGACCAACTTCTCACCCACCCCAAGCCTACCTAACTTATTTATCAATCTTCTATGCGGAACAGTGTTGAATGCTTTGCTGAAGTCAAGGTAGGTGACATCAACTGCTCCCCCTTGGTCCACCACTCTGGTTACCCAGTCAAAGAAATCTATGAGATTAGTTTGACAGGACCTTCCTTTTGTAAACCCATGCTGTCTTGGATCCTGTGTCCCTGTGGATTCCAGGTGTTGCACTATCCTTTCCTTAAGGAGTGCCTCCATAATCTTGCCCGCTACTGAGGTAAGACTGACTGGTCTGTAGTTCCCTGCCTCCTCCCTGCTACTACTCTTGTGGAGCAGGATCACATGAGCTCTTCTCCAGTCTTCTTGGACCTCTCCTGTGCTCAGAGACTCACTAAACAGTTCTGCTAATGGCTCTGCTAGTTCCACCCTTAGCTCCTTAAGTACACTGGGATGTATGCCATCAGGTCCCATTGCCTTGTCCACTCTGAGCTTAGCGAGCTCTTGTAGGACCCTTTCATTTGTGAAGGAAGAAGTGCTCACCTCCCTCTCCCCTGTATCCATGGTGCTGAGCTGTGGGCCCTGCCCTGCCTTCTCTTCAGTAAATACTGAGCAAAAGTATCTATTTAGGACAGATGCTTTTACAGGGTCCTCCTCCTCCTCCTCACATGCCCCCTTTTCTCCTTTGGGCTTAGCAATACCCCCTCTGGACTTTCTCCTTTCACTAATGTATCTATAGAAAGTCTTGTCACCTTCTTTACTGTTTGTGCTAGTGTTTCCTCAGTTTGGGACTTTGCCTGCCTTACTGCCTTCCTGCTTCCCTTAGAGCAGTTTGGTATGCCTCCTATCTTCATCCTGCTGTGTTACCTTATATTTCCTGAAGGCCAGCCTTTTGACTCTGACCTTTTCTGCTACTGTATTTGAGAACCAAAGTGGTTTCCTTCTTCTTTTGCACTTCCTTTTCTGTCTAACACAATGGGATGTTGCTTCAAATATTGCATCCTTAATGCTTGCCCACTTTGCCTGTACCCCCTCAACTGTGTTTCTTTTAGCCAGGGCTAGCTTAACTCTGTTGGCCATCTTATCAAAGTCAGCTCCTCTGAAGTCCCATATTTTTGCCTTGAATGGGATGATTTAGATGTAGTGGCCAATTGAAACATACCATGTGATGGTCACTGGCCCCCAGGTGACCTTCTACCTGGAGATTTGTGATCCCTTCCCTGTTAGTCAGTACTAGATCTAGGATAGCCCTGTCTCTTGTGGGTTGTTGTACCAGTTGTTTGAGTCCCTCCCCCTGCAGGGAGTCCACCATGTGTCTATTTCTGGCAGATGTTCCTGCTGGTATTGACCAATCTGTATCCGGCATGTTGAAGTCTCCCATTATCAGAACCTCCCCTTTAGCTGTCATGTTTTGTATACCTTCTAACAGTAATGTGTCTATGTCCTCCCCCTGGTCTGGGGGCCTGTAGACAACCGCAGTTCTTATGGCTGTCCCATTTCCTGTTTCCAGGGTGACCCACAGTTCTTCTGGCTCCTTATGTGTATTCTGAATTTGTGTAGCTTTGATATTTTTATTGATATACAGGGCCACTCCCCCCTCCTTTTTGCACCTTGGTCTCTTCCTAACAGTACACAGCCAGGTACTGAAGTCTCCCAAGTGTGGTTACTGGTAAACCATGTCTCACTAATTGCTACTGTGTCCAGTTTAGCCTCTGACATTATTGCCTCAGGTCTGGGATCTTATTTCCCAGGCTGTGAGCATTTGTGTACATGATTTTTTCATTGGCCAGATTTTGGTGTGTTAGTTGTTGGGTAAGGTTTGGCATTTCCCCTGTGCATTGTATGAGGAGATGGATCTTTTTTCTTACCTGGTGATGCAAATAAACTGCAAACATGCTGAATCCCTGTTTGACCACTAGCTGAGGGGGGAGAGGTGTTCTTCCCATTTGACGTATGGGGTGCTGCACCCCTCTCCCCATTTGCTAGTCTAAATATTCTGCAAAGACATCAAACTTCTGCCCCAATGCACTGATTCCCTCCTTAGTCAGATGCAGTCCATCAAATTTAAAGAACTTTCGCTCCCTGAACTGTTGCCAGTTCCCTACAAATCTGTGTCCTTTTTCTTGGCACCAGCCCTTGAGCCACATGTTTAGCTCCCCTATCTCCCCTTCTCTGACCTTCTGTCCATCTGCCCCCGTCTCCCAGACTGGCAGGATCTCAGAGAGAAGGAGATGTCAGACAAAATGGATGATAGTTTGTCACCTAGCCTGGTCAGGTGTTCCTTGGTCTCCACAACTGACCAGCTTGTGAAATCATTAGTCCCTATGTGTACCAGGATGTCAATGTTTTCTCCTGCTTTGTGAACAATTTTAGCAATGCGGTCAGTGTCTCTCCACGCTGAGGTACCTGGGAGACATCTGACCATTACCCCTGGCTGGAGATGAGTATCGACTCCCCAAATCATGGAGTCTCCTTTTATCAGAAGTTTTTTGGATTTCCTTTTTGCTTTTTTTGCTTTGGTTCCTGATCTGGGCGAGTTTTTTTGTGCTAGCTCCTGCTCTGCAGTGTCCTCTGCCCCTTTGTTTGATTTCGGAGATAGAGGCAGAAACCTGTTTGTAGTGCTTATATGTTTTTTGGAGGTAATATGTTAGCTAGCGCAGAGTGATAGGGCACCCGATTTTCCCCTCCTAACCACCTGCCAACCTCCTAGACCAACTACCCTCTGCAGTCAAGGTTCTTCTGTTGGATGTTGGGAAAATGGCGGGTGGATCTTATAATGTATTTCCTCTTGAATATGAAATCTGAGGTGCACAATCTCTGCCCATGCTGCCCGGAGCTGAGCCCTAAGATCCCCAATGGCTCAGCATGTAGGACAGTGTCCTAAATCTTGTAAGACTGTCCTTCTGAAGTGTTCCGCAGTACCTGCAGTTAATGATATCCATTCCAGATAAGTTGCCTGTTTCTTCCTACCCCCACAAGAATTGTCTTATGTCTGTCCAATGCATTCTTGAATGCTCCCACAGTTTTAGACTCCACAACCTCCTCAGGAAGGTGGTTCCATGCATACACCACCCTCTCTGTGAAAAAATACTTCCCCACATTGCCCCGAGTCATCCCCCCTCCAACTTCAAATTGTGTCCCCTTGTTTATGCACATCTCTTTTTCTGAAAGATGCTACCCTCTTGGACTTCGTTGACTCCACTGAGTTACTTAAAAGTTTCTATCATGCCCCCCCTTTCCTCAAGGGTATACATATTAAGCTCCTTAAGTCTTTCCTCATATGGCTTCTCTTACAGACCCTGCACCATTTTAGTTGCCCTCCTCTGGACTGCCTCCATCCTGTCTATGTCCTTGTGGAGATGAGGTCTCCAGAACTGGATGCAGTACTCCAGATGGTGTCTCACCAACTGTCTGTACAGAGGGATAACAACTTCCTGTTTTCTGCTGGTGATGCCTCTTCCTATACATCCCAGTATCCCCCAGCCCTCCTTACTGCCTTCTCACATTGCTTGCTAACCTTAAGATCATCTGATATGATTATCCCCAGGTCCCTTTCCATTTTTATGGCTGCAGTGGGCGGAACCTGCAGACGTTTTGCATGTATAAAAGGACTGATATCATATTTTCTGTCTGTGGAACTGGCTGAAGGTGTAAATAGTCTCCTCCCCCTTACCCTCCTCCATGAAATGCTTTCCTCCCTCAAATAAATATGCTTTCATGTTAGTCAATGGTTGCAGGGCATTATTTTCTTTCTTTAATTGGAGGTACAAGAACTGGAACATGAGTTATGAGAGGCAGCATTAGTTTTTTTGGGGGGGTAAGACCCACCCCCACCTGCACCTGAGAAGCTCCTAAAGATCCACCCCCACCTTTTTTGGGGGTTCACGGGAAGGGCACGAAGTGGATCTATCATGTTGGAACAATTGATTATCAGAGCTACCTGGGGCATCAGGGCTTAAGGTTCAGAAGGAAAGAAAAAGCCTGAAACTGCATCCTTGTACAGCACTTGTTTAAACAGCCTTGGCTCAGCTTACATTCCTCTCCTGGTCACACATTTTCACAAATGCATTCCAAGAGATGGAAATTCCCTCCTGGTAGGTATATGGTGTTACTCAGACCGGTCCTCCAACCCTGCCCCACCACCTTGCTCTGTATCTTGCATCAGCTGAAGCATGTCAGTACAGCAAGAGGCTGCAGTGTATATTTGTACTGGGCTTGCAGTTTTAAAGGAGTAGTCCACTCAGAATTTGCAAAAACATATGCTATGCAGACTGTTTTGATTTGTCCTAGTGTGTCCTTCCCTCTGTCTGCTATTAGGAGTTTTTCCTAAATGAGTCTATTAGCAGATACCCAAGAGCTAGCTAACTAGGGTTTCTGTAAGAAAACCACTACTAAATTAAGCTCTAATTCACTATTGTTGTTTTCTATGTGTGTCAGGTCTAGCTTGCAGGAGTGTTTTAAGTTTAAAACTTTTAATTTCATCAAACTGTACACAACTATTGCCCAGATCATTAGCGCTATAATTAGTTAAGACTCTAGCTGTTTTCTTACAGAAAACCCACTCGGTTAGATTTCAAGTATTTGCTAAACTGTAAATGTAGGTACCAGCATTCTATTTAGTAGAACTAGCATTTAGTGTTGATTTTGCTCTGTAACATGATTTTCATTTTTTTTTTTTTTACAAATGAAGTGTATGGTATGAAGTTGCAGCCTAGAATCTGCAAAATACTTTAAAGTCGCTTTTTCTCCTGTGTGTGGTATAGCATGAAAACAATAGGATGACAGTGACTATTTCAGCTACACGTTTGATCCCATTTTACAATGGTTTGTTGCACTACACATTTAGTGTATCCCACTTTTTCAAATAATAAAACAAATATTCACCAAACTAATAACTCATACATACATATTTTTATACTTTATGAAAAAGATACTTCACATTTGTAACCAAAAAAAAAATGAAAATCATGTCACAGAACAAAATCAGCACTGCCAGTTCTACCTACTAGAACAGAGGAGGCAGTATAGTGCAGTGGTCTAAGGCTTTGAGCTATAAACCTGGTGTCCTGGGTTTGAATCCCACAGCCCCCACATGTGTATTTTGTGACCATGAGCAAATCACTTAACTTCCTTGTGCTCCCAGGTCACACCTGTAAACAAGCTTTAGTGTGTCTCTCCTGGTAAAAAAACCTACATTTACTGTTTAGCAAATACTTTAGAGTTAACTGAGTGAGTTTTCTGTAAGAAAACAACTAGATTATTTACTAATTATAGCAGTGATGATCTGAGGCAATTTCTGTGCTTTTTATTGTTGTGTGTAGTTTGATGAAATTAAATTTTTAAATGAAAACACATATTACCGCTAGCTAGACATGACACACCCAGAAAATACAAATAGTGAATTAGAGCTATTTAGTAGCTGTTTTCTTACAGAAACTCCAGTTTGGTAGCTCTCAGGCATCTGCTAAATTGTAACTGTTGCCATTTGTGCATACTGGATAAGAACAGTTATAAAGCTCTGCTGATGTGAATTGATTTTAAAAAGCACTGCATATGCTAACTCTATGGGCCTGCCTACATTACTGTCACACGAGACAGGGTGCATTGTAGGAGGCAGAAGGCAATAAATCTATTTGTGTTGCAGATCCCCAGGGGTCATAAAACTACCCTAAAGCTAGCAGGCTAATTTAGGAAAAACTCCTAATAGCAGACAGAAAGAAGGACACACTAGGACTTTACATGCAAATCAAAACACTCTGCATCACATATGTTTTGCAAATTCTGGGTGAACTACTCCTTTAATTAAGCCATCCCCAATCTGTATCCTTCCAATAACCACTTTATGTGGTGTGCATACCAGCGTGGTTATTTTACTGTTATTTACAGCTTTACAGCTTTACACCTTTATCAGTTTTTAATTGCAATTTTTGTTGCCCTTTGAATAACAAGATTCAATACCTATAACGTCCCAGGTTTTTTATTATGATCGCATTGATTTCTGAAGACCCCTGTGTAAATGAGGTGCTAAATATAACTTGGTTTTCTTTGTCCTTTTTTGTGTATAGTTTTATTAAGCTTATAACTAAAGAAACAAGGGTGCAAAGCACATATCCTACATGTAATGGCATATAAAAAACACATCATATACACAGGAAAACCAATGAAAATATATATAGATTCCTCCCAATTCCCAGAAAATAAATGTTTTAACTAAACAAGTTACAGCTACTGAAAAATAAAAAACTATTAATAACTGTGCAATCTGACATCTTCATTTAAACCTCTTGGCTGCAGATCGTGACATTCATAAATCCAGTAAGGTTCTCGCTGAAGCCGTCTCCTTCACATGTCTCCTCTCAAACTGTCAAAATCACTTTTTCAAAGTGGACTGCCAGGCATTCAAGTTGTTCTCAGATATTTTTTTTCAGCTTTCTTTATGCCCCCTTATCACGGCTTACCTGACCTCTCTCCAAGAACGACACTCAGTACACTCTGTTCCTGCCCGCTTGAAGCCCCCAGACTCCTCTCTCAGGCATTGGCTCATCTTCCTACTGCACCACCTGGCCGCTCGACCCCCCCTGGCTCTGAGCCCCCTCTGGTGCTCTATCTACAATCTAACTGAGCAACCAGGTGGTGGAGGGAGTGCCCAAGATGGAGCTGGGAGGCCCGGCATTGGGCGTGGGGACTGACCACTGGTCCCACCTTTGCTTATCAGGAGCCGGGGTTTTTTCACTTTTTCTGTCCCTTCCTTCTCCCACCCATGGAGCTCGGATGTGCAATGATGGCTGTCATCCACCAAGCTCCGCCCCCAGTGCCACGCGGCTGTGTCACCAGTTCCTGGCCACACTCGACTCCCACCAGAGGTTGCTCAGGAGTGAAGTGATGCCTTACACCCTCCCTTTGAAGGGAGAGCTGTCCGCTGGATGTTCAATCTCTCTCTCTCTCCACCCCTGCTGACCCCAATGGCCTCGGCTCATTCCCTAACCCAGGTCACCAGCATGGCATGAGGTGAGGCCTCTAATGTCTTAATCCTCAGTGCCACAGGGCCACTTGTTCTTAGATTAAATGTTACTTTTATAAATATAGATTTAACAAGGCTGTCTTGTAAAGTACTGGTTTGTTTAAATGTTAATTGTGGTCATGCTGATATCACATTATTCAGACTTTGTTCAATATCTACAAATTCCCATTTTTTGGTTTTTATGATCCAAGGTTTTTTATGATTCATGTATTTTATGAAAATCCTAGGGCCTATCTTACTGTTGTGCACAGCTACTAAGCACTACAACTGTGTTTAAAAAATGACGAGTGTAAAAATAAATAAATTTTAATTCATGTAGTGTACTAAGTGCAGTAGACTGGTACAGGATCTGTAAAACAACTTGTAATGTACTGAGAGTAACCTCAAAAATAGTTTTAAGTCCTTTTCACATCCAATCATGTAGTGGTACTGAGAGAAACACAAAGATGTGAAACCCTGGAACCCCACCATCTGAATCAGTAGGGAATGCACATTTCATGAAGTATAGTAAAAAGATGCAAAACAAACATCATAGAAACATAGACTTTGATGGCAGATAAGGACTGCTTGGCCCACCTAGTCTGCCCATTTCCCTACATACTGGATAAGCTGCAGATCCTAGATAACCAACAGCCTATTTCTTCCTTCCCCCCACAAGAATTGCCTTATGTCTGTCCCGTGCATTCTTGAATTCACCCACTGTTTTTTGACTCCACAACCTCCTCAGGAAGGCCATTCCATGTGTCCACCACCCTCTGTGTGAAAAAATACTCCCTCGCATTACCCTGAGTCTTTCCCCATTATCTTCAAATTGTGTCCCCTTGTTCTTGCACATCTCTTTTCTGAAAGATGCTACCTCTTGGACTTTGTTGATTCCCTTGAGATACTTAAGCATCTTTCATGCCCCCCCTTTCCTCAAGGGTATACATATTAAGCTCCTTTAGTCTCTCCTCATATGGCTTCTCTTACAGACCCTGCACCATTTTAGTTGCCCTTCTCTGCACTGTCTCCATCCTGTCTATGTGTTTATGGAGATGGGGTCTCCAAAACTGGACGAAGTACTCCAGATGGGGTCTCACAAAGTGTCTGTACAGAGGATAACAACTTTCTGTTTTCTACTGGTGATGCCTCCCACTACATCCCAGTGTCCTCCAGCCATCCCTACTGCCTTCTCACATTGCTTGCTAACCTTTAGGTCATCTGATATGATTACCCCTAGGTCCCTTTCCATTTTTATTATTGTTACTACCCCCCCATTGTGTACTCTTCCCCTAGGTTTTTGTTTCCCAGATGCATTACTTTGCATTTCTTTGCATTGAATCCAAGCTGCCATACTTCTGACCGTTCCTCCAACCTTGCCAAGTCCCTTCTCATCCTTTCCACCCCTCCCCTTGTGTATCAACCCTGTTGCAGATCTTTCTGTTGTCTGTAAAGAGGCAACTTTTCCTTCCAGTTCCTCGGCAGCCATCATGACGACGAGTTGAGGTATCCTTGCATGGTATGGTCAACCCCCACATCACAGATGCAGTCCCTATTCTGTACAGTAAGATGGAACATATTGGTGAAAGGAATATGGAATACTAATTTTGTGATTGTTATCATGAGTGTCACTGTTTTTTCTATGCAAAATCACCCCCTCCAAAAAAGGATAATCTAAAATATTCCCAAGGTGTCATATGCATTGTCATATAATAAATAGCAGCAGCCTAATATCTAAAATTAGACTGATCCAAACTCTGTAATTCCTGTGTACAAGTCTGTGTATACCAAAAATTAGAATAAATGTTGCTATGTTACATACAGTAGAAGCACCCACTTGTTATCTCGGAAAAATGTATGTATTATCCTAAATATTTTATTTTGTTCCAATTGTGCATAGAGGAAAATGCCACAGTCCTGAAGTCAATCACAAAAGTAGTAATCAGTAGTCCATAGATAAAATGTTGTATCTTAATGTAGAGAACAGGGATTGCATCTGCAGATCAGGGGTTAGCCATGCCATGTAAGAATAGGCCAACTCAGTCATGATGTTTGGTTTTATTGGCCTCAGTATGAATAATGAGATGTGCATTCCTCATTGATTCTCATGGTGGAGTTCCAGAGTTCTGAATCAGTCTGTTTCTATTGCTATGAGTATATCATAGTTACACAAAACCTATATTGCTTACTATTCCTTCCATTGAAATCTACACCTCCATATATTTTCCTAAAAATGTGTCTGCCTTCCATAGAATAGAAAATAAAATAAATTTTAATAGTTAAAAATCACTGTGTTGTTTCTCCATGTCTCTTTCACAATTCCACACAACCTCACTAACTTTATTATGCAGCCGTGGTGGATCTGACAAGATCTTCTTGTTGTTACTACCTCCTCTCCTATTATGTACTGTTCCCCTGGGTTTTTGTTTCCCAGGTACATTATTTTGCACTTCTTTGCATTGAATCCAAGCTGCCATACTTCTGACCGTTCCTCTAACCTTGCCAAGTCCCTTCTCATCCTTTCCACCCCCACTTGTGTGTCAACCCTGTTGCAGATCATTGTGTCATCTGCAAAGAGGCATACTTTTCCTTCCAGTCCCTCTGCAATGTCACTTATAAAAACATTAAAAAGGACTGGACCCAGTACTGAACCCTGCGATACCTCATTAATAACCTCCCTTTCTTCAGAGTGGACTCTGTTTTCTATTACCTTCTGTGCCCTGTTGTCCAGGCAATATTTTACCCAGGCTATCACCTTGGGACCCACTCCCAGGCTGGCAAATTTTTTATTAATCGTTTGTGTGGGACTGTGTCAAATGCCTTGCTAAAGTCTAGGTATGCCATGTCCACAGCCCATCTCTGGTCTACTACTTTGGTCACCCAGTCAAAGAAATCAATTAGATTTGTCTGACATGACCTTCCTGTTGTGAATCTATGCTGTCTTGGATCCTGTGCCCCACTGGCCTCTAGGTACTCAACAGTTCTTTCCTTCAAAAGTAATTCTATCATTTTCCCTACCACAGAGGTCAAACTGACAGGTCTGTAGTTTCCTGCCTCTGTCTTGCTCCCACTTTTGTGAAGGGGAATCACATGCACCCTCCTCCAGTCTTCAGGTACCACACCATCCTCCCATGATTTGTTTAAAAGGGTAGTCAGTGATGTCACTAGTTCTCCCCTTAATTCTTTTAGAATTCTTGGGTGAATACTGTGGCCCCATTGCTTTGTCCACCTTCAGTTTTAGGAGTTCTTTCAGAACCCTTTCTTCTGTGAAAGGACTGGGATCTACCCCTCATCAAGAGTGCTTCTGTTAATTGGATTAGGTACCTCCCCCTCCTCCTCTGTTGTGAATACTGAGCAGAAGTATTTGTTCATTCATTCAGTATCCCTGCTTTTTCACTGTCCCTTTCTGCCCAACCGTCCATTCTATTCAGCCTCACTGTCCCTCCCTTTGTCTTTCTATGCTCCCTAATGTACCTATAAAGGGTTTTATCCTCCTTCTTAACCTAGTTGGCCATCTTTTCCTCAGTTTGGGCCTTTGCTATTCTGACTGCCTTCCCTGTTTCCTTCTGCCTTAACTGGTGCAGTTCTCTGTACTACTCCTTCTGTGTTTCCTTATATTTCCTAAATGTTATTTTTTCCTCCCTAACCTTCCCTACCACCTGTTTTGAGAACGATAGTGACTTTTTCTTTCGTTTTGATTTATTTGCTTCACACAAAGGCTTGTTGCCTCTGTGATGGAGGTTTTGATGCTTCCCCATTGTTGCTCCACCCCTCCCCTTCTTGTCTGTTTGCCAGTGCTTTTCTAAGGCACTCTCCCATTTTGACAAAGGCAGCCCTCCTGAAGTCCAGTACCCTCACTTTTGTATGGCTTGACTCTGAAGCTGAGTTTATCATGAACCACTTTGTTTGGTGTTCACTTGTTCCCAGATGGCTACCCACTTCTAGATCTGAGATCCTCTCACTGTCCCCATGTGAGAGTATGATGTCTAAGATTGCTCCCTCCCAAGTGGGTTCCAACTCTAGCTGTCTGAGGCATGCCCCCCTGTAGGGCATCGAGATTGGCTCTGCTCTTGGATGTGGCTGCAGCAAAGGTGATCCAGTTAACAGCTGGCATATTCAGGACCCATCAACAATATCTCCCCTTTCTCTGCCATCCTAAGGATGCCTTTTATCATATCCTTGTCCATTCCCTTCCCCTGAGATGGGGGTCTGTATACAACCCCTGTGTGGACCGTGGTGCCATTTCCAGTCTCTAAGGTGACCCACAGTGCCTGCTCTCCTTCCTGTTTACTTTTTTGTTCTGTTGCTTTTATCCCTTCCCTTACATAGAGAGCTACTCCTCCCCCTCTTCTACCCTCCCAGTCTCTCCTGTAGGTTGTGTACCCTGGTATGTTAATATCCCAGTTATGGTTCTCTGTGTACCATGTTTCTGTGACTGCCATGATATCCAGGCATCCCTCTTCCATCAAGGCCACCAGTTCAGGGAGCTTGATGCCCAGACTATGGACATTGGTACTCATTACCCTCTATTTCTTGATGGCCTTACCCCTTTTTGCCTCATCCCTGTCCTTACTGCCTTTGTCATTTTCTCCATTTACCCTGCCCTTCTCCTTATCGACGCCTCTATCTTGGTGTTTACCTCACTAACTACCCTGATTTTTTTGGGGGGGAGAGCTATGATTTCCCTGCTCCTTTCCAGTGCCTCTCACCTTGGCTAGTTTAAATGCTTGCCAATGAAGCATTTAAACCTGTCACCTAGGATCTTGATTCCCACCTGGACAGATGCAGATCATCGCACCAGTATAGGCCTGCATCGCTCCAGGTGGACCCCCAGTCCCCAATGAAGCCAAACCCCTGAGCTCTGCACCAGTTTTCAACCACTGATTGAATCCCATGATGTGGAGCACCCTAACCTCACCCATGCCATAGACAGGCAGCACCTCTGAGGAGGTTACCATGCATGCTACTTGTCTAAGGCCCCTTCCCAACTCCACAAACTCCTCCGGCACTGTTCTGATCCCTTTAACAGCCAGGTAATTTGTCCCTAGGTGGACAATGACATCCAGCTCCCTCCCCCAAGCAGCTGCTCCCACAATCCTGAGGATTCACTCCCTATCCCTCCAAGCCATGGCGCCTGGCAGGCACATTACCTCCCTTTCCCCTCACTCCCCCAGTTCAACCCTCCTAACAATGGAGTCCCCCACCAGGAGTTGTTTCCCTTCCCCTGTGGGGTCCCATGCCACTCTCCTGTGAGTCTCCTTGGCGGAGGGTCCCAACATCCTCCTTGGTCTCCACTGTGGGTGCCTCTATAGAGGAACTACACTCTGCCAGAGTGGCATACAAATTGCAGAGAGGGAAGACTGGAGAGATGCACCTCTGTTCCACCACTCTCACCCTCCCTGAGCCCACTGTGGTCCAACCGCTCATCTTTCTTGGCAACCTTTGAGGCAGCGGAGGTGGCCCTGGTGGTCCTTGGGTGGGAGAGGAGGTCTCCCAAATCCTGGCCAACTCAGCCTGGAGATAAGCATCCTCCTCCCTCAGCCCAGAGAGGTGCCTGCAGATGGGACAACACTGCATCCTCCAGAATGTCTCCCAGAAGACTGCTGCTCCACAGCCACCGCACTGCACCACTCCCATCATGTCTTATTTCTGGCCCCTTAACTGTTGTTTTGAATACTTGCTCTTTCCTCTGTTTATATATATATATATATATATTTTTTTTTTCTCCCTACTTACTTACTGCCTTTGTGCCCTTAAAGCTCCTGATCTTCCTGTTCTGAGACAGGAAGTTCCTATATTTTTCAATAGTCTCCTTACTTGTTCAGAGTCAGACCTCCAGCAGCTAGAGGGGGAAAGAGAGCTTCTCTTTTCCTTCTAGAATGGTGAGTCTTTTGTGGCTCTGTGATCACTCCCTTCCTGCTCCCAAACAATAAGTTCCTGTTGTCTGTCAAATCTTGTGCCTATAAAAGTAGAACTAGCCAAGGGTGGGAGGGAAGGAGGGCAGTGTAGTCTTAGTAGAGGACTATAGTTCTAACAGCACCTCCTTCCTCTTGCTGATTGGTGGGAAGACACTAAAAAGTCTTGGCAGACATTGTTCCAGCAAAGGGCAAACCATCTTTCCAACAAAGAATACATGCATTATTTGCATTTAAGGCACCATCTTCGGCACCTCATTTCACAGGTAAATTTCCTCCATAGATTATGGGGCACAGATTAATAACACTAAGAAACAAATGGCCGATATTCAGTACAATAGGGCCAAATCCCTAAATCAAAAACTGCAATTTGGCACCAGAGTACAAAAAAACTCTTTAGACCTGTATAAGGAGTGCAGGAAAAGGGTGGAAAATAGGATTCTCATGGAGCTTGTCTCCCACTTACAACGATTGGTACATAATCCTCAAGACCTTTTGTCAGTAGTTGAAGCATATACAGAAAATTTGTTTAGTAATTCCCCTCAGGTAATAGATACTCAGAGACCGTTAGCCTCTTTAGAGTTACCACAAGTTTCTGCACAGGACACACATCATTTGGTAGCTGATGTGTCTCTGGATGAAGTTAAAATTGCCATCTCAAAACTACCACTATCCTCGGCCCCAGGGTTAGATGGACTAGGGTCTGGATTTTATAAAACCTTTTGTGATGATCTCGCCCCAGCCTTAGTCGTTTTGTTTAAGTATATATTGCACTCTTCTAACTATGCCCCCTCTATGCAGGAAGCTATATTAGTGCTTCTGCATAAAAAGGGACCCAAGAATGAAACAGGCAATTGGCGCCCTTTAAGTTTAGTAAATACAGACCTTAAAATATTAAGTAGAATTCTGTTAGCTAGATTATATAGAGTAGCACAATATCTTGTCAGCCCCCTTCAAACCTGTTCTATCCCAGGAAGAAGGCAGCAGGACAATCTAATAATATTAAGGGAAATATTCTTCAGGGGGCAGGATAAACTTCAGGGTTTGGTACTTGGGCTGAATCAAGAGAAGGCCTTTGATAGGCTCTATCACCAATTTATGTTCACCACCCTTGAGGCTTTTGGAATACCTAACACCTTTGTGTCCTGGATCAGCAATATGTATAGTGGAGCCACTATAATACGTAATGTTAATGGTTGGTTTGGGAGGAAAATTAAAGTTTGTGGAGGAGTGCGGCAAGGATACCCACTTAGTCCCCTGCTTTACACATTCGGTATAGATATACTTATTCGTATGCTCATGGCCAATACTGACATTACTGGCCTTATTGTCTCCCCAAATGTGCCCCAATTAAAGCGCTGGCCTATGCAGATGATCTAGTTTTAACAGTTGACCCTACTGTTTCTTCTGCAGCTATATCTGAAGTGTTGGCTACCTATTCAGTAATTTCTGGTTCAAAAATTAACATAGAGAAAAGTAAAGAAGTTACTATTGTGTCCTCTCCCTTGGCCAGTGCAGGACGGTTAGCAGGGATCATGATCTCTATTCTTCCCCTCTCAATTCTGGGTATTGAGTTTTCGACAGGAGACATATTGACCCTCAACTAGGAAGAAAGGATGGTCCCTGTGGTGGCACTCTATTGTCAACTAGGGACGCATCCACGTCTGTCAAAACAAGGAAAAAGGGTGTTTTTTATAGGCAGATCGCGGATGCATTTCTCAGTGTTTTCAACTGACTGGGTATCTTTTTTCATAATAATGATCATTGTTTTTGCCTGTAAGGGTTAGTCAGGGAGTGGGGAGCTGCCGATGAGCTGATGTCGGCAGGCATACACAGTGTACTCAGCTCCCGGACTCAGCTGCGTACTCGGGGGAAGGGGGTAAGCATTTCAATGGTAACACGCTGCCATGGGGAACATGACTGATTGGCCCGCCATGCTGTAAATTCAGAAGCCCATGCTGGTATTGGGTGTGATGATCCAGCAGCCCAGCCCCTGTTGTGATTGGTCGAGGACCCGGGTTGAGGGTGGTGAAGGCGCAGAATCGGACCAGCGGGCTTTTTAAAGCCATTCAAAAATGTTCCATATTGGACCGTGACAGTCAGGTATATCTTCTGACCTAGTCCCCAGTTCTTTTTCAATGACTAAGAGAGCAGCAAGGAGTGGCAGACAGTTGTACAGCACACAGCAGCATTTTAGAGCCAGCTGAGGACAGGACAGATGAGCCAAGGTGAAGCCGGCGAGTGAGGGCAAATCTCCATCTCCTGTTCCGACCCGAATCCAATCATCAGCCTACAACCTTCATCCCTTCACCATCCAGGACCACAACCAGGACTCAGGAGGAGCACATCGGTACCATGTCAACAGCTGAGCACACCCATAGTGGTCTCAGAAGCAGCTGCTGCTAAACTTTACTAGTCTGGTCTCCCATCTGGTCTAGTGACAGCAAACGGCAGCAGGCAGCAGCGCGAACCCGGTGCGCGAAGCTGCACATGGAGGTCCCACTTTCATCCCGGGCTCCCATCCCATCCCCCGTCCAATCATTGGATTCATGTGGTAACCACCCGGGTAACCAGTGTGTGAGCCTTCTGACAACACTAGTAGTACTGACCACTGAAACTCCCTTTTGTGTCCCCCTGAGACTGAGAGGAGTGCAGCAGCAGCCAGAGACAAGCTGACAACACTTTGCGCTCTCTGGTTCCCATCGGAAAGAAAGTGAAGTAGTGTGAACTGTCTGCATCAACACAAGACTGCTCCCTGGGACTGCTCCGGAGTCACTCAGTCACCAGGCAAGGTACAGTAGTGTGTGCAGGCAGTAGGCATGGTATGGGCTGCCTGTGATTGGAAAACATTGTTTTGTGACTCAAGTCTCTAAGGAAGCTTATAGTCCCGGCTTACAGTAAGTCAAGGCCAAAACACCATAACTATCTGACTTGGCCATAGGGTAATGAGCATAAACCAATGTTGTTTCATTTGACTACAGCAGGGGGTGTACCGGGGTGTCACTGGTGGTGTAACATGAAGTGCAGTGCTCACCAGGAGTGCTCATCAGGGACCACCAAAATGGTAGAAGTGAGCAGAATTTCTGTTGGGTGAGCTTAAACCTAAGTAAAGTTTACACAGAAAATAGACAAAAACTATATGATTTCTAAATAAAGTGCAGTTTGGTCACTTTGAGTTTTTAGTTTTGGTCACTGGATTTTGATTGGCAGTCACAGAGGCTACATGGGGGTAGAAAAATGGTACTTCCATGAGCACCCACCAGAGCAACAAGTGTGGCAACAAGACAGGCTGACTGGAGCAACAAGTCTGCTCCACTTCCGGCTCCACTTCTTCACTCTAGCTATTATGTTTGTTATAGCAGGATTCTAGATGGGATCTTGTGGGTTCACCCAGAGCTGGAGAAACAGGGCAGCATGGGGGACTGGCCTGGGGGACCGGCAATGTTGGAAACACAAGAAGAGGGAGAGTTGAACGTGAGTTCACACTGTAATGTTCATACTGTTGCATTTATTTATCATGTAATCATCTCAGTCTGACATGTTAAGTTATGTAGTTCCAATGATGCTGCAGCATTTTAGCAAGTAGAGGCTCCATTTCAGGTGTGAGAGGGCATGAAATGTTATATGCAAGTTCAGCTCCATACTTCTGTACAGTGGCCTCAGTCAGTGATCGAGTTGCATGAGAAACACAGCATGGTTACAGTCCAGGGTACAGTACAGTACAGTAAAACAGCACTTTCTATCTAACATTTGGAAAAGATACAGCACCACATTTCCATGTTGTGACTAAAGTAGGGTAGAGAGGCAAAAGGGGATCAAGTTGCACGTACAATGTAACAGGCTGTTAAAAAAAATTTAAATTAATGACTTTAATAGTACAAAGTGAATACTGGATAATGTGTGTGTGGGGGGCTGGCTGTGTGCGTGTGTGTGTGTGTGCTGTCCATGTGTGGAGGTGAGGAGGGGCTGGCTGTGTCTGTTTAGGGGTGGTGGTCTGTGGGGATGGGGGACTGGCAGATGAGTGTGTGTGCTGCCCGGATGTGCAGAGGCTTCAGTTTTTCAGAGGGCCCTAATCAAACAAGCATTTGTCAACGCCGAATGTTTGCTTGCTGGTATTAGCATTGGAAATGCAGGAGTTAGACAGATGCAGAATAGGAATGGCAGTGAAGTATTGAAGTTCACGCCAACCCCACCTCCATCCTGTAGAGACAGACAGGCATTGGGGTAAGTGTTTGGGTTATCGGCCATGACGGGCATGCCATGTCAGGTCACCCTATTCTGCAGACAGTGACATGTGTTGAGGTGTGCCTTAGGGTGTCTGGCTTTACATTCACCGCATTCTTAAGAACATACGCTGAAATAGGTGCAGCATAGGAGATTGGGGTGAAGTCTGGGGCCGAAGACTCCAAGGTACACCTCGATGCCTGTCAGTGGCTAGAGGTAGGGGTGGGATGGCATGAGCAGTACAGTCGGCAATGCAAGGGCACACCCCGATGCCTGTCAATCTGTACAGAGTAGGATGTTATGGTTAGAAACCGTAATGCCTCAGGCGTTTGTTGGTACTTTTACTACAAATTTTGAACATGCCCTTTTTGTGACCCTACCTGTGAAAAGTGGCAGTGTGATTATGTGTCCCAAACATTGATTTCCAACAGCGACAGTGCCATTCTGCGCCACATGAACAAAAACACAGATCGGGCAGGATGTGAAGAATGACAGCTATACCATCCACAGGGAGGTGTGAAGAGATGGCAATGTTGAACAGCTGTACTGGGAATATAAAAAGTGCTCGCACGTCCGAGCATACAGTATGTGGAAACTGTGCAACGCATGCGCATTACACAGTCATTTAATGGACGTTCAGCACCAAAGTTTCAAAATAGGCATTTTAGGACCTCTGCTCATGAACAGTGTCAGTGTGATTTTCTTGATGTGTTCTGAACACTGATTTCCCACAGCAACCACACTGCTCTGCGCTGCAGGTGCAGAAATACACTTCGGCCAGGATGTCAAAAATGACAGCTGTACTGTTCATAAGGAGGGCTGCAAAAATGGCAATGTTGAAAATCTGGAGTGAACATATTACAAATGTGCGAGGTTATGAGCATGCGTGGAAACTGTGCAACGCATGCACATAACTAAGTCATTTTATGGATGTTCATCGCCAAATTTTCAATATAGGCATTTTAGGGCCTCTGCTAATGAACAGTGTCACTGTGAGTTTCGTAATGTGTCAAGAACACTGATTTCCCACAGCCACCGAGTTATTCTGCGCCAGAAGTGCAAACACACATTTTGGCCAGGATGTGAAAAATGACAGCTGTACTGTTCATGAGGACGTGTGGAAAAATGGCAATGCTACAAACCTGGAGTGAAAATATTGCAAATGTGCGAAGTTACGAGCGTTCGTGAACACTGCGCAATGCACGCTCGTAACACAGTCATTTTACAGACTTTTGTCACCAAATTTTCAACATAGACATTTTAGGACCTCTGCTAATGAACAGTGTCACTGTCATTTTCGTAACGTGTGCCAAACACAGATTTCCCACAGCGGCCACGCTATTCCTCACCGCAAGTGCAAAAACACATTTTGCCCAGGATGTGAAAAATGATAGCTCTACTGTTCATAAGGAGGTGCAGAAAAATGGCAATATTAAAAATCTGGACTTAAATATGGCAGATTCGCGAACTTCAGCATGAGCAACCATGCAATGCACGCCAGAAAACAGTGTCATTTTTGATTTTCGCCCTACCAAATTTGCAACATACACTTCTTGAGAGCCCACCTCATGAACACTGGCACTGTCGTTTTGTTAATCAGTCCCAAAAGGTAATTCCACACAGTGACTGTGAAATCACCTTTCAGGGCCGATTAACGCCATGACAGTGACTGAATTCGTGAAGAGGAGTCCCAAAAACCCCATGTTGAAAATTTGGTGCAAAAATTCTAAAAATTGCCTGAGATATGCTAAAAAGTTGGAAAACCCTTATCTATTCCATTATACAGCTTACCGGCATTTCCTCAGTTCACGGTCGGCTTTGAAGAATGCAGATGCTTCGGGTCCACCAAGATCATTGCGCTTGGGCCCGGAGGTAAGTATGGGGTGAGGGGGTGTGGGGAGGCAGGGTGCGAGTGGGTGGGTGGGGGACCAGGGAGACCGCGAGGACCGTTTTTGTTTTACAGGTTTAAGAAAAACAAAAACATCGGGATGTTTTTTTTTTGTAGGAGCATTGAGCACGTGGGGTGGGCTCCAGCATGCCACCTGACTACTTTGGGATGGGGTGTAGCCAATGGGGATTGGGCGCCCTGTCGGTACAAAAGCTGGGGAGGAGTGCAAGAGCCGAGGGGATTAGGCACCCGCCGGACTCTCCTGCTAGTCTTTTTGGGGACTGATGCCGACGGGAGGGCCTCCGCTGGTGCATCAAACAGGAAGGGCCATACCGCCGACGGGATTGGGCACCCCTCAGCACTGACGGTTAAAGCATATTGTTTGTGAACACAGTGGCACGGCGCCGCCATGTTCACAAACAATATAACACTAGCAACATTCCGCCGAGCAATGACGGGTCACTCCCTCATTGCAGTGAATCACTGATGCTGCAATGAAGTGGCGGCCCATGATTGCTACGGCGAAAACGTTACAACTTGGTACAACTTCTAGAAGCCAGTGTCATCAGCACACTGTGCCTCCATTGGTGCACCATGGCCAAGCCCCCAAATGCACTGCTTGTGTTGGCTGCCACACTGCCACACCTTCCAAACCCGCTTCTCTCCTAAGCTGTCACATAATGTTTCTTGCGCATGCGAGCAAGCAAACATAAAAAGAGAAGGACCCATATTTTATTTGTTTGTCTTCCAGGGGTCTTACTGTGTGTACTTATGCTACATTTTTGTTGTAATCATGCTCTGTTTATGTGACTGGTGTATTTTGGTGGGAGTGGCATGGACTACCTGAGGGTCCCACTGGTGTTACCAGTGAATCCGGAATCCTCGAGTTAAGTATAAAAAAGGGAGCAGGCTTCATTTTATTTTAAAGGGTAATTTGAAAAGGATTTTTTTTTTAACTTAGAAAATATTTGTTGATGATTTTTCCCCCTGAGCAACTGGAATGAATTAAAGTCAGATAAGTGCATAGATCAGTAACATGAAAGAGACCGATGGTAGGATGTGGAGAATTGGAGGTCATCATGGCTCTGGAGCTGAGATGGATTGGATTCAGGCTAGTATCACACTTGTATTCCAATTCTATGTGTGTACCATAATCTGCCTCCTCACTTAATGCTTGGGGGCCGGGATCCAGAATGGACTCCTTGAATCGGTATTTTAGGGGTGCTAATTTATAACCCAAAAACAAGGAAAGGGGTCATTTCAAAAAAGTCCAGATGAGCATGGGTACCACTTTTTATATAGAGTGCCACCACCGGGAGGATGGTGCATGCGACTAGGTTGACTAATAGTTGGAAAGGTCAAACAATTTCTAAGAAAAAAAAAAGAGAGTCCTGTTGATAAAAACATTACTGATCCCAGTATTGTTATATTTAAGTTTTGTTTTCCCTCCCCCTCAGGGAATGGTTATAAGTTTATACAGCATTGTCTTTCAAACATTTTGGGGATATTGGTTGAACCCTGTTAAGAGAGAATTTACTTACCTACCTGTACATAAGGGTGGGGAGAACATGTTACACCCGCTTGCTTTTTATTTTAGTATATTTCTGTCCTATAATTTCAGTTTAGCTATGAAACCCGGGGAGCAGGGCCTGGAAGGGTTTTGTAGAGTCCTGGCTTAAGCCATGCCTCCCTGTGTGGGACAATAAAAACCCTAGGCTATTGTCCAAATTATCTGTCCCACAGCACAGATTAGATAGTATTATTTTATTTTTTATTTTATTTTTATTTAGTTTTTGTTGACCGGGTAAGTGCACTAGACAAATCCTGCCTATTTTCAGGCACGACACGGAGGAGGGGGATACAGATGAATGCCAACTGACCTTGAACCAGATTAATTTGTTGGTGGTATTGTTAGTGAATGAGGGAAATTTGGCCAGGACACCGGGGAAATTCCCCTACTCTGAGGGGTGGGGAACCCTTCCCATGAGACATCTGGACTCGGTTCAGAATGTCTCAGTCACCGGGCAGGAGTGGAGGTGGTAGACGATGGTCCTCAGATACCCAATGCAACACTTGAGGAGGTTGCTTTTTCTTCAGCAAAGGAGTTACAATATGATTCTGCAGTGGTAATGAAGAGTTACCCAGTCTGACTTATTCACTGATATAGGTGAGACCAATGCCTTAATGAATATAGCTGCTGAGGAGGATAAGAAACAGAAGCGTTTAGAACTGGGACAGACAGTTTGCTCTAATATGGCGAAAAAAAGTGTTAATACAAACACTGCTGACCTGCAAGGTGATATTGCTGGCGTTCAAGAAATGGATGGGGATTCTTTCCCCTTTTCAGCCCGTTTTGCTGCTTGGTCCCCTGAAAGAGCACTGCAGGCGGCAGGTTGGATACAGACCCCCGAGGCATGGATATCAGATCCGTCGATCCCGTTGCCAGGAACAGCTTCTTCAAACCAGGAGGACTGTTTTTCGGGTACACTGTTGATGGAGGGACCAATTTTGGTGACGGACCGGAACACCGTGTCACTTCCGCCTTCCTCGGCTGAATCCAGGAGCCCTGATGTTTCCCAGCCGAATATGGACCTTTGCACCACAGAGAACGTCGATGGAAGAATCAAAACGCCAGACAACACGGACACAGAGATTCTGGAAACTACAGCATCGGACCCTATACCACAAGACCGGTGTATTGTTCAGGACTCTACAGCTGTTAAAGGTACTGTTCCTCCTGACTCACCTCCCCCCCAACAAACCAGCCTTTAAACCAGTAAGTTATGCCTCCCTCTTTAAAAATAAGGACATACCAGCCAGAAAACGTTTTGTTGCCCGAATTCACTATAAAGGAGGCTTAGAACTTCCCCGACCATCATTATGTGGGCAAATCTCTACTAATTGACTCTCTAGGGATTCGCCCTACTGATGTTTATGCCTTTATTCATACCTCAGGAGATCGTAACTTTGATATCTCATTTAGAACTGCTGCATTATTAGATAAATTTTGGGCAGCTTATTATACTGCCGGATGGACTCAGTTGGAAACATTTTATTGTTATTCCTCTTACCAGACCAATGGCTAAAGTTGTAACTGTTCTCTTTCGAAATGAAGGAGTTAATGTACTAGATATTGTATATTGGTTAAACAACGCTGTACAGTAACTGGTGTTCCACATGCAGTCATAGATGACAATGGGTTTTGGACGGAGGGTGGAAGTTTACTGTACAACTTAAAATCACTGAAGCAGGGGTACAACACTTCCCTAATTGTTTCTATCTAGGCAGGGACCGAGGTGTATTGTTTTATCCTGGTCAGCCACGTTCTTGTTACAGATGCGGTTCGTTATCCCATTTAAGTTCCGACTGTGAACAGTTGAAATGTGCTTCTTGTGGTCTGCTAGGTCATTCGGTGCTATCTTGCATGGTACCACCTACTTGTAACTTATGTGGTGATTCTTCCCACATTTTCGAAACTTGTCCATGGGCAGCCCATAATACTACGGATTACACGGAGCATGATTCATATATAGCCAAATCATCGGCTACTGCTGACACCCCGAAGCTCTGTGCACACTAGGGGAACACAGTTATAGGCCTCTCCACTTGGTACCTCAGTCTGTGAAGGTTTCTCCTCCTTCTGAGAGTTTACCAGATATGGTTGACCCCCACCCCCAAATCTATGGAGATTTGATTGTGCAGTACACTGCCCACCACTTCTGTTGTTCCAGCCCTGATTGTGGACCCACCTACTTCTCTTCCAGTTAGTGAAGATGTAGGTGTCGGGGGATCATTCAACCTCCCCACCGACAACTCACTGTCTTCGCTCTACCAAACAGGTAGACCCAATAACTATGCCTCCATCCCAGTCTCAAATCCTATGACCCGTTACAAAGTTGGGGCGATGCTATGGAAGAAGAGGACTTAGATGACTCTTCTCTTTCCCAACCTTCCACGGCTGCCTCAGTGCCATTAACTACTACTTCTGGGATTCCTGTACGGAAAAAGTCAGTCAGAACACGGAAAAGAAATGAAGTGTTATTGCTATCTGTGGTTTACCTTTTTCCTTTGTTATGTCTTTTTACGACTAGCCAGTCTTAATGTTAATAGTTTTGGTCTCCATATAAGCGCACTGCAACCTTTTCAGCATTACAAAGTTTAAATTATGATATTTACTTGCTGCAAGACATTAGGTTGTATACAGCGAAGGAAGTCACAACTGCCTCACGGAACTGGGGTTTAGGGCCCTCTTATTGGTCTGTAGGGCAGGATTTATGTTCTGGTGTGGGTTTTTGTTTTCATTCTTCAATTTTCCTTTTGAAAAAAATGGTAGATTTAGTTCCTGGAAGAGTATTAATTTTGGATCTATTATGGTATGATTCCCCATATCGACTTATTAATATCTATGCACCACAACAAAAAGCTACCAGAGTTCAGCTTTTCCGTTTGATCAAACCATTTTTATTTACTAACCGAACTATTTTATGGGGTGGTGATTTTAATACCAGCTTGGACATCCCCCCTAATAAGAAAACCTATTGTGATACGTCTGTTTTAAATACCATTATTAAAGAGACACATCTACTTGATATATTGGCCCAATCCCGGTTGCCTACCTTTTCAAAAGGAAAATTGACCTCCAGAATAGACTTTTGGTTTTGTTCTCAGACTTTTAAGGTTGCGACTGTATTTACTACACCTATGGCTACCTCGGACCACCATTTAATAGGTCTACGAATACCGTTAGGAGAGACTATAGCACAGGGTCCGGGGACTTGGAGAGTAAACTCGTCCTTGCTATCTCTTCCTGAGTTTCTTAAAGGGTTTCAGAACCTAATTACAGACTGTATCTCTGTGGAGATTCTTTACGATTCTATAATAGACTGGTGGACTGACACTAAAACTATGTGATTTCTTACTTTAAATACTATGCTAGGTTTCTAGCTGACACACGACATCGTCTGCAAGTTTTTAAGGGCTGAACTGTTGGAATTGTTTTCTAAATCCCATATATATAATGTTGATTGTTCAGCCCGTATTAAGGAAGTTAAAATTGCTCTGGCTAAAGAACAATATGACAGACAAAAACTATTCTCTTTGAATAAAATATCGTACTACTGGGACACAGTATCAATTTAACCCTTTGAACTAGCTACTGACAAATTTCATAGTAAACAAATACACCAATTGCGTGATGATCAACACCGTGTACTTACTGGACAAAACAATCTCATGAAATATGTAACATTTTTATCAAAACCTTTTGAGACCCTGTTGTTGAATCACCTGATATGGAACTTCTGTTACAGGCGTTAGATGTACCGACTATAACAACATCACAGAAGTCTGAACTTCTGGCACCTTTACCTCTGAGGAAGTGAGACAGGTTATTTTTAGTTTTAAAGATAGGGTAGCTCCTGGGTCAGATGGTCTTTCAGTGGAAATTTATAAATCTTTAGCAATATATGCCAAGTCAGTTACTAGCTATTTTTAATGCCTTTCTGCAGGAAGACTGACTGACTAACCAGATGTATGAGGGTTAATGCTATTTCTCTATAAAAGGTGATAGATGTGACCTGACAAATTGGAGACCGATCACATTACTTAATACTGATTATAAGATTTTTCTAAATTGTTAGGGAATCGACTGTCTAAACTTTACCGTCAGTACTCTCCCCATCCCAATATTGTTCAGTCACTGGCAAATCTATTCATGATGCTTTGCTTTTACTTAGGGAATTATTTTCCCAAGGTCAACAAGGTGCCTATACGGTTATTTATTTAATTTTGACCTCTCAAAGCTTTTGATCGTATTCTCAAGAATTTATTTGGTTAACACTTAATGCTTATGGGTTTCGAGTCCTTTTATTAATTGGCTTCGTTTTTGCTATTCTAAGCTTATGTAAGACCATATGTTAATGGTAGAATTGGTTCCCCTTGCTACATCCATGAGAGGTGCGGCAAAAGGTTGCCCTTAAGCCCTTTATTATTTGTTATCGCTCCTAGACCTATAATTCGACTTCTTTCCAAATCCCCAAGACTTCTAGGCCTTCATGATAAAACTATTCCAAAAGTAATCTGTTATGCAGATGACTTATGTGTTCTTGTCCTACGGTCCTGATAGGGCACTTACTATGTACAGTATTACCCATTTTTTATCAGTTATTGGCTCTCGGTTAAATTTACAAAAAGTGTATGCTTTAATCTCACTGTGTCTATCACAACTGTAGGCTCGATTGCTGGTATTCAACTAGTGGATACTCCGATAAATTATTAGGACTTTATTTTGGTATTCCAGATATGGCCAAATATAATTGGGAGCTGTGTATAAACAAAGGCAGGGAAAGGATATGTATATGGAATAAAATGGTATCTAGGCAAAAGAAACATATTTTTTTGATTAAGACCTGTTTACTACCCATTTTTTTACATGTAGCACATGTTTTTCCGTTGCCCAAATGTTTTTTCGTCCCTCTCCTTAGTCTTTTCTTTTCTTGTTTTTGGGGTAGTCGTTTAAATCCCATTAAACGTAATGTTTTATTACAGTCCTATCGTCACGGAGGTGTGACTATGATTCACCCAATAGTATTCTTTTTTTCTATTTTTTTTATTACCAATTTGAAACCTTTGGTTATGGAATCTCTAAAACTTTGGATCCCCTCTGTGCATATGTCCCTCACTGAAATTTTTCAGGAATGGACTGTAGGTATTTTCTACATAAAACAAAAGGCGTTATGTTTTATCTCCAGATTGGATGATAACGTTTGATATGTTAAAGACATGGCATATAACAGTACAGATGATCAAACCCCTCACTAGAAAACAGTTATATACACATATTATTACATCTCACTTTACGAAGACATTTTCCAGACTTTACGCTACCAGAACGGACACAAATTGGTAATCGCTTAATTGATCCACGGATCCCTATCACAATGTGGGATATTAGTTGGTTAGAGTCCACGGTAGAATTAATGTCATGTAACTTGAAACACAAGCAAATAGCTGACAGATATTGTTTCCGTGATTCTTGTCCAGATACAGTAGAGACAATGTCTCATTTATATTTTTCTTGCCCATTTATTCTTTGTTTCTGGTTTTGTGGCGTCGACATTTTTGGAACAAGGTATGGTGCCACTGGGATCGAAAGCTCTTTTCTTTGGTCTTTTCCAGATACTTGGGCATCTTGCAATCCTAGTACTTTTGAACATAGTGGCAGTTGTAATATTGTACTGGGTGGGAGATTAGATGTTGGTTTTTATTTCAGCAGCGTTACCTCACCCCTGACGAATTATTTACAAAAATATTGAATTACCTTGATTACTTCAAAGAGAAAGAAAGGAAATCTCTTAAGACAGGCATATGGGAACGATATTGGAATTTCTTTTGATTCACTGTGTTATTTGCTTATGAGATGTTTTCTTTATTGTATTTTTTCACATATTTGATGGTTTTCTGGTTTTGACATTTGTATTATTGCTGTATTTTTGTTTTGTTTCTGAAAAAGTTTGTACATATGTTTTGTTTTTAAATAAAAATACCCCTACTCTTTTTCGATAAGTGCCATGGGATCTTTAACATCCACCTGAACTACCACCAATCCAGGCAGATGGGACCTCAGTTTAACATCTCACCCGAAAGGCGGCACCTCAGAAGTGCAACACCCCTCTCATGCTGCACTACAGTGTCAATACTGGGATATTAACCAGATCAGATCATATTAAATGGTCATTGAAGTGGGGTAATACCCCCTTTGATTTGTTAACTCTGGATAGGAAAGCAATTTATAAACTCATTTTAAAATCTGAATGTCTGTCAGAGGTTAGCTTCCCAGAATGTCCAGTATCCTTAAAAAACTCAGTTCTGCTCCAGTTGAACAACCCAAGAATTTCCCCCTTTGCGTGGGACTGCACTTGGTTATGTATCCATGGCAGGCTTAGTGTAAAGGCAAATAACAAGCACAAGCGGCTCTCAGATCGGTATTGCCCAAGAGTAGCCTGTGGTCAAGTTTTGGAAACCCAACAGCATCTCTTCTTGTCTTGTGGATACATCCAACCTTTTTGGGATTTTCTTGCGAACACGTGGGAGGAGCCTTGCTTTTCTTCTTTAGATTATCAAACTTTGATTTACGGTCCCTCAAACCACTCTTTTGCTAGGTATCACACAGATTCTATATTCACTGTTTTAGTCATAATCAGATATTACATATGGCAGACGCGATGTATGTTTGTCTTACAGCAGAAATTGATTTCACATACCGAACCGTTATTTAATATTAGGCGTGCGTTGATCAGGATTATGCAGTTGGACATGGTTCATTTCCCTGCTGAAAAAGCAAAACATTTATGGTTACAATGTGATACCTGGTGTATTTAGATAATATTTAATGTATTTATTTATTATTGTAACCATTGTTCTGCATTATGTTCCTTTAGAATTATATTCTTAAATTTTTTTTTCTTTTGAAGAATGAATTTGTTTAAATTTTGGACATACTTTGTGACTGTTTGTAATGAACTCCAAATTTCAATAAAACTCCCTTTCTCTTTTTGAGAAGTGCCATGGGATCTTTAACATCCACCTGAACTACCACCAGAACAGGCTGATGGGACCTCGGTTTTAATGTCTCATCCAAAAGATGGCACCTCAGGAGTGCAGCACCCCCCTCATGCGGCACTACAGCATCAGCATTGGGATTTAACCCAAGTGCCTGGTGTGGGAATAGAACCCACAGCCTTCTGATCTGGCCTCATTTGTGAGTGTGCTACCTGCTGAGCCACTGACACTTGGTGACCTTGCCCTCCTGGAATGGAAAATTCTTGAAAGGTAAAAGGCTCACATGAATTTCCATCCCCGGGGCTATACCATAGGGTACAACACAAATGGTGATATAATTCTCCTAGCTGTACTCAACTAGAATGGAACTTACTCCGGGGAAGGGTGGAACCTTACTTTGATGGTGACGGGGGACTATTAGCATGGCAACTGAAACAGAGAGAGGGTGAAAACACCATAAAGACCATAAGAACTACAGAGGGCTACTTAATAAATGACAACCAAACAACAGGGAAGGCTTTCTCTGGTTTCTGTGAAGTACTGTATTCCTCAGAAACCACACCAGCACCCTCACAAACTCAGGATTTTTTACAGAAAGCCATTATTACCACAATGCCACCAGTGGATTCTGCTCTGCTGGAGGAGGTACTTGAAACCTCAGAAATATCCTGAGCTATTGCTCACCTGAGGGGAGGTAGAGCACTGGGTCCAGATGTCTTACCAATTGATTTTGTAAGATATTTCAAGCAGAAGTAGGAGGAAGTAGGCTGTTGGTTAGCTAGGATCTGCAGCTTATCCATTAGGTAAGGAAATGGGCAGACTAGGTGGGCCAAGCAGTCCTTATCTGCTGTCAAAGTCTATGTTCTATGTTTCTATGTAACTATTAATTCCATTACAGGCCACATATAAAGAGAGTATTAGCAAAGGGATACTCCCATGCTCCATGCAGTCAGCTACTATAGCTGTCTTTCCTAAACCAGGCAAAGACTCCACAATGTGCTCCTCCTACTGATCAATATCCCTTCTTACCTGACTATATGATTTTGGCTGGAATAACTGCCACCACGTTAGAATGCCTGTTGCCATCCCTAATCCATCCTGATCAAAGTGGTTTTGTCCAGGGGAAGCAGGAGAAACAAAATATTCAAAAAACCCTGAATATTATTTACCATTGGACCTTGTCTCGGCAATCACATGGGGCTGCGGTGCTTGTACTAGATGCAGAGAGGGCTTTCGACCGTGTGGAGTGGCAGTATCTGTTTAGTGTACTTCAGGCACATGGAATTGGACCGCATATGCTGTCATGGATAAAGACCTTATATACCCAGCCCACCTTCTAGATATTAACTAATGGGTCACTATCCTCTGGGTTTTACTGCAATGTGGAACGTGTCAGGGGTGCCCCCTCTCACCACTGTTATACATCTTGGTATTGGAACCCCAGGCAAAAGCCATCCGGAACCATCCAGGTGTGGTTGGCTGTGGTGACAGAGGAGTGCACAAGACATCCCTGTTCGCAAATGACCTGCTCCTATGCCTCCAAAACCCTACCATTAGCCTACCGCATGTTCAGGGCATTTTGTAGGCATATTCTTGTATCTCTGGCCATAAAATCGACTGGTCAAAAAGTGAGATACCCCCTGTAGGTGAGAAAGAAAGATGCTCCCTTACTGGGAACACCATGGGTGTACTAGTAGCGGCCAGAATAAAAGACCTAGGGATAGGTATCTCATCACAGGTATCTAAACTTTTTTAATTGAAATGATGAGGCTCATACTAAGGATCATACCAAGAACAGAAAGGAGCAAAAGGCTGAATGGCCCATCACGCTCCTTAAATTACATATAGTAGGTCAGATTTTTTCCTGAACTCCAAAAACTATCCAACCTATTTTTGAATGTGTTTTTATTTTGACTGATAATAACTGTTAATTGCAACCTATTCCAGGGGCCAACAATTCTTTGAGAGAAATAGTAGGCCCCTTTTTTTTTTTAACTAAATTTACTTTTTGCCAGTTGAAGTGGATGGCCTCTAGTATTGACAGAAACTTGCATAAAATCTAATCCACATTCTACTGAGGACCTCCTTATTAGAATTACACTAGCGTATGAAAGGTGGATGGATCTGCTATTAACCCTCTTGGGAAGAGTCGCCTTTGTTAAAATGAATATCTTATCACAATGTTTACATTTGTTCCAGTCTTTGCCAGTGCATGCACCAGACAAATTCTTTAAGCAGTTTGATAGCATTATACGCAAGTTCCTATGACAGAAAAAAACAAGCATTTGTCAATGCCGAATGTTTGCTTGCTGGTATTAGCATTAGAAATGCAGGAGTTGGGGGACTTCCGGTGATGTCACCCACCCGAATGGCTGCATAGAGGGGAAGCTCTCACACACTCCACCAAATATATCTCCCCAATTCAGTAAATATAGCTTAAAAGTTATCATTCTCAACAGTTTAAATGAAGGGGAGTAAAAATCAGCTGAAATCACGCTCAGAGAGACTACGAGAAAGGGCAGATGCAAATGGATTTGTCAAGAGGCCCTCTCACAGTCGCAGCACCTCTCCTCCAGACAGCATGGCTGAGGATCATGACCCAGACACCGATAGAGAGAGAGAGAGAGTGAAAGGCTCTCCCGGTCCAGATATGAGACCCTTCTTTCAGAAATTAGAGTGTTCCGGGCAGAAAACAAAAGGGAGTTTACAGCGCTTCAGAACAGATTATCCAAAGTAGAGGGAAGGCTCGACCGCTCAGAGGAAGCCACGGGGGAAGTACCTACATCAGACAGTCGACTTTTTGATTGACCAGCATGACAAATTTCAGGAAAAAATTACAGACTTGGAAGCGAGGTCCCAGAGAGATAATCTCCGCATATATGGTCTGCCGGAGGATTCCGAGACCGGTAAGATGGAGGATTTTTTGACGGACCTCCTCAGAGATGTGCTTGACCTCCCCCCGACGTTCCAGTTCAAAATCAAAAGAGCTCATAGAGCCCTATCAAAAAAACCCACTGACCAAGCTGCCAGACCTCGCTCAGTAGTTTTCAAACTTTCAAGTTTTAAAGATAAGGAAACGATCCTAAAAACAGCATGGGCAAAAGGAAATATCACATACAACGCAACCAGACTGTTTTTCAATAATGACTATCCTGCTGAAATCCTGAAAAAAAGAGTAGCCTATGCTCCAATTCTCAAACTCCTAAAGGAGAAAGGCATAAGGTTTCATACCCCTACATGGCGAAACTGAGGATCTGTTGGGACTCTGGAAATGTAACATACTCGAACCCAGAGGAGACCATCTTGGAACTGGAAAAAAGAGGATGGAGTTTCCAGTCGGGCGGTCCGGACCCACAGGAAAAGCGTCCCCCTCGCTCACAGTGGCAAAGCATCTCGAACTCTCGTACAGGAACAGGCAGCCAGAGGGGTTTTCACTCGCTTCAGGAGGTGAAGGACTTTATTGGAAAGAATCGCTCTCCTTCTAACGCTACAGCGATGAACAGCCAGGATGCTAATACCTGAACTATATCAGACCTGGCATACAGTATAAGAACTTACTGGGGCTCTATGTTTTTAGAATGTCTGAAGCTCTGGTTAGGCAAAGCCGAGGAGAGACTCTAAGTTAAACAGCTACCTATCTCTTTTTTTGCATTTATTGTTGAAGCTCTTCTCTCCCTTCTCTCCCTCATTCCCCTGCGTGGTAGTTAAAGTGACCAACTTACCTAGAGAGAGAAGTGTCAGTATTGCTAACTCTTTATAACAGTGCTTTGATTTGTTGGAGAGTTAACATATGACTACAATTTTCTCAAAAGACGCGTTCAGTCTAGCAAACAGAGGTGGATGGTGTAGAAATGTTGCATTAATCCCCAATCCTCACATAGCTGCCCTTCTCGACCCACCAGGAAACGCTGTTAGGAAGGCGTTCACACTTCACGTGGGCAACCCTAGTGGTTGACGTCCCCACTATCTGACCCGAGTTTCTTCTCTTAGGGGTCTGGGAGGCCTGACCGAAATGGAGGTCACAATTCCTCCCACAGAGGCTCAGTCCGATTTTAGGTCTGGGCCCCACCTGACTAGAGGGGTAAGGGTTACTCCCCTCTACCTTGGAAGTAACAATGTAAATAAGTTCTCAAGGTTCAAATACGTTAATGTTACTTATACTCTCCATTCTTTGACGGTGCACATGAATGTATTTTATTTTCTATATGGCTGCCCTTGGGGTTTTTTAACCCTTGCTGAATTAGGCTCTCTAGGAGCTATCTTTCAGGAATTTATTGTTGTTGTATTCAATAGATGCAGATCTTTGACACCCACAATGTGGAGTTATTTTTGGTCTTGGTCAGTAGCCGGCACAGATCCACCGCCCGGTTATAATAACTCACAGCTCAATGAATAAGCTCCACACAGTCAGGGCATGCTCCCTCAACGTGAATGGGTTAAATAACCCCATTAAGAGATACAGGGTGATCTCCTCCCTTAAAAAACTAAGGCCCTCTGTTCTCCTGTTACAGGAGATGCACCTAAACAAACAGGAGCATAAAAAACTCTCCAAATTTGGTTTCTCTACAATAGTGGCCTCGACTTATGGTAAGGGGAAAAGAAGAGGAGCAGTGGTCATGATTCCTAAAAATGTTTCTTTCTGTTTGGTGAATTCCTACACAGATTCAGAGGGAAGACTTGCAATTGCAATGGGACAGCTGGAGGGGCAGGAGGTCACCCTGGTTTATGTATATATCCCCCCTGGGGAGGGACCAGATATCAGGAAACTGCTACTCCAAAGGGTTATAGAATGGAGTCAAGGGGTCTTGGTGATGGTCGGAGATCATAACCTGGCCATGACCCACCTGGATACCTCTAGTAACAGGTCCGCTAAAAAGACCCCAGCACATCGGGTCACACAGGCCTGCTTAAAGGGAGCCCAATGGGTTGATGTATAGCGGAATCTCCATCCCAGTAAAAGGGAGTACACTCATTACTCTGCCCCTCATAAAGTATATACTCGAATAGACTACTTGTATGTATCTAAGGAACACCTCTATAAAATGCAAAGTTGTACACAGACCCCGACTGTACTATCGGATCATTCGATCCTTACGTTGGACATGGTTTGGGAGAAAAGAAAAATCAATACCCTATGGAGATTTAATAATTTTTTATTGAATCTTAAGGACTTTAGGGAAACAATGCAACAAAAAATTAAACAGATCCTTAAAGACAACAAGGGACAGGATACTAAAGCAGGTGTTCTTTGGGATACACTTAAAGTAGTTCTTAGGGGGGAAATAATTAAATATGCGACATATTATAAAAAGAAACAACAAGCACGTCTTGATAATTTACAGCAGCAACTTGGCGACTTGCAGGCATTGCATGCCGCTGGTGATGAGGGGGTCTTTCCTCTCCTCCAAGCAACTAAGGAACAGATACAGTCTATTTTAGATATCCGCACCGAGCAGGCTCTGCAGAGCATTAGGCAAAAACATTATGAAGGGGGTCCCAGAGCTACACGCCTGCTGGCTCACAAAATCAGACAACACAAAATTAGATCCAACATTACGCAAATAAGAGACCCAGATACCAAGAGAATGGTCAATCTCCCTAAAGAAATTGAACACGCCTTTCAGAAATACTATAGCACCCTATACAGTACTGAATCTGATGGAGACTTTTGGGGAATAGAGACCTTTTTGGAGCACCTACGGCTTCCGAGGATCTCAGATAAGCAAAAACAATTATTAGAGAAAACAATTACTCAATCTGAATTAGATAAGGCTATGTTGGCCCTTAAGTCACACAAGAGCCCAGGCCCAGACGGGTACACCAGGGATTTTTACAAGGTGTTCAGAGTTGAGTTGTCCCCTACCCTCCTGGAGGCTTGCAGGGGAGTACAGACGGGTCAATCAACACCTGACTCCTGGAGATATGCCTATATAACCAGCATATTAAAACCAGAAAAAGATAGCACGTCCTGCTCCTCATACAGACCTGTCTCTGTGCTTAATATAGATTATAAAATTTTTGCATCTATAATCTCCAAAAGATTTGAGTCCTTTCTCCCGGAAATAATTGACCTGGACCAAACGGGGTTTATCCCTGGCCGTCAAGCACAGGACAACATAAAAAGAACACTACATCTCCTGCAGAGAGCAAGGGAGGCCGGGTCTCCGTTTCTCCTGCTATCACTAGACGCAGAGAAAGCGTTCGACCGGGTCGAATGGACATTTCTATGGGAGGTGCTAGGAAAAGTCAGGATACCTCAGTCAGTGATTGGGCTAATAAAATTAATGTATGCGAGCCCCAAAGCATATATTCGGATAAATGGCTCCTTCTCTAACCCCATTACACTATCTCGCAGAACAAGGCAGGGTTGCCCCCTGTCACCCCTGCTATTTGCAATTTACCTGGAGCCTCTAGCTCAGGCCCTATGGCAAGAGGCAGGAATTGCTGGAACCGAGGTTGCCTCCACACCCCATAAATTAGCATTATATGCAGACGACCTTTTGGTGTACCTCACCGACCCGGAGACTTCCCTACCCCCTCTTTGGGATAGACTAAAAAGGTTCGGAGAGATCTCAGGTTATAAAATTAATGAAGCTAAAACTGAAGTCCTGGCCTGGGACTTCGTCCCAAATACAGATCTGAGGAAAACTTATAATTTCCACTGGGATCTGAAGAGCATCAAATACCTTGGTGTGTGGATTGGCCTTTTGTATGATGAACTATTCTCTCTGCACTATACCCCCTTCATGACCAAAATGACTGCAGACCTAGATAGATGGAGAGTCCTTCCCATGTCCATGTATCAACATATAGAATCTGTCAGGATGGTGGTTCTCCCTCGCTTCATATACCTGGCCCAGACTCTTCCAACTCAGATCCCTGACATTTTCTATAGAACACTACAGAGAAAAATTTCGTCATTCATCTGGGCCAATCAAAAACCCAGGATTAATCTTTCAATATTACAACTATCTAGACAAAAAGGAGGTATGTCCCTACCTAATTTTAGATTATATCACCTTGCTCCTCAAATTAGAATACCCATCTTCTGGCTGGACAGATCCTATAAGGCAAAGTGGAAGTGGGTGGAGTTACAGGGGAAGGGTCTAGAAGAGGTGAACCGTACCTTATTGTCCACCCCTCCAGTAGTTACAGCAGAGAATATCGCCAGTCCCTATACTCGTTCAACCTTGCACTGCTGGCAGAGACTACTGGCATCCCGGGGATTTGCGCCCTGGAGATCGGCGTTGTTCTCCCTGCCTTTTTTGGATGCCTTTGTCCCTGCAAAATTGGACAAAGGATATCTTATTTGGCAAAGGAAGGCACTACATCTAGTCTATCATTTTATGCCTCAGAGAACAGTCCTTTCTCTAACAGAACTAGTCCTAAAATATGACATTCCCTATTCAGACAGATTTAAATACTTCCAGACAAGGAATTATCTTTACTCCCTGGGTAAGGTGAGCTGGAGAGACTCCCCTCTCCCCAGACTCCTCATAATTTTTCTAGGAGCCATAGAGGGTAGGTCAACCCCATCTCATATAATTTCATCCCTCTATAAGAGTTTATGTTCATTATACAGTAAACCCTTAGACAAAATTAGGCAAGCATGGGAAAGAGATCTCAGAGTGGAGATAACCCCCTCACAGTGGGAGACACATATAAAGACAATGTATAAGGGCACAGACACAGGTTTCTGGAAAGAATTTGCTTGGAAGTTGTTTATCGGATACTTCAGGGCCCCAATAGTGGTGATGAAATATAATGTTAACTACAAAGCAGAGTGTTGGAGGCAATGTGGATTCTCCCCCAGCCTCCCTTGGTCATATTTTCTGGTCATGCAGAGAACTACACTCTTTCCTTGTCCACTTGCATAAGGCCCTTCAACAATTGATATCTTCTATTATACAATGGCAAGAAAGAATCCTGTGCTCTGATTCGTCAGGCTGGCACTGGACCCGTGATGTTATCCTGGCATAACATCACGGCTCTAGTCCCAGCACACACACTGACCACATGAAATGTAAACAAAGGGGAAAAATCACTGCACAGCTATTACTTTCATCTCCGTTACCACACCGAAGAAAATCGCCTGGCGTTTTCTTCATCGTGCTATAAATTCCTCTCTTACACAAAACAGCAAAAGCCAGCACAAAACTGTGACACATATCCAAGCCCACCCCCATCCCAAAAAAAAGTTCTTATTTTTTAAATCCACCGCCTTGAAATCTGTGTAATTCGGAAGCGCTTCACAACCCAGCCCGATCCCCACTCGGCAACCCGATTCCCTCTGAACAATGCGCCTGGTCAGTGAGCGAGCGAGCATGTCATTAACAGACACTGCGTGTCTGTCTTCAAACTGCTTCCTCGCTCGCTTTCAAACCACTCTTCTTGTTTCTTTTTTTTTCAATGACACCATCCACTACAGAAAATAAAAATAAATTCTCCTTGCCGTTTCCCTACCTCGTCTCCTTCTCGGAGAAATGTTCTACAGAGAGCGAGCCGGCGAACAAAACACGTGGGGCATGGAGGGCTTATGATTCCCAAGTTACCACCAGCATTTACTCACCACACAGATCAGACACAAAATGAAAACCTGAATTTTAAAAAGGATAGAGGCACAGTAACAAATCAAGCACCAGCCTCTAAGGTGTTATGCTGAGAAGAGTTGCTTAGTTACTAGGAGGACTGCAGAAACACAGCTCCACCTGCTGGCTGGAAGTGTAAATCAGCACTATTTTCCAATAAAGTAATCCTCGCATATACAAAAATGACCAAAAATCAATTTTAAATTAACTTTTCATATCTTTTTTTAATATTACAAATGAGCCATTGTATAATAGGAATAACACTCAGGGTGTGTGTCGTGCTGGGATAACGTCACTTCTGGGGTGATTAGTCGCCTCTCGGCCCTGCGGCCTCGTGCCTAATCCGCCAGGCGTGGCGTTATCCCAACACCTGTTCCTCTATATATTCCTTTAATTCTTTACTGGGGCCTCATTTGTTTTTGTTTGGGATAGTCCACAGGAATTTTTAGACAGCCCTCCAGAAAATTCCTTAATTTGACCTTATTAGCCACCAAGATGGCTATCACGAAAAGTTGGGGTTCTCCCTTGCCTCCTACACTAGATACTTGGCATCAGATAATGATAGATATCTATAAGATGGAGAGACTAACTGCCAGCATTAATAAGTCTCATGAGACATTTGAGAATATGTGGAGAAGATGGGTCCTTTACATCTCACCTCTCAGGGCAGACTTCCAACCATGACCCAAGCTGTCTCACAAAGCATCTGTTTATTACAAAAAAAAAAAAGTCAACTGTATTTTTATTTATTTATATGTTCTCAGCCAAGGCGACAAATTAAATAATATAACCTACAGAATGGCAGTGCACTTGTACGTTAATTGTTTATGTCTATTTTTAAGTTATTTTTGTCTTCTGATGTTGTATACGTACCTGTCTACCAACACAAAATAAAGATTGAAAGTTTAAAAAAAAAAAAGGAAATGCAGGAGTTAGACAGATGCAGAGTCG
Organism: Neoceratodus forsteri; assembly: GCA_016271365.2. NCBI lineage: Eukaryota > Metazoa > Chordata > Ceratodontiformes > Ceratodontidae > Neoceratodus > Neoceratodus forsteri. Next base: position 941,255,020 of record CM028133.1, on the reverse strand, counting down.
GAAGGGCAGTGAAGTACTGAACTTCACGCCAATCCCACCTCCAACCTGCAGAGATGGATAGGCATTGGGGTATGCGTTTGGGTTGTTGCCCATAACATTGATGCCATTTCACCACACCCTATCCTGCAGACACCAACAAGTGTTGAGGTGTGCCTTGGGGTGTTCGGCTTAACAGTCACCCCACTCCATAAGAACATACACTGAAATGGGTGCAGTATAGGAGAATGGGATGAACTCTGGGAATGAAGAGTCCAAGGCACACCTTGATGCCTGTCACTGGCTGCAGGGTGGGGGTGGGGGTGGAACGGCATGAGCATTACAGTCGGCAATCCAAAGGCACATCCCTGATGCCTGTCAGTCTGTACAGGGAGGGACATTATGGTTAGAAACCCTAACACCCCCGGTGTTTGAGGGTATTTGCACCACAAATTTTCAACATGGCCTTTTTGTGACCCCCACCTCGTGAAAGCATTTAGGACCTCTTCTCAAGAACAGTGACAGTGTGATTTTGTCAATGTGTACCGAACTTTGAGTTCCCACAGCGACCGTGCCATTGTGCGCCAGATGTACAGAGACATAGATCGGGCAGAATGTGAAGAATGACAGCTGCACCATTCATAGGGATGTGTGAAGAGATGGTAATGTTGAAAATTGGTAGTGAAAATATTAAAAATGCTCGAACTTCTGAGTGTACGAGGAAACTGAGCAACACATGTGCGTAACACAGTCATTTAGTGGAATTATTTCACCAAACTTTCAACATAGGCATCTTGTGACCTCTGCTCATGAACACTGTCACTATAATTTTCTAAATCTGTCCCGAACATTGATTTCCCACCGCAACCGCGCTATTCTGTGCCAGATGTGTAAATGCATATTTCGGGCAGGATGTAAAAAATGACAGCTGTACTGTTCATAAGGAGGTCTGCAAAAATGCCAATGTTGAAAATCTGAAGTGATAGTACTACGAATTTGTGAAGTTACAAGGGTGCGTGGAAACTGCGCAACGTACGCTTGTAACACAGTTATTTAATGTACGTTTGTCACCACATTTTCAACATACGCATTTTAGGACCTCTGCTCATGAACAGAGTTACTGTAATTGCACACATGAACATACATATGAACATACGAATCTGCCAGCAGAACAGACCAATCGGTCTATCTAAGTCTGCCCGAGTGTGCAGCTAGCACCCTAGATTGCAGCTACCCCAGCCTCCTCCCCCTCAGTTCCTCCCCCGCTTGTCCAAGCCCCACCCCCTGACTCTTCCTCTTGCTTTATCCCACTCCTTCTTAAAACTATTGACTGTCCTATATGTTACCACCCCCCTCGGCAGTGCATTCCAACTAGACACCACCCTCTCAGTGAAGTAATGCCTTCTTATTTCCCTCTTGAAACGTCCCCCTTCCAACCTTAGTCTGTGCCCCCTCGTCTCTCTTCCACTCCTCAGTTTAAACACCACCTCGGTGCTAGGTTTATTTACCTCCCCTCAGGTATTTAAATGTTTCAATCATATCCCCCCTATCCCTCCTCTCCTTCAGTGTGTACATGTTCAGCCCGTTCAGCCTAACTTCATATTCCTTTCCTTCCATCCCCTTTAACATTTTTGTTCCCTTCCTTTGCACCCTCTCTAGTAACTTTATATCTCTCCTCAGGTATGGCCTCCAGTATTGCACACAGTATTCCAGGTGCGGTCTGACCAATAATCTGTAGAGAGATAGGATCACATCCCTGTGTCTGGATGAGAACCACCTTGCGATGCACCCCATCATCCTGTTTGCCTTCACTGCTGCTCTCCTGCACTGGGCTGAGTTGTTCATGCCCCCAGTTGCCAACACCTCTAGGTCCTTCTCCTCCTCTCTGATCCCCAATCTCACCCCCCAACCAATAGTCCCTCTTCTGGTTCTTAGCCCCGAAGTGCATCAGCTTACAATTCTTTGCATTGAATCCTAGCTGCCACTTCACCGACCATGCCACTAGTTTGGTTAGGTCCCCCTGCAGTTTTTCCCATCCGTCCTCTTTGTCCACCACTGCCCCCAATTTGGTATCATCTGCGAACAGACTAACCCTGCTCCCCACTCCATGTGCTATATTGGAGATAAAGAGCCCAAATAGCACTGGGCCCAGCACTGACCCATGGGGCACCCTGCTTGTCACTGCTCCATGTGCCGAGAGCTCCCCCACCACCACTACCCTCTGCACCCTCCGCTGTAACCAGTTCTCTATCCATTTAGTCAGCTTTTTTCCCACCTCCACTGCCATCAGCTTCTCCCCCAGTCTCCCATGAGGCACTGTATCAAAGGCCTTACTGAAGTCCAAGTACAGGACATGTACCACATGGCCCCTGTCCAACTCCCTTGTCACCCAGTCATAATACTCTATTAGGCTGGTTTAACAATACCTCCCTGAGACGAACCAGTGTTGCCACCCATCTTGGAGGGCATTGCTCTCTATGAATGCCACCAGCCTCTGCTTCAGTATCACCTCCATAAGCTTACCCACTATGAACGTGAGACTGACCATCCGATAATTTCCTGGCTCCTCCCTAGGCCCACTCTTGTGTATGGGCAGCACATGAGCCACTCTCCAGTACTGGGGTACACCCCCTTTCCAGGGAGGCATTGAACAGATCTGCCAGTGGCTCAGCCAACAGCTCCGCCATTTCCCTCAGCACCCTGGGGTGGATGCCATCGGGACCTGGTGCCTTGTCCACCCTTACTGCCCTCAGCCCCTCTAGCACCCTACTACCTGTGATCACGTTGTCTGTTACCTCCTCCCCCCTTTCCCCACGCCCAGCCCATGCTGGTAGTGGACCATCCCTCTCCTTAGTGAAAACAGAGCAGAAGTACTCATTTAGAATTTCCATTTGCTCCTCCCCCTTTTCCACCCAATCTGCTCCCCGCTTTATCCTCACAATATGTTCCTTGCACTTCCTCTTTTCCCTGACATACCAAAAAAAGTCCCATTCCCCCTCCCTTTATGCCCTGTTCTAACCTTAATTGCCTGGAGGCCTTAGCTTTTTTCATCCTCCTGGCCATCTCCTTTGACCATCTCCTGTAAGCCTCCTTATCCTCTCCCTTCCCTGTTCTCCTGTACTTCCGGTATGCAGCCCTCTATGCCCTCACCCCTTGCAGCACTTCCTTATTCAGCCAGCATGGTTTCTTGGCTCTGCTCTTCTTACTCCTGGGCCTGGTGCAGGCTACTGTGGCCTCTGTTAGCCCAGTCTTTATGACTCTCCACTTTTGCTCTGCATCCATCCCCGGCCACATATCCTGGAATCTCCCTCGCAGTATTGCTCCCATCCTCCCAAAGTCCACCCTACTAAAGTCCACCACCTTAGTGCCTGTTCCTCCTGTCTCCCTGCCCAGTGCAAGAACGAGCCACACTGTTTGGTGGTTGCTACCTTCCAGTGGGTCCTCCACCCTTACCTCCCTCACCGCCCCCCCATTTGCCAGTACTAGGTCCAGAGTGCTACCAAGCCTTGTAGGCTCACTTACCAACTGCATCAGAAGACCGTCCTGGAATGCATCAAGAAGCACCTGCTCCCTGGTACTGCTAGTGGCTGGGGTGCTCCAGTCAACTCCTGGTAGGTTAAAATCCCCCACTATCACCACACTCCCCCTTCTACACACCCTTCTTATCTGCTCTGCCAACTCCCCATCTGGTTCCCCGGATTGGGCTGGTGGTCTGTACACCACTCTCAGCCTCAGCTTTCTGCTCTTGGAGTCCAGGAGCTGCACCCAAAGCACCTCTGCCCTCTCCTATTCTCTTCTCCCTCGTCTCTTATGCATTAAACAATGGCAAGAAAAAATCCTGGACTCTGATTGATCAGTCTTGGACTGGACCCATGATGTTATCCCAGCACAACATCACGGGTCTAGTCTCATCATTATGGCTGCTCTCATCATCATGGCTGCTCTCTTTTTTTGCATTTTCTCTTAAGAAACAAAAATATTTTTCCACACTAATAAAAACATTTTTTTAAATATTTTTTGTATTTTATATATGACAACGAGCCATCGTACAATAGCAATAATGCCCTCTAGGGTGTGTGTCATTTGGGATAACATCACGCCTCAGTTGGACGCACTTGGCCTGCGGCCTCATGCCCAACCACCTGAGGCGTGATGTTATCCCAGCACGACACACACCCTTGTAACCCCCCTACAAATGGGGTTCCCAAAAAGTCTTCCTTGAGCTTGCCTAAATGCTCACTGCCAGGCTGGCATCCTGCGTTTTAGCAGTTTAAATGTGATTACCAGAGCCTGTATAGCCTCTGTGTACTGTCTCTTTAAGAGCTGCCTAATTGCAGTTTAAGTCATCTGAGAGGGAGCTCTGTTGAAAGATGTAACTATTTGCTGAAAATCATTTAGAGTGATAATGGTAATGTAGTTTGTCTAACATGCTTTCTTTGCAGCAAGAACTGTTTTGTTTGTCTCCACTGTCTTGATCCAGGACTGCAAATTGGACCAATCAGTTCTGGTGGGACCTAAAATGTATCTGGACTACAGGAGCTGTCTGAAGTCAAAAGCTGTAGGAATTGTAGTTTTGAACTTTTTGCACCTTTTTTGCAACCGAAGGTGGAGCTCTTACTTTGACTGACAGACAAATCAGCCAACCAAACCTTTTGAATCTTGGGAAAGTCCTGGGCTGCTTGCAGTTTTCAGTTAGATCTAAGCTGGAAGCTGAACAAGAAGGAGCTGAAGTGATTCTGAGCAGCAATCCTGAGTGGATTCGCATAGGAGAACTGTGAAAAGGCTAAGTTTTTGGCCTGCATGTCGGTGTGCTGCTCCTGAGAGGGAGAGAAGAGAATTATTTTGGACTAAATCCAAGTTTGTGTGACTAAAGTAAGCTACTAAAGTGGGCCAGGCTCAATCTGAAGAAGACCAAAGATTTTTCTGCATATGATCGTCCTTTCAGGAGTTTCAGCTACCCCTGAGCTCCCGGTGTGTGCAGAGACTTTGCGATTGTGACCAGGGAGCGCTTTACCTGGTAGAGTAGAATTCTCTTACATGTAAATGTGCTATGAGTTGCTAGTGGGCCGTGAGTTAGTCCCCCACTGTGTGAACTGTGTTCTGCTTGCTGGAAGCTGTATCCAGCCCAAAACGGACTGCATCCGAATTTGTTACCATGTGGTCTGGGCCTTGCCAGACTGGCCCAGCCAGACTACCCACTGCACAGAGAAGCCATCGACAAGAGACCTGCCTGGGGATCTGCCCCCTGCTCCACGCTTGAACAGGAATGACGCCTCTGTGACTCATGTGGGCCCTGCTTTTCCTGGCATTCCAGATCAACCACCTGCAGTCTCGATTTTTGTCCAGCCTGTGTCCAGTCTTGGGTATCATGAGTAAATACCAGGATAGCTCCCTGCAACAACAGCTTAATCTGAGTGTGTCATCTGATTGTCTTGTTGTTTCGTTTCTTATGAACTGAGCCCTCTGGCTCTGGATTACAAATATTGTGTACTGTGCATGTTGTGTTTTCCATCACAGGGCCTCAACCAGCTGCGACGCGCCAACCCCGGCAACAGTCCTGGCTAGCTCCATCTCTTTCTCCACCTGGGTACCCAGAGGTGTGACTGTGTGGGGACTCAAAGTGCATGCATAACTGCTTGACTGATATAACCTTTAAGCTAATTAACCTGATTTTGCCCCTCCTTGCTCAAGTCCCTGAATAAATCAGATCTAACTTTTCTGCATGTAATCTGACTGTGGTTCCAGTTTGTGCTCAAAGTACTGTACTGTTGCTATTTGCTGTGCATAACCTTGTTTTACAGGGGTCCCCAGGGTCTAGCCAGAGGAACCAGCCCTGGTGGTAAGTGCAAACAGTGTGGGTACTTGTGTGGTGTACCAGGGTTGTTGTGAAAGTGATTATTGCAGTGTTCTGAGCCACTAGAGGGGAAAAGAGGGGGTTATAGTGTCCCAGAGGGCTGTGCCAGGTTAGCTACCACTACACCCTGATCTCCAGGTGGAGGCACCTGTTTCAGAACTCAGGCCCTTAACCTGCTACTCAGCAGCAGGCAGAGGTAGTAGCCCTTGGGATAGTGCCACCTATGGGTTACATCTTGGAGGCTCACCGCTGGGATTTTGTGTCTTCTAGTGGCCAAATTTGTGAATTGCTGTTAAAAATAAATGGCTACCCCAACAGAAGTGACTGTACACCAGTTGGTGGGGTGGTGTACTGGGCAGGAGATCGATGCCAAAAATGCTATACTTATCCTGGATATTGCCCTGGATACCAATAAGAACACTGTAGAGGGAGCACTTTCCAAGGTTGAATGTTTACAAAACACTGTGGTGGTGGGTCGACAGGCTAATCTACTCACCCAAAGTTTCATGGCGTTAGTAGAGTGTAAGGACCCAGTAGACAGTTCCAAAGTGCCACAGACTATCACTCCCGAAGGAGCCCTCACTGCCTGAAGAGTGATAACTAAAGACAGTAAAGACCCCAGGGAGAATGAGCCTCCCTCCACTATCTGAGACTTTTGAGGAGAAATTTGCTAAGTTGTTGCTGAAGGAAGGGAAAACTGTGGAGGACTTAAAGAAACTATTCCTGCCACCTGAGGGTGTTCCTCCCCCAACACCCCCTCCCACACCCAGTATTGCTCCTCCTTCTGTGCCCATGCCAATTCTGGCTCCTATGTCTGTACCTGCCATTAGTCACGACTCTTACCGAAGGTTGAGAATCTTCTCCGGCATCCTCCCCGCCCCTCAAGGGGAGGATGATTGGAAGACCTGGATAGATTGTGTTGCCCCTTTGGTACCTGAATGGCAGTGTGCAGAGGCTGAGAAACAGAAAAGGATCATAGAAACTTTGAGGGATCCCACCCTAGAGGCCATTAAATTTCTGAGGTCCACAAACCCTGATGCATCTGCCCAGAAGTAACTATCTGCACTTGAAGGCAATTTTGGGAGCATTGAGTCAGGGGAGAACTTGATGTGGAAATTTCAAGGTACAAAACAATGGTCAGGGAAAAGTTTGTCTGCATATGTTACTCATCTGGAAAGAGCGCTGCAGAAGGCTTACCGAAAAGGTGGGGTAGCCGCCAGTGACTTAAACCATGTGAGGTTGGGGCACATACTGCAACATGCAAAGCATTCTAAATTATAGCTCCTTCAATTAAGGCTCCCAGATAGAAGGGGTAACCCACCGGACTATTGTGACTTGATAAAAGAACTCCAAGAGGTTGAAGATGAAGAGGGGGACTGTAATTCTAGGGTGAGTGCAGCCCAAGTGATCACGGCATCAGAAGGCCCTTCCAAAGTGGGGACCAATGGGGGTGTGCCGCCATGGGATGAACTGCTGAGAGAGTTCAGGGAAATAAAAAACAGTCTCTTATGAAGGCCGCTCCTGCAAGTACAGGCACCGACCCTTATCCAACTGCATCTGCTATGGGGGTGGGAGTGTCCACCCAGGCATCTCCTGTGACAGCAGCTCGAAACTCAATGTCTTGACTATGAAAGTAAGAGAATTGACAAGATGTCTCCAAATGCTCACCACACAGCAGACAGAGATGGCACCAAGGTTTTCAGTTGGTAGTACCATTGCACCAGCTCCCAGTGTGATGCCTTGGCCATCCCAAATCCCAGAAAACATATTTTGCCATAACTGTGGGAAAGATGGGCACATGAAGAGAGAATTCAGTTCCACAAAAGACCTAGGTAAAGTTGTATACAGGCTTCAAGGAGAGCTTCAGAGAGCGAATCAGTGGTCGAAGAGTGCCCAAAATGACCGCAGTGAGAGTTCAAGAAGTAGTAACTCAAATCCCTATGTGGCTAAATTATCTTTCCAGGCCCCTGCTGCTGTCCCTCCAGACTGGTCCAAAATAGTGGGCCCTTCAATGGAGACTACCATGGCTGTGAATGGCATTCCTACTCAGGCTGTGTTGGACAGTGGGTCGCAAGTGACCATTGTATTTAAGGACTGGTATGACAAACACTTATCTGCTGTGCCCTTATAATCCCTGGAAGGCCTACATGTGTGGGGGCTGAGCGACAAGTCTTATCCTTACCTAGGATATGTCCACCTCTGGTTGTCATTTCCTGCAGCTGTAACTGGTGTAGAGGAGCAAGTCGAGACACTGGCCTTAGTGTGTCCCCCTACTGGACTGTATGATGAGGTTCCCCTGTTAATTGGGACCAATGCCCATATGTTTGGGAGACTGGCACAACTCTGTCACGAGAAACAAGGGTGACGGACTGGGAGGACCCTAAGAATTCCCGCTCTGATCAAGAGGGCCTATGATTTGCAACAGAACCCCGAGAGAGTGGACCAGGATGAACCAGTAGGGATCGTGTGGAAGAAGGATCCCGATTCAATGGTACTGGCCCCTAACGCCCAGTGTACCATTCAAGGGGAGGTCCGCCTCCACAAAGATGTCAAGAACAAAATACTGATGTTGGACATGCCAAGTGATGGAAAATTGCCGGATGGATTATTGGTTAAGCCCAGCATCTTGCCAGCTCGTACTCATGCCTATGCATGATGAGTGATGGTCCAGATTCATAATGTGTCAGATTGGGAGATCCGGGTGAACAGAGGATGCACCCTAGCTATGGTACACTGCACAGACACTGCAGTGTTGGCCAGCAACAAGCCCCCTGGCAAGACAGATAGAGTGACTCCTGACTTGTTTGATTTTGGTGACTCCCCGTTGCCAGCTGAATGGAAGACTAGAATTAGCCAGAAACTTGCCCAGAGAGATCAAGTGTTTTCATTGAAGGAATGGGACATGGTATGTGTCCAGGGTGCGGAGCATCACATATGTCTGCATGATGAATGGCCATTTCGAGAGAGGTCTCGATGCCTAGCAACTGCAGACATAGACGATGTGGGAAGACACTTGCAGAAAATGCTCGCGGCTGGTGTGATACAAGAATCCAGGAGCCCATATGCTTCTCCCATTGTGGTTGTGCGTTAGAAGAATGGAACAATACGAATGTGTGCGGATTATCGGACCCTCAACAGGCGGACCATCCCTGATCAATACACCATGCCCCATATACAAGATGCTCTGGATTGTTTGAATGGGAGCAAACGGTTCTCGGTGTTGGATCTTCGCAGTGGATATTACCAGATTCTGATGGCTCCAGAGGACCATGAGAAGACAGCCTTCATCTGTCCTTTGGGGTTCTACGAATTCCGGAGAATGCCACAGGGGATATCGGGTCCCCCAGCTACCTTTCAGCGACTGATGGAACGAGCGGTGGGAGACATGAATTTGCTGGAATGCCTGGTGTGCTTGGACAATGTCATTGTGTTTGGGAGCTCCCTAGCGGAACATGAGAGTCGACTATTCAAAGTACCAGACTGACTGGAAGATTTTGGCCTCAAGCTGTCCATTGACAAGTGCCAGTTTTTCCAAACCTCTGTGAAGTATGTGGGGCACATAGTGCCTACAGAGGGGATGGAGACTGATCCTAGTAAAGTTGAAGCCTTGACTACTTGGCCCCATCCCCACAATTTGAAAGAATTACAATGTTTCCTGGGATTCTGTGGCTACTACCACCAGTTCATAAAGGACTATTCCAAAGTTATTCGGCCACTCTTGAATCTTGCCCAAGGTTAGCCTCCTACCAATCAGAAATACAAGAAAGTGTCCGACAAAGAACCAGACAAAGCATATTTCTACCCAGGTGAACTTTTCGCATCCTGTTGGACGCCTGACTGTGAAGCAGCTTTCCACGAAGTCATATACCAGTTCACCCTTGCCCCCATCCTCGCTTATGCTGATCCCACCAAACCCTATGTGCTGCATGCTGACCCTAGTCTGCAGGGTCTAGGAACTGTACTGTATCAAGACCATGAGGATGGTTTGAGACCAGTGGCATTTGCCAGTAGGAGCTTGACCCCGTCAGAGCGAAATTACCCTGTGCACAAGTTGGAGTTCCTTGTGTTAAAATGGGCCATTGTCGACCAGTTTCATGATTACCTCTATGGGGCGAAAATATTGGTGAGAACTGACAATAACCCACTGACCTATGTACAGACTTCAGCTAAGTTAGACGCCACAGGGTACCGGTGGCTTTCTGCATTTTCAACATATGATTATGCTGTCAAATAAAGACCGGGCCTGAATCGTATTGATGCTCATGCCCTATCCCAGAGGCCCATTTCCAAGAGCGACTGGGTCAGGCTGTCTGAACCTGACATCCGAGCATTGTGCCAAACATTTGATAGAAATGAACAGATGTCTATGGACACAGCGGACTGCTTAGCAATTTGCTTGGGCCCCTCTGACACCTGCATACTGGCTGCGTATTGCCACTTTTCTGCTCTAGATATTAGTGCACCACCTCAGTTTGACAATGACAGCATGCAATGGGCTCAATCCCCATATCCTATGATTCAGCAGCACTTGACGCTCTCTGCAGGACAAGATGTGTCCAAGTTATGCTCTCTGATCTGCGAACCACTTTATTGTTTAAAGAAGGCCTCAGGTTGAAGCTGCTTAATCAGTTGTTGTATAGAGAGACAGTAGATTGGGGTGGCCAAATAAACAAGCAACAACTGGTCTTGCCCACAGCCTTCAAAGATTTGGTACTGCGGTCCCTCCACAATCATATGGGCCACCTCGGTATCGACTGGACCCTTGACCTAATATGATCTCGATTCACTGGCCCAAGATGGGGGCCGACGTTGAGCACCATGTAAGGACATGTAGTCACTGCCTGCAGAGAAAAGCCCTGCCTCAGAGGGCTGCCCCCCTTTTCAACATTACTACCAGCACCCCAATGGAACTAGTCTACATAGACTTCTTGAGTATAGAGCCTGATCAGCGAAACATTGGCAATGTGTTAGTGGTTACCAACCATTTCACACGGTATGCACAAGCTTTTCCCACCAAAGATCAAAAATCATCTACCATGGCCAAGGTGCTAGTGGAAAATTTCTTTGTCCACTATGGTGCCCCCAACAGTGAATTCACTCTGATCAGGGCCAGGACTTTGAGAGTTGGCTAATCAAAGAAATGCTCTCTCTATGGGGGGTGCGAAAGTCAAGAACCACCTCTTATCACCTGCAGGGGGATTCTCAACCAGAATGCTTTAACCACACCCTGCTAGACAGGCTAGGCACCCTCCACCCAAAAGATAAGCATAAATGGAGCCAGTAAATTAGCACCTTGGTACATGCATACAATTGCAGGAAGAATGATGCTACCGGGTTCTCTCCCTACTGCCTCAAGTTCGGGAAAGAGGCCCGGCTGCCTGTTCATGTCTGTTTTGGGGTTTCTCCCGATGGGGTCCGAGCCAAAGATTCCCTGCAATATGTTCAAAAACTTAAAGCTCAATTGAACTGTGCCTATCAACCGGCCCAGACAATGGCTGCCAAAAGAAATCTAGCCAACAAAGAGAGACATGATAGAAAAGTAAAGGCTCAAGAGCTTAGGCTTGGAGACCGTGTGTTGTTGCGAAATTTAGGATTGCATGGTAAATACAAAATTGCTGATCGATGGCACCATCTTCCCCATATCATAGTTGGAAAGTTGGATGATTTGCCAGTGTACAAAGTGCTCCCAGAGAATAACTCCAAAGCTGTCAAGACCATGCGCCGTAACAACTTGCGACCTATTGGTCAAGTTATAATTGAGGCTGAACCCGCCAAGATTGATTTCCCTGGACAAGTGACTCATGCTGCTGCAAGAAAGAAACAGAGTCAGCCTGACCCCGTGGTTGCCGATTTAAGACTTCCCCGACAGCAGGCCCAGAATGATAGTGACTGCCAGTCTAACTCGGATGATAGTGAGTGTGATAATGCCTATTACCCCTCATATGAACTGAGTCAGTTGTTTCATGGAAATCCTATGTTGAATTATGGGGATGAAGCTGGGCATTCTGGACTGTGTAACGCCCCGGCATCATTCTTGGAGCCAATGCTCCCTGAAGGTGAAGTGCAAAGTATCACGTCTGAGGATGCTGAGTCTTTGTGTATTGTAGAACTATATGATTTGCCTGAAGGAGAGGCTGATGGTATGTGTCTTTCTGGTGAAATGCCAGAACTTGAGGAACACTATGAGAGTGCTGACAACCCCCCTTCAGTGCCAGAGTGTCTTCAAAATGAGTCAAGTGTTGTAGAAACAGAGACTACAGAGCAAGGGGCTGACAGTGCTCCCAGCTTGGACATTCCCCTTCGTGCAGAGGCACCCCTCACAAGTATTGAAAGCTCCAAGACCATTGCTGAAAGTACAGAGACTGTGGTTGTTCACCCCAGAAAGACTGGCCAAACTGTCAAGCCAGTGGTGCACCTCAGTTACGATTCCCCCGGAAGGCCAGTGGATTTGCCTCTCAATGTAGTCCACAAAGGTGTTTATGTTTCTCAGAGCTCACTGCCCAAACTGAGCTTGATGGCCCATTCCAGGTTACTTGTTTTGCCCTTTCACTATGGTGCCCCTGCCCCATCCAGCCCCAAGTTAGCTGATAGGGAAGGGCCCCCTCTTGCATTGTTTGGAGTACAAGAAGTTATTACATGATTCTGTATAGTAATGTTCAGTTCACCTGTGTGATATATGCATAATGTATTGTCAGAATGGAAATGATATAGTGGAGTACATTGAAATGTATAGTAAAGTGACAAGTTATGCCAAATGATGAATCAGATAGTACTTGTATAGCATGCTAATGGTATAAATGTCTTGTATATGTTGCATTTTCAATGTTATGATTGTACAGACTTGATGCGAACGCCAAGTTTGCCCAGGCAGGGAAGGGTATAACACCCCTACAAATGGAGGTTCCCATAAAGTCTTCCTTGAGCTTGCTTAATGCTCACTGCCAGGCTGGTGTCCTGCGTCTTAGCAGTTTAAATGTGATTACCAGAGCCTGTATAGCCTCTGTGTACTGTCTCTTCAAGAGCTGCCTAACTGCAGCTTAAGTAATCTGAGAGAGAGCTCTGTTGAAAGATGTAACTATTTGCTGAAACTCATTTAGAGTGATAATGGTAATGTAGTTTGTCTAATATGCTTTCTTTGCAGCAAGGACTGTTTTCTTAGTCTCCACTATCTTGGTCCAGGACTGCAAATTGGACCAATCAGTTCTGGTGGGACCTAAAATGTAATCAGACTACAGGAGCTGTCTGAAGTCAAAATCTGTAGGAATTGTAGTTTTGAACTCATCGATCCTACCCTTTCTCCCCATGCTTGCACACGGTACTGGGAGTGCCTCTGAGAATGCCACCGTCTCCTCCACCCCCTTACACTGCCTGCCCAACTCCTAGAACCTCCACTCTCTACTTCCACAGTATCCCCCGCCAAGTCATTTGTACCCACATGCAACACTAAATGAGGTTTCTTCCTCTCCCTTGCTGCAGATTTGAGCAGTACCTGCCCTGCCCCTCCTACAGTCAACCCGAGGATAGCTTCAAACCAAATACGGCTGTGCCTCCCCCCCTTCCGCCCCATCTCACCGCTTTCAATATAGAATCCCCCAGGATGAGCACCCCCATCCCTTACCCTTTTCCCTTCTAATGCCCCTTCCACCACCCCAGTATTCGTTCTTCCATGCCCCTTACCTCTGCTAGCTGCACCCTCTGTGACTTCTGTATCTGCACCCCCTACTTCTGCCTCACCCCTTTTCTCTGCCCTATTCCTCCCATCCCCCTTGAACTCCTTCCCAGCCTGACTACTTCCTAATGGGCTTCCCATGTCGACCTCCCATCCTCCCCTACTGATTTCCAACCCTTCTCTACCCCCGGTGTTGTCGATTTAGAACCCCCATTCCCTTCGACCCCGATAGTGATGCCCCTCCTGTCCTTACCCCTTCTGAAGCCTTCTATCCTCCATTAACCCCCTCCTTACTAGGCCCCTTCTACCCTTTTGTCCTTGCTATCTCTTCCCTACCTGCTGTCGTCCCTCTCATGCCCCGCTTGTCCCCCCTTCAGTATGTTCCTGCTCCCCCTCTCTCTCCCATAGCAGAGGCTCGAATCTATTCCTGAGCCGATACCCCTCCTATATCTTCCCTCATTGGTTCCCCTCCTACTTGTTCCTCTCTGTGCCCACCCTGGTCCCACCCTACCCGCAGCCATCTGCTCTCCCCTGGTACCTCGTGGTCTCTTCCTCCCCATCACGAGCCCCCCTCGCCTCGGCACCACCTCTCTCTTTTGCTAGTGTCTCGATACTGGGGTCAGTTTCAGTCCCTAGTTGTTCTTCCTCTGCCCCCGCCATCCCTATTTCTCCCCAGCCAGGATGCCTACCATACTCATCTGCCCTGTCACTTAGACTCCTCCCTAACCTCCACAGTTCCTCCCTCAAACTAGCCAGTTGTCTACAGACCATACACCCCCCCATCCTCCAAGCCCAGTCCAGGATCATGGTAGACCCACACCCTGTACACCCCACCACCATTCCAAAGATGCCCGCCCTATTGACATGTGGCACCAGCCCCATTTTGGCTCCCATCTTATATTAGGAGCTCTAACTCCCAGTTTCTGTACCCTACTACAACTGTTAGGGCCCTATTTACTCAAATTCCTGTTCCCCCACACTAGTCCCCCTACTGCCCCCTTGCCGACTGGGTTAATTCAGTCTCGAATCTCATCCATTACATACTGTATTACTGTAGCAATCCTAAAGCCTCCTTGTCTCTTTTTCACCCCTCAGCTACCATACTTTTTGTTCTCAGCCCTCATAGTTTCACTTAGCCCAGTTAGAAATTGTATTGCATGACAAGTATTACTCAGCTCAGTTAGAGAAATAAACAGAACAACTAAATCTGTATTATTACAACAATCCTAAAAGTATTCAATCATTGCTTTGTCTCCACCCCAGAGACTGTGCCGTAATATAGGACCACACAGGACCCTGGGCAGGTGGGTGGGCAACTCTAAAGTCCCGACAGAGCTCCACTGAGCTCGCTCACTCCCCCTCTCTCACTCGCTCATTCTGTTTCTCTCGGCACTGCAGGTTGCCCTTTTGTACTGGGCTTCTGCCTGCACTGACACCTTTTCTTGCCCACAAAGAAATCCACAGCAATCCTGACAGAGCTCCGTTGAGCTCACTCACTCCCCCTCTCTCACTCGCTCGTTCTGTTTCTCCCGGCACTGCAGGCTGCCCTTTTGTACTGGGTTCCTGCCTGCATTGGCGCCTTTTTCTGCCCACAAAAAAACTTGCAGCAGTCCTGACAGAGCTCCACTTAGCTCACTCACTCCCCCTCTCTCACTCACTCCCCCTCTTTCACTCACTCACTCGTTCTGTTTCTCCCAGTGCTACAGGCTGCCCTTTTGTACTGGGCTCCTGCCTGCATTGGTGCTTTTTCGGCCCACAAAGAAATCCGCAGCAGTCCTGACAGAGCTCTGTTGAGCTCGCTCACTCCCCCGCTCACTCACTCATTCTGTTTCTTCCGGTGCTGCAGGCTGCCCTTTTGTACTGTGCTCCTGCCTGCATTGGCACCTTTTTCTGCCCACAAAGAAATCTGCAGCAGTCCTGACAGAGCTCCATTGAGCTCATTCACTCTCCCTCTCTCACTCGCTTGTTCTGTTTCTCCTGGCGCTGTAGGCTGCCCTTTTGTACTGGGCTCCTGCCTGAGTTGGTGCCTTTTTCTGCCCACAAAGAAATCCCCTGAATTTAGAATCTTCCCCTTAATTTTAAATTAAGGGTGTCTTAAAAATAAGTTTGTAAAACCCAAATCCCTTAATTTTCCTTAATTACTTGAACGTAATATACTGAATGAAAATTAAGGTACTAATTAATGGTTACATTAACAAAAAAATTATGCTGAATTCAAATTATGAGAAAACAGTGAAAGTATACATACAAAGAATACCAATATACATTAATAACAAGGGTGCCAATGCACCAACGTGCGGAAAGTACGCACCAGAGGCATGTACCCTGCCCTTGCAGCTCCACAGCCGAGGTGTGCACAGGCTGGTATTCACCAATGTCCACCACCTGTCCATGGACCCACCCCTGGCGCGCCGATATGTGCAGGGCAGATGGGGGTGGAATAGCAGATCCAGGCAGGCAGCTGTAGTAAATCTGATGATAGCGCATGGGGGTATCTGGCCCCTGTTTTAGGGTACTGTTGTATTTGGTGGCTGAAAATAAGTACCTTAAACACATCAGGGTCTTGGTATTAAGAAAAACATGCACCACAGAAATTTAGGCCTTCTCTGTTTACTTCCATTCAGCTCAGACACAAGGGGAAAACTGTTCTCAACACACACGGGAAGAGTTACAGGAAATGCATTCTCTTAAAGCTATACTAACATGTCTTAAAGCTGCACTACACATAACAATCCCTCCTGATTTAGTTAGAAAGTATGTAAGTCAATAATTCATAAAATAGTATGAAACTATTCAAATTATTACTCAATGTCCCTTTTAGGCATGTCATTAGGCTATATCTCTACAAGTCCATCCTCTTTGGTGGACGTCTTACATGTCCTGACCAACGTAGTTGGACTGGAGTCTGTTGCACTGGAATCTGATTAGCATCAGCCACATCTTGTCTCAATTGCTGTAGTTCCACTATCTGTTCTTGTTCTGGAACAAATAATGCTGGATAACTACCCCGACTCTAGGTATCCCATTTTATTCTGGCTCGCGCATGTGCAGCAAACATATTGCGGTAGTAGCAGATTTGGAGGCACGGTCACTGTTGGGTGAATGCAGGGCACACATCAGTAGGTGTGTCCCTCATTCCCCAATCAGGCAGCATGCAGGCACCACATCAGCAATGTGGAATGTGGCCACCAGATCTAACAAAAGGTCAGCTGCAATGAGAGCGGAGCTCTCATGCAGCGTGTCCACAACACGCCTCCCGACGTGCATGCAACACTGCTGCCACCTCCTGTCAGAATGCCAATGGGGAGCCCACTCCCCGTCAGCATAATAACCCCCCTTCCATTTACATGGCGCTGAGGGGTGCCCACCCCTCAGCATCATGCTCACCCCAACAGTTTTTCTTGCTGACGGAGGCCCCAATCCTCGGCCGGCTTCAGTGCCTGAGGATGTTGCTGATGGGGAAGCCCACCCCCATCGGCATTATGTAACACCCCCTGCTTTTTGTTGTGTGCCAACAGAGGTGCCCAATCCACCATTGGCTACCGCTGCCCCCAACCCAAAAAAGAGTCCATTGACATGCTGGGAGCATACCCCAGCATGCCACATGCCTCTGTTAAAAAAAAAAAACAGTCCCACGATGTTTTTTTTTCCCCCTGTCAAAAAAGAAAATGGTCCCTCGCGGTCTCCTTGCCCCCCTCCCACAACCCGCTTTCACCCACTGCACACCCTGCCTCCCCACACCCCCCTCACCCCATACTTACCTCCAGAGTCCGGCACGATGATCTTCGGTGGACCGGGAACACGTCTGCACTCTTCAAAGCTGACCGCGAACTGAAGAAATGCCAGTAAGCTGTATAATGGAATAAATAGGGTTTTTTCAACTTTGATGCATATCTCAGGCATTTTTTGGAATTTTGGCACCACATTTTCTAAATGGGGTTTTTGGGACCCCTCCTTATGAATTCTGGCACTGTCATGGCGTTAATCAGCCCAAAAGGTGATTTTGCGGTCACTGCGCAGAATCACCTTTTGGGACCCATTAACGAAGTGACAGTGCCAGTGTTCATGAGGTGGGCTCTCAAAAAGCCTATGTTGTAAATCTGATGGAAAAAATTCCCCAAATTACTGTTTTATGAGCGTGCGTTGCGCAGTTTCCACGCACGCTCGTAACTTCGTGAATTTGTAATATTTTCATTTCAGATTTTCAAAATTGCCATTTTTCCACTCCTCCTTATGAACAGTACAGCTGTCATTTTACATATCCTGGCCAAAATGTGTTTTCACACGTCCGGCGTAGAATAGCACGGTCGTTGAGCAAAATCAGTTTTCGGGACAGTTTCAGGAAATGACGGTGACACTGTTCATGAGCAGAAGTCCTAAAATGCTTATGTTGAAAATTTGGTGACAAAATTCCATAAAATGACTGTGTTACAAGTGTGCGTTGCGCAGTTTCCACGCACCCTTGTAACTTCGCAAATTTGCAATATTTTATTCCAGATTTTCAACACTGCCATTTTTTCACACCTCCTTATGAACAGTACAGCTGTCATTTTTCACATCCTGCCCTAAATGTGTTTTCGCACCTGTGGCGCACAATGGTGTGGTCACTGTCTGAAATCAACATTTCGGGCACATTAACAGAATCACACTGCCACTCTTCATGAGGGGAGGTCCCAAAATGCTTATATTAAAGATGTGGTTAAAAAAATCCCCAAAATAATTGGGTTACTGACGTGTGTTGCACAGTTTCTATGCATGCTCATACCTTCACCAATTTTTCATATTTTCACTCCAGATTTTCAACGTTGCCATTTTTTTACATCTCCTCATGAACAATACAGTTGTCATTTTCCACATCCTGCCCAAAATGTGTTGTCATCCCTGTGTTGCCAAATGGCATAGCCGCTGTACAAAACCACCTTTCAGCTAACAATCTGATAGTGCTGCTTTTTATGAGGTGGGCTCACAAAAAGCCCATGTTGAAAATTTGGAGTGAAAATACCAACACACTCCTACGATGTTAGGGTTTCCAACTGTAGCACCCCACCCTGTAGAGACTGACAGGTGTCAGGGGTGTGACTTGGGATCATCCACTGTAATGCTCACGCCATTCCACCCCCATCCCCACCCTGCAGCCAGTGACAGGCATCGTGGTGTGCCTTGCACTGTTCGGCCACAAAGTTCACCTCATTCCCCTATACTGCACCCACCTCAGTGTATTTACTTATGGAATGGGATAAGTATAATGCCCAAAGACCCCAAAGCAAACCACAACACTTGTCAGTGTCTACAGGGTAAGGGGAGGCAAAATGGCATGAGTGTTATAGCTGATGACCCAAAGACACACCCCAATGCCTGTCGGTCTCTACAGGGTGGGGGTTGGGTTGGCATCATTTTAATACTTCACTGCCATTCCTATTATGCATCTCTAACTCCAGCACTACCAATGCCAATGCCAGCGAGACAACATTCGGCATTGACAAATGCTTGTTTGTTCTGTCTCAATTCTAGTATGTAATTGGTACACATGTTTTTTCACTTTCCTCTGGTTAGTCAGTCAAACACTATAGACAACATTTCTGAACTTTTTCCCACCATGCCTTCTATCCATCTCTTCGGGCCTGCATACATCCTGACCCGCACATGATCATTGGGTTTGAAGGATCTGGTCTTAGGAAGCATTTCAGTTACTGACTTACAACCAAGAGGGTGAAGAAGGTCCAATTGAGTTTAACTCTGACATCCAAGCAACACTTCTGCAGGGGATATTCTCACGACACAATGTGGTGTTGTTCAATATATCGCAAGAAAATCCAAAAGGGCTAGTTGCATTGCCATCGGTGTAGTAGGATTAGCTTTGTCCATACTCTTTTTAAAAGTCTGAACCAGGTGTTCCACTTCACCATTTGAACTTGGATGGCAGGGAGGTGAGAAAATACTGCAGATACCACGTTGCTGGCAAAATGCTTGGAATTCAACAGACGTGAACTGTGGTCCATTATCCGAGACAATCACTTGCAGAAAAAACATGGGTAACAAAGATAGATTTCAACACTTTGATGGTGCTTTCAGTAGTTGTCGAAGACATTTGATGAATTTCTGGCCATTTACTATAAGCATCAGTTAAGAATAACCACATGGAATTTAAATAGGGTCCTGCGAAATCAATATGCAACCTTTGCCAGGGTTTTTCATGTCATTCCCACTGGTGAACTGGAGTTCTTGCCAGATTTCCCATCGATACAGCACAACCTTCACATCTTTGCACAACCTGGTGTATGTCTCTGTCAATGGAAGGCCACCATACATGAAGTCTGGCTAGGGATTTCATTTTAGAAATGCCTGGATGGCCTGCATGCAAATGAGTCAGCACATTTGAGTGATAACATTGGGGTACTATGACATGCAATCTCCATAGAAGACACCCTTCAGCAATGGACAACTGCTGTCTCTTTGTATAGTAAGGTTGTAGTTCAGCTGAACAAGTAGTGCCTTGCAGCCAATCCTCAAGCATATACTGATATACTTGTTTCAAAATTACATCTTGACTAGTCGTTTCTGCAATGTCCTTGGCTAGTACTGGAAGCTGATCTAACTGTTATAGCTCTGTTGCACACACAACAGTAGAGGCTTCCATATCTTTGAATTGCACTGGAAAACTTTCTGGCCCCACCTGGCATATTAATGACTCCTCTTTAAGTCCCACATCGAACTCCATTTCTGTGGATATTGGTAACCTTGACAAGGCATCTGCATTTCCATGCTGGTCATTTGGTTGGTATGTAACCTCAAAATTATAGGCAGACAAAATTAATGGCCATCGTTGAAGTCGGCTAGCAGCTGTCTCTGAAATTCCTTTTTCTGGACTGAAAATTGTTACTAGTGGCTTGTGATCCGTCTTCAGGTGAAACTTGCAACCTAGCAAGTATTGGTGAAATTTCTGGACTCCAAACACAATCGCTAATGCCTCTCTCTGGATCTGGGCATAATTCCTTTCAGCTGCAGTGAGTTTGCGTGAAGCGTGGACTATCAGCTTCTCCATTCCTTCTGGATCTGTATGGAAAAGGACAGCTCTTATAACCACAGGACTAGCATCACAGGCCAATGTGATAGGTAAGTTAGGGTCATAATGAGTTAAATTATTCACATCAGTTAAAGAGAATTGATGGCTTGAAGTGCCTTACTGTGGCCCTTGGTTCACTTCCACAGAGTACCCTTATGTAACAGTTCATTTAAGATAGCACATTTAGTGGCTAAGCCAGGTATGAAACGGTTATAGTAGCGCACCATACCTAAGAATGAGCGCAACTCTGAAACATTCTGTGGTTCAGGCATGTGCACAGTGGCTTCCACCTTTTCATCATTCAGATGAATTCCATCTTTGTCAATAGTGTGACCTAAGTACATGACACTTGGTTGACAAAATTGGCATTTTTCTCTCCTGAGTCTGAATCCACTCTGTTGCAATCTCTCTAAAGTCTTTTGTAAGTTAAGTAAATGTTCTGCTTCTGTCTTGCCCATGACAATGATGTCATCCAAATAACAAGCAACACCTGGTATGTGACCCACCATTTGCTCAATCACTTTTTGAAAAATAGCCAGTGCGGAACTAAGGCCAAAACATAACCATTTGTACTTGTACAGTCCTTGGTGTGTATTAATCACTACCAATTTCTGACAGTCTGTATCCAACTCCACTTGAAGGTATGCATCAGTAAGGTTCAGTTTAGAAAAACCCACACCACCATTCAGTCTATGAAAAAGTTCCTCTGGTAAGGGTAAAGGAAATACATCTGTGCTAAGTACTGGATTAAATATCACCTTAAAATTCCCACATATTTGAACCATACCACCTGGTTTAGATACCATGACAATTGAAGTGGCCCAGTCTGAACTTGAAACCTTTTCCAGTGCACCCACTTTTTCTAGTATGTCCAATTCTGCCCCAACCACCGGTTTTAAGGCAAAAGGAAGTTTCCATGGTTTACAAAACTTAGGTACTGCATTAGGCTTTGTAACTAGCTTTGCTTTAGCTGTTGTGCAACATTCCAGGCCATTCCACAACTTTAGATACATGTCTAATATCTCCCCAAGCTTTGGCGGACTACTGCTTTGTGGTACCTGGACAGCAGCAAGTAGGCCAAAATCTGCTGGATCAGTATGACTGTTTTGAAGAACCTGAGCATCTCTGCCCAAAATGTTGACACCCTTTTTTGAAACCAGAAAAGTTAAAGGTGTACTAGGAGAATCAGTCCTGCATACTAAAGTGGTAAACGAGCCCAGTGGCTGAATTGGTTGCCCTTCAAATGCATGCAGCAACTTATTACAAGGAGACAATGGTGGCTTATCCAGATCAGACCATGTTTTATGCTTAATAAAAGTAACTGGGGAAGCAGAGTCTACCAGTTGTGGCAATTGAAGTAACACATAGAAAGGAGGAACATCTTTAGTCTGCATTTGTGGTACAGTATGAAACACTGCACTGTCTGTGTTCTCCAAACTGATCACTGCAGTTCTCCTGCTTCTGCAAACATTAGCAATATTACCCTCACGTTTACATACATGACACTCAGCTTCTCTGAATTTGCACTGGTCCCTGCTATGCTGAGAAGACCCACATTAAGCACATTTGTACTAGCCATGCAGTTTGGGTGGAGTGGCTGAATTTTTCCTTGAAAACAGTGGTTCAGACTTAGGTTTGAGCTGTTTCAATTTGGGGTTTACTGCAGTTACTTGTACCTCATTTTTAGTGTCCATCTTAGCATGTGCTTCATTTTCTGCAGCCTCATACATTTGTGCCAACTGTAAAAGTTCATCAGCAGACTTCTTGACACTTACAGACAGGGGTTCAGTTAATTTATTTTTCGTGGAAGTCTAAAACTTCCAGGAGTCAAAATCTGGAAGTCATTCCAATTTTTGGGGAGTAAAAATACTTATAGGACTCCACCTTTGGAAGTCAATATTCTACAGAGGACAAATGTATGGATGTTAATATAATATATTAGTGGTAAAATACAATTTTTTTCAGAACAATCCATCATTTCTGACTTCCATGCCTGCAATTTTGTAAGTCATCTAATTGTTGGTTTTATATCTGGAAGTCAATTACTTCTCCCCTTTTTATTTTGGAAGTTTTTGCCTTATTTTTGGAAGTCAAATACTCCCAAAATGGAGTTAACTGAAGCACTGCTTACAGAAAGTAATTGCTGAATACAATGTTCATTATTCAACCCCATAAACTTATCAGCTAAATTAGATTCAAGATGCTCCCTGTTCCACTCACATGTGAGAGCTAAGCATTTGATCTCAGCCAAATAAGATTGTAATGATTGACCTGGTTTCTGTAGGTAACTGTAGAATTTATAACGTTCAACCCTTGGGAAAGTTATTAAACTGTATTGTGCATTCAATTTGGCCTTTAGCTCTTGATATGACAAATCCTCCGGATGGTCTGGTGCACACAGACTGCACAAATTGTTTGAAGGTTCCACTTCCCAAGAAAGTACAAAAAGCAGCTTGAATAAGTATATCCTGTCACTCAACATTTGCAGATTTTATGGCAGGATTAAGTAATAACCACTGATCAAACCGTCTGGACCATGTAATTTAAAACTTATATCTTAGTAGGAGTCAGTGTCAGCTAAGATTAAGTAGACAGATAACTTTATTAGAAGTAGAAGGGGTCTTATTTAGGGTTAAAAAAAAGAAAAGAAAGAAAGAAAGGCAGTGTGTGTTCTGTGCAGGGTAAAGGTACTGTATCAGGTGACTTTGCTAAACCAGTAGGAGGAAAGAGAGCTTACCTGGGGGTGTGGTTTAGACACTAGAAAAGCAGGTGAGTCAAATTACAACTTCCTGTTGCTAGCCTTTTTTCTTAGAAATTGCCCTCCATCCCACCCAAAGCCAGTTCTACGTTTATAGCCACTGGATTTAACTGTCAACAGGAACTTCCTGTTTGGTAGTAGGAAGGAAAGGATCATAGAGAAACATTGGTTTTGTCAACCCTGAAGTAGAAAAAGTAGCTCACTCTCCCCCCCTAGCTGCTGGTAGTGTGATACTGAGCAAGAAAGAAGGAGACTACTGAAGAAGATAGGAAGTTGCTATCCCAGAACAGAAAGGGTGAGAGTTGTAAGGAGAGGAGAGAGTAAGCATCCAGAAACAGTACAGGGGACACAAAATAAGACATGATAGGAGTGGTGCAGTGCAATGGCTGTGGGGCGGCAGTGTTCGAGGAGACATTCTGGAGGCTGCGATGCTGCCCTATTGTGCTTGCACCTCTCTGGTCTGAGAGAGGAGGTTGCCTGTCTCCAGGCTGACCTGGCTAGGATTCGTGAAACCTCCTCCCCCACCCAGGGACCACCAGGGCCAATGCCACTACCTCAGAGGTTGCCAAGAAAAAGGAGTGGCTGGACCAGGGTGGGCTCAAGGAGGGAGAGGGTGGTGGAACAGAGTTGCATTCCTCCAGCTGTACCTCTTCACAATTCATTCACTCTTCTGGTGGATAGTGGTTGCTCTATGGAGGCACCTGGTGGAGACCATGGAGGATGCTGGGGACCTTCACTAAGGAGACCCAAAGGAGGGTGGCATGGGACCCCACAGGGAAGGAAACAACTCCTGGTGGGGACTCAATCATTAGGGGTAGAAATGGGGATGATGGGAGAGGGAGGTGGAGTGCCTTCCTGGTGCCACGGCTTGGAGGGACAGGAGAATCCTCAGGATGGTGAGAAGCTGCACGAGGGAGGGAGCTGGATGTCATTGTCCACCGGGGACAAATGACCTGGCTAGGAATGGGATCAGAGCAGTGCAGAGGTTTGTAGAGTTGGGAAGGGGCCTTAGACAAAGAGAGCATACGGTAACCTTCTCGGAGGTGCTGCCTGTCTATGGCAAGGGACATGCTAGGGCACTTCTCACCAGGGAATTCAATGAGTGGTTGAAAAACTGGTGTGGAGCTCTGGGTTTTGGCTTCATTGGGGACTGGGGAGCCACCTGGAGGAATGCAGACCTATACTGGTGCGATGGTCTGCATCTGTCCAGGGGGAACCAGGATCCTAGGTGAGGTTTAAATGCTTCATTGGCAAGCATTTAAACTAGCCAAGGGGGGAGGCACTGAAAAGGAGCTGGAAATCCGAGCCTCCTCCCAATACAACATGGTGATTAGTGACGTAAATGCCAGGGTACAGAAGTTATTAGGAGCAGAACAGATTTAAATGTAAAACAAGGCAAAGGCAGTAAGGACAGAAATGGGGCTAAAGGGGTAAGGCTATCAAAAGTGGAGGGTGATGAGTACCAATGCCCGTAGTCTGTGTAACAAGCTCCCTGAACTAGTGGCCTTGATGGAAGAGGGTTGCCTGGATATTGTGGCAGTCACAGAAACATGGTACACAGAGAACCATGAATGGGATGTCAACATACCAGGATACGCAATCTACAGAAGGGACAGGGAGGGTAAAAGAGGAGGAGGAGTAGGTCTCTATGTAAAGGAAGGGATCAAAGCAGCAGAACTAAAGAGTAAACAGGGAGCAGATGAGGCACTTTGGGTCACCCTGGAGACAGGAAATGGCACCACAATCCGCATGGGGGTTGTATACAGACCCCCATCTCAGGGGGAGGGAACGGACAAGGAAATGATAGAAGGCTTTCTTAGAATGGCAGAAAAAGGGGAGATATTGTTGATGGGGGACCTGAATATGCCAGATGTTAACTGGAGCACCTTTGCTGCAGGCACATCCAAGAGCAGGGTCATTCTTGATGCCCTACAGGGGGCATGTCTCAGACAGCTCATATTGGAACCGACTCGGGAGGGAGCAATCTTAGACCTGGTACTTTCAAATGGGGATGGAGAAAGAATCTCAGATTTAGAAGTGGGTAGCCATCTGGGAACAAGTGACCACCAAACAGTGTGGTTCACGATAAACACAGCCATACAATCAAGCCATACGAAAGCAAGAGTACTAGACTTTAGGAGGGCTGACTTTGGGAAAATGAGAGAGTGCCTCAGAAAAACACTAGCAAACAGGCAAGAAGGAGGGGTGGAGGAACAATGGGAAGTGATCAAAACAGCCATCACAGAGGCAACATGCCTTGCGTAAAAATCAATAAAACACAACGAAGGAAAAACCACTATGGTTCAAAAAGAGGTGGCAGGGAAAGTTAAGGAGAAAAGGGCAGCATTCAGGAAATATAAGGAACACAGAAGGAGCAGGACAGAGAACTTTATCAGTTAAAGCAGAAAGAGGCTGGGAAGGTAGTCAGAATAGCAAAGGCCCAAACCGAAGAAAGGATAGCCAATTCTGTTAAGAAGGGGGATAAGACCTTTTATAGGTACATTAGGGAGCGAAGAAAGACCAAAGGAGGGATACTGAAGCTTAATAAAGGAGAGGGAATGTGGGTAGAGGGTGACAGTGAAAAAGCAGGGTTACTGAATGAATATTTCTGCTCAGTATTCACAAAGGAAGAGGAGGGGGAGTTACCTAAACCAAACAAGAGAAACACTCTGAAGACGGGGGTCGATACCAGTCCATTTACAGAAGAAAGGGTTCTGAATGAACTAATAAAATTGAAGGTGGACAAAGCAATGGGGCCTGATGGGATTCACCCAAGAATTCTAAAAGAACTAAGGGTAGAACTAGTGACATCGCTGACTACTCTCTTTAACAAATCATGGGAGGATGGGGTGGTACCCAAGGACTGGAGGAGGGCAGATGTAATTCCTCTTCACAAAAGTGGGAGCAGGACAGAGGCAGGAAACTACAGACCAGTTAGTTTGACCTCAGTGGTAGGGAAAATGATGGAATCACTTCTGAAGGAAAGAATTGTTGAGTACCTTGAGGCCAGTGGGGCACAGGACCCTAGGCAGCATGGATTCACGATGGGAAGGTCGTGTCAGACGAATCTAATAGATTTCTTTGACTGGGTGACCAAAGTAGTAGATCAGGGAGGGGCTGTGGACATGGCCTACCTAGATTTTAGCAAGGCATTTGATACAGTCCCCCACAAAAGATTAATACACAAGATAGACAGCCTTGGAATGGGTCCCAAGGTGGTAGCCTGGATAAAAAATTGGCTAGACAACAGGACGTAAAGGGTAGTAGTAAATAGAGTACACAGTGAAGAAAGGAGGGTTACTAGTGGGTACCACAGGGTTCGTACTGGGACCAGTCCTTTTTAATGTCTTTATAAGTGACATTGCAGAGGAACTGGAAGGAAAAGTATGTCTCTTTGCAGATGACACAAAGATCTGCAACAGGGTTGATACACAGGATGGAGTGGAAAGGATGAGAAGGGACTTGGCAAGGTTGGAGGAATGGTCAAATGTATGGCAGCTCAGATTCAATGCAAAGAAGTGCAAGATAATGCACCTGGGAAACAAAAACCCAGGGGAAGAGTACACAATGGGGGGTGAGATACTGACAACAGTAAAAATGGAATGGGACCTGGGGGTAATTATATCAGATGACCTAAAGGTGGGCAAGCAATGTGAGAAGGCAGTAAGGAAGGCTGGAGGGATACTGGGATGCATAGGAAGAGGCATCAATAGTAGAAAACAGGAAGTTGTTATCCCTCTGTACAGACAGTTGGTGAGACCCCATCTGGAGTACTGTGTGCAGTTCTGGAGACCCCATCTCCAAAAGACATAGACAGAGTGGAGGCTGTCCAGAGGAGGGCAACCAAAATGGTGCAGGGTCTGCACCAGAAGACACTCTGAAGAAAGACTAAAGGAGCTTAATATGTATACTCTTGAGGAAAGAAGGGAGAGAGGACATGATAGAAACTTTCAAGTACCTCAAGGGAATTAACAAAGTCCAAGAGGTAGCATCTTCCAGAAAAAGATGTGCAAGAACAAGGGGTACAATTTGAAGATAGAGGGGGACGGCTCAGGGGTAATGTGAGGAAGTATTTTTCACTGAGAGGTTTGTGGATGCATGAACAGCCTCCCTGAGGAGGTCGTGGAGTCAAGAACAGTGGTGGACTTCAAGAATGCATGGGACAGGCATAAGGCAGTCCAAGGGGCCGGTAAGAGGAAGTAAGCTGTTGGTTAACTAGGATCTGCAGCTTATCTGTTAGGTAGGAAAATGGGCAGACTAGGTGGGCCAAGCGGTCCTTATCTGCCGTCAAATTCTATGTTTCTATGTTTCTATGTATCCCAGTCCGTGCCTGTAAAAATCTCACAGCTGTCTGAAGTTTCCATGATATAACACAGTTCCAAATTGCTTACTTGTCTTCAATGCAGAAAGTCACAAAATGGTGTAATTCAGTAAGC
This sequence comes from Neoceratodus forsteri, assembly GCA_016271365.2. Lineage (NCBI taxonomy): Eukaryota > Metazoa > Chordata > Ceratodontiformes > Ceratodontidae > Neoceratodus > Neoceratodus forsteri. Next base: position 941,227,264 of record CM028133.1, on the reverse strand, counting down.
TGAAGTATGAAAATGTCCACCATCCATCGTCACCAGTTTGTTGTATTTGGTGGCTGAAAATAAGTACCTTAAACACATCAGGGTCTTAGTATTAAGAAAAACATGCACCACAGAAATTTAGGCCTTCTCTGTTTATTTCCATTCAGCTCAGACACAAGGGGAAACTGTTCTCAACACACACAGGAAGAGTTACAGGAAATGCATTCTCTTAAAGCTGTACTGTCTAACATTTCTTAAAGCTGCACTACACGTAACAGGTCCTAAGGATGGTGTGAGTGGGAAAAGTGGATGCAGATGTGTTTCAGACCCAAGTTCTATGGACCTAGGTGTTTTACAGGTGAGAATGGGGTGGAGGTGAGTGTGGGACCCTTGTATAGGAGTCCTATGGCTGATCCAATTAGAAAATAAGGGAAAAGATGTGAGTTGGACACCCTTCCATGAGTCCCTTGTCTGGTTCTGCTAGAAGCAGAGGGTAGAGGCGAGTTTAGGAAGTCTGTCTGGGGGTATCTGTGTATTAGGTGACCGCGATTAAGCACTTTCAAAAAGGGTGACTCAATCATAGCTCTTTTACACAGGGCTACCGGGCAGAGAGGGTGACGAGGATAGGGGGTTCGGTGACTATAGCGACCGGATGTAGCTATGTATACAGCTACAGGGTTGGGTGGGGAGGGACCGCGATGGGCAGAAGGGTTTGTGGGCATAGTGCAGCAGTGGGTTGCTGAACTGGCCTTGTGGCATGGTTGGTTAGTGGCAGGCTGGGGGTGGAAGTGTGCCAGGTTCAGTTCTAGGCATGCTCATTTTTTGCGTCATGGGTCGCGTTTTTTTTTTTTTTTTTTTTTAGATTTGCACCCCCCTCCGATATGCACCCCCCTGGAGTTGAGAATCCTTTAGTGGGGGGGGCCATGTAAAACAATAAAATTTAAGTCTCCGGCGCCATCTTGCTGTTTGCCACGAGTATATATCTCCAAAATTCATTTTCGGGTATGTAGACTTACACAAACGGCAATCACTATTACACGGTCACCATTATCACATGGAGCCCTGTCTGGGAGTTCAAGTGCTGGACAGCATGGAAGATGAATGTGGAAGTTAGTGTCAAATACTCTTCTAGGGTTTGCAGGACTGGTCCTGGTGGGCAGAACGAAGGACATAATGTAGGTGGGAAATGCCAGTTTGAGATTCCTGAGCTGGTCTGGATGGGGGAAGAGGAGGGTCTTAAATGAGGGAGGGCAATACAGTGGTCTCAGGGCTGGTCCAGGTGGAATGATATTGGGACATAGGTGGGAAAAGCTGGTCATGGGGTCGCACGGCAGGTCTGGGTGGGCAGGCAGGGGAGTCATAGATGTGGGAGGCTAGTCTCCTGGTCCAAGAGATTATCTGGGTGAAGGAACATGGTGACATACATGATGACAGCCAGTATGGGTTCCCAGGGATAGTCCAAGTGGGCAAAAAAGGGGAGATTTTCCTAGGGAAAACTAGACCTTGAATCCCAACACTGATCCAGATTGAGGGACATAGAGGATGTACAGTGAAGCCCGCCAGGATGAAGTGCAGTGTCACAGTTTCCTGCATGACAAAAAGGACTGACTACCATTGAAATTGCATTGTTTACTGTAGTAACTCTGCTGTTGCATGCTACAGAATTGGGTTTAATCCTGGCAAGCTTCACGTGTAGGTGTGGAGGCAGGTCCAGTGCTCCCAGGCATGGTCCGAGTGGGTGGGCAATGGAAACGTAGACATGGGAGGCCATTCCAGTCATCCCAAGGCTGGTCCATTTGAGGATACCATGGGGACATAGGTGAGGCAGACCAACCCAGCAGTCCCATGGCTGATTCAGGGTGGGAGACAGGGAGAATGTAGATGGGGAAGACTGGTCTGGGTTCCAGTTGGCTGGTCAGGGTGGGCAGAGAGGGGACATGTAGGTAGGGGATGTGAGTCAAAGGTGCTAGGGCTGGTATGGGTGGAAGAAACTGGGGCCCATAGGTGGGAAGGATAGTTTTTCTGATTTGATGGCCATTTGATTCTTATGTTTTAGGACTGTATGAAATGTATTTATTTATTGAATTTTGATGACCGGGTTGGCCCACTGGGCCCCGAAGTCCCTTTTTCAGGGGCGACTTGGGAACAGAAATTGTACAATACAGTAGATACAGTGGATGATACAGAGTAACAAGAAGTAGACACAATAATGAAGATAACAGTACAGGCAATTATTCAATTAGTAGTAAATTTGCACTTTAAAAGGTATTTCAGGTACAGTTGAAGGTCTTGTTCATAACAGTTTATTACCATTATTTCAATTTTCTTTTTGAAGACTAATTAGCATTTTTTCGTGCTTTTTTAAGGGCATTTGAGAACAAATTGAGATGTTTTTCAATGGATAAAAACTGGTGTTTGAGGTACAAAGTCAATTTGAATTACTTAAAAAACATGAAAATAACTGGATAGGTTTTTAAAAAAAACTGAAGAATACTTGAATTGAATTTGAAGGCCTCTTTTTCTGTATGGGTTATGTAGCATTCTGTTACATACCTACTTTATGTTGAGCCCTGTCTCACACCATTTGTCTTCTGTAGTGCTTTCTGTCACGCACGTGCACACACACACAGAGAAACAGAAATTGTCGGCAGATAAGAACCGCCGGGACCATCCAGTCTGCCCAAAAGCCCTACATTAGTTTGTTTCCACTGACCCTACCTACTCTATGGCTTTTCCCCCCTCCTTCCCACTACCAATGTACCCTTATGCCTGTCCCATGCATGTTCAAACCCTCCACTGTGTTTGCCCCCACCACTTCCTATGGCAGTTTATTCCATGCGTCCACCACCCTCTCTGTGAAGAAAAACATCCTCAGATTTCCCCTCAGCCTGCCTCCCTCCAATTTCATGTCATGCCCCCTTGTTCTTGCACATCTCTTATATTGGAAGATGTCTCCCCCCTGCACCTTGTTTATGTCCTTAACATAGAAACATAGACTTTGACGGCAGATAAGGACCACTTGGCCCACCCAGTCTGCCCATTTCCCTTCCTATTGGATAAGCTGCAGATTCTAGTTAACCAACAGCCTTAAGGTACTTGAATGTTTCTATCATGTCCCCCGATCCCTCCTCTCCTCCAGTGAGTACATACTGAGGTCCTTTAGTCTCTCCTCATATGTCTTCAGGTGCAGTCCTTGTACCATCTTAGTCGCCCTTCTCTGGACCGCTGTACCCTGTCAATGTCTTTACGAAGGTGCGACCACCAGAATTGCACACAGTACTCTGCGTGAGGCCTCACTAGCATTTTGTACAATGGCATAACCACCTCCTGCCTTCTGCTTGTGATACCTCTACTTATGCATCCCAGCATGCCACTGGCCCTCCCTGCAGTACTTTGTACTCTGCTTAGACACTTTTTGGCCATCAGAAATGATAACCCCCAGGTCCCTTTCTTTCTTTGTAATAGGCAGCAACTCTCCACCCCATCCTGTAGCACTCCCCAGGGTTCCCTCTTCCCAGGTGCATTATTTTGCACTTGAAATTAAATCTTAGTTGCCACACTTCAGACCATATTTCAAGCTTCTACAGATCCCTCCCCATTCTCTCTACTCCATCCAGAGTATCCACCCTGTTGCAGGTCTTGCTGTCATTTGCAAACAGGCAGACCTTTCCCTCCAGCCCTACCGCAATGTCACTAATGAAAACATTAAATAGGACTGGCCCAAGGACTGATCCCTTAGGTACCCAATGATCATCTCACTCTCCCTGACTTGGTCCCATTTACCACCACCCTCTGTTTCCTGTCTGTAAGCCAGTTCCTAACCCAGTTTACCACAGTGTGTCCCATGCCCAGATTACTCATTTTGTTGACCAGTCTTTTGTGTGGGATGGTGTTGAAGACTTTGCTGAAATCTAGATAGGTAACATCCACTCCCCCCCCAGACTGACATCCATTGTCACCCATTCAAAAAATTCTATCAGATTTGTCTGACATGACGTTCCTGCTGTGACTCCATGCTGCCTTGGATTCTAGGCCCTGATGGACTCCTGGTGCTCCACTATCCTTTCTTTAAGCAGTGGCTCCATGATCTTGCCCACAACTGAGGTGAAGCTGATGGGTCTATAGTTCCCCATATCCTCCCTACTGCTTCTTTTGTGTAGAGGGACTACATGTGCTCTCTTCCAGTTCTCTGGAGCAACACCTGTTAAGTGACTCAGTGAACAAAGCTGCCAGTGGTGCCGCTAGCTCCCCTCTCAATTTCTTTAATATCCTGGGATGTATACCATCTAGCCCCATTACCATGTCCACCTTTAGTTTTGTGAGCTCCTTCAGGACTCTCTCCACCGTGAATGAACTAGTGTTTACCTCTCTCTCTCTCACTCTCTCTCTCTTTCCTTTGTTTCTGCAACTCAGTTGTGGTCTGTAACCCTCACCCTCCTCAGTGAATACTGAGCAGAAGTATTTGTTTAATATTTCTGCCTTTTCAAGGTCTCCCTCTTTGCACTCTCCTATCTCCCCTATGAGCCTTACAATCCCCCCAGTCTTCCTTCTTTCACTGACGTACCTAAAAAAAAGTCTTGTCCCCTTTCTGGATTGTCTGTGACAATCTTTTTTCAGTCTGTGCCTATACTCTCCTTACATCCTTTCCTGGTTTTAAATTTATATCTTATGTATATTTTAAATTTGCTGTGTTATATTTTAAACTGTGAAGCGCTCCGAGTCTCCAGAAAGGGGCACTATAGAAATAAAGTATCTATCTATCTATCTATCTATCTATCTATCTATCTATCTATCTATCTATCTATCTATCTATCTATCTAAGATTCTTTGGGTACTTCTCCCTGTCTGGCTCCCTTAGAGTTTCCTTGTATTTCCTGAAACTTGCCCTTTTGGCCCTTACATTCCCTACTGCCTCTCTCGATATCCATAGTGGTGTCCTCCTTTTCCTGCCTTTGCTTACCACCTTGATGCAATGGTTCGTCACCTCCTGTATGGCTCACTTAAAGCGTTTCCACTGCTTGACTCCCTCTACTATCTTCAATCCCCCCAGTGCCTCTTTGATACACCTCTCCATTTTCTCAAAATCTGACCTTTTAAAATACAGAACTCTTGCCTTAGTGTGACTAGATAGTGTCTCTGTCCCCATGTTAAACCACACTATGTTGTGGTCACTGGATCCCAGCTGCCCTTCATCTGAACATCTGATATACTGTCCCCATTGGTCAATACCAGGTCCAGAATTGCCCTTCTCTTGTGAGATCTCCTACCAGCTCTCTGAGTCCTGCACCCTGCAGTGAATCCAGGATGTCCCTGCTCCTAGTTGAAGCAGCTGCTGGGATGGTCCAATCAACATCTGGAATACTGAAATCACCCAGCAGTAATACCTCACCCTTTGTTGCCATCTTCTGAGTGTGATCCACTAGATCCCTGTCCATCTCCTCCCCTTGCGCTGGAGGTCTGTAGATCACCCTTGTTCAAATTGCTGTGCCGTTTTCTGGCTCAAGGGTGACCCACAGTGCCTCAGTCTCCCCCTGTCCTCCCTGCACCTGCATTGTTCACACCTACCTCATGTAACTCTCTCCCACAAAAACATGCCTCATGTTGTACAATGTCTTGAATGCATCCGCCTTATGTTATGTGTTTTACTGTACCACACACTCATGTTACGTGTTGTTATCTTCTATACACCCACCTAGTGTACTCAATCCCATTCACCCACCTCATGTTCTGTTGCACACACCTCCCCCATGTTGTGCTGTTTCCTCTACCCCATCTTGTATTGTGCTTTCTCTTGTACACACCTGCATGTGTTGTCCTCTTACATTCCTGCCCAATGCTGCACTCCTTCGTCCACACATACACAGTCCCACGCACTCCCCTTGTTGCTCTTACACAAACCTGACCTGACCTGTGTTATGCTACCTCACACATACCCCCACACTTTGCTGTGCTCTCTGATACTTTCTTCATGTTGTGGTCTGTCTTTTGCACTCACCTTATGTTTTTTTTCTTAACCACACCAGACTTATGTTGGACTCTCATGTGCCCTGGCCAACATGCCCTTTTCTGAAAACCGGTTCATACAGTTGTCAAAAGGCTGTGTGTGGTTGTTGTGTGAAATGGCTGCCACTGCACATTTAGTTACTTAACTACCAGTTCCTTATTGCTTGTAAAGTGGCTGTGTATGGTTTTTGACATGTGAAATGGCTGCCACTTACATTTACAGTCACTTCACTACCAGTCTCTTATTTCTTGTAAAGTGCTTTGGGATACAGTGTGTTTGAAAAGCACTATATTAATGCTAATTTTTCATCTTCTTGTCTTTGCTTATATGGTAGGCATCGGCACAGAGAGTCAGTTGGAAAGAAAGGAAAGAAATTTGGTTTTATAAAGTGCATTTTATACAGATTATCCCAAAGCACTTTACAATCCAGGAGAGGGAGGTGAAAACTGACCACACTGGGAGACTTGAACACAGATATAATTAGAGAGAAAGTAGAAAGTGGTTCAGTGGCTCTCCCAGGGTTGCCTGGTGAATGTGTGGTAACTTGTGGGATTTTAAATGTGGGTCTCTAGATTATTACAGTTCTGTGTCTGCTCTTGTGGCAAGGGGTAACTGGTGAGTGTGATGTCACAGCCAGGAGACAAGTTGACAGAGAGGAGAATATTCAGCTCTGATCTATAATCACTTGGACAACCTGCTTCCCCGCTCTCTTGGGAGAGTTATCACACATGGCCTACTGGTGAATAACTAGGCATAGAGCTGGCAGAGAAAAGTAGGGAAATAGATTGTCATTGTTGTCTGAAATGGTGAAGGCAAACAGATCTGAGTATTACTAAAAAGTCCAACCAAGATAGGTAAAAATAAAAAAATGGAAACTTGCAAATTAAGAAGTATTAGTAGCAGTAATCTTTAATTCCATTGGAAAGTATAACAAAGGGTCCTTTATGCTTTCCATTAAGATATGCTGCTTGCACCTCTATTTACTATTTTTTTTCTGACTATGTTGGGATAGTTGTCTCTACAGTGCCACATTTTATTTTTTGGTTTGTTTGAATGTGGGTGCCTCCAGTCCAGCTCAGCATATGATTGTGTTTTTCCCCCCACATATTTTTTTTTATTGACCTTTCTGCCCCATCCACATCACTCCGACTGACTCCCTCCCCCCAGCCCCATCATCTGGCTTCTCCAGGACTTACCTTCCCCCGTCATTTATTTATTTATTGAAATGATTCACCAGGAAATCATCCTCTTCCACAGGACTTGTGGGGGTGCCTGGTCACCCGAGTAGGGCCTGCAAGTGGTCAGTCTTCATCCTGTGGTCTGAGTTCTTTTCCCCTCCATTTTCACCTTGTACTTGCAGCACATACAGTGGAGACAATGTATGAGCTCCACCTCTGGAGATACCCCTGGCACCCTGTTTGTGGGGCCTCTTAACCAAGTATTGTCTCACATGCATTGCTGCCTCGACATCTCCAGGTGGTAAATAAGCAGCAAGCCATGTGAACCCCCCCTTCACAAAGGAGAAACATAGGAAGCACATGGTGGGAAAGAAAGTGGGAGCAGTGGCTGTTTATGTGAGGGATAGTACAAAAAGCAACAGAGATACAGGGAACACAGGGAGGGGTGGAGATACTGTGTGTCATAGTAGAGATGGTGAATGGAACCGCTGTTCACACTGGTGTAATCTACAGAACTTCAGTGCACAGAAAGCTGGACAAAGTTCTGGTGGAAGTCATCTAAAAGGTAATAAATAAGGGGGAGTGCTGCTGGTGTGGGACTTCAATCTGCCTGATATAGATGGAGTATCCTAGCTGCAGCATCATCTTGGAACAGGGACGTGGAAACATAGAAAAACTGTTGGAAGATAAGGACTGCCAGGCCCATCCAGTTTGCCCATAAGCCCTACACTAGTTTGTAGCTTCCAACCCTACCTGCTCGTTAGCTTTTCACCCTTCCTTCCCACCTCTAAGGTTCCCCTATGCCTTAAATCTCTCCACTGTGCTCACTCCCACCACCTCCTGTGGCCATCTATTTCATTTGTCCACAACCCTTTCCACGTAGAAAAACGTCCTCACATTTCCCCTTGACCTGCTACCTTCCAATTTCATATCATGTCGCCTCATTATTGTATGCCTCTTGTGCTGGAAGATGTCTTCCCCTGCACTTTGTTTATGCTCTTAAGGTATTTGAATGTTTCTAATATGTTCCCCCGCTCCCTCCTCTCCTCCAGGGAGTGCATATTGAGGTCCTTTAATCTCTCATCATAAGTTTTCATGTGCAAGCCCTGTACCATCTTAGTTTCCCTTCTCTAGACTGCCTCCACCCTGTTGATGTCCTTATGAGGGTGCAGCCTCCAGAATTGTACAAATACTCCAGGTGGGCCTCACTAGTGTGTCATACAATGGCATCACCACCTCCTGCCTTCTGCTCGTGATACCGCTACCTATGCAATCCCAGCATGCCACTGGCCTTCTCTGCAGCCTCTGCACTCTGTTTAGACACCTTTAGGTCATCTGAAATAATAACTCCCCCCAGGCCCTTTCTTCCTCCGTGATCATCAGTAACTCCTCCTCCATCCTATAGCTCTCCCCAGGGTTCCCTTGTCCCAGGTGAATCATTTAACATTTCTTGGAACTTAACTTCAGTTGCCACTTCTCTGACCATTTTTCAAGTTTTTCCAGGTCCTTCTTCATTCTCTCCATCTCATCTGGAGTATCCACCCAATTGCAGATCTTGGTTTCATCCACAAACAGGCAGACCTTTCCCTCTAGTCCTACTGCAATGTCACTAATGAAGACATTAAACAGGACTGGCCCAAGGACTGAAACATGTGGCACCACACTGGTCACCCCCTCTCCCTGGACTGGATCCCATTTACCACCACCCTCTGCTTTCTGTCTGTTAGCCAGTTCCTAACCTAGTTTACCACCTTGTGTACCATGCCCAGACATTCCGTCTTGTTTACCAGCCTTTTATGTGGGACAGTGTCGAAGGTCTTGCTTAAATCGAGGTAGGCTATGTCCACTGCTCCTCCCTGATTTATTTTCTTCATCACCCAGTCAAAAAAAATCTATCAGATTCATTTGGCATGACCTTTCCACTGTGAAACCATGCTGCCTCAGATCCTGGGCACCGAAGGATTCAAAGTGTGTCACTATCCTTTCTTTCGGCAGAGCCTCCATGATCTTCTCCACTACTGAGGTGAGGCTGACCAACCTATAGTTCCTTGCATCCTCACTGCTGCCACTTTTGTGTAGAGGGACTACATGCACCCTTTTCCAGTCCTCTGGAACCACTCTTGTGTTGAGTGACTCAGTGAACATGGCTGCCAGGGGTGCTGCTAACTCCCCTTGCAGTTCCCTTAATATCCTTGGATGTATGCCATCTGGACTCATTGCTTTGTCCACCTTCAGTTTTGTGAGTTCCTCCAGGACTCTTCTTTGTGAATGGACTAGTGTCTACCTTCCCTCCTTCATTTCTGCCATTCAGCTGTGGTCTGTGACCCTCCCCCTCTTCAGTAAATACTGAACATAATTATTTGTTCAGTATTTCTGCCTTTTCTAGGTCTCCCATCTTGACATTCCCCTGCTTTCCCTCTCAACCTTACAATCCCCCCTTGCTTTTACTTCTTTTTGCTCATATACCTAAAGAATGCCTTGTCTCCTTTCTTCACCGTCTGTGCTTATCTTTCTTCAGTCTGTGCCTTTGCTCTCCTTACAGCCTTTACTTCTTCCTTTTAGATTCTTTAGGTACACCTCCATCTTCCTCTGTATGAGTCTCCTTATATTTCCTGAAACTCACTGTTTTGGTCTTTACCTTGCCTGTCACTTCCCTTGAGAACCATAGCAGTGTCTTCCTTTTCTTGCCTTTGCTTACCACCTTAATACACTGCTTCATAGCATCCTGTATGGTTTATATAAACAAAGAAACATAGACTTTGATGGCAGATAAGGACCACTTGGCCCACCTAGTCTGCTCATTTCCCTACCTATTGGATAAGTTGCAGATCCTAGTTAACCAACTGCCTACTTCTTCCGAACCCCCACCAGAATTGCCTTATGTCTGTCCCATGCATTCTTGAATTCCTCCACTGTTTTTGACCCCACAACCTCCTCAGGAAGGCAGTTCCATGCATCCACCACCCTCTCTGTGAAAAAATACTTCCTCACATTGCCCCTGAGCCATCCTCCCGCTATCTTCAAATTGTGAAAGATACCAGGATTTTCGTAATTGATAGGATTAAGACTGGTGCAGGGAAACCACAATGGATTTCAAGTCCATCGCCTTAACCACTCAACCACAACTAAATCTTCAGGTGTTCCCACTGCTTCTCAACTCCCCCTTCTAACTCCCTCCTTGCCAGGGCTTCTTTGATGCCCTCCCCATACTAGCAAAATCTGCCTTCCTGAAATCCAAGACTCTTGCCTTAGTGTGACTAATCTGCATCCTTGTCCCCATGTTAAACCTCGCTATGTGATGGTCACTCCATTTCCCTTCCTAGACTCCCTGCAGGGGGCATTCCTCAGGCAACTAGTAAAGGAGTCCACTTGTGAGGGAGTAATATTGGACCTTGTACTCACCATGGGGACAGTGTTGAAGACATCACAGTGGGTGGCCATCTGGGGACCAGTGATCACAGTATGGTGGAGTTCAATATAAGAACCTTGGCAGAAGTGAACCACATAAAGGTGAGGATCCAGGACTTCAGAAGGGCCAATTTTACAAAGATGGGGGAATGCCTCCAGGACGCCCTGGCAGGGGGATAGAATTTGTGTGGCATGGAGGAACAGTGGGCGAAACTAAAAGTTCTGATAGTGAAGGCAACAAACCTCTGCGTCAAGCTAGTAAGCAAAAGCAAAAAGTGAAAAAGTGCTATAGTTCTCAAACGAAGTTGCTGGGAAGATGGGGCAAAAAAGTTAGCATTCAGAAGGTATAGAGAGACACAGAGGGAGGAGGAGGATAGTGAGGTGTGTCAGCAGAAGCAGAGGGAGGCAGAGAAAGCAATCAGAAGTGCAAAGGTGCAAGCAGGAAAAATAGCTGAGGCAGTAAAGAAAGGGGACAAGAATTTTTCAGGTATGTAATTAAAGGAGAAAGACCAGGAGAGGGATTATAAGCCTAAGGTTGGAAGGGGGGGTGTGGAATGGGACAAGGAAAATCCTGAATTACTACCTTTGTTCAGTGTTCACAAAGGAAAGGGAAGGATGGGGACCACAGATAAATGTCAGGGGCATTGAAGGAAGGAAGGAAAGAAGGTGGATACTACTCCATTTACAGAAAAAGGTGCCCTGAAGGCACTTACAAATCTGAAAGTGGATGAGGCAATGAGGCCAGATGGGGTACATCCAAGGATACTGAGGGAGCTCAGAGAGGTACTGGCTGCACCATCTGACAGTCCTGTTCAGTCACTCACTGGAGACTACAGTGGTCCTGAGGACTGGAGAACAAATATAGTCCCACCTCACAAAAGTGGAAGCAGGGAGGAGGCTGGCAATTACAGGCCAGTCAGCCTGACTTTGGTGGTGGAGAAATTAATGGAATCACTACTGAAGGAAAGGATTGTGGAATATCTTGAATCCATTGGCTTACAAGATCTGAGACAGCATAGATTCATTGGGGTGATGTCATGTCAAACAAATCTGATAGAGTTCTTTGACTGGGTGACCAGGGGAATTAGATCTGGGTGGAGTGGTGGATGTGGCCTGCCTAGATTTCAGTAAGGCCTTCGACACTGTTCGACATAGGAAACTCATAAACAAGCTGGGCAACCTAGAAATTGGTCCAAAGATGGTAAACTGGGTAAGGATTTGTTTGGGGGATAGGTGACGGTGGTGATAAATGGAGTTCACTCAGAGGAAGGAAGAGTGACCAGTAGGGTGCCACAAGGATTAGTACTGGGACCGATCCTCTTTAATGTCTTTATTGGCAACATTGCAGAGGATCTAGAAGGGAAAGTATGCCTTTGTTGCAGATGACACTAAGATCTCCAATAGGGTAGACACTCGGGGGGGGGGGGATTAAGAGGATCTAAGAAAGCTTTAGGAGTGATCAAGAGTGTGGCAACTAAGTTTTAATGTGAACAAGTGCAAAATCATGCACATGGGGTGCAGAAACCAAGGGGTGGAGTACAAAATGGGGGGGGAGTGGTACTGACAACCTCCAAATAGGAAAGAGACCTGGAGTAGTCATATCTGATGACCTGAAGGTGGCCAAACAGTTTGACAAGGCGGTGGGGATAGCCAGTGGGATGCTAGGATGCATAGGAAGGGATAACATCAGTAGAAAGAGGGAGGTGGTGATACTGCAGTGTAAACCACTGATGAGACACCACCTAGAGTACTGTGTCCAGTTCTGGAGACCACATCCCAGGAAGGACATAGGGTACTGGCAGGCCAAAGGAACTGCATCAAATGCCCTATGAGGAGAAACTGAAGGACCTCAATATGTATACCCTTGAGGGAATGAAGAAGAGGGAGTATATGATGGAGACTTTCAAATACCTCACAGGTATACATAAGGTTCAAGAGGGAAGCATTTTTCAGAGAAAAAGCTACTCATGAATGAACAGTCATTCTATAAAGCTGGGGGGGTATATTCTCAGGGGTGACATAAGGAAGTACTTCTTCACAGAAAGAGTGGTGGACGCTTCCTAGCAGAAGTTGGAAAAGCCTCCTAGCAGAAGTTGTGGGGGCAAAAACTGTAGTGTGATTCAAGAAGGCATGGGATAGGCATAAGGGAACCATAGTGATAAGTTTTTGTTTGTTAGTTGTTTAGCCAGGAGTAGCACACTAAGCTGAAAGCTTTTTTTACAGGTGTGACCTGGGAGCACAGAGAAGTTAAGTGACTTGCTCAGGGTCACATAGTATGTATGTAAGTGGAAGCTGTGGAATTCAAACCCAGATCTAGTCTGCTAGATGTCACCAGATTTCCAGCTCAGAGACTTAAACCACTGCACTATACTGCCTCCCATGTAAAGGCAGGAGCCGAAGATCAAGTTGGGTCTGCCTTATTACAGGTGGGGCAAGTGGTCCTGATCTGCTGTCAAACTCTATATTTCTATCTTTTCATCTGTGATTGGCCTGAGCTGCTGCACAGAGTGACCAGATGTAGGGGAAGAATGGATGGATTTGAGCCTGCACTGTGGGCCACTGAATTGGAGAGTGGTAGGATTGTTCTTGACATCAGAGGACTCGTCACCAGGTGGATGCTATCAACTGAAGAATTTAAATAGGCTAACGAGACCACCAGTGGTGCTAACTCCATGGTAGCTATATTGTCTCCCAAATTATTTCAGTTTGAATAGTCCTTCTGAAATCTATAAATCAAGTCACAATTTCAAGTTACTATTTCTCCAACTGACTCTGAAATTTAGTTTAATATTTTGTTTTTATCCTTTTGCAGATTTCCTAACTTTGAAGTATGGAAATGAAATGTGAGCCCAGATAAATGCAATACTGGACATTCTCAAACCATCTGTAACAAAACTGCATACTGATTGACAATGACTATTACTTTGGTTATTATGAGACTTGTACTTAACCTCAGTACAGGGCCAGCTTTCATCTTTGTGTTAGGAGAACTAAATAGTGCCAGAACTTATCGTAGCTGATTTATTCTCCCACAACTGACCAACAGTGGTGGTGGTAGCTACAGGAGGTTCTTGGATGCTGCTGGAGCAGCTTTGTTGATATGATGATGTGGGTCATGTCGGACCAACCAGATAGAAGTATAATTCCAGCTGGGAAGTGAGTAAAAAAAAAACACTTCATACACCCAGTTCTAATCAAAATTCGGCAGCCACACACCTGGGGTGTGGGGCGGCATAAATGCTGTGCATTCTAATTTTTTACTAATAAAACTCTTTTATTTTTATAATGAAAAAATAAAGTTGTTTTAAGTTCAGAAATGCTTTTGGCATGTAATTATTACTGAATGCAGTCCATGCATAGTATACAAAGTATACATAGTATAGTGTCTGTGTGTGTGTGTGTGTGTGTGTGTGTGTGTGTGTGTATACAACCACATATTAAATACAGTATATTTTCAATACAATGTTGATGGTATGCTTTCAGCACAATAAGCATGTACCAGTGGGATACTGTCACTACAGTAATCATATGCTGATAGCATTCTATCAGTACAATAATCCTAGAAGGATGATATATTTTCAGTACAACAATTGTATGTTGTCAGCAGTCTTCGTATAATAGTACATTTGTAATACAGTATTTCCTATGCTGATATTATACTTCAGTATCTTAATCATATACTGCTTAGCATATTTAAAAATACTAAACTGGGCTATAATAGAAAGTACAATGGCAATTTATGCTTTTAATATACTTGGGCCTGGATATTCAAACTGTGCCGTGCTGTGGCGCAAGCCTGGGTGCAGCGCAACTAGGTTGCACCAGGGCAAGGATCAGGTGATATTCAACGGTACTGTGCCATGGCTCAGCACCATTGAATATGGCACTGAGGGCACAAACGTGCACAACACAGTGGCATAAGCGGGTGCAAGAGGGCAGTAGGGAGCAGAGGGGAAACCAGCACAAGTGTAAATTTTGTGCTAGTCGCGATAACCCGATATTCAGAACTACACATGCAAATGAGGGCATAATGTATGCAAGGCGCAAATGGGGCCATTTGCATGTCATTATGACCCCATTTGCATGCGGTGCGCTGATCTCCCATGACTGACTTGCACCTGGTGCCCTGCCAGGCTGCAGCTGTCGGGGACTGACACCCTGCAGTTCCCCCTCCTCGCCCCCTGATCGCAGGCGAATGTTAAAAATAGCCCTGGTGGTCCAGTGGACCCGATCCCCTCACCTGCTCATGGGCAGTAATATAAATTAAATCCCTGGTGGTCCAGTAGACCTTACCCCCTCACCCAATCGCAGGCTGTGCATTAAGTAAAATCCCTGGTGGTCCAGTGGCCCACTTCCCCCACCTGATCACGGGCATAAGTATTTCACAATCCCTGGTGGTCTAGTTGGACCCCCCCTCGCCTGGTCACGGGCACACACATACAAACTCTGGTGGTCCAGGTCCAGTGATACACCACTCCCCACCTGCCCACTACAGTCCCACCACCCACACACCCCAGTCAGCAGCGGGCAGCAGCACCACTGCCCATAAGCCACCGGCAGCCCACCCAGACTGACAGTGTACAGCTTGGCTGTATGCCTATTGGTCCACTGCATGCGCCATTGGCTGTAGAGACAAACATACTATAGTCCCAAATTGTGAATGAGCCGCTCATTCACAATTAGATCTGTGTAGTACAGTTTAGTCTACGCTCATTGGCCCACGCAGTGGACCACAGGCGAGCCAAGCTGTGGCTACACTGTCAGTCGGTGAGCAGCCGGGTGGCTTGAGGCAGGGTGCTGCCACCCATCACTGACCGGGGTCTCAGGTGGTGGGAACTGCAGAGGCGGTGGGAGGGGGGTACCACTGGACCTGGACCACCAGGGTTTGTATGGGTGTGCCCGCAATCGAGCGAGGGGGTGTTCCACTAGACCACCACGGATTGTGGAATACACCAGCAATCAGGCAGGGGGGAACAGTCCACTGGACCACCAGGGATTTTACTTAATGAACAGCCCATGATCGGGTGAGGGGGTAAGGTCCACCGGACCACCAGGGATTTTATTTGTATCACTGCCCGCGATCGGGCAAGGGGGTCAGGTCCACTGGACCACCAGGGATTTCATTTTTATTACTGCCCATGAGTGGGTGAGGGGGGAGGGTCCACTGGACCACCAGGGAGCTGTGTGTACCTATATGGTGTCTGGGGGGGTCGGATGTCCACCCACAGGCAGGCGGTTGCTGTGATGCACCCTGCAACATGGCAGCCCACTTGTGGGTGTCCCTGACTTGTTCCCTGTATTTTGGGGCACATCTTTGCACCCCCTGTGCGGTGCAATGTGGTGGTGCACCAGCATATGAGCCGCATATCCAGGGCTGAATATCAGGATGTGCCGCATATGCATCGGTACGCCCCCTGCCATTGCGCCACATACATTATGGATGCGCCCAAGCACATCGAGAGTTGGGCAGCTCAGCTTGCCCTTTTAAATATCACCCTGGGGCACATTGGTGGGTTGTGCATGACGCAGTCCTGTTGCACCATGTGCAACCCTTTTGAATATGCCGGCCTTGGTGTTTTCAGACATTACATATTTCAAGTATATTTATTAACTAAAAATTTAACTACTTTTGTGTACTTATATATTTATTATACTAAATATTGAAGCACACTTAGGTATACTAATAATATGCTACTTTTTTGTAAGGGACCCCATAATGCAATAATCAATTAACAATATAATTGCTTTATATTTAAGGATTTACTTTTGATAAATTCAGTATAAAAATAAGTATTAAAATACATTTATTTATAGTATGATTAAGTGTAAAATTAAGTACTATGTTTTTTTTTATTATTTTAGGTGTTACTTGAGATTAATCGTTAAATTAAGTGGTAATATATATTTAATTTCCATATTTAGGGATTACTGTTGAAGTGAAATTAAGAATGTACATTTATTTAGTTTCAAAAAATGATGGGGTACAGATTAAGTATACAATCAATTAGAAATGCATGCTTACTTTGAGGAATTAAGGGGTGTACATTAAGCATAGCAGTAACAAGAAAAATGTCATTAATCTTAAAAAAATTAAGGAAAACAGTTTTGAATTGTGCGCTCTGATTAAGGCTGAATTCAGCAAAAATTAAGAATGAAAACAACTGAATAATCCCCTTAAAATTCAATAGGGCCATAAATGGTAAAACTAAGCAGAAAAAAAGGTTTCAATTATGTGCTCTGATTAAGGCTGAATTAAGCAGAATTTAAGGATGGAAGAATCTACAGAGTCATTGTTAAATTAAGCACTAAAATGTATTTAATTTAGGTATTAAGGGATTAAAATTAAGTGTAAAACTAAGAATGTAAGTATATTTAGTTTTAAGAATCATGGGTGCAGATTAAGTATAAAACCAATGAGATATTCATGCTTACTTAAAAAAAATAAGGCTAAAAATTAAGCATTCAGGTAAGAAGAAAAATATCATTAATCTTAAAAATTAAGGGAAAAAAAAGGTTTAAATTGTGCGCTCTGATTATGGCCAAATTCAGTAGAAATTAGGATGAAAACAACTGAATAATTCACTTAAAATTCAATAGGGCCATAAATGGTAAAATTAAGGGATTTTAAGATTCGAAATTAAGGGATTCCCATTTAAAAATGATTACTATTTAAAATTTTAACAACTTGGCCACTGAAATGTGTTAATTTCACACCCTTGTAAGTTACTTCTGGACATGCGCCTAAAAGAAAATCTGTCCAATTTTTCAAGACAATTTCAAGTTCTCTGCCACCTATTGGACCACTCTGTTTTGTAGATTCAAGAGTGTTTCTCAGAGTTTCAACAGAGCCAAATAGCTCTAGCATTTCAACTACTTATTTTTGAAGTGTTAGTGAGAATCTGGCAAACAGCTGAAGCAACTGTTGAAAATACAAAAGGTGTGCAACCATTTGGAATTAAGTTATAATTTGCAATACACCCTTGGCTTTTATTTATTTATTTATTCTGAGACAACCTTTGAGTTACAACTCTTTTACGAAGGTTCTACATCATATACTGAACAAAGGTTACAGAAACAGGGGTTACACAACAGAGACAGGATTATACAGCAGGAAAATCACATAGTCATTAATATAAAAAAATGTGCTATCTTTTTAATACAGGCATTCTCTTTCGACTACAGTCAATGTAACAGGCATGCCATGCTACAGGGCTGAGGTGCTGCCAGAGCTGGCATTGTCTTACTATCCTAGGAGGAGGGAGGATGGGAGTAGAGAGATGGGGAATGGTTTGAGAACATAGGAAACCATGCTGAGGGGGAGATAGAGATTGAAGAGAGAGAGAGAGAGAGAGAGGGAGCGAGTTAGGGAGAGAGGAGGAGAGGGTGGGATACTAGGGGTAAATGGGAGTGGGGTTGGTGGATGGGTGGTGTAGTGGAGAAAGGATAAGAAAAGAGTTGGAGGAATAAGTGCAGCCTTTGGCAACTTAGTATATGTGTTATGAGCACTAAAGATTATGTGCTATGAACCCTATGGCCTAGTTGGCTTGAGGGGGCTCTGAATGATTCCAAGGGATCATGGTTTCTTGGTTGGCATTCGCATGTTGTGCTGTTGACAAGGAACTGTTTTAGCTTAGCTTTAAAGATCCTTTGGCTAGCCACCTTCTGTGTGGCTGCAGGTAGCTCATTGAGCCAGAGAGTAGCTCGGTAGGAGAAAGATCTTTGCCCCAGGACTGTCCTACGGAATGGGACACTGAGCATGTTTTGTTCCTTTCTTCTGGTGTTGTATTGGAACTTGCTTGTGGATAGTAGGTTTGAAATGTTGGGGGGGGGGTATCTCCATGCATTGCCTTTCTCCCCAATAAGCACATGTGGAATTTTATCCTATTCCTGAGTGTCAGCAGACTGCACTGTTCGTACAGAGCACAGATGTGCGTGAGCCAGTCAGCACCAAGCACAAGTCTGCACGCCTTATTTAGGGCTGTTTCCTCCCTCCTTAGGGCCGTATCAGTGGCAGCTCCATACAGCACCAGGCCATAATCTATTACACAGAGAATGGAGCTGGAGACCACAGTCCTTATGACATTCGATGTGAGGCTTTTCCTATGCCTTTACAAGATGCCCAGCTTAGTGTCAATAGCCTTGACCACTGAGTTGATGTGCAGTCCAAAGGAGAGTGTGGCCTGGTCATGAGTTGGGTCTTCAGATAAGGTTGCCAGCATCAGGTCCGGCATTGGTCCGACCTCTCCTCCGGGGGACTGTGGTGGACGACTGGTGGTATCTAATCCTCGGCCTGTCTGGTTAGATTTTCACCGCCCAGAATTCGTGGACATTGTGAAGATCATCCAAACAATGCGACCAACTAGTTGTAGTTTGGATCCGGGTCCTACACCGCTGTTAGTAGGTTGTGTAGAAGTTATCTACCCAATCCTTGCTGACATTGTCTGAAATCCTTGAGAGGGGGTTTTCCTGACCCCTTAAGGAGGCAGTAGTTCTACCTACTCCTAAAAAATCCTCCTTGGACCCAGACTGTCTAGCTAACTACTGGCCTATCTCTAACCTGCCATTTGTTGGTAAGGTTATTGAAAAGGCAGTTGCATTGCAATTGGATGATCATCTTACTCTCATAATGTCTATGATACTCTCCAGTCTGGCTTCAGGAAAAGGCACAGTACTGAGACTGCCCTTGTTCGGGTATTGAGCGACCTCCTAATGGCCAAAGATCGAAAGGCTTGTACCATTCTGGTCCTTCTTGATCTTTCTGCTGCATCTGACACTGTAGACCATGGGGTGCTACTGGAGCGACTGTGGGTTTTTTGTGGGCTGTCTGGTACAGTCCACAAGTGGTTTCGTTCTTACCTCACTGGTAGGTCTCAGAGAGTTGTCACCAGAATTTATTCCTCTGACGCCTCTCCTACCGTGGGTACCACAGGCTCCATTTTACTCCCATGTTGTTTGCAGTAATATGCTGCCATTGGGAGAAATCATCAGGAGATACAGTCTGAGTTTTCACTGCTATGCAGATGATGCTCAGCTGTACCTGTCCTTTCTCCGCGATCAGAGTGATGCACTCTCCGCTTAATAACTGCCTGGATGAGATCAGAATTTGGATGAGTTCGAGCTGGTTAAGACTTAATCCGGATAAGACTGAGGTATTGGTTGTGGATCCAGGTGCGTCCTGGGGGTTTGGGTGTTGGACAGCCATCGGGTTTATTACTTGGTGGTGTACCGCTCTCTAGCTCTAGACAGGTGCGAAATCTGGGCGTTATTTTTGATGATGGTCTGACCCTGAAATCACAAGTGTCAGCTGTTGTCAAATCCTCTTTTTACCATCTGAGGAATATCGCCCAGGTGAAACATCTGATTTCCCGGGAGGACCTTCCAACTTTGGTCCACGCCTTTGTTACCACCCATCTGGACTACTGCAATTCCCTCTACCTAAGGCTACCAGGGGTTGATATCCGCCTTCGGCTGGTGCCAGGCAGCTGCAGCCAGGCTTTGACTGGGACTCTTAGAACCAGTCATATTTATGCCTATCTTTAACTGCATTGGCTGCCTGTTCGGTGGCGGATCACCTTTAAGGTTGGTTTACTAACCTTTAAAGCCCTACACGATCAGGGACCCGGTTACCTGAAATATCTTCTGGTTCTTATTGCCCCCTCCGTCCTCTCCGCTCCCCCAGTGAGGGATTGCTAGAGATTCCCAGGGTTTGTTTGAAGCTATCGGGATCTCGTGCCTTTGCCTTTTCGGCTCCAACCCTGTGGAATTCTCTACCTCGCTGGTTAAGAGAATGCCCAACCGTTGACAGTTTTAAAATTGCTTTAAAGACATATCTTTTTAACTTGGCTTATTCTTTATAGTTATGGTTGTTTAGTGTTTGGATTTTCCTGTTTTATTTATTTGTGTACAGCCCCTTGATTTTGAAAGGCGCTTTATAAATAAACATGACTTGACTTGACTTGACTTCAGCCCTAGTTTGTAAATGGGCACAAATTATGGAGTATGATTTGATAACAGCCTGGGTGGCAAGAAGTGTATGCTGCATCCAATGTGTGCCATGAACCATCTTGGGCTTTTCTACTGATAAGGGCAAGAAACCGCAGTTCCCTGAGTCATGTAGGACTTTTCTGATAGAGATAAAACAGTTGGGTCAGAAAGTTTGAATCTTCATTGAAATATGTGTTATCTAAAGCATATTTTGTGGCCAGTTCAAATCTATGTGAGAAATAATGAACAGCAACTAACCACTCAGTGTCTTCCCTTAAAAGCGCAGCAATACCCTGTCTTACACCCATATTGACAGATACCCCATCAGCCCGAAACCCCACCATTTTTTATACTATGGCCACTCTCTGCAAGAATATCTAAGAGGAGATTTTTCAATCCCTCACTTGTGCCATCTGATACAACTTTCATTCGTAGAAATTTAGCCTTCATTTGGCCATTGTTCAGATTTACAAAAATAATGTAAACCAGTTTATTTTCTATTACACCACTGTCAGTACTACCGTCCATAAACACTGAAAAATAATTTGCATTTTTGACAGTTGCCAGCAGGTTTTCTTGTAGGTTCTTGCCAATACACATTGTGAGTTCTTTCCCACTAACAGCATTAATGTATTTATTGTCCATATGCACTCCATGGTGCTTCTCTTGTTCTACTATCGCTTCAAACTTTTTAATAGGAATATCCTCTTTGGCCATCATATAGTCGATCTCCATCAGTCTGCCTACAACTACTTTCCCATTTGAAAATTATGCTGCAAAGCCAGTAGAGGGCAACAACTCAATTAACTTGCTGCTGCTGGCAACTGTTGCTGTCCACCGCTACTCACAGTCACTTTACTTCTGACAGTGCCACTGATCTACTCCCTACTGTTGATTTGTATACCCTGATCTATTCTTGCTCCCCAGATCCATACAATATGCCCACCCTTCCTTCACCACTTCCCCTCCTTCGAATTCTTCTATCAGTTTTATCTACTTCAGCTCCACACTCTCCTCAGTCCAATAAACCTTTCTCACCTTTCCCTTCCGCTCTCCTAGCCCCTACCTTTATCCTTGCCATCACTCCAACATCCCCTCAAATATTCTGGTCTTACTTCCCTCACCTCTCCCCTGCTACTCTATTCTCGGCCCCTAGCCACCTAACTTTCCTTTGCTGCCTTATCTTCACCTCATCTAGCCCCGCCCACAAATACTTCCGAAATTCTTGGCCCATCACAAATGTCCTAAACTCCACTACCTCATAATAGCACTCCTCTTACTCACAACAGGAAGTGTTCATCCCAGTCCTGGCTCCACTACACCCACCTCTGCCAGTTGCAATCCTTCCACTAATGTATCAACTTCCCCCAGCCCTTCTGCCTTCCCCAAGGGCCTGAATATCCTCCAATTAAACATCTGCAGTCTCATCTCAAAAATTGACCTTTTACATCCTATGGTAATCACTCTCACACCTAATATTCTAATTTTAATGGAAACTTGGTTAAACGCTAAAATACTTGAAATCACCATTAATATCCCAGGTTACTCCCTAATCAGGCAGGATAGGACTGGCAGGGGTGGTGGAATAGCCATCTATATCCTGTCCTCACTCCAGTTCACTACCATTCGATCATCCTCATAATCGTCCACCTATGAAGCACTTGTAGTGAACATTACCTTGTCTTTTTTCTCTGCTATCTTCATAGCTGGCATCTACCGTAGACCTGGTACCAAAGCATCTGTTACTTTGGATCTCATTACCTCCATAACCTCCCTCTCACATAAAGGAGAGCTCTACATTCTGGGTGATGCACACCTAAACTGGCTATCACCAACAACTGCCAAGATACGTAATGACATCACGGCCTTCAATCTCTCCCAACTCATCCTGGAACCCACTCACCTAAATCATAAAACCCTTAACCACTCCCTGATAGACTGTGCTCTCTCCTCTCACCCCCACTGAGTCATTAAATCAGGCATCCTCCTGGTTGCCCTCAGTGATCATCACCCAATCTTCGTAGTCAGGAAAGTCCGTAGACCAAAACCGCCACACAAAATTCTGCAACTCCGCTCCTTCAGCTCCTTAAACCTTAATCTCCTTAGTGAACTCGCCAGCTCCGATTGGTCCTCTATTGCCTTTGCCCCTTCCTTTGGCCAAGTCCTCACTTATTTTAAAGATACATTTCTAACTACATGAAACTCCTACACTCCATTCAAATGCACTAGAGTTCATGGCAACCATCATCCCTGGGTCTCCCCCAAGTTACTGACCTGTCTCAGGGAGCGAGACAAAGCTTGGAGGAAACATAAGGCCTCCCAGCTTCCACCAGACTATGCCAGGTATCGCATGTTAAGAAATGTCTGCACAGCAGCTACTAGTCCTGCCATGGCTGAATATTTTAAATCATCTTTTCTCAAAAACATCAATTCCCCCTCCAAATTCTGGAAAGTGGTCCATACCCTATTCTCCCCCCTTCACATCTGCCTCCCCCTGTGCTTAAAATAAGCAACTGTTGTTGAGTACCTAGAGGCCATTGGGGCACAGGACCCAAGGCAGCATGGGTTCACAGCACGAAGGTCATGCCAGATGAATCTAATAGATTTCTTTGACTGGGCGACCAAAGTAGTAGACCAGGGAGGGGCTGTGGACATGGCCTACCTAGACTTTAGCAAGGCATTTGACACAGTCCCACACAAAAGATTAATAGTCAAATTAACCAGCCTGGGAGTGGGTCCCAGGGTGGTAGCTCTGGTAAAACATTGGCTGGACAACAGGACACAGAAGGTAATTGTAAATGGAGTCCACTTTGAAGAAAGAGGGGTTACTAGTGGGGTCATCAGGGTTCAGTACTGGGTCCAGTCCTTTTTAATGTCTTTATAAGTGACATTACAGAGGGACTGGAAGGAAAAGTATGCCTCTTTGCAGATGACACAAGATCTGCAACAGGGTTGATACACAAGGAGGCGTGGAAAGGATGAAAGGGACTTTCAGGTTGGAGGAATGGTCAGAAGTATGGCAGCTAGGATTCAATGCAAAAGTGCAAATAATGCACCTGGAAACAAGAACCCAGGGAAGATTACACAATGGGGGAGGTAGTAACAGCAACAAAAATGGAAAGGGATCTGGGGTAATCATATCAGATGACCTTAAGGTTAGCAAGCAATGTGAGAAGGCAGTAGGGAGGGCTGGGGGTATACTGGGATGCATAGGAAGAGGCATCACCAGCAGAAAACAGGAAGTTGTTATCCCTCTGTACAGACAGTTGGTGAGGCCCCATCTGGAGTACTGCATCCAGTTCTGGAGACCCCATCTCCGCAAGGACATAGACAGGATAGAGGCAGTCTAGGGAAATGGACAGACTAGGTGGGCCAAGCAATCCTTATCTGCCGTCAAAGTCTATGTTTCTATGTTTCCATGTAACTCATTGGTCTCCGAAGCATGCACAGTGGCTCAAGAGTTTAACTCCTATCATACCTCCTGAACCACAGCACTTCTAAAGTCCCTTCCCTCACACCTCCCCCTCCTCATCCTCCCACACCCAGCACTCAACCCCTCCACACCCACCCTTCCTTTTCTGCTCTTTCTTCCCCCAGAAGAAACAATAACAGCCCTTTTCTCTCTTAATCCTTCCAAAGGCTCATCACTGGATGACCTTGACCCTAAACTCCTCTACCTTTCAGCTTCTACTATATCTTACCCTCTCTCCTTAATCCTTTCCTTCTCATCCTCATCTGTCCCTTCATCCTGGAAATATGCGGTGGTCCTCCCTCTTCCAAATGGTGGTGACCCCTCCTTCCCTGCAAATTTTCACTCAATCTCCCTCATCCCTGCCCTTGCTAAACTCCAAGAACACCTGGTCCTCTCTCAACTAACCTTCTTCCTCGATGACTCTTCCTTTTTCATCCCATTCCAATCTGTTTTTTGGAAAAACCACTCCACTACCACCTCCCTACTCAGGCTCACTGACTTCATCTTCACTGGGATGGATAATGGCCTCATTACTTCTGCCATTTTTCTTGATCTCGCCAAGGCTTTCAACACAGTCTCCCATACCCTACTTCTTGACTCCCTTACAGCTGCTGGGTTGTCTACTTCTGCCCACAACTGATTTAGAGCTTACCTCTCAAGCAGAACACAATCAGTCAAGATCCAGGATACAACCTCTCTCCCCCCCCATTTCCACTGGAGTCCCACAGGACTTGGTGCTTGGACCCATTCTCTTCTCCATCTTCCTAAATGACTTGTCCTCATTATGTTCCCCCTCCTCCTCTATCCATATGTATGCTGATGACAGCATCTTGTTCTCCTCTGGCAAATGCCCTGCCAATGCAGCAACCACTCTTCAGCATGGCTTCCACCAGGTTCAGCTATGGTTTGCCTCACATCAGCTATTTCTAAATGCCAAACAGACTGCCTCTATGACCTTTGGCACTAGAAAGAGACTCTCTAGGCTCCACCCTTTACCATCTTTCCATACCCTTGATAGGACAATCCTAGAGGACACCTCCTCATTCAGATACCTTGGGGTTTGGTTGGACCAGCACCTCAACTTCTCTGGCTACATTGACACCATCCTGAAAAAACTGCACCGCAAGCTTGGTGACTTATTCAGGAACCGTAGTTGCATCCCTCCTATGGCACAGAGTGAACTAGTCCAGAAAATGATCCTCCCCATTTTCAACTACTGTGATGTAGTCTATGGTGCCATTCCCAAATCCTCCCTTACCAGATTGGATACTCTCTTTAGCTCCTTCTGTCAATTTGCTCTTGATGCTCCATCATGCACTCATCACTGTGACCTCTACCACACCCTGACCCTTCCCTCACTTGCCAGCAGGTGCCTCACTCATTGTGCCAAACTCACTTTGAAGTCTGCAGGGCACAAACTTTTATTTTTGTAATCATGTCTTCAAATTCTCTGTATTGAAGCAGTGCAATAGTTGTTTCACATGGTTTACCGATGCAGTATGGAGGCTGATGCCCAATCTCTGCATTAATTGCAGGGTACAGAATTTACTCCCAACCCTTTTGTCCATAGCTGGCACAGATTGTTTTTTCCATACCAGAACTGTCACTGATTCTTGAAAAGTCTGTGAGTTGCTGGCTGTTCCCTTGGGGGATCATACACTTTAGTTCAACCCCCCCTCATCCTTGATTAGTGTTCCAGGCCTTCAGCCTTGCCAGTCAAGTATTCCCATTTCTGTTTGCGCAGCAGCAGATCCCCCCTACGGATTCTGTGTACCAAATCAAGTGCCCTTTGTTTGTTTCTTCCCTTGATAACGGTTCCCCACCCATAAAAAATGAAAAATTTCTACTTATTTTTTGTAGAGTCCCCGATCCTCCTGCTGTGCTGCACCACCGAAAACTGACTGCGTCAATTGGCCTGCTCGCCTCTGCCATATCTCAGCCACTCTTGTCCCCTCTCCCTCCATTCCTGTCAGGATCTTGGCCTCCTCAGCTCCTCTCAGGTTCCGGCTCCTGGACTCCCTGAAGTCTCAGCCTTGTCACACCTCCTGGCTCCCTCTGCCCTGATAAAAACAAAAACAAAAACATTTATTACTACTGAGTACCTGACACTAAACATGACTTTCAAATTAAAAGCCTAAAAAAATTAAAAAAATTTAAACTTTGTACTCACCAGACTTAAACTCCAGCCTGCTCCCTGACTAGCTCCTTCCACAGGTGATGCTGATGCAGCAAAGGACCAAATCACATTTCTTCTGCAGAGCAGGTTGGGGGAGGAGCAGGGATGTCTTTCTGACTAGTCACAGATGGCTGGGTGGACAGGGGGAGGAGGAGCATGCAGGAGGACAAAAGGAAAAAGGATTCTTCCAACAAAAAAAAAAAAAAATTTTGTAAGGAACTAAAGCCAGCTTCTCATGATTAGCATGACTCACATTTCCCGATTCTTGGGTCACAAATTGCAGTCCAAACCTGCTTAATATATCCCTTGCATGTGAAAGCAATTTTTGAATAGAAAGGGTAAGGGGTGGGGCTATGAAAAGGAGAAGCAAGGGGATTGTGATAGAGGAGGAAGTAGTGGCATTGGTGATTGTCATTCTGTTAGAGATGCAGTTCAGTTATAACTCCTCACCATGGCCAAGCAGCAAGGAAGCAGCACAGTGTCCCAAACATCCTTAGTATGGGATTTTTTGTTCAAGATCCAAACGATGAAAGCATTTCCATGTGTTAGCTCTGCAAAGCTCTAAGGAGCCATGTCAAAGCTTGCTCACATTGGCAGGGGAGGAGAAGGATAGAGCGCCCAGTGGCTGCTCTCCTTCTCCAGGGAGTTTGCTGCATACTTCCGCTGCAATACTGCTATCTGAGGGAGCCCGGGTGGAAGGTGGGGTAGGTGGAGAAGCAGTAAGGGTATTGGGCAGATGTCGGCAGAGGGACGGAGCAGGAGGCACATCTCAGCACACCTCCTAGCTCATTGGCCCTCATTGCATGCCGATGTCTGGTGAAGAACAAGGGAAAAACATCTCAGTCTCTCCTAGGCAATGACACCTCTCTGGGGGGGGGTCTCCAGACTCATTGGACAGACTCCACTGTACTGATTCCACAACACACAGTATGTTGACTTGGGGAGGTAAGCATGGGGTCCTCTCACCTCCACCCGGGGTATACCAGGAATAACTAGTGTGGAACTGTGTACTCTAGGGGCAGATCATGATGAGAGTGGAGCCTGCAGAAGAGGATGTCTGAGAGAGTGGAGAGAGGAGGCAAATAGGGCACATAAATATAAGGTTAAATAGAAAAAAAAGCTTGCTCACAGCTTCGGACTACCAGTCAGCGAAGTCACATGAAAACATCTTCTTAGGTGGTAGCATCATGAAAGAGATGCACAGCTTGGTTTAAATAAACCTGTTATTGGCCATGATGGAGGGATGGATAAAGAAGTGGTGGACAATGAGAGGAATACCATCACCAGAGCCTCTTCAAGTATGCCACAAGCACTCCTACTGTACAGCAAAGCATCACAATCACATTTTACTGCTGGCTAATTTTCCAAGTTTAAAATAATTAAGAGACGTACCCCAGGCATTAAGAACGTTTTGCAGTCCTCAGGCAGAGCATCATCCTGATCAGTACCCCCACCCCTCCTGCAGCCAAAATCAATCAATCAAAATCTTTATTTATCCAGGCGAACATCATTGAGCAAGGCTCATTTGCAAGATGGACTTGGGTAAAACAAGGTCAAGTAGAAGAATGGAACTATATATATATATATATATATATATATATATATATATGTAAGCACACAATACACTAATAATACATAAGGAATATGATGCAATAAATAATAAGCCATGCACAAAGAAAACATTTCACAGGAGAACCATATAAGATTTGCAATACTCATGTATAAAGTAGAGGACATGCAACTTAACCTGCAATCCAAAATCCAAAATCACAGAGGCACTCTCTAAACACAGTAAATATAACTGTAACTACTCCAGGGAACTGAATGCCTGTTTAGCACACATGCTGGCAGTGGATATGCTGCCCTATCCCTTTGTTGAAAGTGCAGGGTTTTGATATTAAAATTAGTAGGGCACTTACCAAATGAAATATTAATTCCAGAATCAGTTCCAAAATTATACAGTGAACAAAGACTTCTCTGCTGTGCAGTGGGGGGTCAGCACAGCCTAAAAATTAAGGAAACCAGACTGATCTTACCTTAATATAGTTCATTTATTTTAGATAAAGTGCCGTACAAATGCAAAGTAGCCCACAAAAAAGTAATAATCCCAAGAGCAGGCTCACCATACACCATGCTTGCAAAATGCGGCTACGGCATGTGAGGAAGGACAAATAGCCTCCTGGTTCATGTTCCAGGCTACCTGCTATCTTAACACTGTTAACATCACAATAATGATATCCAAAATCCCAAAGCCAAAGAAACAAAATGGAGGTACCCTCATACCTTTGAACATGCCAACCCATGTACCAGAGAACACTCCTGCATGCTTACGTATCGACTATCGAGGTCAGTAGACATTATCATCAGAGCGTGAAGGTGCCTGTGCTTAGAGTGCTTAGAAGGCTGTCTCTTAAAAAGGCCGGTAGCTATAAAGTAGACATAAAACCTCAAAGTGACTAGTGCAAAAAAGTGCAAAGTGGAGAAATATGTGCAATACATTCTTAGACATGTTAGAATAAAATGCACTGGTCCAATAGACAATTAAGGGGATTGACAACATCAGTAAGATCTGAAGCGGGGGTGACCACAACAGGGACACACACTGAGGTTAAAAATAAAGTGTGGAGCAGCAAATCACACGGTTGAACTGTTTATTTATTTATTTGAATCTCGGATTAACACCTTTGAGGACAAGTTCATTACATAGGTTCCATGTCAAGGCAAACAAACAATAAAGATATTGTACAGAATAGGGGGAAAGAAATTGGAACATAATTGTACAGGAATGGTTATAACTAGCACAGTCACAATCGAAGGCTATGTGCAAATAGCCAGAGTCATTACAAAACTTAGGCATTCTTACAAGGATATAGGACCTGATAGGAGAAAGATTAGAGAGATACAACAAGCAACACAATTGAATAGGAATGATTTTAATTAGAAAAGTCACGATCGTAGGCTAAGCAACAAATAGCCATAGACAATTACGAAACTTAGGCATTCTATCTAAGGATGTAGGACTGATGAGAGACAGAAAGGAACTAGAGGCGGAGGAGAAGTCAGACGGAATAAGCCCAAAGGGCTGCAGCTGACGAAGGAGTGGACCAGGAATAGAGGTGACAGCAAAGGGGGGAGTGCATGTTAGTGGGCCTGCAGGTGGGGATGGGGGGGATGAACAAGTAAAATTAGGTGTGGAGGAAGGTGGGGATAGCGAAGGAAGGAGGGAGAGGGTAGGGGGGAGGAAGGGGTGATAGGGAAGAATGGGAGGGACAGGGAAGGGGAGGAGGAGGAGGAGGAGGAGGAAGGCATGCAAGGACTGTGTGCTATGATGGATATATGAGTGATAGTGGTTAGATGCCAGGCAAAGAAGAGCCGAGATGAGACAGGATAGGTGCAGTGTAAGCAATGTCAGAGTGGGTGGGTGAATAGGACAGGTTCCAGGGCCGGAGGAGCAATCTCTGAAAATGCGGCAAGTAAGTTATTGGGAACAATCACAGCAGGCCTTCGCAATTAGTTGTTGTCTCAGTTTTCTTTTAACTCATTCACACCACAAGAGCTCTTTGAGACTTCCACCACTTGTGCCCTGTATACTCTTAGCACTACATCCTGGGCCTTTCTAAGCAAAATCAAGCCATAATCAGCATGCCACAAACAAATGTGAATACCTCTTGAACCGTAAGTGCATACACAAAGTAATGAAAGTGCAGAGTTGTTGCACAACGTTACCTTTTCCAATGGCGCTATGCAATCAGTTGTAATCACGACGCTTTTATTTTATACTAACTGAAATACCAAACAACTGATTTTTTTTTATTTTTTTTCAAGGTGCTTAGATGACGCATGAGAGACAAATGTCAGTCATGCACACCATACCTTAAACAAATGCAAATAACTCCTAAAGTATATGTGGTAGACACAAAGTATCAGTGGCAAAATTGTTCCGCACAAAATAACCTTTCTAATGGTGCTATACAATCAATTGTAATCCATTTAGTTTTTCTTTTATAGTAGCTGAAATACCAAACAACTGTTTTTTTTTTTCAGATTTATTCAAGGTGCTTAGGTGAGGCTTGAGAGACAAAATGTTAGCCACGCACACCATAATTCTAAACAAATATGAATAACTCCTAAAGTATACATGATAGACACAAAGTATCAGCAGCAAAATTGTTCAGAGCAAAATTACCTTCCTAACGGTGCTATCCAATCAATTCTAAGCAATTCGCTGTTTAATAGTTAGTAAAAAGTGCTTGACTTCCCTCAGACGCTTCCAGGCCTGAGTGAAAGTCAGTCGAGTACGTCTACAGGCGTTATTGTCCTGAGTGGCTATGCTTTCAGACGCCACCTACAAACGCATCTAGGCCTGAATGAGTTAAAAGGACCAATCGAGGTTAACAAAGAGATGTCAGTGTGCAGGGAGTTCAGCCAACCAGGGGCATGGTAGGTGAAGGACCTTTGACACAAGGAGGTGTGACAGTGGGGAATTTTAAAGATTCGGCTATCTGAACTAAGAGTGCTGCAACGGTTATCATCGGGGGAGAGGAGATTCTGAACCCCTGTGTGTACCAGGCCTAGGCTAACTTTTTTTGCCAGTAAACAAGACTGGTAGAGTAGCCTGCCTGAGAACTGAAGCCTGTTAGTCTGGGCATACAGGTCACACATGTGCATCAGGTGTATGGCTCCTGTAACAAGCCGGCAGGCTTTGTTTAATGCTACTTTTATGTGGCGAATGGCCATGTCTGTAGCTGAACCATATATTACCAGACCATAGTCACTAGGGAACTGTGCACATCTAGCTTAAGAGTCTCAGGTGTTAGACTGTGCTTGTGCCTGTGTAGTAGTCCAATGCCCATGTTGATGGCCTTAGTGACTTTGTAGATGTAGCTGTCGAAAGACGTAGTGCTATCCAGCGTGATCCCCAGATATTTGAAATGTTGCACAAGCTCCATTCCTAAAGTTCTGTTCATAGGATAGTGGAACAACAAGTCACACAGTCAGGGCTTAGAGAAATGAGTGCAGAGGGAGGTCATCATTAAGATCATAAGGTGTCAGTGTGTTGAGTTTTGAAATACAAAAGGCCTCTTTCTGAGGCAATGTCTTGATAAGATCTCCTCCATATATTCCAAGGTACACCCTCTCGATACCTACAAAACGCAGGGTAGCCACTGACTGTTGTCCAGCTTCCAGACTGAGATGTGCCATTGCATATTTTGTATTACTTGTGCAGAAGGCTATCTTATGTTCTCCCACACATAACCTGAGTGCCTTCTTAGTGTGGCCCACATAACCAAGCTGACAAGAACAAGTCAGAAGATAAATAACTCCAGTGCAATTGCAATTAGTGAACTGAAAAATGTCAACTTTGCATCCAGAACATGGGTGTCTGAAGGTTTTTGTATTTACTGATTTGGCACAGTGAACATAGTGTCCACATTTGTAATTCCCTACAGGCGCTTTGGGTAGCCAGTCTGGTCTGGTCTCTTTCAAAGGTAGTGTGGCATGGACCAAAGTATTCTGGAGACTCCTGCCTTGTTTATGTTCAGCCATCGTGGACAGTTCAGGATCTGCTCTGAGGAGGTCCCAGTGGTTTTTAATTATGCTACCAACTTTGTGTACAAGAGGATTGAACTCAATAAGAAAAGTCAGGGGAGCCGTTTATTCTCCACTATGTCTGTTGTGCCCTCTATAATTTCAGCTCTATCAGTATTTTTGACATGGTCAAAGGCATCTAAAATATTATCAACAGGATGTCTTCTTTCACTGAATCTTTGTGCCACGTCTCTACTAGTCCGATGGAAATCTTCTATCTTGGAGCAAGCTCTACTTGCTCTTAAGAATTATCCCTCGGGGATATTGCAGAACAGTTTAGGAGGGTAACAGCTATTTTGTAGCAATAAAATTGGCTTTCTCTAGGATGTAGTTTCAATAGTTCCAGCACCTTTGAAAATTAGTACATCTGAAAAGGGATCTCACAGGAGCTCACTGTGTAAGTAATTTCAAGTGGGTATTAGTGCTATTTATGTAGTCTATAAATAAGGCTAGTTTGTCCTGATTAGCAATCCAGATCATGAACAGATTGTTATATGTTCACTGAAGATATTGTGTGTACCATAATAAATGAATGTCTCTTCTAAAGGCCCCGTGTAGAAATTGGCCAGATTAATGCAGGTTAGGGGCAAAGACTGTGCCCATTGCAGTCCCCTTTTTCTGAACGTAAAAAGTTTCTTCAAAAATGAAATTATAGGCTTTCAAGTGAAAGCTAGTCAAACCTAAAATGTAGTGTGTTTGGGAAGTAGTGTCTGCTCTCTTTGTGATAGAGCCCTTTCTAAGTCCTCCATGCCCCCTTTATGGGGGATATTTGAATAAAGGTTCTCTATATCAATATCCACTTAAATGTCATCAGGCTTGATGGTGACCCCCTGCAGTGTCTTTATGATGTCATTCGTACCTTTATCATACAACTTAAGAAGAGGAATAGGTTTCGTAATAAATGAATCCACAAATTTAGATAAGGGTTCAAATGTGGCCCCTATCAATGAAATAATAGGCCTTCCAGGAACAGGGATCTTGTTTTTGAGTGCTTTCAGAAGTAGATAGAGTGCTGTTTTTAAGGATATTTCACAGCCATAAATTCACTTTACTTTTGGGTGATCCAGCTGTTGTGAAATCCTAAGTCAATGAGCTGCTATGCCTTTGTGAGATTTCTATAGTCAGGTCATAGTTGAGTTTAGTATAGAAATCTCAATCTTGTAACTGTTTTGGGGCTTCAGTAATATAGTCAGCATGTCCCCATGTTACCACTACACTGCTGTTATCTGCTAGTTTTATCCCTACATCTGTCATTTGAGACAATTCAGTGAGTGCCCTCTTCTTACTTCTACTCATGTTCTGGGGTTCTTTTCTCCCAGTTTGTTTGTTTGTGAGAAATTTCTTAATTTCTGTAAGCACTAGATTGCAGAAAGTAGTAAGTGTCAGATTAGTGGGGGGGAGGGCAGAAGGATGAGGGGGCATGGAGATTAGTATTCTTTCTGTATGAGGGTAATGTATTTGTAGTGCACTTCTGGTCTGAGCTAATATTATTTTCAAAAAGGTCAGACAGGTGCAATCATCGAAAGAATTTGAAAAGATCAGCTTCGATGTTAAAGTCAACAGGCCTATTTGCTGGTACAAATGAAAGGCCTTCACTTAATATGAATTATATGAAGGTAAGGCCAGTCTGGTTTCCTTAATTTTGAAGCTGTGCTGACACTCTTTGTTTGTTCACTGTGTATGTATTAGCACTTCAGGATATGTGCACACTGTGACTTGGGAGCCCCCCTCCCTTACTTGTTTGATATTGAATCATAGTTTCCAACTTATACCTTTTTTTCCTTAACTTCATTTGTCACCTGCTGGGGCAGCGAGAATATATCCCTACTTCTGCACCTGGACCTCACACCCAGCATCCCTCACCAGGCCTGGCACAGCCTGGGAAAGGTTTACAGCTTGCCCCTCTGGTGGGGCTACTCCCCCAGGAGCAGTACAGAGAGGGAGAGACTGAGATCCACATGAGGCCCCAGACACAGCTACATCCTGGGGCATCATCATCACTGTGCTTTGCCCAGAGGGGTTTTCCTTGTAATGTGACCCACAGAGACGTGGACATGCAATTATGCCAGCATGGGATGGGCACACTTCCACACCTGTCCCACAGACATCTGCCATTGCCTCCCAGCTGCAGAATGGCCCCTGGCTGCTGCTCACCCAGCTTCCACTAGGTGTTGCTAGATGCAGAAGATCCACAACCCACCCCCACCCCTCAAAGGAGGACAGCTGTCCTTGGTGGGCCAGCTTTCCCAATTTATACCTTGATTTTAAATCTTTCATCCCCAATGGCCTTCATTATTGTACTGTGGGTAGTATGACCTTATTACTGATATGAGGAACAGTGGACCCAGAACTGCATCTTCGTATACTGCATGTGTGTCATAGTACACTGGGACATTTTCCTCATGTTAGTGTGAACAAGCCTTGTCAGTCTTCTTCATGCTGAAGTCCACCACACCCTTGTGGCAGCCCATACTCAGCATGGCATATGTGGATGCTATGCAGTGCACTGCCACTAGCACTTGTCTGAGCTGAACAATCAAACTGAGGCGTGGCTAATGTGGCATAACCTGAAACCTGGGATTCATTCCCAATGACAATGGCAGGAACGTGTTGAGGGTCATCAAAGATGGTTCATTCCACCATGTTCTGTGCTTTGCTCACTGCCTAAATTTGATTGTACTGGACTACCTGAACAAAAATACAGAGTTAGATGCTATGCTGACCAGTGCCGGTCACCTGTGTGGACATTTTAGCTATTCCTCAAAGGCTAGAAACCATCTGAAGAATCTTCAGATAAAAATTGAATTCCACAGCATTGGCTAAAGCAGTAAGGTGTCATTTGGTGGAATTCTGCTTCACATGTGATGGAACAGCAATAGGAGCAGTGTAAGGCACCGACAGACTTTACCACGCTGCACCAAGATTGTTATACAGCATCTCCGTCCCTCAGTATTGATTAGTGGCAGATGATAGACACCCTGATCCAAATATTGCAGCCGTTCAAGCATGCTACACAAGTGGTTATGCAGCAAATCCCTATATGAGCCAGGCCAGGATTTGTGTGCTGGGGCAGACCCTTTTGAATATCTGGGAGCAGTTTAAATAGAATAGTGACCTTATAGGCAGTGATTTCATAGAGGGAATGATTGAACCTACACCTTTGACAGTCCTGTTTAACAGCTGTTTGGAAACAGGAGTGGTTCTGGAGGACAGGAGGAGGGCAGATGTAGTCCACCTTCACATAAGTGGTAGCAGGAAAGAGGCTGGCAATTGTAGGCCAGTTAGCCTGACATTGGTGGTTGGAAAGTTAATGGAGTCACCTCTGAAGGAAAGTATTGCACAATATCTTGTATCCAATGGGTTACAAGATCCGAGACAGCATGGATTCACAAAGTGAAGGTCATGTCAAATAAATCTGATAGATATTTTTGACTGGGTGACCAAGGGATTAGATCAGGGTGGAGCGGTGGACATTGTTTATCTAGATTTCAGTAAGGATTTTGACAAGGTTCCACATAGGAGGCTAGTGAGCAAGCTGGGTAGCTTAGGAGTGGGTCCAAAAGTGGTAAACTGGGTAATAAATTGGTTAAGGGATAGGTGGCAGAGGTTGGTGGTAAACAGAGTTCACTCAGAGGAAGGGAGGGAGGGTGACCACTGGGGTGCCTCAGGGATTAGTGCTGGGACTGGTCCAGTTTAATGTCTATATAAGTGACATTGCAGAGGAGCTGGAAAAGTCTGCCTCTTTGTGGATGACACCAAAAACCGCAATTAGGTGGACACTCCAGAGAGGGAGTAGAAAGGATGAACAAAAACCTGGGAAAACAATGGGCGTGTTCAAGGGTATGGCAGCTGGGTTTCAATATGAAAAAGCACAAAGTAATGCACTTGGGGAACAGAAACCCAGAGGCAGAGTACAAAATGGGAGGAGTGATACTGACGACCACCAAGCAGGAAAGAGACCTGGGCGTAATCATATTGGATAACCTAAAGCTGGCTAGGTAGTGCGACAAGGCAGTTGGGAAGGCTAGTGGGGTACTGGGGTGCATATGGAGGGGTATCACCAGCAGAAAGGGGAAGGCGGTATTGCCTCTGTGTAGTTTACTAGAGTAAGCAAGCATTTATTTTTAGGCACCCAGTCTCAGAGGCTCAGGGTGCCATGCATAAAATCAGAATTAAATTTAAATACACAATAAAATCAAGCAGTCAGCATTAAATTGTATCTTCAGGATATGCTAACTTCAATAAGTGAGTTTTTAGGCTCCTCCTGAAAGCTTCCACTGTAGGTGCCTTCAGTAAAGATCTTGGGAGCTAATTCCAGAGGACCGGGCTGGCTACCCCAAATGAGCGATCACCCAAGGTTTTCAGCCTGGTTCTTGGAATCGCAAGGAGGCCCTGGGTGAAGGAATGAAGGAAGCGAGTCAGAATGGCTGGAGTAAGGAGGTCTGACATGTAGCCAGGGCCCAGTCTATATAGGGCCTTATAGGTGAGCAAGCCTACCTTGAAGAGAACCTGCCACCTAACCGGCAGCCAGTGCAGACCCCACATGACTGAGGTCACATGACAGAATCTATGCAATCCCTTCAGCAACCTGGCCGCTGCATTCTGCACTAGCTGCAGCCGGTGGGGTTCTCTCCACTGCCCCTGAGATAAAGAGCATTGCAGTTGTCGAGCCTTGATGTCACAAAAGCATGCACCACTTATGGTCTTCAGGCAGGATAAGGGGCTTAATACAAGCAGTGTTCCTCAGATGGTAAAAGCTGCTTTTGAAGGCAGCCAATACCTGAGCCTTCAATGCCAGCCTGTCATCGAAGATCATGCCCAGATTTCACACCCTAGAGGATGCCATCAACAGTGTTGACCTCAGGACTAAGCCTGTTGTCATCCCAGAGGCGCCCTCACTCCACCCATGGCCCGGCTCAATCACTAGTACCTCTGTATTGCCAGGGTTAAGCTTCAGCCAGTTAGAGTTCATCCAGTTCTGGATCTCAGTAAGGCATTTATTCAGCACTTCAACAGCACTGCATATCCCTGGAAAAAGAGACAATTACAGTTGAGTATCATCTGCCTAGCAGTGAAAACTCATACTGTACTGTCTGATGATCCTCCCTGGGGCAGCATGCATAAGCAGAACAGCATCGGTGACAGGATCAAGCCTTAAGGGACTCCACAGGTCAAAGGCACAGAGGGCAAGGAAAAAGCCCCCATCATCACCTTCTGCCTCCTCCCTGAGAGAAAGGACTCAAACCAGTTGATGACAACACTGGCGAGTCCACACCACTCTCTAAGGCAATCGAGCAACATGCTGTGGTCCACAGTATCAAATGCAGATGATAGGTCTAGGAGAATGAGAATTGACCATTCTCCTCGATCTCCGGCCATGAGGAGGTCATTGTGTAACTGGACCAGTGCCATCTCAGTGCTATGCCTCGCCCTGAATCCGAACTGAAATTGCTTGTAGATGTCACAGGCCTCCAGATGTTCCTCAAGCTGCAGAGCCACTATTTTCTCAACAACCTTCCCTAAGAGTGGGAGGTTGGGGATTAGTCTATAATTCGCTAGGGCATCAGGGTCGAGGGATTTTTTTTTTTCAGAAGGGGCTTCACCAGCTCCTCCTTCAAGGCATTGGGGAAGACGCCTCTGAAAGCAAACACTTGACTAACCCAGCGAACACTGGACCAATGACCTCAACACATCTTTCTAGAAGATGTGTTGGGTCCGGGTCCAATTCACAAAAAGTGGGCCACAGCTTCAAAATCACCTCAGAGACCTCGGCCACCTCCACCGGTTGAAACTTTTCCCAGGCAATAGGAGTGCTCCTGTTTCAACCAGACCCCACCCTGTGGGTCTGCTCCAGTCCCACTGGCGAGATCCCGGCCCGAATCGAGGACACCCTGTAAGAGAAAAATAGACTAAACTCTTCACACTGTGTTGCTGAAAATGCTTTTTTCAACTGTAGACAGGCAGGGTGGAGAAGTCTACCCACAGTCCAAAAAAGCCGAGCTGGTCTGTTTATCCCTGCAGCAATTTCCCTGGACAGGAATTCTGTCTTCTTATGGTTGACTGCCCTTTGATAGTCACTGTAGTGATTTCTCAAAAACAAGTCTGTCCTCCTCTAGTCAAGTCCTCCACCAGCAACGCTCCAATCTCTGACCCGTGGTCTTCATCGCTCGGAGAGCCCCATCAAACCATAGTGGTCTTGCAAGAGAGGACCTCAGTTGTATGCAGATTGGCACAATGGCATCGAGTGCCTCAGATACAGCCCAATTATAGGCTGCCACTGATTCACCCAAGCCAACTGCATGAGCAGCATGGACACCGGAGAAATCAGCCACCTCCATCAGTCTTTCCAAGGTCAAACCCCTTAAAAGGCAATAGCTAACCATCTCAACTGGGGAGGGACCATTAGGGGAAGCCCCAAACAAGAACTTCAAGGTGCAGTGATCGGACCGAACTACCCAATCAAAGCGTGGATTGGCTGTCAACTAAGATGGCCACTTAAAGAGTTAGCAGTGACCGACTGGAGCTCTTTATCTGATTTTTACTAGGGTTGGGCAGACCAGAAAATGTCCTGATCCTTATTATAAGGATCAGGATCCAGGCCAAAGCCCTGATAAGTTCTGATTAGTCCTAATTTAAATCAGAACCTTTTGTAAAATGTGGTGAAAATTGCAAATCTGCAGTATAATTGCATAAAATGACACTGAGATCTGTGAGACACACACAGAACTGTAGTCAGCATTTCAGGATATGAAAACTGTGAGTTTATAGCACTGATGTGCTGGTCAATTGAATATGACAGTCATGCAGTTGACCTCTGTCTGTTTCCTGTCTCAGAGTCAGTAGTGCTAGTGCTGCAACTGTAAACTGACCTGTCTGGCCTCAGAGGAAGAATCCCATTCCCATTTAGTAGCATAAATGATATAATGGACATACTGTATCATAGAAACACAGAAACATAGAATCTGATGGCAGATAAGGATCGCTTGGCCCACCCAGTCTGCCCATTTTCCTACCTATTGGAAAAGCTGCAGATTTTAGTTAACCAACAGCCTACTTCCCTATAACGGATATCAGTTTGTTATTATTGCACCAGTTCCTTCTCTGCTCCACTGAGAGTCATGCAGTTATTTTCTATGGCAAGGAGTCACCTCCACCCACCCACCCACCCAAATTGATGACACTTTTAGAGGACCCCTACCAAAAAAAATTACTGCATGTCCTTAGGAATCCAGAGACCTAGCTACTGAGGTGAAAGGGGGAGTGTGGCTGTGAGGTCGAGCCTGTACTGAGTGGGCAGAGACCTACATTCAGATAATCAAAAAATGCAAAAATTAGACAAGTCCATTAGTACATACTGAAAAAAGTGAGCCATCATGTTCAGGACATCTAGAAATTAGCACATACTGAAAACATTCTGCCATCAGTCTCAACTTCAGGCAGTCCAGAAATTAAACAAGTCCATGATGACATGCTGCGAAAAGTGTGCCATCTGGTTCAGGCAGTTCAAAAATTATACACGTCCATGAGGACATGCTGTGAAAAGTGTGCCCTCAGGTTTGGGCAATCCAAAAATTAGCAACGTATGTGAGGAAGACATGCTGAAAACATTGTGCCATCAGTCTCAACTTCAGGCAGTCCAAAAATTATAGAAGTCCATTAGGACATAATACGAAAAGTGTGCCATCAGGTTCAGGCAATTCAAAAATTAGCAAGGTCTATTAGGACATGTTGAAAACATTGTGCCATCCAGTACAAAAATTGTGTAGGCCACATATGGGCTTACTTGAGTATTGATTTATTTTCTGAAAAACTGTGATCTTTCTACTCTTCCAAGTAGTCATCTTTAAGGTCACTGCGAAATTTATTTGCTGCCTTCGGGTCATAGGTGTAACCAGTCAATGGAAGATTTATTTTTAAGAATGTTAACTTTTCAACATTTTCTGGTAGTAACCTAGATTCGTGTATCTGTTACCACATTTCCTGCACAGCTAAAGAGTCGCTCAGAAAATACACTGGTTGGGGGACAGACCATGTACTTCAAGGCTACCTGCACAAGTACAGGCCATACAGGCTCCTTGCTTTGCCAGTACTTAATGGGATCTTCATTCTATTCAATACCTTTTTCTGCTAAATAACAGTCAGCCATGGCCTAGGCAGAAGCAGTGATAAATGGAGAAGGAAGGGCTGATTTCTCAAGGATGACAGCGTCCAAGTGACCCCAAAGATGACTGCTGGGTGTAGAATGAATGGCAGCAGCTGACTGTTTTGTAGCCTGACTGAGAAGAGAGAGCCATGAAGGTGCAGGAGGAATGGATGAGTGGACTGCATCTGTTGTCATGGCTTTTTTCAAAAGCAAATCTACTTCTTGAATGATTTTCTCTCTGCAGTTTTGGAACATATTTGGGTCATACTGTGAGAGGTGTTTCATCTTGTACTGTGGGTCTAGTACTGTTGTAATAATGTAATGTTCTGCCACGAGCATTTCATCAAGTTTCTCATTATCTCTAACTTTTTTAATCATTCTATGTACTATGTATTTTTTATTCTGGGTGGCAAATCCCTTTCAGTTGCACTAGATTCATCCATCTGAAACTGGCTTTTTGTACCTTCCAACTCATCCCTGATTGCACTCAGCTGAAATCTAAGAATTATTATTAGTGGGATTATTTGGCGGAGTGTGGCACTGTTGGAACTCACTTCCCTAGTTATTTCCTCAAAGGGTTGAAGGATCTTCATGAGACATTCTAAAACAGCCCACTGCTGAGGAGTAATGTACACATCAGCATCCCCTATGCTGTTCTCTAGTGTATACTGTCTTACAGGCTTTTTTTTGCTCCAGCAATCTTTAGAACATGTAAAAGGTAGAGTTCCACCTCATTGCAGAATCCTGGATGAGTGTATTAAGAGGCAGTCCATGCTCTAATTGTATGGCCCGAAGGCATTGGTGTGCTTTGCAGGAGTGGCTAAAATGTGTGCATATTCTTTTTGCTACATGTGTGAGAGCCTTTATATCTCTGTCCTCTTCCATAAATGCATACACAATCAAATTTAGGCAGTGTGCCAAACACTGAATGTGGACAAAGCCACCAGACAATGCTTTCTTTATGTTTGAACCGTTGTCAGCCACTATACAACCTGCAGAAAGCCCCTTGTGATGTAAGCCAGTACTGCATCTCTCTATTGAGCTCATCCAGGATGTTGGAAGATGTGTAATCCTCCGGGATATATTGGATGCGAAGGGAAGCCATTTTCAGAGGGGGAATTGTCAGTATCACAACAGGGAGTAAACGATACCCAATGCGCAGTCAGTGACATAAATGGTTCTGGCTGGCAGCTTGTCCATATGTCAGTAGTCAGATGATCATCCCCAGCAACTGCATCTTTTAAAGCATTTTTTAGTTTAGCACTTACTAAATCATACATCCGCAGTACTGCAACAGCCGAGAAATATTTACTTGATGGAATATTGTATCATGGTGACAGCTGATCCAAAAACCCTTTGAATCCTACATGCTCCACAATTCTGTAAGGCTGTAAGTCCAGTGCTCTCATTGCTGAAATTAGTTTTGTTATAGCAATTGCCTCAGGATGACTACACCGGTACTTAACTTTACATTCAATTGTCTCTGAAATCACGAGCTGTCTTCTAGCAGTTGAAGTTTTCAGATGGCCAACATTAGGAGTGTTGGATGATGAGATGGGCAGAAGGGAACTGCTTATAGTACTTGTTCCAGAAGAAGACTGAGAAGGAGCTGACAGTAAAACTGAATCAGCAGGGCTGCTGCTGCTACCACTTGATATAACAGGTGCAGCAGGTAATGTCTGACTTAACTCGGTCTACATGTTGTCGTCTTCTTTCTCTCTGATCAAAAAAATCACACCTGAGACGTAATGGGTGACATCTCTCTAAATGTCTTTTTAATGCTGAGGTACCCAAAGCACCTTTTTCGTTCATTCTGCTGCTGGTCTTTTAACATATAGAGCAAACTGCTCGTAACTCATTATTGGCAGCCAGAGAAAAGTAAGACCACACGTAACATGTCCATTTTTTTGTTTTATTGCCAGGCATACTATACTGTCCTCCTTTGTCACTGCCACTGTGTTGTTCTTTCTCAACACTGGGAAGCTGCTCATCATGGTCTTTTGCTGTTTCACCATTATCATCATCCAACAGCTCCTGCAGGCCAGTAACAGAACCTAAATCTGAATGCACTGCCCCCTCATCTGGTTTCTCCTGCACCTGCACCACACTGTCCGTGCCCAAACTGCCCATCTCATCATCCAAGTCCAAATGACTGCATTCATCCTGCGTCTGTGCAACTGTTACCTCTACCTCATTCTGGCTTTCCATTTGTTTCTGCTTTTCTCCCTCCTTGTCTGTGTCCTCCATTTCATAATAATTACTCTCATCAGAGCTAGATTTCTCCCCCTCTGTTTCATTTAAATCTGTACTGGTACTACAACGGTACACATAGGTACCATATCGTGGCGTGCCACTCCTTGTGGTGCCAACTACTCCTTAGTTTTAATTAAGGTAGTTTTGATCTTTTCTGTCTGTTTGGACAGCATTGTGGAAGAACCACTACTGCTATTTGATGAAGTCCCAGCAACTGGTCTTTTACCAATTAAACTGTGCAGTGTTGTTTGTGCCATCGTTCCCAATACTTTTCCCATTTCGTCTCAGCCTCTACCTATGTCTGGTGCATATTTCAGTTTTTTTTACACACACAAAATAATTGTTTTTCCAGTATGTGCTTTCTTTTATTTAACCTCTCAGTTGTTCCCAAGTTCCTTAGCCCACTGGTACAGGCTCGGCCTCATAGCCACGCTCCCCCATCCACCACAAAAGCTGGGTTAAATTTTTTTAAATGGCACACGGGAATTTTTTTTCCTGTATATACTGTCTTTTTATTTTGTCCTCTCAGTTGTTCCCAAGTTTCTCAGCCCACTGGTACAGGCTTGGCCTCACAGCCACACTTCCCCCTTCCACCACAAAAGCTAGGGAACATTTTTTTTATATGGCACACAGAAATGTTTTTTCCTTTATATATTTTCTTTTCATTTAATCCTCTCAGTTGTTCCCAAGTTCCTTGGCCCACTAGTACAGGCTCTGCCTCACAGCCACACTCCCCCTTTCACCACAAAAGCTAGGTTACATTTTTTTAAATGGCACACAGAAATGTTTTTTCCTGTATATATTTTCTTTTTATTTAATACTCTCAGTTGTTCCCAAGTTCTTCAGTCCACTGGTACAGGCTCGGCCTCACAGCCACACTCCCCCTTCTATCACAATAGCTAGCTTTTTTTTTGTTTTGTTTTTTATTACACACAAGGAAATATTTCTCGACTGTTGCAATAAAGCAGATGTATGTATGTAGTCCTCTCAGTTGTTCCAACGTTCCTCTGCCCACTCAGGACAGGTAAGGCCTCACTGCCAAACTCTCCCTTCCAGCGCTGTAGCTAATTTTATTACACACACAAAAAAATGATTTTTCCTTAATTTAGTTTTTTATTTAGTCCTCAATTGTTCAAAGTTTTTCTGTCCACTCAGGGGCCTGGGCCAGAGCAGGCTTGCTCTCACAGCCACACACCACCTCACTCACACCCGTGTAGCTAGGTTTTTTTAATTTTTCAGTTTAAAGAAAAAGATTTTAATAGTTCTGCTGCTTCTGACTGACTATGACTAGTAGTATACAGTAACAGTAAGTTACAGTTCCTCCAGCCTCCACAGTCTAGGCACAGTCAAAAACACACTGAATATATTATTTTTTCTTTCTTTCTTTCTTTTTTTCTTCTGCGATATAATGCAGCTGTCTGACAGTGTCTGCCCCCCCCCCCACCAGGAACCTTTTAGATGTCTCCAGACCTCCATTCTACCCACCAGCCACAATCTTCAGTCCCTCCCCAATTAAGATTCCGTTATGCCCCCTCTTTTTATTTTTTTCTAATTGTTTATAGCCCCCAAAAGAATTGCTCCAGCTCCTTTGATGATCACAAACTGTGACAATTTCTTAAACTGCTTGCTGCTCAGACAGTCTTAGACCAAGAGAGAGAGAGACCAAACATCTTCTCCCAATGCGAGGTAGCTCCAAAATGGTGCCTTTCACGAATGCCGACTGAGCTACACACAGACTCTTCCATCTCCACCCATCTACCACAGCAGCCAATTGCCATGACTGACAGGCAGTCCCCTACAGCTGTAGACTGCCTAGCCTGTTAGTCTGGCTGGACTTGGCCAGTCAAGTTTCTCTACCCTTGTGCTCATTCATGAGCAGGTACTTGTCTCCTGCTGCCCACGCCTTGCCTGCTCATATCAACAAGAGCATTCAGGAGCCACATGACCTGCAATGTAGCCATCGGGTGACTGCAGGCTGGCCAGAATCTGGAGGGTTGCAGAGCACCATCTATCACAGGCTGCAGGTAAAAATGTGCTTTTTAAAAATAATAAAGCACATTGTGGCCGACAGACCTGGACTTGGTACATTTAGCCCTCTGACACTGATTTATCTGGGTCTGTCAGACTGCATTGGATCCAGGGGGGATCTGATTTTCCACAGGTCAGTCTGCCCACACCTAATTTTTACCTGTGCTTCCTGTGGGCTCAAGACCGCTAACGATAATCGGAGGACATCTACCCACCTCCTACCTGCCCTCAGCTAGTTGTGAAAATTTTGTTCAAGGAATCCGCCTGCCAGCCACAGAAACTTGGAGATCCTGACTTGTCACATGGCACGCAGCAACAAGGAAGGCCACGAGCCTTCAGTGCGGGTGATGTTCACATCTATCCTCAGTAGAATGGACAAACTCACAATCACCAGCAACAACACTGCTGGCACCCTGGTCACTCTGGACTCCCGGCTTGGTCTGGCGGAACAAAAGGCGACTAGCCAGGAAGATAATATTGAAGGGCACTGCGCGATTTTGTGAGAGCAGGTTGCTCAAATCTGAGGGATGCAGGAGAAACTTGATGACTTAGAAAACAGAAGCCGCAGAAATAACCTACGACTCCTTGGGTATCCAGAGGGATGTGAGGAGGGATGAGCTACCCAATTCCTCCAAAGAGCACTCCCAGATAGCCTCAAACTGCCCTCGGCACCAGTATTACTATAGAGTAGGCCCATCAACCTTGCAGGCATAGCCTACAGCTGGAGAGAGAGAGATGTAAACCTATCCAGGCACGAC
Organism: Neoceratodus forsteri; assembly: GCA_016271365.2. NCBI lineage: Eukaryota > Metazoa > Chordata > Ceratodontiformes > Ceratodontidae > Neoceratodus > Neoceratodus forsteri. Next base: position 941,182,292 of record CM028133.1, on the reverse strand, counting down.
TACTGAACTTTGTGGACAAGGAAGCCATCCAGTCCAGGGAGAGAGTCGGGAGTCCTGGACTGGCAGGGACACCAGATTATGCTGTTCCAGGATTACTCTAAGGACTTGGCAGCCCATAAAAAGGGCTTCACTGATATCAGGAAAAGGCTGCATGACCTAGGTATCCCTGTCTCGCTCAGGTACCCTGCGATGTTGAAGTTCTCTCAAAATGGCTGCTCCTTGCAGTTCACACTAGAGGCTGCCACTGACTTTCTGGACAGTACCTTCCCTGGCCCAAATAACAATCGGAGGCTCAGTCCTGTACCTGGCACATCCTCAGCCCACAACAGGGATTACGCTGATCGGTGTTCCCTGCTAAAACAAGACCAGCAGGTCCCCTTGAATGTATCCCAGTCGCAGTGCAAGCTGTGGGAACCGAACCCGCCAAATCAGAAGAAGCGGCCACAAAAGGAGGCCCATAGCAAAAGAACACATCCACAGGAACGAGTGGGTGAGAACCCTAGGCAGATCTCTATTATAAGACATGAGTAACAGGAGGGGCTCGAGGTGACCAGTCCGTACTTTACAAAGAACAGATACTCTCCACTGGTCACCCCACCCAATGAAGCTCTTGAATTACAGGAGATGGACACAGGAGCCACAGAGGGGGCTCCTGAAGAATCCAGCCAACATGAACAAGACTGGGTGGATGCAGTGGACTCCTTTGTGGTAGCCCAGAGCAAAGAGACCCTTGAAATGGCAGCAGTCTTGGAGAGATGTCTGCATGGAAGGATCAGTGGCCCAAGGACAGAAGACGGGTGAAAGACTCCTGTGGCTGTACTCCCTAGTCAGGAGCTACAGATAAGTGCAACATTTTTGTGGGGTATCAAACAGAGGCGAGAAGTGGGAGGAACTGAGCATAAGCAATGGGGAGGATGCTGTGGGGAGATGAGCAGTTATCCTTAGTCTGCAGCTACTCGCTCCTGTCTCCCCACTCCTCATAGATAGTGGGACTCTGGTGAGGGGCAGGATATATTTAATTCTTGCCCCCTTCTCTGTACCTGCTGCCTGGCAGAGCTGTTGCTCTACTCTTGGTGTCTTTTTATTTTCTTTTTTTAGTGTTTCAGGGGGGGCGGAGGGAAGAGTGTAATCTGCTAACTGTATAGCATGGCACGATGGCGGCTCTAAATGCCCCCTATTTTAGGCTAGAGGGGGTAGTTGGGATGCATTGACTCGCTGCTCTACTACCCTATCCCTCCTACCTACCTCCCAACCACACAAAAGACCCCCCAGATCCCCTGGGCATAGTGGATCCTCACCCGCAACCTCCTTATAGGAAGTGTGACGCACTTCATTTAGCGAGTCGGGGGCCTGCCTACTAACTTGGACATGATTCCCCTTTCAGCTCCCACGAGTCCCCGAGAAGCCTAGCCAATGTTGGAGGAGCAGTAGCAGACTTGTTGTTCTTGGGATGACCGTGTGGCCTACCCTCTACAAGCAGAGAGGATGGGAGCGTCTGGGCCCTCCTTGTGAGTGTGCTGCCCATTTCCATCCTCCTACTATGATAGACCTCCGACTTACAACTAGGGCCTGCAACAGTTGAGGAACACACCGACCTTGTTCTGTTAGTGTGTGTCCTCCCACCTGACAGAGAGGGTAGATGCAGGGGAGTGCTGATGGGTGCTCTGGGGGACCAGTGGTACATGAGAGCCCAGGGAGAGAAGGGGTTCCCAATACCATCCCCTCATGTGTAACCCAGATGGGATAAAAATCATGGAGCCTTTCCCCCCTATCCCCCATACCCTCTCCCTTTCCGCCATCACCCCCTCCACATCACCGCAGGGATTCTGTAGCCAGAGCAGACAGGCGAGTCACACACCCCCAACCCCATGATGCTAGGTAACCAGTAAGTGGCCCACTGTATGCTGACTGGAGTAGGCACAGGTAGTAGAGAGCTAGTAAGGGTGGATCCTTAATGACGGGGCTTGTTTTGGAAGCCCTCGGGTCTAGGATGCACCCTACAGCTCCAAGAGGCTGTTCTCCCATTAAATGTTAGTGTTTAGTTATAGTAGGGTGCTAAGAAAATACAAAATCACACATGCCCGCACAATGCAAAGCATCATGGGCTGCATATGCAAATCACCACAGAATGTTATGCTGGTCCAACTTTAAGCAGAATTGCATGGTGCCAAAAGGCCTCACACACAGTTTGCAAAGGGTGCTAACAGAAGACATAGACACGTGTTTCGTCCTACCAGGACTCATCAGTATGCCTTGTCTGTTTGACACCCCAGTGGAATGGACCAGCTACCCTAAGACAGTGTGTCTTGGATATGTTGTGGTGAACCCATTAAAATAAAAACTATTTAAAAGACAAAGAACCTCTGTGCGCAAACACTGAGGCAAGGGTTACCCCAAAGGGCATTTGGCTGGGAAGCCAAGTTTCAAGAAAATACAAAATCACACATGCCCACACAATGCAAAGCATCATGTGCTGCATATGCAAATCACCACAGAATGTTATGCTGGTCCAACTTTAAGCAGAATTGCATGGTGCCAAAAGGCCTCACACACAGTTTGCAAAGGGTGCTAACAGAAGACAGAGACATGTGTTTCGTCCTACCAGGACTCATCAGTATGCCTCGTCTGTTTGACACCCCAGTGGAATGGACCAGCTACCCTAAGACAGTATGTCTTGGATATGTTGTGGTGAACCCATTAAAATAAAAAACTATTTAAAAGACAAAGAACCTCTGTACGCAAACACTGAGGCAAGGGTTACCCCAAAGGGCATTTGGCTGGGAAGCCAAGTTTCAAGAAAATACAAAATCACACATGCCCACACAATGCAAAGCATCATGTGCTGCATATGCAAATCACCACAGAATGTTATGCTGGTCCAACTTTAAGCAGAATTGCATGGTGCCAAAAGGCCTCACACACAGTTTGCAAAGGGTGCTAACAGAAGACATAGACATGTGTTTCGTCCTACCAGGACTCATCAGTATGCCTCGTCTGTTTGACACTCCAGTGGAATGGACCAGCTACCCTAAAATAGTGTGTCCTGGATATGTTGTGGTGAACCCATTAAAATAAAAAAACTATTTAAAAGACAAAGAACCTCTGTGCGCAAACACTGAGGCAAGGGTTACCCCAAAGGGCATTTGCCTGGGAAGCCAAGTTTCAGAAAATACAAAATCACACATGCCCACACAATGCAAAGCATCATGGGCTGCATATGCAAATCACTACAGAATGTTATGCTGGTCCAAATTTAAGCAAATTGCATGGTGCCAAAAGGCCTCACACACAGTTTGCTAAAGGATGCTAACAGAAGACATAGATGCCTCGTCTGTTTGACACCCCAGTGGAATGGACCAGCTACCCTAAGACAGTGTGTCTTGGATATGTTGTGGTGAACCCATTAAAATAAAAAACTATTTAAAAGACAAAGAACCTCTGTGCGCAAACACTGAGGCAAGGGTTACCCCAAGGGGCATTTGGCTGGGAAGCCAAGTCTCAAGAAAATACAAAATCACACATGCCCACACAATGCAAAGCATCATGGGCTGCATATGCAAATCACCACAGAATGTTATGCTGGTCCAACTTTAAGCAGAATTGCATGGTGCCAAAGGGGTGCTGTTTTGTTGCCCTGCACTAATCATTACAGCCACATTGGTTGCTTTGCTTAGCCAAGCCATTCCTCAGGGTAGGACGAACCAGCAATTGGTTGTTACCACAGCCAGCTATAGTCTGGACCAAGACCCTCAGATTATTTTAGGTTGGTTTTACATTGATGCTTTACTGTTCCATTTGCTGAGAGTCAAATTACTAAGATTTTTGCTGCTTACATCCATAGTGCATTAAGTTAGAATCCCCATCTGGTTTTCTGTCCATGGGAGTATATATTAGGAGAGCAGTAGTGCTGCATACCCCCTAGGACTCTTCCCTGGGGATTTCCTCCACTGAACCACATGCATACCTGCCCTCAGCAAGGACAAGATTGGAGGTAGATCCCTTACTTTTTCTCCCCCACTCTGCACTGGCTTGGTGGCTTCACCGGTCGCCTGACCATGGACCAACCCCTGTCTGGAGAATGAATGAAATAGTGATGCATACATGGAATGTGAGGGTCCTGAATTCCTCCGTCAAAAGAAAAAAGGTCCTAGCCTACCTTAAACATATGAAATTCCAGGTGACCTTCCTCCAAGAGATGAAGCTATCTGGGTCAGACCATAAACTGTTACTGAAAGACTGAATGGAACAGTTGTTACATGCAGAGGTCTCGTCCCGGAAGAGAGGGGTAGCCATCCTGGTACACAAATCTCTGCCCTGGAAACTGGAAGACAGCCAGACTGATGAAGAGGGATGGTGGGTAGTAGGCTTCTACGACACCCCGTCTGGTCCTTTAGTGTTGTGCAACGTCTATGCCCCTAATCAGGACGACCCCAGTTTTTTAACCTCTTTAGCAGAAATACTTACTTCCTTTGCCCCATCCTCTAGTGCTCTGATGCTGGGAGGGGACTTTAACCTGACTCTGGTGTCACATCTTGACAGAAACAACATGGGTACCAAGTCGCACTTGCAGGAAGGGTGAGCCCTAGGCCTGCTTATGGAGGACATGGGTCTCACAGATGTTTGGCTGCTCTTTCACCTCCAAGTCTGGGATTACACTTTCCACTCAGAAGCCAATTCCTCCTATAGCAGGCTGGCTCTTTGGCTCACATCACAGACTCTTCTTCCGCTTGTCATGGATTCAGTCATACTCCCCAGGAGTATCTCCGTCCATGCCCCGGTCCAAATTATACTAGCCTGAGGACCCTACTGAAACCCCCTTCCACTCCTGGAAATTGGACCCACTCCTCATATGAGACCCGAATTTCATCCCCTGGGCTAAAACAGAGACTTCCCTTTTCCTCCTGTCCAATCCTGTCTCCGACACCCCCAGGAACATTTTAGAGGTCTTCAAAGCCACCATGAGAGGAAACATAATGGAGTATGCTGCAGCTAAAAGAAGAGATGATAGCAGAAGCTGGAAGATCTGGAATCCCAACTAATGCTAGCAGAGGCCAAATATAAGGCCATGCCCTCCCCTTCCTCCTCCTCTCCCACTGGCCAGAAGATTTGGGGGCTCTGCTTTGAAATTAACCAGCTCCTAAACAAGAAAGCCAAAGTTGCCATTCTCCAACTCCATCACACATTCTGGGAGGGAGGGAGGGGATAAGGGCAGCATGGTATCAGCATATCAGCTCAGGAGACAACAGCCTGCCAGCCATATCCCAGGCCTGAGGAATGAGAGTGGGGTGCTGGTCACTGCCTCAGCAGATATCAACACGGTCATGGCCTCCTTCTACTCCAGCACCTACCGGTCCTCCCATCTCCCCCATTAGGGATCCAGCAATTTCTCAATATAAACCCCCTTCCTAACCTCTCAGCCCAACAGGCCAGAGTACTGGATGCACCTGTGTTGGTGGGGGAGGTTGTAGCAGCCATTAAATGTCTGAAGGGAGGGAAGTCTCAGGGTGGGGAAGGGTTCACAGTGGACTTATACCAAGCCCTCTGCCAACTCTTGGCCCCCCTGCTGACCAAGGTTTTTAGGGAAGCTGAAACTACCGGAATACTACCACCTACCCTACATGAGGCCAATGTTATAGTCATCCCCAAGAAAGGAAAACACCTGACGAATCCGGGTAGCTACCACCCAATTTCCCTCATCAACATGGTTAGCAAGGTGTATGCAAAAGCGCTTGGCACTCGCCTGAGCCCGTTACCCACCTTGGTCCACCCGTCCCAGGTGGGATTTGTACCTGACCATCACAGCTCAGACCACCTAGACCCCTGCTGAATCTGATGCATGTAGTGAGGGGAATGTCCACACCAGCTGCTGCCATTACAGTGGACTTTGAAAAGGCCTTTAACTCCCTTGAGTGGGATTACTTGGACACCACCCTTGCACACCTGGGTTTGGGCGATGACTTGCAGGGTAAAGTCCAGTCCATCTACAATAAGCCAGTGGCTAGAGTCTACACTGATTGAATCACTTCTCCCCTTTTCCTCCTAGAAAGAGGGACAAGGCAGGGCTGCCCTTTGTCCCCGCTCTTATTTGTGCTGGCAGTTGAACCTTTTGCTGTGATGATCAGACACCATACTGACATGCGGGGTATAATGGTTGGTGAGAGTTCCTATCCGACCCTTATGTATGCAGATAATCTGCTCCTCCCCCTTGCAGATGCCCCACTCTTGGTATCCCCTCTCCTGCTTCTTCTGGACTCATTTGCCAAGATCTGGGGGCTCATGCTGAACCAAGCCAAACGGAGATGATGTCCCTAAACATTCAGTGCACCCAACAAACAGCATCGGTGACAGGTTTACTGTGGGCCCCATCTGTGATTACTTACCTGGGCATAGTGATGACTCCAAAATTGGAGGATATCTGGGGAGCAAACATCCATCTGCTATTCGTCAACACCAAACTAGAATCTGAGAGGTAGAAACTACTCTAGCTCACCCTTGCTGGGAAGATTGCAGCCATTAAGATGGTGATGGCCCCCAGAGTTTTCTTCCTCCTCTCCCACTTACCAGTTTTACTACCCAAGAAATGGACCCAGGCTATTGACAAATTGGTTGGGGACCTCCTCTGGGAGGGGTCCAAACCCTGGTTCAGCCACAACAAGCTCCGAGCACACTGGCTTTAGGGAGGCTGGAACTTCCCCTGAATGGAGGGATACAAATGGGCTTTCCAATCAGCTGAAACTGTTAAGTGGTTTGGTGCCCCCTGGGGGAAGGCCAGCAGTGGGTGGATATAGAAAGAGCACAGATGGGACTCCTGGATGCTTCCTCCCTTTCATTCTCCTCTGTGGGCCTTCCAAGCTCAGTCAGCCAGCTGGTAGCCTCACCTACCATAGCGGCTTCTAGGAAACTATGGCATCTCACTGTAAACAAACTAGAGATGGGCCCCTCTCCCATCGCTCTCGCCCCTCCCCCCCATGGCACAACCCCAATGTCACTGTAGACAACAAAAGAGTTGTTTGGCTGCAATGGGGCAACAGGGACATACTGAGGGTAGGTGACCTCCTCGACCTCCCAGACTTGAGAATCCTCACCTTCCAAGCACTCCAAGAGCAATGGCAGCTACCCCATGCAGACTTCTGGAGGTACAGTACCTACAGATGCGGGTGGCTCTGCACCCCCTGCTGGTCCAGTCCAGACAACCCCAGTGGGGCTGTCCATTTAAGTCTGGATTGAGTGCCCAAAGGGCCTGGGTGGCCGCATTTACAGACTTCTCAGGGACACCCTTCCTTCCCAATCTGGGACAGCAAAGGCCAAGTGGAAGAGGATGCTACAGTGCCATATCCTGGACCCCAAATGGGACCAGGCATGGCGGGACTAAATGGTTCAAAGACACGCGCACCAGGTTAATCCAAAATAAAATTTCTCTCTCCTGGTACAAAACCCCAGCTGTTCTCTACAAAACCAAACTCATACCATCGGATGAATGCTGGCATTGTCAGGGCCAAGGGGTTGATCTGTAGCACATTGTGTGATCCTGCCCGAAGATCCAACACATGTGGCAGCAAGAATGCCTGGTGGCCTCTGCAGTGCTGTAGAAACCAGTCCCACAAGATCCCACCTTCCTCCTGCTGGGCCTAAAGAGCAACCTTCCATCTCTAAACCCTCAGGAACACCACTGGATTGCTCTCCTGACCATTCAGACAAAGAAGGCCTTGGTCTGTAAGTGGCGATCCATTGTGCCTCCCACCAGCGGTGATACCCTGGCTTCCCTCTCAAACCTAGCATCCCTGGATAAAATCTCCCATCTTAGGACTTATCAGGTGAGCAAGTTCCAGAAATGTTGGGGCCCATACCTTCAATATGTCAACCCCCCCCCCCTCCGCCGGGGTTGGTTGACGCACTCAGGGCAACAGGAGGATATTTCATGTCTTGAGTCTTACCCAGCTCATCTGGAGAGTTATGGCTGTTGTGCACACCATGACAATGTTGGGTGGAATTGCTTGGGAGAACAAGAATAAGGGTAGGGGTAACGTGTCAAGCTGGCCCCCAATATGCTGTAAGGAGGTCCAGTTGCCTGTATCAGTATATAGCCAGGGTCACGCTGGGTTTCTGCTTTAAAATGTTGGAATATACTAACTGTAAACTGCTATGGACCTCTTTCCTTTATGGATCTGTTTTCTTGTTTCAGGGGAAGATGCCTGCTTGGACCATACAAAGTGGAGATGCTTCTGCCTGGGTTCTGCTAGAGTGCCCTGCGGGAGGTGACAGATACTCAGTTGAGAAGGGGACACCACCCAGTTGCAGGTTCGGTCCATTCAGCTCGGAGCCGTAAGTACCTCTCTGTTGCCTCCATTCTTAGTCTTCCTCTGCCCCCTTTTGATCGCAGTCCGATGTGACTGCTCTGGGGGACAGTCTACAACCCTGAGAATCAGAAAAAGAGATGCTTGCCACTGGGCTGTTGTTTAGCCTGACACCCCTTTTAGTGTAAGATAATTAACTTTGCAGTTAGTTTTGACTCTTGTGCATTCTGTACCCTGGTATGAACTACAGTTATTTACCAGTTGTTCCACCTTATTTGTTATTCTATCCCTTCTTACCCTTCTGCCCTCCCCTTCCCTTGCCTTGCCTTCCCTTGCCTTGCCTTCCCTTCCCTCCCTGTTGTCGTCTTCCCTCCCTGATTTTCAGTAATTGTACCTGATTGTAATATAATAATTGTACCTTGTTGTACTGTGTATAAGCTGGAAAACAAACAACCCAATCAATCTTGAGTTCAACCTCATGGTGCAGTGATCGGACCAAATGACCCGATCGATGTCGAGGTCAGTGACCTTGAGACCCAGTGAGAATACCAGGTCCAAGGTGTAACCATGGTAGTGGGTCACAGAGGCAACTGTCTGTGCTAGACCCAGTGATGTCATCAACTGAAGGAGGCCAGTTCCAAGTTGCGAGGATTTAGGGTTACCAGACGTCCTCTTTTCCAGCTGCCAAATATTCTTCATGTACCTTCGGTATCTTGTTGTAGTATTATCATTATTATTTTTTACTCTCTCCTACCCAGGACCTCCTTGTAAATGAGCTTTGAAGGAGGTGGAGGCTTTAAACCTTTTTATTCGGGGTCGGGCACAAGGGTTCATTGGGCGAGGGACTAAGTGTCCTCTTTTTGGCATCCCAAGATCTGGTAACCCTACTAGGATTCATCGTCGATCCAGGCACTGAAGTCACCCAAAATAAGCTATCTTGAGGACTCCAACACCCTGTCAAAGATGAAGCCCTCCACCTACTGCAAGAGCCCTCCCCCAACCCCAGAGGGTGGTAAATAAGGAGAATTCTGCAACCTTCACCTGGACCCCTACGCACCTCCACACATTCAAATAACCTAGAAGAGTCCACCAAATGCACTGAGAAGTTTAGGTCAGATCTAAAACAGATGACTACACCCCCACCTTTGCGATCCTTCCTTGGGCAGTGCACCACGGAGTACCCAGTTGGGACCGATGCCTCTAACAAGACCCCACCTAGAGTACTGTGTCCAGTTCTGAGACCACATCTCTGGAAGGGCATCGACAGAGTGGAGGCAGTCCAGAAGATGGCAACTAAAGTGGTGCATGGTCTGCATCAGAAGCCCTATGAGGAGAGACTTAACCACCAAAATATGTACACATTTGTAGAGAAGATGGAGAGTGGGGGATGTGACAGAGACCTTTAAATATCTCACTTGGGGGGGTAAATAAGGTTCAGGAAGGAAGTATTTTCCAGAAAAAAAGATGTTTAAGGACAGAGGTGTGACAAGAAGCTGGAGGGTGGGGTTAGATTCACGAGAGATGTGAGGAAGTACTTCTTCACAGGAAGCGTGGACAGAATAGTCTTCCAGTGGAGGTGGTGGGGGTGAAAGCAGTGGTGGGGGTTTAAGAATCCATGGGATAGGTATAAGGAATCTTAGGGAAATGAAAGGGCGGTGGGTAGGGGCCGGATATGTCCATGGACCATCATTTCTGCATCATGATAAAGTCCAGATGCTTAGTTGTGGCAACCATGTTAGATCCCCAATACAAGCATAGACTGTGTCTTGTCTTGATGGGGGAGAGTCAGAGGTGGATCTAGGCACATTAGGATTTTTACAGCGCTTGCATAAAAGATGGTAGTAGTCCAGCTAGAAAAGAAAAGCAAGCAGCAACATGCAGGAAGAAATAGTTTGGTCTAGGGATGTGGCTACAGTTCACTATCCACACTGTGGAAGTTCCACTGGAAGTGCTGATTCACTGAACATCTTTAAGCTAAGCTGCTCCCACCACCCAGGCAGTATATCTCCCGACTCTGCATTGTGACATCAGATCTTTCTTTCCACTGGAAGAACAGGTCACCTCCTTCGCCGTTTCTATTTAGGATTTTGTGCGCTATTGGTGAAGTTTACCTTCAGAGTTTTCAAAACTATTTCAATTCCTTTCTCAGCCCCTTTGACTCATCTGTGTGATCAACAATGGGGCAACATAAGTTGGACTTCAAATTCTGCTTTCAATGCCAGCAGAAGATGTCAGTCCCTGACCTGCACAGTATGTCCCCGTACTGCCTGGATGAGCAGCATGACATAGCCAGTGCAGTTTCTGTCTCTTGATGTTTCCCAAATCTCTCAAGGATCTGAAGCACTGGCTCACCCTTGGCTGGCATTCTGAGTGGGATTCAAAAGACTGGCCTAAGGGCCGTAAGAAGGTCTCGGCTGCTGCTGGGTCTGTATCACAGTTTGTGGACTTTGAGAAGCAGGTGACAACCACTGGGGTGGGTACCTCCTTGGTCTCAGCACTGCTTCTGGCTGGGGTCTGCGTCAGAGGTTCATTCACAGGGGGATTCCATGAAATGTGCATGGCATTCCAGACGCATTGTGGCAAGAAATACAAGCGCCACAGGCACCGGTCATGGGACCAGGAAAAGGATGAGGTTCTCCCAATCCTTCGACTCCCCCAATCGCTAAACTTTGGTTGATACTCCTTCTGTTGAGGGGAAAGTTGAGATCTCCTTGGTACCCTTGTTGGGTTTGTTGACCTTAACTCCAGTTAAGCAGGTTGTGGAAATCTTCCTTGATCTTGTCGATCGGCTGTCAGATGACATCAAGGATTTGACCTCTCAGACCCCTATGCTCTGGTCCTCACTCAGGAGGATGTGACCTGGTTGGTGTCCCCGAATGGTTCACCTTGGAAGAGGCCTCCACCAGAGGTCAGGCCTTCTAAGCGTATACTACTCAATGTTGCCAGGCACGTAGCCTACCATAGCCAGCTGGAAGGCTCTCCTCGACACCTATTGCATGGTCGACGGTCTCAGTTGAGTCGTCAGTCGAAGTGCTTACGCTGTCGATCCCGCTCAGCTGGAAGTATCACTTTGATATTTCTTGGACTCCTCAGCCTCAGATGAGGAGAGCAACTGGCAAAAGATGTATTGGTACTTTAAGGAACTCCTTTTGCAACAGTGGCCATTGCGGGATGGGGTAAGGCTCTACTCCTTGGACCTTCAATCACCTGGCACCCCACCAGTGATGCCCTCACTGGTCCACACATCGCAGGTCCTTTCCACAACTGCTTCTCCATCCCTCTGGGTGGATCCAACACCACCGCAGCCCAAGAGGGACACTCTGACTAAGGAGACCTGGTCAGCAATTGGCTTGCCAGGCTGGTTGTCAGTGGAGATCACCAAAACTGAGAATGCCCGAGTGGTCTGTGGCGAAAAATAATCAAGGGCCATTTTTGAGGAGTTCTCAGACAGCTCTAATCTGTCATCCATGGCCTCCTCTGGAACTAACATCCCTGACTGGGGCTCAGTTGAGAAGTTGACTACCAATCATGAGTTAATGTTATTTGGGGCTCTCATCCAATTAGTATCGGAGTCCATGCATGTCCCTATACAGCCTGTCCAGAAAAGGGCAAAGTAACCTTTTAGATATTTTGGATAGGGACAAATCCCTGTTGGTTGCTTTTCCCATGGCCAAAGCCATATTGGAACCGGTCCTGGAGCTTTGGCAGCATCCTGGATCCTGCCTGGCAACTTTCACCCATATGGTCTGCAAGTGCACAGTCCTTACAGGGTCCCTTTCTATGTTGTCAGACTGCCGTTCAGCTGAAGGGCTAGTTTCTGATGGCCTTCTGAAAAGCAAAATGCCAAAGGGATGTGCACATGCCTCTGGACAAGGAGTCCAGAAAGATTGATCATTCCACTAAAAAGGCCTTTGCTGCAGCATCATTGGGGCTCTGTCAGGTGAGGTGCTCCATCATAATGACCAGCTTTGGTTACTCACTGTTGGGAGCATTTGATGAGATCCTCCCTCACCTCCTTCACCTTCCTGCTGACCAGCAGTTACTGGGGAAGATGGTTTGAGACCAGGGTCAATCATTAGCTAAACACAAACTTCATATGGCCTTGGGCTTAGGCAACTCTTGTGCATGTGCCATGGCAGTGTCTGTCATCATGCATCGCAGGACCTAGCTGCGTCTGTCCAGCTTTACAGCAGACACCCAGCACAAGCTGGCTGATGTTCCCATTTTGGGCACCGACCTCTTCAGCTATGAGGTGGAAGGACATCCCACCCATACAGAGAAGTCCAGTGCCTCCCTTGATGCTGTGGCTTTCTCCTAGCAGGACCAAAAGCAAAAGCCTTTGTCACAGAAGGATCAGAAGCAAATGTCTAAGAAAAAAGCTGTTCAGTACTGGCGCTTTCAGCCATAGCCCCCTCAATAGCAGCCCAAGCAGGGGAAATACCAGGCCTGGCATCTGAAAACCAAGTTCGATGGAGAGGGCCCAAGAGAGGTGGGGGCAGGGGGAAGTGGTGCCCCCTCTGGCCACAGAAGCAGGTGCCCCTGCAAAAGCTGCACAGTGATGGGTTGGAGGGTGTCATCCCTCCACCCATCCTGTCCCTGTCTGTGCTCCCCATGCGGGTCAGCTACTGTACATCACTTCTTGCCTCTGGACTTCAAGGCTGTCCCATCTTACAGACTACACATTCCACAGGAGTCCAGAGTGTTGCAGGACATACTGTCTGCCCTTCGAGACAACATCACTCAGCTCCTTGCAAAAGGAGCCATAGCCCTGGTTCCAGACACCCTGGCCAGTCAGGGTTATGTATCCAGGTACTTCCTGGTTCTGAAATGGATGGAGGACTAGTGCTTCATACTGGATCAGCATGATCTTAACCAGTTCTTGTAGAAGCACAGATTCTACATGGTCATCTTGAATCAGATCATTCTGTCTCTGGAGAAGAACATGTGGTTTTGCTCCTTGGACCACCAGGATGCCTCCCCCCACATCCCAGTCTGTCTGTTCCACCACTGGTGCCTCCAGTTCTGTGGGGGAAGGGGTCTTGCACCAGTTCCAGGTTATGCTCTGTGGTCTCTTCTCAGTACCCAAGTGCATTGCAGTTGTGACAATCTTCCTGCGGCACCAAGGTGTATCCTTACTTAGATGACTAGCTGCTGGCTGGACCATCAAAAGGGGCCTTTGAGAGGTTCAGAGATCTGGCACTCCACACTTGATGAGACTTGGGCCTGTTGGTCAACCCAAAACAAGTCCAAACTGGTACCCATGTGGGTGATCAAGTTTATTGGGGCAGAACTAGATTCTCTGTGGACCAGGCATTGAACCTTTCCTCCTTTGTCTGATCATTTCAAGTTGGGCATTCATGCACTGCCCAGGATTTTCTGCAGCTGCTGAGGTACATGGCATCCTGCACCAGCTTGGTCCACTGGGCCTGCTAGTGGATGCACCACCTGCATTGGGGATGGGCCATCAGTGGTCTCAGTGCCTAGGCCACTTGGACCAGACAGTCACAGTGACCCAGACGATGTGGGATGCCATCCAGTGGTGGCTGACCCCAGAACATTTGAAGAAAGAAATCCTATTTGTCTGCTCAGAGCTAACTGTCACGCTCACAACGGATGCATCTCTGGAGGGGTGGGGAGAACATCTGGGACAGCAAAGAGCCCCTGGGTTCTGGTCACTCCAGGAGTTCTAGCACCACATAAACCTGCTGAAGTGCCATGCTGTGCAGCTGCTTTGACAGAATTCACTCCTCTAGTCAGGTCATGCAGATCCAGACAGAAATCACCACAGCCATATTCGACCTGAACAGGCAGGACGGAACACACTCCCTTCCCCTGTGTCAGGATGCTGTCCACACCTGGACCCTTGTCTGAAGCCTGGGTGCAGATCTTCTGGTGATCCATGTTGTGGGAGTGAACAGTCAGCTGGCAGATGCTCTCAGCTGGATAGAGATGTTGCACATGTGGTCTCTGCATCAGGAAGTGGTCAACCACCTATTCTCCCTGTGAGGTGCTTCTCTAGTGAAGCTGTTTGCCTCCAAAGAGAATGCCAAACTGAGGCTGTTTTGTACCCACCCCCTACAGTCTGAGACACTCTAGGGGGATGCTTTCAAGAGGCCCTGGACACCAGGCCTAGTGTACGGCTTCTTTCCCTTTCCCTTGGTCCACAAGGTAGTGGTTAAGGTCCAGAAGGACAAGGCCCACATGATTCTGATAGCTTCAGACTGGCCAAGGCAGTTCAGATGCCCAGATCTCCTCAGCCTCAGCAGCACATCTCCAAGGTGGCTGCATCTTTGTCATGATCTGCTAGAAACAAAAACATAGACTTTGACAGAATATAAGGACCGCTTGGCCCACCTAGTCTGCCCATTTCCCTACCTATTGATAAGATGCAGATCCTAGTTAACCAACAGCCTACTCCTTCCTACCCCCCCACCAGAAATGCCTTGTCTGTCCCATGCATGCAGATTCCCCACAGTTTTGTACGACCTCCTCAGGAAGGTCGTTCCATGAGTCCACCACCCTCTCTGTGAAAAAAATGCTTCCTCACATTGCCCCTGAGCCATCCCCACTCTATCTTCAAATTGAGTCCCCTTGTTCTTGCACATTTCTGTTTCTGAAAGATGCTACCCTTTTGGACTTTGTTGATTCCCTTGAGGTACTTGAAAGTTTCTATGATCCCCTTCCCGCCTCCTTTCCTCAAGTGTATACATATTGAGCTCCTTTAGTCTCTCTTCGTATGGCTTCTTTTGCAGACCCTGCAACATTTTAGTTGCCCTCCTCTGGACTGCCTCCATCTTGTCTATGTCCTTGCTGAGATGGGGTCTCCAGAACTGGACACAGTACTCCAGATGGGGTCTCACAAACTGTCTGTACAGAGGGATAACAACTTCCTGTTTTCTTCTGATGATGCCTCTCCCTATACATCCCAATATCCCCCCAAGCCATCCTTACTGCCTTTTTACATTGCTTGCCCACCTTTAGGTAATCTAATATGACTATCACCAGGTCTCTTTCCATTTGTGTCGTTGTTAATACTCCCCTTCCCACTGTGCACCCTTCCCCTGGGTTTTTGTTTCCCAGGTGCATTACTTTGCACATCTTTGCATTGAATCTAAGCTGCCATACTTCTGACCATTCCTCCAACCTTGTCAAGTCCCTTCTCATCCTTTCCACCCCTTGCATATCAACCCTGTTGCAGATCTTTGTGTCGTCTGCAAAGAGGAATACTTTTCCTTCCAGTCCCTCTGTAATGTCACTTATAAAGACATTAAAAAGGACCGGATCCAGTACTGAACCCTGCGGTACACCACTAGTAACCCTCCCTTTCATTGGAGTGGACTCCATTTACTATTACCCTCTGTGTCCTGTTGTCCAGCCAATTTTTTACCCAGGCTTCCACCCTGGGATCCATTCCTAGGCTGGCTAATTTGTTTATTAATCTTTTGTGTGGGACTATGTCAAATGCCTTGATAAAGTCTTGGTAGGCCATGTCCACAGCCTCTCCCTTGTCTACTACTCTTGTCACCCAATCAAAGAAATCTATTAGATTTGTTGACATGACCTTCCCACTGTGAATACATGCTGCCTTGGGTCCTGTGCCCCACTGGCCTCCAGGTACTCAACAGTTCTTTCTTTCAGAAATTATTCCATCATTTTCCCTACCTTTGAGGTCAAGCTAACAGGTCTGTAGTTTCCTGCCTCTGCTTTGCTCCCACTTTTGTGAAGGGGAATCACATCCACCCTCCTCCAGTCCTTAGGTACCACACCATCCTCTCATGATTTGTTAAAATGGATAGTCGGTGGTTTCACTAGTTCTCCCCTTAGTACTTTTATAATTCTGGGGTGAATCCCATCAGGCCCTATTGCTTTGTCCACCTTCAGTTTTAGGAGTTCTTTCAGAACCCTGTCTTCTGTGAAAGGACTGGTATCGACCCCCTATCCAGAGTACTTCTATTGATTGGATTAGGTATCTCTCCCTACTCTTCTTTTGTGAATACTGAGCAGCAGTATTTGTTCAGTATCCCTGCTTTTTCACTGTCCCTCTCTGCCCATGCACCATCCCCTTTATTAAGCCTTGCTATCCCTCTCTTGGTCTTTCTTCGCTCCCTAATGTATCTATAAAAGGTTTTATCCCCTTCTTAACTGAGTTGGCTATCTTTTCTTCAGTTTGGACCTTTGCTATTGTGACTGCCTTCCCCACTTCCTTCTGCTTTAACTGGTACAGTTCTCTGTCCTGCTCCTTTTGTGTTTCCTTATAATTCCTGAATGCTGTCTTTTTCTCCCTAAACATCCCCACCACCTCTTTTGAGAACCATAGTGTTTTTTTCTTTTGTTTTGATTATTTATTTGCTTCACAAAATGGCTTGTTGTCTCTGTGATGGTAGTTTTGTTGCATCCCCATTGTTCTTCTACCCCTCTTTTTTGCCTGTTTGCTAGTGCTTTTCTGATGCACTCTCCCATTTTGACAAAGTTAGCCTTCCTAAAGTCCAGTACCCTCACTTTTGTATCTCTTGACTCTGCGGCTCTGTTTATCGTGAACCACACTGTTTGGTGGTCACTTGTTCCAAGATGGCTACCCACTTCTAGATCTGAGCTCCTCTGTCCGTCCCAGTTTGAGAGTACCAGGTCTAAGATTGTTCCCTCCCGAGTGGGTTCCAAAACTAGCTGTCTGAGGCATGCCCCCTGTAAGGCATCGAGAATGATCCAACTCTAGGATGTGGCTGCAGCAAAGGTGCTCCAGTTAACATTTGGCATATTCAGGTCCCCCATCAACAATATTTCCCCTTTTTCTGCCATCCTATGGATGCCTTCTATCATTTCCTTGTCCATTTCCTCCTCCTGAGACAAGGTCTGTATACAACCCCTGTGCAGATTGTGGTGCCATTTCAGGTCTCCAGGGTGACCCACAGTGCCTCCTCTCCTCCCTGTTTACCCTTTAGTTCTGTTGCATTGATCCCTTCCCTTTGGTACAGAGCAACTCCTCTTCCTCTTCTACCCTCCCCATCCCTCCTGTAGATTGTGTAACCTGGTATTTTGGCATCCCAGTAATGGTTCTCTGTGTACCATGTTTCTGTGACTGCCACAATATCCAGGCATCCCTCTTCCATCAAGGCCACCACTTCAGGGAGCTTGTCACCTAGACTATGGGCATTGGTACTCATTACCCTTCATTTTTTGATGGCCTTACCCCTTTTTGCCCCATCCCTGTCCTTACTGCCTTTGCCTTTTTCTCCATTTACCCCTGCCCTTCCCCTATTGACTTCTCTATCTTGGTGTTTATCTCACTGATCTGACAATGGGAGAAGATCCTGCACCCAGATCTTCATTTCCTGCACCATAGGGCCTGATTTCCGAATGGCTAGAGTTCCAGGCCTTGGGTCTGTTGGAGAAAGTGCTCCACATTATGGAGGCCTCCCAAAAAGAGTTGACTCACAGATTCTATGCAGTTGAATGGAAGAGATTCTTCATTTGGTGCAACAGAAAGGAGTGTAATCCCCTTGCCTGCCCTGTAACGAGCATCTTAGAATACCTCTGGTCCTTCTCTCAGTTGGCATTGTGAGCAGCACCCTTAAGATGCACCTGGCAGCCATCTCTACTAATTGAGCATGGGCTGGAAAGTCATTGGTAGCCCAGGAAAATGTGGTTGGGTGTCTTTCAAAGGCCTGGGTCTCCTGTCCCCTCCAGTGCATTAATCACCATCATCAAGGGACTTACTGCTAGTGCTGACTATGCTTATGGTCAAGCCATTTGAGCCTATGCACAGGTGTGAGATATCACACCTGTCATGGAAGATGGCTTTCCCGGTGACCATTACATGAGCCAGAAAGATTAGTGAGCTCCAGACAGTCTTGGTGTAGTCTCCTTACCTGGTCTTCCACAAGGACAAGGTTGTATTTCGCCCCCACTGAAAGTTCCTCCCGAACGTAGTGTCAGAGTTCCACCTTTACCAGGTGATGAACCTTCTGTGTATTTTACCACCCCTTTTTTGGATGCTGACCGCAGGCTTCATACTCTGGACCTACAGAGGGTGCACCCTTATTACAATGAGTGCACAGCTGGAGTTCAGGGTGATGCTCTCCAGCTGTTTGTAACATAAGCTGAAGCTGAGCCTGGCAGACTGGTGGCAAAGTGGATGATTGGCAGGTGGGTAAGATCCTGTATTGAAGTCTGCTATAGGTTGATTGGTAGGGAGCTTCCCCTAGGCTTGGGGCTCATTCCACCAGACACACCACTGCTTCACTGCTGCTTTCAGAGACATCCGCATACATGAGATCTGTTGGGCTGCTATCTGGAAATCAGCACACACCTTCATTTCTCATTACAGCGTCAACCTAGAGACCTGTTGGGATGCTGCTTTTGGGACCTCAGTTCTCCACTCTCTGTCCATCAAGTAGGGGAGAGTGCCTTGACCCCTCCTCCTGTAGAACTACTAGGAGTCTGCCAGAGAGTTGATAGTGAATTATACCCACGCCCCTATAAAAATAAGTTACTCACCTGTAACCATAGTTCTAGGAGTGGTATACAGTTCACATCCACACATTCACAACCCACCTAACCTCCCCAGGCAATGGGCACATGGATCCCTGCTTCCAGCATGCAAAGAACTCGCATCACAAGGTGGAGTCAGAGGATATACCACCCAGGTAGTAGGAGGAGCTTTGCTTAAAGACGTCTGATGAGTCAGTACTTCCATTGGAACTGCCAGAGTGTGGATGTGAACTGTATACCCCTGTTAGAACTACGATTACAGTTGAATAACCTATTTTTTTCAGCATTATAGGCTGGCACAAACGCAAAGTTTGTTTGTTTGTTAAGCTTAACGAGTAAGTGCACTGGACATATAGTCCATTTACAGGTACTACCCAACACATACAGACAAAATAAGTCATAAATATACATAAAATACAACCTCACCTCACAAAGTCATCCTCATGCTTCACGTTCTCCATAGGTACTAGTCAGAAGCAGCAACCAAGCGGTGGCATTGGTTTAAATCCTCTATGGGCTGTTCTTTTTCAGATGGGTGTGTCCTGTGAAAACATGATTCTACCAGATCCAGAGAGTCATATGTTTGTAGGCTCTCTGAGGGCAAACATGGATGACCTAGAACACTTTGGATCCTATAAAGAACCCTTACTGTATTGGCAGAGCAAGTCTGATGTGAGATCTGCAATGACTTCAGTTGCTGCTGAGTAACTGTCTTGTCCAGTTGTTAGTGTAAGTTCACGGAGAGTTTTTAACACATAAGGGACTTCGTAGGTGACCAAAGAACTTACTGTCACAAAAGCATGTTGAAATGTTAACATTCATCAAAGTAAAAAACACATCCCACCAGACTACATAGTAAGTGTGAGATCTACGTTCCATGAGGAGGAAAAGGAAGACACAAGCCAGCCGTCACAGATGGGGATGGAAGAGGAGGATGACAATGCCTTGATTGATGACATATCCAATAAGGATACTGCATAGGGTAATTTTGAACATAGAAACATAGATTTTGGCAGCAGATAAGGACCGATTGTCCCACCTAGTCGGCCCACTTCCCTACCTATTGGATAAGCTGCAGATCCTATTTAACCAGCAGCCTACTTTCTCCTTATGAGCAAATCCTGATAACTGGAGTTTAGTAGGAAATGCATTGCACTCTGATGGCAATTCCACATGAGCAAACACTAGCTGTGAAATAAAAAACAAAAATATTGTACAAAATTCTTGGATGAACAGTCCTTTAAGTTATTACTTAAATATTTTTTCCTTTTTGTTGTCACTTTTTTTTTCCTCCCAGACAACGGGCAGGGGATATACCTCCCTATTCAGGACCTGGACTCGCTCTCCCGGCATCCCCTTCCAGACCACCTGGACTGGGTGGCCCATAGCTAACCCCCTATGGTGGGGCTCCCCCGGGGGGCTGAGGGAGAGACCAAAATCCACTAAAGACCCCAGCCGAGGCTTCGCCTGGGCATTATTTGAGAGAGAGCAGGTCAGGGGCTTCCATGGTGTTCTGTGACCAGGGTTTTTCTGCTTGGTTTGCCAAGCAGCGCACACGTGCAATGACGTCAGCGCGGGAGGGGCACACTCCCGCACCCATCCCACAGATGTTCTCTGACTCCTCCACAGTGCTAGGCAGTCCCTACTGCTAGACACCCAGTTTCCACTAGGTGTCACCAGTATGCCAAGAAACCACAACCCCCCCCCCCCCAGAGGTGGAGAGCTCTCTATGAGATGCTCATCCAACCTCCCCACAGCGACCCTCTGATGCACCGGGCTCACTTATGAACATGAGTTGTCAGTGCCACAGGCGGTAGTGCTCCCACTGCACCGGCTTATAACTTTAATTTTAAAGCAAGTGCTTGATACTTTAATATTTAATAGGTGCTGCTGGCACTCACTGAACCTAGTTTTCAACATGATTACACAGTAAATCACTAACGTAATTTCAGTCAATCAATGTGCGGAGACAGTGCACCTATTATCCTGTGTACTGTGTGCTCTCATGCAGGAGAGGAGTTAGAAGATAACGCTCCACTTCAGCATCAGGAAGAAGGATTGTACAATAACTTAAAAAGATGACTCTAAACTTATTATAATTCACTGAAGCTAAACATGAGTGATTTATCATAATATAACAGGGCCTTCAAGGGATGTATCTTATGAGATAATAGGCTGCTCTTGTGAAGTTTGGGCAGACAGAAATGCTCTGCTTTATTTGTGGTCCTCTCACCTACACCTTAGCTCAGAGTTTCTTATACCATAGAAACATAGCGTGCGATGGCAGATAAGGGCTGCTGGGCCCACCTAGTCTACCCATTTTCATGTTTGCTTGCACGCATGTGCAAGAAACATAGTGCCATCATCCCAGATTCTGGATGCAGTGGCATACAGTTGAAAGGGAGAGCTCCGCTTCAGTGAGCAGAGCTCTCCTCCCCCACCCTGCGCAGGCACTAAGCACTGCATTTGTGTGCTTGTCTTGGCGCTCCTGATGCACACACACTGTATGGCCGGCCAGGGTGCCCAATCCCCGTCAGCTCCAGGCCCCCAAAAACAAGCTTCCCGTGCCACGATGAGCCCACCCCAGCGGCAAAATGTAATGGCCAACGGGGTGCTAAATCCTCCATCTGCTCCATGTCTCCAGGCCCCCCCAAAATGTTTCCAGGTGCCACGCTGCGAGCCCACCCCAGCATGGCAGAAACTGTTATGGCCGACGGGGGTGCCCAATCCCCCGTCGGCTCCAGCCAAGCAGCCTTCCAGATGCCATGCTGGGAGCCCACCCCAGTGTGGCAAACGTCCCACGACGCCCTCTAAAAAAAGCCCCTGAAAGGAAAAAACAGTCCCTTGCTGTCTCGTTGGCCCTCCCCCACCTGCGCCCACCCACTGCACACCCTGCCTCCCACACCCTCTCACCCCATCCTTACCTCCGCACTCCGGCGTGATGATCTTCAGTGGACCGGGAACACGTCTGCACTCTTCAAAGCCGACCGAGAACTAAGGAAATGCCAGTAAGCTGTATAATGTAATAGATAGGGTTTTTTCAAATTATATCTCAGCATATCTCAGGCATGTTTTGGAATTTTTGCACCAAATTTTCAACATGGGGCTTTTGGGACCCCTCCTCATGAATTCTGTCACTGTCACGGCATTAATCTGGCCCAAAGGGTGATTTCACGGTCACTGCGCGGAATCACCTTTCGGGACTGATTAATGGAACAACAGTGCCATGTGTTCATGAGGTGGGCTATCAAAAAGTCTATGTTGAAAATTTGGTGAAAAAATTTCTAAAAATGACTGTTTTACAAGCATGCATTGGGCAGTTCCTATGCACGCTTGCAAGTTTGCAAATTTTTAATATTCACACTCTGGATTTTCAACATTGCCATTTTAACACATCTCCTTATGAGCAGTACAGCTGTCATTTTTCAAATCTCACCCAAAATGTGTTCCCGTGCATGTAGCGCACAATGGCGCAGTCGGTGTGCAAAATCAGAGTATGAGACACATTAAGAAAATCACAGTGACAGTGTTCATGAGCAGAGGTCTTAAAATGGCTATGCTGAAAATTTGGTGAAAAAATTCCCAAAAATGACTGTTTTAGAAGCACACGTTGCACAGTTCCTACGCATGCTGGCAAGTTTGTGAATTTGTAATATTTGCAAACTAGATTTTCAACATTGCCATTTTACCACACTTCCTTATGAGCAGTACAGCTGCCATTTTTCACATCTCGCCCAAAATGTGTTTCCGCACATGTAGCGCACAATGGTGCAGTCGGTGTGCGAAAACAATGTTTGGGACAGATTAAGGAAATCACAGTGACACTGGTCATGAGCAGAGTTCTTAAAATGGCTATGTTGAAAATTTGGTGACAAAGCTCCATAAAATGACTGTGTTACGAATGAGCATTGCGCAGTTTCCACACACCCTCGTAAGTTCATGAATTTGTAATATTTTCAGTCCAGATTTTTACCAGTGGCATTTTTCCACACTTCCTCATGAACAGTACAGCTGTCATTTTTCACAACATGGCTGAAATGTGTTTTCACACTCTCAGCACGGAAATGCATGGTTGTTGTGGGAAATCATTGTTTGGGACAGATAAGGAAAATCACACTGACACTGTTCATGATCGGAGATCCCAAAATGCCTGTATTAACAATCTGCTTTAAAAAATCCCCAAACTAGTTACATTACGGGTGTGCATTACACAGTTTATATGCACGCTCATGACTTCACCAGTTTTTTTAATATTTTCAGAGCAGATTTTCAACACTGCCATTTTTTACACCTCCCCATGAACAGTACCGCTGTCATTTTTCATATCCTGTTTGGAATGTGTTTTTGCACCTGTGGTGTCAAATGCCGTGGTTGCTGTGCAAAAGCAGCTTTCAGCTAACAAACTGATATTGCCACTGTTCATGAGGTGGGGGTCACAAAAAAGCCATGTTGAAAATTTGGAGTGATAATACCAATGAATGCCTGAGGCATTAGGGTTTCCGACCATAACACCCCACCCTGTACAGAATGACAGGCATCAGGGCTGTGACTTGGGATTGTTGCCTGCAATGCTCATACCATTCACCCCCACCCACATCCTGCAGCCAGTGAGAGGCATCGAGGTGTGCCTTGGACTCTTCGGACCCAAAGTTCACCCCATTCTCCTATACCGCACCCATTGCACCATATTTCCTAATGAAATGGGGTGAGTATAAGGGCCAAAGACCCTGAGGCACACCGTGACACTTGTCGGTGTCTGCAGGGTGGTGGTGGGGTTGGCTTCAGTTCAATACTTCACTGCCATTCCTAGTATGCAGCTGTGTAACTCCTACACTACCAATGCCAATGCCAGCAAGCAAACATTCAGCATTGACAAATGCTTGTTTTTTTATCTTTGTGTTTTGCTGCAATCAGCTTGATCTACGGTGCCATCTCTTCCCCTCCATTCCTTTCCCCTGCAACTTCCTTGTGCCTGTCCAAGGAACTTTCAAACCCCACCACTGTTTTCACCTCCACTGCCTCGGCTGAAAGGCTGCTCCAGGCACCCACCACCCTTTCTGTGAAGAAGTACTTCCTCATATCCCTCCTGAATTTACCCCCCTCCAGTTTCACAGCATGTGCCCTTGTTTTACAGCACCTTTTTCATAGTTTCATAGTGATTTATATGCTCAGGAGGCAAAAGCCTTTTTTTGAGCTTGCCACCCGAAGGTGAGGTATTAGTCTGTGGTATTCTACTTTTTCCCCCATGTGCATATCAAGTTGTTTTTTTAAAATTGTTCAGAGTTTTCTTCTCAGCTATTGTACTTGGAAGAGCATTCCATGGTTTCACAACTCACTGCGAGAACCACTGACTCCTTTTTTCAGTTCTGCAAGTGTCACCCTTTAATTTGAAACTGTGTGTTCTTGTTTGGACCATGGAGCAGTTTTTTCCAGACCCAAGATTTCCGTAAGAAGGGGTTCCCTCATGGCTTTGTGGGTTAAGCACAGGTCTCCACATAGTTGCTTATACTCCATGAAGAAGAGGTTAAGTTGTTCCAGCCTTTCTCCATATTCAAGATTTTTCATTCCACTGTTTTTTTTTTGTTATTTTTCCTTGAACTCCCTCAATCAATTTTTTTCCTTTTATTGTGTTAGGCGCACAAAAGGGGAAACAGTAATCAAGGTGTGGTCTCATGAGTCTTGTGTATAGTGGAAGTATGACACTGGATTGTCTACTCTTTATGATACACCCTATGATACTTTGGCATTTTTTTACTTTTGCTAATGTGAGAGTGTCAAAATTAAGTTTGTAGACAATGGTAACTCCTAGGTCCTTTTCATTATTGGTTTCTTGTAATATGACATTATTTCAATTGTACTTGTATTTCTGATTGTTGTGTCCCAGGTGCATGACTCTGCACTTTTGTTCGTTGAACACCATTTTATTGTAGTGAGCCCAGGTTTCTAATACGAGGAGTTATTTTTGATAATTTTCTGTGGCTTCCACATTGTTGATTATACATCCTAGTTTGCAGTTGTTGGCATATTTTGCCATCCAGATCTTAGATGATGTCTGCATTGATGAAATCAGGATGTTGAATAAAGCTGGGCCCAAGACAGAGCCCTGAGGGACCCCACTACTAACTTCTCCCCAGGAAGAGGAATATCCTTTAATTATGGTACATTGATGGCGATTTCGTAGCCATGAGAGGTTCCATGTGATGATAGTGATCGAAAAACAGTGATCACTATCATCACGAATGTATGTTGCTGAAAAGCATACAACTAGCAGCGACCCAACTTCCAGACAAAATAGAAGTGTTCCTGACTAAAGATTGTCAACTCCAGGGGTTGAAACATGGAAAAAAAAAAAAACAGAGCCAGAAGCAGCGGCAAAACAACAGTCCCCAGAAGGTCCTGAACCCAGCTCCTGCTGTACCATAGCCAGTCACCCTTATCCTGCTGCAGCAGGATCCCACCACCCATACAAATCCTCCCTCCTATCCCTCCCTCCACCTTCCTATCCCTTTCCTTCCAATCGCTCTGCTCACTATACGGTCACTATCCTAGCAGAGTAGCCATTCATGGTAGTGATATAAATGAGTCGCTGTTTCTACAGTTGCTCATTTATTATCACTGTCATCACAGACTGCTGCCATGAGGTGACCCCGTTTATAAGAGAGGGGTCAAATTTGAGTTGGTTCATGTGATTTTTCAGGACGTGGTGGAAGACTTTATCAAACACTTTAGTGAAGTCAAGGAAGATAATATCCACTGGTAGGCCTGTATCCAGAGATGAACTTACATTTTCAAAGAAACTTAACAGATTAGTTATGCAGGACCTGCCAGGGAAAAAGCCATGTTGTGCTATGTCTTGTAAGTTATTACTGCTTATGTGTTCTTCTATCCTGGGGAGTAAGAGTCTTTCAAACATTTTCCCTAAAACTGATGTTAGATTTATGGGCCTATAATCTGATACTTCTTCCTTTTCATCCAGATTTATGGATTGGCATAACAAGGGCATCGTTCCAGATGGGGACTGTTTCTCCTTAGTTTAGTGAAAGATTAAACAGTAAAGTTAATGGGCCTAGTATTTCATCTGTAATTTCTTTAAGAAACCTTGGGTGAATCCTGTCTGGTCCTGCTGAAGAGTTAGTTTTTAATTTAAGAAGTGCACTTCTTACTTCTTTTATAGAGAAGGGGGCCATATGTGACTGATTGCAAGTTGGTAGTGCTCCAGTGGGGGTTTTTTTCTGGTGTAAAAATACTAAGGAAATAATTATTAAACTCTATAGCCGTTGCTTTTTCCATACTTGTTATGCCCTTGTCTGTTTTTATTGGACTTATTGTTGCTTGGGTAGTTCTGAGTGATCCTATGTAGTTATAAAATTTCTTTGTGTTATCTAGTGTATCTGTGGCTAATTTTTGTTCAGACCTTGCTTTTGCTTGCCTCATAAGTTGTTTTATTTTATTTGTTTTTTATTGGAGTCCTAGTTGGTTGTTGTAGGACTAGCTTTATATTTCCTACATTTTTTTTTTTTTACTTTTTGACCTTTTAATTATTTTGTTCCTCCAGATAAGAGTTCTATATCCATTATTATACTTCCGTCTGGAGAGGAGCCGAGTGTCAAGACAATATTTAAGTTTGGACCAAATTAAGTTCCATGTTTGTTGTAAATTAAGGCCATGGAGTTCTGTTTTCCAGTCCCATGAGGAGAGGTAGTTTTTTATTACACTGTAGTTGGCTTTTGAGTAGTCACTAATCATAGTGATTCCTTTAACACAGGTGGTCTTTGTGTGTTATGTTTGCTTTAACCATATTATGATCACTGTCCCTTAAAGGCTCGAATATGATAGGTGTAGTTATTCTGTCATCCATGTTGGTCAGTATGATGTCCAGAATTTTGCTTTCCCTAGTTCCTTCGATGATGATTTG
The DNA here is from genome assembly GCA_016271365.2 of Neoceratodus forsteri. Lineage (NCBI taxonomy): Eukaryota > Metazoa > Chordata > Ceratodontiformes > Ceratodontidae > Neoceratodus > Neoceratodus forsteri. The sequence continues at coordinate 941,155,595 of CM028133.1, read as the reverse complement.
ATCAAGGTGTTGATGTATTATTGTTTCTTTGAAGTCTTTTTCGATTTGTCCATTGCCCCGTCATATCTCCCAGTTTATGTTTGGAAAATTGAAATCACCCATAAGTATATACTTCTGAGATGTATCAAACTGTCCTATTACTGTTAGGAGGTCTTTATTTTGTTCAAAGTTTAAGTTGGGGGCTCTGTAGGCCAGACCTAGAAGTATAGTCTCAGTGGGTAGTTTAATTTGGGCCCAAAGTATTTCTGCATCGCTATTAGTGACTTCCGCTGAGGTAATAGAGAAGGATAAGTATTTTTCAGAGATGTATAATGCAATACCACCTCCCCGTCTATCTGTCCTATTGTTTGAGAACTTGCTATAACCTGGAATCTCTGTGTTCCAGTCGTGGTCTTGAAATCATGTTTCAGTGACTCCACAGATGGTAATTTGTTCTTTTTCCAAAACATATTTAAGTTCATCCAGTTTATTGGTTAAAGTACAGGCTTTGAGTAGTAGTATGTGTAAACCCCCATACAAATGGGGGTTCCCGAAAAATCTTCCTTGAGTGTGCCTAAATGCCCATGGCCAGGCTGGTATCCTGTGTATTAACTGTTTAAAAGATTTTGTCTGTGAGCGCCCTTATAGCCTCCATGTACTGTCTCTTTAAGAGCTGCCTATTAGCAGTGCAATAACTAATCTGGGTAGGGGCAGAGCGGTTTCAGGCTTGAGTCCCGCCCGGACTGCCAGATAATCACTCCATTCTGCCATCGCCAATTACACAGAGGGAGCTTTGCTGAAAGCTGTACTTATTTGCTCAGTAGCTATTGTAAAAGTAATGTTATGGAAGTTTGTCTAACCTGCCTTTTTTGCAGCATGGACATGTTGATATTGCACCACCATCTTTTTTATTTTATTCATTTATTATAGCATCAGTTTAAAAACCTTTGAGCCAGAGGCTCATTTACAAAGGTACCTCGTCGAAGGCAGACACAACACACATACATGAGGTAATCCAAAATAATGTACAGTAAAAAAGACAAGGCAAGTAAGGCAAGAAGCAGGCAAAGGCGAGACAGTCAGCAACAGAAATTAACAATAGGCAAAATGTCACAATTGCAGGCGAATGAGTACCAAAACACCATTGTCAGTTTAAGCGTTTTTTTTTATCGCATATCAAAAGGAGGGGCAGACAGCAAGGGGTCAGGGGCAGTGGCAGGGTGTGAGATGAGCAAGTGGTTTTAGATAGTTTTGAAGCTGGCGAGTGAGGCGATTGTGATACCAGCAGGTAGGGAGTTGTACAGGAGGGGCTCTATGGAGAAGCGCCCTTTGGCCCTGGGTGGTCCGTACTCTAGGGATGACTAGTGCAGTTTTGCTGGAGGCACGGGTGTGGACTGTTGGGGTTGAAACGACGAATAGAGTTGGCAAGGCTAGGGGCGGGATAGACCATGGAGGGCTTTGTAGGTAACTTGGCAAGTTAAGAAACAGGAGGTGCTCATCGAGGTTGAGTAGGGAGGCAAGGAGTACAAATGACAAGGTATGGGTGAGTCTGGGGGCACTGGTAATAGGTCTACAAGCTTTGTTAAGCATAAGGCAGACCTTTTGCAGAGGGCTGTCGGGTCGGCTCGCCATAAACAGGGAGGCCGTAGTCAACTAGCGAAGCACAGAGGGTGACCATGGGTGAGAGAGATTGAGTGGGAGGCATTTTTTGTTCCGGTAGAGGATACCAAGCCGAGCATTGGAGGCTGAGGTCAGTGCAGAGTCGAAGAGTAAGCCAAGGTATTTATAAGAGTGCACAAGTTCCAAGGGGTGAACCTGTGCGGAGAGAACAGAGAGAGGGAAGTTGCTGGACTTATTTTGGGGGTGGGCAAAAAGCATAGATTTAGTTTTTTTCAGGTTGATGACAAGACGGTGATCAGAGAACCAGTTTTCAGCTGAGGTGAAGGCACGCTGTAGGGAGTTTTGGAGTAAGATGGGGTTACTGTCAGAGGCAAGAGCACAAGCGTCGTCTGCGTGGGGGATTTTACCAGCACAAGCATTGGGCAGGAGTTGAGAAAGAGAGAAGAGTAAAGGCCAAGAATAGAGCCTTGGGGAACACCAGAGCGAATTTGGCAGGTAGGGGATAGGTGCCACCAACCCGCACACACGTGGGAGGCGGTTGTAAAAATAGCTGCGCACCAGGAGACAGGACCAGAGCAAGCCCACACTGGCAAGGGTGGCTAATAGTAGAGGGTGAGATGGTATCAAAGGCTTTCGATAGGTCTATAAATACTGCACCAGCGAGGGCACCGGCATCAAGTGACTTATGAAGGAAGTTAGCAAACTCCAGAAGAGCAGTATTGGTGCTATGGCCAGTTTTGAAACCATGCTGTTCAGGACAGAGGACCTCATATTTTGTAAGGTAACGGGAGATTTGACTGGCAACTATTTTCTCCAAGGCTTTAGAGAGGGGGGGAGGATAGAGATTGGTCGGTAGTTACCTGCGTGTGATCTGTCACCACCTTTGTGAAGAGGGGTAACAGTGGCGACCCTCAGATGGTGAGGATGCCCAAGGCAGAGGATTTATTAAAGAGGCAAGTAATGGGTGAGATGACCTGATCCAGGACCTGGCGTGGAGACAGGGATCAAGGAGTCATTGCCGATTGAGTTGCACCTTTAGGGCTTTTTGTAAATAGGGCCTAACCTCATGGGTGGACACAATCAAGAAGGTAGAAAGGGGTGGGGGATGGGAGGGCAGACATGGGGGAGGATTGGAAGAAGTTGCACAGGAGCACTGCACTAAGGTCAGTGAAGGCATTGTTGAGGTGGTAGCAATGAGAGCAGGGTCAGTGCAGGTAGACCCATCAATGTTAAGATGTGCAGGGGAGTGAGCGTGTGCCACCATTAAGCTGCTTGATATTATCCCAGAAGGATCTGGGTTGCCCCAGGAGGAGGTAAGAGTAGAGTTGTAATAAACTGACTTAGCTTTGTGGACGTACACGTACATTTATTCCGGGCAGCTCGTGAGGCCAGTCTGTCCAGCAGGCGGCCAGTTTCAATGGCCAGGTGCCACAGGTTGTCACGCTGCTTGAGAAGTGAGCGTAGGGTAGGGGTAATCCAGGGGGTGTGCCTTAATTTAGATCTAAGTGGGGTGAATGGGGCGTATGTGTCACAGGCAAGGTTAAAGGTGTGGACAAAGAAGGCTAGCGCCTTGTCAATATCAGGGGTATTTAGAAGCGGGGACCAATCAGTGCCAGCTAGGTGGCGTTTTAAGTCTTTTAGCCCACCGGGTCTAAACCGACGACGGTGGGTGGTGAGAACAGAGGGCTTGGGCAGGGAGGTTGCCCAGAAGAAGAGAACTGGGGAGTGGTCACTAAGGCAGTCTAGGAGGATTTGAACGTTGTGGACGTGGTTGGGCCTGTTAGTGAGAACCACATCTGGAAGAGTGCTTGTTCCCGTGCTAGGATTTAACCTGGTGGGTTGTGAGACTAGTTGAGTCAGGTCAATGGCAGCGAATGCCTCACGGGAGGTAGACTCCTTAGGAGATAGCCAGTTGATATTTAGATCACCTACCAGGATTTGGTCAGAGGGGTTAGGAAGAGAGGAGATGTAGTCAACAAGGGGGCCCAGTGCATGGGCTTGATTTTTTGGCGGTATGTAGGCAGTAGTCAGGAAGATTGGGGCCCTAGCAGGGTCAGAAGACAACTTTAGGGTTAGGGCCTGGGCATTGTAATCAAGGGTAGGGGGGGAAGGGCAAGACTATGAAGTGGGTCTTTATCATAGATGGCACAGCCACCTCCCCTCTTACCGATTCTGTCAAGCCGATGGAGGGAGTAGCCTGGGAGAGAGACCTGGGCATCTGGGGTGGAGCTGGACAGCCAGGTTTCAACAAAGGCAATCACGCCGGGATTATGATCTGCCAACCAGCAATGTAGAGGTCCAGTTTTTTAGGAGGCTACAGATGTTAATAGTACGATGCATGACCAGAAGATTTACAAGGGAGACATTGGGACCGGCCCAGGATTAGGATGGATATTGCCAGAGAGGGCAGAAGGAGGAGAGCCACCCTAGGAAGAAGGTAGTGGTGGAGAAATTTACACGGTCCTGGGGAGGGCAGGGGGTGGAGCCAGTACAAGGGATAGGCAGGGAACTGTAGATGGGGAATGCTGAAGAAGTGATGGAGGGTGAGCAGGGGAGTGGGGAGGAGACCAAGGTGATGAAGGGTGTATGGGAGGTGTAGGGTGTGTATGAGGCAGAGGGGGCAGGGGCAACAGGGGACACAGGAATAGCTATGTTGTGGGCAGAAGCTAGTCATAGGAGGCAAGGAATATAATAAGGAGGGGCGGAGAGGAACAAGCCTGACCAAGGAGGGTAGTCATATTAGGTGAGGAGGGAGATAGCAGTACCCTGCTGAGGAGGACTTAGAGCCCCTAGTGGAAGCACCAGTGGCGGTATAAGGGAGGAATGAAGGAGGCTGGGAGGGGTAGAGGAGACAGGCACCACCTAGTGGCCACCCAGTATAAGCTGCAAATGGAAAATGGGGACTTAGGCTATGGCTGTGATAACACAGGAAGTGGCGTCAGGCGTCCAGGAGCAATAAAGCAAGAAACCGCCCTGGATGGGGGTGGTTAGGGTGGTACGTGGGCTAGCAGCCCAGCCGAGTCCACACAGAAACAATCAGTGGGCTGTGGGGCTAGGAAGCACAGGAGTCTGATACAAAGGGTCCAAAAACGTCCAGAACCCACGGTGGGAGGCCTGATTACCTGTGTGCAGTCCGGGCAGCTCAACTCCTGAACCCGCCCGGTTGTCGGGAGGCGTTGGGGGTAGCAGCTAGAAGGAGGTAAGGAAAACAAATTAGTATGGGCGGGAAAATTGTGGGAGGCAAGTTGGGACAGGGATCAAAGACATGCGCAGTCAGCACAGGACAAGAACAAAGCCCATAACAAAACCCCCACCCAGCTGTATTACCCAAAAACACTGAGGTTTACAATAATTTTTTTTTTTCTTTGTTTCCTTATTCCCTCAGTACTAAAAGAAAAACAAAAATAAAAAAACTAAACGAAGCTAGCAACCAGAAAGGTGTAAAAAGACACACAAATGCTCCAGGAAAATGCAGATAAATAAACCCTCTTAAATCATCAGCTTGCCACTAACACAAGAAGCAATTAAAATACTAGCCTGATACGAACTAGATATGGCACCAGAGCATACAGAACAGGAGCGGCAAAATTCAGAACAGCAGTGAAATACATTTAAAAGAATCTAAGGCGAACTGGTGAACAAGGAAAGGCAGCAACCCTTTGATAGCAGCCCACAGCGAGTCCACACAGAAACAATCAGTGGGCTGTGGGGCTAGGGAAGCACAGGAGTCCGATACAAAGGGTCCAAAAATGTCCAGAGCCACAAGGTGGGAGGTCTGATTACCTGTGTGCAGTCAGAGAAGCCGCTCCAACTCCTGAACCGCGGTTGTCGGGAAGCGTTCTGGGGGTGGGGGTAGCAGCTGTGCTGCAGTCGAGGCCGCTCCAACTCCTGAACCCGCCGGTTGTCGGGAGCGTTCTGGGTTCTGGACTGCTATTGTGAATCAATCAGTACCTTTGGGGACTCTAAAATGGTGTCTGTTCCCAGGGGTCTTGTGGGAGCAAAATTCTGTAGGAACTGTAGTTTTGAGACTTTGGCACCTAAATGGACCTGAAGGGGAACCCTTGTATTGACAGACAGATGGATCAGCCAACCAAACCTTTTGGATCTTCGGGAAAGTCCTAGGCTGCTTGCAGCAGAGAGGCAGTCTGAGTAGGGAATAGAGAAAGTGAACAGCTCGAGAGATTCGAGCAGCAGCTTCTGCATAGTTCGCGTGGAAGAACTGTGGAAGGGCTGAGTTTTGGCCTTACTGTCTGCTGCCCTTGTGAGGGAGCTCTTCAAAGAATCGAACTGCATCTGAAGTTTTGAGAGAGATTTAAACCACTGAATTGGTGACCAGGCTTAAAACCTGAAGACCACCGAAGATTTGTTTAACAAGATCAGCCTGTCAGGACTTTCATTTACCGCTGAACTCCTGGATTTTGTGCAGAGACTCTGTGATTGCACCCGGACTGTCATCTGCCTGGTATCGTGGTGATTGCTTTACTATAAATGTGCCATGTGCTGCTAGTGGGTCACGATTTGGTTCCCCACTGTGTGTTTAACTGTGCCTTGCTTGCTGGAGGCTGCATCCAGCTTTCTCGGACTCACATCTGAACTGTTCCTTGGTCTGGGCCTTGTCACACTGGCCCAGCCAGATTACTCACGCTACAGAGAAAACCATCGACAAGAGACCTGCCTAGGGATCAGCCCCCTGCTCAATGCCTTGAATAGGAATGATGCCTCGGTGATTCATGTGGGCCCTGCTTGTCCTGGCACTCCAGCTCATCAACCTGCAATCTCAGTTTCATACTTCCTGTGTCTGGCATTGGGTATCGGGAGTAAACACCAGGGTAGCTCCCTGCAACATCAGCTAAATCAAAAGTGTCATCATCTAATTCACTTGTTGTTTTCTTGCCACGAACTGAGCCATCCAGCTCTGGATTACAAATTGTGTGTGGTTGTGCAGGTTTCTTTCTTCCATCACAGGGTCCCAACCAGCTGCGATGCTAGCCTACCCCAGGCAACGTTCCAGGCTAGCCCACCTTACTCCCACCTGGGTACCCAGAGTGTGTGACTGTGGAGGGACTCTGAAGTGCATGCATGACTGCCTTATTGATTTAGCCTTTAAGCCAAACAACCTGATTATGCCTCTCCCTCGTTCAAGTACCCTAAATAAATCAGATCTAACTCTTTTGGCATTTAACCTGACCGTGGTTCCAGTTTGAATCAAAAGTACTGTACTGTTGCTATTTGCTGTGCATAACCTTGTTTTACAGGGGGTCTCCAGGGTTGAGTCAGAGGAACCAGCCCTGGTGGTAAGTGCAGACAGAGTGGGTAATTGTATGGTGAACAAAGGTTATTGTGAAAGTGTTTACTGTATATTGTCCAGGTCACTAGAAGGGAAAGAGGGGGATTACAGTTTCCCGGAGGGCTGTACCCAGGTTAGCCTTGCTACCAACAACCCTGTCCTCTGGGTGGAGGCACCTGTTTCAGTACCCGGGCCCCTTAATCTGCAACTAGCCAATCAGGCAGGGGTAGTAGCTCTTGGGGTAGCGTCACCTAGTGGTTACATATGTGTGTATCAGTTTTCTCCCTTATGTTAGATAAATGTGTTACCCTAGAGTTTTTAATACAGTGAAAGGTAGGCATGGTGGGGGCGGGGGAGGGATGTAGGATAGTTTCAGGAGAGATTGATATAGCCAGCCCTCCCCCCTTGTAAGTCAGTTTAAAAGCTTATTGATGAAATGCATACGGTGTCTATCCAGTAGTGCACTACCACGCCTACTTAGGTGGAGACCATCCCAACAGTATAGTTCTTTATGGAGACAGAACTCCTCCCAATGTGCTAGACATGTAACATCTTGTCTAAGTGTCCATTTCCTCAACCAGTTATTAATGGTCCTTATTTTGTTGCTAAGGGAGGGTGATGCTTTAGGGATTGGTAGAATTTCAAAGATGGCAGATTCGTAGCCCAGATGTATTAGTTTATTTATTAATGCTACAAGGTCTTGTTTGATTTTTTCAACAGGGTCATGGAGTACATTATTTGCGCCACTGTGTACAATAACTAACGGGTTTATACCCGAGTTCCACTGAAGGAGGAAAGAGCTCTACAAGTTTTATCTGGGTTGCAGACTGCCCTATCCAGGTGTTTGACTATAGAGTCACCCAGAACTATAATGCTTCTTGGAGAGGATGGACTATTCATGTTAGTTTCCATGTCATTAGCTGTATCCAAATCTGATGAGTTTATAGACAGACTTTCTACTACAGTAGTTATTGTGTTGCCATTTGTAGATTCACTGAGAGGTGATAGGTTGGGGCAGAGGGTGTGGTGTCGAATGAGATCAGGAGCACAGGTGTGTTATGTTCTGCATCTGTGTCTCTGGTTCCCCAGGTGTTAAACCTATTACTTAGGGGATACACAAATTTATAGCTCATCTTCCCTTTTTTGCTGCCTTGGTGTTCTGGACCTGGTACCAAACGTCATCAGGTTCTGAGGTGTACTCATCTTCTCTTGCCCTGTTCATGCTAGAATCCTGGCCTAAAGTGTTATTCTGATCTGTATATTGAGTGGTTTCAATTGGGGTCTAGGTTATAGTCACACCCATATTAATGTGGGAAGCATCTTCAGGTGGTGGGCAGATGGTGGAATTATTTGTATCACCTTCCTTAAAATTCGTTCTAAACCTTGTTGCCATTTCATTCTGGCTGGCTTCGAGTCAATCAATCAATCAAAGTCTTTATTTAACCAGGCAATCACCGTTGAGCAAGCTCATTTTTGAGGTGGACCTGGGTTTGTTAACAAGGAACAAGGGACAATATACATGGGATGCAACACACAAGTAAATAGTAATAATACAAATAAAGTGAGATACAATAATACAGTATATACAAAGTATCAGCAGGTAGCATTGACAGTAGTATATGTTTGGAACAGAAGATACAGCTAGTTTTGGGTAGGACACAATTTTTCATAAAAGTAAAAAAATATACATATCAGGTGCACTGAACACACATAAAACCTAATATAAAAAGATATATAGTGATACGGTATGGAGAATTTAGAGCTGGAACCAGGGTCAAAGGAATGTGGAAGGGACAGAGATGGGGGTAGAAAAAGGGGAGAGGGAAGAGTCGATTATAGATGTGATCAGTCTTTTAACAGTAGTAATTAGAGTGTGCTTGGACTTATAGGAGTCACTATTTAGGGTAGACAGGCACAGGACTCCTTATTATGATGTAGATACAGAGATTTAAAAGCTGCTAGGCTGATGGGGTGAGTTAATTTCAAATTTTTTGCAGCTTGTTCCACAGTTGAAGGAGCACAAAGCTGATGGCTGCTCTGCCAATGCGAGATTTTGCTTTGTAAACATAAAGGTAGATATATGAGGTGCTTCTCAGGGCATACTTTCCCAGAGTGCACAAAGGTAAACAGACAGAGATATACTGGGGCAGTTTATTTGAGATAGCTTTGTATGTCCAAACCGCAGCATTTTTTTGCCATCTGTAAGCGAGGGATGAACATCCCACTGCCGTGTACAATGCACAGTGGTGGGTTGAGTATGGAAGACCCGTGATAAATCTTATGGCTCTGTGATAAAGTGTATTGAGTTTGGCTAGGGTATCTGCAGGTCCCTGACTATATAGAAAGTCTGTGTAATCCAATAGGGAAATAAAGGTAGTTTGAACCAGTTTCAGTTTAGCATCTCCTGTGAGGAGATTATTAATCCTAAAGAACAAACCAAGTCTGTGTCTAAGTTTCTTTGCCAGTTCTTCTAAGTGATCTGTGAAAGTAAGTCTGTGGTCTAATCAGACCCCCCGGTACTTGAACTTTGGTATGTAGTCCAACTGCTACCTAGAATGGAAGTGATCTGCAGGAGTGTCCCAGCAATTGCAGGATTTATTGCATTTTGAAGGGGCGAGAGGAACATTGCTTTGTTTTTTGCATTTAGAGCAGTTTCTGGTTTATAAGCTGATGTTGTAGCAGATTAAATTCATTTTGAAGGACTTTACAGGCCACTTCAGGTGTGGGGCTACTAGCATAGAGTACAGTATCATCCACAAATAGGTATATTTGTGCTTCTTTGATGGGGGCATCTACGTTGTTAATATAAATGTTGAAGAGCAAGGAACCAAGAATGGAACCTTGCGGTACACCCCTCAATAGGGGTTTTGGTGGAGAAACTTCCCCTTCTGCCTTTACTTGTTGAAGTTGTCCTGAGAGGTAGTTGGAGAACCATTTAAGGGATATGGAATCGAAACCAATTTTCTGGAGGGACGACAGAAGCAGTCTGTGATCAACGGTATCGAACGCCTTGCTTAGGTCCAAGAAAACTGCGCAAAGTTTTTTTTGTCTAATTCAAGCTGCCAGTCATTTGTCACCTTGGCTAGAGCAGAGATTGTACTGTGCTGTGCTCTAAAACTGGGTTGTAATGGGTTGAGCAATTTTTATGATTCTAGGCACTTCCAAAGCTGGGAGTTCACTATTTTCTCCCTCATCTTTGACAGGATTGGAAGTAGGGAGATTGGCGTATAGTTATTGAGGTCACTAGGATCTCCTGACTTAAACAAAGGGACCACAAGTGCATTTTTCCAAATGGGCGGTAGGTCACCCTGGGACAAGGATAAGTTGAAGAGATGAGTAATTGGGACTGTTAGGACACAGTAGCCTACCTTTAAGAAGTACGGGTCAATGAGGTCGGCCCCAGCACCTTTTCTAGTGTCCAGCTGAAGGAGAAGATCTTCAACTTCTTTCAGGGAGGTAGGCTGCAGAGAGAAGGATGGACTGGGGATGGGTTTTTCTTGTGTATCCAATCTAAGTTGTTGGCAGAGGATATTCGAGGGAGAGGAGTCAAAGGCTAGACCTGCAGTGGCAAAATGATTATTGAGAGCATCGAGGACAGACGGTCTGTCGGAGATGACAGTATTGTCGATCAATAACTTAGTAGGTAGGGAATTTACAGTGGTGTGACCTTCAATGTCTTTGATAGTCTTCCAGAATTTGGAGGCATTTCTTGAGGAGCTGTCCAGCTGAGAACAGTAGAAATTAGCTTTGGCTTCTCTGACCATTTTGGTGCAGAGGTTCCTTGCCCTCCAGAAAGAATTTCAGTCATTTATTAAATTATTTTTCCTAGCAGTTCTCCAGAGTACATCCCTACTCTGCAAAGCATCTTTCAGGTCTTCTGTAAATCACCGACAGGATTTGTTTCTGGCATGAACTTTTACTATGGGAGCATACCTGTTGAAAGCCCCTAGCACAATTTCTGAGAAAATATCATAAGCCATAGTCAGGGACTTGGCTAGATAGAAGTCCTGCCATCGCATGGAGTCACCTAGGTCTGATATATACCCATGGAGATCAAAGTTGCGTCTGCACCTTTTAAATGAGAATTTTGGTACAGTTGTGGATTTAAGAGTGGATCTTACACACACGATGAAGCAATGGTCGCTAATATCAGAGAAAAAGACACCAGCATGGGAGAATAAATAGGGTTTGTTAACTAAAATGATATCCAAGAGAGTACTGTTATTAAGGTTGCGCTTGTTAGGACGAGTAGATTCGTTTATTATCTGTGACAACCGAAGGGAATCACAGAACATTTTAAGTGAGGTGGATGTACTGGAGAGCCAGTCTAAGTTGAAGTCCCCTAGTATGATACACTCTGACAATGCCGAACCCAGGGTGTTTTTTTCAAGATGTTTTAACAACTGTAGTCCAGCTGATGGGGGTCTGTAGCATCCTATTATACATAATGAGACACTGGTGGCAATTTCAATCTTTAATGACAAGCTTTCGAATTCTTTTGGGACAGAGGTTGAGTCAATTATGGAGGCAGGAAATTTATCCTTGATGTAAATAGCTACCCCACCACCTCTGGTTTGCCTGTCGGCTCTGAACAAAGAGTAGGAGGGGATGTTAACTTCGTTGTTACTGGTTGTCGGTCGGAGCCAGGACTCCATAATCACCAGAACATCTGGAGCAGTATGACATACCCAGGCCTGAACAGAAGTGATTTTTTTTAATAGACTACATACATTAACATGCAAGAATGTAAGCCCCTTGAGGCTTTGTAGCTCTGCTGGGGTTTCCATGGGTGCCAGAGGGCCTGGATTAAGCAAAACATTTCCTGAGCATAGTAAAAGCAGGAACAAGAGTTTCCTGCAGAGTTCTATGAGAAGTGTGGGTGGCTGGGTCTTCTTTCGGTTACGTGATTTGTCTGCGGCAGTATAGGGAGTTCTGAGGCTAATTCCCAGTTTTCCTGATGCTACATACAATAATACCCTGACTGAGAGAGTCAATGAGAATAGGGGGGAGTATGCAGAAGGTGGCGTAGGTCTGTGAGTAGGCTCTAGGAGAGTTCCTGTATGCCGGTGCAGGTGAAGGACCAGCAGCGGGTTAGGGGAAGTTAGAGCACATACAAGTTATTCTACTTGATAGGAAAAGTCCCGGTTGGACAATGTAAAAAGAGAGCCATTCTCCATTCTAGGAGTTACTTTTTGATTCACGTTTGGGTCCAATACATGTAAGATGAGCAGAGACAAGCATAGAAGCAGGTAATATGCCCTCATTATGAGACTATCACCCAATGGGCACTACAAGTGTGGGCAAGAGAAGGGATTCTCAGTGGAGGAGAATTTCTTAAACCCTGCAGAATACTACTATAGGCAGTGGAGCCTGAAGCAGTAATCCTTAAGTACAGCTCCTAGTCAGGCTAATAAGAAAGAGTTCACCTGACTATAGAGTAGTACTAGGGGCAGAGAGGCTTTGAAGCAAATTTCTTAGCTACTACTCTGGAGCAGACTAAGTACTAGGGAGATCACCTGACCTAAATCAACTGCCTTAGCAAGACAGGATATGCTAGTAAGCAATAAGCAAACCTAAAGTACCAAAATGGTATGCCTCAGCAAGACAGAATGAGATAAAGCTGCCAGAAGGCTTAGTTGCAAAAAGGGGATGGGAGGAATTGCAGTTGTTGACAGTAAATAACCAATAAATTGATAGGAGTGAGGCGGAGACTGTGTGCATTTATAGGAGGCCTGGGAGGGGCAGGGTGGGGTGGGATGAAAAATATCAAGGGAAGTTTTCAGAGCTATCACTGAATCAGTACACATACAGTTGGAGAGAAACTGCAGCATGGGGGAATGGTAAGTTACTTTACACAGGCCGAGCAGAACAGGCTAAATTAAAATATATAAATTAGAAGCCGAGTACAGGGATGAAAGCTTACATTAAGCCACATGTCTCGGGTGCTCCTGTCTCAGGTGAGTGAGACCAGCCAATCAGGGAGCTCTACACAGGCGTGGAGCCAATAGCGCTACACTGAGAAGGTGCTGAAATTGAAAACAGCAAATTGCATGTGATGATCCGGTTTAGCGTTCAGAGAAATTTGTGGCAATTTTTCAAGCATCGTACCTTATCTATCTCTTTGGGGGGTGGGTGGATCAGGCTTCTTGCACCGTAGAGGTGCTATGGCTAGATCGTGACCGCTGCACGTGGGGGCAAGTGGTACCATAGCTATCTCTTTGGGGTGGGGTGGATCAGGCTCCTTGCACCGTAGAGGTGCTATGGCTGGATCGTGACCACTGCCCGTGGGGGCAGGTGGCACCTTATCTATTTCTTTGGGGGGCTGGGTGGATCAGGCTCCTTGCACCGTAGAGGTGCTATGGCTGGATCATGACCACTGCCCATAGGAGTGAGTGACTGTAGTCTATCGCTAAACAGATTTAGGTCTTTAATCATGTCCTCATTTCAAGTGCAATTGACACATTTGAAGGTTTCTTGGGGAATGTCAGTGGTAATTAGGTACATTAAGCAGATGCTACACTTGATGCTTACATCACCTTCTAGTGTGATAACTTTGTCAGCCATTATTTATTAAGTCTGTGTTCTATTTTGTAAGCAGATAGGGGTTACCTGATATCCTGTAATTGAGATGTATAATTTTTATTATTGTTATTTAGCTGTAGCAGGGTGTTGTATATTATGTACATCTTACCTCATGTTACACTGTGTGTACTAAATCTGGATGTTCGCTCCTCAGCTCCAAAACTCCACAAATACGTGCTAAGATGCGTGTGCCTTTGCGCACATCTTCGTGCATGGCGATGTGCGCGCCCTGCTCACAGCGAGTTGGAGAAATAGCAGCCATGACCTGGTAGTAACAAGTGGGGTCATGCTGCTCCCTCGAGTGACTTCAATAAAAAAAATAACAAACAATTTTGAAATGCTGCAAAGTCATTTAGCACGGTTGAGAACCACTGATACGTGGAGCTGGCCAATGATTTGAGACCTCTGGTGAATGTTTACTAAAAAATACAGTACCCCACATTGAATTCTAGTCCCTGTTACTACGTGGGACTACAGCTCACTCTTCCTGCTTCCTACAAGTAGGTTTAGCAGGGCTCCAAACTCAGAATATACTGAGCAACGAAAATGAGCTTTAAGACGTTAGTGCACACACTCCACACCATGGACCTGCACTCCTAGCAGGTTGTGGGTCAACTGTGCAGAATTTCTCTGAAAAATACCTCCCTCCTGGCCTGGTGGCGCTGAGGGTTGAGGCGCTGGACATCACACCTCATGCTATGCTGGTGACCCAGGTTCGAGAATGACCTCTGGTTGACAGGGTGCCGGCATGGGGGGGGAAGGCAGAGCAGGATTGAGCATGCCGATGGGCAGGTCTCCTCTCCCGAGGGTGGTGAGGGTGGATTGGCATCCTCCTGTAGTTCTGGTCACACAGGGTGGAGGTCCAGTGGGTAGTGTAGGCAGAGAGGGGGCAGTGAAAAACTATGGGAGGTGGAAGGGGCTGAGCTGGTACCATGGGCTGCATAGCACGCCTCCACACGCTCACATGGCCATGTGCCAGGGCCTCGGGGGGGGGGAGAAAATCAAGTAAAAATACCTATGTGGCCCCATCATCAGTTGGTGGGAGGAGGTGACTGGGACCAAATAGCTATAATAAAAAAAAAATTCCTCCCTCCTGTTCCTCATTTTCCTCCATGAAATATTTAAATGTCTCTGTCGTATCTCCGGTCTCCCTAAGAGATATCCCTCAGAGGCCATAGTAACTTACAGAAAAACTCCCCACTCTATTTTGCCCCAATAGTGATGTGCTGTAACAGTTCATGTGTTCACCACTGTTGCTGCTTTGACCATAAATTTTGGATTATAAGCAATACGTTACGTTATACAGAGTAGGAAACACTGCCATACATGAGCAGACCATGCTCATGTTTTTGTGTACTGTAGTGTTGACACCTTGCCCATGCACCGCTGATGGACTTATTTCCACCCCTACATCTCTCCTCCCTCCCTCTCCCTCCTTATACTTTGAAAATGAAATGTTATTCTGCTTAATAATTCAGTTATTGCAGCTCTATTCTCACATTGTATCCAACCCTGTTTTCACCTGTATTATTAACTGTGTAAAACTGCCACTGCACTTATATTTTTGTACGGTCCCATTTTTTGAAATTCATGTACTGTCATATGTTTCTGTTTGCATTGTCTGTAATTGTTATTTTCTACTGACGTGGAACCTTTGTAAATGAGCTTCCAGCTCAAAGGTGTAATCCTAGATAGAAACATAGAAACATAGACTTTATCGGCAGATAAGGACCACTTGGCCCATCTAGTCTGCCCATTTCCCTACCTACAGGATAGGCCACAGATCCTAGTTAACCAACAGCCTATTTCTTCTTACCCCCCACAAGAATTGCCTTATGTCTGTCCCATGCATTCTTGAATTCTCCCACAGTTTTAGACCCCACAACCTCCTCAGAAAGGCTGTTCCAGGCACCCACTACACTCTCTGTGAAAAAATACTTCCTCACATTGCCCCTGAACCGCCCCCCCTCTATCTTTAAATTGTGTCCCCTTGTTCTTGCACATCTCTTTTTCTGAAAGATGCTACCTTCTTGGACTTTGTTGATTCCACTGAGGTACTTAAAAGTTTCTATCATGTCCCCCTCTCCCTTGATCTCAATAAATAAATAAAATCTTGCATCAAGAAGAGTCATCTGAAATTATTAGTACAATACATAAGGTAGCTTGACCTACTACATAATTGCAAATTTAGTAGGACGCCAACAAATATAATGAAATGTTCTTTCCAAGACATGAACATTACAAATCCCCCCAAATAGATGCATCCCCTGGACAGTATTCCCTGTGCTTTTCAACCCGCATCTTCTCCTTTGCCTCCTCCCTCAAGTGTGTCCTGTTTGCGGGGTTCTTGTCCCCATGGGCACTGTCATACTCCAGTCAGGACCTGTGTAAGCCCTAGGTGGCGCTATCCCAAGGGCTACTACCCCTGCCTGCTTGGCTAGTAGCAGGTTAAGGGGCCTGAGTTCTTAAACGGGTGCCTCCACCTGGAGGTCAGGGTTGGTAGTGGTCATGCTAACCTGGGCACAGCCCTCCTGGACACTGTAACCCCCCTCTTTCCTTACTAGTGGCCAGAACAATACACAATAATCACTTTCACAATACCCCTGATACACCACACAAGTACCCACACTTTGCACTTACCACCAGGGTTTTCATCTTGCCCAGCCCTGGGGACCCCCTGTAAAACAAGGTTATACACAGCAAATAACAGCAGTACAGTAATCTTGCACAAACTGGAACCACAGTCAGGGTAAATGCAAAAAAGAGTTAGATCTGATTTATTTAAGGGGCTTGAACAAGGGAGGGGCGTAATCAGGTTAATTTGCTTAAAGGCTCTATCAATCAAACAGTTATGCATGCACTTCATGGTCCATAAACAGTCACACACTCTGGGTACCCAGATGGAGAATGGTGGGCTAGCCAGGAACGTTGCAGCTGGTTGGGGTCCTGTGATGGAAGAAAACAACATGCACGACACACACTATTTGTAATCCGTAGCCAGAGGGCTCAGTTCATGAAAAGAAAACAACAACACAATCAGATGACACACTTTTAGATTTAGCTGTTGTTGCAGGGAGCTACCCTGATGATTACTCACGATACCCAAGACTAGACACAGGCTGGACAAAAATCGAGACAGCAGGTGGTTAATCTGGAGTGCCAGGAGAAGCAGGGCCCACACGATTCACTGAGGTGTCGTTCCTGCTCAAGCATGGAGCAGGGGGCTAATCCCCAGGCAGTCTCTCATCGATGGCTTTCTCTGTGCAGTGCAGTAGTCTGGCAGGGCCAGCATGGCATGGCCCAGGCTGAATGGAGATGAATGTGGATTCAGTCCAATTAGGCTGGATAAAGCTTCCAGCAAGCAGAATACAGTTCACACAGTGGGGAACCAAATCATGACCCACTTTCAATACACAGTACATTTACATATAAGGAAGTTCTACTGTACCAGGCAAACCGCTCTTCGGTCACAATCGCAAAGTCTCTGCACAAAACTGGGATTCAAAAGATGCTGAAAATCCTGACAGGCTGATCGCATTCAGCAAATCTTCGGTCTTCTTCAGGTTAAAGCCTGGTCACAGTCCAGTGGCTTAAATACAGGTAGACCTCACAACTCGGATTCAGTCTGAATAAACTCTATTTTCCCTCTCAGAGACAGCAGGCAGGCAGGCAGGCCAAATCTCAGCCCTTTCACAGTTCTCCCATGCAAAACTACACAGAACTGCTGCTCAAAAATCACTTGAGCTGTTACTTCTTCACTTCTCAGCTCAAAACTGAAACTGGTTGCAGCAGCCTGGGAAATTCCCCAAGATTCAAAAGGTTTGGTTGGCTGATCCTCCTGTCCGTCAAAACAAAGGCTCCTCCTTCAGTTGCAAAAAGGCGCCAAAAGCCCAAAACTACAATTCCTACAGATTTTGACTCCAGACAGCTCCTGTAGTCCAGCTCCATTTTTGGTCCCAACAGAACTGATTTGTCCAATTCGCAGTCCCGGGCCAAATGGTGGGGATAAACAAAACAGTCCTTGCTGCAAAGAAGGCAGGTTAGACAAGCTACATTCTCACTCTAATAGGTTTTCAGCAAACAGTTACATCTTTCAACAGAGCTCCTGCTCAGATTACTTATGACTGCAATCCAGGCAGCTCTTAAAGAGACATGACACAGAGGCTATACAGGGACTTTCTGGCATTCACATTTAAACTGCTAAAATGCGGGACACAGCCTAGCAGTGAGCATTTAGGCAAGCTCAAGGAAGACTCTTTGGGAACCCCCATTCGTAGGGGGGTTACACCTGGCTATCACAAAGGGGAAGGTAAGTAATACCTATTTTACTGCTTTCTTTCTATTGTTATATTTCACTTTTTTCCACAGGTTTCACTTCTGCTCTTGTCTGCTGCTGCTGCAATGATAGCATGAAATATGGGAGGACAATTTATTTAGCTGCGCGTGTCTAAAAATGTTTTTTATAATTCTCTTCACAGGTCTGTCTGTGTTGATGCTGCTCCTGCTGCCCCTTCCTCCTGTAACTCTTCCTCTATCATGGGCTGCTGCCGCGGAGAACGAAAGAAAATATTGTTCAGGCAATCCATTCACAAAGCTCGTTGTCAATGTTGATGCTGCTCCTGGTTCTGTTCTTGCCCCATCCATATATTCCTTCTCCTCCTTCTAGCTGAGCACCTGCCCCAAAGAACTAATAAAAATATTGTTCAGTGACTCCCTTCACAGAGTTTATTGTCTGTGCTGATGCTGCTTCTGCTACTGTTGATGCCCCTTCCTCCTGTGCCTCCTCCTCTTCCTTCACCATGGAGTGCTGCCCCAAAGAACTAAATAAGATATTGTTGTATGCCCCCCTTCCCCCGTCTAGGGGTACCTGATGGAAGAATGGGGAAGGAGGCTTCAGACCGAAAGTGCCATCCTGAACATTGTCAGGCAGATAAATTGCAAACATCTCTGACAGGAAAAAATAATGAAGGCACTCTACCTTTAGACGTCTTCCTCACTTGCAGAGCATCTCCGGACTTCCCAGATGCTGGCTTTTTTTTTCACCCCAGCAGAAACACTGAATGAAGGAGCTGCTAAACTCACCATCACACTGCTCCAGGACCCAGGACCAAGGTGGAAATAATCAAGAGCCCTGCCTCATGACTGTGGAAGAATTGATTAGCTTTAAATAAACAGGATTATAAAAAGCAGTTAATTCATTTGAAATGCTGTTGCAATCACCAAATGGACACTGGTTTATCCAAACCAAGATCATTTATTTCCTGGGGCACCATAATGATTGTAGGGCCCAGGAGCTAAACTTCTCCAACTTAGAAATGCAGCTTCATGGGGCCAACAAATGTACATACAAGGAGAGAGGACTTTAGCAGCCTTAGGCATGAATTTTTCCAAAATCAGAGAACAGCGGATTATACAGCTTTCATGTCTAACTGATGGAGTCTGTACTTTATGTAAGTACCTCTGCTTCTTCCACAGAATCGATTTGCTTGCATTGCACAATTTCCCAATTCATTCCTTTCCTTATTTCTGCTGCAGGGGATTGTTTAACTCCTCTAGTTTTTTTTTTTTTTTTTAGATCAAATATACTTTATTAATAGCTGGCTTGGTGGTGCTGAGGGTTGAGGTGCTGAATGCCTCATCTTGCGCCGTGCCGGCGATCCATGTTGGGAACGAGCATGGGCCACCATGGATCAGCAGGGAGAGAGATGGATCAAGCATCCGATAGACTGATCTCCAACTCCTGGGAGGGGGAGGCCTGCGGCCAGTGCATGCCTGACCCCTAGCAGAGGCTGAGGCTCAATGGCACTGTGACACCAGAATGTGGGGCGGAGTGTGGCAGACACTTGATGAGAGCATGCACAGAAGCATGCATAGCCCTATCACAGGCATCATTGCATGCTGTACTTCCATAAGGGGAGATAATCAAAAAAGTGGCAGCCAGGTCGTGCAACTTGATGGCCATCTGCCAGTGCATGCCGTCTCCTTGGGGGCACCACCTGATCCAGATCCGTGCCTGGTGGGGGAGTTGGGGGCTCCCTCTCCTCCCCACCATGGGGGGGTAAGCCATGGGGGAGTACAAGGTGGTGACCTAGGAGTTTGGAGCGGGTGGCCAGCAGTCGGAAGGAGAGAGAGGGAGTAGGAGCTCTAATCGGAGGCCACACAGGAAAAACTAAGAGAGAAATATATATATATATATATATATATATATATATATATATATATATATATAACTTTATAACATTTTCAGCCATTACATGATAAACAATAAACAAGTCAAAGCAGCAGACAACATCAACTCTGTATATCCCTTGATACAAAGAAAAAGAAGCACTAATTAAACAAAGATAAACAGTGATAATCACCCTCCCCCAACCCCAAACCCTTCCCTCCCTAGTACTCCGGAGACAGAATAATACTATACATAATTTATAAATAAAAGATAGGATTGCTGAAAAATTAAAATTGAGATGATAGGGAAAGATAATAATAATACTGGTCATAAGTGGTGCTCCATGGGTACCCCAAGAACACCGGGCACCCCCTCCCAGAACCTCATACAAAGTGCTCTTTATTCTTGAAGAGAAAGTAAAATATGCAAAAGTTCCAATATTTTCTTCTAAGTCACAGGATGATTAGACATAAGGGCAATCATTTTCTCTGCTCATAATGCAAACAGAATCTCTTTGTACCATTCTAAATATGAAGGGGTGGTTTGATCACACTTGTGCTTCAAAATAGTTTTTTGGGTGCACACTGAAATTAAAGCCATGTGGTAGCACTGATTGCCTATTAAAGTGTCTTGAAAGAGGCCCAACAAACACACTTCTAGAGAGAGAAGGCTAAATCCAATCCCAGGATGGGATCAAGGTGCCCATGAATGGAGTCCCACAGGGGCTCCGGCCTGTCACCGTCCCAAAAAATATGATGCAGGGTACCCGATGCCTTACCACATTTGGTGCACAAATCATATGCTAACTTACCCATTCTATGCAACTTGACCAGGGTATAGTAGAGATTATGGAATATTTGAAATTGCATGTGGCGGTACCTATCCCATTTAATAAATTTATACAGGTTAACCCATAAGCCAGATCAATCATACGGCTTCCCAGAAGAGGGCAAGGTGTTATCCCAGTAGGTAGCAATGCCTGTCACTTTGGTAGGAAGTAAGTTATAAAGGCAATTATATAATGATCAAATAGCACAGGGTGCACAGGCTTTTGATGTCAAGCTTAATATGGTTGAATGATATAGGTTGGTCCATGGTCCTCAGCCAAAATAACTACACAGTAAATGTGAAATTTGAAAAAAAATTACATAACGGCTAGTGGGGATGTGGTAATTTTGTTGAGCTGTCTGGAATGTCATCATATTATCATCTTGAAGAAGATGTTCTATCAGGCTAACCTCCAGATAAGGCCAGTAAGTGGAATTCAGAGTTTGTGATGCAATTCTGAGATTAGGGTTCCCCAATGAAGGCAGCATAACATTCTTCTTCGAGTAAAGACAAAAAAGGGCACATAATTGCTCATGCATACGGAGAGAAATAGCAATGGGGGTATTACTCAAGGAATGAGGGAGCTGAAGATAAGAAATGTGCAGTAAAGCTCTGATGTTTAACTGGAAATGGGTACAGTAAAAACACTCTATCCCCAACCATTGAGGGACATAAGTGTGCCTGATGTCTTCTGGGGTGGGGGGGTGGTTATACCATTGCAGAAAGTGAGTAGCATGGATACAACAGCAAAATAATATAAATAAAAATTGGTGAGATGGAGACACCCTTCTCTCTTAGATGCTGTTAGCTTACTAAAGACCCTCCTGTGAGGCTTACTCTGCCAGAGAAAGAAAGACAATATACGGTGCAAATTACAAAAATATAACTCTGCTAGTGCAGAAAGGGAGAGTGATCCCTGGGACGATGAGCAGCCTAGCCTCCACGGCTACTCCCAATGTAGTGACCACTCCTACGTTTCCCTCCTAAAGCTGTTCCCAGTGCTCCACAGATGACTAAACTTCCACCAATGAGGTTTCCCACTGTAGCTAAGCGGCTGAAATAAGACAATGCAGTGACTCCCACCCTGGCTTTTAACTGTTTCCTGAGGTATGCAACCCTTACTGGCCTAAAGACCCACCACAGACACGGGCAGGGTCGGTTCCGGGACCTGCCGCACACAGGGGCATGGCAGGCACTATCTAGTCTCAAGCCGTGTTCCTCCCTTCCAGCCTCCTACCTGGACCAATGTGCCACTTGGGAAAAGGCAGGCTGGTGTTGCCACCAACTGACAGCCCCTGTTGCAGCCCTGCCACTGCTGCAACAGCCCCACTGGCCCAGTACACCATACCTTAAAAGGGTCAAGGGCCCTCCAACTCCTGCTGGCCTTACGATCTTCCACTGTTTCCACCGGTCTTCTTTCTCTTTTGCCTCCTACTGGGGGAGGGCAAGGGGGACACTATTAAAATACCCCTGAAAACCTCAACAACCTCTACTGCCTGACTCGCTTCCTCCCACAGATACCCACACATGGACTGGCGCACTGGTGCACCGCCGCTCTAGGCCTACCTGCCTAATGCTGGGGTGGCCCTCCAGAGACTGCCCTGCTTCCAACCACACTGACTCTCCCTCTCTCCCTCTTCCAACCTTGCCTAAAACTTATATACTCCCCAGGGTGCTGCCCCCTAATGGCAGGCACGAACATTTCCCCAAAGGCGTCAAAGTTGCCTACCAGTGCTGGAGGGAGTTGCCAAAAGCTAGCAAGCCCCCCCCATGAGGGTGGATTTACACTCTCCTCCCACCTAGAAACCCATTTCCACCTGGAAATGGGGCCAGAGACCCCCAGAGTGGCCTCCAAAGCTAGGCCAGGTATTATATTGCACACTCCCCAGCCCCACCAGAAATGAGCACCCAGCAGGCTCACTAACCCCACCCCTATTCATCCCTTACCACTAACCCGCTTATCTTCTTAAATAGAGGAATAAAACATTTTTACATGTGCCAGGCT
The DNA here is from genome assembly GCA_016271365.2 of Neoceratodus forsteri. NCBI lineage: Eukaryota > Metazoa > Chordata > Ceratodontiformes > Ceratodontidae > Neoceratodus > Neoceratodus forsteri. The sequence goes on along the minus strand of CM028133.1, from coordinate 941,133,125 downwards.
GCCTCAAAAATAAATAAATAAATAAAAATTTAAGACATTATAGCATTTAGAACACTCAAATCTTTAAGAGCTTTTATAGACTTGAGAATCAATTACCATACACACACTCCTGTACTTACACCATTCACACTAAGCACTCATACTCTCACACTCTCCAGAGCTAGGCTTGCACCTGGCCCTTAAAAGTACTTAATAACTTTGCCCTTTTCAGTCAATTTAAAAGTCTTATTTGGTCCTTTAATGCAGAAAGCAAATAACTGCTGTCTGCTATGTCCTTAAGAAGAAAAAGAACATGTTTCCCTCTCTTTTTTTTTCAAACACTCTCAGGGAATCTGGCCATACATCTTCTACTGGCTTGGTAATAGCACAGTCCCTGGGCACAGATGCTTCAAAAGAAACAGAACTTCCTCAAACTCCAAACAGTCTTAAGAAAGAACCACACACTGTATCAAAGGGCTTCTGCAATCCTGGCACACCCTTACCAAAAATTGTGGATTCATACTGGCTTACTTTTACATTTTTCTTAAGATTTAAATTTCCTTTAAGTTCACTTGAAATTGTATTTTATCCAGAAAAGTTGTTATGGTAATTTCCTATCGTAAGAGTGGCTGACTTTTGGCTGTATACATGACGAAATATGCTAATTTTCAATTCTATTTTTTGGGCTAGGAAAGAAAGCGAAAAAAAATGCTTCTTTTGCATGCATTTATTGCACTCTTTTTTTTTATTTAAAATATGCTAATTTTCAATCCTTGTTTACTTTTGGATTTTAAATAAAGATATTAGAAATGTTTTTAGTTTTAAGCCAAAAGAAATCCTAGTGGATTAGGTATGGCTGACAGTTGGCTGTATATGCAACAATGTATGTAATAAGCAATTTTTGCTTACATTTGGATTTTTTTAGAAAGATTCTATTTACATTTATCCATGAATGCAATGCATTTCCAATGCAAATAAAATCGTGTGAAAAAACAAACAAATGTAAGGAAAACATGCTCATTTATGTATATTTTTTTTAATTTATTTTATTTAGGGATTCGGATCATACCTTTGAGCTCAGAGCTCTTTTACAAAGGTTCCACGTCAAACAGTGACAATGACAGCAATAACAAACAGTTTACATACAATACTCGAATAGTAGGTAGCTAGTATACAGTAAGGATACAATGTCATTCATAGTACCAATGGTGATAGTACAGTGTCAAGAGCATTCAACTAGTGTAAAGGACAGTGTTTATATGTAGCAAGGAGATAAACAGGTGTGACACCTGTGTGAGAGTCCAAGGAGGAGTCAAGGTGAGGGGAGGGAGGCGGGGGTGGGCAGCCAGAAGAAGTGGCTTTGTCTAGGAGGCTGGGGAGGTAGTGGTAGTATGTTGGTTTTAAGGTTGATCCAGTGGGAGAAAAGGCACAGGGGGGAGAGGAAGACAGAGGGATAGGGCAATAGGGAAGAGTGGGTGTAAAAGGAAGGGGAAGAAGAGTGTGGGTGAGTGGGCATTATGGGTGTTAGAGTCCTAGTGGCATATTCTATTTTGTCCTATTTTGTTGCATATGCAGCCAGATGTAGTAAATAACACTTTGTTTAAAACAAGTTGCTGTATCTTCAGTTTTTTTACATCCTTTTTTATAACTGAACTACTTATTGCCATATTAATTTCTGTTACTTCAGATGGATAGTGATCACCTCATTAAAAATTGTCAGATTCAAAAGCATGAACAGGAACCCTAGTTTTTGCTGCTACTGTACTAGTGAAATAAGTGTATTTTGTTTAATTCTATATTTCGTTTATCCACTCTATCCATTCTTCCAAAGCAATGCAACTGTGAGCTGTAGTCACTTACCTGTCTTCCGAGTCAGTTTCCAAATTTGTTGCTATGCAAATTGGAGTCTGTTCAGTCGGGTTGGTTACTTCACCTTTTAAATGTTCCAACCAGTAGTGACGGTCTTAACAAAATGGGAACCTCTTCGCACCCAGAAAATCTTGTCCTTCCCATTGTGTGAATGGAAATAGAACCACAATGATTACATTTGTTCACAAAGATATTACCAACCATCACTATAATGTACATATACTATCAGTTGGGATGGTTCTGACACCATGTGGTGCTGCTGGTAAGAATGTGGGGCAGGATACAGTGACATTTCAGCAATTTAAACAAGGAAACCATGTTTGTAAATGAATAATGAATGATCCAAGTTATGAGTGCCATAACCTACTCCATGGTATGGGTTGTAGGGATTTAATCTACCGTCAGGAAGATGTATGGACGAGTGTCCTTAAAGCACTCTGTGCATGGATTAAATGCCTTTTAATCGGATACAGCGACATGTAAAGCATACATAATCCATTACGATTTCTTTTGGCTAACAACAAGTTTAGTTATATCTACAAATATTTGAAGTTTTTTTCCCCCCCGTTTCTTGTGTAACAATACTCAACTAATTATTGTTTGTAACGAATATCTAACCATATACTGTCTCTGCTACCACATAAAACTGTCTGTATAATTGTACTTGTTTATGAACGGACTGTAATTAACTCCAGATTGCTCCTGAAAATGGGATGCTAGTCTCAGTGAGTCAGCCAAAGTTCTATAAAAATCAATCAATACATAAATATGGGGAGAACATCCGGTTAGTACTGTAAAACAGAAAAAAATGAGAAAACTGTGTGTAAATTAGGGTAAAGGTAAAACATGTAGGTAGCAAAACACCAGCAGCTATGGGTATGCACATCCTGAATAATTCCAAATACCACAAAATCCCAAATAGCATCCCAAGTATTTCCCACTATTTGTGGAACTTGTACTCTGGAATTAAGAACTTGGGGCCCGATTCTAGTACAGTTACACCAGTGTAACAGCAAGGAAGAGAACGTGGGTGAGTGTCCTTTGTATAAAGTAGACCAAATGTGCCAATTGGGGGCTGGTTGAACGGTTGACTTCAATGTAGTGAAAAAAAGTTTCTGGAGACCAGCCACTCAGTTCATCATAAGAAATGTAGTTTTATTTTGATGTTTTCTTAGAATACCATGATCCCCTAGGTACGCCCAATGTTTCACCCAACACCGGGCTTCCTCAGGGGCCTAGAATCTTGTTTTCAGACCACCCAGGGGTACCATTCCAAACTTCCCTTCACTCAGATTTCTAGCATTACAATGCTCATTTCTTGCCTAAGCTAAATAGCATGTGGTGCAGTTTCAGTTCAGGTGTGTCTGAACTGAAACTGCACTACATGCTATTAACAAACAAAATGAATCATTATAACTCTAGAAATCTGAGTGAAAAGATTCTATAAATACCCTGGGTGTCTAATAAACAAGCACAGACTTCAAGTGGTTGTAACTTGTTTCAGATAAAAAGTTATAATCTGAAGCTAGAAACAAACAGGAAACTGAATCCTAGTTGTTCTAAAGCCAATAATGAAAGAATCTATTTAGGAACACAAGATCCTAAGTCCCTGAGGAAGCCTGGTGTTGGGTGAAACGTTGGGCGTACCTAGGGGATCATGGTGTTCTAAGAAAATATAAAAATAAAACTATATTTCTTATGATGAACTGAGTGGCTGGTCTGCAGAAACTTTTTTGCACTACGTAACAGTACTTGTACCATGAGGAAGGGAGCATGTAGCAACTTATTCCAGCGGTTGCGACATGCGCGATTCTATAAAGTGGCCTGCGACACGGCGCAGGCCACTTGTGCCAAACAGCAGTTACGCCCCAGTTGCACCATAAACCCCCTGTGACATGGCGCTAGGGGGCTTACGGCAGCAGTTGCACCCCATTCCAGAAGGGCAGCAACAAATGTTGGGATTCTACAAGAACTCCCGGAGGAGAACCGGCAACGTAAGTTACACCAGCTTTTAGCTGGTATAACTTATGGAGGCCCCCCTGGGAGTTCTGTAGACCATCAGCCATCCAGCAGTCAGTGCACAGTGTCCCCCCCATGCACAGCATACCCCTGTGGGTGTCCTGCACAGCTGCCCATCTCCCTACCCCTGAGTCTGACATTAATAGCCCCATAGGGCTGGTCGCACCACCTGCCCCCGATTCCTACAGTAAATGCCGGTGTAACCCCCTTGCAAATGGGGGTTCCTAATGTGCCTTATGCCTGCTTGATGATCAGCATGAAGCCACCTAAATGGGGACCTGGTGAGTGCTTTTTGAGGCCTCCGAATATTGTCTCTTCAAGGGCTGCCTGTTGCAGTCAGGATCAGTTAAATTGGGAGGGGGGTTTGAGTGGTGCCATGCTCTACTCCCGCCTGGGCTGCTGAGTAGCGCTTCACTCTGCCATCGCTAGTGGTGCAGAGGGAGTTCTGATAGAGAATGTGAATGTTTACTTAAAAAAACGTAAGGTAATAATGGCAATGTAGTTGTTCTAACCTGCTTTCTTTTGCAGTAAAGACTGTTTCGATTGTCTCCTCCATTTTGGTCCCGAACTGCAGAATTGGACCAATCAGTACTTGGGACCCTACAGAGTCAACTGACCAATGGGGGGAGCTTTTCGTCCTTTGAGAAAGGTATTATGGGCTATGGCGGTTTTTCGCACCACTGAGAACCGGAGAAAGTGACAGGCAGGTGCCGGCAGCCAATTGGATCGGGTCGCGCCCGAGTGGAGAGGAGTGCCTCAAGCTGTGGAGAGCCAGATGCATTGTGGCTGGTGAGGAGAGAGGAGCTGTGTGCTTCTGCGCTGGGGAGTGTTCACGTGGGAAGTGCATGAAAGCCTAAGTCAGCCGTTTTCCTGCGAGGAGTTCGCTCTGAAATCCGTCGGCGGGTGGTCAGAGGAGGCTGTGCCCTGTACAGCTACCCACCAGGCTTGACCTGTAGGAGGACTGGAGAAAATTGCTGAATCACGCTCTGTCTGTGGGAGAAGTGAAAAGCTGCCATTGCAGAGCTGGAGTGACTGTGAAATCTGGAGAGCCTAGGAGCAGCTGCCTGGTGTGGTACCCCCTCTGCTATTGCGGTTTGCCATATAAATGTGCGAGGAGGATTGTGAGCTCAAGTTAATCCTGCTGCCAGTGAAGGACTTTGCCTTGTTTGAGATAACCATATAAATGTGTGAGGAGGCTTGTGGAGTTCAGGAGCAATCCTGCTGACGTTTGGAGGACCCTATTTTGTCTGGAGGTTGTGAGTACTAATACAGGGTAACTCCCTGCTGAATTACAACAGTGGATTCAAATGGAAGTACTGTATTGCTGCCTGTTAAAATCAATTTTTTCCCTTTTCTCTGTGTGAAAGGGCCCCTACCAGCTGCCACGTTTGGACTAGCCATTAGGGCTTGGGTACCCAGGCACAGTAACTTGTCGGGTTAGGCCTGTGCACAGAGCCATAGGTATATAGTCATAGTGTAAGCCAATTAACCTGATTCCCCCCCTCTTGTTATCGACCCCTTTAATAAATCAGATTGCTGTGTTATAATTACATCCTGGCTGGTTTGTATACTTTGGATGAGTTACTGCATGGGGACTGGGATATAACTGCATCTTACTTTACAGGGGGTCTCTGGAGTGAGCTGAAATCTATCTGACGGCGGGTAAGTGTACGAGGGAAGAGAATTGTTGGCATGCAGTGTGAGTCACTAGTGGGACAAAAGGGGGATTGCAGTAGCCCAGAGGGCTGTAACCGAGGTAGTCTTACTAGGGCTAACCCCGACCTATGGGTGGAGACACCTGTCCATGGATCTGGGCCCCTTACTCTGCCTCAGAAGGGGCAGACAGGGGTAGTAGCCCTAAGGGTAGCGTCCCCTAGGGGTTACACCCCACAGGGCTGCCCACACCCCCAACCCCTGAATCTCCCTCTGCAAAGTGCCCCACAAGGCGGTGCAGTCAACTGCCCCACTCATGCCCCGACCCCAAGTCACCAGCCACAAATGTGGCATATACCCTACAATGCCTTGGTGGTCTAGTTGCCCCGATCATTGTTAATTACATAAATAGCACCCCATATCCTGGTAATCTAGTTCCCCGATCATTGTAAATAATTAGATTGTACCCCCATGTCCCTAGTAGTCTAGTGGCCCCCAATCATTGTAATGAAAATAAATAGCACCCCATTTCCCTAGTAGTCTAGTGGCCACCCACCTCCCCATTCAGCCATGCCAGACCCCACAGAACCCCCGCACCTGTCCCCAGCCGGCGACTGGCACAACCCACCTCTCATCTCCATGGCCAGCCACAGACTGAGTCCGGTAGGAGCGCTTGCTGTAAGATGCACTCAGATATTGTGTCTGAGGTGTCTTTCCGTGCTCAACTCACGGAACTCAGATGGCTGGCCATGAAACGAAATGAGCTATGCCAATGTGAATGAGGAGTGGGGAGAGGCTGCGTGGTCTGGCACAGCTAGGTGGGGGGCCACCGAACCACCAGGAAAGTAGGGTATTTATTCATTACAGCGATTGGGGTGCCCACTAGACTACTGAGAACGCGAGTGCAATCTAATGTTTACAGCGGTGGTGGGGGCACTGAACACCAGGAGTGGGTGCTATTTGTTTAATTATCAACAATTGGGGGGCACTAGACAACCAGAGCATCACAGAGTATATGCCGCATTTACGGCTGGTGACTCAGGGTCAGGGCACAGGTGGAGGAGTTGACTGCGCCACTCTGCAGGGCACCTTGCAGAGGGGGAATCAGGGGATGGGATTGTGGGCAGCCCTGCTTGGTTCTATCTGCCCACTTCCGGGGGCTGGGGGTGTAGGCAGTCCTGTGGGGCACCTATGGCTTGCTGGACATGGTGGGGGCACCTACAACCTGCATTGCAGCTTGCGACATGCTTGCCAGGTGCACCCATGGGTCGGCATACCTGGCTGCATGTCACAAGTCACAGGACTTAGCTGCAATAACCCTGCCCCTTCTAGAATAGGGCGCAGGGTCAGTGTTGCAGTTGCGGATGGCGCAAGTTGCATTTGGTGACGATTTGCGCCACCCTTCTAGAATCAGGGCCCTGTGCTCTGGAAAAAAATAAAGACCCTGTCCATTCCCAGGTGATAAGGGCTAGTTCCTAGGCAACACTTGACACTCCTGTGATTTACACCCTCACCCCACTCCTGTGATTTACACTCTCACCCCATCTTTCTTCCATGTGAAAAAAATAAAAACAAACCTGCATACTCCTGGCAGTTTTAATCCCCAGTCATCATTTATATGTTAGGCTCCCTTCCTGACCTCTAAGCCATGACTTGGGGACCCAAGATATCCAGGATAGCCCAGTCCCCTCCACTCCCTAACCCACAGCACAGTTGGAGACCAGCTGTATCAGTTCATAAGCTGAATGAGAAGAGTGCAACAGTGTGCATGATCGGGAGGGAGGAGGCAGGGCAGTGTAAGTCATTCATGAAGCTATGCAGAAATAAATCTTTCTAGCTTCACCACTCTGGACACTCCCTCACTCACTGGCACCTTCATCTTGTATTAAGCAGCTCACTGACTGATAGAGCAGGTAGCCATATGCTGTGGGTTCGAGGGGTGTTAACAATTGGGCTATCCTGAATACATAACAAAGCCAATTTCTCTGGGTGGTTTCTAAAACCAGCACTCCACCGTTTAGGAACATTCAGTGAAATAATCCACCATTTAGAATATGAATTATTTCTAACAACTTCCCTAATCAAATTTGAGCTCCAGCAAACCAGACACAGGGCCTGGATTAGGACAGGTGACATGCAAACACCTTCAAGAGCGCAGATTGCAAAAGTGCACCCAGTAAAAATAAAAGTACTGAGTGCAGTTTTGAAGTCACCACTCATTGGGGGAAGGGGGTGTAAGTTTTAGAAACAGCCTGCTCATATCATTATATATAACCGAGAATGCAATGGTAACCTCACACCTTGTGAGGTTAGTGACCTCATGAGTGCACTCGAGCTTTGCTCTCATGCTGTCACTAACCTCAGTCAGTGTGAAGTTAACAGCTTGTTCTCCATGGAGTGGGGGTTCAATATTCTCTATTTGTGCCTGCAGCTTCACCACCTTGGAGCCCTCGACTATTAAATCTCATAAACAAGCAAGATCGGATCTGTCAAGTGGAGACCTACAACAAACACCAGGTGGGGACAAGGCTGAAAATAGCTCCTTTCCAGGCCAAAAAATACACAACTCAAGTTGCTACACATTACAATGGTGTGGGTACCTTATTTTATGCCACTCACTCTGCAAATCAGTTAGGTAATTAAATATGACTTACCTGCCCCATCAGAGTCGGGGGATCCAAAGTTGGGGTGTCCTGTGTTTGGGAAATTCTGGCAGAGCCTGAACGGGAAGAACAGAGAAGGTTAAGGAGACACACAGTGTCGGAGGTCCTAGAGGAGAGATGGGGGAGGGGGAGTAGAATTAAACAAAGATACTTATCTGATCAGTATACAGTCTGGCTAGACCTGTAGAAATAAAGAGAAAGAAAAAACAGTTTAGGAACATACAGTAGTGAGAGGCAGAGAGTGGGTACAGAGGAGCAATGGGATCCGAGGACAGCCTCGATCAAAAAATATACTAAAAAATAGCACGGGGGGGGGTCAGTATAGCACAGGAGAAAAGGGAAAGGTAGTTTTGGAGGAAATGACACACTTAAGGTCAAAGTAAGGACAATGCAGACAGGAAATAAAAACAAGCAGCTAAGAAAACAATAAAGTGATGTTGGGGACTCAGCAACACCCCCTTAGCACCCTTAAGTGGCCTCCGGGCTGGTGGCCAGCAGATTTTAGTAGTAGCTCTAATGGACTAGAGGGGACGCTCTTGGGTCAGTGGTTCCTGCATTATTTAAAAGGGGGACACTGGTGATTCAGGGTCTTGAGCTGTCCCAGAAGGCCAGTGTTTTAAAGATGTAGTCCTAGGTGTGTAGTAAGCCAACTCCCTCATAGCCAGTGGCAAATGTTTTTTTTTTTTCTGTTTAACCTTTCCCTGTCATCTAGTGTGCGTTGGTGGAGGGGGGCCTCGGTCCCGACTGTATGTAGCAGGTAGGTAGGCTGGTCAGAAAAATTTACTACCAGAAATGCTGTGGCTGTCACTATCCAACCATCAGTTTAGCACTATTGCGCTAGAGTGACAGTGCCAACAGGCACTTTCAACTCCCAGCCAGCACAGGGTTCAGGCTGTAGCCTACTCTATTTGGGTGGGAAAGAAGATGGAGATTTTTCAGACGGGGAGGAGGCTAGGGCAAATAGGTTCTTCTCTACTGATCAACTGCAAAGTGGCTATGTGAAGAGCCCCTCCTCCCAGAGGCTAGTTAAGATGGTCCGGAGGGTGGGCAGACAGCAGTAGGTGGCAGAAACCACTAGCTAAACCACAGGGTGGTGAAATGTAAATGCCCTTAGGGGTCAGGTAGGAAGGGACTGGAAGACCAAACACACAGGATTGGGGCCACAAAGGAAAAGCCACCCTGCAGCTGAAGGCCAGTGCCTGAAATGGGCTTAAAAGTAGCTGTGGGAGGCAAGCAGGGAAATCAGTGAGCTCCCAAAGGGAAGCACAGAAGCGGCAAGCATTGCATACAGTAGAGCTGCACAGTGGGTAATGTCAGAACATCAGGGGCTAACTAAAGGATTGGGGGGAGGAAAAGAATAGTACAAGGTCTAGGAGAACCCACAGTTAAAAACGCACAGCAGTAAATAGAACCCTGATGGGCTATAAATGTAAATACATTTATCACACATCGGTGGACATACAGTAAATGGAGTGTGATGAATCCCTTTATCTGAATAACTATGTGTATAAATGCAGAATCTTACATTTATACTCATGGACATCCTTCATTAATGTACATTGTGGACTGCCTCACACATCCCCACACCCTCCGGCTGGCATTACTCACCGGTATCTTGCTTTTAGTTTCGTTTCTTCCACTGTTCAGGTTGCCCGTCTCTCAGTCACACCACCTGGCTGCCACATAATCATCAGTACTTCTCCCCATTCTCCCCACAACCATGCAGTTACTAATGTTTTCTGTTTAACAGGGTTTTTTTAGCTTATTTGTTGAAGCTTGTTCAACCAGCTGCTCCAAAGTGCGCTCCAGCTGTCACACTCCTCTGCATGCTGTTGCTTTCTCTCCCCTCCGCACCTCTCAATATACAAAGCACAGAGAAACTTAATTTTTTTTGTAGTTCAGTATACTTTATTGTCGTTAGTATAACAAAAAATAAATTGTCGGTATACAGGCGAACTGGTGCAGGCTCAGGGACTACACCCATCAAACAAAGAAGAAGAAATAAAATACCTATGCTAATACAAACCACATTTATTTGTAAAAATGTATTTTATTTTATTAATTTAGCATTCTTTAGGATTTACAACCTTTGAGTCAGAGACTCATTTACAAAGGCTCTGAGTCATAAGACAATACAGACACACATATACAGCCATATCAAGTAAGGATTTATAGGCAGTGATAGCTCACAGTATTACAGGTTCTTTACAATATTGCAGCTTGGTTGTATTATACAATCAGCAGGTAGGCTGCAGTTTACAATGGAACACCAGTGGACAGATATGCAACAGGAAGTAACAACTTTGAGTATACTAAGGAGTGGAGAAACTAGCACAGGTAACAAGCATGTGCTGCCAACAGAGGCATTGTCAAGCAGTTAAATTCAGCAGCTGTGAGAACTAGGCTTACTGAGTAGGTTCCTAAACTAGGTGGTGCATTGACAGTGTCGTGAGGCAAGTAGGTGTTCTTTGAGGGCTAGCTTAAAGGGACCTAGATCGGAGACGGAGGAGACATCAGAAGGGAGTTTATTGTACCAGACTGGAGCTCTATAAAGGAAGGACCTTTCGGCTAATGAAGTTTTGACCATTGGTATAAACCATACCTGTTTATTGGCAGTATGGGTGTTCACTGCAGTGTGGGGGGATTGGAGTGAGGCAGACACCCCCAGGGAGGTTAGCCCCAGGTGAATTTTTTACTAAGGAGACATGTTTGATAGTGTATTCTTTCATCCAGGGTGAGGAGATTTGCTAGGGTAGTACACAGGGTTCACGTGTGGGTACGCTTGACAGGAGTCTACACACTTTGTTGATGGCCAGATGGATTTTGTTCAGAGCCGTGAGATCAGCAGCCAAGTAAACTGTGAGCCCATAACCAACTAGAGAGAGGACTGAGGAGGTGATGGCCAGGTTGAGGGCTTCTGGTGGTAGGCAATTTTGTGCATGTACATTAATCCTATACAGGCGTTCTGGCTGTGGATAGATTGTTAATGTGTGAGTGGTATGAGAGGCAAGAGTCAAAGGTTAGGCCCAGGTATTTATAGATAGGGACCTGCTCCAGTGGAAGGAGAGAGGGAGAAACATAGAAACATAGACTTTGACAGCAGATAAGGACTGCTTGGCCACCTAGTCTGCCCATTTCCCTACTTAGAGGATAAGCTGCAGATCCTGTTTAACAACAGCCTATTTCTTCCGACCCCCACCCCACACAAAATTGCCTTATGTCTGTCCCATGCATTCTTGGATTCTCCACAGTTTTAGACCCCACAACCTCCTCAGGAAGGCTGTTCCATGCATCCACCACCCTCTCTGTGAAAAAATACTTCCTCACATTGCCCCTGAGCTGTCCCCCCTCTATCTTCAAATTGTGTCCCCTTGTTCTTGCACATCTCTTTTAAGATGATACCTTCTTGGACTTTGTTGATTCCACTGAGGTACTTAAACATTTCTATCATGTCCCCCCTCTCACTCCTTTCCTCAATGGTATACATATTAAGCACCTTTAGTCTCTCCTCATATGGCTTCTCTTGCAGACCCTGCACCATTTTAGTTGCCCTCCTCTGAACTGCCTCCATCCTGTCTATGTTCTTGAGGAGATGGGGTCTCCAGAACTGGATGCAGTACTCCAGATTGGGTCTCACCAACTGTCTGTACAGGGGGATAACAACTTCCTGTTTTCTGCTGGTGATGCCTCTCCCTATACTTCCCAGTATCCCACCAGCCCTCCCTACCACCTTTTCACATTGCTTGCCAACCTTAAGGTAATCTGATATGATTTCCCTCAGGTACCTTTCCATTTTTGTTGTTATTACTACCTCCCCCCCCATTGTGTAATCGTCCCCTGGGTTTTTGTTTCCCAGGTGCATTATCTTGCACTTCTTTGCATTGAATCCAAGCTGCCGTACTTCTGTCCATTCCTCCAACCTTGCCAAGTCCCTTCTCTTCCTTTCCACACCTCCTTGTGTATCAACCCTGTTGCAGATCTTTGCGTCATCTGCAAAGAGGCGTACTTTTCCTTCTAGTCCCTCTGCAATGTCACTTATAAAGACATTAAAAGGACTGGACCCAGTACTGAACACTGCGGTACCCCACTAGTAAACCCTCTTCTTCAGAGTGGACTCCATTTACAATTGCTTTCTGTGTCCTGTTGTTCAGCCAATGTTTTACCAGGCTACCACCCTGGGACCCACTCCCAGGCTGGTTAATTTGACTATTAATCTTTGTGTGGGACTGTGTCAAGTGCCTTGCTAAAGTCTAGGTAGGCCATGTCCACAGCCCCTTCCTGGTTCTACTACTTGGTCACCCAGTCAAAGAAATCTATTAGATTCGTCTGACATGACCTTTTCACTGTGAACCCATGCTGCCTTGGGTCCTGTGCCCCACTGGCCTCTAGGTACTCAACAGTTATTTCCTTCAGAAGTGATTCCATCACTTTCCCTAACACAGAGGTCAAACTGACAGGTCTGTAGTTTCCTGCCTCTGTCTTGGTCCCAGTTTTGTGAAAGGGAATCACATCTACCTTCCTCCAGTCCTCAGGTACCACACCATCCTCCCATGATTTGTTAAAAAAGGTAGTCAGTGGTGTCACTAGTTCTCTGCTTAATTCTTTTAGAATTCTGGGGTGAATTCTATCTGGCCCCATTGCTTTGTCCACCTTCAGTTTTAGGAGTTCTTTCAGAACCCTTTCTTCTGTGAAAGGACTGGGATCGACCCCCTATCCAGAGTGTTTCTGTTAATTGGATTAAGCACCCTCCTCCTCTTTGTGAATACTGAACAGAAGTATTCATTCAGTATCCTGCTTTTCACTGTCCCTCTCTGCCCGCCCACCGTCCATTCTATTCAGTCTCATTATCCCTCCCTGTGTCTTTCTACACTCCCTGATATACCTATGAAAGGTTTTACACCCCTTCTTAACCGAGTTGGCTATCGTTTCCTCAGTTTGGGCCTTTGCTATTCTAACCACCCTTCCTGCTTCCTTCTGCCTTAACTGGTACAGTTCTCTATCTCGCTCCTTCTGTGTTTCCTTATACTTCCTAAATGCTATCTTTTTCTCCCTAACCTTCACCGCCACCTCTTTTGAGAACCATAGTGGCTTTTTCTTTAATTTTGATTTGTTTATTTGCTTCACACAAAGGCTTCTTGCCTCTGTATGGCAGTTTTGATGTTTCCCCGTTGTTCCTCCACCCCTTCTTCTTGCCTGTTTGCTCGTGCTTTTCTGAGGCACTCTCCCATCTTGCCAAAGTCAGCCCTCCTGAAGTCCAGAACCCTCACTTTTGTATGGCTTGACTCCGTAGCTGAGTTTATCGTGCACCACACTGTTTGTTTATTTTGTTTATTTGATTATTTGAAAGACATCGGAATTACAATCCTTTGAGTCAACGACTCCTTTGCAAAGGCTCCACGTCAGTAAGAACATACATCAGGTATCACAAACTTAAACACTGGGTACAAACTATTTTACATTTGGTAACAATACAAACCCAAACATATGTACAGTATTAGCCTGAAACATCGATAGAGGACTTAAACATTTGGTGCCACGTAGGATCTGGGTTACATCATCTGGGATCATTATAGAGATCCCTGGTCAACACTTTGATTCACATGACAGTAATTCAGTTCCAGAGGGTCTTACAAAGTAGGCCCTGTGTCAAGATATATTTAAGGTGTGAATAGAGGATTGCGGCTAGAGGAAGCTTAGAAGTCATGGGGGGCAATAATTGAGGCACTGGAACCTGATTAAAGTTATCTACAGTCACAGGTTTCGAGTTGAGTGTCTTAAGACCAGCTTTAAACTGCCCCAAACTGGATGTAGAGGAGATTGTGGACGGTAGGTTGTTGAGCCACAGAGGGGCTTGATATTGGAAAGATCGTTGCCCAAGGGTGGTTCTACAGTGAGGCACAAGTATGGGAGTGTTTGTCAAGTGTCTGGGGGCCCTCCTGAGTGAAGCAGTTTGGATAAGAGGGTGGAGGCCTGACAGTGCTTTTTTTGTGTAGTATCTTCCCTGCTAGAAGGCAGGTGCGATACTTCACCCTATTTTGGAGGTTTAGCCAGCCAGTGAGTTTGTAAAGATCACAAGTGTGGGTTAGCCTGTGACAGTTCAAGACCAGGCAACAGGCTTTGTTGAGGGTGAGGTTGATGCTGCTTAGGACAGTATGATCAGCAGACCATAAATTACTATGCCATAGTCCACCAGGGGTAGTAGTGAGAGGATACTGCTAGATGCATTGCAAGTGGCGGAACGCAGTGCCTATGCCTATATAGGATCCCTAACCTGGCATTGACAGAGGAGGATACTTGCTGGATGTGAACGTGATAGGTAAGGGAGGAGTCCAACATGGCACCCAGATATTTGAAACTGTAAACTTGGTCTAGAGTGGTGCCACGGGAGTTTGTGATGATTAATGGCACATTACCGAGTGGGTTTTGGTGGTGTGAGAAGATCATGGCTTTTGTCTTCTTATAGTTAAGTATTAAGCGGTGTTCTGAGAACCAGGTTTCCAGCTCACCAAAGAAGGTCTGCAGGGCAGCCTGTAGCAAGTTGAGATGATGATATTTCCACAAGACTACGGCATCATCAGCATGTAGCAGAAGCTTCCCACTACAGGATTTGGGGAGGGAATTCAAAAAGAGGGTGAAAAGCAATGGGCCTAGTATGGACCCTTGTGGGACCCTGAGCGGACTGTTTTCCTGGAGGATGTGGTTTAATTGGTTTTACCTGCTGCGTCCTGTCTAAGAGATAGTCCTTGAGCCAGGTGGTAACTCCAGTGGAGTTGTTTAGTGATGGAAGAGTGTGGAGAAGAAGCTTAGACTGACTGTCTCAAAGTTGGTCAGATCGATAAAGAAAGCCCCCACTGCTGAGCCATGATCAAGGGCCTCATGTATATAGGGGGTGAATTCGACAAGGGCTGTTGAGGTGCTGTGACCCCTCTGGAACCCATGTTGTTCTTGGCAGAGGAGATTGTATTTGGTCAGGTAGTCCATGAGCTGGTCTGCCACTATTTTTTCTAGGGCCCTTGAGAAAGGGGGCAGGATGGATATTGGCCTGTAGTTGCTGGTGGAGGTGGGGTCCCCATTCTTTAATATGGGAATTATAACTGCTCTTTTCCAAGAAGTGGGGAACTGTCTGTGACATAAGGATAGGTTAAATATTTTAATGAGATGAGGCAAGGTCACATCCAGTGTTAGCTGGATGAGCTTGAGGTCCAGGCCATCACTACTGTAACGTGTATTTGCCAAAGCTTTGTCTAGGTAGTGTTTTGCCTCATTACAGGAGATGATACGATGGTGGAAAGGAGGATGGCTGAAATGGGTAGGGGCGTTTATGGGGTGGTTACTGATTGGGTTAATGAAGTCAGGGGGGAGGATATGACTGAGATCTGTAAAGGCAGTATTGAAGGCTTCGGTAATAAAATTTGGATCCTGGGAGACAACCCCATCTGTTTGAAGCTGGATGGGTGTCGCGGATATATTTTTCCCTGTTAATTCCTTTATGTTTCTCCAGAATTTACTTCAATCAATCAATCAATCAAGTCTTTATTTAACCGTATGCTCATCGTTGAGCAGAAGCTCATTTGCAAGATGAACCTGGGTGGAGCATGAACAATTGTATATACAGGTCAACACAGGTATTTACAAGGCAATACAGATAATACTTTTACAGAGAGGAAGAAAAAGAAGATCATATGTACATAGAATTATACAGATATTATACAGATTACACGGTATTTACATACATAGAAGTGTCTATAGGAGGATAAAGCAGGTTATCTAAGGTTGCAGGAGGAAGTAACGGAAGAAAAAATAAAATAAAATATACACCAGGTAGAGGTGAAGGTAGGGAAGAGAGAGAGGAAGTAGGGGAGAAAGGCTAGGAGGGCACGGTGCACAGAAAGGAGTTGGTAAAGCTGGATGTAGAGAAGGTGGATGGAGAAAAGGAGTATGTGTGAGCCCCTGGATTGAATGCTATAAAGTACGGGGCATGGTAGGATGTCACAACCCAGGGTAGTGAGCTCCTATCCGAGGTTGGGAAAGGAAGAATAAGGGGATGGATGGGCCTAGTGTTGATAAGACAGGGGGATAAGAGAGAAAACAATTAGGCTGGTGAGGAGCAAGCTGGGGGGGTCAGTACTTAAAATTGGGTCTAGGCGTGGCTATATACCAGTACTGGGTCTGAGTGGGTGAAGCAGTTACATACTTCTCTGATTGTACGGAAATAAAACATCTTGAAAGCATTTATACCGATTAGCGTGCTTAATTTGAGGGTTTTTTGTAGATCGTTCCATAAGGTAGGTAGCACGAAGCTTATGGCTGCCCTGCCGAAGTGGGATTTTGCTATGGGTACTTTAAGTGTAATAGCTGAGTAACTTCTTAACGCGTATTTCCCAAGGCAACTTATTAGAGATGGCTCTATAGGTCCAGAGAGCGGCGTTTCTGTGGTGCCTGAACTTTAGTGATGTCCATCCCACTGCCGCGTATAGGGTGCAGTGATGTGTGTCGAAGGGGAGTCCCGTTATAAACCTCAGTGCTCGATGGTAGAGTGTGTCCAATTTAGCCATGTAAGAGTTGGGGCATTGGCTGTAGAGGAAGTCAGCGTAATCAACCAATGATAGGAAAATGGATTGGACCAGTTGTTTCTTGGCATCTCTGGTGAGAAATTGGCTGATTCTAAAAAACAGTCCAAGCCTTTGCCGAAGTCGTTTTAGCAAGTCCTCGATATGTTCAATGAAGGAGAGTCTTTAGTCTATCCAAACTCCCAGATACTTGAATTTTGTAACAAATTCTAGTTTTTCACCTAGAACTGTGGTAATTTGGGGAACTGTCCCACTGGACACAGGGTTAGCTGTATGGATAAAAGGAGAGGACCATCGCTTTAGTTTTTTGGGCATTAAGGAGTAGCTTTTTTTGGAGGAGTTGGCTTTGCAAAAGGTTGAATTCTGACTGTAGGTCATTGCAGGCAGCTTCAGGTGTTGGGTGACTCACGTAGAGAACTGTATCATCTGCAAACAGATGGATGTTGGCTTCTTTTATACAGTAGTCGATGTTATTAATGTAGATTGCAAAAAGTAAGGGCCCTAATATAGAACCTTGAGGTACCCCTCTTTGCAGAGTTTTTAGGGGGACAGGCCTCCTTCGGCTTTAACTTGTTGAAGGCGCCCTGTAAGATAGTCAGTGAACCAACACAGAGAGGAGGGGTCCACACCTATGGTTTGAAGGGCAGAGAGGAGCAGACTATGGTCGACGGTGTCGAAAGCCTTGTTTAGATCAAGGAAAACAGCACAAATAAAGTTTTTGCTCTCAAGATTACGCTGCCAGTCGTTAGTAACTTTGGCTTAGTTACTTTGGTTAGTTACTTCCTGAGCCCCAGGAGGATGTAAGGCTTGGTTGTAATACTCGGCTTTGGCTTGATGGATAGACCATGTACAGCTGTTTGAGTCTCCCTGTACTTCTGTCTGTCTTGGGGGTTGAGAGGCAAGGCCTTGTGCCATAAGTTATCCCTCTTTTTCATGCAGTCTAGTATTGACTGGGAAATCCAGGGGTGTCCAGGGTTTTACTATCTGTCTTGAATAGGGGCAAAGAGATTCAAGCAGAATTAAAGGATGAGATGACATAGGTGAGGCATCATCAACTGTTTGGGCAGTATGTATGGAGACCAGTCAAAGGAGGCAAGGTAAGACTTCAGGCAAGGAGGCACCTTTCTTAGGGCGCCTTTGCACTGTAGTTTAGGGGTTTGGGGAATTTTATTAGACCACCAGCAGGTAACTGGAGAGTGGTCACTTATCGAGTCAGGGAGCACCTTGATATGGGAAAGGTTATATGGGCGGTTAGTGAGGATAAGGTCGATAAGGGTGGATGTTCCAGATTTGGGGTCCAACCTGGTTGGGGATGGGACCACTTGTGTGAAGTCATGGGTGAGCACTGCTTCTATGAATGTGGAAGATGTAGGAGATAACCAGTTTATACTGAAATAACCCAGTAAGATGACTTCGCAGTTGGGAGGTAGGTGTGCAATACTCTCCAGTATTGACTCAAAAGCAGGCTTTTGGTTCCTGGGGAGAATATATACTGACAACACGTATAGTATTTTTCTGGTATGCCAAAGCTTATCTTAATTGTTAGGGTGTGAGCTCCATATGAGGTTTGTGGGATGGGGACTGGGAGGGCGTGAAGGAAGGATCTAGTATAGATGGCGCAGCCTCCACCCCTCTTGCTAAGCCTGTCGGCCCGATATACGGTGCAATCATTAAGGGCAACGGATCCACTTGGGATACTCTCTGAGAGCCAGGTCTCAGATAAGGCCAGGATGTCTGGGGTGTGCTGTGCAATCCAACCCTGAAGAGAGGTGAACTTCTTCTGCAGGCTACATATGTTAAGTGTGGCCAGCTTTAGGTTTCCATTTATGCCCTTTTGGGTGGCTCCATGGGAAGGGGGACCCGGGTTAGGATGAACATTCCCGTAAATGAGGAGAAGGAGGAATACATTCCGGAGAAGTGCCTGCCTGGGTAGTTTTGGTTTATTTAGGGCTGCTGTGGGAGTATTAGTTTTGAGTTACGATGACTGGGATAGGGAAGGAGCGTAAGAGGAGGACTACAGGGGCTGGAGACAAGGAAATTGTTCCCCGGAAGGTAGCTGTGGGCTGGGGTCAGAGGCTGAGTCTCAAGTGACATCAAGGTAGTAGAGCTATGAGGTACGTGTGCCCAATGGTTTATTTGTCTGCATGGGTGGTCATATGCGTCGGCATAATTATGGTCCAAGTGGAGCATTTTGAGGGGGCCTGGTGGGGGATATTCACTATTAGACCAGTCTGCAGGCAATGCAGCTGTGTTGGTGGAACTAGGTAGGGCTGCACATGTGATCAGCGTGGTGAGAAGGATTAAAGTTATGAGGGGAGAAATCATATTGATCCTAATATTGTGTGTGCTGTGTGAGAGTAGCGGCCACTAGTGGTGGAGTTGAATTAGCTGCAAATGGGAAAGTTGTTTGGTGGTCACTAGTTCCCAAATGGCTACCCACTTCTAGATCTGAGATCCTCTCACTGTCCCCATTTGAGAGTATGAGGTCTAAGATTGCTCCCTCACGAGTAGGTTCCAAAACTAGCTGTCTGAGGCATGCCACCTGAAGGGCATCGAGAATGGCCCTGCTTTTGAATGTGGCTGCAGCAAAGGTGCTCCAGTTAACATCTGGCATATTAAGGTCCCCCATCAACAGTATCTCCCCTTTCTCTGCCATCCTAAGTATGCCTTCTATCATGTTCTTGTCCATTCCCTCCCCCTGACATGGGGGTCTGTATACAACCCTTGTGTGGATTGTAGTGCCATTTCCAGTCTCTAAGGTGACCCACAGTGCCTCCTCTCCTCCATGTTTACTCTTTTGTTCAGTTGCTTTTTTCTCTTCCCTTACATAGAGAGCTACTCTGCCCCCTCTTCTCCCCTCCCTGTCTCTCCTGTAGGTTGTACAACCTGGTATGTTAACATCCCAGTCATGGTTCTCTGTGTACCATGTTTCTGTGACTGCTATGATATCCAGGCATCCCTCTTCCATCAAGTCCACCAGTTCAGGAGCTTGTTGCCCAGACTACAGGCATTGATACTCATTACTCTCTATTTCTTGATGGCCTTACCCTGTTTGCCCCATCCCTGTCCTAATTATGTTGTCGCTTTCTCCATTTCGCCTCTGCGCCTCCTATTGACAGCTCTATGTTGATATCTACCTCACGTAGTACCCTGATTTGTTTTGGGGGCTAGATTTCCTGCTCCTCTCAGCTCTTCCCTTGGCTAGTTTAAATGCTTGCCAATGAAGCATTTAAACCTATCAGCTAGGATCCTGGTTCCCCTCCTGCACAGATGCAGACCATCACGCCAGTATAGGCCTGCATCCCTCCAGGTGGACCCCCAGTCCCCAATAAAGCCATTCATTCAACTAAGGATTGTTAGTTGTACATCCTTGGACTTGTTCTGACAGTGGGCAAAGAGCATGGTCTTTGTCTTTTTTACATTGACCACGAGTCTATGGTCCATGAACCAGTTCTCGATCTGGTTGAATGCGTGTTGGAGGGAGGACTGCAGAACACTGGGATCCCAGTGCGAGGCAAACAGAACCTCGCATCCGTATACAAGAGTAGTTTGCTGGAGCAGAACTCGGCAGGGCATTCAGATAGATGCTGAATAACAGAGGGTTGAGACTGGAGTCCTGAGGGACCCCAGATCGGACTGGCAGGGTGGATGAGAGGATGTTGTTTATTTTGAAACATTGCATCTATCTGTAAGGTAGCTGGTAAACCAAGATATGGGTCCTTTCGACAGACCTATGTGGTGGAGTGTGCTTAAGATTAGAGGGTGGGAGACAGTGTCAAAAGCCTTTGACAGGTCTGTGCAGACAGCTCCAGCAATGTGCTCATTATCCAGGACCGAGTGGAGGAAGTTAGAGAACTTAGTGAGGGCCGTGGTTGTGCTGTGTCCAGATCTGAAACCATGTTGCTCTCTGCACAGTAGGTTGTAGTATGCAGGTATTCAGTGAGCTGGGTGGCTATAATCTTTTCTAGGGCTTTTGAGAGAGGGGGGAGGATAGAGATGGGCAGGTAATTGTTGGGGGACGTGCTATCACCACATTTCAGTATAGGGGTGATAGTGGCTGTCTTCCAGCCCATTGGGAACTGTCCCAGGCATAGTGAGCAGTTAATGAGGTCAGTCAATGGGGACAGTGCTGTGTCTAGTACTAGATGAAGGATCCTCATATCAAAATAATCCTTGCAGCAACAGGAGCCACTGAGGACATTAGCGAGCAGAGGTTTAGCCTCATTCATAGTGACTACCCTGAAGTGGAAGGGGGGATACTGAAGGTTAAGGGGCGGGATTTCCAGAATGGGGTCAAAAAAGATGTTTGGGAGTACTGCACGGAGATCAGAAAAGGACGAGTTGAGGCAGCTGGCGATGGCCAGTGTATCAGTGGTGGGGATATTGTTTATTGTAAGTAGAGAGGGTGGGGGAAGCCGAGATTAGCTGTTGTGTTCCTTGATATTATCCCAAAACAACCGAGCATTGCCCCAGGAGGAGACAAGGGTCTTTTTGTAGTGCTCAGATTTGGCCTGCTTTACTGCCCAGGTGCATTTGTTATGAGCCACTTTATAGGCCTGCCTGTCTGCCTGCGAGCCAGAAGCCACAGCTATATGCCAGAGTTTGTCACTATGCTTCATTTGATGGAGCAATTCAGGTGTGATCCAGGTGGCATTACACTTCCTGGACAGCAGTTTTGAGAGAGGGGCATAGATATCGCATACCTCATAATCTTTTGAGTGTACTGTGGTGGCAGGTGTTGGTTGCAGGATATTTCTTGTCTACTGTCCTCCAGGGGATGAGAAGTGATTTCTGCAGGAAGTAGCGGATTTCATCATCGACATGGTGCTGGAGTCACACAGATTGATGGTTCTGGGTTACTTCAATGCCTGGGTCGACGACGAACACTCGCAATTTGGTCAGCACTTCCTCCAGTTGATGACATCACTGAGCCTTATACAGATTTTTACCTCTGCCACCCATTGGCACAGTCACTCTCTTGACCTGGTTTTCCTCCTGAGGATGGAGTCCTCCGATGTGGGGGTGGAACCTGTCGGATGGTCCGATCATTACACCATGAGATTCAACTTTTGTGCCCCCCTTCGTAGGCCTCCCCCATAGAGATGGTCAGTTACTGCCCTTTATGGGAGGTGAGCTACAAAGGCCTGGCAGCAGTGATTGACCCCTCAGAGTTTCCTGTGGCTAGCATGGGTCCTGAGGCCTTGGTGTTGGCCTATAATAAGGCCATTTCTGCAGCTCTGGACCTGATTGCTCCTGTCCACGTTCCTCTTCTCCCCTTCACCCTCAGGCCCCATGGTTTGATGGGTCCTTGAGGGAGTTGCAGCGACTTGGATGCAGGTTAGAGTGACACTGGCAGAAATCTGGCCTGGAGGTCGACCACCTTAGATTGGTAGAGCACTATCAGATCTACCAATCAGCGATCTCCGTACAAAGGCAGAATTCCTGTCTGGGGAGATTGCTACCGCACAGAACCAACCAGCTCGGCTCTTCCGGACAGTGGACAGGTTGTGCAACTGAACCTGTTTACAGTTCTGAAGACCTTTTTTGCAAGAGGAGTGCGATGAGCTTGGTCGACTCTTACTAAATAAGGTGGCTGACATCAGGTCAGAGATCTTCGTGATTCTCTCTATGGGTATGCTGTTGATCGGTGCTTGGTCACCTCACCTTGTGTTTCCTGGAATTCCTTTGACCTGCCAGAGTTCGTGAATATCATATGGATTGTCCAGAGTATGTGCCCTACATGCTGTAGTTTGGATCCGGGTCCAACCTAACCTCCCTGATCATGGGATGTTGTGGCATCATTGGCCCAATCCTGGTTCAGATAGTCCGGTGCTCCCTTAATTCGGTGAGTTCCCAAGCTCCCTGAAGAAGGCGGTGGTAACACCCCTCCAGAAGAAAGCTTCTTTGGACCCTGACTCTCTAGCTAACTACAGACCAATCTCTAATCTCCCTTTTATAGGGAAGGTTATTGAGAAAGTAGTGGCGGTACAATTGGAAAACCACTTGACCATCCAATACATCTATGAACCTCTCCAGTCCAGTTTTTGGAAGAGGTATAGTACTGAGACTGCACTGGTTTGGGTGCTCAATGATCTCCTGATGGTGAGAGATCAGAGAAGCCGTACTATTCTGGTGCTCCTTGATCTATCCTCAGCTTTTGACACTGTGGACCATGGGGTATTGCATGGCATCTGAGGTCCATCTGTGCCTGACACATACGGTTCTCAGATGGTTTACATTTTTTCTCACTGGCAGAACT
Source organism: Neoceratodus forsteri (assembly GCA_016271365.2). Taxonomy (NCBI): domain Eukaryota; kingdom Metazoa; phylum Chordata; order Ceratodontiformes; family Ceratodontidae; genus Neoceratodus; species Neoceratodus forsteri. The sequence goes on along the minus strand of CM028133.1, from coordinate 941,110,113 downwards.
CAGAGAGTGGTGTCTGGGGTTTTCTCCTCGGGCCCATTATCTCTGTCCTGTGGGGTACCTCAGGGTTCAGTGCTTTTCCCCATGTTGTTTGCAGTGTATATGCTGCCCCTCGGAGACATTGTAAGATGGTATGGGCTGAGGATTCACTGCTAGGCTGATGACACCTAGCTCTACCTGTCTTTTGCACCTGACCAGGATAGTGCTCTCTTGGTATTCAACAACTGCCTTGTGGAAATCCAGGACTGGATGAATTTGAGTTGGCTAAAGTTGAACGCGGGAAAGAGAGGTGATGGTGGTGGAGCCAGGTCACCGGATAGAGGGGCTGAGGACTAGGCAACCCTCTGGAATTTATCTAGGGGGCACCCAGATCCTTTCCTCTGATCAGGTGCGGGATCTGGCGGTGGAGCTTGACGATGGGCTGACCTTACAATCTCAGGTGTCAGCAGTCATCAAGTCTTCCTTTTAACATCTTAGGAGCATCGCCAGGATCAAACACCTTGTTCCGTCCTGAGACCTGCCTACACTGGTCCATGCCTTTATGACCTTGTGCCTTGATTACTGCAACTCCCTTTACTTACGGCTTCCTGGGGTTGCTATCTGCCACTTACAGCTAGTGCAGAATGCAGCAGCGCATTTGTTGATGGGGGTTTCTCAAACATCTCATATTACCCCTGTTCTGCACAGTCTGCACTGGCTGCTGATTCAGTGGCAAATCACCTTTAAGGTTGGTTTACTGACCTATAAAGCCCTACACGGACTTGGCCCTGACTACTTGAAAGAGCTTCTGATTCCCTATCACCCCAAGCGACAGCTCTGTTCAGCCAGCGAGGGGTTGCTAGAGATCCTGAGGGTGTCTTTGAAGTCATCTGGGGCATGTGCATTCATGTATGCTGCCCTACCTCTGAATTCTTCACCCGTCAGCTGCGGAGTGCATGACAGTGGAAGACTTTAAGCAAGCGTTGAAACATATTTATGGTGTCTGGCTTTTGATGGCACATAATAAATGAACATTGCTGTATTTTCTTGTTTTTATACTGTACTTACTGTTTTATTACCTTTTAATTCTTTTGTAAAGCACCTTGATATTCGAAAGGCACTTTTGTGAAATAAAATTATTATCATTATTATTAAAGGAGCAGGTAAAGTAATCAAGGGCTTCATCTATGGAGGCAGCCTGAGAGATAGGGGACCAATCCCAGAGGGTTAGGTATTTCCTTAGTTTAGTGAGTCCTCCAGGCTGGAGACGGAGCTGAGCTGACTTGTGTGGTACAGGTTTCCATAGTAAACAAGACCAGGAGAATAGTATGGGAGAGTGATCACTTAGGAAGTCCGGAAGGACCACCAGGTTAGAGATTCTGCGGGGACGGTTTGTAAGGAGAAGATCAATCAAGGTGCAGGAGCCCTTAGTGGCGTTCACTCTGGTTGGCTGTTTGACAAGCTTGGTCAGGTCCAAAGCAGCAAATGTATCCTTGATCTGGGATGCCGAACTGGCAAGCCAGTTCACATTAAAGTCACCAGCTATGATGTGTTCCATTTTGGAAGGGAAACTGGAGATGTAGTTAGCAAGGGATTGTATAGTAGGAGCTTGGTTTCTTGGGGGTACATAAGCTACTGTAATAGTTAGAGGGGCTCTGGATGGTTCTGGAGTGAGTTTTACTGATAAAGCTTGGGCACCATGGTCTAGAGTGGGTGTTGGAAGTGCATGGCAAATTGAGGAGTCTCAGACTTATACAGCACACCCCCCACCACGTTTGCCCACTGTTTTGTTCCTGTGTAGGGTAAGGGCTGAGAAGGTGACCATTGAGTCAGGAGTCCTTTTGGAGAGCCAGGTTTCAGAGAGGGCTAGGACATCAGGCTGATGCTGCAGCATCCAGCATTGAAGGCCCGCGATCTTATTGGGTAAGCTGCAGATATTCATTAGAACTATCCTGAGCTCTTGGTGCATGCAGCATGGGCTGGGCATCCCAGGGCCCAGGTTGGGGTGAACATTACCTGAGATAAGCAGGAGGAAGGCAAGGACTCTGAGTAGAGCAAGGGATCGCTGCCTATGTGTCGGTGAGAGCTGCCGCCTGGTTGTAGAGCAGGTAGTACATGGGATGGTCAGAGTGACAAGTGTTGGATGTGCTAGGAAAGTGATCCAGCAAGGTGGTATGTGCTGGTGTATTACTCCTGGGAGATATGTTGGGGGGGCAGGGGACGAATGACAGCCAAGATAGGGTAGGTGACAGTCAATGATGGCTTGTGAGGGTGGGAGGTGTGGGGAGGCGTCCCTCTTGAAGGGGGGCAAGGGGGACCAAGAAGCAGGATAGAGAGAGCGATCAGGAGGAATCTGGGCAGACAGCATGAGATGGGGTGGCCAGTTAGCAGTATCAATGGGGGAGTGGCTCAGGGGTGGTATAAGTGGGGCACAACAACACATATCATTGTGGTGGTCTCTGTGGCTCATTGGTAGAGTGACGGACTCTAGAGCAGAAGGTACCAGGTCCAAATCCTGGTTGGGAGCACTGCTCAGAAACCCAGAGGTGACTGAGGATTGGAGGCTCAGGGCAGTCCTTTGGTGGGCTGGAGTAGCAGAAACCAGGGGCACAGCAGTGACTCCTGGTGGCGGATGGAGGAAGGACATTGCTGGGGGGCAATGAGAGGCTGTGTCTGGGGAGGGATATGAAAATGGGGAGCTTATTTGCACTGAAGGTTAGGGTATAATAGTAGAGGCTTGGGAGTAGTAGAGGGGCTGGGAGATAAGGAGAGTCAAAAGTAGAGAGAGGAGTGGGAGGGATAGCAGGTAGGAGGACTTAGGAGGATGGAAGTCCCTCAAGTGGCCAAGTCCTATAACCTGCTAATGGGAAACTTGGTAGTTGTAAAACTGTTGGCAGGAAGTCATGTGATCAGGGTGGTATTTAAATTAAGGGTCGTGCTTGGGTGGGTGGGAGTGTGGGGCGTTGACGGGCTAACACCCCCAGGAAACAAGCTGAGGAGGAGGCATGTAATAGTACCTCTTCAGGCCGACACTGTGTCCCCCGTTGCAGGCTATGAGATCTCCTGAGCTCCGGTGCAGTTTGTGTGCTTGGAGGTGGGGTGGGGGTAGGTCTAGAAGGAAAGGAACAAAAGACAGGATGAGTTCATAGGATGCAGCAGGAAGCCGGCCAGCCCTACTGCGCATGCACAAGATCTTAAAGAATATGTCGAGACAGTGTCCCGACCAGGCATGCACAGAAAGACTGGGGGGGGGGAAAGAGAGCAGAGAACAAAACAATGGAGGACACCTGAGGGAAATGCCCACATGGAGTGCCGGGTCCCGGCAGAATCCCTTTACCACAAGCTGCAGACTCTAACACAGGTACCACTAACAGAATTAATACAACTTGGCAGGCTACAAATGGCACCCAATACAGATAGACTGTGCCCAGGGTCAACATCACAGACTCTTAAAGCACATAAACACAATCCCCTGAAATCCCCTTGTAGCCCCTTAAAGCACCACGCTAAAGAACATAAAATGACCACCCCCTAATACCACCCAATCCCACCCTGCTTCTAATGCAGTCCTTAGTTGATTGGTCTGGGAATTAACCTGAGGTGTTCAAGCTAAGTAAAGTCAGGGATTCCATATGGTGAGTAAAGCACCTAAAGATCCCAGTAGTTCTGATTAAGCCTATTATGCATTGAAGCAATATGTTTCTCCAGCTGGAGAGCCAGAAGAGCGTCCCTGTGCCACTCTATCACCAGAGGAAGAGAGTCCCCTTCCAATGCCTTATGATCACCAGCTGGCTACAACTGAAATTACTGCCGATGTGCTTTCCTGATTCTGGGAATTCCATGAGGGAAGTTATTCAATATACAGGCCTCAGGGGTGAATAGTGAATCAAGCCCAAGGATTGGGTCTAAGGTTCTCCTGATGGTTTGCCAGAAGATCTGAGCTTTTGTGCAAGTCCACAGCATATGGTATAGGGACCCTTCAATCTCAGAACACAACGGGCAGTTAGGGGAAGGGAGCCTACCCGTTCTGTGGAGCATCACTGGCATAAAGTATAAGTTGTGCAGTATATTAAACTGCACTAAGCACAACCTGACCTGCTGAACAAACTTATACATGTTTTACCATACCTTTTTCCAGAAATCTGCTTCGATTGGAAGGAGTTCTTGGGTCCTATAGAAGCAGACACCTTTGGGCAAGTGAGGGTGCAAAGACTGTAATTCTTTGCATACCTTAGAAACCGTATGTGGCTGGTCTGCCACCTACAGAATTGAAGACAAGTCAGTTTTGGGAGGGGTGCTTCTCAACATACTTCCCATAAAGGAAGTGATGGTCCCTTTGAGCTGCTGATACTTAAAGAAGGACCTCTCCTGCATCTTGAATTGAGATTGGAAATTTGGGAATTAAATCATTTCTCCCTGGAGCAAAGGTCAGAGGGTTTTTCCCATTAAAGGAGCCCAAATATTTTACTGAGATAGGCTTGTGCTCAATTTGAAAGTGGGGATTGCCCAAAATGGGCTGATCGAGGGACAGGTGCCAATTAAGAGAAAGGTCAGTTTGTACTTGATGTAGTGCCCTGAGGGACCACCCGATAGGAATGACCCTTAAGGATTTGGGAAGCAGTCTAGGAGTCGTTAACACTAGTGACGAGAGCACACAGAGAAACTTTTTTAAACTGCTTCTTCAAAAACTGAACTAGTGATGACCCTCACTCTTACTCTTCCACTCCAGTTTCCAGGCTTGCTACAACTGCCACCAGGGCTCCCTCCCCTCAAGCACATACAAAACTGTCAAATATATATATACAGTATATATATATATTTTTTTTTTTCAACTGCATGCATGCAAACCCTACTGGTGATGACCCTCACTTTCTCTCTCTCTCTCTCTCTCTCTCTCTCTCTCTCTCTCTCTCTCTCTCTCTCTCTCTCTCTCCTCTCTCTCTCTCTCTCTCTCTCTCTCTCTCTCTCAATTTCTGCTTTCAGTTTCCTGACCTCACTACAACTGCTACCAGAAGCTCCTGCCAACACACAGAACTGTCCAGTAAACAAAACAGACACACGGACACATTTTTCAAAAACTGCCTACTTGTAGACTCCACAAAGATTCACTCTCTGTCTCTCTTCTGCTCAGGTTTCCCTGACCTTGCAACTGCCACCATCCCCCCAAGTACATGAGCTCTCCTCAACCACCAGAAACAAAAAGATCAGTTATGTTAGTTTAAAACAAAAACAAAAACAATGGAAGCTGTAAAAAGTAGTGTTAACTAACCACAGAAACACAGAATATGTCAGCAGAAAAGAACTGCTTGGTCCACCTAGTCTGCCCAAATGTTCCCTGCCAAGTCCTTCACCTCAAACCTTTAATGGTCTCTGGCAACCTCCTCTTCTGCTTATTTACTGATAGTCCCCTATTTTTATTGGTTCCAAGTGTCAACTACCCTTTCAGTGAAGTAGTACTTCCTCACATCCCTCTTAACCCCCCACCAAACAAAAGGTCTCACTAAACTTACGTCCTCAAAGGGTTCTGAGCCTTCCATCACTACCTATACATGCCAGGCACACCAGGAGCTCGACTACACAAGTATTCCATGTGCCCAGGTGCTGTACAAATATGGCCTGGTGATCCCTTTGCTTACAGGACCCCTCTGTGAACAAATGGTCCTATCACCTAGCGTAAGGAGCCACAACCCTTGGTTCTTTTAAGCACAAACTGTCAGCGCCTCACCGACAATAGTACCTGTGGGTGCCCCCGCTAGTCTACGCCTGCAGCTTTATTCAGCCTCAGCACTTCCAAATCCTGACCCACCAAGTTAAGTTCTTGCCCCAGGCACTTGCCTCCCACCACCTTTTGCCCTAGCATTTGCCTCCCACCCCCTACCCCTTTGCTCTTTCTTTCTCTCTGCCCTTCCTATCCCAGCTCCCACTACCTCTACCTCACCCTAGCAGTCTGCCTCTGCCTCTCTCTCTTCCGCAGGATGCTGGCATACCATGTACTACGCCTTAGCACAATTTGTGTAACTGTCATTGCAACCCATGTACTGTTGAATTTTGTTGTACTCTGTATGTATAATTTATTGTAACTATATTATGCCTTTTTGTGTTAATGTATCTGATGTGGAACCTCTCAACAAGCATCCGCTCACAGGTGTCATCAAGATTGCAATAAATAAATAAATGATTCATCCATGCCTCCTTGATGCTGGTGCACTTTCTCATTTGAAAGAGGCCATCTGCACCCTGTTCAATCTTGTCTGGTACTTGTGGGTCTCCATCATGTCCACTTGACTCCTCTCTTCCTGGGATAACATGTTGAGATCCCAGTCTGTACTCCACAGGGCTTCTGGCACAATCCATGTACCATTTTAGTTGCCTTTTGGACTGCCTCCACCCTATGGCCTTTCTAAGGTATAGCCTCCAAAACTGGACACAGTACTCAAGTGTGTCTCACTAATGAGCAATACACTTGCAACACCACCAACTCCCCTCCTCCTGCTGAATATACCACTTCTCTATGCACCCCGTATCTCACCAACCCTACCCACCATTTTGTAACACAGCCCTGCAATCTTAAGACCATATAATAACCCTGAGGTCCCTTTCCTGCTAAGTGACCATCAGTACCCCATCCAACTCTATAAAGCAGCTTCTGGATTCTTATGCCCTAGGTGCACAATTTTGCACTTTCTGGCATTGAACCCCAACTGCCATGATCTTGACAACTCGAGTTTCTCCAAGATCCATGCACTCTCTCTGCTCCCTCTTTAGTGTCCACCCTGCAGAGTTTAGTACCATCTGCAAAAGACATTACTTTCTCTGCCAGTTCTTCTGCAATGTCACTTATGAAGTCACTGAAGAGGACTGGTCCCAGTACAGAGACACACTGGTCACTGTCCTATCACTGCAATAAGTGCCATTAACAATCGTCCTCTGACACCTGTCAACCAGTCCCCCCCACTGCCCCTTTTTTCCCCCCACATGCATCTCTGGTCAGCCCCCTTCTGCTTAGCCACCATAGCACCATCACCCTGACATTTGCCAGGACTTGCTCTGCCATAGAATGGATCCAGTATGTTGAGGAGCTGCCTGGGTAGCCAGGGGCAGGGCTGGTGAGTAGTCAGCATCATCCTGCCAGTTAGGATAATTTTGTATGTTCTTCCATCCCCTAGGATGGGGGATGGCAAGGGTGCATAGGCACATACACAAACAAGCATGGCGTAGCACCAGCCAATGTCTTCCCACCCATGAGCCACTCCTGACTACACTACTAATTGTAGTCACTCGGCAGTACTAGTGGAGCTGACTGTCCTCCCTCCCCAAAGAAGAGCATCACCTAGATTGCTTGATCCTCCTCCCCTCAGTGAGCCCTGATGTGAGCTCATTGCCGAGCTCGGGTCACCTGCACTGATAGCCATAGTGCTACCACTAAGCAAAATTTCGTTAACCAGTTTAATTCAATTGATCACTTTGGATCCCCCAGGCTGATCAGTTTCTTAATGGCTTTCCTGAAGGGTGCAGTGTTAAAGGCCTTACAGTCCAGATAACAGCACTGTGCTACAAGAAGAAGAATCAGAATTTATATACAACGCTTTTCATGCACAATGTATCCCAATGTGCTTTACAAGTAATGCTAGACTGGTAGTGAAGTGACTGAATGTGTAGTGGTGGCCATATCGCACATCAACACCCACACACAGCCTGGAAAATTGCATGAACTGGTTTTATGGTAAAGAGAATATTGGTCAAAACACCAGGAATATCCCCATCTCCTTGAAAAAGAATATCTTTGGTTCTTTTACTTCCACCTGGACACCCACCAGAATGGACCTCGGTTTAACATCTCATCCGAAGGTTGGCACACCACAACAGTACAGCACTCCCCCTAATATTACGCTCAGGTACGAGGGTTTTTAGGTAGGAGTCCAATCCCAGTGTGGGATGAGAACCCACAACCTTCTGGTCAAGAGACAGATATGCTACCAACTAAGCCACGCTGACACCATATAAAGGTAGCTCTCATAAAATCAGACCACAGCTGTCATAAAAATCAGACCACAGACAAGTTCTAGTTAAGTCAATTTAAAGCAAACAAATGGTAACCTACCTGTTGCTTTTAGTATGCCATGTCTGGATTTATCCTCAATTTAAGCAGAAATGAACCTAAAAAAGAACATACATTGTAAAATACTATTCACACACACAAGTTTACATCAAGTCAACTTAGCCACAGAAAGACTAGTGTTGCTGTCCACACTGCCACACAGCATACATGACAAATCAATTTCAATGAACAATAACGGTCTTCTTTGAAAACTTATTATACTGAAGTAATGTGAAAGAATACATTCCAAGTCTTTACACAGCTACAGCTTCTCAATACTGTAAAGCAAACACCATCTGTGCTATGCCAGGATACGGTACAACTCTGCAGTTAGCACATGAAACACAGCTCAGCCAAGCAGTCAACATTATTACAGTTTAAATCAACTAATCACTATATTGCCATACTATTAATAGATTCTGCCTGTGGTTTATTCCCCTATTTTCTCAACAAAATGGCTGCTCATTCTTATTCGCCTTAACACAAACTAACACAATTGGGGCTAGTCAGAACACAGTTAATTTGTTCCTTTTACTATCTAGCATGTTTTAGGGTGAGTCATAGCACAGAGATGGCACTAGTCCGGGTGCATAATGACCTCATGGCAAGAGACTGAGGAGACCAGTCAGTTCTCATTCTCTTCTATCTGTCATCAGCATTTGATACCATGGACAACACTGTGTTGTTGGATGCCTTAGAGAGTATTGCAGACTCACTGTTGTTGTCATCAACTAGTTTGAGTCTTTTCTCTTGGGTAGGAAGCAGAGGGTAATGATGGGAAATTTTTCCTCCCTTTGCCTCTGATCTGTGGAGTTCCTCAGGGCTCAATCCCAGCACTAATGCTGTTCTCGATATACATGCTGCCTTTGGTGAGAATAATCAGACAGTACACATGAGTTTTACTGCTATGCCAATGATACTTGGCTATACATGTCTTCTGCACCAGGGACAAGTAGTGCTGTCAAAGTGCTGAATAAATGCCTCACCGAGATGAGATCAGGACTGGATGAACTTTATTTATTTTATTTAGTTTTACGTATTGACCAGGTAAGTGCACTAGACAAATCCTGCCCTATTTTCAGGCACAACCCGGGGTGGGGAGATACGGATGAATGCCAATTGACCTTGAACCAGATTAACTAACTGGCTGAGACTGAGACCCCAGGTCCATCTTGCAAATGAGCTTCTGCTCAATGATGAACGCCTGGTTAAATAAAGACTTAATTGATTGATTGATTGATTGACTTAACCCGGACAAGATGGAGGTTCTGCCTGGCCGTGGGCATGATTGGGATGCCTTCGGGAAGACAACTGGTTTGGTCCTGGGATAGACACCATTGCCAGTGTCCTCCAGGGGGAGAAATCTGGGTGTGGTCTTTATGACAAGCTGACAATTGAGACTCAGGTATCAGCGGACATCAAGAGCAGCTTTTACCATCTGAGGAACATCGCCCAGATTAAACCCCTAATTCCGCCCAAGGATCTGCCATCACTGATGCACGCTTTTGTGACATTAAGGCTCTGCTACTGTAATGCTCCATACCTTGGGGTCAGTGGAGGAACCTCCGCTGGCTGCAGCTAGTGCAGATTGCAGTGGTCAGGCTGCTGACAGGACTAACACGGTCCTGTGGGATCTGCATTGGCTGCTGGTCAGGTGGCGGGTTCTTCAAGGGGGGGCTTGCTCACTTATAAGGCCCTATATTGATCAAGGCTTGGCTACCTGTCAGACCTCTTTACTCCTGCCATCCTGGCTCACTGTCTCTGTTCCTCCACCCAGGGCCTCCTGGCGATTCTGAAGACAGGGCTGAAAATCTCGGGTGAATGTTCATTAGGGGTGGCCAGCCGGTCCTCTGGAACTCACTTCCAAGATCTTTGAGGGAGGCCCCTATGGTGGAGGCATTGAGGAGGGACCTAAAGACCCACCTTTTTAACATTGCTTATTCTGCAGATGTATTTTAAATAGCACTTCCCTCCCTGAAGTCTGAATAATAATTTGTCTTCTTTACTAGTATTGAAATAGTAATTTTATGATAATTTTGGCTAATATTCAGTAGTAGTAGTCTGCCCCTAAGCCAAAAAATGAGCTATCCATTTGGAGACTAACAGTAATAAATCAGTACTCATTTAATATTCAGCTAATCTTTATGCAAATTAGGGCAGTACATTCTGAAGATAAAATGATTACTTCTGAATTGTAGAACTGAATACCAATGAAGACCAGTGATTACTAGTTGAAAACTTTCAACAATGATAAATTAGTATTTGTATAGGGCCCTATGCACTATAGTGACATGCTGCATTTACGCAGTGTGCTGGGAGCACTATCCAGCCATGGGTAGTGTTGGGAGACCGCCTATGGGATTCCTGGCATAAGGCTTCACTACACACAATGTGTAGTGCCTAGGAATGGTCACAGGCTACACCAATGGGCACCCTGTTGCAGCTACCATACCCCCATAAATCAGAAGATAGCGACCTCAGGGGTACACAGATGCCCTATCCTGCCAACTGCTGGCACTCCTGAAGCCCTTTAATGTACCGTGAATGGTACATTGGTACCCATACTCCCTGCTCCGCATGGTACATGTCACCTAGTCTGAGTGTCAACAGGATAAGAATCTAAATAGATTCCCATGGGTGTCTTCTATTCTACCTGCATCCACTCCTGCCCCAACCTCACTCCTATACATGTGGGGAGGCAATAGACAGCAGATACAGCATTTTAAAGGCACTTATTTATGATTGTCCAGTATCTAACCCCCAATAGGTAAGCCTTTATAAATAATAATAAAAAAAACTTATCTTTATTGACATTGGACCAATTTGAAGATTACAGCCAATGGAAAATCCAGATGACACCAAAAAGAGAGTCTAGATGACTGTGTAGCACCACCTAAAACAGAAAAATGATTGAAACTGCACAGACACATACAGTAGCTTTATAACTGAAATGAATGATGAGTAAACTGAGCATTAAAGAGCAACTTTAGCCCCCACCCAAGAATAAGAAAAGAACCCTCACCTGGTCCCTATTCATATACTGCCAATTTTTCATTTTGCAGGGTCCTATTTTGGAAGGAAGGATCATATTTTGACTCTTTGAAGCCACGTCACGCAGATCCCTTCCACTTACTGGTACCTCTCAAGACTGCAATCAGCTCCCGCACTAGCACATTTTCTGACATCACTATATGGACACGTGTAGGTGCACTTCATAAATATGAATGGGGCCATTTTTTGAAATTCCATTTTGGGTATTTTAAATGGCCATCAAAAAAAATCAAGGGCACGCATTTTTTCATCATGGCCATCTACAATACCAAAAAAAAAACAGAGTTTAAAAATGGCCCTATTCATATAGATTGTACCCACACATGCAAACATGCTAGGCGGAGAACTGCAGTCTCAAGAGGTACCAGGCAGTGGCCGATCAGCCTGGGATAGCTCCTTAGAGCCAAAATATGATGCCTCCTTCCAAAACAGGGCAGAGCAAAATGAAAATATTGGAAGCACATGAATTGGGGCCAGGTAGAAGTTCTTTCTTGTTATGGGGAGAGGATTTGAAAATACCAGGATAGTTGCTCTTTAAAGTGTAGTTGTGTGCATATTTATGTGTTTATCACACTGTAAAACATTTACAATAAATTTACACTTTTTCTAAGTCCAAGCAAAATCAACTCCTTCAATAGTTCACTGCCTGCATCTGATATTACCAACCAAAACATATGAACAAGCCAGCAAATTAAGGTAATTTGGTCCATCTATTCTCTCGTATTGTAGGGTCGGTCCTCAGCTTAGTTACTGATGCTGCCCCCAACACCTCCTGTCCCTGTCCTTGGCCCCCAAAACCTTGTCCTTTCACCTGCCCTCCTGCCCCCCACCTTAAATCAGTCCCTGCCTCTCTTGAAGCTGCCCAATGTCATGAAGGAGACCACCTCCTCTTGCAGCGCCCTCCAACAGGCCGCTACCTTCTCCATGAAGAAATGCTTCCTAGCCTCCCTCCTAAGCCTCCCCCTACCAACTTAAGACTGTCCCCATATGTTTTGGTTGCCATATAGAAACCTTCCTTACCCAGCCTGTTTATCCCTTTTAAATGCTTGAAGGTCTCAATCATGTCCTCTCTCTGCCACGGAGAATATGTTCAGGGCCTCCAACCTCTCCACATATGCTTTACCTTGCTGGCCCATGATCAACATCATTGTCCCCTTTGGACTGTCTCCAGCAGGCATGTTCTTCTAAAGGTGTGAGCACAAGTACTATATACGGTACTCTAGCCGAGTTTCACTAATGACCTGTACAAGGGCAGTATTACTTCTCACATGTTGCTGATCCCCCATTCAGTGCAGCCCAACATTTTATTTGCCGTTGTCATTGCTCTCCTACACTGTGGGAAGAGTGCTTCAGGTCTAAATCATCCTTACTCCCAGATCCTTCTCCTCCTCTGATAGAGATATCTAGACCCCTCTCAGGCTGTACTCAGTCCTGAGGTTCGCTTCTGTGATATGCATAACTCTGCATATCTTTGCATTAAAGCCAAGCTGCCATATCCTGGATCACCTCTCCAGTTTTCCAGATCCTCTGTTAGGTCTTGTATCCCTTCTGCTGTGTTCACCCTCCCACAGAGCTTGGTACCAGCTGTGAATAGGCATCATTTTGCCCTTAATGAAATCCCCAGTATCACCGATGAAGACACTGCACAACACCTGTCCTAGCACTGAGCCCTTTGGGACCACACTAGCAACCTTCCTGGTGCTAAACACACTGACCAAGATCATGTAGGATTTGCGGTGATACTGTAGGGAAGGAAACAAATGGACAGACTGGGTGGGCCAAACAATACTTACTGTATCTGCTAGCAAATTGTGTTTCTATGCCACTGTACTTTTGCAAATGAAGGAAGCTCCTTACGTACTCTGTGCAGTGATATATTCAGAGGGTTCTGGAAGTGTTAGAAGGTTACCAAGGCAACAATATTTAGACCTTACAAAACCCTTCCCCTGTCAGTACACAGTAGTGACTCTTACCCTCCCCAAAAAAACAGCACTGGTGTCAGCGACACCTACCATTCCCAACCGATCTTCAATGAAAACAAAGTCTTTCCTGGTAGTCCCTCCTGCCCAATACCCCAAGTAAAACACAATCTTCCTAGGTAGTCCAGTGGTAGTCACCCTTCAGCCTGGTTCTTGTTATTCATAATCCTCCTACCAGTCTACTTATTTAGCACCTCCCTTCCTTGCACAACTGACTCACCCAACCAAAAACCCATCCCTGTGAGCAGACTGAGAAGATGAAATAAATAGCCCTCCTTGGCCAACTGCCATTTGAATAACAGGGACAGGGCATGCACATACTTTATAAACAGCCGTTTCCACAGGATGGCCCTGTCATTGAGACAGTTGCCAACTATAATGGCTGAAAGAGAGTGTATGCTGGTCACCATCTCCATCTATGCACATAGACAGCCATTTTCTTAGTTGTGGTGGACTGAGGTACCAAGACTGTGTGGGCCAGAAAGGACCAAGGGGGCTACAAAATATAATGGGGGTCTGACAGAGCGAGGGTACCAGTGAATTACCACAGAAGATGTCATCTTACTCCGCATTAGGAGGCAGTTACTACTGGACTACCAGGGATGTGTCTATTACTGTCAGGGGTTTGGGTGCTGGCAGTGGTTGAGGCTCTGCAAAATGCCTTGAAGCATTTGTGCATGGTGGCATTCTGCAGCTGGCATGCTATTTGTGATCCACCAGCTGCTTAATATGGCATTTGTAAGCTAAGGCCCAATCCCCGTTTACAAATGTGCCATCCCCTTTTGCTTCAGGGTGTGCTGCCAGCAGGGGCTCTAGTAGAGTGGCCCCATATGCACTTTGTGCAGTGCTACCACAGCCCACTCTTCAGAGGCAGGACATGCTGCATGTATGAAAAAGAGTCCCTGATGGTGGCACGCTATTTTGCATGGCCTAACAGCTGCAGCTAAATATGATGACATGGACCAAGGCAAAGGGACACATTCATTAAAGAACATCTTTCTTGGTGCTGTACTGTAATAGGAGGACACTCCCTTACCCTTCACAGGGAGCTACTCTGCACACAAAAAAAAACTTTGAAATTATGCCCCCAAGGGAAGGGGTCGTAAATTGCCCTGAGGGGCTGGCAACACGATCCTTTCCACTTACCATTTTATGATGGTGGCAATAGGGAGAGTGTAGAGGCAAGCTCCAGCACTGAAGTGTATGAAGCATAATTTTAAAATACAGTTTTGGCCATTTAAGTGACCATTTGGCAAAACTGGAGCCAGAACTCCACTAACAAGACTCTTGTTAGTTGAACCATGGCTCCAATTTTACCAAATGGCCACTTAAACGAAAAACTGTATCTTTAAAAACACGCTCTATACACTTTGGTGCTGGAGCTTGCCCTCTCACCTCTTGCCACATCATAAAATGGGGCATGGCCAGCAACAGGGAAGTGAAAAGGGGTCACACTGCTAGCCCCTAGGGAGCAATTTACGATCCCTTACTCTCTTTTGGAGGCACAATTTAAAAAGCTGTTTTTTGTGCAGAGGAGCTCTGGTGGAGGTAATGAAGCTCCCTGGATATTTGGGAGAGTTGTAAAATTAACAGGATTGGTTCTAAGAGACTGAGATTGAGCTGCACTGCCTGGTCCTTCCAACAGTATGATCACAAAACATATGCCACTGCGCATATGCAAATAAGGGATCCCTCACACATAAGGGTGCAGGTATCCACATATACAGCACAGCAGTATGAGTTTATGCTGGGTTTTGGCATTGACACCCCACCATGTGTTATTATAAACACTCTCCTGGTAGTCTAGTAGGCCTCCCTCCCCAGATCGCCTATGTGTTAAATCATAAAATTCTGATTGGTAGTCTAGTGGACCCCCTCCGACTGCCCACAATTCAAAATAATAAGTGTACTCTGTAGTCTAGTGCTCCTCCTGCCAATCACCCATGTTGTAAACTACTGTGTTTTCAAAAGTGGTGTAGTACCTCTCCTCAAGGAGTGCCAACCCGCAGCTGCCGAAGATCCCCTGCCTCACCCCCACACCCCCATCACAGATCCTTCTCCAAGTGACACAGACTGGTAAAGCCCTCCATTCACCTGCTTGGTCGGCCATCACTGGACAGTCCCAGAGCAGACATACTGTAGAAGGTGCAGTACTGGTGATCATGCTCTGGGACTGTCAGACAGCCTGATCTGGAGTGCACTGTCTTTATATACTTCAGAGCCAGCCAAAACCCATACACAAAGTGTCACAGAGTGCTATCGGCTGCCTCTATATATGGGCACCATGAGCCCCAAGTAGGAACACACTAAATCCATACAATGCAAAACAGTATGGTTCCATCAAAAAAATTGATATAAAAGTGAATACAGTGTCATACTTCACCCACTGCCTGTAGTGTCAGTTTCCAAATCTCATAATAAATATAAGGAAGAAAGAAGAATTCTTACCCCAAACCCTCCCTGGTACATTGAACAATATATCTCTTACTCCATCTGATTGGCAGTGATCCCTATCTCCCCCAGCACTCCTAGGGATGATCACAATTTGCAAGCCAACAATGAGTTCCGGCACACAAGTCCCCACCTGACAATCACTGAAACCAGACAATGAATTCATATCACCACCCCCAAAACCAGACTTGCTGTTCTGCTCGATAAGTATGTATACACACACACACACACACACACACACACTTTTGATAAAAATCTGCCAACAAAGCTCACCTACCCCTGCTCACCTGTTTGAGTGAGTGATGTAACTGCTGAAAGAGCTAGCAGTGCAAGAAAGCAAGATGCTTGTCTTGTTTCTTCACCAAGCCACCAGCTCAAATTTACTATGATCAGCTCAGATTTGACATGACCACCTCACAGAGGTCTGAAAATCTACAGGATTACACCAGTAGTAGGCAGTGCTTAGCTCCATCTAGACTGAGTCTGTTCACTTGGGCAAGACCACGCTTGGACTTGTGCAGGATTCGATGCTCATGGTCCAGAACCACCATGTCCATCTCCATAGCACCTGCCACAATGTGCAGCATCCATACCAGCGAACCACAGTGGGCGGAGGCTGTGGATGCCAGTAGGTGCAGAGGCACCTCCTGCTACAGGGCAGTGCACCCGAGATACGTGCACGTTGCGTGCATTTGGGAGCCTTTGAGGATCAGGCCCTACCCACAAGCATCCATTGAACAGACATATCCTAGACAGGCTGCCACAGATGGCTTATCTGACAAGGTAAACAGCAAAAGGGAGTCGCTCATAGGTATATTTGGTGCTTAGGACAAAACTGAACAAAATGAAGCAAACAGGCCCACACTCACACAAGTACCATCCCCTCAACATTTTCAAAGAGACAAATCAGGGGCCTCCTCCTAGCTTTGTACTTGCACCATTTAGCAGAAGTAAATTCTTTTTTAACATGTTGGGTCTCTGAGACTGCAGGTTAAGTGAGTGTGAGGCCTGTTTGCTTCCCTGACAAGCCCATATCACTCCCTAAGGAATATGTGTTAGGTGCAACAACTATTTGGGCATTTGCATAGTTCACTTCTGTGACTAACACACATATATGTGTATATATATATATATATATATATATATATATATATATATATATACACACACACACACACACACACACACACACACACACACACACACACACACACACACACACACACACACACAGCCCTCTGTACACCCGTTCTCTGTGACCCCCCTCCCAATATCTGGCACCTGCTCTCAGCTCAATAACTGTGCCTACCTTTCCTTCTTGATACCACCAATTCTCCAGTTTTGTAATGTTATGGAGATGGGTCCTACCAGCAGTGTTCAATGAAGCGTGGTGACTTGATCTGGGTCGAACCTGTTGGTTTTTCTGGTATTAGGCATCTGGGTAGCATCTCCACTTATACGTTGATGGTTGTTTCTCTCTCCCCCTTCAGGCTTCAGCCCAATCTTGGAAAACACCCAACACACCAGTCAATACTAATTTTTCCAGCCCAGGTTCTCAGACAGTTCAGAAAAAAAAATGCGCGGCTGTGGCTCGCTCCTCAGTCTCTTCCCATTCCGCCATCGACTTTCCTCGCGTTCATAAGGCAACCGCATCAACGGTTTGTGGCAGGGGTGTGCTGCAGGCTCTTTAGGCCACTAACTACTCCAGCATCTAATTTAGTCCTTCTCTGTCGCAGAGTGCACCCACTTCACATCTCTCTTGGGTGACAATTCCGAATTTGTAGAGGCAATGACAGGAAAACAGAGAATCCTCTCCTAGGCGTGTGATTTTGGCGGGTGCTTAACAGTTGCAGGTAATATGGAGGATGTGCCAGTGTCATGCATGCAAGGGGTGGAGTACTGAGTGCCAATGTGCCTTGTGAGTGGCTGACAGTTAACAGGCAGGTGCTAGGATGGCAGGGAGATAGGCTAACGAGACCCAAACAAATGATCTGAAAATAATCAAACCACTCTTGCTCAGAAGAAATGTGTTTTAATGTAGTTTGGACTGAAATGCATTTCCACTGAGTAACAGTGTTTTGAATGTTTATTGCAAACACAGTTACAGGAAGCTAAGCTCACACCGTAACAACCCTCGAAATGGCACTCACAGGGCGAGGCTGCACAAAGAGAACTGTAAACATCCAATATAAATTGTAAATAATTAATGCTAGTACAATAAAGCTGACTACAGCATTGCAGACTGAACAAGCATTTGTCAATGCCGAATGTTGTCTTGCTGGCATTGACATTGGTAGTGCAGGAGTTAGAGAGATGCATAATAGGCATGGCAGTGAAGTATGGAACTGATGCCAACCCACCCCCACGCTGCAGAGACTGACAGGCATTGGGGTGTCCCTTTGGGTGTTTGATAGTGCATTACGGGAAAACATTTTGGGCAGGATGTGAAAAATGACAGCTGTACAGTTCATAAGGAGGTGTAAAAAATGCCAGTGTTGAAAATGTGGCATGTAAATATAGCAAATTTGCGAAGTTACAAGGGTGCATGGGAAATATGCAACGCACGCTTGCAACACTGCCATTTTATGGGTGTTTGGCACCCAATTTTCAACATAGGCATTTTAGCACCTCTGCTAATGTACAGTGTCACTGTTATTTCCTCAAAGTGTCCCAAGAAGTGATTTCGCACAGCGACCACGCTATTCTGCGCCGGAAGTGTGAAAACACATTTTGGGCAGGATATGTGAAATGACAGCTGTACTATTCATCAAGAGGTATGGAAAAATGGCAATGGTGAAAATACAGAGTGAAAATATCACAAATGCATGACAGTACGAGTGTGCGTGCAATCTGCCAATGCACGCTTGTAACACAGTCATTTTATGGAGTATCATCACCAAATTTTCAACATAGGCATTTTAGGACCTCTGCTCATGAACTGTGCCACTGTCATTTTCATAATCTGGCCCAAACACTGATTTCCCACAGCGACTGCGCTATTGTGCGCCGGAAGTACGGAAACACATTTTGGGCATGATGTGGAAAATGACAGCTGTGCTGTTCACAAGGAGGTGTACAAAAATGACAATGCTGAAAATCCGGCATTAAAATATTGCGAATGTGCGAAGTTATGAACCTGCGTAGCAACTGCACAATGCATGCTCGTAAAACAGGCATTTGTTGGATTTTTTCCACCAAATTTGGAACATAGGCTTTTTGAGAGGCCACCTCATGAACACTGGCACTGTCATTTTATTAATGGGTCCCGAAAGGTGATTTTGCGCAGTGACTGCGAAATCACCTTTCGAGGCCGATTAACGCCATGACAGTGATAGAATTCATGAGGAGGGTCCCCAAAACCCCATGTTGCAAATTTGGTGCCAAAATTCCAACAAATGCCTGAGATATGCAGCAAAATTGAAAAAACCCTATTCATTCCATTATACAGCTTACCGGCATTTCCTCAGTTCGCAGTCGGCTTTGAAGAGTGCAGACGTGTTCCCGATCCAACAAAGATCATCGTGTCAGACTCCAGAGGTGCGTATGGAGTGAGTGGGGTGTGGGGAGGCAGGGTGCGCAGTGGATGGGTGCGGGTGGTGGGGCAGGAGACTACAAGGGACCGTTTTTACGTTGCAGGGGAGGAAAAAAAATAACATTGTGGTACAGGTTTTTTTTTTCAGGGGACTTGGCATGCTGGGGTGGGCTCCCAGCATGCCCACTAACTGTTTAGGGGAGGAGTTGCTGCAGCCGACGGGGACTGGGCACCTTAGTCGGCATACAAAGAGGGTTAATTTATGCTGACAGGGATTGGAGCTCCCATAGGCGGACAACAGCAGCGTGAGAACCGAGGGATTGGGCACCCCCTCAGCATATAAGAAATGCAGGGGGATGATTTCTGCCGATGGGGTAGGCTCCCCATCAGCAGACAATGAAAGTGGGTAGAGGCAAGAACCGAGGGGATTGGGCACCCCCTCAGCATATAGAAATGGGGGGCTGCTGTATGCCGACAGAATGGGCTCCCCGTCGGCAAATGTGCTGACCACAGTAAGCCGGCTGGGGGATTGGGCACCCCCAAAGTCGGCTGTTGGGAGGCCACCCGCCATGCTGCTAATGTGGCGAGTTCGCAGGAAGGGTCCGCTGCGCCTGATGAGCTTTGCTCGGATTGCAGTGGACCTTTCCTTAGATGTGCTCACCACATTAGCATGCATGGTGTGGCTGCTGGCATGCAGGCTGATTGAGGAATGAGGGGACGCACCTACTGATGCGTGCTCTGCATTTGCCCATCAGCGCACCCCCAAAGCTGCACTACTGCAAGATGTTGATTATACGCTGGCAAGCCAACATAAAAGGTGTGTGTCCAAACTGCTAACACTGCGGAAGGCTTAACAGCAGACTGAAAACGGAGTTAGGAAGGCAAGAAAAAAGAAAAGATGGGAAAGGGTGGGGGAGAGAAAAGAAACACGGGGGAGGGGAAAATAAGGACAGATAAAAAAACATAGCATACAGGAAATTTAATCATTGGATTTAAGCCACTGGGATTGAATGGGACCTGAAGCCCCATCAGTGAGCTTTCTTTGATCCTTCCATCTAGTTTTACTATATTAATTTTAGCAGAGTTGAAGTGCTGATTTCCAGGGGATGTATATTTGTTTCCTCCATAGCCCCCCCCTTCCTGTTTTTTTTTTTAATTTTTTTTTATTTTCTCATCCCCCTTCTGCCATAATCTTGCATGCTTTCTTTAGTATCTGTCCTTATTCTGCCCCTTTCCTCTTTTTTTGCTCTGCGCTGTTATAGCGAGGTCTTTTGACAGTTATGTTGGATGTATTTGCCTTACGTTCACTTAGTGGCTGCTTTGCAAACATTGCTCGCTGTTTCATTACAGCCTCTGTGAATTCGTTTCCATAGAAAAACTGGCGAGTCAGCTGATTGCAATCTTCATTTGGATTCTCCAGTGCACCAGTGACCCTGTGCCTGATTCACTATCGGGTAGGGTCCTGGTGGCAAAGTCCCATGGCTTGTGGCAGCTGTGTCTCTACATCAAACAGTGCATCTGGAAGGTGTGTTGCAAACCATGTGGCAGAAAAATACATGGAAAGCAGTACCTGGTGGCTAGCGGCCCCCTCAGCCCCAGTCCCCATCTTAGTAAAAAAAATTATGTCTCTGGTGGCTTGCAGTCACCCTCACCCCAGTCCACATCTTAATAAAAAAATCACATCCCTGGTGGCTTGCAGTCCACTCCCACCCTGATCTCCATCTTGATAAAAAAATGACATTCCTGGGGGCTAGTAGTCCTCCCCAGCCCCAATCCCCTTCCTATTAATAAAAAAAAAATCATGTCTCTAGTGACTTGCAGTCCCCTCCCACCCTGATCCTCGTCATAATAAAAAAAAAAAAATTCCTGGTGGCTAATGTCCTCTACAGCCTGATCCCATTTCAATTACTGTAATCATGTCCCTTGTGGCCTAGTGGATCCCCCTCACTATCCCCGATCAGCCCATATAAATTAATCTTTCCCTGTTGGTGTAGTGGACCCCCACCCTGGCAGGCACTGCCCACCACCCCGCTCCCCCCATCCCGAAACAGAGTCATTGACTGGCAGAGCCCTCCTCACTCCATCACATTTGGCCACCAACTGAGCTGTCAAGGAGCATGTACTGTATACAGTATGCACTCACTGATTGACAGTTTACGTGACTTGTCAGTCAAGGAGTGTGTACTGTATACAGGTGGTGTGAGGAGGGCTGTACCGGTCACCAGTTCTGTTTTGGGATGGGGGAGCAGGGTGGCAGGCATTATCTGCTGCAGTGGGGTGTGAGGGTTCACTAGACCACCAGGGAATGAGGTTTTTAATATTCTAATATATGAGCATATTAGAGATAGGGAGGAGATCCGCTAGACCACCCAGGAATTAATTTGTTAGTATTTTAGTTTACAGGCACATTGAAGCTGGGGGGAAGGAGCTAGATCACCCAAGAATGATTTTATTTTATGGTCACATTGGGGCTGGGGAGGCCACTAGACTATCAGGGCCATGATTAATATCACTAAAAGTGGATAGGCAGAATGGCAGCACATGTTGAAGGAGGGCTCCAAGAGTGGCGCAAGTGGTCAAAACCTCCCAGTGGGGGATACTGTATTTTAAGTACCCTTAGACCAGCCCTGGCTGGTCTAAGGGTACTTAGAATTTTGTCCTCTTGGGAGGGGGAGGATCCGAGAATACCAAATTAGGGCATATAGCAGCTTGCAGCTGCCACATGTCTCCTAGTGCCATGCCGCAGCTCATCTTGTGTTACAAGGACAGTGCAAGCCCCAATTGGTGCATGCAGCCTGCAGTTGATGCAGGCTGTGTTGAGAATCACTCACAATGCATCTTTTGGTGCAAGAGGTACTTTCCACCATTTCTTCTGGTGCAAGCCCTTTGTGCCATTCCAGGAGTTTTGAGAATTGGAGAAGTTGTGAACCAGGCATAAATGCATTTTTTTTAACGGTATGTCACATTCTCAGGACATTTTACAGACTGTATTTTGTCTTCAATTGTTACTGCTTAGGAAATTTACAGCATGTGGTACTGATCTTTAGATCACATTACCTTACAGAAGCATAAGCCCTATGATCCATGAATGATAATTTCTATTACTCCTGAGGGAAGAGATCATGGATCAGGTTAAACTCAATGGACAGCTGATCCCTTACTCATCTCAATCTGCTGGCCACGCTCCCATGCTCAGAAATTTTCTGGCATATAACCAGGGAGAGGGTGGTGGTGCAACCCGTTGATGTCTATGTGGCTTTTTTTTGTTTGTTTTTTTTTAAGTGATAAGGCGATATCTGCTCCCAGTGCTCCCAGGTCACCCCTGAAAACAAGCACTTGTGCCTAGTGAGCCTTACCCAGTTACCAAGACTAGAATGAAAAAAAAATATGTAAGAAAGCAAACGTTCGACTAATAAAGGGGGTCAATTAGTTGCAGTGCCGTTCAGATGTACCAGAGATTGTTTTGCCACTTAAAATAAAAGGTTTGAAACTGAGATAGAGAGCCTTCGGTGGGGAAGTTCCCTGCAATTTCCCTGGTTAGATGTCATAAAACATCAGACTGTTGGGTCATGGCTGGTGGATTGGGAAATAGAAGGAACCATCTACCCACTGAGCTCACCTGATTTACAATCCCTTCCCTTCCCAACAGGAGTAATAGAAAATTATTTTTCATAGATTAGAGGTCTTATACTGTTGTAACAGTTTATAATGGCCAAAAACCCACACCTACAGCTTGGAATTTCACTTTAAGAGAGCCATTATCAAAGGAGTTCTGCATTTTCTCATCAGTGGCAACGTTTTAGTATACACAACAGTTACAGTAAATGCCGTCTCTCGCTCAGCACAACATATTTGCCAGCTTGTGATGCTATGTTGCTCTCTTAAAACTGCTGTTCAGAGCTCAGAACATTAGTCCTATGAGCTTTCGAACAATACTATTAAAGGACTTAAACAACTCTGTTACTGGATTTCTAGTGTTATATTACAGGATTTCTTTGACAGTTTTCAATGTAAATTAGCCATATATGACAAACAATGAAGTATTATGTTCTGTGGAACTATCTGTGCAGATAATTTAAAAATGATTAGATATAATGAGTAATATATAAAATACATTACTGTGAACTATGTGAATTATATTTAATAAAACAATGACATATAATATTTTCTTTTTATTTATTGAAAGTTTTTACTAGGAGAAACATACTGAGCAGCAAGTTCTTGTTTCCAGATGCATCCTGGGGGAGGGAGAAATGGGGAGAGTACAGGCAAATAACATTTATACAGTGAGAGCAGTTAATAACACAAACTGCAACAGCACTGAGCATTAAGGTCAGGAACTGCCCAAGTACAAAACAGAATAGCAGCAACAATCCAGTATGACTCAGTTATAAAATTTATACAACAGGATACAGAGTTATAGAATTAAATAATACAGTTATTATAGGACTACCACAGGGGACTCACCCAGCGACAACCAGACAGAATAGTAGAGAGGCAGGCAAGGGGATGATCATACAGTAGAGGGGTTAGAAACAAGTGCAGGGGGTGTGATAAAAACTTTTAATGAGCAATAGTAATAAGTACAATTACAGCAATAACACATTGTGCAAATTTTAGTTTCAAATTCTGATAAGAATACTTATGAACTGGTTGCGGACATATGATATGTGTATACAATCCTCACAAGGTATGGCATTTTGCAATGAAATACAGGAATTACTGCAAGCATGAAATTAAATATGTAAACTAGCTTGAGGCCTAACCAAAAATGCATTTGAACTGAAAAAGGAAATCTACTTTCAAGCCATGTTTACTCTTATTGTTCTGAAACAAGTCTGGAATCATTTTTAAATCCTAAATAAATCTTCAATGGTTGAGGGAAAACCTTTTCAGACAAGAAGACAACATAAATCCACAAAAATTAGAGAAACAACATTAAGACAGAAGTAAGCTGAAAACAATCCAAAAATTGATTTCTTTTTTGTAAGGGCAGTCCACAGTTTCAAAATGGAGGGCTCTAGAGGGTGGGACCTTCACCCACAGGAAAGTAATAATTGGGGTCTGGCTTGGTGGTCAGATCCCCAAAAGGGTCCTTGGCTAGAATATAGAATTTTACTGGACAGCCAGCCACGTCTTGCACCAGGGTGACACATTTGAAAAGACTGAAGCATGCTCAAGGTCCAGTGTGGCACATTGACCGTGTCTTTTGAATGAGCTGCTGAGAGGGGTGGCCAGAGCCTCCAGGTTGGGACTGAAGCTTATTTACAGTTTCTCTGAATACCCAATCACTCCTTGTCTCCTCAATAACATCCCACATTCTCTCTGATATGTAAGGATATTCCAGCTGGGAACATTCTGTTCACATTCTTCTCCTCACCAATCATTCAGCCTGTGACCATTCTGGTAAGTCTCTGACACTGGTACACCTAGCCATGCCTGGCTCTAACCACAGCCCAGTTCTATAACCTACATTTACATGATCTTTGCTTAACAGTCCATCTAGCAGTGCCCTTAAAGTCTTTGACTGTGCTACTAGATGTGGGATCTTGTCTGGTAAAGTGATGGTAGAGCGGTGAGAGGGCCTAGGAATGGTCCACTGGATCTCATGGTCCAATAATTAGTACCATTTAGAGAGTCCCTTAGTCACATCTGGCTCTGGGTCATCCCTAAGTTCTTCCCACTCCATCCAGACTCCAGTGGCTCCCACTTGGATTACAGGGCAGATGCATACAGGCGGTGGGACTTCTGCTGCAGCTAGAGTGGTGGGTGCACTGTCACCAAGCAAGGACATTGCCAGAGACCACCTGGACCCTGGGGGGGCCCTCCAATGCCCTCTGAAGGCCCCTGCCCCTCCCTCTGCCATGGGGATAGCTGACAGTCAGAGAGGAGGAGCTGGGCAGACAGCTGTGCTCCCCCTCTCTTCCCTCTTTTACTTCCTCCATTGCCTCCTCCTTAACATTTGGGGACCCCTCTTACAGCTTCCACACTCTCCTGCAGTTCTACGCTGGCACCAGCACCAGCCTCCACACTGCTTTGGGATAACAATGATGCAGTGCCAGTGGACACACTAACAGGGTCATCCCATGAGAAAGTACAAGATGGGCCTCCAAAAATGCCTCCAGGGGCAGTGTTGGAGCAAATGGAACACTATGGCAGTCTTACAACTCCTTCCCCATGATAGCCACATCTAACATAGCAATCTTCAGTCTGCCCCTTTCCTGCCGAATTCCAGAGCCACGTAAGCAGGGAGGTTGGAACCGTCGCCTGAGGTTCCTCTTTTGAGGTAAATCCCTCTGTCATCTCCCTTTAACTCAGGCCACACCTTTACTTTAGGATTTCTCCAGCTTTCTGATTTTTCCAGTATCTCCGTCCAGTTACTGTCATCTTCAACTGTCTCTTTTTGCTTCTATCTCTTGCATTCATGACTCCCACAAAATGGCAACTCCTCTCTAACTCTCCTTTAGCACATTCAATAGTCAACCAATGAGAATAGCTCAAGCCAGGCACGTGATCATCCCTCCACCACAGAGGTGCCAGAGAGAGAGAGCAGGCCTAGACACCACCAGCAGGCCTCGTCACCAACAGACTGTGCCACATTTTTTTAGGCATGGGCCAGCTGATCCTGCTGACCCTCCTGGGTCCAATTTTTTTTTTGGGGGGGTACCCTGCTAGGGCACAGAAAAGTCCTGGACAAGCCCCCACATCCGTAAGCCCCCACCTTCCCCCTGTCTAGGGTACCTGATAGAAGAATGGGGAAGGGGGATCCAGACCAAAAATGCCATCCTGAACATTGCCACACAGATAAATTGCAAACATCTCTGATAGAAAGAAATAATGAAGGCACCCTACCTTTAGACATCTTCCTCACTTGCAGAGTGCCTCCAGACCCCCCGGATGCTGTTTTTTTTTCTTTTTACCGCAAGCAGAAACACTGAATGAAAGAGCTGCTAAACTCACTGTCTCACAGCTTCAGGACCTAGGACCAAGGTGGAAATAATCTAGAGCCCCGCCTCATGACTGTGGAAGAACTGATAAGCTTTAAATAAATAGGATTATAAAAAAACAGTTAATTCATTTGAAATGCTGTTGCAATCACCAAATGGACACCGTTTATCCAAACCAAGATCATTTGTTTCCTGGGGCACCATAATGATTGTAGGACCCAGGAGCTAAACTTCTCCAACTCAGAAACACAGCTCCATATGGCTAACAAATGTACATACCAGGAGAGAGGACTATGGCAGCCTTAGGCATACATTTTTCCAAAATTAGTGAACAGCAGATTATACAGATTTCAGATCTAACTGAAAGAGCCTACACTTTACATAAGTACTTCAGCTTCTTCCACAGAACCCATTTGTTTGCACTGCACAATTTCCCAGTCCATTCATTTCCTTATTTCCTCAGCAGGAGAGTGTTTAACTCCACTAGTGCCATCAGACAGCGTGATCCCTGGGGGGATGAGCAGCCTAGCCTCCATGGCTTCTCCTAATGTAGTGACCATTCCTATGTTTCCCTCCTGAAGCTGTTCCCGGTGCCCCACAGATAACTGAACTTCCACTTATGAGGTTTCCCACCAAAGCCAAGTGGTTCAAATAAGACAGTGCAGTGGCTCCCACCTTGGCTTTTCACTGTGCCCTGAGGTACGCAATCCTTACCAGCCTAAAGACCCACCCCAGACATGGGCATGGTGGATCCCAGGACCTGCCCCAGACATGGGCACGGCAGGCCCTATCATTCTCCCAAGCTGCATTCTTCCTTTCCTGCCTCCTACCTGGGACAATGTGCCACCTGGAAAAAGGCATGCTGGTGCTGCCACCAACTGATGGCCCCTGTTGCAGCCCTGCCACCACCACAACAGCCCCACTGATCCAGTGCACCATATCTCAAAAGGGTCCAGGGCCCCCAACTACTGCTGGCCTTACAATCTTCCACCATTTCCACTGGTCTTCTTCCTCTTTTGCCTCCTACTGTGGGGGGGGGCACTATTAAAATACCCCTGAAAACTCAAGTAATGGCTACTGCCTGACTCCCTCCCTCCCACAGATACCCACATATGGACTGGCACACCACTGCTGTAGGCTGACATGCCTAATGCTGCAGTGGGGGCACTCTTCATAGACTGCTCTGCTTCCAGCCACCAACTCTGCCTCTCTCCCTTTTCCAACCTTGCCTAAAACTTATATACTCCCCAGGGTGCAGCCCGCTAATGGCATGCACCATGATTTTCCCAAAGGAGCAGAAGCCCCCTACCAGTGCCGGGGGTTGCCAAAAGCTAGCTTACACTGTTCAGAACCCATTGTCTGTATTGATGCTAATCCTGCTGTCCCACCCTGAGGTGAAGCCTCATAGAACTAAAGAAGATATTGCTGCCACCCCATTCACAGAGCTTACTGTGTGTGTTGTTGCTGTTCCTGCTGCTGCTGCTGCTCTGTCCTCATGTGCCTCCTTCTCCACCTTCTCCTCACTGGGGTGCTGCCCTAAAGAACGAAGAAGATATTGCATTGAATCTGCAGTAGCTGAGCTTATTGTCTGTACTGATGCTGCTGCTGCTGCCATTCCATCCTCCTGTACCTCCTACTCCTTGTGGGGATGCTGTCCAAAGAACTAAAGAAAAAATTAACTGACCGCAGGAAATTGTTATACAGTTGTTTAAAAATGCTCAGTTTGCTGAGTGATTTTCTATTCTGGATACATGAAAGTGCCACCCTACACCCACCCTTCCACTCGCACGCACAACAGAATGGTGAATAGACTGTATACACTCAACACTCAGTCTCTCATATAATATCCTGTCCTTATCACAATGTAAACATTTCTGTGCTGAGTTATGTGCAGATAGCGGGATGTGTTCACATCACTCATTGCTAGGATGCAACATCATGCTATGGCATGTTGCTGCATTAAGTGCACCGAACTCGGATTATGAAGTCAATCAGGCATCTCGCTTACTGCCCTGCTAATCCCGGTGTTTTGTATCCTCACACATCCACCACTCATTGTACTACTACACCAGTACTATGATATTCACATTCAAAAAAGAAACTGTTTTTGTTTTGTTTGTTTTTTTCCCCAGATTGATTTACTATAAAAAAAACAATCAATGGAACTTAGTGCAACAACAGCAAGAAAACCTATTTGAATTTGGTTAGAGAACAGATAACAGAGGGTACTGGTAAACGAGTTCACTCAGAGAAAGGGAGGGTGAAAAGCAAGGTGCCTCTGGGATCAGTGCTGGGACCGGTCCGCTTTAATGTCTTTATAAGTAACTTTGCAGAGGAGCGGGAAGGGAAGATCTGCCTCTTTGCAGATGATGGCAAAATTTGCAATAGGGTGGGCAGTCAGTGTATGTGTGTACAGGATGAGCAGAGACCTGAGAAAACTAGAGGAGTGAACAAGGGTATGGCAGCTGGGTTTCAGTGTGAAAAAGTACAAAATAATGCACTATGAGGCACATAAACCCAGGGCAGAGTACAAAATGGGTGGAATGGTATTGGCAACCACCAAGCAGGAAAGAGACCTGGGAATAATCATATCAGATAACTTAAAGGCAGCCAGGTGGTGCAACAAGGCTGTCACAAGGACTAATGGGATGCTGGGGTGCATAGGGAGGAATATCACCACAAAAAGAGGGAAGTGGTGTTGCCTCTGTATAGATTGCTGGTAAAATGGTTGTGGTCAGTAGCATCGCAGAACAAAATAAAGTGCACAAAAATAAAGCAGGAAAAACAGTGTCACCATTAATATTGGCAGCACAAAATGAAGCATGCCAGAACAATGCAGGCCACATGACACATAGGTAGCAAATAATGTCCACTACATGGAGACACTGCACTAGAACCACAGGGGCCAGGAGCACAAGCCAGCATGCCATCTCCCCTGTCCTGTGTATTGTGTGTGTTGCTGGGGACATGCTGACTTGTGCTCCTAGACCCTTGCATTATACACGGCCATCCACATGGTGGCCATGGTCCACCTGTCCTCCAGTGGTTATCCCTGTGCACGTTCTCCATCACTCAGCATTCTGGGTGGGGATATCCCACTATGTGGGTGCCTGTGACATTAGATTACCATGGTAGGTGTCCAGTGGCCTGCTTCCCCCAGTGGTGGTTGAACCCTGCCCTGTTCCATTTCCCTGCATCCCTGTGCTGTTCCTGTGTACAAGTGCCTGCTGCTGTGTGTTCCAGTGCAGTGCTTCCATGCAGTGGATGTTGTTTGCTATCTGCATGTCATGTGGCCTCCATTGTTCTGGCATGCTACATTCTGTGCTGCCAATATTGATGGTGACACTGTCTTTGCCGCTTTATTTTGGTCCACTTTATTTTGATCCGCGATGTTATTGACCAGAACCGGTAAAACCCCACCTAGAGTCCTATGTCTGGTTCTAGAGACCATATCTCTGGAAGAACATAGAGTGAAGGAGGTCCAGAGGAGACAATTAAAATGGTGCAGGGTCTGCATTAAAAGCCCTATGAGGAGAGAGACTAAAGAACCTCAATATGTACACCCTGGAAAAGAGATGGGGGCTATGATAGAGACCTTTACATACCTCATGGGGTAAATAAGGTACAGGAGAGAAGTATTTGTCAGAAGAAAAGGTGATCAAGAACAAGGGGGCATGCTATGAAGCTGGAGAGGGTAGATTCTGGAGAGATATGATGAAGTACTTCTTCACAGAAAGAATGGTGGATTCCTGGAACAGTCTTCCAATAGAGGTGGTGGGGGAGAAAACAGTGGTGGGGTTCAGGAATGCATGGGATGATAACTGCAGTTTGTCCATTGGATAATATGTCTCTGCATTTTGACTTTAGTCTGTAATCCATGGAACTTATATTCCGGCCAGGTCCAGAGAGTTATGTTGCCATCATTGATTGGTTGTATGTTCTTGTGATGTAAAAGATAAAACCTCAATAAACTAAACTGAAGAAAAAAAGAATACATGGGATAAGTGCAAGAGAATCATAGTGGAAAGGAGGGGGGAGGAAGAAAGAGTTGTGAATTGGGTACAGTCTGTGGTAGTAGTGTAGGTAGGAAGGAATGGGCGGACTAGATGGGCCAAGCAATCCTTATCTGCTGTCCAATTCTATGTTTCTATGTATATATTTACAGTGAATCACATTCAGTAGGACTGATGTCCCAATACTCCCTACTGAGACTGGTGGAGGTGGAAGTGGTGGTTCTAGTGCAGGAAAAAGCCCATGGTTTGGGCACGAAACATTGGCAGAAAGGGGGAACATGCCACTATATGTATGTATATTTATGTTTTAGTCTTTAATAAACATAGCATATACTTGCAGCTATCTTGTTGTTTTTTCAGTTTTTACTAGCGAGCCCTGCTCCTGTCCAAATTCAATGCACTAACAGTGCATAAAGGCAAACTGTGCACTGCAACTTTCTACATGAATCTGTTACATCATATAGGGATGCTTGCTGAGTTATACAACAGTTAAATCATTGGAGTTTATTACTGTTTCACAGGATGTCACTAATTAAAACTCTCCAGAAATTGAACACATGACACAACGCAATTCTTCTTTATTTGAAGGAATACAATTGCATGTCGATCAGTCAGTATGATCAGTGGCACAGTTACAAAGGTGAATCCCATTTCATCTCAAAAAACTAGTAGGGGAGAAAAAAGCAGTTATGTAAGAACTTACCATAACAGTAGATTTTTGAAGGGAAACAGGTTCCACACATAACATTTTCAGCAGTACAACTGGGACCACCCATGCCGACCTCACGTGACGGCATCACCAACCCTATAAAGGTGTGAGTGGCCCTGCTCCCGCCTCAGTTTTTTTTTCCTTGGAGACAAAGGGAGCATAGTTCTATCCATGGGGAACCAAAGAGAGAGAGGTGCCTAGCCCTATAAGAAAGGCTGGATACACCATATAGCCAGTTCTAGAAAGGAGCCCCAAAAGCAGAATGGTGGGAGTAGTGGTGGGCGAAGTGGCTAAAATTCACTCTTTGAAGTGATTCGAGGAGTACTGCGGAAACTGCAAAGTAATCAGCAACGTGAAGCGGAGTACTTTGCATCCTAATGAGGAATGCAAAGTCCATTGAAACCAATGACTTTGTGTTATTCCGCCTTCCCCAAACAACTTCTCCACCATTGATTTCAATGTACTTCACATCACTTCACCCTGTAATTGAGCTCCAAGGCGAATTCTGCAGTGATTCATGGGATTGCAGGTCACATGGGCTCTAGATTGCTCTGCACAGCTTCAGTTCTGGGTAGTGTGTGTGTAGTGGTAGCTGGATACAGTTTGCCCTCAGAGCTCTGCAATTCAAAACCTCTAAAAGCTGTTAAAAAGTCCTTTTGAGTCATTTTTTTGCTCAAAATTTAGTGCATCGATTGTAGGAAACCCTCCTGTTCTCATATCATCAAGTGTTTATTGTTTGTGTGTGGATTTTGAATGTTAATTTAGAACATTCAGTCTGTGTACTGTGAAGTGTGCTTTGGGGGAAGGGTGTATCTGTGGTGTAGGTAGATTAACTGGGAGAAAAAGGCAGTCTTTCTGTTTTGGTTATATTTTTCTTGTATGACTGTGTTAATGTACACACAGTAATATTTTCAGTAATTCTTGACTTTTTTTGCTGATTGTTGTGGTGCAGCAGTGTATGATTTCAGTTTGTTTAAAACATTGGGTTATATTACTAAAGGTTTTCAATTTGCTTTGCATTTCTTGTAGTGTGTGTGTGAGTGTGTGATGCGTGCCATCATATTCAGACCCCTTTTATTGTGCCACAGAGTAACTGCAGCAGTGTGAACCTGCTATCCACTGCACCTGCATGAATTTTTTGTACTGATTTGTGGTATCTTTACTGGTAGTGGACTGTTACTACCGTGCACTACCCCCCCAACCGGCAAAAGTTATTCTTTTCCAGATTTGTATTTCTGACTTGTGAGCACTGGTTAGGTGTTGTTTTGCCTTTGCGTTTGCATCTTTTGAGTGTGCAGCACAAACTTAATCCCACTGAGCATTTGCAGTGCTCCATTAATTCTGGGAGACCTTGCATTTCTTGTTATGCTCTCATTTCACTTCATCAGCACTGGGGAATTTTCTGGACATAAGACAGTAGCATTTTGGGGATGCACATTAATTCTGGTGATTGTGTGGGACCACCACTGCACGCATGACTGAGTGCACCATTAATATGGGAGACTTTACATTTCTTGTTGTGCTCTAATTTCACTTCATCAGCACTGGGAGATTTTCTGGACACAAAACAGTAGCATTTGGGGATGCACATTAGTTCTGGTGACTGTGTGTGTTGGGGACTGCCAATATTGTTGTCACTTTGCCTTACTTCACATTAAGGCTGAATGGCAACATGAAGTCAATCAATCAAGTCTTTATTTAACCAGGCGTTCATCGTTGAGCAGAAGCTCATTTGCAAGATGGACCTGGGTGGAGCATGAACAATTGTATATACAGGTCAACACAGGTATTTACAAGGCAATACAGATAATACTCTTTACAGAGAGGAAGAAAAAGAAGTTCATATGTACATAGAATTATACAGATATTGTACAGATTACACGGTATTTACATACATAGAAGTGTCTATAGGAAGATAAAGCAGGTTATCTAAGGTTGCAGGAGAAATGTGAAGAAAAAAATAAAAATAAAACTATACACTAGGTAGAGGTGAAGGTAGGGGAAGAGAGAGAGGGAAGTAGGGGGAGAAAGGCTAGGAGGGCACGGTGCACAGAAAGGAGTTGGTAAAGCTGGATGTAGAGAAGGTGGATGGAGAAAAGGAGTATGTGTGAGCCCCGGGATTGAATGCTATAAAGTACGGGGCATGGTAGGATGTCACAACCCAGGGTAGTGAGCTCCTATCTGAGGTTGGGAAAGGAAGAATAAGGGGATGGATGGGCCTAGTGTTGATAAGACAGGGGGATAAGAGAGAGAACAATTAGGCTGGTGAGAAGTAATAGCATAGTGGAATGACAATGGAAAGTGTCCAGTTCGTGGGCACTTTGCCAGTGAAATTTAAATTTGCATTTGCTGCATTTCCAGGTGGGAGGGAAGACAGACCTGATGAATGAGATTCATAGATTCATAGGTAGCTAAGAGTTCGAAGGGGTAGCCCAAAATGAACTTACCACCAATTGTCCTAATGGTGGATTCAATACTTTTTGTCGCCCATGTGGTTGTCAAGGTTAACCTTGAACTGTTCCAAATTTGCATTAAAAACCACATCATGTGCTAGGGAGTTCCAGATTGGTGCAACCCTTTGAGTGATAAATCTGTTTTTTTTTACAGTATTATTAATATTAATTTTGAATTTTAATTTATGAGATTTAGTGGTACAGTGAGTTATATGCCACTCCAAATAGATAGTTTCAAACAGCGATTTGTCCCGAGTTACCCTGTATACTAAACAAAGGTCCACTCTCAATGACTGATATTCAAGTGAGAAAAGCCCTAAAGATTTGAGTCTATTTTCATAAGTGAGATTCTTTAAATTGGAGACATTTCTAGTTAGTCACCTTTGAACTTTCTCAACTGCGTCTTTGTCTCCTAATGAGGTGGGAGCGCAGAAAGGGCATAGAAATCCAAGTAGGATCTAACCAAGTTTGAATATAAAGACACAAGTACCTCCAGTTCTCAGCATTTAATGTTTTTTAATGTACAATAAATCATACTATGGCATCTCTTTAGTGTTTTATTAGTATGCTCAGTAAATTTTAAAATATTTGTAATATGGATCCCTAAATCTCTCTCTGAGCTGACCTCTTGTAGTTGTACGTTATTCAATAAATATATATCCATCCTCTTATTTTTACCGATGTGCATAATCTTACATTTAGATGTATTGAAGGTCAACTTATTCTCTGTAGCCCAAGAGGCGAGGTTATTCAAGTTGGTTTGAAGAGATATGATTGATTGTGTATCATTCACTATACAGCCTAACTTGCTATCATCAGTATATTTATTAATCCACACCCCATTAGTGGTTTGCATGGTTGCAATCAAGATACTGGATAATATGGGCTCCAAAACTGAGCCCTGAGTCACTCTGCTGGTGATCTTGCCCCAGAACAACCTATGCCCTCTGATGGCAACCTGTTGCATTCTATCTGTTAACCATGAGTTAATCCAGTGAATAATATTTGGGTGTACATTACTCTTACCTAACTGTTCAACCATCATTTTGTGTGATACAGAATCAAATGCCTTTTCATAATCCAGGAAGATGACATTACAGCTAATTCTTCATGCATTGTCTTACTAATTGGCTCAAAAAAATGTATCAGATTACTCTGACAAAATGTCCCGAGTGAACCCATACTGACAAATATCATTGTGACTGTTAACATAAATGTGTATTAATTTTTTGTGATAATAGTCTTTCCATAATTTTGCCAATATAAGAGGTCAGACTAACAGGTCTATAATTAAACACTTTTTGTTTTGACCCTCTTTTATGGATGGGAACAACTGTGGCGATTTTCCAGTCTGATATTGTTATACCTTCCCTTAGGGATCTATTGTATAAGATGGTTAATATGCCAGACAGTTCATAAGCAGTTTCTTTTATACATTTTGGAGGAACGTTATATGGCCCCGCAGTTGAGTTTGCTTTTATTTGGTTAATAGCATTAATGATATCCCTTTTAACAAATAACAGTGGTGTATCCATTGTATTGTGTTGGCCATTCTGATTAGCTGTTTCTTTGGGTTTCAAAACACTAATAAAATAAGAATTAAATTCATCAGCCATAAAATTTGTTCATCTGAAATAATGCTATTTTCACTTACTGCTGGTCCCACCTTTTTCCCATTTCCTTTTAATGAACCAATATAATTGAAAAATATTTTTTTGTTGTCTTTAGTTATAGTTGCCAAATTATATTCAAGGTTTTTTTTCCGCTCTAATGGCTTGTTTGTCTCATTTGCTTTTATTTTAAATCTATTCCAATTTTCTTCAGTTTTTTGCTTCTTGTATTTGTTAAAGGGCCTTTTTTATTCTTAATTAATCTCTTATTATTAGTGATATACCATAAGGGAAGTCTCTTATAGTTATTGGGCAGGATTCACAAAGAAGATGGCGCTGAGTGCATCCCAGATGCACTGGCACAAATCAGATGTGCTGAACACAGACAGAGTGATTCACAGAGGCATGTGCAACGGAATGCGCCGAGCACACGAGCACATCCCCTCTGTGAATCACCCAGACACAGGACAGTGCAACTGGAGATGCGCCAGAGCACCTTGGATGCCCTGAGTCACACAGGGGAGCAAGTCAGAGCAAGCCAGCAGGGCAATAGGGAACAACCATGACACTGGAACAATGAAACCCACAGACACAGGTGCTGATAGCAACAGGTTTATAAAACATTAAAATCAGATAAAAACTGTACAACAAAATCCCAGAACAACAAGGAAACAGGGCCACAGACATAAACTATAAACAGAGCAAGGCCCCATGAAGAGGCAGGGGACCACTAGTGCCTCCATGCCCCATTATGCCATACCCTGGCATGGCCACATAAGGGCAGGTGCTGAAGAACACTCCGCAGGGCAGCTGACAGGCACTGAACTGTCCTGGATAGAGGCTGAAGGACCACCTGGATGGCCACATGGATCTGACCCTCCACATCAGGCTGGGCACCACCCCCTGTCATGGCATGTCATCCCTGGAGACCTACAGCAACAGAGAGAACACACATTGAGGACCTGAACATAGACAATACCTCCACCTAGCAGTTACTCACAGCAGCAGAACCACAGCAATGGCAGAATGCATTGCCTACCTATCCCTGCATGGGCATCAGGCCTGACACCCAGGAGCCTCATCATCCACCTCAACGATGGCCACAGCCCTCCACCTGACCTCTGGGTCTGCAAAACACAACAGACAGAGTGCACCATGAGTCAACACAGCAGTGCCAGAAACACACAACAACACCAACATGCACAGGTGGTGCAGGGACAGCCATACATCGCCACTGTGCAGGGTGCACTGCCACAGTGCCACCCTTTAGGCAAGTGTGCATGCAGCACATAGTGGTGACTAGCTGTGCAGCTCCAGTGGCCTGCATGCAACCACAGCCCTGCCCATAATCCCCCCCCATGGCACACATGATAGGGCTGCACTGAGCAAGTGCAGCCACTGCCATGTGTGCAGGATAACAGTGACCCAAGTGAGTGCCCCTTGAGGGCCACAACACACACACCCAGTACACACCACAAAAGAAGCCAGATGAGCAACACCTACTTGGCCTTGGCAGTACACCCTGGCATGCATGGCGACACAGCTGACCCAGTCTCTCTTGTTCCCACCTCTGGAGGTCACCAAAATGATGCTTGCACTGCTCCCCAGTGCATGACAGCCCAGTGTGCAGTACTAGCCTCTTGGCAATGGAGGCCCACACCTCAGCCCTGGGCACATGGAGGTCCTCCTACCCAAACAGCTGCCCCTCCACCAGCATAACAAGAGCCACCAGATGCAGCAGCTCCACCTGGGACCAGTTCATGGCCCAAGGGGATTGTCTACCAACCCTAGGCACGTCCCCACTGACAGTTACTGTCACCCAGAGCAATGCGGTGAAGTGCGATCGAGTACCCGATATGTGCCGTGTGAAACACTGAGGCACATGCAGTACAATGCATGCAGTGCATGAAACATGACAGGTCAAAGGAAACACAGCATGCGCAATGCCAACCACTAAGGTGTGGTGAGGCCATGGCTGGTCACGCATGCATGATGCGCATGAGGCTGCCATGTTCTGCACGGCATGTGCTACGGTCACCTACGGTGCACAACGCATGATCCATGGCCACCACGACCACCCAGTGCAGCATGTCCCGCATATGTGGGTATACAGTATGAGATATAGGACACAGCGCAATGGCCAGCATCACTGCAGCAGTGCATCGAGTAAGCAGTGTAGCAGCACATATCAGAAGATGCGCCGTTGCACATGGTGATCGCGCATGCATGACAGATACACCATAACGTCATAGGCGCATTTCAGAGATGCTCCCTGTAAAGTGAGATGAGCTGGGGACAGTTTAGCAATTCACAGTCAATGCGCCTTAAACCACCTCATTCCACATGCACGGGCATCTCAGCTGTTTAGCATCTCATTACCAGAGGTCCTGGCCTCATTTGCATGCCCTGAGCCATAAATGCTCCCAGTGTTGCAGGCTGTGATCAGGTGACTGAGAGGAAACAGAGCCTTGAAGGTGAGTACACAGCTATGTTTACATGGTCTACAGAACGCAGAGAGGGGATTGTACAAGTGCATGCATGTCTCTCAACGATTACGTCCCCCATATGGGGAATAGTGCCTCCCAACATGTGGGACACATGCACAGAATGTGCAATGAATGCCCATAGTGTTGAACACTGAACTTGTGCAGTACATAGGATGCACAGGACACTGGTAGACTGGTCGCTGTCATGTCTAGAATGACTTTTACAGTACCATGGTATACACATGGCAGCATATGGGATAGAGTACTGTCGTACACTGGTACAGTTTGCAGTGGGACAAGGCCTTGCATCGTGGAACACGGTGGTTCTGCAACCCACACGGAGGTACCCGTGCCCTGTATAGTGGTACTGTGGAGAGGTATATGTGACTATGTGACTGGGTGTTACTGGCCATGTGTAGTGGACACAGTGATGTGCTACAGGTCAGCCTGAGGCACACGGTGGTGCCTGTGCAGGCGAGATGACATTGTCACCATGCCACACACTGCAGCCAGCTGCCCCATGGCTGTGGTCCACCGGTCTGTGCCCCCCTGGCATAGCAAGGGCGGTACCCAGTGTGGGCGGGGTAACACTGCGTCCACACACACGCTGCTGAGGTTCCAGGTCATGTCCATGGCAGACTGCACCACATGCCCCCTGGGGTGGCAGCACTGGCACCGCAGCTGTGGATCGGTGGACATGCATGGCAGGTGCACTGTCCCCAACGGGCCCTGTACCATGGGGTGCCGCTTATCATACCAGGACGCCCACATGCAGACCAGCACCCAGACCACCTGCTGTATGGTACCAGGTGGGGTTGACAGACAGAGACAGGTGGGGCTGGAACATGTGTAGCCACAGGCATGCCTAACACCAGGATGCTTCCCCTTTACAATAGCCACTATGACGGAGGATGCTGGCGCCGCCACTAGGTGGCTGCCAAACTTCACAAATAATGAGAAGACACTCATCGAGGCATGTCACCTATGCCTGGATGTCCTCACCGGCAGGGGAGGCAGCTGGACTGCGTGGGCAGTGGCCTGGGAGGAGGTGGCCCGGCAGGTGAACACTGTGGCACTATACAACCGCATGGTCGTGGAGTGCCAAAAGCACTGAAACAATGGCACAGGAGGGCCAAGGAGAAGGTGGCCAACATCCAGGCCTCCCTGCAGTGGACAGGGGATGGCCCAAGCACGGCCAAACAGCTAAGCCCTAATGAGGCCCTCCTGGCCACCAGTGTGTCCTGGACAGCCGTGCAGGGTGTCCCCGGCGGTGGGTTCCAGACTGGTGGCAGCCCGTCACAGAATTGTGAGTAGCTGTGTGTCCTAGGCATGCCCGCCACCCATGTGCCAAGGCCACCATGCTTGTCCCTGTATACCCAGGCACAGCAACGTGGGAATGGTTGCCCCATGCCACATGTGACATGCCCCGAGGTGCTGCAGCTGCCATGCCACTGCACCGGGGGGTACGTGCCACTGTGCATCCATGTGGCATGTGTCACCACTGCCATGCAGTGTGCATAATGGGATGGTGACAGGCGCGACTGTACCATGGCTTGGCTAGCGTTGTCACACCATGGCCCTGCCGTGGTCAGGCCTGCAGCCTTGGTGCTGTGTGGATGACCGTGTACTGTTGTGCATCACCAATGTGATGTATGTGTACTGTGCATTAACCATGTACCCCCTTCTTCTCTCCACAGCACCATCACGCCTCACGGGTGCAGCTGTGGCCATGGCTGCATGTGATGCCCTCACTGGCAATGATGCAAGTCCGTCTCACGGGGCCGATGACACCATTGTGGACAACCCTGCATCAGCACCATCCACACCTCGGGCAACTCCAATCATGGCCTCGGGGCAGGCGGACCCTGTGGGCCCCTTGGCCAGCGCTGGCAGGACAGCCAGCAGGTACATCTCTTGGCTGGGGAGCTTGTCTGATGATGACCCAGATGATGCAGTGGACATTGCTGATGCCCTCCTTGTGCTCACCAGTGGCATGCAGGGGGAGGGCCATGGCACCACCATAGTCATCACTGCTGCCATCAGCACAGGCATGGCATATGGTGGTGCACCCAACATGGGGTTGCCTATGCATGTGGCCTCAGTTGCCACTGATGGTCACACTATGTGAGGTGCAGCTGCAGATGTAGCACAGTTGCTGGCAGCTGTAGGTGCTGTGCCCCCTGCACCACTGCCAAGTGCATTGCCAGTGACATCGGTGGCATCCAGGCAGGGTGCTGTGGTGCACGCAGCCACCCCATTGGCCCAGGAGGACACCACCCATGGGCAGTCAGTAATGGTGCCCAACCAAGCCCCGCCCATGTCCCAGCCTGCCAGGGTGCAACCACCGCCCATGGATGCAATGGGACAGGCTGATACATCCCATGCACGTCAGTGATGCCACCATGAAGCATCACCTGCTGATGATATGGGGGCCTACGTAGCCCTCCTGTGGGCAATTGTGGAGGGACAGGAGGCCCTCCATGTGGAGTTCTGTAGCCACAGGACTGTGATGGTCCAGGAGCATGAGTCCGCAGCTGTGTGGTGTGCACAGATGCTGGCAGAGGCATGCATCATGCGGGTGGGCATGACCACAGCTCTGGAGCAGATTGCAGCTGCTGTGGAGGTGGTAACTGCCTCTGCAACATGCCGTGGACATCGTGCATCCAGTTGGACGCCCAGGAGCACATCCCGCACACCCCAGCAGTGGAGCCAGGTGAGCCCTCTGCTACTGACTCCATTGTCGCTGGCCTCCACGCCCACTGGCCATGACTTGGGTGGTGGCCGTGGGTTGGCCACTGCACTGGGCACCTGTTCACGGTCTCGGTGCAGCACCCCTGCAGGGTCTCAGGCAACACCCCCTTTGGCTGGTGGTGGTACACCCGCCACCACCAGCCATAGCAGAGGCCGTCCCCGTGTCTGTGTCAGCTGGGGCGCTGCCTGTGATGCCCATATCCCCGGGTCTGTGGTGGCAGGATGGCACTCCTGTGTGCACCGGTCACCCTGAGGGTGGTGCCAGTGGCGGTGTCTGCGGTGGTCACCTGCTCCACTGTAGCCTTGGCACCACTCCATGCTACCTGTGCAGGACCACCTGCATGTCTGTGTGCGCCACTGTTGTGCCATGTGTCATGGGAATGATGAGTGCATTCTAGTGTCTGCTGTGCTCGTGTGCAGGACACAGTGCACACAGACCCATGACATCTGTGACATGGCCCAGGTGGTGCATGATTGTTGCATGCCTGGTGTGTGTGTGTGCCTATGTGCACCACTGTGTATTTTCCATTGTCCACTGTGCCCATGGCATGAATTCTCCACACCTTGGTGTACACAATGCACACATCCATACCTACATACTCACCTGCATGGCCCAAAGTGTTCTTCCACCACACGCCTGCAGTGGTCCTTCACTCTGGCCGCCAGCCTCGGGTCCCTCCAGCCCTGCCCAGCTTCACCTCCCTGGCCCTCTGGGGGTTCTCTGCCCCCCCAACCCTCCTTCTCCCCAGAACTGTTGCACTCACTGGCCTCGACAGGTATTCCACGGTCTAGGGCCATGTTGTGTAGGATACAACAGGCCAGGAATATGCCACAGGCCTTCTCAGGGCTATACTGTAAGGCACCAAGTGACTGACACAGACAACAGAAATGCATCTTCAGCATGCCGAAGACACGCTGTATGATGGCATGTGTCACGATATGTGCCTCACTGTAGCACTCCTCTGTCTCTGTTCCAGGTTGTCGGAAGGGGGTGAGGAGCCAGGGCCTCAGTGGATATGCGGTGTCTCATGTGGAGGTAGATGTGTGTCCATTAGTATGTTGGGTACCACTTTGGCAGGTTCCATTGCACTCAGAGAGTGTACTGGAGGATGCGCATGTGGAACCTGGCTAGTGGAATGGTGGGCATGGGAGCCGCCTTCAGTCCCAACAGCCTCAGGTACACTATGGCTGAAATATAACATCTCCT
This sequence comes from Neoceratodus forsteri, assembly GCA_016271365.2. NCBI lineage: Eukaryota > Metazoa > Chordata > Ceratodontiformes > Ceratodontidae > Neoceratodus > Neoceratodus forsteri. The sequence continues at coordinate 941,068,850 of CM028133.1, read as the reverse complement.
GGCTACCTCTTGAGCTTACGCAATAATAATAATAATAATAATAATCTTTATTTATTGTGCACCTTTCAAAAATCAAGGCGCAGAACACAGTTAAAATCAAATCACAGTAAAACATCATGATAAAATCAATAACATAAATAACATCAAACCATGTCGGCACCATCCCCAAATGCCTTAATCCATAAAAAGGACTTCATTGCTTGTTTAAAACCCCCACAGTCATGCACTCTCTAATCCAGCAGGTGCAGAATTCCATAGGGTCGAGCCACGAACATAAAAGCCCCGGGTGCTGGAAGATTTTAAAACTACCCTGGGAATCTCCAGCAACCCCTCATTGGCCGAGCGGAGTGGTCACTCTGGGAGGTGAGGAACCAGAAGCTCTTTCAGGTAGTCAGGACCCAAACCATGTAGGGCTTTGTAAGTCAGTAAACTGACTTTAAAGGTGATCCGCCACTGAATTGGCAGTCAGTGCAGTTCCTACAGCACTGGTGTAATGTGGGAAGAATGAGGCGTCCCCGTTAACAACCAGGCTGCGGAGTTCTGCACCAGCTGCAAGCAGTGGATGTCAACCCCTGGAAGCCCAAGGTAAAGGGAATGGCAATAATCCAAATGCAAGGTCACAAAGGCATGGATCAATGTAGGAAAGTCCCCAGACGGAACAAGGTGCTTGATCCTAGCGATGTTCCTCAAATGGTAAAAGGATAACTTAACAACAGCCGACACCTGAGCACGCAGTGTCAGCCGATCATCAAGAATCACCCCTATGTCGCGCACCTGTTCAGAGATAGGGAGCTCAACATCCCCCCGGAAAAAACCTGTGGGATGGTTTGCCCCCCACCCCCCTATCTGGCGACCAGGGTCCACGACCATCACCTCCATCTTCCTGGAATTGTACTTCAGCCAGCTGGACCTCATCCAACCTTGGATTTCACCAAGGCAGTTATTAAACGCTGAGAGTGCTCCACTCTGGTCTGGTGCAAAAGACAGGTAGAGCTGGGCATCATCGGCATAACAATGAAACTCCAGCCCATACCATCTTACAATGTCTCCGAGGGGAAGCATGTACACCGCAAACAACATGGGAGACAGCACTGAGCCCTGAGGCACCCCACATGACAGAGAGGTAGGATTGGAGGAAAACACCCCCGACACCACCCTCTGAGTTCTACCAGTGAGGAAAGAAGTAAACCATCTGTGAACCAAACCTGAAAGCCCACAGATGACTCTCAGGTGCTCAAGTAGCACCCCATGGTCTATGGTGTCAAATGCTGATGACAGATTCAACAGGACCAAAATGGACCGTTTTTTCTGGTCTCTCGCATCAGAAGATCATTGACCACTCAAACCAGTGCAGTCTCTGTGCTGTGCCTCTTTTGAAAACCCAACTGAAGAGGATTGCAGATGCTTTGGATGGTTAAATGGTTATCCAACTGAGCAGCCACTACTTTCTCAATTACCTTCCCCACAAAGGGAAGGTTTGAGATAGGCCTATAGTTAGCATGGGAGTCAGGGTCCAAAGAAGCCTTCTTCAACACTGGTGTCACCACTGCCTCCTTCAGGGAGCAGGGGTACTCACCAGAGTCTAAGGAGCACCAGACTATCCTCACCAGAACCGGGATGATAATCTCCCCACAGCCCATAATCAGGGCTGTAGGACCCAGATCTAAGCTACAGCATGTAGTGCACATACCCTGGACAATCCTTATAACATCCTCGATTTCTGGCCTTTCACAGGAACTCCAGGAAAAAAGAGGGAGTGTGACCGAGGGCTGGTCTATGGCAATTCCCATAGAGAGTGCTGCGCGGGTCTCCGCCGTGATGTCGTCCACCTTATCTGCAAAGAACCGAGCAAGCTCCTCATACTGTAATTGTGAAAAGGCTCTACGAACCTGTAGACAAGCTGGGTTGCACAGTCTGTCTACGGTTCGAAAGAGCTAGGTCAGTCTGTTCTGAGCAGCAGCAATTTCCCCAGACAGGAATACTGCCTTCTTACGAGCAATTGCTGACTGATAGAGTTGATAGTGCTTTAGTAGTCTAAGATGGTTGGCATCTAAGCCGGATTTCTGCCAGCACCTCTCTAACCTGCATCCTAGTCGCTGCATCTCCCTCAGGTCTCCATCAAACCATGGGGACTGAGGACAAAGGGAGAGAGGACGTGCACGGATTGGGGCAATAGAATCCAGAGCAGAGGTAATGGCCTTGTTACAAGCCAGAACCAAAACCTCTGGATCCAAGTTCATCACAGGAAATTCTGATAGATCAAGTACTGCAGTTAGGCCATCGGGAGTCACATCCCGTAAAGAGCGGTACTTGACCATCTCCGTAGGGGTAGGCCTACGCAGAGGGGTGCAAAAACAGAACCTTACAGTGTGATGGTCAGACCATCTGACAGGTTCCACCCCCATGTCGGAGGCTTCCATTCCCAGGAAGAAGACCAGGTCAAGGGAATGGCCATGTTTATGAGTGGCAGAGGTAACCACCTGTGAAAGGCCCAGTGAATTCATCAATTGGAGGAAGTGCTGTCCAAATTGCGAGAGTTCATTGTCGATCCAAGCATTAGTCACCCAGCACCATCAACCTGGGTGACTCCAACACCAGGTTGACGATGAAGTCCGCCACTTTCTTAAGGAATAGCTTCTCGTCTCCGGGTGGATGGTAGACAAGAGCCAGTCTATAGCCCCCACCTGCCACTATGACACATTCAAATGATCTGGTCTCCTCGACTGGAACACTAGTGAGATCCAATTCGGTCTTAAAACAGACTGCAACCCCCCCACCCCTGCGATCCATCTCAGATGGTGTATCACCAAATACCTGGACTGAACTGCCACCTCAAGTACGGGGCCAGCATTACCATCCAGCCAGGTTTCAGTGATGCAAGCCAGATCCGCTGTACCCACCAAGTCTACCACAATAGAAGTCTTGTTCACAATGGATCTGGTATTGCATAACACCGCCCGAGTTGGACAGAACTCCAGGGATGCCCCAGCCACCAGCCCACCATTAATAGTGGTGGTGCCCTTGGGTATGGAGATTGGACAAGGAGACCCACGTTCTGAACTCCATTTTGCCCCAGGGTGTCTTCTGGGCTTAACGATCGTGATGTGAGCACTCCCCTCATCCATCCTCCACTGTTCAAACCCTGCACCCCTCCCCATCCTCCTGTGGGCAATTCCCAAGGCCCGACAGTGTTGATAGATGGAAAAAAGCAATGGTGGGGGAAAAAAGGGGTGGAGGGCATGAAGGGTGGAGGATGAATAGCGCATGACTGGGGGGGTGGGATAGTGATATTTATAAAATGGGCTTCAAAATCTCAAAGCAGTGATTGGCTACAACATCATCTGAGCCATGTCCTTATCAGATGATATTGTAGCCAACCGGCACTTCCACCCAGCAACAAGCCTAATGACCACAACGAATCAGTGAGCTCTGCCAAGAGAAAACAAGAATGCTGACTGGCAGAGCTCACTGTACCAGAGCGCGAAATTCATTTTACTGAGACCGTGAACCGAAAGCCGGTTAAAAAGAAAGACCGCAACGACAGTACACTCTAAACGAAAATCAAACCAGTAATACCAGAAGCCGTCGGAACATGTCCCAAATCAATGCTGTTAATTTCAACATCAATATAGAAGAAATACTTACCAGTTTCGAACAAAATGAACAGCAGCATGAAATGACAGCGCCTCTGACAGGTCCACCGGAAGCATCAACGTCCACAACTGGTACAGCTGACGACTCCTTGACCCTCGCAGGCCAAACTGGCACCACAGAATCTTCACCAAACACCACAGAACAATCGATTGGCATGCAAAATGCTACAAAAAGAAAACGTAAAGAAAAAAATATTAAACATTACAAAGAAATCACAGGCGATGAACTACAACAACTAGAAAAGAAAAGGATGAGCAGAACACACAAAAAGCTACAAAATGGGCACTGTCAGTTTTGAAACCTGGGCTGACTCAAAAGCATACTGAATAGATCTTAAAACAATAACAGCAACTGACCTCAATCAAATACTATGAAAATTCTATGCCGAAATCCGCCAAAGTGATGGCACGGAATACAGCCTATCAAGCCTCATACAGCTACGAGCTGGCCTGAACAGACACCTCAACAATCCACCTCTAAGCCGAAATATAAACCTTCACAACCATCCTGAAATAAACCCAGCAAACAACATTTTTTCAGCAGTACTAAAAAAGTACAGAAGAGAGGGCAAAGATCGAGCAGAACACCACCCTGCCATATCAGAAAAAGACTTAGAAATCCTAAAAAACCTCTCCTGCTCTATCTCCAGATACACCCAGAGGACTACTGAATAAAGTATGGCTGGACATACAACTGTGCATGGCTCGCAGAGGCAGAGAAGGCTTACGACAACTAAAGCCAGAGCACTTTGAAATAAAAACAGATGAAGAAGGTACAGAATACATCACTCTAACATTCAACGAATACACAAAGAACCACAAAAAAAACGAACCCTCTAAACAACAATATCGTGGCTACATATATACCTTGCCAAACAACCCTCTATGCCCTGTGAAATCATTCAAAAAATACCTACAAAAACTTCCTCCTAACCCTCCAGCTTTTTACTGCCACCCAAGAAAAAATACCTGACACCATGGCACAAACACTAACCACTTGGTACAGTAGAGAACCTCTCGGCATAAACTACCTTTCTAACTTAATGCCACAAATAAGTAAACAAGCCTGTCTCTCATGCAGGTACACCAATCATTCCATCAGAGCCACAGCTGTCCAACTGCTATCACTAACAGGCCTAGAAGCCCAACAGATCATGTCTGTTACAGGGCATAAATCTGAATCAAGCCTCCGCTCCTATTGGGCTGCCACCCCCGAAGACCGTCAGCGATGGAGCCACATACTATCCCAAAAAAGTAAACCAAACACCAGCAGAAGCAATGCATCCAATGAAATGACAAGATCTCCAAAGAAAACGATCTACTTTCTCTCCAGCTTCAAACTGCTGCCATAACCGGAAATAAAACAACTTCCGCTACCGACGGGAATCAAACCCCCGAAGAAAACTTCCCAGGAACAAGCGTAATACACCAATTCAACACAACAACGAAAACTTCAGCATTCAACGTACACAACTGCGTGAGGCACAACGTAAAGTTCATCACCTTAGCAAAGTAAAACGCGCCACGACGTAACAGGAAGCATCACAACATAAACGAGCAGATTCTAGAAAAACGAGCAGATTCAACAAAAGAGAAATAAAACCTAAAACCTATTCTATACATTGAAGTTCTAAACGTTAAAAGTTATTCATTTAAGTTAATCACATCGATAGAAGTAAACCTGAAAGCAAAAAAAACAAGACAAGCAAAACGCAAGCCAGTGAATGTCTCTACACTACAAATCCAGCATAAAATGGACTACAATATGTACAGTAAGGCACTGTTTACTGTTTGATTACTTTTAAGACACTTTTAATTGTTTGATTCCTAAACCAAAACCAAAATGTTTCCTCTTGCTTACCATAACTAACAATTGTTAATGACTATCAAATACTTTAAAATGTTAAACATATAATCCTAATGGCAATGAAACAATCCTAAAGGTAATGATACAATAAGAAAAAGGGACTATTTTTTTCCCTAGAATATGTTGTTGTATTATCAATTTAAATATCAATAAAAAAAACCTTTAAAAACTAAGAATGGTGATTCACTTTACTGTTGCCCATTTTATAAGCGCAATAACACACTCCGAGGTGTGGGTTACGTGCTGATAAGAGCACGCCTAGGGGCATAAGGCACTCAGTTGCAGCGCCTCGTTAACATAGTACACCCCTAAGTGCTCTTCTTACATTACCTCTGTGTTCACATATCAATCCTCCAACATGGAGCAAGACAATAAGCTTCTACTCTCACAGTAAAATTAATAAAAGTCAAATCCAAATAAATTAAAATAAATTGAAATAAACCAAACAAAAAAATAAACAGACACAAAACAAGGATCAATAAACTCAAATCCAATTACCTCAAATGAATCCTCATTCATCATTAGAACCTGCTTTCAGGAGGACAAAAGAAACAAAACTATATCCACATAATAGAGAATAAAAGTAAAATTAAAGATAAAAATAGAAACAGGAATCCCTCCTCACACAAGGAATTCCTGTTTCTAAAACCAAAATAAGTAAAAATAAATATAAAAATCACAACTTAAAATAAAGAATATCAAAATAAAATAAATAAAATACAAAACAACCCCATAAAATAATCAAAACAATATAAATTAATAGTAACAAACAAGTACTCGCACTACTTGCATGTTCGGCCCCCCGGGCACTCTCCCTGCTCAGAGAAAAGAAAATAACATAAACTTTCCCACAGAAAATAAAATAAATAATACAAATTTGTGAGCAGTCAGGGACTCTCACACCCCGAAAGCTCACAGAAAATGAGCACTCTCACTGCACGGAGAGGATAGAAAATTTTTATGTCCCAGAAAGTAGGTTCCAGTCAGAAAAACGACCATACATTTTTCACCCTCCCACCACTGTTATTTAAAATCTGAAGACTGTTCTCTCACAACAATAGGTGAGACTATCAGTAAAGTACTCGAAACAGGGACCCTTTCACAACCTCCCCAAAGGGTTACTCGAAGTTAGCGCTAATAAGTCGCCAGTACTTATCCTCTTTCCTGGTCCAGATGATTCAAAAAATCCAAAGTTCAAAGTAACATGTCACACAATCCAGCGAATATTACCATCAACAGAGCCAAACAAACAGGACTAGGCTTAGCGACAAGCCAAATCCTCCAACGAGCGCTCATGGTGCACGCCAGTTCCGACTCACAACCGGCAACTTGCTTCTCAACCCGTTTTACTAACAGTCCAAAGGATTTAAAATTTGCCCAAACTGCAGCAGCCAAGGCCAAAATAAACCCAGAGGTCCACACCGGTTTGGAGCCACCCCACTACTACCACTCTCCAGAGTCAGGGCCCCAGATCAAGAATGGCCTAATGACCACCCAAAGCTGCAAGCCCTCAGGGTAGACAGAGACTTAACCCTCCGGTAAGCCTCCGACCAACCCCCTCACCCACTGGGAGCAAAAATAGGGACACCCCCTTCCTGCAGCAACCTTGGCTCTTGGCCCAGCTCAGTACTTCAGATCTTAACAGTTACCCGGGATTTTCACCGTAGTCTGCAGCTAGGAAACAAACGCCAGTCTTGAGTCCAACCTCCGCTATCCAAGTCGGGCTCCACCAAAGGGGAAACTCATCCAAACAACGGCTTCAGGGCACCCAGTCAATCCTGGAGAATCCTCCTCCAACAAGAACCCGGAAAAGGATCCTGGAGTGATCTCTGAGTGTCACTAAGACCTCAAAGTCTTCGGCAAGTCGGCAATCGCACAGAAGCTAGAAAATAAGAAGTACTGCATTGTCTAATGGGCCTCAAAACTCTTTTTGAGAATCAGAAAGAACCTGGAATTAAATCCCTTGTTTCTCTGGTGCCTGGGCACTGGCTCGATGGCCTGCTTGCACAGAAGGGACTGTACCTCTTCCCTGAGAAGAGACAGGTGATCCGGGGGTAATTAGAGGGTAGAGAAGTGGTCTCTGGGGGTTGATCGATGAGCTCCATGGTGTGACCCTTTTCTATGATTTGAAGAATCCAGGCATCCGAAGTTATAGTTCTCCATTGATTCAGCTGAAGGGAGAACCAACCTCTAACCACCACCTCTTGCTTGGGGACCGGAAGAGGGGGTTCTGGCAAGGAGTCAAGAGGAGGCAGATCCAGCCACTGGAGCCAGTCTATCACCTCTGGGATGCTTGGCTGTGGCTCCTGCAGTGGAGGGGGCGGGCAAGGCGGCGGTGGCTTTGCATTTGCCCTGGGGCTGAGAGGTTGCCCCAGGCCTATTGGATGCCTTACAAAAGGGAAGGCACTGTCTGCACTTAGGTTGCATATGGTAGAGGAAGTGGACAGATTTGAAAGCTTTGCCAGATGCCTGCAGGTCATTATGATGTACTGGACATCTTGGCCAAACAGCTTAGAGCCATTGAAGAGGGCATAAGCACCTTCTGCTGAACATCAGCAGTAAAGCCAGAGACCCTCAGCCAGGAGTGCCTACGAAGGCAAATGCTGGTGGCAGCAGCCCTGGCAATAGCATCTGAAATGTCATAGAGGGTCCAGAGGAGGTGCTTGCTTTCATCTTCAGCAGTCTGCAAGCATTGGAGAATTTCCTGCTTCTGTGTACCTTTTGGGGGGGCCTGGGCAGTGGCTTTACCCTTCTTCCAGTTAGTATTGTGGTACTTGACCATGTGGGACAAGTAACTGCCAATCCTCAGCCCAAGGGTATAGGAGGCATAAACCCGCTTGCCCAAAAGATTAATTTTGCATGACTCCTTGTCTGGGGGAAGGGAGCTAAGGTACTTGGGTGCATTAGACCTGTCATGAGCTGCCTTAATAATCACTGAATCTGTTCCCAGCTGGGCAGCATAATGAGGAAACCCTTGGGGGCATAGTAAAGTTTGTCCACCTGGTGGGGCATAGCTGGCACCATATCAAGCCTGTGCCAGGCTGCAATAGTAGCATTCCATGCAGGTAAAATAGGAGGAATGATCTTGGGAGGAGACTCTGGAATCTCCAGGAAATCCACCAAGTTCTTTCTTGTTCCATCTTCCTCCTCCTCAGTATGGAAACACAAGCCTGAGGATAACTGTTTCATGATGCTGAAAAAGGTCAGGTACTCTGGAGGAGACCTAGGAGTGTGCTTGACAGAATTCTGACTGATTGAGGAAGCAGTGGATCTGTCTGAAGTGAGGGGATCTTCCTCCTCCTCTTCTTCATCATCGGGAAGAATAAGGTCTGGATGGTACTCCTCCTTGATGTTGACCTCTTCCAGATCCAGGTCCAATGTGTGAGGCACTGACAATGACCAGCAGGCAGTAGCCCGCAGTCATCGGGGATGGGGTTGATGATGAAGCTGCCGTCAATGGCACAGGTGATGTAGACTTGTAAGCGCCAAGCTGGTGAACAATCACTCGGGTGAATTTGTTCAGAATCTCATTGAGATCAACAACTGTTGCAAACTGCATAGATGGAGGGGGGAGGCGAAGGAACAGGGCTTAAAGCTGCCACATGGGCCCTGAGAGCCTGAAGAAACTGTAGCCCAAGGGCCTGGAGTAAGATCATGCCCAAGAGTATTGGACAGAGGAGCTATCGGTATGGGTCTGATTGGCACAGAGACCTGGATAGCTGATCTATGCATTGACATGGCTGCAGTCAATGGAGTACACCCAGATGAGGAAGAAGAAGTCATAGGGGAGTTGTACCACCACCGGGGGGATCGGTCCCTATCACGGTCCTTTTTGAGACTCATCTCCGAGGACTTGTCTCAGGCCTTGGTGGCCTGGGAGCTCAAGGACCCTGCTGGCAACTGAGAGGCTTGGGCCCTGGAGGTCCCTGCCCAGAACTGGCTACCTGTTGATCCAGTAGAAAATGTTTTAGAGACTTTGTGCATCACCAGAGGGTTGTTTGATTAAACTTCTGGCAGAGCTCACAGTTGGAGACTTTGTGGTCTGACCCAAGATGGCAGACACTGAGATAGTGTCCGTCTGTGGAGGCAATCTTCTTTCTGCAGCAGCAGCAGCAATGGAAGAGAGATGTAGAAGGGTTTACTCATGACGTAAACAAAATAAAGGAATTTCTTTAAAAAAGTGCTTCTAAAATAATAGGCAGAAAAAAAGCTGATGGTGAAAAAATGGCACAAAACTGCATCAGAGCTTCCGCAGAGACCCGTGTGAATGAGTCAACTGCAGGAAATAACTGAAGAGGGAGCAGCATCACTCATGACTTTATAGGTTGATGATGTCGTCAAGTGACATCGGCATGGCAGCCCCAGTGATACTGCTGAAAGTCTTCCATGTGGATCCTGCTTCACTGACAGTAAAGTTCCTACGGTGTAACCTGATGACTAAGATACCCCCAAAGAAGATGTACAGAACCCAGAGGACCAAGATGTAATTGAGAAAGTTTCTGTTACCAGACTATGGGTGTTGCCTGTAGTTGCTGTCCCCAAAGTGAAAGAGCCCAGGCAAGATTAGAGTTTGCCTAGGCATGGGACTTCCAACTATAGCAATACAGAGAGACAGACATATAGCATTCATTCTTTAAATAGTGCAACTATTTTTTTTCTAAACTAGATTTAAACAAAAGTTACTATCAGTTAGAATCAGCACCAGAGTCTTGCTGTCTGACAACATTTTCTACCCATGTAGGCCTGAGATGCTACAAGAGACTCTCATTTGGAGTGTGCTCAGCTGCTGAACGTTTTCAAGATGCAATCAAAAGAGTAATACAAAATATTCCCATTGTGCTTAATTATAGTGGTAATATATTAGTCTTTGGTAAAACTCAGAAGAAACATAATCAAGGTCTCAGATCTGTGTTTGAGTGTTTGTCTGCTAATAACCTAACACAAATTGAGCTAAATGTGAATTTATCAAGATTACACTTGAGTTCTATGACCAAATATTTTCACATCATGGAATGAAACCAGATCCAAAATAGGTAGAGGCAATAAAGAAGGCGGCAATACCAAATGATGTCAGTGATGTGTGCTTATTCTTAGGAATGGCTAGTCACTGTGCAAGGTATATTAAAAACTTTTCCACTGCAAGTGCCACACTGAGGGAACTTACAAAGCAGAATGCAGAATTTCAGTGATCAGCTGCATGTCAAATGGCATCTGACACCAAAAAGGATTTATTGACTTCAGACATAACCATGTCATTCTTCAATCTGAGCTTGACAAAAGAATTAGTAGTAGATGCTGGTCCATTTGGACTCGGGGCAATATTAACTCAGAAAAAGCCAGATGATACTCCTCCCCTAGTAGTCTCCTATGCAAGCTGCACCTTAACTGAGACTGAACAAATGTACTCACAGCATGAGAAAGAAGCACTAGCAGTTGTCTGGGCATGTGAGCATTATCAACTATTTGTGTATGGGGCACCATTGACCATAATTACAGATCATCAGGGCCTCGACAATATTTGGCAACCCATGATCCAAGATGCCAGCACATATTGAAAGTTGTGGACTACACCTTCAGGGTTATGATTTCAAAATTGTGCACAGACCAGGAAAAGATAATAAGCCAGCAGATTATATTTCAAGGCATCCTTTGGAAGGATCAGTTAACGCACTGTCCCCTGCAGAAGAATACATCAGTTTTGTAGCTACACACATGGTGCCAAACACTCTAACCCTTTTAGAGATAGAGGAAGCAACAAAAACTGTCAAGACTCTGCAGGCTCTACTAGAACTATTAAGGACAAAGGAGTGATACAGAATAACAAGGATTGAGTTCTGAGAGCCTGAAATTGGCATATCTGAGCTGACACTTTGTTCCAGACAGAAACCTGATCCTGTTCTGGGTGACTGTCTAGTTCTGAGAGGCAACAGAATAGTAATACCAATCTCATTAAGAGCTAGAACAGTTGCAACAGCACACACTGAGCACCTTGGCATAGTAAGCACCATGAAATTGCTGAGAGAGAAAGTGTATTTTAGTTGTTACAGACAAGTATTCAAGATAACCTGAAATGGAGTTTATTACTTTGACTGCAGCCACTGCAGTATTGCCATCATTAGAATAGTCTCTGTTTATGGAATCTCAAGACTGGTAAAAACAGACAACGGACCTCCATTTCAAGGGTCTGATTTCAAACAGTTTGCAGACTACTTAGGGTTCAGCCATAAGAAAATCACACCTTGTTGGCCACCAGCTAGTGGAACAGCTGAATGTTTTATGTGGATACTGGGAAAATGACTAAAGCTGGCTCAAGTTGAACGGAAATCCTTTAAACAAGAGTTGTACAAGTTCTTCAGAAGCTACCAAAATGTTCTGCATACAACCACTAACCCTCCCCCCCCCCACACACACGGCTGAACTAGTTTCAACAGACCCATTTGCACACAGTTACCTGAAATTGCCTTTCAAAAACCCCAGGAGGATAGTCAATTAAGAGAAATAGATCAGAAGCAAAGGGCCAAAAGGAAGCAATACGCAGACAAGAAAAGAAAAGCCGAGGTCCGTTCTACAAAAAAAAAAAAGAAACAACAGAGTAATTGTGCTTCAGAAACAGTCAAACAAAGCCTCTCCTACTTACAATCCACCTCCCTATCATTTTTTATTTAACCAGGTATAGCACACTAAGCTGAAAGCTTTTTTACAGGAGTGACCTGGGAGCACAAGGAGGTTAAATGACTTGCTCAGGATCACACAGTATACAAGTGGAAGCTGTGGAATTCAAACCCAGGTCTGATCTGCTGGATGTCCCCAAATTTACAGCTCAGAGCCTTAAACCACTGTGCTATACTGCCTCCAACAGCATGTTGCCACTATGTACACAATATGTCCCTTTCACATCATGATCATGTTGTAAGCAAGAAAGGCACTATGGTTATTGCAGAAAATGCTGGTCACAGAATAACTAGCAATGCATCGCATTATAATGTGATCCAGGATACAGCATTTATAAAAGAAGAGAATGGTGTTGCCACAGAGGATGAATGGAATTCCTTCAGAAACCCAGATGTCAGTTTTGTAAAAGCTGTGACAGACAGGAGATACCCAAAAAGGGCAGTAAAGCCTCCTGCAAGATTAGCTGAAGAACTTTAAAACTGAAGACGGGTGTTTAGATGTTACATAGAAACATAGAAACATAGAAGTTGACGGCAGATAAGGACCGCAAGGCCCATCCAGTCTGCCCATTTCTTTTTCTACCTTATAAATGTGCCATCGGCCTTTGCGATGTCAGTGACCTATCTATTCATAGTCATTTGTATTGCTCCCTTATGCCTATCCCATGCCTGTTTGAAGCCCTGCACTGTATTCATAGCCACTACTTCTTGTGGTAAGCCATTCCATGCATCTACCACCCTTTCTGTGAAAAAAGAATTTCCTCCACATTCCCCTTAATCGCCTCCCTCTAATCTCATGCTGTGTCCTCTTGTCCTGCTATTTTTCTTATATTTAAACATGTTAGACTCTTTCACCTTGTTTATGCCCTTAAGGTGTTTAAATGTCTCGATCATATCACCTCTCTCCCTCCTTTGCTCAAGGGTATACATATTGAGCTCCGTTAATCTGTCCTCATATTTATTTATTAAAGTAATTGGAATTACAAACCTTTGAGTCACAGACTCCTTTGCAAAGGCTCCACGTCATTACATACAGTATGATAACTAATGTGAACTGAACTTCATACCAATATTAAACTATTGTTTTCAGTATTATGTAGACAAAGCTGTTTGCGTTTCTGTTGTTTTGAACAAATTCGAAGTTATTGCCAAAAATGGGGGAGATGTAGTGTTTAGAGAAATGTGGTTGTGTCTCCTTAAACGGATCTCATTTAGTATTCACAGTGGCTGCAAGTTCAGTAACATGTGAGATATGGGAGGGGAGGGTGTCAGTTCACAACGCCCCAAGAATGCTGCAAGCCTGGCTGCACTGAACATATGGTGCATGGAGCTTGTGGCATTCCTCTGCTGACGAGCGGGATTCATGATCCCATGCACTGATTGCTGCAAGTTAGACCAGCTTTTACCGGTCTAGCTTGTGACATCCTCAAGTACCCATTTACAGGCTTGTGCCAAATATTTGGTACAAGCTGCCATAAAAAGTAGGTAGTGTTTATAAAAATACATCAGTCTTCTAAAAGTGAGGGGGCATGCTCCTCTGGCTCCAGCTCCCTTCCTTTATACCACATTCTATGGCTGTGTGACAAGGTGCGGTTATTTTGGGCAGATGTAAGAGAACACTCACATCTCTTGCTGGGACTACAGGCTGCCACATAGGTGCCAGAACTGGGGAGGGGGCACCATGGTTGATGGCCCTGCCACTCATAAGTGGCCCTATCAGTTTTTGCAATTTACTAGAGAAGAATTTACCCCTTACGTCTTTGGCCTACCACTTTTCAGACCATTCCGGCACAAATGGGCTGCCATCACTCCAGAGGTGTGCATTTTGGGACTGTACACAGATAGACTCTTTGAGCCCAGAAAGGGACATATTGTGTACATAGTGGCAACAGCAAAACAAATCTTTTTAAGGCAGTGGCTGGATAAAGAAGACCTCATTAGGGAATAATGGCGTAAGGAAATACTATTTGCATTGAATGCTGGGAAAATTATATCTTGTTTGAACCACCATTATAAAGCATACTATACCAGATGGGAAAAATTACATGCCTTTTATTAATAATGTAAACTCTGTCTTTCAGCACAATAAGTGTTTTAACAGTGTAAAGGTGAGGGTGACCAGATATAAGGGGTATTTGAGGTAGGCAACATCACTTTACACCCATGCGGGCATATGAATCACTGAACTGTGGACTGCCTTTACATGAACTGATAATAGACCCAGCTGTCAATACTTGGGGGAGGTATGCATAGGCATGTCCTGTGTAATTTTTAAAGTATGTTTCTGTAATGACTGTTTGTTGGTCTTGTCACTGTGTAATGTTGAAAACTTCAATAAGTACTGTATGCTGAATAAAAAAAACCATTGAAACCATCCACTGAGGACTACAGTTCCGCTCTTAGATGGATGCAGGCCATCACCATGGTACAGGCCCATATCCTTCCAGGTTGGTGCCTAGTCCTCAATGTAGCCAAGCTCTTCTTCTGTACACCATTTCTTCAACCACAAGTTGAAGTTCCTGGTGCTGAAATCCCTATTCATCTCTCAGTCATTCACAGGCAGCACCTCAGCGAAAGCCACTGAGTGCACTACCTGCCTAAAACCCCTACCCAGCTCCCTAAAATATCCCTGCACTATCCCAGCCCTGCCCTTAGCCAGGTCATTGGTCCCTAGGTGGACAGTGACATCTAGCTCCCCCTTATTCCCCACCACCCAAGTGATCCTTTGGATCTGTTTCCATCCCTCTAAGTCGCTCCCCTTTCTGCCCCACCACCCTAGTAATCCTTATGATCTGCTTTCCATCCCTCTGAGCCATGCCACAAGGTAGGCACCTCACCTCCCTCTTTCCCTGTCTTCCTGTTTCCAAATCTACCTCCTAATGAATGAGTCCCACATCAGAAGTGACTTCCTCCTCCGCTAGGGTGCTGTACCTTCCACCTTGTGGTCTCCTCTATGGAGGACCTCCACATCCTCCCTGGCCACTATTGTGGGTGCCTCCTCTTTGTAGTCCTATCCTGCCAGAGCAGCAAATGAGTTTCATAATGGCCCAGGCTGAGGAAAGTGCCCCTGACCCGACAAACCCATCCTCTTGGAATCCACTGCAGTCCAGCTGGTCGTCCTTCTCCAAAGCAACCTCAGAACCAATTCTGGTATACTCAGTGGCCCCTGGGTAGGCTTTCTGGAAGGGCCTCTTCCCTCACCCAGGTAAGAAGCACAGTAACACCAACAGCCCTGCTATGGCATTTCTGTCCTCCGGATACAGTCACCACACCCCAAGGCTCTCCTGTATTGGTTATCTTTGCATTGCAGATCATATCATCAGTGTTTTAATAGCTTCATGGTCCATGCTAGTTACACTTCACAGTCACTCACCAAGGTGGAAATCTCTTCCAAAAATTGGCTCTCTCGGAAGGTAAACAAGATGTTTCCCTCCAAGAAGTTCAATGACATTTTTGATGACATCATTGACTAGAATGCGAGTCTCCCCTGCAGAAAAGGGTGCAGATGGACCCTTCTTACTACCTCTTTCTCCAAAAGCCATCTCAGGAAATAAGAGATGTTAAAGCAATAGAAACATCAGTGGCTCAGTAGGCCTCTAAGGCCAGAAGTTTGGATGGCTGTGGGTTATAGACCCACACCAGGCAATTGGGGTAAAATTCCAATACTGACACTGTAGTACAGCAATGGGGGAACACTCTGGATGTGTCATCCTTTGGATGAGATGTTAAACCAGGGTCAGGTCTGCCTGTTCTTGTAGTTGTTCAGGTGAATGTTATAGATTCTATGGCACTTCTCAAAAACGATAGGAAATGTCCCCATTATCCTGGCCAGATTTCCCCATTCACTAAACATACCACCAACTACTTAATCTGGTTCAGTTTCAATTGGTTACCATCTGTACATGCCCTCATACAAAACGAGGGTGAAAATAGGCAGAATGCCTGCTGGTGCAGTGGTAGCGCTACTGCTTGTGATACTAGCAATCCGGGTTCAGTAGATAGCTCAGGTCTCTAGAGGGCCAGCTGGGGGAGAAGGACTGAGCACCAGATGGGCTGCTCTCCTTCTCTGGAGAGGTGGGCTGCAGTCCTCGGTGCGATGCCGCCACCTGGGTGACCACAGGTGGAGGTGCAGCAGGGGGCGCAGAGTACAAGGGAGGGGTAGGTGTCAGCCAAGGACCTGAGTGAAGGCATGTCTCAGCGTACCTCCATCTCATTGGCCCTCCCTGAGTGCCAACGTCCATATGGGGTGGGCAAGAAAACCAGAAGATGCCCCACGTCTGGGCCAGGTGATCGGCTCCCCCACTGGTGACCATGGGACAGCTTCAGATGCACGTTCCCCTGAGGACACAGGGGAGAAGAGGGAGACTCCTCTGCCCCACCTGGGGGGGTCATCCGGGGTTAATCGGCAATTAATGGAATGGGGGCACTAATTGGAAGCATGCTCCCTGGTCCCAGTGGTGCAGCCTATAAGGTGCACTAGGAGACCCTGAGAGAGGGTCAAGACATGGCGAGGAAGGGGACGTTAAAAGAAAGTGAAAAAAAAAAAATAGACAGAATTGCCTAGCTTTCCTTTCCTGGTCAGCACAAAAATAAATAAAGAAATATCTGTGAAGTGAAAAAAGTGTAAACAAGTAGTTATCTCTCCTTCCCCTCTCCCAAACTTTCACTTTCTTAAATGGGAAAGTAAGCCATGGAATAATATGCCAGAACAACTAAATTGTAATCTGCTGATTAGCTCCAATTCTGCGATTTACATTGTATACTATTGAATATCATTGAAATATGCTTCTGGTGTTTTCTACATTACCTCATGGAAAATGTGTAGCTGAATACTAATCCAATAACCTGTGGAACAGAATTCCGTAGACAGCAATGGGAATTTGGGTATGGTTTCAAATAAGAATACTGGCCCTCAAAGACACCTTTTTGGACCCCCCTTGTAGTTGTTTCATGGTCATTAGGAAACAAGTGTGTGTGTTCTGAGTTAAATTCACCCACTTATTCCTTGTAAATTGTATGTTATGCTCCTGGAACGATCACCTACAGAATAATGCAAATCCACAGAATATGGTTCCTGATTGCACTTTTTTTGTATTCTCTTTTTTTAATTTTCAGAAAGGAAAATTAGACAGAGAACAGCATATAACACATCAGACCATAATACCATAGTACCATAGTCCACAGAGATCAATAAAATAACTTCAGCACTTTTAATGAAATGGGTACTGAAAATCCTGTATTTTGATTGGTTGCTGGCCATGCATTAGAAGGGATCGGCAGCCCGTTGCCGCACTGAGGAGGCTCCCTCCAGAGCCAGAAGAACTGGCGGCTGGGCTACTTAAGCACAGGCCCAGCTGCACACAAGAAATCACTGCCTGCTGGAGTTGGCTGCATCGGTGGCGGGAGAGGATCAGCGGCTGCATCTGTGTTTTTTTTTGTCCCGGCTACCCACCCTGCTCCATCTCCAAAATTAAATCCACGATCAAGCCACTCCCAAGACCAGCAAATCATGAGGTGGCAGGAGGTGGGGAAGTCTGAGGAGGAGACCCTTAGAGGAATCCTTACCGAGAGCAGTGCCCAGCCACGGCAGGGGGTCCACTGTTCTTAAAAGGTACTGTTTCTGTCATGCCACCATGGTACTGTAACCATGAGCACTGCCACCAAAAAAGGTTGACTTTCACTGACCAAAGTACTGTACTGTAGCACTGGGAAAAGCAGTATTGTCTATTTCTGGGGACAAACAGTAATATCCTGTGGCTTTTAGTTATCAGCTGCACAGAACAGTTTCTATTCATTTTTATGTTTGCTTGCACGCATGTGCAAGAAACATAGTGCCATCATCCAAGTTTTCGGAGGTGTGTCACCCCCTCTCCCAATTCAGTCAGTGTGTTGGCAGGTGCAGCCCCTGTCCGCCAATGCATGCTGGAGCTGTCTATGACAAGCTCCAAAATGCAGTGGCATACAGTTGAAAGGGGGAGCTATGCTTCAGTGAGCAGCGATAAGATATCGCCTGTTCTGCGCAGCTCCCCTATATATATACACACACACACACACACACACACACACACACACACGCACGCGCATATTGCGTGCCCCCCGTGCACACGATAGCCGAGGGGGTTCCAATCCCCCGTCAAGCTATGCTGCGCTCCTCCCCCCAAAGCCTTCCACATGCCACGCTGGGTGCCCACCCCAGTGTGGCAACCTCATAGAATAGCCGACGGGGTGCCCAATCTCCGCCAGCTCCACTGTCCTCACCTCCTCCCCGAGTACTGGGTGCCATGCTGGGAGCCCACCCCAGCGTGGCAACTGATCATATGGCCGACGGGTGCCCAATCCCCGCCGGCTCCACAGCCCCCCAGCCGTCCTTGTGCCATGCTGAGAGCCCACCCCAGCATGGCAACGTCCCGCATCATCTTTTTTTTAATCCTGAAAAGAAAAACGGTCCCACGCAGTCTTCCTGCCCTCCCCCACAACCCGCACTCACCCACTGCGCACTCAAGCCTCCCACACACCTCCACCCCATACTTACCTCCGGAGCTTGGTGCGACGATCTGTGGTGGACTGGGAACACGCCTGCACTCTTCAAAGCCACCGCGAACTGAGGAAATGCCGTTAAGCTGTATAATGGGATAGATAGGGTTTTTTCAACTTTGTTGCATATCTCAGGCATTTTTTGGAATTTTTGCACCAAATTTTCAACATTGGGTTTTTGGGACCCCTCCTCTTGAATTCTTGCACTGTCATGGCGTTACTTGGGACCGAAGGGTGATTTCGCAGCCACTGTGCGAAATCACCTTTCTGGAACAGTTAATGAAACGACACTGCCAGTGTTCATAAGGTGGGCTCTCAAGAAGCCAATTTTGAAAATTTGGTGGAAAAATTCCCAAAAATGACTGTTTTACATGCATGCGTTGCGCAGTTCCTACGCAGGCTCGTAAGTTCGCGAATTTTCAATATTTTCACTTCAGATTTTCAACATTGCCATTTTACCACACCTTCTTATGAGTAGTATAGCTGTCATTTTTTCACATTCACTCCAAAACGGTTTCCGCTCTGGCTGAAGCGACAATGGCGCAGTCGGTAAAGCGTAAATCAATGTACGGGACAAATTAAGAAAATCACAGTGACACTGTTCATGAGCAGAGGTCTTAAAATGGCTATGTTGAAAATTTGTGAAAAAATTCCTAAATGACTGTTTTACGAGTGTGCGTTGTGCAGTTCCTACGCACGCTCGTAAGTTCGTGAATTTTCAATATTTTCACTCCAGATTTTCAACATTGCCATTTTACCACACCTTCTTATGAGCAGTACAGCTGTCATTTTTCATATCTCACTCAAAACGTGTTTCTCATTACGTAGCGCACAATGGCGCAGTCGGTGTGCGAAATCAATGTACGGGACAAATTAAGAAAATCACAGTGACACTGTTCATGAGCAGATGTCTTAAAATGGCTATGTTGAAAATTTGGTGAAAAATTCCTAAAATGACTGTTTTAATGAAGTGTATGTTATGCAGTTCCTATGCATGCTCGTAAGTTTGCGAGTTTAATATTTTCACCAGATTTTCAACATTGCCATTTTATTATACTTCCATGAACAGTACAGCTGCTATTTTACATATGTCGCCTAAAATGTGTTTTCATTACGCAGCGCATAATGGTGCTGTTGTGCGCGAAGCAATGTTTAGGACAGATTAAGAAAATCACAGTTACATTGTACATGAGCAGAGGTCTAAAATGGCTATGTTGAAAATTTGGTGACAAAAGTCCATAAATGACTGTGTTACGAGTGAGCATTGGCGCAGTTTCCACGCACTGTAAGTTCATGACTTTGTAATATTTTCAGTCCAGATTTTCACCAGTGGCATTTTTCCACACTTCCTTATGAACAGTACAGCTGTCATTTTTCACAACATGACTGAAGTGTGTTTTCACACTTTCAGTGCAGAAATGCATGGTCACTGTGGAAATCATTGTTCAGGACAGATAAAGAAAATCACAGTGACACTGTTCATGATCGGAGGCACCAAAATGCCTGAGTTGACAATCTGTGTAAAAATCCCTCAACCTAATTATATTACTGGTGTGCTGCACAGTTTCTGTGTACGCCGTGACTTCACCATTTTTTAATATTTTACTGCAGATTTGCAACATTGCCATTTTACACCTCCCCATGAACAGTACAGCTGTCATTTTACATCCTGTTCTGGAATGTTTTGCACCTGTGGTGCTAAATGCCATAGTCGCTGTGCATAAGCAGCTTTCAGCTAACAAACTGATATTCCCCCTGTTCATGAGGTGGGGTCACAAAAAAAACATGTTGAAAATTTGGAGTGAAAATACCAATGAATGCCTGAGGTGTTAGGGTTAACAACCATAACGCCCAACCCTGTAGAGAATGACAGGCATCAGGGGTGTGACTTGGGATTCTTGCCTGTAATGGTCATACCATTCCACACCCTGCAGCCAGTGAGAGGCATCGACGTATGCCTTGGACTCTTCAGCCCCAAAGTTCACCCCATTCTCCTATATCGCACCCATCTCAGCATATTTCCTAATGGAATGGGGAGCGCATGGGCCAAAGACCCCAAGGAACACGACACTTGTCAGTGTCTGCAGGGTGGGGTGTGGTGAAATGGCGTGGCCGTTATGCCTGACGACCCAAAGCCACACCCCAATGCCTGTCACTCTCTGCAGGGTGGTGGTGGGGTTGGCTTCAGTTCAGTACTTCACTGCCATTCCTATTATGCGGCTCTGTAACTTCTACACTACCACTGCCAATGCCTGCAAGCAAACATTCGGCATTGACAAATGCTTGTTCATCTGGTTAGTAGCAGTATTGTCTGTATTTTTGTGTACTGGAGAGTATTGTTACCTCAGCAGGCGTGCACACTCTGTTTGTTTGTTGTTGAGTCTTCCTGCTGGATCTGAGAGGGGTTCAACTACAATAGCTAACTCTAGCAAGAAAGCTCACTATATTTTTGATAATTGTGTACTGGGGATTATCGATTGGCCACACATTATGATTGGGGACCTAAGGACTACTGAATACTGGTGTGTTCATTACCATCTACCGTAAGGTTAGAAGAAGATGGAGAGAGGAGGTTACTGCAGGCAGAGAGGGATGGGGATCAGGGCAGAGTGAGGCCAGAGGAAGCTGGTGGGGTGCAATACCTGCGGGGCAGCAGTTTTCATAAGTACGCTCTGGAGAATTGGGGTTTGTTCAGTATGCAGGGGACTAGGACAGTTGGATTCACAACTACATTCCCTGAGGTGTGAGATTGCAAGACTATTCACGAGTGAGAGGGCAGGTCACAGTGCTGGCTTTGTGGACTCAAGTTTTTAGATCGGCACACATTCAGAAGTGGTGGGATGAGGGAAACCGCTGGAATCATAAGGGGAGAGGGAGAAAAGCAACTTCAGGGTGGGTGCCTCCCAGGCACCCTGGGAGGTGCTGGATGGCAGAAGGTCAGTGGGCAGTGGAAAGGGGGTGGAGAACCTGATGGGAGAAGGATGCCCACCCAGTACAGGGGTCTGCTACTGCAGGAGGGATCAGCATGTCAAACAGGTTTGAGATTGTCATGTGGTTGGATGAGCAGATTGGGTTGGAGGACAGGGGGATAGTTGGAGGGGGAGGTTGGGGGGTGGTGAGTAGGAAGGAGGTTCAAGGGAGTGAGATGGGGAGGAGGAGGAGGCAGGTGGGAGTTGGTAGTGGTCGTAATCTGTGGGCTAGTTCGGGAGTGGGGATCGTGGATGGGCAGCTCAAGGTGGGGGAGGAGAGAGGGGAAAGGCATGGGAAGTTCTGCTGGTGGGTTTGCATGAGAGGGGAGAATGTACTGAAGGGGCTTTAGGGGGCAGATACAGCAGCATGGTAGAAGGGGAGCCTCCACAGTCTACTGAGGCGGGACTGGTAGATGATACTGTAAGTGTGGACAAAAGGGTGACAGGGCTAGTTCCCACTCAGGAATCTAGGTAGAATGGAATGGTAGGAGACGGTGTAAGTGTGGACAAGTGGGGGTCCGGGTTAGTTCTTGCACAGGAACCTGAGCAGAATGGATTGACTCGAGCTCTGGTTCATGAGGTGACAGAGGTGGTGAGAGATGAAGCTGGTGGACAGAACAAGGATACTGGGGATTCTGATTCTGTAGTTGATGATGGGGTTCAGGGAACGTCCAGGGTCACAAAGAAGGTGAGTCCAAATGGGAAAGGGGGGGGGATTGAGGCTATCAGGAAAATCACTGGCAGGGGACAGGCACATTGAAGGGCAGAGGATAGGAGAGCAAGGGGCAGGGCAAAAAGGCCATGTTTAATACCAACAGGGATGGTGCGTGAGGAGATGCAGTGGTTGAGGAGGGGGGGCTCAAGGCATGAAATAAGGAGGCGTGGTAGGGAGGGACAGGAGGGTAAAACAGATGCCAGCAACCTGGGGAAGGAAACTTTCAGGCAGGTAAACCAGAAGGAAAAAGGGGACAAGGTACTACTGATCAGAGACTTGATCATAAGGGATATCAAGTGGGGGGGTGCAGAAACAGTGCAGTGTGGGTGGAGTGCCTTCCTGGCATGACGGCGCTGGAGGTAATCCATCACATTCCCTCATGGGGTAGGGAACAGGATGAGAAATCACATCTAGTGTTCCATCTGGGGACAAATGATCTGGAAGGAAATAGTCTCCTGGGGTGTAGGTGAGATTTAGGGCACTAGCTAGGTTTTGCAGTGATCTCTGCTTCAAATCCCTAGCCTTCTTAGAGGTGTTGCCAGTGCCCAGGGCCAGTACAGAGACAGAGAGAAGAATGGATAAGGGAATTCAATAACTTGTTGGTAAGGTGGTGTAAGCAGATAGGGTATGGGCTGGTAGAGGACTGGGGCAATGCGGATGATGAGAGTCTCTTTGTCCTGAAAGGCTGACCTTAACAGAGAAGGTGCAGCTGTACTAAAATGTAGGCTGGGGAGTTCTTTGAAAAAGCATATGATTTAAACTAAACAAGGGGGCTGGGAGTAAACCACACCTAACTTACGCTGAGAAGGGGGCTCTAAGCCCACCTCCAGGGAAGGGATGAAGCGTTAGGTTCTGGCATGCCCTTAGGGAGGGGAGGGGAGGGAAAGGGAAGGGAAGGAGAACTATGGTGAAGGGGTTTAGTGGTTAACATGAGGAGCATAGCAAATTAGATGAAGGAGCTGGTAGCCATCACTGTGCATGAAGGACTGGACATAATTGCAATCACGGAAACATAGTGGAGAGACTATCACTTGGGAGGTGGCTATATCTGGCTACAGATTGTTCAGGAAGGACAGGAGAGACAAGAAAGGGGGGGTGACACTATACATCGGGGAGGGCATAAAGGTTACAAAGGGGCAGGAGGGGGATGGGGAAACTGAACTACTCTGGGTAACACTGAGCAGAAGGACTGGGGAATCCTTGAGACTAAGGGTAGTCAACAGATCACCGAAGCAAAGGGAAGAGCAGATGTCACTGGTGAGCGCGAGGATAACACTCATGGGGAATATGCTTCTGATGGGGGACCTGAGCTTTCCAGACATAGACTTGTCCATCCGAGAGGCGGCTTCAGCCAGAAGCAGGGGGATTCTGGAGACACTACAGGGAGTGTTCCTGCAGCAGCTGGTCAAAGAGCCAACTAGGGGAAACAACCTACTGGATGTGGTCTTAATGAATGGGGATAGTGTAGAGGAGGTGGAGGGGGAGGAGAGGCTAGGAAACAGTGACCATAGGACCATCAGTTTTAAGGTGAGAGCAGGGCAGGAGGTGCACTGAACAAATACAACAGTGCTGGACTTCAGGTGTGCAGATTTCAACATGATGAAAAGGATAGTAAGGGAGGAGATGGAGGGTATGGAAAAGATGAACAATGTGGATGAGTTATGGGGAGTGATGAGGGACTGGGTGAGGGAGGCCATGCATATGTTTATTAGGAAGGTTAGGAAGGGTACAAGATTCAGGAGGTCACTCTGGTTCACTAGGAAAGTCGTGAGAATGGTTGGGGGCAGGAGGAGGGCTTTCCAGAAATACAAGAGAACACAAAAGGAAGGGGACGAAGAAGCTTTTAGGGAAATGAGGAGTCTAACAGGGAAGGTAATAAGGAGGGCGAAGGCCAACACAGAGGAAAGAATAGGAAAACAGGCCAAGAGAGGGGACAAAACATCCTTTAGATATGAGGGAGAAAGGAGGAAGACTGGACAGTGGTTTGCAGGGCTGTGGGATGAGTGTGGGAAGCCACTGGAAGAGTATGGAGAGAAAGCAGAACTAAATAAGTACTTTTGTTTGGTATTTATGATAGAGAAAGAAGGCAGGAGGCCTGAGTTGAGGAGGGGGGCATAGGGCTGAACATGAGTCCTTTCAGTGCAGAGAGATACAGGAGGAACTTGGTAAGTTGAAGGTGGATAAGGTCATGGGACCGGATGTGTTACATTCGATAGTGATCCAGGAACTGAGAGAGGAACTGGCTGCCCCATTGATGAGACTGTTCAACCTGTCTCTGGATTATGGAAAGGTGCCAGAGGACTGGAAGGAGGTTACCATGGTACTAATACACAAGGGGGGCAGGGGTTTGAGGGAGAACTACCACATGGTCAGTTTCACCACAGTGGTTGGGAAGGTCATGGAGGCACTCATCAGGGAGAGGGTGATGGACTACCTGGAGGAAAATGGGCTGATGGACAACAGACAGCACGGGTTCACAAAAGGGAGGTCATGCCAGACCAATTTGGTTGAGTTCTTTGATATGGTGACGCAGAAAATTGACCGGAGGGGTGGTGGACATGGTCTATCTGGACTTCAGCAAGGCTTTTGACACCATACCCCACAGAAGACTGGTCAACAAGCTGGACAGTATGGGAGTGGGGAACAAAATAGATGGTTGGAAAAACTGGTTGATGGACGGAAGCCAGAGGGTCGTAGTGAATGGGGTGCACTCCAGGACAGGAAGGATGATGAACAGTGTCCCCCAAGGGTCAGTCTTGGGACCACTCCTTTTCAATATCTACATCAATAATATAGTGGTAGGACTGAAGGGAAGATGGCCCTCTTTGCAGATGAAATGAAAATCTGTAATAGGGTTGACTCTGCAGAGGGGGTTGAGGACATGAGGCAGGACCTGATGGCACTGGAAGGGTGGTCAGAGACCTGGCAACTTAAATTCAATATCAAAAAGTGTGCAGTCATGCACCTGGGGCACAGGAACCCGAAGGCAGAGTACACACTTGGGGTGGGGGGGAGTCAGGGTTACGGAGCAGGGAAGAGATCTGGGGATGATAGTGTCTAGTAAACTCAAGGTGGGAAATCCATGCACCAGGGCAGTGGGGAGGGATTACAGGATGCTGGCATGTATAGGCAGGGGAATCACTAGCAGAAGGAGAGAGAATGGTCCCTGATGCCCTGTATCAAGCCATGTAAGACCGCAGACCTCAGCCATGGAAAGTCCACCCTGGAGGCCATACCTAAGTATATACATAGATATTTATTTTATTTATTTATTTTTGTTTACCAGGTAAGTGCAATAGACACAAAAGTGACTATTTTCAGGCATGACCCAGGAGGCTAACAACACAGAGAGATACAATTACAAAGCATAACAGTGTCAGGAGATATACAATACAATACATCACACCGAAATTGAAACAATGGCTGACAGGTACTGGTACATAGCATATGTTGGTAACCATACAAATAGAGATACGTGTCATATGAAGACTAATGTAATAATATCACAATGTTTGATACATGCAAGTAGCAAATATAACAACAGGGTAAGGTTACATTCAACTGAGAACTGAAAAGGATGTTAATATTAGGATGAGGGAGAGGTAAGGAGGCTGAAAATGATAAGGGTCATAGATAGCAGGCAGTTAGGACAGGGGAGTCAGGATCTATGTAGGGTCTGAAGCAGGTACAATTTGAGCAAGCGATGAAGAGGGAGCTGTGTGCTTCTTCTTAAAGGTGGTATGATCAGGCAAGGCGACATCTAGGGCAAGGAATTCAGTAGAGGGGCTCTGAAGTAGAAGGCAGATTTCCTTTGTTTGTTCTACATCTGGGATGCAGAGCAAGGAAAAGTCAGTTGATCAGAGACTGTAGGATACGTTCTGAGGGGTTAGCAGGGAGGCTAGATAGGTGGGCAAACTTGATCGCAGTACACTATCCAAAAGGTTCCCAAGGGATAGGAGATGGTGTGCCATTGGGGATGGCCATTTTAGGTCAGAGTACAGCAGGCAGTGATGCTTTAATCTAGAGGATGCGGAGGTGTAATGGCATATGTTGTTATAGGCTGTGTCCCATCTTAGCTTTAGACGCATTAGTATAGATTGCAGAACCAAAAGAAAGTGAGGGAAGCAGGATTCCTTGAGCAATGGCTGTTCTAGCGGTGGGGGTAAGAATATGGCTAGTTTTGTAGGCTAAGCCGAGATTTACGTTTACTGCCTTACTAATAGAGGTAACGTGAGCGTCAAAGGTGAGGGTTTCATCAAGTAAGACACCTAGATATTTAAAGGAGGTTTCCATCTCCAATAGGGAACCATCAACCCAAGTGACCTGGAAAAATTTTACGCACAGTTTTAATTTTATAGGGGAACCAAAGAGCATGGCTTTTGGTCTTCCAATGTTGACAATGAGCTTATTTTTGAGATTCAGGATTGAATATTTTGCAGATCCGTGAGAGAAGCTTATGATTAATAGAGTGAACATTGTCTGAGCTAGTGTAGAGTATGAGGTCATCAGCATATAGCAATGATGAGCAGAGAGAAATGCTATGAGGAATGTTGTTGATGAAAATCGAGAAGAGGAGGGGCCGAGGATAGATCCTTGAGGAACATCAACATTGATAGCTGCTTTATCTGAGGTGGCCGAGTTGAATTTCACAGTTTGGTATCTGCATGAGAGATAGCTATGGAACCAGTTCACAACTCCAGTTGAGAAACCTAGGGAGTGGAGGTTGGTAAGCAGAAGAGGGTGGTCAACAAGATCAAAAGCTTTCGTCAGATCAATAAATACTGCACCGGTTTGTTGACCCTGATCCATGGCCTCAATAGCGTCATTTGTCAGCTGAAGTAGGGCAGTTTGAGTACTATGGCCTTTTCTAAACCCATGTTGATTTGAGTGGAGAAGGTTATACTTAGTAAGGTGTTCAGAGATCTGTACTGAGATGAGCTTCTCTAGGATATTATTTAATATTGACAGAATAGCTATTGGTCTGTAGTTGGCTATATCTTTTTTGTCACCTTTTTTGAACACTGGCGTGACTTTAGCCAGTTTCCATACCTCAGGTACTATGCCTTCACTTAGTGACAAGTTTAGTATACTGGACAGAGGTCCTGTGATGAAAGGAGATGCAAGCTTTAAGAGCTTAGGTTCGAGGCAGTCTGATCCAACAGCGGTACTGTCTGATATGGAGTTTAGATGTTTAAGGACATCGTTCTTCGATATAGTTTTAAAATAGAAGGTAGGCATCATTGGGATGTCATTTGGGTTGGGGAAACCAGGTAATAAGTTATTCAAAGAGAAGGGATTTGTATAGCTCGAGAGGTCGGAGAAGTGAGAATTAAAAGCATTGGCAATTGAGCCAGGGTCATTATAGTGGACACCATTCAGTATCATATCATTATTTAGCCGGGTTTGCTTAGAGCCGAGAAGGTCTTGACATGAGACCAAACTTTTGGGTCACCGCAGCATCCGAGCAGAAGGCCCTTACAGTATTGGCTTTTACAAGTCTTATTTGTGTTTTGCATTAGATCGCCGTTCTTTATAGTTATTAAAGTCTGCAGAGAGACCGGATATTTTAAACTTTTCTCAGCCTTTGTCCCTGTTTTTGAGGGCTGTAAGGAGGTCTTTGTGCAGCCATCTGGTTTGTTTACTGCAAACAAGCCGAGTGACAACTGGGATGTGTTTATCTTGCAGGGTACAAACCTGCTCGGAAAGGCATGAAGGGCAGCATCAGTACTTGTAGATTGGAAGACAGGGGACCAATCAATGTGAGACACATCATATAGGAAATGAGCCTGATTTAAGTTTGCATAGTTTCTGAAGCTTATATAGTTATGGGGGTGACGTGGGGTAATGGATGTCCTCCATATGCAGAAAATGGGGGAGTGATCACTAATATTATCCGGCAGCGTACCTGTTTTTATAATTCTGTCCACGCGATTTGTTAGGACCCAGTCAATAAGGGCGCTGGTGTCAGTGTTGACTGATAATCTTGTATACTTAGTAATGATTTGGTGCAGGTTGTAGCTTTGAACCAGGGATAGAAGGGCTCTGAGATTTTCCTATCCAATTTAAATTTATGTCACCAAGAATGATGAGTTCATTTTTCCTGGCATAAGCAGCCGTATGATCGAGCAAATCCGCTAGGCTTTTTATTCCACTATTGGGTGGATTGTAGGCACATACAATATGGAGTTTTTTGTCTCCCAACCTGAGTATGGCATGGATGTGTTCGCACAAGGAGTGATTTTTGTCAGTTGATAAGGTCATGTTTATATTGTTTTTGTAATAGATTGTGACACCCCCTCCTCATTTAGGAGATGGTCTGTCACACCTGAGAAGGTTGTAGTTTGGAAGCAGGCAACATGTATCTGGGATAGAGGGTTTTAACCATGTCTCAGATAGACAGAGCACATCAGGATGGTGGTTAACCATCCAGGCTTCCAGGTCTGCGTAATTTCGGAGAAGACATCTGATATTTAGGTGGACTATGTGAAGTCCTTTCATATCATAACCAGAGCAGTTAGAGGAGGGTGTACCTGGTGTAGGACCAGGGTTCAGCTCAATATCCCCGGACAGCATAAGAGCCAGCAGTGTGAAATACTTTAGCTTATGCCGGACAAACATGTGGCTAGCACGATAGTAAGTACGCCATCGTTTTGAAGTGAATGCTGTGGCACGGTATATGAGTAGTTTAGGGAGAAGGGCAGAGGTCGTATCAAAGTGACATTCAGTTAGTATTAGCATGTTAGAGTATTTAAAATCATTAAGATTCATGTTACTGTTTTGGATAAGATTCTTGCAATTGGACACATTAGGTATACTTAATAGCGCCAGAGACAGGAGGAGAGAGGTCCCAATTAGGGGTAACCAGATCATTCTGCACAACTTAGAAATAAGCATGTTTGATAGGCTAATAGCAGGGATTGAGGGATGACCGAGAAGGGCAGTTCAATTCACTAGGATTATAGGTGTAGAAGGAACAGCTATAAAAAGCAGTAACTTGTCTCCTAGATTAAGCATCCTGAGATTAACAGGATATATAAGACAGCAATTGTCATGATAGTGATTAGAACTGCAATCAGGGGAGCAATTGCAGAGGTAGTGAATTGAACTGCAGTCAGGGAAACAACAAGATGGGAAGAAGGTTGCACTAAGATTGGGAATACTAACAGGCCGGTTTTGATTTTGTGGGGAGAGAGAAGTAGTAGCTACAACCTTAAAAGGCTTATGGGTGTAGAAGAATAAGGGCAGATTAGGCTTAAAGGAAAAAGAAATAAAATGACAACACAAGTGAAATAGCAATATCGTTTGGATTGAGGAGAGTTGGAAAAAGATTAATGGAAGCGCCCCTAGTGGCTCATTTGTATAACGAGCCAATGGAAAAGTGGGGAGATAGAATAAATTCCTGATTGGTCAAGGTACTCTATAAGAGTAAAATGTCGAGATAGGGCGGTGGGGAGCGCCGAAGGCGTCAGGAGCAAGCACCTCCACGAGCAGAAAGAGCGAGCTGGACCGGGCGGCTGAGCCCCGCAGCAAACACCAGGGAGTCAGTGAGTCCAAGGTGGGAGAGCCCGGAATTAATTCTTTTACTTGTTATTTTTACTTGCTGGTGGTACAACCAGTAGCTGAGAAGACCGCATGCAGATATAAAGCTAGGGCTCCGAGAAATGGCGCCAAGTTCAAAATCGCAGGTAAGAGAGGACTCGCAGGGTAGAGGTGAAACGGGTAACAAACGTCTCATTTCCTTAGTGTACCTTGGCAGTTTTCGGAGGACGACTTGGGAGCAGCTCCAGTGGGCAGAAGCCCAGGGCGACTGGGGTGGCTGGTGCTAGAAGAAATAAAGATGTAAAAGGATTAGTAGGAGGGAGGGGACAGTGGGCAAAGAAAAACTTGATGAACAGTTTTGATTTACTGTGGAGGAACAAAAGAGGGATTCAGAGCAGAGTTCACGTTGCCAAAGCTACTGTGGGTTGCAGAGAAGGGGGAAGGGGATACAGCAGAGGGAGGGAGAGACAAGCGCAGGAATCAGAGTAGTTTAGGAAGGGGGGATAGATAAATTTACAGGGAAATGTATAGGACAGCAGGTGGGAGAAACAGAAGGCACACAGCATGAAATCTTAGGCAACTACAGTTGCAGGTTTATCTTAGTGAAAATAAATGCAAGCAATTATCACAATACAGGAGGATTACAACCCTGAAACTTAGTGTTAAGCAATTCAGCTCAAGCAAAAGGTTATGGCTACCAAGCAATGCAGCAGGTACTGCCTCAGGCCCTTTAGATGCACTGCACAGTGCAGTTGAAATTCTATGCAGGCTACCGTTCTGGCACCTCCGCGAGCAGAGAGAGCGAGCGCCTGGACCAGTGGGCTAAGCCCCGTGGCAAACACCAGGGAGTCAGTGAGTCCGAGGTGGGAGAGCCCTGAATTAATTCTTTTACTTGTTATTTTTACTTGCTGGTGGTACGACCAGTAGCTGAGAAGACTGC
Source organism: Neoceratodus forsteri (assembly GCA_016271365.2). Taxonomy (NCBI): domain Eukaryota; kingdom Metazoa; phylum Chordata; order Ceratodontiformes; family Ceratodontidae; genus Neoceratodus; species Neoceratodus forsteri. The sequence goes on along the minus strand of CM028133.1, from coordinate 941,037,962 downwards.
ACACAGATATAAAGCTAGGGCTCCGAGAAATGGCACCAAGTTCAAAATCGCAGGTAAGAGAGGACTCACAGGGTAGAGGTGAAACGGGTAACAAACATCTCGTTTCCTTAGCGTACCTTGGCAGTTTTCAGTGGACGACTTGGGAGCAGCTCCAGTGGGCAGAAGCCCAGGGCGACTGGGGTGGCTGGTGCTAGAAGAAATAAAGATGTAAAAGGATTAGTAGGAGGGAGGGGACAGTGGACAAAGAAAAACCTGATGAACAGTTTTGATTTGCAGTGGAGGAACAAAAGAGGGATTCAGAGCAGAGTTCACGTTGCCAAAGCTACTGTGGGTTGCAGAGAAGGGGAGGGGGATACAGCAGAGGGAGGGAGGGAGAGACAAGCGCAGGAATCAGAGTAGTTTAGGAAGGGGGGAATAGATCAATTTACAAGGAAATGTATAGGACAGCAGGTGGGAGAAACAGAAGGTAAACAGCATGAAATCTTAGGCAACTACAGTTACAGGTCTATCTTAGTGAAAATAAATGTAAGCAATTATCACAATACAGGAGGATTACAACCCTGAAACTTAATGTTAAGCAATTCGGCTCAAGCAAAAGGTTATGGCTACCAAGCAATGCAGCAGGTACTGCCTCAGGCCCTTTAGATGCACTGCACAGTGCAGTTGAAATTCTATGCAGGCTACCGCTCTGGCACCTCCGTGAGCAGAGAGAGCGTGCGCCTGGACCGGCGGGCTGAGCCTGCAGCAAACACCGGGGAGTCAGTGAGTCCGAGGTGGGAGAGCCCTGAATTAATTCTTTTACTTGTTATTTTTACTTGCTGGCAGTACAACCAGTAGCTGAGAAGACCGCACACAGATATAAAGTTAGGGCTCCGAGAAATGGTGCCAAGTTCAAAATCATAGGTAAGAGAGGACTTGCAGGGTAGAGGTGAAACGGGTAACAAATGTCTCGTTTCCTTAGTGTACCTTGGCAGTTTTCGGCGGATGACTTGGGAGCAGCTACAGTGGGCAGAAGCCCAGGGTGACTGGGTTGGCTGGTACTTGGCAGTTTTCAGCGGATGACTTGGGATTGAAAGGGTTCTAAGAAAAGTGACCAATATGTTTCAGGGGATGAAGGCCAAACTGTATGAACAGACGTGTAGGGAACTGGGACTCTACACATTGAAGACTAGAAGGGAGAGAGGGGACATGATAGAGACCCTTAAATACGTCAAAGGGACAAGCAGAGTGGGCTCAAGTCATTTATTTCACATGAAAGAAGGCACCAAAACAAGGGGGCATGGATTGAGACTGCAGAGAAGAAACTACAGAGGCAATGTGAGAGAATGGTTCTTCACTGAGAGGGTGGTGGGGGCACAGAACAGGCTTCTGAAGGAGGTTGTGGGGTCCAAAACAGTGTTGGGCTTCAAGACAGCATGGGACAGGCAAATGAGGTTACAGGGTGGTTGGATGGGTGCTTGCGGGGGGGGGAGTGAGGGGTAGTGGGAGGGAAAAGGGACAGACTACTGTAGATGGACCAAGAGGTCCTTTTCTGCCATCAAGTTTCTATGAAGTTCAAGTAACCACAGCCACAGTTAAAAAATTCGATATTAAGAAGCAAATGGAATGTTCATTTTTATGTTGGCACACTTGCACAACGAACATCTTGTGGTAGTGGAGATTTGGAGGCGCAGTCACTGTTGGTCGTATGCAGGGCACGCACCAGTAGATGCGTCCCTCATTCCCCAATCAGCCTGCATGCCAGTGCCACAACACCCAGGTGAGCACATCTAGGAAAGGTCCACCGCAATGCGAGCAAAGCTCATCTGCATGATGGACCTTCCTACATGCCTCACTAGCTACAAACATGGTGGCACAGTGGCGGGTAACTGCCGACTCAGGGGTGCCCAACTCTCCAGTCGGCTACTCCTGCTCCCTCATGGCAAAGCGATGGGGAGCCCACTCCCTGTCAGCATAATGTGTCCCCTCCTGTTTTGCTTGCCGAGGTGGTGCCCACTCTCTTAGCTCATGCTCCCCACCCCCGCTGTTGTTTGCCGACGGGGTGCCCAATCACTGTTGGCATCTTTCCTCCCTTCCTGATTTTAATGTGCCGATGGGAGAGCCCACTCCCCACCGGCATGATGTCCCCCCCTTCTTCTGTGCTAAGGGGGTGCCCGATCCCCCTCAGCTAGTGTCCCTCACTCCCTATGTGCTGACGGAGGTGTCCAATCCCCCATCGGCTACTGTACCCCCCAAAAAAAATACTGTAAAAAAAGAATACTGTCCGCAATGTTTTTTTAATATCTGTAAACAGAAAATGGTTCCTCATAGTCTCCCTACCCCACTCCAACCCACTGCGCACTCTGCCTCTTCACACCCCCACCCCATACTTACCTCTGGAGCTCGACACAATGATCTTCGGTGGACCGGGAACATGTCTGCACTCTTCAAAGCCGATCACGAATTGAGGAAATGCTGGTAAGCTGTATAATAGAATAAATATGTTTTTTTCAACTTTGATGCATATCTCAGGCATTTTTTTGGAATTTTTGCACAACATTTTCAACATGGGCTTTTTGGGACCCCTCCTCATGAATTCTGTCACTTTTATGATGATAATCAGTCCCGAAGGTGATTTCACAGTCACTGCGCAGAATCACCTTTCGGGACCGATTAACACAAGGACAGTAGCAGTGTTCATGAGGTGAGCTCTCAAAAGCCAATATTGCAAATTTGGTGGAAAAATCAAAATGGCTGCTTTTATTTAGCGCAGAACAGCGTGCAGTTGCTATGCACGTCAGAATTTTGCAAATTCACAATATTTTCACGCCAGATTTTCAACATTGCCATTTTTTCTACACCTCCTTGTGAACAGTACAGCTGTAATTTTTCACATCCTGGCCAAAATGTGTTTCCGCACTTCCGGCACACAATAGCGCAGTCGCTGTGGGAAATCAGTGTTCTGGGCAGATTAAGAAAATGTCAGTGACACTGTTCATGAGCAGAGGTACTAAAATGCCTATGTTGAAAATTTGGTGATGATACTCCATAAAATGACTGTGTTACAAGTGTGCATTGCACAGTTTGCACACATGCTCATAATGTTGTGCATTTGTAATATTTTCACTCTGGATTTTCACCATTGGCATTTTTCCACACCTCTTGATGAACAGTACAGCTGTCATTTTACATATATTGCCCAAAATGTGTTTTCGCATGACCAACGCAGAATAGCATTGTCGCTATGTGAAATCACTTTTTGGGACAGTTTAAGGAAATGACAGTGACACTGTGCATGAGCATAGGTGCTAAAATGCCTATGTTGAAAATATGGTGCCAAAAGTCCATAAAATGACTGTGTTACAAGTATGCATTGTGCATTTCCCATGCACCCTTGCAACTTTGCAAATTTGCAGTATTTACATGCCACATTTTCAACACTGCCATTTTTTTACACCTCCTTATGAACAGTACAGCTGTCATTTTTCATATCCTGCCCAAAACGTGTTTCCGCACTGCACTACCAAAGCCAATGCCAGCACGACGACATTCAGCACAGACAAATGTTTGTTTGAATTGCCACCATTTTTTTCCATTGTTAGCTCATTTGTTACTCATACTGTCGACCTCAGCACACACTGCAGAACAAAATATTGAAATAAGGGAATAAACTTGGGGGAAGTAGGTCAAATAACAAGCAGACTAAATAGATCATGTATCCCCATCTGCCATCATGTTCTTATGCTCTGGTCATATGAATGAGAATGCAGATAAAAAAACACAGCATGCTGTATGTTTTTATGGCTGTTTTAAAAATATCTTACCAGCAGCCTTCACACCATGCCACACTCATACCTTTCCTCTCATCCGGCCATTGACTCTCTCGGTCTTCTCACACGCTCCACATTTCAAGTTTTAATATGCATTAGAGGTTTAGAGCGGGAGGGCAGTTTATGGATACAGTACACTACAGATGCCCTCGGGGCTGATGTGGTGGGAGTGGGGGTGTGTGGTTTGTCAGGCTTTTCTGTGAGATGTGTTGGTTCCCAGCAGGCTGAGAGTTACTAATGCTGCTAATGTGATGCTCTATGTCTGTGGTACACCTTTCACTTGTGGATCATCATCAGTGCCTAGTGTGGAAGGAGGTACCTTTGCTGGCACCATCAGCATCTGTCAGTATACTTGAATCTTCACAGCAAACCCACACCACCGCATCACAAACACGTGGCTGCACTTCAAGCTGCTGGCTTTCCCCTTGACCACTCATTCACTGCTCTGCTTGGCTGCACTTTTAGTTTTGTCTCTTAGTGCTACATCAGCATTAAGAGGGAGACATTTTCAGGTTGGCGCTGTGATGGGAGTTCTGTTTTTGTATAACATACAATAATACAATGTGTCTCTGACAAGCAAACCCCTATGGAATCCTTCTCTATGAGATCCCTCAAGGCTCCTCTATCTGAAGCCAGGAAACTGATTTTGTTGATAAACACATTTTGGAGGACACTTGGACCAGACATGATTGGAGTTTGTCTGAAAACATTATTATAGGCACGGGATGTCCAGGATATATGGGGATTCATGTACTTTTAACAGTTTGCTGCCTTACAAAACAACAACTCCAGGCTAGTTTTAGCCCCCTAGATGAGGTTTTAAATTTCTGTGACCTAATGTAATGTGTGGAATGATAGCTAAAAAAAAAAAAGTAATGTTTAAAAACAGGCAGTTTGCACTATGTGTGATATGTTAGCATGAGTAAATGAGATCCATGAAGCAGGACAGTGCAGTAGCTGTAACACTTGAACTGTAGGAATTTCTGTATCATGATTTGGTTTATCACCAAGGACCCCAAAAATAAATTTCCAGAGTTTTTCATCCCACTGATTTTAATTGATGAATCATAGAAAGTATTATATCAGGACGACTACTATAGCAAAAACAAAAAACCAAAAAACAAACAAAAAAACACTACAGCTATGGAGGCCACAGTAGGACAAAAGTCCTGAAGTAAAAAAAAAAGCTCATGCAGGTGGCGGAACTATTTCATTGCAGTTAATTTTTTTATTGAGCCATAAACAGATACATCATACATACATAAGATGGGTTTGTTAAGGTGAGACATACAGAATTTTCTGACCGAGATGACAGCCGGGCTGAAAACAAGAGAGCACAGTTACCTACAATCAAACAAGTCATTTATACATGTAAGGAAACTTAGTTATGCAGATATCAACAGCATAGTTGATTGCCTGTTTACATTTATACCATTTAGGTTGTATTATCCATGAGCAAAGAATGGAAAGTCTTATGGAAGATGCCCTCAGTGGGGATAAATTGTGGACAGGTTTATTCAGTTGTCACAGCATGACACAGCACTTTCAATTTAGAAGGCAACCAGACACAGGACAATCAACCCTTCAGGAAGGCTTAGGTAGGTCCTTGCTCTGTGAGGTCCTATGAGATCTTGATCTGTCTTGTAGGAATTGTAGGTATAGTGACCATCTGACCCAGAATTATGAGTGGTGTGGGCATCAAAATGGGACATTCTTGTAAAAGTGGCTAATTTTTCCATAGCCAAAAGCCACTCTTTAAAAGTTGGGATTTCGGTGGATCGCCATTTCCTAAAGATCAACCTTTTGACCTCAACCAAGGCCTGTAGCAATTAAAGCCTCTGTGGGGGTTTCAAGGGAAAAACAATCTCTTCCATACCAAGTAGTAATATGGCAGGGGATAACGGAATACTGAGCAAACAGAAAAAACAATGATTCACACAGGCAATATACTTCAAAGACAAGGTGATTTATTGAACGAACAGCAAACAATTCCCCAGTGCTTCAAGGGCAACAACCCTCTTCATCGGGGGGGGGGTGCGGGGTTGAGTCACATATTCATCAAAGCATTTAAATGCAAAATAAGCCATGACGTGATACAAAGTAACCAATTATAGAAATGGTACAATAAATCCACACCAACAGTGAAATATTAAGTGAGTACAAAATGGTTAAAAACTCCCTTTGTGCAAAATACTCCAGATGCTGCTGACAAACATATAATAAATTAATATATGATAAACCATTACAAATACATCAGAATTCATTTCATTATTATAAATAACTACAGAAATTTAGATTTAAATCTGAACTTCATTTAATAATGGAATGGATGAAAAAATATACACCATAATGTGTCCTTCATCAAAGCTTTTTAATTTTTTAATTCTTTAACTTTCAAAAGCTATAAGCATACTTTCTTCTTATTTAAAGGATCAGCTAATAAGTGATCATATCTTTCTATTAATTTGAAAGAAAAAACTTATCTAGGTGTATATATCCATAACCCTATTAATCAGCCAGACTGAAGTAATGCAGGGGAAGTAGAAAATGTATTGAGTATGCAGGACAGACAGATTAGTGTGAGTAAAGAAACTTATACAGTTCTAAATATTTTTTGATGTTATTTAAGCAATTTTAAAATGCACGTTTAAGATCAAGTTCTTTATACTCTGATAATCAAGACTTCTTGTGAGTATTCACTGAGATCAAACTCCTTGTTTATCTCAATGTCTTCCAGAAGAGACTACTATTTTAACATCCATCACCCCCAGGGGCAGCTTATTCTACGCCATCAAGTTAAAAACAAGTTCAATGTGTTGAAATTGTTAAAAGTGTCTAGAGGTACACACTAAGGTTGAGTTCTTTGTTTAGACCTTGTGGGCACATGGAATTTAGAGAATAAATCCATCTCGATTCTTTTTGGAGCAGGAGTTGCCTCCTGTCTCCATTCCTCAGTAAAGGTTTAACATTGTCAGTTATCATAAATTTCAAGAGCAATGGATTACTATTATGTGGATGATAAAAATGTGTTGCTACTGTGGACTCAAAATTGTTTTTTTTTTTTTTATATTCCTTGAGTGTTCAAAAAACCTTTCTTTGGCATGTTTAATTGTGCGTCCCATATAAAGCAGGTTACATGGGCATTGTGCCACATAAACTATATACTCAGTGGAACAGTTTGCAAAATCTAAAACATCCACGAGCTTCTTTGGTGGGATGATGGAAAACTTTTCCTTGCAGGACATGTTTGCATGCCAAGCAATGTCCGCACTTGAAGCATCCATTAGGTTTTTCTGGGAGCCACATCATTGGCCGAGATTTATTGACAACATACTGTAGTGGCAAGAGGAGATCATGTATCCGATGTTCTTACCCTTATTAAATGTGACTCTGTGATTAGTCATGAAGAGATCTGGAACATTACAATGTTCTAAAAGTTTCCAATTGCCCAACAATATGTTTTTAACCTTTGGTGCAATATGATTATACTCCAAAACAAAAGTAATTTTATTCAGTGCATTAGTCTGTTTTCCCATCAGGGTTAATAATGTACTTCTGACCTGCAATTTTGCTCTGCACAGTGTCTCTTTAAGGTTGGTTTCACTGTAACCTCTGTCATGGAACCTTTTAAGCATGTATTTTGCCTGTTCATTAAACGCCTCATCAAACGAATAGTTTCTCCAAAGATGGAGAAAGTGCCCATACGGAACTGAGGAAATACATAATACTGCAATGTAAGATCTCTGAGCAGCAGGTCACAGTCTTCCTCCAAAAGGGAAGTATGTGGTTGCATTGCCATAAGATGTGCAGCAAGTCAGCCACAGGGGCACCGCATATCCAACAGTTGTCTTGTTGCAGAAGACCCATGCCCTTAATTTGTACTGGAGTGTGGTACAATAAATGTTTTATTTTATTTTGGATGAGAAAGCTGTGTGGATCCCTGCACATCTTGTGAGCAGACACCCAGCATCTACATCACTCATCCTCTGATATGATTACATTTAGCAACCTTTGCCATTTTAGTTTGGTGGGGAGTGAGGTATCTGGGGCTTCTTCTCTCATCATTCTGTATATGCAGCCTACTAAGCCAGCAGGGGATGTTACCCATGATATTAGTAGTTTTGCATTGTGTACCATCCCCTTTGTTTTACAGGTATAGCAGGGACATTTTGCTTTAGACTAAACCTGAAATAAATTTCTTAACTGAAGATACTTCCAGAAGTCATTTTTGGCAGGTTATATTGTGTTTGCAGTGTTAGAAAAGAATCCAAAACCTGCCCCTCAGGAGTTAGCAGATCTTTAATTTTTTCTATATGATTAGCCTGACACTCTTCCCATTAAAAGGGTTGATGGCCTATGCACCAATGGGGATTATTCCAAAAACAGGTATATATCCCCGGGCTAAGACAGGATTTAGGTAATTGCCCACTTTATGCCAGGCATAATGTTCTACCTTTACAGTTGGGCTGGCAGTATAGCCTAGAGGTTAAAGGAAGGGGGTGTGAACGAGCTTGGTACATCCAGCAGACTAGACCTGAATTTGATTCTCACAACCTCCACATGCATACTGTGTGACTCTGAGCAAGTCACTTAACTGCCCAGTGCTCCCAGGTCATCCCTGAAAACAGGCACTTGTGCCTAGTGGGCCTTACCTGGTTACCAAAGACTAAAATAAAAAATAAATAGTTAGCCAGCCTTGACATTTTTTGGGAAGTGGCAGACCAAGGTAAATTGTGGGATGAGCACCTTGTAGAATCCTTGATTCCAAATCTATCCAGGCTGATAAGTTTGGGCTATAGTCATGGAACATTTTGCATGTCCCATCTGTTAGGAAGGCACAAGCATAGAGTTGGAAGTTCGGCAGGTTCCAGCCTCCACTATTCCAAGGTGCCCTCAGTTTGGCTGTACTACACCTAGGGGTCGGGTTTCTCAGAGGAAATTCCCTATAATGGCATTCAATTCTCAGAACCATTTTTTAGATATCTCAACTGGGAGGTGTGCAATAGATAGAAGACCCTGAAGGCAAACATTGTTTTAATTGCCACTATCTTCCCTGCCATTGTGAGGTTCAAGTGTTTCCACTTCTCCACCTCCTTTTGCAGATTGCTGATCAGGGGTGCAAAGTTCCTGGCAACCAGACTGTGTACGTCTGGGGCAATCCTGATTCCCAGATATTTAATTTCCCCAGCTGCCCAGGCCAACCCTGAGTGGTTTATGAGGTATGGGGTGGTAACAGCATTAAGAGGAAGTACCTCATATTTGTTGACAATAAAACAGAGCCCTGAGATACCCGCAAAAGAATCTAGCAGTGTTAGAATGCGGGAGATGCAGGAGGATACATCACTAGTTAGGATAAGGCAGTTGTCTGCATACAGCTTGGTTTGGTAATACCTCTCTCCCACCTTTAGCCCTTTCATACTTGGGTGGGTTCTTATTGCTGTTGCCAGAGGCTCAGTTGCCAACACAAACAACAAGGAGAGAGAGTGGACAGCCCTGTCTTGTGCCCTGGTGTAATGTAAAAGGCTCAGAGAGGATACTGTTGGTTAGAAGGCTCACCATAGGGCTATTGTATAGAGTTTTGACCCATGTTCTAAAGTTGCTACCAAAGTTACAGTGCTGCAGAACTGCCTGCAAATATTCCCATTCCACAGAGACAAAAGCTTTTTCAAAGTCTACCGTGATGGCAGCTGCTGGGGTGGAAAGAGTTGTTCCAATCTGCATCAGTGTAACTAGTACCCTCAAATGATCTGCACTGGCCCTGCCCTTAACAAAGCCTACCTGCGAAGGGTGTACCAGGTATGGGAGAACTTTTTCTAGATGAGGGGGCCACTTTGGCATCTGCATTGCTGAGGGATAAAGGCGTCTAGTTGGTTGCAGGGAGTGGTACTTCCATTCCTTGCAGAGCACAGTGATAATTGCCTCCTTCAGGGGACCTAGGCAGTTCCTTCTCCTGCGCCTCATGCAGCATTCTTAACATCATGAGGATTACCATTTTATGTACAATTTGATAAAAATCTGCTTGAAAGCCATCATGCCCCAGTGATTTATGTGGGGGCATATTCTGTAGAGCTGAGCACAGTTCATCAGATAATTGGGGGAGTTTCATGCCTGCCAAAACAGTTGAGAAGTTTTGTTCACCACATGAGAACTGTATGAGTTCTTGCAGAAACCTATCATTGTTTAGTTGGTGGCTTCTGGGGAGGTACTTACTTTCCCTGTGGGGTCCTTCAGCTGTGCAATATGCTTTTTAGCTTTCTGTTTCTTGAGCCTATATGAAAGCAGTTTGTCAGATTTTCCCCATAAGCCCAATACTTGTACTGTGTTCTGCATATTTGCAACTCAGCTTTTCTGGTAGCTAGGTAGTTAAGCTGGATCCTCAGTGACATTATTTCATAAGTTAATTTCCTATTGCTAAGTTTTCAGGAGTCTTTTTCTATATAGAGCTTCCTTCAGGCCTAGCTGTTCCTCCAACCTAGCTGCCTCCTTCCCACTCTGTCTACGTTGGTGGGACACACAGCTTATTATTTGGCCATGGATCGTCATCTTAAAGGCTTCCCAAATCATGGCTGGGGATGCAGAGCCTTGTGGATTATCTGAAAAACTTATTTGTTTTTGAAGATAACCATACCTTTAAATCCTTGTCCTGCAGCAACAGTGGGTCTAGACGCCAAGTTGCTGATCTAGGGGGTAGGAGTCCCAACCCTAAGGGCATGACTAGAAGAGCATGGTCTGAGAGATCGAAGGGAGCAATTTTTACTTCCTCCACCAGTCGAGTAAGTCTGGAAGAGGTAAACCAGTATTCTTGCCTACTGGACATTGTCCAAGTTACTGAAAAATATGTGAAGTCTTTTTCTGCCAGGTGGGAGAGCCTTCATTTATCAGCAAGTTAGTGTTAAGGACAGCAGGCCCTTCAGGGTCTGTAAGGATTTGACATGGGGTTCTGGTTCAGAATTGGATCTGTCCAGAAAGTAATCCATTGCCAGATTGAAATCACCCCCCAGAATGATGTCCGAGCCATCAGAAGCCATGTCTATTAATGTCTGGGAAACAATGTTAAACAACCCAGGGGGTGTCCTCATTTGGGACATAAATGTTGGCTAGGATGACCGGGCCAGCTGGGATAGACATCTTGACTCTGTGCCAGAGTTTTGTTCAACAGGTGTCCATTTTAAATTTTTATGGCAAAGGATAAAAACACCAACTTTGGCTTTGCCAGACATGCTGTGAGCTTCCCATCCCACCTATTCTCTAGCTAGCTTCTGGGCTTCAGATTTGGTCAATTTAGTTTCCTCCAAAAAGGCTATCTATGTCATTAACTTTTTCAGCTTTGAGAAAACCTTTTTCCTTATGATTAGTGAGTTAATTCCCTTCACATTCCAGTAGGTGGTTATTAACATTGCTGAACTATCCATTGTTAAATTCTGGCTGAAACTCTGCACCTAAGGACTGTGTTTCCATAGCTACCAGCCTGTACCTGTGTTCTTTGCCCCATATTTCCCATATCTCACACCATTTCCCATGCAGAGCACCATTTGCTGCATGTACCAGGTGAAGTATACAGCTCATTTAACTTATATTGAGCACAAACACAAACTGTGCTAAAGGCGTCCCTTAACATGAGCTGAGATATACCCTTTAAGAGAAGCTGTATACATAAGGTCCCTTTGCTTTCTAAACAATACTATATTTTCCACACAGAAAGGAGAAACATGAACTGTATCAAAAACCACGTAACTAAACCTTCTACAGTCCACTTGTCTTTAAGTGGGGGCCTGATGTACCAAGCAACCACCTCCTTCTGGTGCCAATGGTTGGGGGAGTTCCCCAGCATGGAGGTTATAACCTCTTACAGATCTTCCCGCTGTGCACTAATCTGCAACCAGAAGAGGCGAGCTAAAAGTTGACTAATAGACAGTTAGGCCTTTTGGGACCTGAAGCTCACATTTCTATCTGGAGGCCTGGCATTCCAGAGACCATGGGACCCCTGATAGAACCTAGTACCAGCTTGTAGGGTAAGAGTGTGGGGTACATTCGAGGAAAGACCCTGAGTCTTGTGGCCATGGCTTGGAACAAAAGGGGGATGACTAGGTTTGTTAGCAAAGGCATGTAGCTTCACCTGAACTCTTTTCTTATAGGTTTGCTTGTAAGGAAAGAGCAAGGAACAACATTATCAGAGCAAGGAAAAAGATTAAGGCTTCTTTTGGCTATGCAGTCTGTTACGATTTTCTTTTGTGCTCACAGGGTTTGTTACTGTTTTTTACTTTCATTTTACTGCTGTAATCTTCTCTGATTCAAATTGTTTTTTGCAAGATATATCTTTTGTTACTGCTTTCTTTTTCTCAGTAGCAAAGTGTTTTTTGCAGGGTATATCTTCTGTGAAATTGTTACAGGTGGTGCTTACATTTTTGTGACTTTTTTTATCTATTATTAGGCTAAGCTTTCAGGGCTACTGCATTTGTTGTTGGTTGATGGTTTTTGCTCTTACCTTCTTGTTTCTTTCGTCTGTGGTTCTTCTTTTTTGGCAGGGGAAGAGCCCAGCCACCCACCCCCATTCCCAATCACCCCATGCTACACTCCTTTTATAGAGTAGCACAGTCGTGACATTTCCTGTAGCAAAGCAGGAAGGGGAGGATCATAGGGGTATCCACACAGTGACCTCACTTACAGGGGCACAAATAATTTAACTTGAACAACAAACAAAAGAAAAAACTTTTGCTTTCATTTTCCTCCTTCTAATTACATGGACCAGGTTATAAACTCGGCAACTCAACTGAAATGGATATTATTAACTGCAGGTGCTGTGGGACACTTTTTGAAAGGACAGTTATACAGGATTTAGGATGCTGCCCTAAATGCTGAACCACTGGAGAGCTAAGGGCTCAGTTCCAGGCAGTAAGGACAGAGATTGCACACCTCAAATTGCATATTCAGGATGAAATGTATTATAAGAACCACCTGCCATTTCCCCAACATCCAACTGAAGCACCTCGACTGCAGAGGGTAGTTGGTCCGGGAGGTTGGCAGGTGGTTAGGAGAGACAAATCAGGTGCCCCATCACTCAGTGTTCTCCTGCATATCACCAACACAGACCATATAAAAACTACAAACAGGTATCTGCCTCTATCTGTGAAATAAACCAAAGGGGCAGAGGACACTGTAGAGCAGGACATTGCCATACAGAAGCTAGCGCTACAAAACACACCCAAAACAGGGACCAAAACAAAAAGCAAAAGGAAATCCAAAACACTTCTGATCATAGGGGACTCCATGATTCGGGGAGTAAGTATCTACCTCCAACCAGGGGTAATGGTCAGATGTCTCCCAGGTACATCAGTGGGAAGAGACACTGACCGCATTGCTAAAATCATGCAGGAAGTAGGAGAAAACATTGACATCCTGGTACACATAGGGACTATTGATCTCACCAGCCGGTCAGTTATGGAGACCTGGGAACACCTGACCAGGCTGGGAAACAAACTGTCATCCATTTCATCCAGCATCTCCTTCTCTGAGATCCTGCTGGTCTGGGGGGTGGCAGATGGATGGAAGGCCAGAGAAGGGGAAATAGGGGCGCTAAACATGTGGCTCAAGGGCTGGTGCCAAGAAAAAGGACACAAATTTGTAGGTAACTGGCAACAGTTTTGGGAGCGAAGGTTCTTTAAATTTGATGGACTGCATCTGACTAAGGAGGGAGTCAGTGCATTGGGGCAAAAGTTTGACGTGTTTACAGAATATTTAAACTAGCAAATAGGGAGAGGGGTGCAGCACCCGATACATTGACCGGGAAGAACACCCCTCCCCCCTCAGCTAGTTATCAAACAGGAGTTCTGCATGTTTGTAGTTCATTTGCATCACCAGGTAAGGAAAAAGTTCTGGCTCCCCATACGACACTCAGGGGAAATGCTGGACCTCACCCAACAACTAATGCACTGAAATCTGGCTAATGGAAAATCATGTACACAAATGCCCCCAGTCTGAGAAACAAGATCCCAGACCTGCAAGTTACAATGGCAGGGGCTAAACTGGACATAGTAGCCATTAGCGAGACATGGTTCACCAGTAATTACACTTGGTAGACTTCAGTACCCGGCTATGTACTGTTCAGAAGAAACCGAGGTGCAAAATGGGGGGGTGGGGGCTCTTTTATCTCAATGAGAATATCAAAGCTATAGAAATTCAGACTACACATAAGGAGCCAGAAGAACTGTGGGTCACCCTGGAAACAAGAAATGGGACAGCCATACAAACTGGGGTTGTCTACAGGTCTCCAGACCAGGTGGAGGACATAGACACATTACTGTTAGAAGATATACAATACGTGACTGCTAAAGGGGAGGTTCTGATCATGGGAGACTTCAACATGCTAGATACAGATTGGTCAATACCAGCAGGAACATCTGCCAGAACTAGACACATAGTGCCTCAAACAACTGGTACAACAACCCATAAGAGACAGGGCTATCCTAGATCTAGTACTGACTAACGGGGAAAGGATCACAGATCTCCAGGTAGGAGGTCACCTGGGGGCCAGTGACCATCACATGGAATGGTTCAGTTTGGCCACTAGAACTAAATCATCCTATTCCAAGACAAAAATATGGGACTTCAGATGAGCTGAGTTTGATATGACGGCCAACAGAGTTACGCTAGCCCTGGCAAGAAGAAATACCGATGAGAGGGTACAGGCAAAGTGGGCAAGCATTAAGGATGCAGTACTTGAAGCAACATCCCATTGTGTTAGGGAGAAAAGCAAGAGCAAAAGAAGGAAGAAACCACTTTAGTTCTCAAAAACAGCAGCAGAAAAGGTCAGAGCCAAAAAGTTGGCCTTCAGGAAATATAAGGGAATGCAGCAGGATGAAGATAGGGAGGCATATCAAACTTCCCTAAAGGAAGCAGGGACGGCAGTAAGGCAGGCAAAGGCCCAAACCTAGAAAACACTGGCACGGACAGTAAAAGAAGGGGACAAGACTTTCTACAGATACATTAGTGAAAGGAGAAAGTCCAGAGGGGGTATTGCTAAGAACAAAGGGGATAAGGGTGTGTGTGTGTGTGCGTGTATGTGTGGAGGAGGACCAAGGAAAGGCATCCATCCTAAATAGATACTTCTGCTCAGTATTTACTGAGGAGAAAGTAGAGCAGGGCCCACAGCTCAGCACCATGGACACAGTGGGGAAGGAGGTGTGCACAAGTCTCTTTACAAAAGAAAGGGTCCTACAAGAGCTCACTAAGCTTAGGGTGGACAAGGCAGTAGGACCTGATAGCATTCATCCCAGGGTACTAAAGGAGCTAAAGGTGGAACTAGCAGAGCCATTATCAGAATGGTTTAGTGAGTCTCTGAGCACTGGAGAGGTCCCAGAAGAAGGGCTCATGTGATCCCGATCCACTAGAGTGGTAGCAGAGAGGAGGCAGGGAACTACAGACCAGTCAGTCTTACCTCAGTAGTGGGCAAGATTATGGAGACACTCCTTAAGGAAAGGACAGTGCAACACCTGGAATCCCTAGGAGCACAGGATCCAAGACAGCATGGGTTTACAACAGGAAGGTCCTGTCAAACTAATCTCATAGATTTCTTTGACTGGGTAACCAGAGTGGTGGACCAGGGAGGTGCAGTTGATGTTGCCTACCTTGACTTCAGCAAAGCTTTCGATACTGTTCCACATAGAAGATTGATTAATAAACTGGGTAGGCTCGGGGTGGGTCAGAAGTTGATCAACTGGGTAGCAAACTGGTTGGCAGGCGAAAAACAGAGAGTGATGGTAAATGGTATACAGTCAGAAGAGATGCAAGTCACAAGTGGGGTACCTCAAGCATCAGTTCTGGGGCCAGTCCTCTTCAATATCATCATCAGTGACATTGCAGATGGATTGGAGGGTAAGATTTGTCTGTTTACAGATGACATCAAGATCTGCAACAGAGTAGATGAGCCAGACGGGGTGGGCAGAATGAGAAGAGATCTGGATAAACTGGCAAAATGGTCGGAAGAGTGGCAACTAGGGTTTAATGCAAAGAAGTGCAAGATTATGCACATAGGATAGAGAAACCTGTCTGTGCAATAGTGCTAATACTGCACTCATTTGGTGACTGGCCGTGGAGGTGAGAGGTGGGATGTGCCAATCGCCGGCTGGGGATGGGTGGGGGTGCTGGGTGGGCTGGCATGGCTGGGTGGGGGAGTGGGGGGCCACTAGACTAAGAAGGAAATGGGGATCTGTTTTTATTTCATTAATGTACAGTTTGGGGGGGCGCTAGACTACCAGGGAAATGGGGATCTGTTTTTATTTTATTACTGTACTGTTTTGGGGGAGGGCACTAGACTACCAGGGCTGGCATATTGCCACATATACGGTGGGCAACTCGCTGTTCGGGGCACAGGTGGTGGGATGGCAGCACTGCCCTGTGGGGCTTCTGCCAATGGCTATTTTAGGGAGATGGGGTATGGGTAGCCCTGCTGGGGTGTGCTGGGCATGGGAGGGAGGGAAACTATGCACTGTCCACTGGACAGCCAATGGGTCTACAGGACCCCCAGGGGTGTCTGTAAGTTATACCAGCTAAATGCTGGTATAACTTACATTTCCAGATCTCCTCCAGGGGTTCTTGTAGAATCCCGATGTGGTCACTTTGTGGCTGCCCTTCTAGAATGGGGCGCAACTGCTGCTGTAAACCCCCTAGCGCCATGTCACAGGGGGTTTATGCGGCATAACAGCTGTTCGGCGCAAGTGACCTGCAACATGTCACAGGCCACTTTATAGAATCGTGCATGTCACAACTGCTGGCGTAAGATGCAACATGCACCATTCTGCTTGGTGCAACTGCTGTTACGCCAGGTGTAACCCTTCTAGGATCGGGCCCTGTGTGTTTAAGATATATATATATTTTTTTATCTTGCTTGTGGGGGCTTGTGTTACCTTCCTGGTAGTTGTCAGATTGATAATGTGTGTGAAAGTTTGTGAAGCGGCCAGAGGTTGGTGCTCAGTTTGCGTGCGGATTGAACTTTCACTGCCAGCATTGTCTGCGGCCCTATTGTCTTCGGGACTGGGATTGTTTGGTGATGCCGGAGGATGTTTTTTAGTATTTAGAGGTAGAGTTTTAGCATCAGAAGGTTTGTTTTATGAATTAAATATAGTTTCAAGGTTGCGCATGTGAAATAATTTGAAGTAGGTACTCAAGGTTTTTAAATTTACCGCTGTTTCGTTTCCTAAGTGGTGATGGATAAATGGCAGCAGCTCCTTTCATGTGTGAGGGTGGCAGTGATATCTTTACAATGGCAGGGGCTAAGGTTGGCTGGCACCTTTTTCAGTGGGTACACTGCAGGATTTATCATGCTGAAAAGGTGCCAGCCAACCAATCAGATTGCAGGGATTGGCCAATTGAATTTACAACATTGTATAATACTGAATCTACCTGTCCAAATAGAAAAAATCCTACTCATAGTACCTTACTAGATCTAATTTTAGTAAACAAACCTCACCACATCTCTCACTCTGGTGTATTCCACAATGACCTAAGTGACCACTGCCCTATTGCTTGTGTAAGGGCCATCCCTAAACCAGCTTCCACCTCCAGATACACTTTTAAAAGAAGCTGCCATAATTTTGACCCTTGTGCCTTTATTACCAACCTTCAAAACTCCCATTGGCAAGACTTTTATTTGGCTACCACTGTGGCGGAAGCCCATGAACTTTTTCAAGACATAGTACTTGATGCCATAAATCGGCATGCACCCTTGGTTAAAACACACACCATGAAAAAGTCATGCTCATGGTTCACCACTAACTTGGACTCTTTGTTGAACTATAGGTACTCCTTCTGGAAAAAAGCACTGAGAACCAAGCTTTCAGTTGACTGGACAGCGTTTAGACTTGCAAGAAGTCAATGTACCAAACTTATCCGATCTGAAAAAGTTAGATACTCTAGAGAAGAGCTAACGTCCACCTCTAATTGTTCAGCCAAATTCTGGAGGACCTTAAAGATGGCCGAAGGATACTGTCAGGCTAACCCCCTTCCTGCAAGAATCTCCACTGGTGGCTCCTATACCACCAATAAGCAAACTATATAAGACCTCCATAATATCCACTTTGACACGGCTGAGTTAGCATATGATTCCTCCACTGCTAACAATTTATGCGCACAGTTCATTGCCCAGGGTCCACCTGATTATAGCCTGGTCTCTCCTTCCCAAACACTCCCTTCTCCTTCTGCACAGTCAGTTAAACAAGTGGAGGACCTTCTCCTGGGACTCAACACCAGGAAGAGTGCAGGCGCTGACCTTATTGACCCTTGCTACCTAAAATTAGGCTATCGTTTTGTCTGCTCCCATCACCTACTTATTTAACGTGT
Source organism: Neoceratodus forsteri (assembly GCA_016271365.2). NCBI lineage: Eukaryota > Metazoa > Chordata > Ceratodontiformes > Ceratodontidae > Neoceratodus > Neoceratodus forsteri. The sequence goes on along the minus strand of CM028133.1, from coordinate 941,019,819 downwards.
CCTTCACACAGGGTGTTTTCCCATCACTTTGGAAAACAGCTCACGTTATTCCCCTCTTCAAGTCAGGAGATCCGAGTGACTTAAACAATTACAGACCCATTTCCCTTCTTCCCATTGTATCCAAACTGCTTGAAAAAATTGTCAATGCCCAACTCAGGAAGCATTTGGAAACATTTAACCTCCTGAACCCATTGCAGTCTGGGTTTAGGCCATGTTATAGTATGGTTTCTGCCTTTGCTAAGGTCTCCAATGACTGGTTAAGGCCACTGTACTATAAGAACTATGTCTGTGCCTTATTTCTTGACCTTAGTAAGGGCTTTGATACAGTGGATCGTGATTTTCTCCTGCTTTCCCTACAAAATATTGGCTTGGACTTCCAGGCACTGAACTGATTCTCGAGCTATCTTACTGGCTGTCAACAACAAATTAAAGCAGAGGGGGACCTCTCTCCACTGAAACCATTTGTGAGAGGTGTGCCCCAAAGTTCTGTCTTAGGTCCATTGTTCTTTACGGTATACATTAATAACGTCAATACTGGTGTTAAATCTGCCAAAATCCATCTTTTTACAGCTGACATGGTTATTTACATTAACAGACCTACCCCAGAGCTTGCCTGCAAAGATTAACAGCTAGACTTTAACCTTCTGAGGAAAAATCTGATTCATCTAAATCTTTTGCTAAATGCCAAAAAAACTAAGGCAATGCTTCTTTCACCATCAGCTAAAATATCCAGCACCTAACCGGCACCTCAGATCACCACCTTACTTGGGGAAAACCTTGAATTTGTAGTGAAATTCAAATATCTGTGTTTCTGGATCCACCACAAGTTGTCATTCACTGACCATATTGAAGAATTAGCGAACAAACTAAAGCAGAGTCTTGGGCTGTTCTTTCGCATTAGGCACCTCCTCACACAAGAAGTAAAGAACTTGGTTGGTGCAGTCCACCTTTCTTCCACTTCTCGATTATGTGGACTTCCTCTATGGTCAAGGCCCTAGTACTACCCTGCCAAAACTTGGCACTCTCTACCATGAGCTATAAGATTCACCGGTGCTCCTTACTCGACCCACCACTGCTACCTATATTTTGAGCTAGGATAGCTGTCCCTCAAGCTTAGAAGACAAAAAAACGCAATCATCTGGACTTAATCGAGTGACAATCAGCAAGCTTCCCCAGTATATCTCTGATTGTCTGCCTGTCTGTACTGGGAAGAACTACCCCATTAGGAGCCTTTTCTTAATCTCCCTAGTCATCCCCAGGATTAGAACACGACTTGGAGAGGCTTCTATAAGTCATGCTCTGCCAGTTCTTTGGAATAACATTCAAAAATCCTTGCAATTAGTTATCCCTGTCAATCTGCCCACCGTTAAAACTTTGCTGGCTCATTCCCTTATTGAGTTTTGTAATTGTTTCCAGCAATGACCATAATCCCTACCTACAGTCCTATCTACTGATCCCTGAATCTCTTCCTTCCTTCTTCCTGATAAGATTATTCTGTCCCTTCTCCCACCTAGTACTGCGATATCTGGCATTATTGTGTATATATTGTATACTGTACCTTACATATTGTAAGCTGTACATCTGTCCTGCCTTGCTGTATTTTTATGTATACTTGTACTACTGTATGTATTTGATACTTGTTTTATTAGTCATTGTGACCTTTTTTAGCATGTATCTTGTTAATATTGTGACATAACCCAGGTCCATCTTGTAAATGAGTTCTACTCAATGGTGTTTTGCCTGCTAAAATAAAGATTGATTGATTGATATGCTCTAACTGTATATTCAGGGACAATGCAGTGGAGTGAAAAACTAACAAAACAGCACTAGCAGTCTACAGATTGCCTCACTTGATTGCCCTGTAAAAGAAATAGCTTAGATTAATAAAACTCCACCAACAAAGGCTGAGTCATTTAAACAGTAAAGAAATGTCCTCTCCTTATCGAAGGTCTGGCCATGGAACATTATCTCCCTTGGGTTTACTGTTTGGCCGATTTTAAAAAGAGAGACTGAAGGGAATGGTTATCCCACACATTGTTTCAGTCCGTGATGATTTTCTGGATCAGCAATACAGCATGAAATAGTTTACCAATCCAGCTATACAGCATACACCTGCCTCACCCGATCCTTGGCACACAGTCCATAACCATTATAGTAACTTATTAAACCACGGAAGCAGGCGCATTGCTCTGGTGCTGTGGGGTAAAGGCAGAATTGTGCAGTTGGGGTACTCTGCAGAAATATATGTAAGATTTAAGTTATTTTTCCAGAACAGTCTATTTAATCTGTCTAGGATCCATTTTCCTGGAGTGGATACCCTCAATGCAAGGAGTCAACAGTCAAACCTGAGCACAAGTTCTGATCAGCCATTCCGTAGATTCGCACCATGGGTAGATTCCCTGCCGTGTGGCAAGTTCAATATACATTGCTCTGAAGCCATCACCTTTCCTGTAGTGGAGTAGGCTAACTACCTTGAAGTGATAAAATAAGGATTCTCACCTCACTGCTGCCGGTGTGTCTGCAGTGGTAGGTGAGCCTGTGCATTCATCTCAGCGGTTTCATTGATGCAGTCTGCCCACTCCTGGAAAAGGAGAGCCCTGTCTGGAATTGTATCTGTCGCTGGTTCAGGGTCTTGTGCTAAATATTCCAGTGAGTTAGAGAGATTTAGTACCATGGGTGCCAACTCTCTGAGAGGGGTGAAACAATTGGAACCTTGATTGGAGTATCACCCAGAGTTTTACTGTTTGCATCAGGTAGTTGGCACTGGCGTTGACAACTCCTGGACCTGGTTTTCAGAGGAGAGAGCCTTCTTTCTGGGAGATTTTTATTTCTTCCTTTTGGTCTACCTCTAGAAACTCTTTGCCAGGGTTTGTCCTGGCCATCCCTGATGACAGTACTTTATAATTCTTGCTACTGACAGCAACAGGCAGAATACCCTTAGTAGTCACATATCATCCAGACCTTGAACTTCTGCATAAGATTATTAAGGACTTCCATCCAATATTTAGTGAGGATGAGATCCTTAATTGTATTTTTAAGGGGCTACCACTACTATCTTTTAAAAACCCACCAAACTTAGCCAGCCTAATTATTAGGAGTAAGCTTTAGCCGGAAGAGAATACCATTACACTAAATAGTACATGACCCTGCAATCAACGCACCTGTAAGACTTTTAAGCACATTTCCACTTCAGACTGTGTGGTTACATCACAAAACAGACAATTCAAGGTACACAGGAGTTATACATGTACATCACAACATGTTGTTTATTGCCTGCAATGCAAGAGATGTCCACAAACAGGTTATGCTGGAGAGACAAGCTAGCCATTCCGAACTAGGATGAACTCGTACAGACATAATATTAAATGGAAGATGACTGAAAAATCAGTGGGGCGACACTTCTCTCGGCCTGATCACTCAATTTCAGATATGTCAGTAATGGTCTTAAAAGGAAATCTCAAAAGTACACAACAGAGACAAGCTTTTGAGATCAAAGTTATTTTACATCTCAATATAGTAGCAGATGGGATGAACACAGATTTTGGGTTCATGGCACACATTATAGGACTTAATATCCACAGACCTTTTCTTCTTAGGATAGACATATTATATGACTTTAGCATGTGTGTGTGTATGTGTGTGTGGTTTGTGTGTGTGTTGGTGGGTATGTGAAGATGGCAGGTGTGGGGTTTGCTGTTACACTGAGGTAGGCTTCTATTCAGATACATGGAGTTACAGTGTGCTATTACTCTTAGTTCACACACATAATGAATATTAATTCCTTTTTACTTTTTATCTTCCCCCAGGGATGGGGTTGATTCCATTGGGTCTTATTCAGATTTCCTAGCCTGTTACTGTACATACAGTAGTTTTATTATATACTGTCACATTTTTTAACTCTGAACATATTGGGCGTGCGAGACCTCATTTGCATGGGGGTACATGACAGATCTACTTACATTGGGCTAATATTGTAGTGATTTGTGGAAATGTAGGTATGTTAGGACTCTTGTCTTACATACATAATGTATATTTACTTCTAGTTACCTTACCTTGGGGAGGGTAGAAGTTTTATTTCATTGTGTTTCTGTTCAGAATCCTTGGACTATTACTGTGCAGATAGTAGTATGGTTACATAGTGTCACATTTTTACTCTGTACATATTAGCATACATGATCCCTTTTACTTGGAATTTCATAACAAGTTGAAATCCTTTGGGTAACAATTGCAGTGATTGATGTGAATGATGGTGCATTAGGAGTGTGTGTGTGTGTGTGTGTGTGTGTATGTATATGTGTGTATCTGTATATATCTCCTTAAAACTAGTTATCCCCACCCCCCGGATATGGGGGGGGGGGTGTTGTGGGGGTGAGATAATTTATTCCTATGATTTCTCATTCAGATTACTTAGACATTTTCAATGCATCAAGTTGTTATATTATACACTGAGGATTTATTGAAATCTGTACATATGGTCTTAATTTTGTGGTGGTCCTTGACAAGTAGTTTTTTGTTTGACACATACTACCAATTTATATTTATATTATCATTTATAAACTCATGTTACAACACTATAGGCTTTTGAGGTTTATGGGGCATAATATCTATCTGAAGAGTATAGTTGGGTAATCAGTCCAGCTAAGTTTTACATTTCATGCAGTGTGTAACTATTGTTCTTTTTGGGAAAAAGTTACTGGTTACTCTGTTTGTCATATGTGGATGCTTCTTGTAGTCCTATCTTGTGGTGCTTGTTTTTAACTTACAATTTTAGTAAGTCTTTTAATCCAAGTGGGGGTTGCTTTTCAGTAACTGCATTCTTATACACATTGTGACACTCATAATTTGATTTAAGAGCCCTCTGCTCAAGTAGTTGTTATCGTATTCTGAAAGTATCTCTAAGTCAGTTTAATTTATATGCAGTGGAATTCTTTGTATGTCTTCTGCACTAAACACCTCTGACCTTTAGACCCTCTCAGCTGAAAGTGAAATTGTACTGTTAAGCTTCTCTGACATCTTCTGTTTTTTTTTTAAATTAGTATTTTGAACCAATGGGGATTTTGTCTGCTTTTTTTCTGCATGATCTAAGTGTGAATAGTATTGGCTTTTCTAAATAACTGTCATTACGCTTCCAATGAAGGACTTGTTGGTCTGAAAGCTAAAGCACTTTGTTCTTTTTGTTACATCTATGCTGGTCCAATAAAATGTATCAGATCATTTGCTTCTGGATCTTTTTTGCAATTCTTGGGTAGTCTCAGAGTTTATCTCCATAGCCTGAGAGTGAGTGCCACATGGCAGATGTGGCGGCTGATATGACACTCGTCCCTGAAGAACGGCTTGACCTCACTAGGGGTATTAAATGCAATATACTCTCAGTTATAATAGATCCTCAGGAAGGCAGGATATCTTAGAGAGGCAGGGATATTAAGTTTGTAAAGCTGGCGCTTGACCTCTGTATAAGCCCTCCTTTTTTTGTCAGCTGCAAGGAATACTCCATGTAAAGTTGCACAGACTGGACCTCCCAAGACAGGTTCCCGTTCTCTCTTGTTTTTCTAAGGTATTTTTCTTTGACTAGGTAGCAAATAAATTTGCAGAGGATGGGTCGGGTCATTCTTCCTGCCTAGGCTTAGGTGCTAGAGAATGGTGGACTCTCTCCAGATCCAGTGGGGGATCGTTGTTTAACTGGAGAATACTGAGCAGAGCAGTCCATAAAAACAGCAATATATCCCTACCCTCAACCCCCTTCAGGTATGTCCACAATTCTCATGTTTTTCTTTCGGGTAGTTTTCCACGTCGTCGATTTTTGATAGCAAATATTGGATCTACCTGTAGTGCTCGTGAAGTTGCCCTTGATGCCTGTGTAGCATGACCTCATGTTGTTTAAGTGCTGCTTCTGTGCCTGACATCTTTGTGGCAAGTATTTGTAAATCAACATTAGTGTTAGTAGTTGTAGCCTTTAGTTCTGCAGTGTCTTTTAGGATTTGGCTCAGCATGCTAGTAATTTTCCCTAGTTCATTAGATGGTGGAGAAGTGTTCTGGTGAACCATCATTCTGTGTGAGTGCCACCCTTCCAGCAGTGGTCCACTTACAGGCTTTCTTCTCAGCATTGGAAAGCACCATTTGAGTGAGGATTTGGCCCTGTTACAAGGCACCAACGTGGTCGTGCCAAACCTGGTGTTCAATTTGATGCCCTACAGCCTGTACTAGACTGATTTTCCTAAGCAAGATGTCAGATTGTAGCCCTTTACAAGCGGTTTCATTTGCAGATTTTAGTCACTTCTAGATGCTAAGATTTTTGCCGAATGGTCTCAAATAGGTTCCCCCTCAGTCCCTCCACTCAAATTAGGCTGCATCCATTTTCGTTGGCAAGTTCTGCTCCCCCAGGAGGGACTATTTTAGTTCAAAATACACCTAATAATTTTCCATTTTAGTATTTAAACCATACAGTTTTAATTTCAACTTCAATTTAAAATACAGAATCCCATTTTATAAGTGCAATACAAGACTCCGGGGGGGGGGTGTATTAGACATTTCTAATGCATGGCCAGATGCTGAAGACACTTGGCCTATGGCCTTATGCATCACAACTCCCTTGGCTGTGCATTAGAAATGTCTAATGCCCACCCCTCCTGTCTTACAGTATTGCTTATGTAATTCGCAGAATTGACCTAAAAATTCTTAAAGTCATTCTGCCAATGTAATGATCATTCCACCTGAATTCTGCCAGCACAATTTCACATTTCACACAGTCCTAGATGCTGGCTGGTATCATTGGCAGTAGGTAGATTATTTATTTATTAGATGGAACTGCTAGTTCATTTCTGATTCAGACAGGATGGTTCCTCTGCACCCCTCATCACTAGTAGATCCAGCTATGTAGCAACGCAACACTGCCACCCCTTAGACCTGCAAACAGTACTCTTTTTAGCCTAACTGAACATTAAAATGGAAAATGTGACATTTTCATGGAGTGTGTGCAACACCCTTCTAAATGGACAATTATCTTTGTCTCTCTCTCTCCAGAGCACTGCTGACGCCTTTCCCTGCACCACTCCTTCACCCTGGTCCTGATCCAGAGTGCAGCTGTGAGACCCAGTCCTGGATTGGAAACTGTCATTTGTTCTGTGGGCTTGTTCAGCGCCCTTCTCATCTCTCTTCACTCAACTTGCCCCTGGACTGCCTTCAGGGTAAGGGAGCCCACCGCAAGGAGGTTGCTCAGTTTCTAGCAATTCTCAAAGCTGCACACGCTGCTCCTCTCCAGGGAACACAAACTTTGGGGACACTCAACAGCGCTCCCTTTCCACCAATTCACCCCCAGTCACACCAGATGGTAGCAGAGACCGAGAGCTATTGCTCCTGATGACCAGAAGCCACACCAAAAGGACAAAAAAAGTGTTAAAATAGAAGATAATGTAATGAGAAGATAAAAACAGCCAAATTTGTAGTTTCTCTTGCCTCAGGACTACCGAAAAGTTGGTCAGAGGAGACACAGATCTGGCTGGGAATGTTGGGCATTCCTGTGTTTAGCTTTGCAGAGTCAGCCAGCAACAGACTAGCTCAGGTTTCAGTACATTCTGTCCCTGTGAAACTGGCATCAGTTTGGAGGCTAGCTTAGCTCTGCAAAAAAACAAAATTGCAAGCTGACTTGAGACTTATGCACATGTTTTTTTCCCCAGGAACTGACAGTCACTGAGAGCCAGGGTTTAGCATAGTGAATAATGCTTTAGATGTTAATCACAGATATTTGGTCCCTGGATATCTGCACAAGGGAGAGACACGTGTAATAGAGATTTCTCTGGGAAACACAAGAAGAAAGAGCTGATCAACACCAAAGCTTCTGCCCTGGGCTTTGTGGGCTATCAAGATTTGTCCTGACAGAGGGTCTAAGTTGCCAGAGGCCCTGAGTGATTGCCTACTCCTTGGGAGTGGGTGAAGGCAAATCCCTTGTAGGGTAAAGAAGACATTGGAGACCAGCATTGCCCACACCCCTTGCCACCTGTAAACACGTTGGGTCTGCCGTACCTGTACCATCACCTGCATCTGCAACCTTGAGGTAGACATCCAAACAGAGCCAGCCTGCAGAGTCTTCTACGATCATGAGTACTTGGTTAGTACTGTTCCAATTCATCTACTAGTGAGGAACAGATAAGAGTAACTCCTGGGCATTTCTGCACAATTATTATTCAAAGCCCATTTATAGAACTGTGTCAGCCAGTAGCAACTAGCATTTTTTTTTTTAATTATTTGTTTGGGATCCCATCCACCAACCTTCAATTGGTGTCACACCATGGTCCAACATCATTTCTTTTCTTTCTCTCAAAGTCTCTATCACTCTTCTTTGTACTTTCCTTTCTTTTCCACATTTCCACTCACTTTTAAACTGTACCTTTTCTTTTACAATATACCTTTCAGTACTTCTACTCTTATCCAGTACACTTTGAACCATACCTCTCAACTTATCAGCTTTAAAAATCATAGCACTGGCCTTCAAAATTCATAGCAAATGGCTATAATGGTAGCCCTTTCTTATTTTAAATAATAATATGTCTACAGATAGTGGGCCCTGTCTATTTAGTATTAAGGAATGTTTCTATCAAGTTAGTTCAATGATTTAATAGTTTGTGTGTCCAGAAATAGCTCTAACATGATTATGAACATCAGTAAACTTTTGTGGAGCAAAGGTAAATTTGAATGTAAAAATCACAGTGCTATGCAAAATTCATAACAGTTGAGAGGTATTGTTTGAACTCCTCCACAGCTCTGTCTTTCCTCTCACTTAGATACTCCAACTAACCTAACCTATTTCTCCTTTATTACCCCAAGGCATGGTTGTATTTTAGCAGTCTACCTATTCTATCCTATCAAATAAGGATCCTTGTTATTTATTCTTCACTTTCTAGTTCCTTCTTCTAGGAACTCCAACCCTCTGTGTCCTCTCAGCTTCCTCTTTCCTTCCTTCACAGGGCTGTACCAGATTACCAGTTTTCCTTAAAATTCCCCAACTCCATCAGAGCACTGCTGCTATTGGATAGGGGGTGAGGGAGTGGCAGCATAGGAGTGATGAATAGGAATTTAAGCAGGAGTGTTAACATCATCATTCTACAGTGTGGGAGGAAGATGTGAGGCAGAACCAGGGTGACAGGATACAGTTGCAGGCTTATCAAGTTGAGTGTCACTTTCCTGGCAGAAAGGAAAGATAGCGTAGTGTGTACGCAGGTATAAGGTCCTTTAAGAGAGGGAGAGTGCTAGGTGAAATTGATGATGGTGGGGGAGAAAGTGGATAAAGAATAACAGGAGAGGGAGAGGGTGGGTGGACCAAAAAACTCACTCTGTTGAGCCCTCCCGAACACAGTTAGCTCTCAAGGATGCACAAGAAAATTAATTTTGGGGGAAAACAGGGCTACAAGCAGAATTTGTTAAATGCCAAGGTACCTACACTTGAGTTGCCATCTGGAACTAATGTAACAGGCAGGATCCTGTGGATGGACCAAGTTGGGGGAAGATTACTCCAGGATTTTAGTCCAGGCACAGAAACTGGAGTGCTGCTGGCTTAAGCAGCTCCACTGGACTATAGCCTTGCTCCTGTGAAGTAAATCTGGGAGCTCTACTGAATCCCAGCCCTATACTGCAAAGAATAAAATAAAATAAAATATGGAGCAGCTTATAAAATGTTGAGGAGTGGTAATGTACTTAGCCGGGGGGGGGGGGTCCACTCCAAGACAGATCTCCAAGCGCTATGCTCACTTGCACTGAATTTTTAAATTACACCACAGAGTTTGATGGAAATAATTAAATTAAAACCCACTGTAAATGTGAAATTTAATGAGGGGTGGTTAGTGAGGGGATCAGAAGGTGCCTCCTCAAATCCTAGGATTAAAAATTAAGTCTATGTACTTGATTGCACTCACAACAAAGTGCTGAAAAATGGCACCAAATTTAAACTGGAGTTGTTAACTGGGGTGCTGTGTCCGTTGCTAGATCCATGGTCATACCTGTTCTGGCCATTCGGTGGGTGGGGAGCAGCTCTTGCAGTTTTGCCCATGGATGGGGGAATGCCCGGGGGGACTGGGCAGGGGCTGTTTTTGGCCATTCAGAGGGCAGGAAGCAGCCCCTGTGGTTTTGTCTGCAGATGAGGGAATGCCCAGAGGGATTGGGCAGAGGCTGTTTTGGCCATTTAGTGGGTGGGGAGCAGCTCCTGCAGTTTTGACCATGGATGAGAGAATGCCAGAGGGGATTGGGGAGAGGCTGTTTTGGCCACTCATTGGGCAGGGGAGCAGCTCCTGTGGTTTTGCCTGTGGAAGAGGGCAAAAAAACAAACAAACAAATAAACAACAGTTCCATGTCTCAAGAACACAGATGGGTTGCTTTTGTTTTGTAAGTTCCTCAAATGCGTTTGATAATTGAGCCCTGGGCAGTAGAAACTGTCAAGGTGCCATTGCTATGTGATAAATCTGTATCCAAGAATTGGCTTAGGTTTTCTAACAGCATGTACAGTACATAGAAAAAAAATGCTTTCTGCCCACAACTTCAGCTTGTAAGCCTGACCTTCCCTAGCCACCCTACATGTCAGTGGCTCAGTAGGTAGCACATTCGCCTCCGAGGCTGGAAGATCGGAAGGTTGTGGGTTCTAGACCTGCACTGAGAACTTTGAATAAATCCCAATAATGACACTAATGCATCATGAAGGGGGTGCTGCACTTCTGAGTTGCTGTCTTTCAGATGACACATTAAACCGAGGTCCATTCAGGCTGATGTTAAAGAGCCCATGGAACTTCTCAAAAACAGTAGGGGAATTTTTTATTATAACTTCAAAACAAATCATAACAAACAGTATTGAGTCATACAGCATAAAGAAAATACAAAATGAAAAGAAATTAAAAGTATTTTAGTCATACTTTCTTTAGTTTTCCCTCTAAAAGCAAAGACTAATTGAACACTAACAGCCCCCCTCCCTTACTAAAAGAGTAGGGAAATATTACACAAAACTATGTGAAAAAACATTAAAAAATGTAGTCTTCAGGAAAAAAAAAAAATCAAAGGAATATAAACACGTATATTTACTTAGTCTGCAATCTATGTAAATAGCGTTATGCCATAAACTTAAAGCAAAAGGGAGGACAATACCTCCTAAGTTCCCTCAACCTCATATAGGGAAAGTAGAGTTACTGTATAATACATACAGGTATGAAAATGGAGGCCAAATTACAGGATACATACCTATAAGATATTTAAACAATATAAGATATAATCTACATCAGTAATGGAACAGGAGTAAAATCACACCTACTCCTTTTAAAATCCCATAAGTGTAGTTAAGGCTGCAGAATCTGTTTCTCAGTTACTGTATTTTGTCTATCCATTCCGTATGTTCCCACCATAATGTATACATGGACTCTGAGAATTGAAACTTTTCTTGCCTCTTAATGTTCATAACCCCATTCTGTATCGTCCAAAACAACTGTGTGTTGTATTGTTCCTTTTATAAAAGGTAAGTTGGCATCTATTGTGCCAAATATGATACTTAATAACTAACAGTTTTAGTTTTAGTTAATTAAATTAGTTATTTAGTAATAGTTTCTTCAAGTCGCTCACCTCAAGATTCTTCATGGATCCTTGCAAATGCCTGAGAGCTTAGCTCTCTGAATCCCTCTCCCCTCCCGCGCCTTTTGCCTCCAACCTTCCCTTGGCCCTTTCTCATGTATTATCATATCGCTGCCTAAGTCCCTTACCCTTTCCTGTACTCCCCTCCCTATTAGTGGACTATTTCACGTTCTTACTCACTCCTGTCCTGTCCCCTCCCTGATGCATTCCTTGCCTTCTCTACATCCTACCGCAGATTGCCACATTATTGCATCATGTAATTTGATGCATTATTGCACTATCTTGTTGCCAGGACCTGCTTTTACTGTGATAGTATGTTGTGATGTACTACACCCACTGTCTTATGCATCCTACCACAGATTGTCACATTGTTGCATTATGTAAATTGCCTCATTGCTGCTCTATCTTGTCACCAGGGCCTGTTTCTACTGTGATTGTATGTTGTGATGGTTTTATGTGATAAGGGTAATTGCAGAAATGCAATTGCTGCATGACCAAGAAAACCCAGATGGCAGACAGGCAGCAGCATGACTGGCTGATGAGTGACTATGAGCCCAGGGAAAAGAGTGCAGGCACAACGTGGAGAACTGGGACGGCGCGCAGGGACAGATGTGACCGTCAGGAGGGTGAACAGGGTGGGTTAAAAAAAAAAAAAAAAAACACCACCGCCACCAAACACAAACAGGAGACAAACTAATTGGGGGGGGAATGTAAGGGGGGAGTAACACCCGTGTGGAGAAAGGACACCAGAGTGGTACAGGGGATACAGACTGCCTGGCAAGAGTACAGTAGGGTGACACCACCTCGAGGCCACGAGTCAGAGGTACAGCATGGTCCATGGCTATGCTGTGTGCATGCATTGGAGGACAGCTGCAGAGGGCACCCTAGAAGGTAGTTGTGAGACGCGAACGGACGTGGGTATTCTAGGGCTCTGATGCAGCTCATGAAGACATGCAGTGTTGGGGTGCACGTCCAGGGAAGGAGGGGTCAGAGTCACAGGGCTGCCAGCTGAGTGGGGGGCGACATCCCGACCCACACTTATCCTACTACACCAGCAGCTGGAAGTTATATGCGAGGCCATGCAGGTAGTCGGTGTGCTCCTCTTGCTGAACTCACTGATGATCACCTCGATTTGCCTGGTCAGGTCCTGGTAACATTTCTTTGGGCATGCTGGCCTGACACCAGACAGCAGCTTCTGCATCTGCATCCCTGTCAGGCGTTCCACCTCAAGTAGGCAGTCCGTGAACCACCAGAGGCTTGGATGGCTGGCACCCACCCTGGTAGAAAAGCCTTGGTGCCAACCCTTGATGGAGTTATTCATTCTGGCAAGCCTGTCCAGCATTGCCTGGTACATGTTCCAGGTAGGCACTGGAAATAGAGGTCTGTGACACGTTGTCCTGCCCACCACCAAACCAACCCATGTTGCCTCCATATACCTGAATAGTGGTCATAGTAGCTCCTTCTGGGACCTGTAGAAGGGCAAGTCAAGCAGGTCACCATAGGCTTCCTCCACGGCATCCACAGGTATGTAGGCCAGAGTGAGGATCATCTGGATGCTTAAAGCTAATTCCTCCTCCCTAGCATAATGGGCATGCAACCCGGGGTCTGCTGTATCTTGCACCAGATGGACTGGCAAAAATGGAAGAAGCAGCCCCCGAGTGTTGCCCCTTCAAAGGTGGCCACAAATGCATGCCAGGTGGCCCTCTCAAAGTCCATCAAGGCTGTCTCAGGATGCACACCACCCATGAGCTTTCTGACCTCCCCAAACACCTACGTGTAGGCTCTCTCTGTCTGGGCCAGCATGAGGACATACACCGCTGGTAGGACAACACCCTCGCGCATACCGCGCATCTTGTACATCTGGCTGAATAGTGTGATAAGCAGCAAAAAGTGCCATCCAAGAACCAATTGGCACTGCCAGCAAGGTACTGCAGTGCCCTCTGGGTTGCAAAGATTAGGATATGGTCCTCAGATGGATCACTGTCATGCTGCAAGAAGGTGTCACCATCCCCCATGACAGTATACTCATGGGGTATCACAATGTAATGCAGTGAACTTGGTGTGGCAGAGGCACCCTTACTGGCCTGATGCACATGCTGCACTGTCTGCTTCATTAGCAGTAGTGCAGGTAGCCTGCCAGACATGGCCTCAGTTACACCGGTGGTACAGTGGGCAAGCACCTGGGAGGTGCCTTCCACGCTTGTGCATGCCCACTCACACACTTTGGCAAGGACCTCATGGACCCCCACCTCCCCTGCATCAGGGACATGGTTGTGAGGATGTCCTGTGAACACCATCACATTGGCCTCTGTGTGTATACATGTAGGACAGCTGAAGTGGTGGTCCTGCACACAGCATCAATACACCTTACCACCTCACTCTTTACCTCCTTGTCCTGCCGGTACAGGAATTGCCAGTGGGCTAGGAGTGGCTTCCCCTTCTGGCTTACAATAAAATGGACCTCATCCATAGTTCCATTCTCCTTTTGGTCAGAAGGCCGACATTTCCGCACAACTAACCTTTAAAGGGCTGGTGCGAGTCAGGTGGTTACACAACTGTGTACGTGCCAGTGTGTGTGTATTGCCCTGCCACCCACGATTCAGTGGCATAAAATGTATCGCCATGGGTGGGCACAGCACTGTAGTTACAGTGGGTGCTGTGTGCCGTGCAGCAGTGGATGTGTGTAGCGATAGAACTCCGCAGGACTGGCGTGTGGACGTTCCTGGTGAGTACAGGCACCCAGGTTATGGTGCTTCCATTGTGCCCAGTGATGCTACTTGGTTGTACGGCGAACTGGCAGGTAACTACTACTGCATGGTTTGTGTGCTGTAGTCTGCTACTGTGGGACTCGAACTCCCAGCAGGCAGGCACTCAACATCAGCACTGCGTCAGTGTTGTGAATCCTCATCATGAGCTACTGCAGCAGTTCGAGGTTGGTCCCGAGATGTACATCTTCTATGTGTCGGAGGGGCCTTTGCAGGCTCTTAGTGGTGCACTGAGGGGAGTGCTCCCATGTGCTGCTGTCAGGGGAGTTGGACTACCTGCCCGGTGCACTGCATGGGTGGGGGGTTGGAGGGGGCACCATACACCTCTACTGCCACTGGTGTACAGCTTGGGCTTTATACCCCCACCTCCCCTGCATTGGGTACTGTCGCCATTTCCTTCACTGTTTTTTTCCTTCCTCACTGTTACTGATGTCACCGTAGACCCTGTTTGCCAGTATTGCTGTCGCCATTGTGCACATTCACTGGTAGTGCAGTCACTGGAATGTACATTCGTGATTATAACGCCCAGCATCTCCACGATTCTGTCACCTGCACAGCACTGTTATCTGAATGTCGCCCACCTCCCTCAGTCGCCCTTCTGTCATTGCCCTTGTGCAAGTAGCTGACAAACAAATGCCCTTATCATGGGATACCCATTGGGTTGTAAGAAACCCATTGTCTTAGTCAAAGTATGTTCCTTTTGTTTTGTAAACCTGTTGTTGTACACCTGTCTTGTACCAGGATCTCCTTGTGAATGAGCTTGTTCAGTGGAGTTTTCCTACGATAAACTTGAATTGAATTGAATAACAGTATCAACTGTATATTACCAGGATGGTACTTGGCGCATGCTCATGATAACCCCAAAAATAAAATATCTTTTGTCACCATTTTAAAGAGGATTTCTTTCATGTCTCATATAGAAGGGACCAAAAGGGTAGAATATAAGGACAAGTTAAAACATAGAAACATAGAAGTTGACGGCAGATAAGGACCGCTAGGCCCATCCAGTCTGCCCATTTCTTTTTCTACCTTATAAATGTGCCATCGGCCTTTGCTCTGTCAGTGGCCTATCTATTCATAGTCATTTGTATTGCTCCCTTATGCCTATCCCATGCCTGTTTGAAGCCCTGCACTGTATTCATAGCCACCACTTCTTGTGGTAAGCCATTCCATGCATCCACCACCCTTTCTGTGAAAAAGAATTTCCTCACATTCCCCCTTAATCGGCCTCCCTCTAATCTCATGCTGTGTCCTCTTGTCCTGCTATTTTTCTTATATTTAAACATGTTTGACTCTTTCACCTTGTTTATGCCCTTAAGGTGTTTGAATGCCTCGAGGGAAAAATAGGTGTTCCATTGTTTCTAACTGCCCTGGACATTATTCTTCTCTAGGACACAATCTTTCAGATTTATTGTTATGTTTCAAGTTGTTTTTCACACTATGTTTGTCGTGTGTACATAACCACAGGACATCCCGCATTTTGCCCTGTAGCCTAAAATTGATGAGCATGTTCTCTGTCTGAGTTACTCATGTTGGGTCTCTTGTCCAAAATTCAGGGTATTCATAAAAATATTAATCTAAAATATGATAATATAATTTGTTTCTGGAAAATTTCAGAATCATTTGTTTGGTTATGACCCAGGTTTTTAACTTCCCAAAAATGTAATATAAAAAAAATGGTAGACCCTGTAGTGATTTTTGTTTTTGAATAACTGCATTATTTTCCCATGAGATTAACCAAGGTTGTACTTAGTCTAAAACCCAGGGGCACCAAAGTTTATTTGATTTACTGTAGTTAATAGGGGTTTTATGTTTTTGTAGAAAAGAACACCAGAGGAGGTACCATATTTAATCTTCCGGATTTTACTGGCAAATAGGTAATGTCCCTTTTAAGAGAGTTCAATCGGCTGCCCCACACTCCTGAAAGAAGCAACTATATATTGTTTCAAGTTGCTTTGTTGGGGGAAATACTGCACAAAGATGCAAAAACATTGTCAATAAAAAATTTTTGATCATGTAAATCCATTTTGTTTTCAACATGTACCATGTATTCCATCTTTTCACTTTGTTTAAGCCTTCCTGTAATAGCAAGTTTCAGTTATATGTACACACATCTCCTTGTCCAAAATGAATACCTAGGATTTTATGCATCCCAGACCAATGTGGGATATCTAAAAAAAAAAAGGGCACTTCATTGAGTGCCATTCCAATAGGCAAGCGTTTACTTTTAGCATAGTTTATCATGGATCCAGTAACAATCTGGTATGAAGCCACTATTTTCTCTGCTTCTGCACCTGAATGTTTATCAGCTAGCAATATGCACAAGTCATATGTGTATGCTATCAATGTAAATACTTGTAATGTGATGTCCCACTAATATACTACCTCTGAATGTATAACTATGCTGACGTGGAGCCTTTGTAAATGAGTCTATGACTCAAAGGGTTGTAATTCCTATGACTGACTAAATAAATCATATCTGGGTCCTCGCTATGGACTGAAAATTCTGTAATTGTGTCACAGTTTTGTAGTTTATATAGAAGAGAGTTTAATGACAGAGTGTATAGGGTCAGGCTGAGGGGACAGTCCTACTTCACTCCCTTACTTATAGGACAGGCCTGTCCTATCCAACCATTGACATAGGGTTTTACAGTAACTTTATGGTAACATGTTTTTATCCTTGTGATAAATTGCTCTGGAAACCCATGGGCTGCTATTCAGAATCATAAGTAGTTATGGTTTACTTTATTGAAGGCTTTGGCCGGGTCTAGTGTCACTATGTAACCTCCAAGTTCTTCTGAATTTCCTTTCTCTATGATTTCTCTCAATGAGTCCATTCATAATATTCCTGCTGGGAACTTTGCAACATTGTGATCGACGAATTATAGTGTCTAGTACAGTACTGATACAATTGTTTAAAAGTTTTGCCAAAATTTTAGTCTCTGTATTTAATAGTGGAATAGGCTTCCAATTATAAAGGTTTTCTCTATTCCCAGCTTTATAAAGGAGGATCAATAAGCCTTCAGTCATGCTATACAGGAGATTAGAGGTATGCCAAAAGTAGTTATATATCTGCAGCAACTCATGTTTAATCATATGAAAAAGAATTTGATAAAATTAGTTCAGAAGTCCATCTGAACCTGGCATAGTCCCGTGTCTAAGTTGCGCAATTACAGTTTGAAATTCTAATTCTGTTATAGAAGAGGTAGGTAAACGGTGAAACACCTCCAGTATTTGTGGCAAATTACTGTATTGTAACCAGTGTGTAATAGCCAATTGTGAAATAGGGTTATCTTGGAACTTATCTAATATGTAGGATTCAATTTCCTTAAGAATTCCTTGTTTGGTATGTACTTCTTTCCCAGTTTTATTTTTTAAACGAGTTATTGTTTTATGTATTTGTTGCTGTGTACATGTATCAAAGAGGTTAATACTGCCTTGTTTCCCCTTACACCCGAATTTCTGCTTCATTTGTAATGTCTTCATATACTCATACTATATGTCCATCATAGTTTCTTTAAGTTCTTTTATTTGAGCCTCATAAGAGACATTTCCCTCTATTCGTAAGTCATGTAGTACCGTTAACTGTGTCCTTAATCAGCATATTTTTCTTTTTTCATTTTCCCATTAGCTGAAAGTATTCCCTAAAATACTCTTTGGTGTCTTCCCACCATTCAGCCAATTCTTCATATAAGAAGTACACAAATTTCCTGGCATCCACTAGATGTTTAAAACCTTGTTTTATATCTGGGTTCTCTACTAAACTTAAGTTTGGTCTACAATATCCCTTCCCTTTGGTAGTACCATTGTAATCTGAGATTGTACCTGTAGTGCTTACTAAACCACAATCAGATGTAACAACTGGGGTTACATGTTTATGTCTAACAGGAAGATTTGGGGGAAAATTAACAAAAATCTATTTAAGTGGAACATGTGCCACAAAAATAGGTGTGAGGG
Organism: Neoceratodus forsteri; assembly: GCA_016271365.2. Taxonomy (NCBI): domain Eukaryota; kingdom Metazoa; phylum Chordata; order Ceratodontiformes; family Ceratodontidae; genus Neoceratodus; species Neoceratodus forsteri. The sequence goes on along the minus strand of CM028133.1, from coordinate 941,001,499 downwards.
GTTTTATCTAAATTATCACCAGAAACATCTCTCAAACTGGTGTCTTGCAGTAACTGATTTAAATAAGAATAATCACAAAATACTTTTGTGGGTTTTAAACTCCTATCTGAAAAAAAATGGCTAACATTAAAGTCTCCCTCAAACAAAACATTTCTAGAAGTAAAAAGGAATGGCTGTATTTTCTTCAACAAGTCAGTTCTGGCCACTTTAGACTGGGGAGCATAAATGTTAATCAGGTGAAAGTCTATTCCTTGGAGCTGAACATCTAATAGTAGCACTCTACCTGGCTCAGTTTCTACTATATGTACAGCAGAACATTAACATTATGCTCCATAAATCAGATTCCCACGCTGCTACCAGTGTCTTCCCCTCCATACCAAAAACTCGAACCCCAAATCCATGAGTTGCTAGCAGTTGTAATTCTTGTAAAGCTGCTAATCTAGTATCTTGAAAGACAGTATCAAAGTTATAATCTGAAAATAAAGTGAAAGTTGCTAAGAGTTTTTTTTTTTCTGACACAATACTATTTATTGTTTAGCATGGCACACTTTGTTTCTTAGTGCCTCATTCAAAAGAAAAGAAAAAATCATGGACCAATCTATTTTTTACATGAGGACCTAGTCCCCATTCATCTTCTTTTTTGTTTACTTTTGGGGGGGGGGGATTTACTGGTGCTTTATTCTCAGTATCTGATATTGCCTCTGCTCGGGAGGACACCCAAGATGTTGAGTCAGAGTCTGTACCTTTGCCCCTGTCCCTTCCTTCAGTATAGAGAAGGGGTTGGATGTTGGAAGGTAGGGGAATTTTTTATTAAAACTTGAAATTAAAAGATATATGTAACAGTGTTACTTCATACAAAAATCAAATAGAAAAAGAAAATTATAATAGACATAAGCATTCCATCATGCATCCAGTACATAAGTTACAGTCACCTAGTCCCAAAGCACAGTAATAATAGCTGGAAGCAACGCCCCCCACTAAAGGAGTAGGAGAACTATCATAGTAACTGCAAAAAAATAATAATAATATAGCACAAGACAATACCAATAACCAGAAAACAAAAACTAAAGGACTAATATGAAATAAAGCATAAACCCTGTCTTTGAAAATAGTAAAACAAATTAAAAACCACCAATGATTAAAAGAAACACACATAGAACCATGCAATGCATGATAGAACCCCTTTCCCACACCCAAAGGGTAGAGGGATCTGGTAGAGATTCCATGTTTTTTAAAAAAAAAAAAGATATATCCGTGAGGAAAGGAGAATTACCACAGCCACCATGTGAAGCAAACAAAATTTCCCCAATACATACACCATTTATCTTGTGACAATGTTCGTGACTCAAACTTTCGGATTTGTGTCACTTCAGAAAATATAGAACATAACGATTCTTGCTGAGAAATAAACTTTCTGTAGTACCAATCTACATCTGGTCACCAAATCCAATAAAGAAATGAGGTCATTAATAATTGTACTGTGCTGTCATTATGCAGCAGTGTCAGTGGCTCAGTAGGTAACACACTCGCCTCTGAGGCTGGGAGATCAGAGGGCTGTGAGTTCAGTTCCCACATCTGGCACTTGGGTTAGTATCCCAGTACTGACACTGTAGTGCAGCATGAGAGGGGTGCTGCACTTCTGAGGTGCAGTCTTTCGGATGAGATGTTAAACCGAGGTCCCATCTGCCTGGATTGGTGGTAGTTCAGGTAGATGTTAAAGATCCCATGGCACTTGTCAAAAAGAGTAGGGGAGTTTTTATTGAAATAATAAACATAACAAAACAACACAGTAAATAACAATGAATAACAATAAACAATGAAGAAAGCAAAACCAATCAGGCAAACATATACTATAAACAAAAGAACATATGGATAAAAAAAAATAATAATAATAACAACTTCAGAAAAAAATCCTACATTACTTAAACTTAATAAAGTGAAGAAACCCTTTCCACATTTTTAAAAGTTTAGCAGGTGCTATCCTTCGGGCATCCTGAGAATAAATCTTCGAGAGTTCCTTTGAAACCAAAATACTGAAACTAATATAAGGCATTTTCTTTGGTATATAACCCACTGACACCTCGCCTGCCATAAATAGTATCGTAAGCAACCTAGGAATAGTGACAATGTCCCCTCATGAAAAACAGAAAAAGTCACTGGATAACATCCTAAAACCAGGATATTATATGATAGAGAATTAAGCCATTTAAAACCCCATAATATCACCAAATAAGCCCACAAACCCTTCACATAAGAACACTGTAGGAAGAAATGTTCCATTGACTCCTCAATAATTATACAGTCCAAGTACGGGCACTTCCTTTCCTCAATGGCTTTATATTTAGCGTTGCCCCTAACATTCAGGCGGCTATAAAATATTAGCCACTGTGTGTCCCATTGTGATTGAGGCAATCTGAGATTATTTAGCTGGGCCAATACTTTAGAGTTAAGGGTAGAAGGGCAATTCTTGAAACTTGGCTCCGAAGGGAGTAGATTTGCCATTGTGACCTGATTAAATCCCTTCATATTATTACTCAAGATTGTCTCTTTTTTTAATTTCCATCTATACAATTTTTGTGCTGCCGGCCTAAAATACTGGGGAAGATGAATATGAGGGTTTAATTTTGGAGCCAAAGAATACCAATTCCTAAAATATTTGCCCAAAGACCTGGAAATCCATTTGTCCCCAATCCGTTTCTAAACTTAAACCACTTTTAACTGAACACATAATTAATAAAGAATGTGCCAAAACCACAGGATCCACCATCCCAAGTCCTCCCATTCTTTTACTTAGATATGTATAACATCTCTTGACCGGATTTAATTGATTACCCCAAACCATTTGAAAAAACAAACAGTACATTCTAGTTTCTAAATGCACCGGAAGTGGAAAAAAATCAAAGCTACGTATTGTACACATGGTAAGAGAAACTGTTTGATTACATGTATGCATTTCAATTTGGACAATTGCCACTGTTTCCATCTGTTGACCTTATTCTCCAGTATTTGGAGAGCTGAATCCCAATTTTCCACTGGCATATTCTGAGGGCCAAACTGGATGCCCAAAATCTTAAGGGGAGTTCTGGAGAAGTGGATGCCCTCCTCACCACCTCAGTAGGACCTGTTGCTCCAATCAATAACCCCTTTGTTTTGTGCAAATTTATTTTAGCATTTGAAACTCTGGAGAATGCATCAAAGGCTTTCAAAAAAATATACACAGAAGATTGATCCGAAAAGTATAGGATCAAATCATCTGCATAAGCCTGCACTAAAAGTTGTTGATCCTTAGATATGTTATCAGAAATTCCCAACCATAAAGGAGTAGTAATTAAGTTCCGCAATAGAGGGCCCAATGAAAAAATGTAGAGAAGAGGGCTGAGAGGACAACCTTGATGCACTCCTGTATGTAAACAAAAACTTTCTGCCATATGGCCATTCAAAAATGGAAAGACAGTATTATGGTCATATAACCTCAATTAAATTAACGGTTTGTAATGGGACGCCATAATGTTCTAGAGTTAAGAACATAAAACGTAGATATACCCTGTCAAAAGCTTTTTCTAAATCAGCGACAACCATGTAATTTGTAATACCGACATCAAAGAGGTGTTCAATAACCTCGCGTATAACCATTAATGCTGTCTGAAAAAGTCTATCTGGTACCCCACTGAATTGGTAAGGTAAGATTACCCATCTAGCATAGTTTTTTTAACAGATTGTTCAAAATGCTGGTGAAGATTTTATAATCCGAATTTAGGAGGGTGATAGGCAGAATATTAAGAATTGGCGGCCTATCACCAGATTTAAACAGATAAATTAACAATCCTTCGGAAAAAGAGGGGAAAAACAGCATTTTTTATAAAATACTGGAATAAAACAAGCATTGACTCAACTCAACTGAAAATACTTTATACAGGTCATTAGAAAGACCATCCTTACCTGGTGAAATATTCAATTTCAATTTCCCAATTATGTTTAGAATTTCCTCTTGTGTGATTGGCTCCATTAATGTAGAGGCTTCTGCTAACTTGGGGGGGGGGGGACCTTGAACGCACTTAAATATGAAAGCATTTCTGCTTCAGTAATAAGAAAAGGGGGTTCCAAAGTCCGAAAGTAATCAACAATTAATTCTCTGAGTTGTACAGCTGTGGTAGCGATGAAGTCACTTTTTTTGTTTTAGAGAATCAATATAAGAGGAAGCCTTCAAATTTTTACAAGCCTCGAAAGGATCTCCAATGGGAGATTTTTTTATACCATTAGACAGAATAGCCTGTAGGGTTTTAGCTCTATCATTCTGGAATGCCCTCATATCCTCTTTTAGTTTAGTAATTTGATCAGAATAGTCAAAACGAGAGGCATATGCAATTGTTGTAGGTTTCTGAAGTTGTTGCCTAAGGGACAAATCTCAGAAACCTATACTTTTTTGTTCTTACCCCTTGTTTTTTAAACCAATTACGTAAATCTATCTTGGTCTCTATCCACCAGTCCTCTAAATCCTCATAAAGAAAAGCCACTGATAATCTAGCTGTTAAAATATGTTTCACCCCAGACTGTATATAAGGTACGTCTAGCATAGTGTTATTCAGTTTCCACCTAACCTGTCTATATTCAGGGGGACCTAAAAACTGGAAACTACATAAAAGGAAAGAATGGTCCGAAAATTCACAAGGGATCATTTTAAAAGAACTAGTTTGCACAGAAGGGGAAACAAACATATAATCTATTAAAGAACACAGTTTTCCCTTTGTAAAGGAATAGAGGTCCTTGGGGGGAAAAAAAAGAAATACAATTAAGTAAACCTGCTATTTTAACAATGCTAGCTAGTGTGTGTGAATCGCAATAAATTTCCTTTTTTTTTTTTATTTGATTAGATGAGTCAAAGATTGTACAGTTAAAATCGCCTCCCCAGAGCACTTTAACTGATGTCACCAAAAAGGGTTGGATAGCTTTTAGGCAGGATACTCTGCCAGCTTTTGTTTGAGGGTTGTAAATATTGATAAAGCGATAGCATGTATCATGCCATTTCCCATCTAAAATCATTACTCTCCCTGGAATGAGATCGATTAAATTATGTAGTTTAAAGGAATAAGAGTTAAATAAGATTCCTATGCCGTCTGCCGTATCTGTTCCGAAGGACCAAAAGGAAGGTCCCCAATCCCTTTTAAAAGAAGAAAGTTGTTCTACAGAGTGCATCCAGGTTTCCTGTAAAAAACACAGCTAAATGCTGGTTTTGTATGTAATGGAAAAGGGCTTGCCTCTTAACTACATTTAACAGACTATGAGTATTCAAAGAGCCCCAAGACCACTGCATTATTATTTACGAAAATAGAACAGGCCCTCTATTTTTTCTTTTTTTCTTTTTCTTTTCTTTATAATTATCCACTGGTTGTCACCGAGTGGATAAAGAGGATTTTTGGGAGTCTGAGTCTCCCAATTCCATCTCTGTGTCTCCCCATGGGGTAAACAAGGCAGCATAAGAGTTACTTATTTCTATAGTAGGAGCAGTAGGGGTAGTTTTAGGATGTAGATTTCTAGCAGATCTACGTTGAGGCAGAGATGACTCAAGACCTGAAACCTTAGATACTTCTCCAACTACCTCCACAGGTGCCTCAGTGTAGCACACTGGAGGAAATTCCAATGGGTCAGGTGGGCCCATGCAAGTTTTTTCAACTCTCAGAAGACTGGAAACAGGTTGTACAACCTTATCCAGTTCTTTTAAAGGTTATTGATAGGAAGTTCCAGTGCAGAGACTTTTCCCTTTTTTGAGGAGGGAAATGGTAGAGGGGATTGTAAACCAGAAGGGGAGGAGCTTACAGCATCCTGAGCCTTTTGAATTAAGAGATCTGAATTTATGCAGGATGTTTTGTTTTTAGCAGCCCAAGGGCATACACAAAACGTATGACCAAATTCCTCGCAGAGCTCACATCTAGACTGATTACGACAATACATAGTTAAATGCCCCACCTCCCCACAATTATCACACCACGGTTGATCGCACACACTAGAAAGATGTGTTTTAGCCCCACATTTGTAGCAAGCCCGAGGTTTTCCGCTATAAAAACAAACACCCCTATCTTTCCCCAACAGAAATGAATTAGGAATGTGCACTACCCCCGTCTCAGATTGCCTCAGTTTAGTTTTATATTTCCATCCCCCTGTCCAAAACTGTTCAGAAGCCAGGATGGGTTCAGGCCCACTCAAAACCTCACATCTCAGAGACAACCAAAAAGATATATCTTCCACATGGACCCTCTCATTTCTAAACATGACTGTAACATATTTTATTAAAGGTATAACAAAGAAAGGGGTCCATATGGGAGAAAATTTTACCTGGCTATACCTATCCCAAAATAAGTCCAAAGCGTGCAGTGTCCGAAAACTAATATCAAAATTGTCCTCCCCAGAGATATTAATGAAAGCATATACATATTTGGGAGTAAAGTGCAAAAAATCTTTCAATAAGGTTTTCCCCACATAGTGTCTATCTGGTCTATCCTCCAAGCCCCCTTTGTAATGAATCCAGACAGCATTTCGGCGAGGCGCCGCCTCTCTCTTTGAATCAGAGAATAATTCAGACATAAGAGGTTTCTGAGGAGCAGATGTCATCAAGGAGGGTATTTGTGAGGAGGGAATATGTTCTTGAAGAGGTGTTACCATGTCTGGATTTGGAGAGGGGGATAGGGATGCTTTCACCTCCAGAGGTATAACAGTGAGTGGAAGTTTCAATGTCTCTGAAAGGTTCTTTTCTCCCTGTAAGCTTTCCGCCAAATCTCTCTGCTGTAAGTCTGGTTTCCACTCTGGGGAATGCTGTGAAAGGGCAAAGTCCATATCCCAGGCAGGATCGGGCTTCCAGATGCCTGTCGAAGCTTGCTTCCAACCAGCCCCTCTGAGAGCTTTATCAGGGGACCAAGATTCCTGAGCCTTTTCTTCGGAAAAAGGAGAAGTTTCTGATACAACTGGTGTAAGGATTACAGGATTTGCCTGAGGTAGTTTATTTTTTGAAAAGAAAAATTTAGTGACCCCAGTTTGGGAAAGGGTTGATGATTAATAAATCACATTAGACTGAGCTTGACAGTCCATAGTCATAGGGTTTTTAAAAATGAACCCAGCTGATTTATCCAGTAATACTGATTCCGGTTGATCAAATGCTAATGTAGGCAAAGCTTGTCATAGTGGTTTTTGGTTCACCGTGATAGGGCTTTTAATTTGTAAAACATCCATTGATATAGTAGGCTGTAGGCACTCGCTAGCATATGCGATTGTACTGCCAGCCTGAACAGAAGCAGGGACTACAACAGAAACACTTGATTTAGAAGTGAGGCTGTGAGGTATGTGGTCTCGCCCTACAGGGCCTTCAGATTCAATTGTTGTAGCCGCAAGTTTGATAGGGCCAATGCTATAGCTGTCAAGGCAGGGTTCATTCTGTTGTAGAGATGATAATGCAGACTTTGCGGCAGAGCGCCGATTCAGAAAGCCGTCAGGTAATTCAACTGCTTGCCTCTCCCTTACTCCCAATACACTCGAGTTTTGCTCCAAATTTAAGAGAGAACTAGATTGCTGTGCACCTTCGTTTGTCAGGACATTAGTACCATGCTTAATACTCTCCGCTTCAACCGCGGGTTTCTGTTTATCAAAAATAAGCTGTAAAGACTCACCACGCTCCCTGGAGCCGTTCTTAGGGGTCAGTTCAGTGGAGTGTTTTAGTAGCAGCAATCATACCATCTTTAGGGAGGGCAATATCACAGTCAAGGTGTGCAGCCAGATTTTCAGGTCCCAAGCTGGGCTCGATCCTTGTTTCCATAGATCCGAGTTCATGCGTCCCAGTTTTTGCAACCAATTTAAAATGTTTTTCTTCTTGTTTACACAAATCTGTAACTGAATCTTCCCAAAGAACCACAGCATCATGAAATTCCATATCAGAATCAGCGTCCAGAGTGTTAAAAGGACCGACCTCCATATTGCTCGCCATGGGAGTAGAGGCCAAAGCTCCCGTTACGCAGACATCTTCCTCCTTCAGCAGCTCACTCCAAGTGGCCATCATGGAAATGGCCCAGCCCCCTACTGGCCACAATGCAGCAGCAGAGTAGGGGAATTTCCCTGGTGTCCTGGCCAAATTTCCCTCATTCACTAAAAATACCACCAACAGCTTAATCTGGTTCAAGGTTCAAGGTCAGTTGGCATTCATCTGTATTCCCCTGTCCCGGGTGGTGCCTGAAAATAGGCAGGCTTTGTCTAGTGCACTTACCCGGTCAACAAAAACTAAATAAATAAATTATATTTATACCAATGAGGAGAAACATGAGCTCGATATAATAAAGACAGGATTAAAAAAAGCTGCAAATTCCATTGTGTTGTTACAAAATTCCAAAAGTCTATAATATAGGGACATTCTAAATATAAGTGATCCATACTTTGTGGTATAACAGTACAAGTAGTCCGAGGGCACCCTCTTTCTACTACCTCTTTATGTTTTTGATTTCCCTTTACATTCACCCTCCCGTGTACCCCTAGCCATATCCCTCATCTTAACAGGAATTCTAGGGTCACTTAAGTATTTGCAAACACGTTTTTTGCTCTGGAGGAGGCAAATGTTCAAATTGGGATACTAGAAACCATGTCTGGAGAATCAAATGGCAAATGGTTCACTGAGAAAAAGTTTAAACCTGTGAAACAGAAATTCCCCAAAGTTTAATATAATCAAAACAATACATCCAAATTGAATTCAGTTTAAACACTCTTTTGTTCTTATGGGGAACGGTATTACCAAACCATTGACCCAGGATTTCTGTTAATGATGGCCTAACCCATCCTATCAAAGCCCTGTATTCTGCTTTAAGAGTGTGGGGCAAGATTTGAATAAAGAAAAATACTCCCAAAAAATACCGGGTGCAACATTCCCAATCCTCCTTCCTTCACCAGCAGATACATGATTGCTCATTTAATCGTGTTTAATCTACTGCCTCAGAGACAGGGGGAAAAAAAAAAAAAAGAATAAAGGGCTGTTTCCAGTTTCCTCAGAACTGGAAACTCAGAACTAAGAAATAGAAATGTTGGAACCAAAAAGGTTTTAATCAAATATATATGCTTTAGTTTGCACATATGTCATTTATTCCAGCACCTAACTTTCCTCATCCCAGCTTCTAGCTGCAACATCCCCTGGGCCAAAAAAATATCCCCAGGAGTTTGCACAGCTTAGTCTCAATGGTGATGGAAGCCACAGTATCATAGTCTGGTGATAAAGTAGTAAGGTGTAAACATTAAACAATTACTTTTGTCCAGATTCACCTTTGCACCAATGAGTCCGAAAAGGTCACCATCAACTGTATTGCAATCTCACCTGAAGCTCTATCCACCACCGTCAAAATTGTATCATCTATACAAGACAGGATTTTAACCAAAGTAGAAAACCAATCATGAATACCCTGTATCCTAGAGCATCTCTGTACAATGCACATCAATGGATCCGGTGACAATATATATAAAAAGGAGGCATGGACACCCTTGTCGTACACCCACCCTCATCCTACAGATTGCACCAACTCTCCTGTTCTCATAGGGAATACTAACTGCCCCATTGTATGCTAATTTCACTCATCAGCAGGGCCACTGGAAAATTGCGCCTGCAATTTCTGTGCGGAATCCACAATTTTCACCATTCTCCACAAACACTGACATGTTCCACAGTTTCTTGCAATTTGGGTTTTTATATTAAACTATGTAAAAAGCATTAACATTTATAATAAAATACTCTCAAATATATTGACAATTTTGCATGCAGACTTGGGTTTGGCCGAAACAATGCAGTGCAAGGGTTTTATGTGACACGGATTTCTTTTGAATCCTTGTCTTGTTTGGTTTCAAAATCCACTGGTCAAGCATAAGTACACTTAAACACTTAACATTTGTTCTGTGTTAAAGCAGTCTATCAGAAAACTTTTTGTTGCCACACAGACTGAATCAAAAGATGGGATACAAGGTGAAAATTATCCCATTCACTTAAATGGGGTGCTAACTATGAGTCTTTTTGTAAGTGGTAGGGCAAGTTTTTCCTTGTGAGCATACTTTCATTCAGACTAGTTTTGATTCAAACAGCTGAGGAATTTTGGATGACCTTACCGATTTTAAACTTGAATAAGCTAGTTGCTAACAGCGATATCATTCTTGGCAACTACCCCCTAGATGTTCACATGCAAAGACTACAATAAAAACCTGACTAAAGTCTAAAAACAAGCTTATAAAACACAAAATGTATCTAAACATTTATCTTTAACCAGACAAAATCATTGCAGCCAGAGCAAAACAAAGATAAATTACAGGGTACCCTGACTACTTGATGCAGTATGATACAATAAAAATATACTGGTGTTTTTTTTCATTTTTGGTAACTGCATAAGGCCCACTAGGCACAAGTGCCCGTTTTCAAGTACAACCCAGGAACACTGAGGAGGTTAAGTGACTTGCTCAGACTCGCACAGTATACAAGTGGAAGTTTTAGGAATTAAACCCAGGTCTGCTAAATATTGTCAGCTCATTGACAGCTTATTACGCTATCCTCTATATTATACTGCCAGCCCCAATAACCCCCAGATTTAATGTTTAAATATGTGATTTCAAAAATAGTGTACAGTACCTACAGTACAAATTATGACCATTAAATACTTTATCATTTTACTAAAACTCAATTATTCACCACTCTGCTTATTTTTTCTTGTACCTAAGTGGGTGAATAGCTGGCACAGCACTGTAAACAGCTGTTGATTAGGCTGCATTATTCTACAGCAAGAAACAAACAAAATATACATTTCTTCTGGCTTTATTTAATATTGATTTGCTGTGGCTCACTTTATAGAATCTATTTAGCACTGTATGAGGTAGATGCTTTTAAATTTTGGAAGCTAGGCAACGCTTACTATAGCTTATTGGTTTAGTATTCATTTGAGGAACATAAAGAAAAGTTTATGTTTTAAACATATTCAGGTGTCAGTGTATTCATTTAGCAATTTACACTGACTAATATATGCTGTAGAAAACATTAAAAGATTTATTTTGAAACACTCAGGGTCTATAGTAGAACCCTAGCAATTTCCTGCAATTTTTTGCAAAATGCTTCGCAATTTTGGGTAATCTTTTCTGCAATTTTCCAGTGGCCCTGCTCAGATAAAAGTTTCTGGGAATCCATAACTCCGTAGCACAGCCCATAACCATGTGTGATTCACTCGATTGAAGGCTTGGGCCTGATCCAAATTCACAAGGAAGCCACAAATCTCCCGTTTCTTCCCCTTTTCATACATTTCCCTCAACAACAATAAAATATCAGTCACATTTCTACCAGGAACAGAACACACCTGTCCCTGATGAATTATGTTGCCCAAAACATCAGAAATCCTGTTCCCCAGTAATTTAGTCAATAGCTTGACATCCACATTTACTAAAGTATTTGTCTCCAATTTTTAAGCTGCAACCTATCTCCTATTTTAAAGAGAAAGGTTAATAATCCCTCATACTGTACATCTGTGGATTAAGCAGATATTCATTTAGTAAAGCTTGATATACCTCCTCAGAGTTCCGTAGGCAAAACATTCCATATAAACTTACATACCTCTCCAGGGAGTCCATCTTACCCTGGGACCATCCCATTTCTAAGTTCAAAAATAACCTTATTCAATTCTTCTACAGCAAGCAGTTTTAGCAATTGGGAAATCTGCTAGGCAGTTAACTTGGGAAGCTGAGCTGCTTCTTTCAGATGATTCATTTGGTCTGAGGAATGACAATTAACATTTTGTTGAGAATTTATAAAACCATCTATCACTCATTTCCAGTTTCTAGTACCCCATATCATTTGTCAGTGCCATAATCTGATGATTGTTCACCTATTTCAACAGTCAAAGGGATTGGTTCGATGTTTATTACCTTGAGTACCAAATCTCTGTTCAGCCTCCAAGGAGGCTCGTCTGTTATATTGGAATAAGACCATCTCATGTTTAGGATCTGAAATTTGTTGAGCAAGGTCTATTTTTTTCTATACACTGTTCAGTAAGCAGATCATACAAATGAGTATGTAACTGCCTGTACGTCACATCGTTCTCCTGTTTTTGTAAAGACTTCTCTTTCAGGTATGTCATAAGACATGACTTACAGTCCTACCACCAGTCTATAGGGGAATCATACACTCTGTCTATCTAGACAAATGGGGGTAAGATCCAAGATTATGTTAGAATCTTTTAACAGGCAAACATTCACTCTCCACAGGCCATGCCCTGGTGTTCTGGGGAGGGAAGTGGTCACAAAAATTCCTATTAAAGAATGGTCAGAGATCTCTATTGAAAACATTTCCACATGGGAGATTGAGAGCTGTGTAGATATTAGCCAATAATCAATCCTAGTAGACAGTATACCCTTAAAGAAAGCATGAGAGGGATACTGCACAATGGAACCGTGAGCATCTTTAAGACCAGTTTGTGTAATAACATTTTGTAAAAAATTGGCATCACAGTAGGTTTTACTCTGGGCTTTAATTCTATCTGCCTGAAGTAAGCTAATATTAAAATCTCACCAAATAAAACTTATTGCCCTGTGAATAAAAAAGGTTGCATCATTTTCAGTAAATCTATACAAGACATTTTAGTCTGTGACCCATAAAAATTCACTAGCCGAAAGACAGTGTTAGAAAACTCAATGTCCTAAATCAGAACACTCCCTGGGTCTAGATCAACTAGCTTCTTAAGTCTAATGTCTGGGTTCAAAAAACAGATCCCCAAGCCACAACACAAGTCCTCACCAATAGACCAATAAGAGTCTCTTGGTACCCTTGCCTTGCGAGATAATTCTATATCACTAATAGCGTGGAGACAGGTATTCTGCAATAGAAAAATATCATAAGGTAATGAAGATAATATAGAGAAAGCTGCTAAACATTTAACCTCAGACTTAATACTAAACACACTGAGGCTTGCAAACTAAAGGTTCAAAAAGAATCAGAGGTAAATTTAGACAGTTTTTTTATGCTTGATCTCATAATTCTTTCCTCTTTAGGAACCCCTCTACCATCCTCATCAGTACACAAGATGCCAGCCACCGAGTCACTATGCACAGATTGAATGGTAATGTTCAAATCTTCATCCATATGGTCACCCCAACTTAAATTTCCAGTGCTGTTGAAAATGTCAAATCTATTACCCAGGGGTACGTCAGTGTCTACAGGTTCTTTAGAATTCACAGAATGCTGTGACTTAGATTTCTTTCTCTTGACCATCTGAAATGGCCTGTCTGCATAAGTAAATTGAATAGGCCCCTGTTGCGCTGGAAGGGGGGGGGCATAGTTGGTTCCATGTCATCCCATAGAACCTCATCACATGGCTCAGAAATGTGTGCTTCCCTGGATACAGAAAGTGGGGGATCAATCAGTGAGGACTCAGCAGGCATACCAGATTGCTGATCACTAAGCCGAGGTGGCCTAGAGCACCTGGAATCCATAGGTGGCTGATGTCTAGAAGCTTGAAAGGCTCCTTTTGCTTTATTTAAATAAAAAGTTCCACTGCTGAATATGTATCCGATTCTAATATAGGATTTAACTATATACATCTTTGGTGTTGCTCTATGTATGTGTTGTGCATTATTGCCTCTGTACTTAGTCACTGTATTTGTTATACTCTGTACCTGTCCTCATTCTCTGTATGACATGGAGCTTTTGCAAATGAGTCCATGACTCAAAGGGTTGTAATTCCTAGAATTTAATAAATAAACAAATCTTGTTCAACTGAATCAGAGGAATTATCAATCAAATCATTATTTATCCAGGTGATCACCATTGAGCAAGCTCATTTACAAGGTGGACCTGCTGTTGGCAGGAAAATTGTGCAGTTACATATAAAAATTACAGAATACAAAAAGAACATCATATTTACATTCCAAGTCACATGTACAAAAGAGAAATACATAACACAACCCGAATATTACACACACACACACACACACACACACACACACACACACACACACACACACACACACAGTTATGAGCAGCCCAAGGACAAGAATGAAAGTAATGCTCATCCCCACATAGATTGCAGGTAGGGGGGAATCATACAACCATTCCCAGAGTGTCCCAAGGCCCCACACCCGAAACATTTCATCTGGTCACAGTCTATTTAAATAAGTCATGGATCCACAATGGTAGCATGATTTGGGTTGGCCTTGATAGAACAAAATCTCTCTGTCCTGACCAAGAAAGAAACAATTGAGTAAATGTCAAATTCCTTATCAGTGTATTGCAGCATAACCCTGAACTTTCACCCTCCAGTCCAAAACCTATCATCATCAATGATCAGATCTGGGGTCCCTTCTGGATCCCAGCACTTCTCAAGCCAGAACACAATGTCATTAATGCAGACCCCCTCATTTTGGAACAATATTGTGACAAGTTTAGTAGTTGGCTTTGATACTGGAATCACCATAAAGGGTGTCCACATGGGAGAATCACACACAGAATAGTATCTGTTCCAGAATTTGTCCAACAAGGGGCTGAACAAAAGCTAATGTCGAAATTCAGATCCCCTGGTGCATGTATAAAAGCATACACCTTAGCAGGAGTGAAATGTAAGGAATCTTTAATTAAACTGGACCCCACATAATACCTATCAGACAATAAGTCTAGGCCCCCCCCCCCAATACCTCAGCTAGACCACATACTGACGTTTAGCAGCCACAGGGGGCTGCTGAAATAAACTGGCATAGGTGGCAGCCCTTTCTTCAGGAGCTATATCCACTGAAGAAGCCAGTCCAGAAACAGGTTCAGAAACAGTTAAATTAGAAGCAATACCTGTTGCTTGGTGGAAAAATAAGATCCAGGTATTCATGTTCCAAAAGAGGCAATGAATTAATGAACATCAAAGCAGATCCTGAATTCACAGTTTTGGTCTGGGCCCTAGCTTCTGGTACAGAGTCACCTAAAGGTTCCTCAGGCAGCCCAGGATCTAGAATAATAACACCCCGTCCCATAGAGGGACATTCAGGAGTAGACAGATGTGTCTGCTGCAGTGGACTGCCTGAGTTCGGGACCATGGGGTCTGGAACCCATTGCCCATTCTAAAATAACTAGCCTACACCTCTCAGCTCATTACCCAGACACCATTCATCTGAAGAAGGTACGTCTTGTGAGTCATAATATACCTTCTGTAAAATATGTTCTGCATCCATGGGTAGATCAGAGGTAATAGTTAAGAGAAAACATTTCCCAGTCATACCCATCAGACTTACCATACCTTGTTTCCATTTTTTTTCTCCTCATTGAGACTTTATGAAAAAAATCATTTTCAACTTCCACCAGCAGATCTGCCAACTGTTTCTTTTTCACCTCCAACTCCTGCTGCAAGCGCAACTCTTCTATAGTCAACATTACTGGGGAGGTCTCCATAGGTAGGATTTCCTCCTTGTGCAGCACTTTAGATGTATTACATTTCATAGGTGACCAATAAATTCTGACCTTCCATTAAGCCATCACCCATGGAACTCCTAGACTCTATGGGGAGGTTTAGGTCATCGTTTTCCAAGATACTAGGGACATCTGCTCCCCCTTGAGCACCTCCATTCTCAACCTCAACCAGCACTGAACTGGACTCCTCCATTCCCTGTTAACGAGCCATCAGCACAACCTGTCAGGAGTGGAATTTTTTTATTAGAAAACTCAAAAGCAAATATAATACTACATGTTGTATTTACATGAAGACAAAATAAAAGGAAAGAAAGGTATAATATATCACAAAGCTATGTCCAAAAGCAAATTAATACAGAAAAATAATCTTGACTTAGATAAAAATCAAATACAGTAACTGAAAGAGTACCCCATTCCACTCAATATCTCCCATCCAGAAATTCCTCCTACTGAAAAAAGGAGGCAATAACAAACTGTAAGATGTCTGTTCCAAAATTATCATGCATAATACAAAAGAAGTTTAGGTAATAGGAAAATCATTACTGGTAATCCATGGAAAACCCTTCCAATAAATAAGTAAATCAGGAGCTGACCAGAGAGATTTTTCCTTATTATATAATTTCCTAACATCATATGTGATCTTCTGTATAGTTCAATATGACAGCCTTCCTTCTGCTGCAAAGTGAAAAAATAAGTCATCCAAATATGTCATTTGATAATAGTCAAAATAACTTGAACTGTACTCACATGCCATTTAGTCCATAAGGGAGGAAAGGATCCATAAATCAAAGCCGAATAAGTCAGATTGCTAAACAGAGGTTCATTCCAACTTTGGGCTAAAACAGTCCAGAAATTAATAAAATGTACAATGAAAGGAAAGGTGCTCGCTTATTTTTTTTTTTTTTTAATACACACACACACACACACACACACACACACAGGGTCTACTACAATATCGTGTCTTGTAACTGTTTATGCTTGTGATTTGATTTAATTTCTCATGGCAACAGAGCCAGTGTACGTCCCATATTTCCAGGGGGATCCTAGTATTATTTAACCAGTTCTTCAAAGAGGGTATAAAGGGCAAAGGACATTTCTGAAAAACTATGTCCACAGAGCAGAAGGAGGAAAGTAAATGAAAGTATAATTGTTTCCTTGACATGGTACTTAACATATTAATTGATATGTTCCATTGTTTAAGCCGAAGGAACATTTCCCGCCCATACTCAGAGATCAATTGTGATTTCTTCAAAGTTAATTTATTCAATTCCCATAAAGAAAACCTGGTTTGGTAACCCTGAAAGAACCAAAGTTCCCAGTCAATGTAACGATGGACAAGGAGTTATTTAATATTAGTGAATATTAATATACTGTTAAAGAAAATAATTGGATTAACCATATCTAGACCCCCTTGTTTCACTGGTAAATATAGTACATTCCTTTTAATAGGGTTTAGGCAACTGCCACAAACAGCTTAGAAGAATAAATGGAGAAGTGAAGTTTCCAAATGCTTTAGGAGGTGGAAAAATATAACTAATATACAGAAATATGGGCAATGAATAAGTCTTAAATAAATTCTTTTTTTCTTTCCCAGTTTCCACTTATTCCAACAAAGGACCTTTGCCTTTCCAAGTTAAATTTTTTTGGAGCCAATTAAATTCAGCAAGGTCCATTGCCCCAAACTGAACTCCTAATATAGTTAAAGGCAAAGTATAAATTGTAATATCTGATATAACTCCTTCATATGCAAGAGAATAATTCGGTTGATGTCCAGAACATTTAGAAAGATTCAAGGAGGCCCCTGAGAGGACACCAAAAGCTAAACACATGTCAATGGCTACCTGAACTGAACCAGCATTCTTAACTAAGAGAGTCATATCATATGCATACGCTACAATAGAGTATACCAAATCTCCAGCAGCATGTTCTAATGGTTGAACAAGTCTGGGAAGAGTTTATTTTCCTGAGGAAAGGATCAATAAAGAATATATAAAATCAGACTTAATGGGCAACCCTGCCGAACCCCTCTATTAATCAGAATAGGGCCTTTCCAACCATTAATTAGTGGGGTTACAGTAGCTGTATTATAAAACGCCTAATCCAAGAGACAAACTGTGAAGGTATTTGGTATAAGTGCAAACATTTCTACAGGAAAGCATGACTAATGGAGACAAAGGCTTTTTTCTGATCTAGAGAGACAAAAAAAACCCATCCAGAACCCCATTTTTACCATGTTCCACTACCTCTTGAATAAGAAATAATTGTTCAGAAATGTGTCAATCAGGCAGTGAACATGACTGAGCTGTGGAAATAACAAGTTTAGCTAGGGATAACAGCCATTTTGTTAAGATCTTAATATCAGAATTTAACAAGTTAATTGACCACCAGTTATCTAAATCTTCCTTATTACCCTTTTCATATAAATAAATCAGGGCACTCATATTCATACATAAAGGAACTTCTCTTGTTCATAATAAATGATTATAAACTATTGTGAGTTCAGAAACTAATTCTTGAGCAAAAAAATGTATAGATGTCATTAAGAAGACCGTCTAAACCTGGTGTCCTTCCATTATTCAATGAGAAAAGTGCAGTCTGTGCTTCTGGAAGACTCACATCTCTACACATCTAGTCTAATATCCTGGGGAACAGAAGGGAGGTCACTCCCATGCAAATAGGGGAGGAATATCTTGTTCCTCTATGGAAATGGAGGAATACATATGAAATGTATGATGAGAGACCACTTGAACAATGTCTAGTTTGGCTGTACATTTGATATTCATATGAGTTAAAACAGGTTATTTCTTTCCAATGACTCTTGGCAAAGCTATGTTCAAGTTGTCGCAATAAGGAACAGAGTTCCAATTTAGTATTCTCCCGCCAACGTATAGGGATATCAAACAAAACAAAAACAGACTTCTTCACTTGAAAAAAGAAAAAAAAGAAGAACTTGTGTCTGAAAGAGAGTGTTTTGCAATTAGGAAACATTCAATTTCCAATACCCAGGACCTGATCTACACAACCTAGTCTGTCCTATAAATATGGATAAAAGGGCATGGTCTGTAAATTCTGCAGGCTCTACTTTTGCGGTTGTTACAGGAATATGGGGGGGGGGGGAGTAAAAATATAATAAATTCTGGTTGCCAAATGGCCTTTGGGGAAAGCAGGAGTATGGGACTGCATCACAGTGAGATATGAATCTCTCAGTCTAGCCCTTTTTATCATCTGAGAAAGAAAGTTGGAGTCACAGTATAATTTGGTTGTCTGAGCATGACTACTTTTATCCTGCATGGACAATGTGCAGTTAAAATATCCTGCAAATAAAACCTTGAAACCTGTATGTAAAAAAGGCTGAATAAGTTTAAAGACATCAATCCTAGCAGACTTAGTTTGCGGGGCATAAAGATTTATAAGTCTGTATGCGTCAGTCAGAATTGAAACATACAAAATCGATACCCTGCCAGGGGAGCAAGTCATATTTTCAACACTTGAATATCAGGCATGCGAAAGAGAATGCCTACCCCATAACAGAGGTCCAGGCCAATGGACCAAAATGATGGGCCCAAGTACCATGATTGCTGTGCAGAATGGATTTCAGAGATTGTATGGCACTGAACATCTTGTAAACAAATAATGCCTAAACGCAAATATGTAAGAAAGGAAAAAAACGTTTTTTAAGTTTGGCAACATTCAGTATACTGTTAACATTAACAGTATAAACATGGAAACCATCACATGTTGGTCAAACCATTCATTTGTACTTTCCCCTCCTTTGGCCCAAGGATTTCTGTTTAGATTTCAGCTTTGTCTTCCTTTTCATGCCCCCACCCATCCTGGAGGATGCTCAGAATCTGTAGCCATTTCAGTTAAAAGGAAGAATATGAATCATTGCCTGATCTGTCTGAAGTATCCTGCAAGACAAACTTATTAACTGTAACTACAGGGTCAGGATCAGGTGGTACAGGCTTATCCCTCAACCTAGTAAGTCTTTTTTCCATTGGAGGATTCGGTGTGTGTGTTGGGGGGAATGGATAGAAGAGGTTGAGGGATTAGTATCTAGGACAACCACAGTCAATTCAACAGGGTTGTAGACAGGGGGATGAACATCGGGGACTTTCTGTGGGGTCAGTACAGGAGCAGAAGGAGCAGAGGGGGGCCTAGAATCCACACTGCAGGAGGAGGCTGAGCAGGATCCCCAAAAGGTGGTGCATCAGGGGCTGGTTGTTGCAAACCAATTTTACATTTTTGAGCCACTTTAATTTGTGACCTCTGCTCCTCCCCATCTGCTTTGTTTGGTACACCATGTGCTGCCCATTGACAATTTTGAAAAGTGTGACCCACCTCATCACATAAATTACGTTTGAAATCATTAACACAGTGTTGTTCCATATGACAAAGTTCCCCACATAGATAACATTTGATATGATCTGATCACAAACACTGCTTAATGAGACACAGAACCACACTTGTAGCAGACCTTTGGCTGACCCAGGTAAAATAGCACCCCTCTATCACGACCCCCAAAAAATAAGTTTGGCAAATACATAGACAGTGTCAGCAGATAAGGGCCTATGGCCCACCCAGTCTGCCCATTTGAGCTTGTAAGTTCAGTTTGTTTTCCTAGAAGTCTGTTGCCCCTTACCCCCGACCTCCAGAATTCCTTTATGTCTATCCCATGCATTCTTAAATCCTGTGATTGTTTCAGCCCCCACCACTTCTTCTGTCAGGGTGTTCCACTTGTCCACCACCCGTTCTGTGAAGAAATTCTTTCTCATGTTTCCTCTGAATCATCCTCCCTCCAACTTCATCCCATGCCCTCTAGTCCTGGAACATGTTTTTCGCTTAAAAATATGTTGTACCCCAGTCTGTGTCATTTTCAATAAGACTTGTACTTTCCAGCCACCAGTCCAAATGTACTCAGAATCTATAAGGAGACAGTAGGCAATGTAATTAATTTAGTACCTGAACAACTGCTGTGAACTAGAAGGTCTGTCATACCTGGTGTAGAAATGTCCATGTCTGCATCAGCCGTCTTGGTCCAGCTGACTGTTGGCTCCTTTGATGCTACCACATCATTTGCAGCAGAGTGCGGCAAACTGACAGACCACTGCTTCTCATCAGTTGAGACTGTAGCAGACTGCAGGGCTGATAACTGGAGGTTCAGCTTCATCTTAGCTAAATAAAATGGGCACTCTTCAGCTTCCAATTGCTCCTAAATTTTTGTACTTTCTGGACAGTCCACAACAGGTGCCGAATGCACCACCACATCATCATTTATCGGGTTATCAGAGTCAGAAGTAGTTTCAGAAGGAACAGGTCTAGCATTCAGGTCAGGATCACAGCTTACATCTTCAATATGTTCAGCGGCCTCTAAGTGCTCAGAGGTGGGGGACAAAACCTGGGCCACCACCTCCATCTCCTCCAGCTGCACACCGTCTCCTACAGCCGCCATCTTGGCAGAATGCCAGGATGTCTGAAGTTCCCCTACCTGTGTGTAGGGGAATTTTTTATTGTAAGGAATAAATACAGCAACTATACAAAATCAAAATACATCCAGAAATTAAACAGAAAATAAATACATGCAAATCCTTATTTGTAATATTTGTTCACATAATCTTGCTTTGATTCCGATTCACAGAATATTTCTATTTAATTTTCCAGATAAAGTCTAAAAACAGCAATATTTTTCATCCAATACTTTCTTTCAAAAATGGTACAGACATCCATCTTTGTTTCCATACCATAAAGGGCAGTTGTTTTTTCTC
This sequence comes from Neoceratodus forsteri, assembly GCA_016271365.2. NCBI lineage: Eukaryota > Metazoa > Chordata > Ceratodontiformes > Ceratodontidae > Neoceratodus > Neoceratodus forsteri. Next base: position 940,980,304 of record CM028133.1, on the reverse strand, counting down.
ATATTGACATTGTTCCTGAATTAAAACTTCCACATTCTGAATTACTCATTCAGGCATTATATATTGTTGTTGAAAAATGTATTTACATCTTATTTGCCATAATACAAATTTTATAATTGAAAATATAATTCTCAGTGTCCCCTCTTCAATTACTTTGTTTATGAAAAAAATGCCCACTATTTCTTCATAGTTTATGTTTTTCCAGTATCTGCATATTCCATTTAAGGCTAATTTTTTTTCCAAAAGGTTTTCACAAAATGACAACTAATGAAGTACTCCATTGATTCTTCTTCTCTTTCACACATTTGACAGGGACACATTCTTATTCGTGTTTGTGTTTTGTGTTTCCTTTGATTTGTAACCTCCCATGGCAACACAATCTTGTAATATGCCACATTCTGGGTGGTATTCTTACATCATTTAGCTATGTAATCACTATTTTTTCTATATTGTTCCCCTATCCCTCTAAAATTAGGTGATACAAACTAGTAAGTATGATGTATGTCATTATACAATAGTTTTCTGTCTACTGAGATTACTTGCATTAGTACTAATTTACATTTTTTTATCTTTTGTATAATAGGTTCATAGAATGTAGGTATTGCTTTATAACTTTGTGCTATAACTGTATGAGCTTTCCAATATTCAAGGAATGGAAATAACCAACCTTTAGCGTACATAATCCATAATACAGCAGAAGGTTTTGTATCATCTACTATGTTATATTTGACAAAAATACTAAAATAGAATACTGTGGGATTTATAAGATTAAGTCCTCCTTGCTTTAATGGCAAATACAGTATTTCCCTTTTTATAGGGTTGAGTCTGCTTCCTCACATAACTTGAAATATTAGACTCAGAAGCATTGTTTCATAATTTTGTGGTATGGGGTACACCATACTTATATAGAAATTTAGGTATGAAAAAAGTTGTAATTATCATTACCTTTTTTTTCTTTGTCTGTTGCCATTGTTTTCATTTGGCTGTTTGTTTCCCTTTTTCTAGTGTCTCTTCCAGATTCAGTGCCCCATTGTCTCCTCTCCCATATTTTATTCCCAATATTGAGATAGGCTGTTCTGATACTGGTATGTTAGCTATATTTGTTGCTTTTTCTGTGGAGTTGATTTTAATATATATATATATATATATATATATATATATATATATATATATATATATATATATATATATATATATATATATATATATATATATATATATATATATATATATATATATATATATATATATATATATATATATATATATATATATATATATATATATATATATATACATACATATATACATACATACATATATATACATATATATATACACACACACACATACATATATATATACACATACATATATATATATATATACACACACATCATATATATATATATACACACACACATACATATATACACACACACACATACACACACACACACATACACACACACACACACACACACACACACACACACACACACACACACACCCTCGACATTTATTTATATTTAATGGTGCCCCTGATACTTATGCATATTTGTCAAAGAGTGTCACTGTTCTATTCCCAGATTCATTATTCGATATAAATAAGCAGACGTCGTCTGCATATGCCATTATTTTTACCTGGCTGTGTCCTATACAAGGGGTTGGCCATCTAATTAATGCATCTTCTTGAATACATCTGATTACTGGACCTAGGCAAAAAATATATACAATACCAGACTCATGGGGCATCCCCGTCTTACCCCCTCTTGTTTGATATATATGACCCCATATATTCATTAACTAGCAGAATCAAAATAGCTTTGTCATATTTTCATCAATCCATTTGCAGAATCTCTGTGGAATGCCATACACTGGCAAAACTGTGATTAAAAGGAACATGTTACTCTGTCGAAGGCCTTTTCCTGGTCCATTGGCAGACTATACCCATGTACAGTACTTTATTTTATTTTATTTTCCCTGTTCCACTAATTCCCTAACCAATAATAGATTCTCTGCAATATTTATTCCCAGAACAGAGCATGTTTGAGATAGAGACGAAAAAAGGGGCTGTTTTTACTAGACGTGATGTTAATATTTTCATTAGTAATTTAAAAATCAGTATTTAAGATGCTAAAAGGTCTACAGTTATTAAGATCTGATCTATCATTTTTTTAAATATGAATATTTGGACTGCAATACAAAAATGAAAATCAAATGTATCAGAAAGTAGTATCCAGTTATAGACTACAAATAGTATGTCTATTATTTCCGTGTTAAATTCTTTGTAGATTTCTGATGTAGGCCGATCTAGTCCAGGAACTGTAATATTTTTCAGATTTCTTATGGCTTGTCTAACTTCTTCCTTTGTGATAGGTGACACCATTTCATTTTGCATATCTTGTGGTAATGTATTTAAACGGATATGATTTAAATATTGCAATATTTTTTCTTGATCTAAAGGAGGCACTGTATACAATTTATTAAGATGATTCTGTACTACCTGCAGTATCTTGGGGGTTGTATTAACCATGCTCCCATTTTCTGACCATAAATGTGTCATAGTTCTATCTTGTACTCTTTTTTTGCAGCTCAAAAATATATCTCCTATGACTATCTTCCCCAGTGGACACATTCTGTGTTCAACTAGTGAAGATATGGCTCTATCATACTGTAATTTTTCCATTTCTTTATTTATTTTGGGAATTTGGGATGGAAAGGATGTATAACCTGTGCTTGTTAAAGAACCTAATTTTGCTAGGTGTCTCCTTAAAGTTAGGTATTTTTTTGTATGTTGTACTATTTTCTGTTTGTGCATATTGTATAATAAGAGTTTAGTATTTGTTTTGTTTTGGCCCACTAAATACTAAGGTCCTTTGTTAACCCTGCTACTATCATTCTTGCGCGTAGTATGTCTTGTATTTGTGTAACTACTCTTCATTTTCTAAAATGGTTTTATTATGTTTGCTTGCACATATGTTCAAGAAACATAGTGCCACCATAATAGTTTTCGTAGGTGTGGCACCCCCACTTCCAATGCCCTGATTTTGCAAGTGTGGTCGCACCACACCAAAGAATGTCCCAGCTGTCCATGACAGCAGTTCAGATGCAGTGGCGTATAGTTGAAAGAGAAAGACAGCTATAATCAGCAGTGATAATGTGTAGGCAATTTGCATACTGCCCTGCTGTCAGCAGTATGCAAATTGCTTACACATCACCACCACTGATTGTAGCTGTCAAACTGTACACCACTGCATCTCCCACCGTATGATGCACCTCCCCATTTGTTGTGTGCTGAGGGGGTGCCCAATCCCCCTTGACTCATGCACACTCCCCCCCAAGTACACTGTATGTCCAATGGGGGTGCCCAATCCCTGTTCGCTTCAGTGCCCCCAAAAAACAAGCTTGCAGGTGCCACGCTGGGAGCCCATCCCAGCATGGCAAAAGTTCTGCATTGTCATGTGCTCCCCCCTCACACTGTATGGCCAATGGGGGTGCCCAATCCCCCATTGGCTCCACTGGCCCCCAAAACAAACTTCCAGGCCCACCCCAGCATGGCAAAAATCCTGCATTGTCTTAAAACACACACAACCTGTAACAAAAGAAAACGGTCCTCATTGACTCTTGCCCCCCTCCAACTCCGCACCACAGTCTGTGTACCCCACCTCCCCACAAACCCCTCACCCCATAATTACCTCAGGAGGCCGGCACGATGATTTTCGGTGGACCAGGAACATGTCTGCACTTTTCAAAGCCGACTGCGAACTGAAGAAATGCCGGTAAGCTATATAATGGCATAAACAGGGTTTTTTCAACTTTGGTGCATATCTCGGTCATTTTTGTTTTATTTTTGCACCAAATTTTCAACATGGGGTTCTTGGGATGCCATCTCATGAATTCAGTGACTGACATCTGGTTATTTGGTCCCGAAAGGTGATTTCATGGTCACTGCATAGAATCACCTTTCAGGACTGATTAATGAATTGACAGTGCCACTATTCATGAAGTGAGCTCTTAAAAAGCCTATGTTGCAAATTTGGTGAAAAATTCCCAAAAATGACTGTTACGAGCTTGCATTGTGCAGTTTCCACGCACTCGCAAGTTCACAAATTTGTAATATTTTCACTCCAGATTTTCAATATTGCCATTTTTTGCACACCTCCTTATGAACTGTACAGCTGTCATTTTTCCACATACTGCCTGAAATGTGTTTTCACACTTCCAGCGCAGAATTGCGCAGTTGCTGTGGGAAACCACTGTTTAGGACAGATTAAGAAAATCACAGTAATACTGTTCGTGAGTGGAGGTCCCAAAATGCCCATATTGAAATCTGGTGCAAAAAAATCCCCCAAGAATTAATTGTACGGGTCTGCGTTGTGCAGTTTCTACGTGCGCTTGTGACTTCACCAGTTTTTTTATATTTTCAATCCAGATTTTAAACATTACCATTTTTTTACACCTCCTCATGAACAGTACTGCTGTTATTTTTCACATTGTGTTCGAAATCTGTTTTTGCACCTGTGGCGCCAAATGGCGCAGTCACTGTGCAAAATCACCTTTTGGCTAACAAAGTGATAGTGTCACTGTTCATGCAGTGAGATCACAAAAAGTCCATGCTGAAAACACGGAGTAAAAATACCAAAAAAGGCCCAGGGCATTAGGGTTTCCAACCATAATACCCTACCCTGTAGGGTCTGACAGGCATCGGGGTGTAACTTCGGATTGTCGATAGTAATGCTAATGCCATTCCACCCCCACCCTGCAGCCAGTGACAGGCATCGAGGTGTGCCTTGGACTCTTTGGCCCCAGAGTTCACCCCATTCTCCTATACTGCACCCATTTCAGCGTATTTCCTTATGGAATGCGATGAGTGTAAAACTCGAACACCCCAAGACACACACTTGTCAGTGTCTGCAGGGTAGAGCGAGGTGAAATGTTATGACCCTGTTCATCTCTGCAGGGTGGGGGTGGAGTTGGCATCAGTTCAATACATCACTGCCACTGCATCTGTCTAACTCCTGCACTTCCACTGCTAATGCCAGCAAGCAAACATTCGGCACTGACAAATGCTTGTTTGTCTGTCTACTACTGTGGGAATGTTACAATATCACTGAAGATTATGGCCACAGAGAGGGAGGGAGCAGCATGAATGACAGCACCCAGTTATCTCTGAAAGATGAAAGAGACTGAAAAAAATAAAAAGGCAACAGACATTTTAGCCTGAATGTGAGCACATATGGTAATGTAGAACAGAATTTAGCTCTATGCATTACCTTCCAAGCACACTTCATCCGAAAGTATGTTACAAAGCAATGTGTTAAATATAAATTGTGCAGTGACTGTTAAGGCAGCAATGCAACAACGGTTTTCAGAAAAGCTGTTTCAGCTACAGTTAATAAAAAACTATTAGCACACCTGTCAGATTTAAGTCTCTGGGTAACCTCTATGCTGCATACCATAAGCTTCTTTTATTTCCTCAGTCCTAACCCTTACCAGGCCTACAGTGCTCTTTCTCAGTCAAATGAGATGGTCATAATTTTTTCTTGAGAACAAAACTACATTAACATTTATAATTTACTCAAGTGTTGATAGAACTAGAACATTTTGCCACAAGAAAAAAGAACAAAAAAAAAATAAGAAGATGGCTGGAATTTTTACAGTGAAAAAGGTAGAGAAAATGTTTTGCCCAATTTCATTGCACTGCTGCTTTAAAGGGGACATGGTCAATCTTTATTGTATCATACTATTTTTAATTAAAAAAAAATCCACATTTTATGACTGCTTACCATCTCAAATTCTTTGTTGCTGGTTGTTTCATCTGCTTCCTTTCTTAGGAAATCTGAAATGCATGCTAATGGTGTATTTATAGCCAAACTTGCTTTGATTTAAATTCTTGATCTATTCTTATTGCATGCTTCCTGAACATTAGAAACATCTCCAATCAATACAACTCCTCATGATGCAATAATCTCTGTTCCGCACACTTCTTCATGAGTTCATGAGTGTTCTCAAGTCCAGGAAAGATGCAGTGGGAGATGAACAAGAAATGTAAACAAAAATGTTTGTGTGATAACACCAGTATGATGGGCAGTAATTTTTTCAGTTTTTAAAAGAAAAAATGAATGGGAATTAAACTATCAGCTACAAAATGTGAACAATCACAACATGTATTTTTTAGACTAAGGATGCTTTGAGGCCTAAGGGGTTGTTAGTTTCCCTTTATAGGGCACATAGAGATTTTTATTTACCCTTTTTGTTCTGCGTATTTGTTTTAAAATAGTCCTGTTTTTTCCATTTTGGGTCCCATAGTAATGTAACCTTTTTCCCATCCAATATTTAAACAATAAGACATGATAGGGTGTGTGTTGTGGCAGGATAATGGCACTCCTCAGGTGTATTGTAAGGTATGAGGCATGGCATGGCACACAATGGGCACGGTCACTGTGCAAAATCATTGTTTGGGATAGATTAAGAAAATCAGAGTGCCACTGTTCATGAGTGGAGGTCCCAGAATGCCTATGTTGAAAATAAGCTGTGAAAAATCCCCAAAATAATTGCATTACGGGTGTGTGTTGCACAGTTTCTAAGCATGCTCATGGCTTCACCAATTTGTTTATATTTTCACTCCAGATTTGCAACATTACTATATCTATCTATCTATCTAACACCTCATCATGAACAGTATAGCTGTCATTTTTCACATTCTGCTTGAAATGTGTTTTTGCACCTGTGGCACCAAATGGCACAGTCGCTGTGCAAAATTACCTTTCCGCTAACAAAGTGATAGTATCACTGCTCATGTGGTGCAGTCACAAAAAGCCCATGTTGAAAACGTGAGGAAACACAAGAAACACCCAGGCATTAGGGTTTGACAGGCATCGAGGGTGTGCCTCAATTTTGCCTTAAAGTTCACCCCACTCTCCTATACTGCACCCATTTCAGGTGTATTTCCTTATGGAGTGGGGTGAATGTAAAGCCTGCACACCCCAAGGCACACCTCAACACTTGTGTCTGCAGGGCATGGTAAGGTGAAATGACATGAGCATTTTGGGTGATGACCCAAAGGCACACCCCAATGCCTGTCCATCTCTGCAGGATGGGGCTTGGTCTGGTGTCAGTTCAATACTTCACTGCCATTCTTATTCTGCATCTGTCCAACTCCAGAAATTGCCTACATCAGCACTGCATCTGAACTGTCTGTCATAGACAGTCCCCCCCCCCCCACAAATACATAGGTGCATGCTGGGAGCCCATCCCAGCATGCTCCTGTGCTCCTACTGTACAAAAGTTTGCATTCACTCTGTCAGTTTGATCATTTAACAATGTTAAAGATACTTTAAAATGGACCATTATAATACAAGGTTTGGGGCATGATTTCATCTCTATTTTATCCCCCACTCCATTAAAAATTGAAAGTACTGTTGTACAATCCCTCAATAAGTGGATTTCCCAAAGTTCCTTAAACCACCACCACCACCACCACCACCCCCCATCAATGCGATCCTGTTCCAGGTTTAGTAAAACTAATTTTTTATTAAAAACTCCCTGAAACTTTCATGATAAATAAACTCCCCAGCTGAGTACAAGCAAGTCTCGTGTTAGAGGTCAGCTCAAACAGGTGTCATTCCAAAAAGCACAAGAACATACAATGAAGCCTCCTCCCAACTCATTCCTGGAGCTGGTCCTCTCTCTCATGGTTTCTACACGAAACTTTCACACAGCAAACAGTTTCAGGCAACCCAGGACGGGTGAGCCAGACCCTGATGCTGTGGAAAAGTGGCACACGCTGCTGAGTGCTGCTGCTGCAGACAGCTCTCCCACTCCTCTCCAGCTCCATGTGCTGCTCGCTGCGTGGCTGCAGGATGGTGCTCAGCTCGCAGTCCCTCCCCTCTCTATGCCACTTCCTCATTCCAGTGCAACATCACTATAAGCAAAGAGGCATCTCGCCAGTGCTATCCAAGGCCCTGCATCTTTTCATTTAAGGACGAGAGAAAACACCGAAGATGGCAGCAAGTGGAGCGATGCGATCAGCTGCTGGCACAGCCACTTCTATCTAGTCTTTTCTGCACTCCTGCATCTGGGCACTGAAATGTTGGACTAAAGGAGCTTAATATGTATAGCCTCGAGGAAAGGAGGGAGAGGGGGGACATGATAGAAATGTTCAAGTACCTCAAGGGAATCAACAAAGTCCAAGAGGGTAGCATCTTTCAAAGAAAGGTGTGCAAGAACAAGGGAGCACAATTTGAAGATAGAGGGGGGGCAGCTCAGAGGTAATTTAAGGAAGAATTTTTTCACAGAGAGGGTTGTGGATGCATGGAACGGCCTTCTGGATGAGGTTGTGGAGTCAACAACAATGGTGGAATTCAAGCATGCATGGGACAGCCATAAGGCCATTCTAGGGGGTGGGGGTAGGAAGAAGTAGGCTGCTAGTTAACTAGGATCTGCAGCTTATCCAGTAGGTAGGGAAATGAGCAGACTGGGTGGGCCAAGCGGTCCTTATCTGCCATCAAATTCTATGTTTCTATGTCTATTTTTAAGACTACTGATGCTCCCATTTCATACAGCTTCTACAGTGTTTGGGAGGGATTTGCATGGAAAAGATAGAATGGAATTCTGATTGCACCCAAACGTTCTGGAGTGGGGGTGGGGAGTATAACATCACTTGAACTTGGGGCTGCTCAGAATTGTATAATTTCATGTCTCAGAAATGATCACACTCCACTATCCAAATGGTTGCAACTTGCAGATTACCTCTGCAAAGCAAGCAAGGCTGTTTTCTGATAAATACTACCCCAAAATTAAGGAGAGGGTATAAAAATGCTGGAACTGAAAGGGTTAAGTGCTGAGCATCCATTTAGCATCTCAAAACCTGCTTATGAGTATTTCCTTTATTTACTGTAGTGATTATGATGGAGACTTAACTCGCTTAAAAACATTACACATTGTAAAATGTCTTGCATTCGGCATTGAGTGGGCAAGGCTGGGGCAGTGCAGTGCTGAAGAATAGCCCGTTTCACTCCTCCCTTGCCCAGCTCAGCAAGGTGATAGATAAAGTACATGTGGTTAGCTGCTAGGGATAAGGAACTTTCTCAATGTGCTCAAATGCATGTCAGCGTCAACGCAGCAGGAACTCCCAAAGTTACAGCCTGTTCATTTTCTGCTCTCAGTCCTGGGGCTTTATAAAAACCAAGAACCTATCTTTTGCTTCAGATACATTAATTATGTTTGCTTGCACGCATGTGCAAGAAACATAATGCCATCATACGAGTTTTTGTAGGTGTGCCTACCCCACTTTCAATGCCCTGCTTCCTTTTGCAGGTGCGGCTGCACCACACCAATGAATGTTGGAGCCATCTACGACAGTCATTCAGATGCAGTGGTGCACAGTTGAAAGGAAAACACCACCGCAGACAATTTGTATACTGCCGTTGGCAGTATGCAAATTGCCTACATCGGCACTGCATCTGAACTGTCTATCATAGGCAGTTCTTCTCTCCCCCCATGAACACATAGCTGCACGCTGGGAGCCCTCCCCAGCATGCTCATGTGCTCCTCCCGTACAGCGTATGGCCGACAGGGGTGCCCAATCCCCCATCAGCTCTGCGCCCCCCACCACACTTCCAGGTGCCACGCTGGGAGCCCACCCTAGCATGGCAAATGCCTGTCTGCTGCCCCCCACCACACTTCCAGGTACCACGCAGGGAGCCCACCCCAGTGTGGCAAACCTCTATCGACGACGGGGGTGCCCAATCCCCTGTTGGCTCCACTGCCCCCCCAAAAAAACTTCCAGCTGCCACACTGGGAGCCAACCATAGGGTGGCAAAAGTCCTGCATCATCTTCCTAAAAAAAAAAAAAAAAAAAAAAAAAAAGACCTAAAAACAAGAAACGGTACCTCAGTGATTGTTTTACTCCCCTCCCAACCTGCACCCACCCTCTGCACATCCACCTTCCCACACACCCCCTGACCCCATACTTACCTCAGGAGGATGGCGTGATGATCTTCAATGGACTGGGAACACATCTGCACTCTTCAAAGCTGACTGCGAACTGAAGAAATGCCGGTAAGCTGTAAAAATGGCATAAATGTTGTTTTTTTTTTTTTTATTTGTTTGTTTTTTAATTTTGGTGCATATCTTGCCCATTTTGGGAAATTTGTTCACCAAATTTTTAACATGGGGTTCTTGGAGCCCCAACTCATGAACTCAATCACTGTCATTTTGTTGTTTGGTCCCGAAAGGTGATTTCGCGGTCACTGCGTGGAACCACCTTTTGGGACCTAGTAATAAAAGGACAGTGCCACAGTTCATGAGGTAGGCCCCCCAAAACCCTATGTTGAAAATTTGGTGAACAAATTCCTCAAAATGACTGTTTTACGAGCGTGCGTTGCGCTGTTCCTACGCATGCTCGTAACTTCGCAGATTTGTAATATTTTCACTCCAGATTTTCAGCAATGCCATTTTACCACACTTCCTTATGAACAGTATAGCTGTCATTTTTCATATCTTGTCCTAAATGTGTTTTCGTGCATGTAGCGCACAATGGTGCAGTCTGTGTGCGAAATCAATGTTCGGAACAGATTAAGAAAATCACAGTGACACTATTCATGAGCAGAGGTCTTAAAATGGCTGTGTTGAAAATTTGGCGACAAAAGTCCATAAAATGACTGTTAGGAGCATGCATTGTGCAGTTTCCATGCACCCTCATAAGTTCACTAATTTGCAATATTTTAAGTCCAGATTGTCAACACTGGCATTTTTTAACACCTCCTTATGAACAGTACAGCTGTCATTTTTCACACCCTGGCCGAAATGCGTTTTTGCACTTCTGGCGCAGAAATGCGTGGTCACTGTGGGAAATTAGTGTTCAGGATAGAATAAGAAAATCACAGTGACACTGTTCATGAGCAGAGATCCCAAAGTGCCTGTGTTGACAATCTGTTGTAAAAAATCCCCAAACTAATTACATTATGGGTGTGCATTGCGCAGTTTCTATGCACTCTCATGACTTCAGTTTTTTTATATTTTCACTCCAGATTTTCAACATTGCATTTTTTACACCTCCCCAGGAGCAGTGCAGTTGTCATTTTTCACATCCTGTTTGAAATGCGTTTCAGCACTAGTGGTGCCAAATGGCGTAGTCACTGTGCAAAATTAGCTTTCCACTAACAAACTGATATTGCCACTGTTCATGAGGTAGGGGATCACAAAAAAAAAAATTCATGTTTAAAATTTGGAGTGAAAATACCAACGAGCGCCTGGGGCGTTACGGTTTCCAACCATAACGTCCCACACTGTAGAGACTGACAGACATGAGGGGTGCGAGTAGGGATTGTCGCCTGTAATAATCCTGCCACTTCACCCACACCCACACCCTGCAGCCAGTGATAGGCATTGAGGTGTGCCTTGGACTATTTGGCCCCAAAGTCCACCTCATTCTCCTATACTGCACCCATCTCACCATATTTCTTATGGAATGGAGTGAGTATAAAGCCCAGAGACTCCAAGGCACACTGTGACACTTGCCAGTGTCTGCAGGGTAGGGTGTGGTGAAATGGCATGGCTGTTATGCCTGATGACCCAAAGGCACACCCCAGCACCTGTCAGTCTCTGCAGAGTGCTGGTGGGGTTGGCTTCAGTTCAGCACTTCACTGTTATTCCTATCATGCATCTCTCTAACTCCTACACTACCAATGCCAATGTCAGCAAGCAAACATTCGGCATTGACAAATGCTTGTTGATTTAGATGTCTGTTTCAGTGTTTTTTGTTTTTTTTTGGCACTGCAGACATCTCTGGGGGAGGCATCACTACTTCAGGGTCTAGAGAAGTATCTTGTGGCAAGGTTTCTTCCCTTACATCCATGGGGGAATCTTCTCTTTGTTCAGAGACCTGGTTCTCTTCTGCCGGGGCCTGCACCCATCTATGGTCTCGGTCTGTGGGTTATTCAACTTTGTGTGGTTCTGGTTCAGAGTTCTCATTTCAGGGTCATCTTTTTCACAGGTTTGGGGAACTTCATGGAACATGGCATCTGGGGGGGGGCAGCATTTTGTGCTGCTGCTGCTGCTATGCCTTTTTTTGTGCTTCAGTTAGTCTAGTAGCTTGGTCAGGCCAATCATCTCTATTATGGGTAGCCCACTGACAAGCTCAATAGGAGTGACCAGGTTCTTCACACAAATGACATTTTATGCCTGTAGTACAGCTTACACTCTGATGCCCATATTCAAAATATGCAGTACATTTAATACGATCTCAGCCTGAGCTAAGATGCATGTGTGACCCATAGTTAAAACAGGTTTTCGGCTGCCCTGGATAAAACCAATGACCTCTATCCCTTCCTAAAAACAGACTACTTGGTAAATGCTGGGGTCCTGAATTTGTACTGCGAAGTTTAACTTTGTATCTCCATCCCCCAATCCAGATATGTTCAGTATCAAATATTGGTTGAGGCGTCCCCAAAATCTCACAGTGTTGTTGAAGCCTGTGGGTGATGTCGTGCACTGCTATCCCTTCATTTCTGAATAAATCCGTAACATTTTTTATGGCTGGTTTTGTCAGAAGTATGGCCATAAATGGGAGCCATAATGCAGTGTAAAAATTGTTCATATTTTGTCCAAAATCTATCCAGTCCTTATGGTGTTTTGAAACGGATATCGAATAAAGTATATCCTGAAGCATGGATCAAAGCATAAATCTCATTAGAAAAAAAAAAACCCATGGCTTCCTGTATTAGTTTTTCCCCCCACATAAATTCTGTCTGGATTAAGGTCTAGGCCACCTAAATATTGAAGTCTCATAGCATTTCGTCTTTGAGCAGGTAATGGTTGTTGCTGAAAGTGATGTTTTTTCTGAAACTTTGCCCACGTTAGTGGGGGGGGGGTTGCATGTATCCACCCTATCTCCCTAGTTATGTATTGTGGGCTGTTCACGCTCCGAGTAAGAAGAAGCGGGTAATGGAGTCCTTATAGGGGAGCAAGTATTATAAGTAACATCTTCTGCATGCAAGTCCATATCTGAATCAGTTATAAAATGATTTTTTGCTGCACTCTTGTATCTGTTAAAATCTTTGTGCTTTCTGTATTTCTGGACGTTCCTGGTATTGGGGTATGTGTAGCATCAGGGATCCACTTCCTAGCACTATTTTGTTTCCATCCAGCCTGTTTGAGTGATGTTTCTAGCATTTTAGGCAATGGGGTATTTGTTGTATTAGACCGGGTGTCAGTAGCTCTCCCTTTTCTTAATCCCAAAATTTCTGATGCTCTACATTTATCAGTTTGTAGGATTATATTTGCTGTACTCGGTTTCAGGAGAGATTCCTATTACATCTGGTGTCTGGTCAGTTGTAGAGGAGCTTGGATTTTGTGAAACAGCGATTTCTTCTTCTTCTCTATCGTCCTCTATCACATTGCATTTTAGTTCTGTTTGGTTTGCTGTTGTACAAGGATCAGCATTTACTTCTTGTCTAGCAGTGGCAGCTTTGCTCGTATTTCTCCCTGGCCGTGGCTCTAGGCACAAATCTATTTGATTTCCCCTGCCAGCCACTATAGCGTTAGGCTCAGGTTCTGCTACTGACTGCTGCTCAGCTGTTTGCTGACTTGCCACATCAGAGCTTCGTATTCCTGGTGAGTCATTTTCTATCAGTTCCTTACATTGCATCATTTGGCCTGTCTTCTGTAAATCTGACAGTTCTGCTTGTAGTGCGTCTTTATCTAAACATACCTTTTGTTCCTGTGCAGCTAATTCCATTAATTTATGTTTTTTTTTCCTTCCATCTCATACATTGTTTCTTTTCTCCATACCTGTTCAGTTTGTTCAGGCTCTGAGTCATTTAAAGTCCAATTCATAGGCACATCCCTATTTTCTTCATTTTGTGTCGTCACTTCTTTTTCTGCAGACTTTTTTTGTGTAGCCTCTAAGAAAGGGGAGACAAGGGAGGAGGCCAACTCCCCTGTCTCCATAGCCCCTTCCCTTCCTCCTCCTGGATCCACTGCGGCAGCCATCTTGCCCGACGGCCAGAATCTCTCCCTGTGGTGAGTAGGGGAATTTACTCTGGTGTCCTGGCCAAATTTCTCCCATTCACTAAAATACCAACAACAGTTTAATCTGGTTCTGTGTGTCAGTTTGCATCCGTTTCTTCTCCATCTCCCCTGGGACAAGGCCAAAAATAGGCAGAATTGCCTAGGTCTCCTTTCTCGGTGAACAAAAAGTAAATAAATAAATGAGTCTTGAATCATCTTTCTGGGTATTTTGCCTGTGCTGTCCATTTGAGAGGGACTACTACTGGATTCCATTTGATTCCCTCAGTTGGTGGACCTCTGGATTGTGAAGGTGAGCTAAGCATTTGTGTCTGTACATACTGACAGTGCTGCTTTTTGGTCAACCTGCAGTTTGTACACTGAGCAGTTGGTGGTGCACCTCCTCTCCGACACACTGAGTGTGTCTCTCTGTGAAAGTACCATGCCTCCTGCTGGCCAGATGCTGAAAGCTCAAGTTCCCTCCTGAACCCATGTTGATTAAGTGGAATTGTGACACACAACAGCTACATCATCAAACTAGCATCCAGATGAACATTTTCCTAAAGGGAAGGTGGTGTATCCTAATTAGTGTGGTTGGAATCCAGGAGAACCTGGAGACTCAGGTTTGAATCCTACTACTGCCAGTAACTGTGCTACTTTGTATAAACTTCTCTCTTACTCCGTCTCCCTCTCCCTCTCTTTGTTTAACCTCTCAGAGCAGTTCTTAAACTCTTCCATCTCATTTAAACTTTCTGTGTGCACCCAGTGGCTTCTGCAGCTACTCATACAAACATACATATGAGCACATGAAGAAGCCAGCAGAATAAGGCCATTTGGTCTATCAAGTCTGCTTGTATTGCAGAGTCCACAGCTTGAACTACTGTCCCTGTCCTCCCTTCCCACTCCTCCAGTCCTCCCTACCCATGATCCTTACCTTCTCCCATGCCTATTCTAGCCTCTCTTGAAGCTATCCACTGACTCCAATAAGACCACCTCTTCTGGCAGTGCATTCCAAGTGTCCACCACCCTTTCTGTGAAAAAGTACTTCCCGATCTCCCTCCTAAACCTCCTCCCTCCAGCTTAAGACTGTGCCCCCTGTCATGGGGTTCAATTCAAGAAGACAGCAGGAATGATAAAATATTGTGTAAAACACCCTGAGGTGCTGTTTTATTGCCAGGTTTGTACAGATGGCATTTTCAGATGTAAACTTTTGTCAGGTTACTGTAAGAAAAACAATAAAGAGTATGGACTGGGAGTTTAGCTAGGAGACCTCTCACTAGAACACTGCGGTTGGACCTTACAATGCCCTCTAGAGACCAGGAACTGAACCCATCACAAGGTATGGTCACCCTGCCAGTACCCCCTGGGTTTCTGCAAGTTCCTCTGCAGTCTGAGTATCTGCCCACTCAGGCCTCTGCAGCTTCCCACCAGTCTGAGTCCTCTCCCCTTGGTAAATTCCAGGTGAGCAGCTTCTAGCATCCAGGTAGCCCAAACCTGACCTTTGGAGGTCCAGGGCCAATCCCAGGCCACAGTGATTCCTCCTTGCTTTTAATCTTTACAGGACTTTCAACCTGAGCTCCACCTTAAGCTTGCCTCACCTTCACCTTTGGGTAACCAGGATCTCAGTAATTCAACACTGCATGTCTCTCTCATGTTTGGCTGCTTCTCTGGCTCCTCACTGCTTCTCCCTGAGGTTCCTCTCTACTTCTCAGCCCAAAGTAAAACTAACTGTAAGTTACCTGAGCATCCCTAATATACAGCTCAGGTGTCACATGATTTATCAGTCATGTTCTATTAAACAATTAAAGGAATACCAGAGTTATAATTCACACAACTGCATTATTTTCAAAGAAATATACAGGATACATATATAGGGGCAATTGTTACACAATGCTAAACCCATTACAAAAGCATAAACACAAGAACATACAAACAAATATCCTTTTCAGAAAGTTCATTCCTCTAAACTAATCACTTCCTGGCAGGACAAGACTCAAGCCTTCCCTATATACTAATGCAATTAAGGGCCAGCCCATCCCTAAGGGAACATATTTCTAAAATGGCTGCAGCTGCTGAGATAGCAGCAGCAGAAACAGACCCAGGAGCTTCTGAACTCCCAGCTTCCAGGTACAAACTATCTTAAAAAGCATAGATTCTTCTAGAGATGAACTCAACCTTTAACTGTTATCCTGCATGTACTTTTATAGTTTATACACATGTCTTTTTCTAAAGCTATCAAATGCTTCCTTATATCATGTTTTGTTTCACTGAAATATAGTCTCAACTGTTTCCTAAAATCAGCAGCAGCCTGCAAACAGTAAACTATTTAGCACAGGTATATTTGCCTGGATTTACTGCTCAGCACTTTGTTACACTTGTACTTTGGGGGGAAGGGGGGAGCATCCTCCCATTTAAGCCCTGTCCACACTACACCACTTGAAATCTGTAACGGTTCCAAACCGTTATGGACTGTAAAAGGTACAGTGTGTCCACACTGCCAGTGAACAGTTTGATAAAGGATTGAAAACGGTACAGCCTGTCCACATTGTGTGTGATAGTATGTGTGGTCCCAACCCCGTCAAAGCAGAGCATATCCCATGGCGCACCTGGTGAGGACAGCTTTGATGAGAGACACCCACCTGCAATACATATAGGGTAGTATGCATCTGTACAAGCCATAATGTGCAACATACAGTATGGCAATGATCTGTTACACACCTATGGTGAGGAGGCAACAGGGAGAAGTTGCGGGGGGGCTGCATGGTGGATACAGGAAGGTACTACCATGAGAGGGAGGGAGAGTGTGTGACATGGCAACATGTCCAACAAGGGTAGGGCACCAAGGCATGACAGCTGGTCAGGTACTGCTGCCGAATGGCTGATGTCAGCCCCTCCACTACTGCCATCGGTGTACCCCACCACTCCCCTGTACACAGTGCCACACATCTATTGGTAACCACAGCGGTGTTACACAATGCACTCAGAAGCTCAACCACTGTATGTGTGCACTACTGGCACCATTCCACAGGTAGTACTGATGCCACAGCTCTAATGGGCAGGCAGGGTACTCCCAGTGCCCATCACAGTGAGAGGTGTCATCACAGACAGTATATGGATACTTCAGGAGGTGGCTCTCAGGAAGGCATGTGAGGACAGAGGGGTAGGTCAAGTGGGGACACATGGATAACTCCAGGGGTGGGCATACCGCTGTAGGTTGGGTTACTCTGCTATGGAGACTGCCCAGTATTGCAGCCTACGCTCATGCCTCACATTGCCGTTGGTACGCCCTGGTAACCTCCACCCCCCCACATGCATTACACCAGTGCTGCAATGCATGCAGGTATGGTGGGGGACTGGAGGCAACACGTGGAGCGTTTAGGCACACACCGGTAATATTACAGAACTGCAACCATTACAGGGACTGTTGTTGAAACCACCTCACAACAGGTTTCCATAACGGTTCAGAAAACACCTTCTGTAACGTTACCAGTGTAAATACAAACCATTACGGTAATGGTTTAAGCCCTCTGTAACATTACCGAACTGTTTTACTGGTGTAGTGTGGACAGGGCCTAAATAGCCAAACTGCCATGCTAAGAGTTTCTACAGCAAGAAGAGCTTTATTCATTTGTTAGCTGGCAGATTACACCCCTTGGGCAGTTTCTTTTACTCTTATTTAAAAGCAAAGCCCTCACGTAATGCTTCTTATGGTGATCTCCATATACCAGCATGCCACATTCTTGGGGGGGGGGGCGGAATTGCAGAACACAAACTAGATTGAAGAATACCCTGATAGTGGCCAGCTAGCAAGGCTCAAAGATAAACAAAATATAAAGTACAACAGACTTACATAGAGGAAGGAAAAGGTAACTACAACTTTATTTTATTTCTAGGGACTACTGCATACTATACATATCCCTAATTTGGCATCATGGGGTAAACTTTGTTGAAGCTGAGTAGCTTTAACCATCACTACAGTTTTCCAACTGGGGTAGGGTCACCCACCCTATCACACCCTGTCGTGTTATGGTTGCCATTCAGTTTGAAGATACCCTCCTTATCCAACTTATATATCCCTTTCAAGTACTTAAAGGTCCCAATCATGTCCCTTCATGGATTGTAAAGTTCTATGAGAGTGTGTGAGTGTGTGTCTATAAAACACTATATAAAACTAAATTCCATTCCATTTTAATTTATTGCCCCAGAGAAACAGAATTTGGCTATATAGTGCCTGTCAAATTCATTGTATTCAAATGTGCTTTACAGATAATGAGATACATACTGATAGTGCAGGGATTGTGCACAGCCAATAGAGCAGATGTTTTGGGCTAGATATTCAAAGGGTTGCAACTGGCACAACTGAGTTGCACCAGCGCAACCCCAGAAATGCGCACTGGATGATATTCAAAAGGGGGACTTATGCTGCGCAAGTCCTGATGCACCAGGGCACACTGGTAATGTATGCAGCACAGCTGTAGGGGGTGTGCCCATGCATATGTGGCACATCCCGACATTCAGCCTAGGATGTGTGGTGCATCTGCTGGCACAACCCCTAGATGCGCCACATACTGGGGCACAAAGTTGAGCCAGAAAAATCACATATTTGTGCCTGTCTAGTACAGTATGTCCACACTGTGGACCAATAGGCATACAGCTCATATTGTAAGCTGTCATTTGGCGGGTGGCCAGGCAGTATGCAGGTGGGTTACAGTCACCCACCGATGATGAGGGGGGAGCTGGGTGGGCAGATGGTCCTGTGTGGAGGGAGGGGTGGGGGTGCCACTGGACCAACAGGGATTCAGATCTGTAGGTGTTACCCGCGATCGGTGCATTGGGTGGGTTGGAGGAACCACTAGACTACTAGTTTCTATTTTATTCTCTATTACCTGTGATTGGGGTTATGGGAGGGAGAGAGGTACCACTAGACTACTAGGGATTGTGTTTACATCTATGTCTACTGTGATCACAGCTACATGGTGGGGGGTGCCTCAGGACCCCCTCTGTCCGTACCACATGCTGTGCAGGGTGCCAGGTGCATTTCGCTGGGATGTCCTGCTCAACTTATGAAAATGGGGCTATAATGACATGCAAATGGCCTCATTTGCACCTTGCATACATTACAACCCCATTTGCAAGCCCAAGTCAGAATATCTCAGAAATGCGCCCAGTGCAACTACAGTTGCACTGCAGCATTCCCTGTCCTCCCTGTCTGGGGAATTCACTGGGACATTGTATATGTGCCATGCACATTCCATGCTATATTCAAAGGTGATGAGCCGTGGTACATCACATTTGAGTATCCCCCTGTCTGACCCTGGCACATCTTGGTTGTGCTGCACCTCCACCTGCTCCATTGCCTGGCGCAGTCTGAATATCAAGCCCTTTGTGTGCAACTGTAACCAAAAAACTGTAGATCTGTCTGGCAGAATCTGCTTCTTCTGAAAGAGCTACTGTTGGCCAGTACATATAGTTTTAGAAATTTGCCCAGATGAACAAACTAGGTGATTTGATTCCTTGTATTGAACCAACAAGAAATTTTGAGTTCACAAGCTTTCAGGCTTACACTGAGCCCTTCATCAGGTGATGGCAGTTTCTACAAAAAGCATTTCTTAGCTGGCTCCATGGCACCAAGCAAAGGGGTTTGTTCTGCATGCTGGCAACCCAGGTTTGTTTCCCAAGCCTGGGTGTCAGGAGTGGAGACCAGCAGGGAATCAATCCAGAGCATTTATTGGACACTTCCCTCCTGGAAGGGTGGGCAGGGCTTTGGCACCTGGTGGTGGCTTGGTGGACATGCTAGGTGGTGTGCAGCCTCAACACGCCCCTGCACTTCCTTGCCACAGGTCACCACTTCACTCAGGCCCAATAAGGGGAGGGCAGAAGAGGCAAAAATGGGTCACCATGCTGGCTGAATGACGGCAAACCCGCCTCCCCTCGCAATGAAGCCATGAAGCCCGTGATCTGTACTCCTGCTTCCCAGTGCAGATGCAAGGAAGTGCCTATGAGGCACTTCAATCTACCCTCTCATTGCCCCAGCAGGTAGGGTGGCCCCTCCCAGTGATGGGATGCATCGGGTCAGTCAGACAGCAGGTCAGTAGATGGCAGAATGAGGAGAAGTGGTGGAGGGTGAGGGTTGACCACCAGAGGGAGTGGGAGGCTGGGTTGACAGAGGAGGAGTAAAAAGATAAAGCAAAAAAAAAAGGAATTTCTTTTATACAATAAATAGTGCTACTGTACCTACTGCTAGCAATTGGCATATACAGTACACAAGAAGGATCTGTAAGACTAAATGACAGGAAGGCTGAAAGAGATATGATTTGTGTTTTATTATGCCTTACGCATTTCCTTGGTTTCATATATTTGTTTGTACATACTTTTCTAACTACATGATCTGTATTGTCATATGTATGTTTGTTTATATAATAACTGGTGACCCCTTATAATGACTGGATATACAATTTTGATAAAACACTGTAATAGCCCGCAGGATTCTGTAATAACTCAATAGCGAGTTATTACGGCATTTTCATCCTCATGCTCTCACTTCACTGAAACTCAAAGAAAGCACACTGCATTTGTGTGACTATGGTGGCTGCTTGGAGACATGCTCGCTCACACAAACACAGCTTAGAGTTTTTGTCTCTGTCTAAACCTTGTACCAGTTATTATAAAAAATAATGCCTGTGCAAGGTGTGTCTTATGAGAATGTTTTACACACCCTAGGGTGTGTGAAAATCCTCATAACACACACCTGCACAGACATTATTCTCTATGTAGTATGCATGTGTAACACAGGTACTGCATGTTTTATACTCTCGCTTCTCCTCTCCTCTTCTCCCCACCCCCCACACCTTTTCCACTGACTCCTGTGTCCTGGGCTGCATTAATAATTTATATGACAAGAGAGTTACATAAGTAAGCAGTAAGCCACGACAGGGTGTTGGTTGTGGTGTCACAACCACACACCCAAGGCATAGTAAAGCACAAGGCCACAGTCTGAGTGCCTTTAGCCCCTTAAAACAGTTTTGACAACACAACCAACACCCAATCATGTCTTATTGCACTTATAAAATGAATTACAGTATTTAAAAAAGTGAAGTTTAGAATAACTGAAAAAATATGGAAATGTTTAATTTACATGTAAAATAGTTCCTCTGTCATTAGGACACTTGTAAAGGTGCATTGTTAAGCATGTGTTTCTCACACCCGGAATTTATATTAATGTGAAGCTAAGAGTGAGTAATGTAGTGAGAGTGTCAGTGAAGTGTCATATTTTGTATGAAAAAAAATGATTGAGCAGCCAGGTGTCGACCTGGGCAATCGACGAGAAACAGATCAGTCTCAGTACTTGCCAGGAGTTACCAAGCTGGTGTGCTGCCTGAATGACTGCATCTCTGGCAGCGCTGGTGAAGAAAATAGTGCAACTGTGCTCTGGATTGGGTGAGCATGAGGCGAGTAAGGGCAGATGGCAGTGTACAGAGGCATTTGCTTGGGCATTGGGTAAGAGAAATATGGGGTGAAATAAGTTTAAATAGAAAGATGAATAATACAAGCTTGTTAAGTAAAAGAAATATATGTCTACTAGTGTTGACTTACAGCAGAGTTATTATCAGAGACAGGGCATTTACATTTGTGTTGGAATTTCACATTTTTAAGGCAACATGGCAATACAATGATGGCTGTTTTTAGTTTAAAATGTGGATACCTAATTTTCCTTGCCCATTTTTCACCTCCTAACAGCTCTCCTGTCATTTAGTTTTACAGTGACTCCTTGTGCATCTATACTTGCTAGCAGTAGGCACAGTAGTACTATTCATTATATAAAAGTACAGTAATGCTTTTTGTAGAACCTGCCATCACCTGAAGAAGGGCTCTGTGTAAGCCTGAAGACTTGACTTTTGGCAGAGAACAACAAGAGGAAGGTGGTGCTGTTAGAACTTTACTACTCTACTTTGACTTAAGAACTAGAACTCTACTACTGGGACCTTCAATTTAGGGCAAAAAAAAAACAAACAAAAAAAAAAAGAGTGTGTTAGTCTAAGTTGGGTGAAGGGAACTGTTATCTGTGCAGTTAACTAGGTGAAGAAGGGAGCTGTAAATTAGGAGGAGTAGCTTAGGCAGCAGGATGCCAGGTGTTTGGATTTATTTTATTTTATTAGTGGCGAGTGCAATTACAAAGAAGAAAAACTCATACATTTGGAGCCTCTCTAATAGGTGCATGTCTTGGGGAGAAAATTACCCTAGGAGTCACAAAAGGAGGAACAGCTGGGAGTAGATTAGTAGAGGAAAAATCTAAAATAAAAAAAAAAAATATTAAGTAACAAATGAAATAGGGGAGAAGGGAAAAAGGGAAACTGAACAGCTGGTGGAAAGATAAAAGAAAAATAAGGTGAAAAATAAAGCAGAGTCTAAGAAGAAAGGTGGGTGTGGAGTCAGCAGAGATAAGATTACTGAAAGAAACATAGAAAAACCTAGTTTAAGGTTGAATTCTAGGGAGGAGTCACTGGAGACAAAGGAAGTTAGCAGTCCTAGGATAACCATGAAAGAAGAGATCAAGGATAGATATGGTAGCAGAAAGAATAAAGGAGAAAATGAAGGGTCAGCTAAGAAGAAAGCTGAAATTTCAGGGAAAAAGGACTACAGTGATACTAAAGTAGATCATATAGAAAGAGATAACATTTTGCCATATATTGTTTTAAAAGAAATCCCAAAGAACAGTAATGAAAAAAACTATGACATTAAGACTTATAGCCTATAATAAATGTAAGGGGATTATGGGTAAGAAATTTGCTTGGAGTGACATTGGATCAACATATAGATACCAATCTGGAAAGGAAAGAGATTGGATCTGTCTGGCAATTAAAGAATAAAAATATTAGACAGACCATCCTAGGACAAAGAGAATTGTTTAAGGAAATTGGGGTGAAAGCTGAGACAACAATATTAGTTAAGAGCATGGCTGGAACAGTTCAGAAAGAGCAGGGGATGAAAAAGATACATTTAGTGGAAAAGCAAGAGATGTACAGAAGAACGGGAAAGTACAAAAGAAAACCTCCCAGTACGTGAAACCTGTAGAACAAGAACATTCCTTACTCCCAGATGATATGGGGGAGATGAAGAAACATGTACAGAAATTAGAGAAAGAAAGAAAAGTGGGCAGAGAATAAATAATAGTTATATTTTAGAATCCTCTGATATCTCTGGGTCACCTCTAGTTACACATACAAGTGTAGGAAACTCTGTAGATCTTGAGTTAAATATATCGGATAGCTCTGGTTTTGTTCTGGACGAAACCAGGGATAAAAATTGACAGTTAACTCTTGTAAATGAGGTAACATTTCAGAACGTTGAAATCCTTTGCTGGAATATAATAGGTTTAAATGGGAAATTGAAAGATATTGGGGAAGTGAAATTTTTAGAGACTTTTCTCTATTATATTGGTCCAAGAAACATGGATGGTGGAAATGGATAGTAATTGTATAGAAGGTTATCAAGGGTGATGTATTCCAGCAAAAGAGAGGAAAATATATGGGAGAGTCTCAGGAGGGATAGCAACGTTCATGAAATTAAGACCTAATATGACTGCAAAATGTATTTGGAGTGATGAAAAGTATTATATACTGGCAACAGAAGTTTCATGTAAGTGCAATATATGATGTATAGTGGTAAATGTATACTTTTTACCAGATAATAAGGATTCTTCAATAAAGCATGCCCTTGAGTGTTTTGGGGACATAATAAAGGAATAATGCACAACAGGGTATGTGTAGTGC
The DNA here is from genome assembly GCA_016271365.2 of Neoceratodus forsteri. Lineage (NCBI taxonomy): Eukaryota > Metazoa > Chordata > Ceratodontiformes > Ceratodontidae > Neoceratodus > Neoceratodus forsteri. The sequence continues at coordinate 940,956,521 of CM028133.1, read as the reverse complement.
TGGGATAACGTCATGCCTGGGGTGATTAGGCATGAGGCCGCAGGCTGAGTACAACTAAACACTCCAGAAGTGACATTATCCCAGCACAACACACATCAAGGAGTGCATTATTCCTATTATACAATGGTTCTTGTGTTTAAAAAAAAAAATTAAAAAAGATGGAAAAAGTACATTTAAAACTAGATTATTTGCCATTTATTTATTGTGTAGGGTTACTTTAAAAAAAAAATAGTGCAAATGCATTGCTTTGGCCAGTGGCTGGAGCTGTAGCATAGTAAGTAAACTGTGCCTTGTCATTTTTTGTGGTATTCAGTTGTATTGTTGTTAAGTCACTTATGTACTGCAAGCGCGGGTGCCATTGTATCAGTGTGCGGTGCTGCAGATGAATTCTAGCTCGCAGATGTAGTGCTGTTACTGTTTATTTGTTGGTTGCTTGTTTCTTTACTGCCAGGAGAGGAATTTCGTCACCCTGCCCTCACATAGATGTCAGTTCCGTACTGCAAGCGTGGGTGCAGTTGTTATACTGTCTGGTGCTGCAGATGAATTTTTTAGCTGCCACCCCACACACACACACACACACACACACTGCTCCTGCTTTATTTGGTGGTTGCTTGTTGTAGTGCTGGGAGAGGAAAAAAGTGAAGAAACGATTTCTGCTTTTACAATTTTACTGAACCGCTATGTCACGTGCTTAATGTCTTTTTTTTCACAAAACAAGTGGGGACTATTGAGGGCGATGGCAGTAACTGCAGGTTAGTTTGTTTAACATGTGTCTTGAAATGCGTAGCTAGAAAGGAAAGGTATGCTGTGGTACTGTTAATGTGGATCGTCTTAATTCATAGAGGATGTGTTTGACTTTTTAGTGGCTGTTGGAAGGAGTGATTTATTTAAAAAAAAAAAAAAATGAGCAAGTGCTGGCAAAAGCCATAGCAGCCATGCCAAGTGTGGGCAACTTGGAAATGGACTGAGGAATGTTTCTTATCACATTTAATACAGCCTTGTGTGTGCTGGGACTAGATCTGTGATGTTATGCTGGGATAACATCACAGGTCCATTCCCAGACTGACCAATCAGAGCCCAGCATTCTTATTTGCCATTGTATAATACAAAATATTGAACTAGAATATCGAGGGAAATTGATCATTATTGGGGGGAGATTTCAATGTTAAAATAGGAGAAAGAGCTGAAGACTGTACTCAGAATTGGAGCCTGGATGATATGCTTGGAATCCTGTTAAGGGTATCAACAGACAAGAAAGTAAATAAACAAGGGGAAATATTGTTAGAGATTATGAATACATTGAATTTAAGAGTAGTTAATGAAAGAAGTAATGGAGATAGAGTTGATAATTGTACTTATGAATATATTATTTATTTATTTATTTGTGAAATCAGTTTACAACCTTTGAGCCAGAGGCTCGTTTCCAAAGGTACCTCGTCACATTAAAGACATACATAGAGTTTTAGGTTACATAGCACAGGTTTGCTAAAAATAGGCGTTCATCAGAGGTGCCACGTCACACTGGAGGTCAGACAAAATACATTTAGGTTACAGGCACAAGTAATTGAGAACAGGTGCTACAAGTTGGTATCAAAATTGAGCAATCTAATAGGCATACCATGAAACAGCTGGCACTGGCCAGATTAGACATAGGTACGGTGTACCGGTAAGAGGTGGTGGGGAGGGCTAGATGGAGAGCCGCCCGGTGGGCGTTGTCATGAGAAGTCGAGGTGGAGGCTGCCTTCAGAGACAGGAGCAGCTACGAGTGTTGATGAGTTGGTTTTGAAGGGTGGTTTTGAACTTGGAGATGGTGGTGGCATTGGTGATGGGGGCAGGGAGAGAGTTAAACCAGGATGGGGCTCCGTAGCAGAAGGACGTCTGGCCACGGCTGGTTCTTGATCTGGGGACCATTAGAGTGGTCTTGTTGGATGACCGTGTTGCAATAGTGGGTGGGATCCAGTGGATGGATGCCGTCATCCCAGGAGGGGAGAGCCCGAGTAGGGTTTTTTTTGTGAGGAGGCAGGTTTGATATCAGAGCCGTTCATCCAGGGTAAGGAGTTTAGCCTCGTCATACAGCTGACAGGTGTGTGTAAGCCTGGGGGCACTAGTAATCAATCTGCAGGCTTTATTCAGGGTTAAGTGAATTTTTTTGAGTGCAGTCGTGTCGGCAGCACCATAGACTGGTAGACCATAGTCTACAAGGGACAATACAGAAGACGTAACAGCGAGCCGGAGCGCATTTGAGGGAAGGCAGGTTCTATGGAGGAAGAGGATGCCAAGCCGTGTGTTAGTGGCGGATGTTAGGGCATCAATGTGGTTGGGAAATGTGAGGCTGAGTCAAAGGTAACCCCAAGGTATTTGTAGGAGCAGACTTGTTCCAGTGGCTGCTTTGGTACTAGGAAGGATATAGAGTGGGTGGTTGCTAGCTTTGTTTTGGGGTGGGAAAAGAGCATAGCTTTGTTTTTTTAAGATTGATGATGAGTCTGCGCCCTTAAACCAGGCTTCGCATTATTGAAAGACTGCTGTAGGTGTCCTGAAGGAGACGGATTGCAGTGGGTGGCAAAAATGACAGCCATCTGCATACAGGAGAATTTTGCCAGGGCATGCACTGGGCAGGGTGTTCAGATAGAGTGAGAAGAGAAGGAGGCCCAGGATGGAGCCTTGGGGGACCCCAGAGTGAATGGGATGGATATCAGAGAGTATCCCATTGATTTTAACACACTGTGATCGAGTGGCTAGATAGCTTGTGCACCATGCTAGGGGGCCAGCCAAGAGACCAGTGTGGCAGAGAGCATTCAGCAGAAGAGGGTGGGAGATGGTGTCGAAAGCCTTTGAGAGGTCTATGAACACTGCACCCGCTAGGGAGCTGGTATCCAGGGAGGAGTGTAGGAAGTTAGAGAATTCAATTAGTGCAGTGCTGGTACCATGACCAGCACAGAAGCCATGTTGCTCTGGGCATAAGATGTTATGCTTAGCCAGATATTCAGTGATTTGAATGGCCACCACTTTCTCCAGGGCTTTAGAGAGGGGGGGAGGATGGAGATTGTCCGGTAGTTGTTGTCCGACGACCTGTCGCCCCCTTTATGAATGGGCGTGATTATGGCTGTTTTCCAAGCCGTGGGAAATTGTCCCAGGCAGAGCGATTGGTTAATTAGGCTGGTGAGTGGGGCAAGGACTTCATCTAGCACCAGCCTGTGGATACTGGGGTCCAGTGAGTCACTGCCGGGACTGTTGCTGTTCAAAGCTTTGATTAGATGGGTCTGGCTTCCCGGTAGAAATTCCTATAGGTGGAAGCTGGGGTGCTGGAGGACAGGGGAGGTTGGTTGGGGGGAGGGTCAAAGAAATTACTAGGGAGGACTGAGCTAAGGTCAGTGAAAGCGGTGTTGAGCCAGCTGACAATGGTGGCAGGCTCGGTGGAGGTAGTGCCATTACTAGTGAGCTGGGATGGGGCAGGGGAGCGTGATTTTCCATTTAGTTGTTTAATATTATCCCAGAAAGTCCAGGCCGAACCCCAGGAGGAGGTAAGGGTGGCCTGGTAATGGTCGGCTTTGGCTTTCCAGACGGCCCAAGAGCACTTATTCCGGGCTGCATTGTAAGCCTGCCTATCAGAACAGCCGACCCGTTTCAGTGGCAAGGTGCCAGAGGTTATCCCGATTTCTTAGTAATTGTAGAAGGGCAGGGCTAACCCAGGGTGCATTCTGCTTTTTGGATCAGATTTTGGTGAAGGGTGCAAAGAGATCACAGGCCATGTTGAAGGTGTGTGAGAAGAAGGCGAGGGCAGTGTCAATGTCGGTTGCACGATGAATGGGGGACCAGTTTATCTGGGTGAGGAATAGTTTAAGTTTTTGCAGCCCACCAAGGCGGAGGCGCCTGCAGAGGGTGGTCTGGGCTTTGGGTTTGGGATTGGGGACTGCCCAATGAAATAGGATAGGGGAGTGGTCACTTTGGGAATCTGGTATGACCTGGATGTTTTGGATTTTTTGGGGTCAGTTGGTGACAATTACATCCAGAAGGGTGCTGGTACCTCTCTTAGGGTTTATTCTAGTGGGCTGGGTGACGAGTTGCATCAGGTCTTGGGTGGCAAATGAGTCTCTGATTGTGGAGGAGGAGGTGCTGAGCCAATTTACATTAAGGTCCCCAACTAGGATTTGTTCCGCCTTATGGTGGAGGGAGGCCAGATGGTCAGTTAAAGATACCAAGGCCGGGTACCGGTTCCTTGGGGGAACGTAGGCAGTGGTGAGATAGAGACGGCCCCTAGAGGGGTCGAGGGTGAGTTTGAGGGTAAGAGCCTGGGCCCCATTTTCAAGGGCAGGGGTTGGGAGTGCATGTCCAAATATTTTGTCCCTAGTCTAGATTGCACAGCCTCCCCCTCGTTTGCCTACTCAGTCCTCCCGGTATAAGGTATAGCCTGGGAGGGAGACAAATGAGTCAGGGGTGGATTTGGACAGCCAGGTTTCAACCAGGGCTATGATGTCTGGTTGATGAGCCATGGCCCAGCACTGTAGGGCATCAATTTTTTTCAGCAGGCTACATATGTTCATGGAGGCTATTTGGAGACCAGTGGGCTGAGTAGGTGGGTGGGAGGGGCAGGGCCTGGGTTGGGATGTATGTTCCCATCAGGAGCAGAAGGAGGAGAACTGCTCTGGTCAGAGGGTGGCAGAAGGAGAGTTTATGCCGGGAGTATAGGAAGAGAAGGAGGTTTCAGCACAGGGGTGGGTAGGGCAGCACAGGCAGAGAGGCTTGAGGATCAGATGCCCAAGGGAGCGGGGGGAGGAAAGGTAATGTCTGGATGGGGGGTGAGGTGGAGAGGAGCATATGGGGTGTGTGGAGGAGGGGGGAGGGGGAGGAGCTGTGGTATAGGAGGAGGGAAGGGCAGGAGGGTAGGTAGGAGCACTAGAGTAGTGAGGCTGAGGGTTAACAGGGACAATAGGGTTGGTGGAAGGCAAAAGGAGGAGGAGGAGAAGAGCGAGGCAGGTGGGCAGGAGGTGCACATGCATAATTGGTAAGGGTGAGAGAGCTGAAGTGAAGAAAGATGGGGGAAACTAGGATGATAGAGGGGGAGATAGTAGTGAGAGGTCACCTCTAAGTGTAGTTGCCACTTTGGTACAGTGGCAGAGCTGGTGCCTGAGGTGCACAGAACACCAGGTTCAAGACTTGCCCAGGGTAGCAGGAAGGACCCCAGACAGTGGCTATAGCAGCAGGGAGCTGGGCTCAAGGTTTGCAGAAACAATCAGACAACAATTTAGCAGTGTCTGAGGGTTAGAGGGTTTTTTAGAGTTTGAAATCCTGCACAAATAATAGACAGGTGTGCTAGCTGAGTGGTGGTACTGCTGACTAAAACAGTGGGGGTGCAGGGTTCAAAGCCTGCAAAGGCAGCAAGAGAGAAGTGGTAAAACCTTATATTTTGGCAGGTTGGGGGGGGTAAGAGACTAAAAGTCCTAGAAAGGAGAAATAAAATAGTTAGACAAAAGTGGTTAAGAGGTAGAGCTGTTGACTCTGATGGCAAGGGTACTGGGTTTGAGTACAGCTTAGGGACAGAGTGTAGAAAGTTTTTTAATTCAGAGAAGGAGGGAGGAAGGGTTAAGAGTTTGAAAGTAGATGAAGACGTTGGCTTAGTGGTTAGGCAGTAGACTTTGGAATAAAGGGTACCAGGTCTGAGGCTGCCGGATGCTTAGTGGTAGGCTGATGGGAGGAGTGAGGAAAGTAGATAGCAGAATGGATTCAAAGGGAACAGCAGGGACCTCTAGTGGGTAGGGTTTGCAAACAGTTGCTAGGAAGGGGTGGAGAGTTGAAAGAGGAGCTAGAGTGGAGAGTACAGCAACCCCTTGTGGTTGGTGTCTATAAGCTGCAAATGGGAAAGTGGACACTTAGTAAAAAGAAGGGTAGGTCACGTGATGTGATACGTGACCTGCCAGCAGCAATAATATATAAAGGGATATAGTGTATTGGGCCATATTTTGGTAGGTACATATTCATTTAAAAACATGGAAAATGTTGAGGCTATTAATAACTGGGACAGTGACCATCGTCCATTAAAACTTAAGCTTAACCAAGCATTGGGGCTTTTTGGTGAAAATAAACAGCAAAGGTTGAATGCAGACAAAGAAATGCAAATTAGAGGATCAAAATAGCTTGGCAGAAGGCACCAGCAGAAAGGACTGCTGTGTGACTGAACTTCTCTGCTGGGACTAAAGAAGAAGAACTTTTGAATTTGGACCTTTAATTTAGGGTAAAAAAACTAACATACAAAAAAAAGTGTGTGTTGGGTTAACTGAACTGAATGGGTATCTGAAGAGTTATCTAGGTGTAAATCTCAGGTGACTGAAAGGACTTAACTGCTGTGAGGTTTAAATTACTTGTAGAAAGATCTGGTAAGTAAGGGGAATAGCTTAGCTAGAAGGAAGCTACATTTAAAGACTGCCTTAGAAAGTTTCAGCTAATAGCTTGGCAGAAGGCACCAGGAGAAAGGACTGCTGTGTGACTGAACTTCTCTGCTGGGACTATATTGCCCTCCTTCCCTCCCAGCCAAAGCTAGTTCTATTTTTATAGGCACAGGATTTGACTGACAACAGGAACTTCCTGTTTAGGGGCAGGAAGTGAGTGATCACAGAACCACCAAGGAACCAGCATCCTAGAAGGGCAAGAGTAGCTCTCCGGCCCCCTCTAGCTGCTGGAGGTCTGCCTCTGAGCAAGTAAGTGGTCTACTGAGAAATATAGGATATTCTTGTCTCAGAACAGGACAATCAGGAGCTTAAAGGGCACACAGGCAGAAAGTAAGGAGAGAGAGAAAACAGAGGAAAGAGTAAGGATTGCAAACAGTTAAGGGGCCAGAAATAAGACATGATTGGAGTGGTGCAGTGCAGTGGCTGTGGAGCAGCAGTCTTCTGGGAGACGTTCTGGAGGATGCAGTGTTGTCCCATCTGCAGGCACCTCTCTGGGCTGAGGGAGGAGGTTGCTCATCTCCAGGCTGAGTTGGCCAGGATTTGTGGGACCTCCTCTTCCATCCAGGGACCACCAGTGCCGCTGCCGTTGCCTCAGAGATTGCCAAGAAAGAGGAATGGTTGGACCACAGTGGGCTCAGGGAGGGTGAGGGTGGTGGAACAGAGGCATATCTCTCCAGTTGTACCTCTTCACAATTCCTATGCCATTCTGGCAAAGTGTGGTTCCTCTATGGAGGCACCCACAGTGGAGACCAAGGAGGATGCTGGGAACCTCCACAAAGGAGACCCACAGGAGGGTGGCAGGGACCCTGCAGGGGAAGGAAACAACTCCTGGTGGGGACTCCATTATTAGGAAGGTAGAACTGGGGAGAAAGGGAGAGGAGGAAGGGTGCCTGCCTGGCGCCATGGCTTGGAGGGACAGGGAGCGAATCCTCAGGATTGCCGGAGCAGCTGCACAGGGAGGGAGCTGGATGTCATTGTCCACCTAGGGACAAATGACCTGGCCAAGAAAGGGATTAGAGAAGTGCAGGAAGAGTTTGTGGAATTGGGGAGGGGCCTTAGTCAAGTAGCATGCACGGTAATCTTCTCGGAGGTGCTGCCCATCTATGGCATAGGAGAGACTAGGGTGTTCCGCACCATGGATTCAATCAGTGGTTGAAAAACTGGTGGAGCTCAGGATTTGGCTTCATTGGGACTGGGGTCCACCTGAGTGATGCAAGCCTATACTGGCATGATGGCTGCATCTGTCAGGAGGAACCAGGATCCTAGGTGATAGGTTTAAATGCTTCATTGGCAAGCTTTTAAACTAGCCAAGGGGGGAGGCACTGGAAAGGAGCAGGAAAATCCTAGCCCCCAAATAATCACGGTAGTAAGTGCAGCAAACACCAACATAGAGGTGCCGATAGGGAGAAGGGCAGGGGTAAATGGAGAAAGTGACAAAGGCAAGAAGGACAGGGATGGAGCAAAAGGGAGTAAGGCCATCAGGAAATGGAGGGTAATGAGTACCAATGCCTATAGTCTGGGCAACAAGCTCCCTGAGCTGATGACCTTAATGGAAGAGGGATGCCTGAATATCGTAGCAGTCACAGAAACATGGTACACAGAGAACCATGACTGGGATGTTAACATACCAGGGTACATAACCTACAGGAGAGACAGGCAGGGGAGAAGAGGGGAGGAGTAGCTCTCATGTAAAGGAAGGGAAAAAGCAACTGAACAAAAGAGTAAACAGGGAGGAGAGGAGGCACTGTGGGTCACCTTGGAGACTGGAAAGGGCACCACAATCCGCACAGGGTTGTGTACAGACCCCCATGTCAGGGGAAGGAATGGACAAGGATATGATCAAGGCATTCTTAGAATGGCAGAGAAAGGGAGATACTGTTGATGGGAGACCTGAATATGCAGATGTTAACTGGAGCACATTTGCTGCAGCCACATCCAAGAGCAGGGCCATTCTTGATGTCCTACAGGTGGCAGGCATTAGACAGCTAGTTTCAGAACCCACTCTGAGGGAGCAATCTTAGACCTCGTGCTCTCAAACCGGGCAGTGAGAGGATCTCAGATCTAGAAGTGGGTTGCCATCTGGGGACAAGTGACCATCAAACAGTGTGGTTCACGTTAACTCAGCTACAGAGTCAAGCCATACAAAAGTGAGGGTACTGGACTTTAGAAGGGCTGACTTTGGCAAGATGGAGAATGCCTCAGAAAAGCACTAGCAAACAGGCTAGAAGGAGGTGTGGAGCAACAATGGGAATTATCAAACTGCCATCACAGAGGCAACAAGCCTTTGTGTGAAGCAAATAAATAAATCAAAATGAAAGAAAAGCCACTATGGTTCTCAAAAGAGGTGGCTGTGAAAGTCAGGAAGAAAAAGATAGCATTCCGGAAGTATAAGGAAACACAGAAGGAGCAGGACAGAGAGCTGTACCAGTTAAGGCAGAAGGAAGCAGGGAGGGAAGTCAGAATAGCAAAGGCCCAAACTGAGGAAAAGATAGCCAACTCAGTTAAGAAGGGGGATAAAACCTTTTATAGGTACATCAGCGAGTGTAGAAAGACAAAGGGAGGGGCAGTGAGGCTGAATAGAATGAATGGTGGGTGGGCAGAGGGGGACAGTGAAAAAGCAGGAATACTGAACGAATATTTCTGCTCAGTATTCACAAAAGAGGAGGGGGAAGTGCCTCATCCAATTAACAGAAGCACTCTTGATAGAGGGGGGCGATCCCAGTCCTTTCACAGAAGAAAGGGTTCTGCAAGAACTCCTAAAACTGAAGGTGGACAAAGCAATGGGTCCTGATGGAATTCACCCCAGAATTCTAAAAGAATTAAGGAGGAACTAGTGAAACCACTGGCTACTCTTTTAATAAATCATGGGAGGATGGTGTGTACCCGAGGACTGGAGGAAGGCAGATGTCATTCTCTTCACAAAACTGGGACCAAGACAGAGGCAGGAAACTGCAGACCTGTCAGTCTGACCTCTGTGGTAGGGAAAGTGATGGAGTCACTTCTGAAGGAAAGAACAGTTGAGTACCTAGAGGCCAGTGGAGCACAGGACCCAAGGCAGCATGGGTTCACAGCGGGAAGTTCATGTCAGACGAATCTAATAGATTTCTTTGACTGGGTGCCAAAGTAGTAGACCAGGGAGGGGCTGTGGACATGGCCTACCTAGACTTTAGCAAGGCATTTGACACAGTCCCACACAAAAGATTAATAGTCAAATTAACCAGCCTGGGAGTGGGACCCAGGGTGGTAGCCTGGGTAAAACATTGGCTGGACAATAGGACACAGAAGGTAATTGTAAATGGAGTCCACTCTGAAGAAAGGGGGGTTACTAGTGGGGTACCGTCAGGGTTCAGTATTGGGTCCAGTCCTTTTAATGTCTTCATCAGTGACATTGCAGAGGGACTGGAAGGAAAAGTATACCTTTGCAGATGACACAAAGATCTGCAACAGGTTGATAGCACAAAGAGGCATGGAAAGGATGAAAAGGACTCTGGCAAGGTTGGAGGAATGGTCAGAAGTATGGCAGCTAGGATTCAATGCAAAGAAGTGCAAAATAATGCACCTGGGAAACAAGAACCCAGGGAAAGAATACACAATTGGTGGGGAGGTAGTAACAACAACAAAAAAGGAAAGGGACCTGGGGGTAATCATATCAGACGCCCTTAAGGTTAGCAAGCAATGTGAGAAGGCAGTAGGGAGGGCTGGGGGTACACTGGGATGTATAGGGAGAGGCATCATCAGCAGAAAACAGGAAGTTGTTATCCCTCCGTACAGACAGTTGGTGAGACCCCATCTGGAGTACTGTGTCCAGTTCTGGAGAACCCATCTCCACAAGGACATAGACAGGATAGAGGCAGTCCAGAGGAGGGCAACTAAAATGGTGCAGGGTCTGCAAGAGAAGCCGTATGAGGAGAGACTAAAGGAGCTAGATGTATACCCTTGAGGAAAGAAGGGAGGGGGACATGATAGAAACTTTAAGTACCTCAGTGGAATCAACAAAGTCCAAGAGGGTAGCATCTTTCAGAAAAAGAGACTTGCAAGAACAAGGGACACAATTTAAAGATAGAAGGAGAGCAATTCAGGGCAATGTGAGGAAGTATTATTTCACAGAGAGGGTAGTGGATGCATGGAACAGCCTTCCTGAGGAGGTTGTGGGGTCTAAAACTGTGGGAGAATTCAAGAATGCATGGAACAGACATAAGACAATTCTTGTGGGGGGTAGGAAGAAATAGGCTGTTGGTTAACTAGGATCTGCGGCCTATCCTGTAGGTAGGGAAATGGGCAGACTAGATGGGCCTAGCGGTCCTTGTCTGCTGTCAAAGTCTATGTTTCTATGTTTCTAAAATGAATAAAATGGTCAAAATTAGATCCAGTTCTAATGAAAAATGTTCTGAGGTTTAAAAACATCATTAAACTAAAAGAGCAAGTAATGGTGAACTTAAAGGCTCAGTTAACCCAGGAGGGTTCAGGGTGTGTCTCAGAAGAAATTTTCAAACAATATAAAAATGTAGAACAATAAATTATTTGTGAAATTGAAAAAAGATCCTCAAGGGAAAAGCAGCAAATATTATAGAGGGGGCAAAGTGGTGCGATAAAGAATGCTTTGATAAAAGGAGAATGATTAGGAAAATAAGAAGGAGACTAAGAAAATATAACAACATTGCAGGTAGGAAAGCAGTACAACATCTTGAAATAGAATATAAGTATCTGCTTACAAAGAAGAAGAAAAAAATAACAGTTATCAGTGGAGTTGTCTCCAGAGGGCGATTACATTGAAAGATAATGCTACTTTTTGGCAGCTGGTGGCATTTGGAGTGGAAGAAGGAAAGTATAACGTGTTAGGTGTAATTCTCGGGGGGGGGTGGGGAGAATATTATGAAAGAATCTTTATCATTTAATATTTTATTGAATTTTTCAGTTACAACAAGCCATATAAAAGGCACATATACTCCAGGCACAGCAATGAAGCCATAGAATGACATAGATACAAGTCGACACAAAGGACTTACTAAACAGAAAATTAACATAGGTACAGGAGCGCTATAGCCTAATACAGGTAATAGACCTATACACTGTAAGAAAAAGGTTTAGGTTGTGCTCAGGCTAACCTTCCTAATCTCCATGTATCCAATTAAAATTACTAGGATATAACACAAAGGGTCAGATCAATACATTTCTATTAATGCAGTCATATATTAAGTTACTGTCAGGTGTGCACAGGTGTCGTATATCAAACAATCCAGTGTATAAATCTTCCTAGTATCAGAAGGCAGCAGCAGAAAAGGAAAGGAGAGCACAGTATGAAGCAGGAGGTGGTGGGACCAATCAATGGCCATAGGTTGCTATCATTGTGGCCAACTGCGTCATGAGTCAGAATAGTGGGGGATTTTGCAGTAGTGGAGGTGCCACCAAGCAAATGTGGGAATGCAGATATGCCTCCCACTTTTTATAGTATCCATTAAGCCCTCCTTTAGCCACCACTGTGAGCCTTTCAAAGACGGCCAGTCTAGCCATAGCTGCTCACCACTGTGAGAGTAAGGGGGTGCGGGCTGTCTCTACCTCAATAGAATGGACCTTTCACCTCCATTAGGGCCACTAAGATCCAAGCCTTGCTAGGTGAAGTGAGTGGATGTAATGCTGAAGTGTCTCCCAACAGGAGAGAGTAATGCTGAAGAAAGAGTGGTTTGCTTACTATCCTGGAGCAGTCATCTAAGACCTACGTCCAAAAATTCTGTAGGTTCAGGCAAGTCCACAGTATGTAAAGTAGAAGGGCAGGGGAGGAGTGACATCTCCAACATTGATCCTGTGGGGTAATCTTAAGGCTGTGCAAAACTGAGGGGGTCCTGTACCATCTAAGGAGGATTTTAAGTTGTATTAACTGGCTCTTGGAGTCCTCATAAGCAGTGTGGGCAGCTCTGAGGCATTCTGACCATTGTTATGGGGATATGGGGTGGAGGAGCTCTCGCTCCCAGGTGGCTCCGCTAGTTAGAGTAGTATCAGGCTGTGCGTCACTGAGAACTTTATAAAGGATACCTATGAGACCCTGGCCCTTCCTGTGTTGGTGGAGAGTGTTTAGGCAGCTCCATATAGACTGGGTTGATGAATGTTTAAGGAGGAGAGTTAAAGCACTCCTTAACTGCAGGAATTTCCAAAAGTCTGATGACAGCGGCCCATACTGATTCCGGATCTGTTCAAAGGACATTAGTTTTCAGATATTTGGAAGGAGAAGATCTCCTACAACTTGAATACCTTTGGAGGCCCATGAGGTCCATTTGAGCGACTTGCGATCTACCATCATAAGTTGGTTATTCCATATCAGGGCATAGCGGATGAGAGGAAGGTATTCTGAGCCCGGAACCCGTGATTGCCATGATCTACACGTTTCTGTCATAGCAGGTGTAAGTTGTTCTACAGGTTTTTTTCTAGATAATAAGGAAAAGAAAGGATTATCCTTTGACAGAGCAGCTTCTAAACATACCCATTGGGGAGGGGTGGTAAATCAGGGAATAAACCAAGCCATGGCCTGGGCCATTTTGTAAGCAAGGTGATAACCCGTAAACCAGGGTAGCCTGAATCTACCCCTGGTCCAGTGAGACCACAATTTCGTCCGTCCCCATCTCAGGCTTCCCCCCCCCACACACACACACACAGAAATAGTGAGATTAGTTTGTCTAGGGCTTTGAATGGCTTTTGAGAAAGTGGGATTGAAAGGTTATTTAGCAGACAGGATACTCTGGAGAAGATGAACATTCTAATAGTTTCCATCTTGAGCTTCAGAGTTAAGTGCAGTTTTCTCCATTGTTGGACTTCAGCTTCTAGGGAAGCCAGAAGAGGGGGAAATTAACTGACTCTAGATCTTTCCAGGATGTAGTAATAGTTACGCCTAGGTAGGGGAATCCTTACAGAGCCCAGGTAATGTCAGTACCAGCAAGACAGCACCTGCTACATTTCCCATTCAGGGGAGAGAGAGAGTAGTTTTCTTTTGATTAATTGTTAGCCTTGAGAGAGAAGCAAATTCTTGCAGAATTATCAGAATTGTAGGGATGGAGGATTGGGGATTGGAGAGTGTAAGAAGCATGTCATCCATGTATGCATTGACTAAATAGGATGAGCCCTTTACGGGGATGCCAGTAATACTAGGGGTGTTTATAAATTTCCTGATCAGTGGGTCCAGTGCTATAAGGAAGAGAAGAGGAGAAAGGGGACAGCCCTGTCTGGTTCCCCTTTGTAGTAAGAAAGGAAGGGAAGTATCCCTGTTGGTGACAATTCTGACTGTTGGTAAATGGTACAGGGTGGATGCCTAAGAGCAGAAATAGGACCCAAATCCATACAATCTAAGGACTTTGTGAAGATACATCCATTCCAGGGAGTTGAACGCCTTGGCAAAATCAATCGCCAAGGTGGCCATTGGGGTTTTAGAATGGAGCGCTAGCCATTTAAGGTCCAGGACCAATCGTAAGTTATCTGCACTAGATTTCCCCTTTGAAAATACAGTTTGTGAGGGGGTGAATCAGGTTTGGCAGGACTAAGGACAGCCTATTTGCCAGGACTTTAGCCAGTATCTTGGTGTCTACTAGTAAAAGTGAAATGAGCCTGAAGTTCACACAAAGTAGAATGTCTGAGGCTTTTTAGGGATTAGGGTTATTAAGGCCTTGCGCATGGTAGGAGGGAGCTTTGTGTCCTTTTGAGCTTCCTGTAAAGCTCGTAAAAGGGGGGTGGTGATTTCTTCTTGTAATAATTTGTAGAGCTCAACTGACATCCCGTCCGGCCCAGGAGCTTTCCCTTTCACCATCTGGGATTGGACAGTGCGCAATTCATCACATGTGATTGGGGCATCCAGATTGTGGTATTGTTCTACCAAGAGCTGAGGGAGTGATGTACCTTGACATAAAGCATTCAAGAAGAAGAATCCACATTTATATAGCGCTTTTCCATACGCAGTATCCCAAAGCACTTTATAAGCAATGCTAGACTGGTAGTGAAGTGACTTAATGTGTGGTGGCGGCCATATCGCACATCATCACCCACACACAGCCTGGATAATTGCATGAACCAGTTTATGGGAAGGGGAATGTTGGCCAGGACACCAGGAATGTTCCCCGCTCTTTACGAAGAGTACCCTGGGTTCTTTTACTTCCTCTTCGACATCCACCAGGATGGGCAGAAGGGACCTCGGTTTAACATCTCATCCGAAGGACGGCACACCCCAGCAGTACAGCACCCCCCAATACTGCACTCGGATGCCAGCGATTTTTAGGTGCAAGTCCATCCTGGTGTGGGATGAGAACCCACGACCTTCTGGTCTAGAGGAGGATGTACTACCAACTAAGCCACGCTGACATTCAGCCACTGGGAGAGCTCGTCGTCTGACAGTGTGTTCTTGGATTGATAAAGCTCATGATAGAAGCTTTGCATCTCCTCGTTAATGGCCATGGGTGTCATTATTATCTTTCCCTGCCTGTTCTTAAGGGCTAGTATCCTGGATGAAGCCTGTTGCTTCCATAGGCAGTAAGCTAATAGTTTCCCTCTCTTGTCTCCTCCCTCCCATGACCTATGTTTAGCTCGAATCAACTGCCACTCTGCCTTTCTGTTCATCAGCACACTGATCTTATATTTTAAACCTGTGATATTAGCCAGAAGTGGAGAGTTAAGCGGGTTCTTGGGAGAAGCTTTAAACTGCTTCTCAGGCCTGTAAGCTCATCCTGTAGCTCTCGTATTTATTTCACTTGCTCCTTATTTTTGGCTGCTGAAAAGGAAATGATTCTCCCTCTTATAACAGCCTTGAAAGCTTCCCAGATAGTAGTTGCTCAAGTCTCCCCAGGGGTGTTAATAGAAAAGTAAGATTGAGCCTCCTCCTTTACGTAATCTCAAAAAGCTGCATCCTGTAGCAGTACAGGATTACATCTCCATCTCATGGAGGGAGGGCTTTGACCCAGTGGGGAAAACATGATCATTACTGGGGCATCGTCCGATATAACTATATTACCAATGGTTGTGTCTCCCACTCCTGGCATAGCTACATGGTTAGCCAGCCAAAAATTCAACCTACTGTGGGTTCCATGGACGTTAGAGTAGAAGGTGTAGTCTCACCCCTGTGGATGATTATTCCTCCAGGGATCTCCTAGGGCCTATTCCGACATCAGGGTATTTAGGGTTGCTAGTACTTTAGGGTGGGATTGTGTCGTGGGGAGGGGTTTGTCTATGAATACATCTAATACTAAGTTATGATCACCTCCTAGAAGAATTGGGACTTCTGCCTCACCCTGTCTCAGTTCTGTAAAGGCTTGGCTCAGTTCAGAATAAATCTCACCTGAATCGGTATTATGCCCATACACATTGGCCACTATGACTTTGCTGCCCAGGTAGGAAAGTCTAACTGCCAGCCATCTCCCTTGGGAGTCTAGGCATTGAGCTTCAACTGTCCAAGGTCCCGTTCTCCAGAGGAGGAAGGCTACACCCCTGGATTTTGTGGTAGCACAGCTGGCCAGCATGGTCCCCACCCAGAACCTCTTTAGCCACTGCACCGTATGGCTGTAGAGGTGCATCTCCTGAACCAAGGCCATATTGGCCCCCATGGAGTTTAGAAACTGCAGGACCTTAGTGTGCTTTGCAGGACGGTTCAGCCCCTTAACATTCCAGGAGATGCACCTCCATCCCTGCAGTGCAGCGGAAATTGTTGCCATTGATGTTCACCACCAGACACTTAAATAAGAAAGAATGTACTCACCCTACAGGCAGCAGTAGGAAAAGGCAGCAGAGAGAGGAGTAACCCGTTACTGATTTGTGGTAAGACGCATGTAACTGGTAACCACAGAGAAGAAGTGCTTAGAAAAGTTTAAAAGTAGCAGATGTTCTTGCCTTATTTCTTTCCTATTTTTTTTTTTTTTTTTTTTTTTTATGAAAACCTGGTCGAAGTAAGAGAGATGAAGATTTTTTATCATAATAGTGTATATCCAACAATATCAAACTATCTAACAACAGTCTTATGCTACAGCTATGTTAAACAATAAACAGATAACAGTAACTTAGTTGTTGGTGCTGAGGTGTACTTGAAAAGATGCAAAAAAGCCCTTTGAGCCACACTGCTTCAGGCACCAAAAGGAGTAAAGGAAGAGGTCAGACCTGACATGGGTGATCTGTCCCAGTCTGACTCCATAAGTCTAGTTGTAAGACCAGATCTGGAGAGACCAAGAATGTCTAGCGACCGCATCCCACCCTATCATAGGGGTACGACAGGGTCGGCCCTAGAGTAGTAGGCAGGGACTGTCTACAAGGGAAGAGAAAAAGGGGGAGGGAGGGAAACCTCTGTCAGCCACCCATTTCACTTATAGATACTTCAGTAACAAGAGACGGTATCTTTTCTGAAGGTTACTGGGGCTGCCAGCTATATGCTATGTCCTTCAGCGTGCCAAGAAAGTGCATGGTACCCCCTTTGAGCATGCTCTGACTGCTGCTGTACATGGTCTATGTTACCCAGGGGAACCTGCTCCCCAGGATCATAATTGCATGGCCAGTATGTCACTTTAGGAAGGAGTTTGTCCCCTTTATGCACCGCTCTTGCAGCAAAGAGAAGAGGGAGCGAGACGGGGGAGCCACAGCGGAGACCAAAAAGCCTGCACGCTACCCATAGGAAGACGATGGGATGCATACACTATGAGAAGGAACAAAGGAGAAAGATACCCTGGAGGGGTTTAATGCCTGCAGTACATAAGCAAAACCTTGCAGGTCAGAGCTTTGCCCACAATACCGGCAGGCCAGCTCTCCTTTTTCTGGAGAGTATGTGGTATGCAGAAGTTTTAGTTTAAACAGGGTATAGGGTGGTTCAAAGAAAGTTGTGCAATTAACTGTTATGTTCTGTCATGGCATCCTCGGTTTTACAAATCGGATCCATTCCAGCATGATCAGTATACGAGGTAGGTGCCTCTGCAAATGTCTTAAGTCCCGGTTTTACCAAGCCAGCAGTCACCGCAGACGCTTCTTTGCACTGTTCCATCGTGGTCACCCAGTCCAGGGAAACCAGATCGTCCATGAGATCTGTGGCGTCATCCTTGGAGTGGTCCAATTGTTTGTCCTTGTCCATTGCAGGCGTGTCAGCTCTTAGAAGTTTTGCAGGTGGGGAGGCTGTGGTATTGCCCGGTAATAATGAGCAGGGGCTTCTTGAATGCTGTTGCTGTGTTGCTAGCAAAGGATTTGCAGTGGGGTCCTGGTGCTTAATTTTCAGGTTAACCCTGGGCGCCTCAGGAGCTGAGGAAGGCACAGAAGCAATCTGGCATTGCTGATCCCCCATAGCTTGCAGAGCCCCTGACTGCCTATGAGTGGGGGAACCCTTATAGAGCGAACCAGTCTAGCTATAGTTGTTGTCCCCAGAAGAGCCAGTTCCTTTTTTGATGGTTCACTGTTCCACATGACTCCTCGGTTCCCAAAGGCATCTGAGAGAGGTAGTTCTCAGCAGCATACTCGGCCAGTGATTCTGGATCCAGGCCTCAGCATCTCTAGGCGACTCAGCAAGAAAGGATTGCCCATTTTTGGACAGGTACAGTGCAGTGAGGCCCTTAAAAAGATATTGTATTGAATTGGAGATCAGCAACTTTTTCAGGGGGTTATATACTCTACGCTCGGCTTCCACTTACTGGGTAAAGTTCCAATAGAAAGAGATGATGTTGCCTCTCCAGACTAGCTCCCCAAGGTCTCTTGTGGCACAAAGCAGGTGCTCCTTAACTGAGAAGCGTAGTAAGTAGGTGATAATAGTCTGAGGGTCCTTGACATTGTTTGGGTTATCGGGGACATGATGTGCTCGTTCTTCTCCCACTGGCTCTTTCAAGCATTCACCGAGGAGTTGCTGAATCCACTCATTTAGGAATCTTTCCATGTTTGGGCCTTCTACTTCTTCCGGCACCCCTAGGATCCGTATATTATTTCTCCTGCTACGATTTTCCTGGTCCTCCGCTCTGTGCCATAATCAAGACAGTTTAACCTCATGACCCCGAAGCTTTTGTGGCACATTGATATGCTGTTGTTCCAATTCTTCCGTCCGCTGCTCTAGGACATTGTGTTGATTCTCTAGGTGGCAGACATCAGCAGCATTGCCCGCTAAGGAGGTGCCAGTCATGTCCACTCTGGTCAGTACTGCTTCAAGCATTTTAGTAATGTTCTGTAAAGCCTCTCCTACTTGGGCCTGACCAGTAGATAATGAGGTGGTCTGGCTGGGAGATCCTGCATTCTTGGTATCCAAAGGCTCCATCCTGTTGCTAAGTTCTGTGAGCAGTTAGCAGATGGCTCAGGTTCAGCTACCCATATAGACAGTGAAGTCCCCTTTGTATGGAAAAGAAGTCCAACGATTGTGGCCCGGCGTTTGGTGGTGGGGGGGGGAAGGTGCAAATGATCCGGATGAGGAGGACACAGCAGAACTTGTAATCTGTGCTCAGGCCTTTACAGCCTAGTGGTGAAGAACAGCTCTGATATTTGTGCAGTGCATATAATGTGGTAAAAGTGTGGCTTCCCCAAAGAACAGCTCTACAGTGGCGACAGAAGTGGGAGAGGTATGTTCAAGATATAAATTAGCATTTCAATCCAGCATCTTGGCGGTTTGCATTTGATTAGCTGTCAGGCTGGGGCAGAGAGAGAAAAGTTTATGCTGCCATCTTCTTTGGGTCCAAGCCATGCCCCCTTTTGAAAGAATATTTAATAAAGTGTATGGTAAAGAGATGGATGTAGAAATTATTCAAGGTAAAGACCATAAAGAGGTTCAACAAATCTCAAAAGAAGAGGTGGTTGGTGCAATCCTGGCTCAAAAAAAAAAACAAGGCTGCAGGGATAGATGAGGTGAGAGCTGAAGTCTACCAGGTAGACCCTGAATGTTGGGCTGAGTTATTGTTGAGGGTGTTTGAAAATATTATTAAGTATAAAAAGATCCCAATGAATTGGAACAATGATGTTACATGTCACAGTTCCTCTACATAAGAAGAGTTCAGTGAACTTACCAGAGAATTAGAGACCTATTTCTCACTTGAATATTTGTCTTAAGATATTCTCCAGAATAATTTTAGAGAGCATACAGAGCTGGATAGACGACAAGAAAGTAATATCTAAATTCTTACTTGGCACAATATCGCTGCCTTATGGCAAAAGTACACTGACAATTAATTTATGGGGCTGAATTATGGGGTTTGTGTTGTAAATTTAATGATGCTGAAGTGATACAAAATCAGTACTTGAAGAAAGTTCTGGGGGTTCCCCGATATACGTCAAATGCCATGGTTAGGGCTGAGACTGGTACGGTATCCTTGTATGCAACTATTGTGAAAAAATGTATTGTATACTGGAAAAAGATTATATTTGCACCAGACAGCAGCCTGCTGTTTAATTGTTGGATAGAAATAACTCAAAGGCATGACCAGTCACTATCAACTTGTGGGGGGCTCAAAGAGGTGCTGAATAAGTATGGTCTTGAGTATAATGCAATTTTGAGTTTGGCAACTAATCCTATTAGATTTGCACAAGAAGCAATTGAAAGAGTTTTGGACATTACAAAACAAAAAGATTTAGAAATTATATGATCAGCCTGGAAAACTGAAAATTTGAAAAATATTAAAACTTCATTTGAAGTGGAAAGATATTTAATATCATGTGAAAATAAAAAATATAAGAAAGCCTTAACATTATTAAGAATGGGTTTACATACCCAATGGGGAAAATCAAAATACAATGGAAGTACAAATGCAAAAATGAGTTTGTTTCATTTAATTTTAGATTGTCCTGAGCTCCAGAAAGAGAGAAGTGATACTATTGGGATTGTGTTTTGAAATCTTGAAAGAAGAGCGGTTGAATTTCATATGTAATACAAAAAATGAAACTAAGATTTTTGCACTCTCTAGTTTCTCTTATTTAATTGCTAAGCGATGTAAATGGAGGCTGTAAATAATGGGTATTTTAATGGTGATGTGTTTTGGAGTTTGTATAATGGAGAGATAGATGGAATATGGTATATGTTTATATGTAGGCATGCTGTCTAAATGTATGTGTTGTAGGGAAATATGTGATTTTATCATAGTACATGTAATGAATGTTTGTTTATATACATCAGTGCAAATAAATTTGAACCTTAAACCTTGATTTAAAACTGCCCTAGATAGCTTTTGGCAGAGGACAGCAAGAGGAAGGAGGTGCTGTTAGAACTTTACTACTCTACTAGGACTATATAGCCCTTCCTCCTCCCCTGCCCCCCACCTTTAGCTAGTTTAACTTTTATAGGCACAGGATTTGACTGACAACAGGAACTTCCTGTTTGGGAGCAGGAAGGGAGTGATCACAGAGGCACAAAAGACTCACCATCCTAGAAGGAAACAAGTAGCTCTCCACCCCCAACCCCAAGCTGCTGGAGGTCTGACTCTGAGCAAGTAAGAAGGAGACTACTGAGGAATAAAGGAACTTCCTGTCCCAGAACAGGAAGAGCAGGAGCTGTAAGGGCACTGAGGCAGTAGGAAAGTAGGGAGACAAAAAAGTAAACAGAGAGAGGTAAGAGTAAGCATACAAAACAACAGTTGAGGGGCTACAAATAAGACATGATTGGAGTGGTGCAGTGCAGTGGCTGTGGAGTGGCAGTCTTCTGAGAGACATTCTGGAGGATGCAGTGTTGTCCCATCTGTAGGCACCTCCTTGGGCTGAAGGCGAAGGTTGCTTGTCTCCAGGCTGAGTTAAGCAGGATCCAGGGGACTTCCTCTCCCACCCAAGGACCACAAGAGATGCCGCTGCTGCCTCAGAGGTTGCCAAGAAAGAGGAGCAGTTGGACCACAGTGGGCTCAGGGAGGGTGAGGGTGGTGGAATGGAGGCGCATCCCTCCAGTTGTACCTCTTCGCAATTCATATGCCATTCTGGCAGAGTGTGGTGGAGGCACCCACAGTGGAAACAAAGGAGGATGCTGGGAACCTCCACAAAGGAGACCCACAGGAGGGTGGCATGGAACTCCACAGGGTAAGAAAACAGCTGCTGGTGGAGGACTCAATTGTTAGGGGGGTAGAACTGGGGGGAGAGAAGGAGAGGGAGGTAAGATGCATGCCTGTTGCCATGGCTTGGAGGGACAGGGAGCAAATCCTCAGGATCGTGGGAGCAGCTGCACGGGGAGGGAGCTGGATGTCATTATTCACCTAGCGACTAATGACCTGGCTGGGAAGGGGATCAGAGCAATGCAGGATGAGTTTGTGGAATTGGGGAGGGGTCTTAGACAAGTAGCACTCACAGTAACCTTCTTGGAGGTGCTGCCTGTCTATGGCATGGTTGAGGCTAGGGTGCTCCACACCATGGGATTCAATTAATGGTTGAAAACCTGGTGCATAGCTCAGGGTTTGGCTTCATTGGGGACTGAGGGTCCACCTGGAGGGATACAGGCCTATACTGGTGTGATGGTCTGCATCTGTCCAGGAGGGGAACCAGGATCCTAGGTGATAGGGTGCCACTTGCCCCCACAGGCAGCAGTCACGATCCAGCCATAGCATCTCTATGGTGCAAGGATCTTGATCCACCTACCCCCCAAAGAGACAGATATGGTGCCACTTGCCCCCACGGGCAGCGGTCATGATTCAGCCATAGCACCTCTACGGTGCAAGGGGCCTGATCCACCTACCCCCCAAAGAGATAGATAAGGTACGATGCTTGAAAAATTGCCTCGATTTCTCTGGGCTGTGTGAACACTGAACCGGATCACCACTTGCAATTTGCTGTTTTCAATTTCAACACCTTCTCAGGGTAGCGCTATTGGCTCCATGCCTGTGTAGAGCTCCCTGATTGGCTGGTCTCACTCACCTGAGACAGGAGCACCCGAGACGTGTGGCTTAATGTAAGCCTGCATCCCTGTACTCTGCTTCTAATTTATATATTTTAGTTTAGCCTGTTCTGCTCAGCCTGTGTAAAGTAACTTACCATTCCCCCCAGATGCAATTTCTCTACAATTGTACGTGCACTGATTCAGTCCTAGCTCTGCAAACTTCCCCTTGATTTTTCCACAATTAACCTTTCACTCTGTACACTGCCTTGAACTGAGTTTGTAAAAAAGTTTTACTGGCTTTGTTAATATATATTTTTTTTTAATCCTTTTTAAGACTGTACTCTGTTTACATGCTTACTGCTATGGACTTAGTTAGAAAATTCAGTGAATTGTAAAATCTGTGTAGCCTCTGTCTTGAGCCTAAGGCTCCTGCTATTGACTTTCATTCTTAATCATCTTCCTTTGTCCCCCCTGTCCTCCTCTGTCTCTGTTCTGTCCCTCCTGCCCTCCCCCATCAGTCTGTTCTTCTGTGCTTGTTTTGGATTCCCGAGTTAGCCGGCACCTTGCCTCTGTCTGAGAACGCCCCCTGACTTGTCTTTCAAGTTGGTGCTCAGCTCTCTTTGTGTGTCTCTGTTTACACCCCCCCCCATCTGCTCCTATTTAATCTGCTGTCTCCTTCCTTACAGGTGCCGCTTGCCCCCACATGCAGTGGTCACAATCCAGCCATAGCACCTCTATGGTGCAAGGAGCCTGATCCACCTACCCCCCCAAAGTGATAGATAAGGTACAACGCTTGACAAATTGGCACAGTTTCTCTGGGCTGTGTGAACGCTGAACCGGATCATCACTTGCAATTTGCTGTTTTCAATTTCAGCACCTTCTCAGGGTAGCGCTATTGGTTCCAAACCTGTGTAGAGCTCCCTGATTGGCTGGTCTCACTCACCTGAGACAAGAGCACCCAAGACGTGTGGCTAAATGTAAGCCTGCATCCCTGTGCTCGACTTCCAATTTATGTATTTTTATTTAGCCTGTTCTGCTCGGCCTGTGTAAAGTAACTTACCATTCCACCCCCCACCCCCCCCCCGCTGCAGTTTCTCTCCAACTGTATGTGCACTGATTCAGTGCTAGCTCTGCAAACTTCCTCTAAATTTTTCGTCTCACCCCCCTTCCCCTCCCAGGCCTCCTTTAAATGCATACAGTCTCTGCCCACTCCTATTTGATGTTTCAATTTATTGGTTACTTACTGTCAACAACTGCATTTCCTCCCATCCCCTTTTTGCAACTAAGCCTTTTAGCAGCTTTATCTCATTCTGTCTTGCTGAGGCATACCATTTTGGTACTTTAGGTTTGCTTATTGCCGACTAGCATATCCTATCTTGCTGACTAGCATATCTTGTCTTGCTAAGGCACTGTTTTACTTGAAAATTGTACTACAAATTACTGAACTGTGACTGATTTGCCAAAAAACTATGTTTATTGTCTAAAACTGTTCTCAGCAACCAAGTGTTACAGCCCTTTCGTGACTTTGTAGCTCTCTCCAGACTGCAAGGCGCTAAGGAAATTGCTGGCTTTTCAGTTGCTAATTGAGCTGTTTTCATTCAGACTGCTAACCTTTGTGTTGCCCCACTATTAATTTGAGCTCCCCTCTCGTTTCCCTAGCTGAGAACCTGCTAGGGATCCCAGCTCAGACGCCCTCCGCGTGGACCTCGTACACCGGGCGGTCGGCGCTTCCGAAGCCGCCGCCCGAGACCTCCTCATCGTACTCCACCACTTGAGAGATACAGCAAAGCCGCAATTTTTTGCCCACCTGCCCATCCCCCCTCCTGTGTGTTATTATATAGACCTGTTAGCACCGCTCACTCCGATCCCTGACGAATCTCCTGCCTTCTCTTTCTTACAAAAACAATTTGTTACTGCCAGGGTTCTGCCAGGGGAATCCTGCAACCAGCAGCCAGCGAACTACCCTTGTTGTCAATATTCCCTCATTTACCCAACAACTGCAATTATGGCAGCCTCGTGGCAATTCCTTCTCCTGACTGCACTGTGTATCATACCCCTTACTGGCTTATTATCCAAAAAATTTAAGAATGGGGGTACACCACATCCTCATCCTGAAGACTGCTCACCCAATCTGACTCTTCACATCACTTGTTATGCCAAGGCTACTTGCCAACTGATCCAGGTGGAATACCTTCCTCGAAGAGCAACTATTGCAGCTTTGTCTACACCTCCTTCCTTATCTCTAATTAACTCGAGTTACTCCCACCGGCATTACACAGCCAGAGTATTAGCCTTGGTGTCCTTAGGCTTGCATAAATTAAAAAAACAAAGCTTGGCACCCCGGTTCCTCCTCCATGCCAAGCTGGAAAAAGCCTCAAGCTCATTGCCTTTCACTTGAATCCCTGAAAAAATTGCTACTCCTCCTCTTACGCTGCTCTGGCAATGTCAAGCTTAATCCAGGGCCCATAAATAAACTTACCTTCCCTTCTGAGTCACTGTCTCTTAAAGGTATTAGTTTTATGCACATTAATGTGTGCAGCCTGCTGAAAAAGTTCACCTTTATCCAGGCTTGGACCGCCCATACAATGCCAGATGTGCTTGTTATCTCAGAATCCTGGCTAGGACCTTCTACGCCAAATAGTGTGATTAATATACCTAACTACCAGATCTTTAGATGCGATAGGCAATCTAGAGGAGGTGGGGTTGCCATCTACATTAAAGATAGATTTGTGGCATCATCACTTAATTCTAACTCACTGGTAGTGGGATTTGAGTGCCTGGACATAAAAATCGATCTATCCCCATCGTTGGCACTCCGAGTCATAAGATGCTACAGACCACCATCTGCCAGTACTCAGCTCTTGTCTTATCTTACAACTCTCTTGGACACTAGCACCCTGGAAACAATTATCCTCGGGGATCTAAACTACGATTGGCTGTTGGAAGCCGGTCACCCGCTTAAATCTTTATGCGACTCCCTTGGTTTCACCCTAGTCAATGAAGACCCAACCGTATCAACAAAAAGAATACAGCCAAAAGTACTCTTCTGGATGTCCTGCTTGTGAATAAACCCCATTCCTTCTCCCACGCTGGAACCTTTGACGTGGATATTAGCGACCATTGCCTAATAGCTGGAGTTTGGGCAGCCAACAAAGTGCCAACTATGGCCAAATTCTCCACCAAAAGGTCAACCAGGTCATTCGACCCAAAGGCATACCTACTTGACCTAAAAAACGTCTTCTTGTGGCTGAGTTTTTACCTTGCTAAAACAGTGGAAATTGCATATTCTACACTACATGAAATCATTACCTATGCCATGAATCTACATGCACCTCTATCAAAAATACACATAAAGGCTAGGAAATGCCGTTGGTTCACTTAAGATCTCATGGCTGCACTACTGTCCAGGGATAAACTCTGGAAAACTGCCCATAAATCCCAAAAAGAGGAAGATAGATGCCCCTTTAGAACAACCAGAAATCGCTGCACCAAACTGATTAGGGAAGCTAAAGCCTGCTATTACCAAGCAGAACTAGATACTGCAGCCAATTGTCCCTCCAAATTCTGGGCCACAATCAAAGAACTGGCGGGAGCCACGTCACAAAATATACTCCCTGCAAAAATTACTTCTGACAATACAGTAATCAATGACAAAAAAAGAGATACTGCAGGCATTCAACACGCAATTCGCCACAGCAGGCTTAGCCTTCGATAACTCGCCTGCATGTAGCCTGCACACCTAACTTCAAAAAGACCCACCAAATGTTGGCTCCATTAGTCAACATTTCTCATTCTCATCGGTTTCCCTCAAGGAAGTGGAAGACTTGATTCTCCACCTGGATAATAAGAAAAGTGCCAGCACAGATGCACTTGAACCATACTTCCTAAAGATAGCATGCCACGTATTGGCAGTGCCTATTACTCATTTATTCAACCTGTACCTAACACAAGGTACCCTACCTCAAATATGAAGATCACACACGTTATCCTGCTATTTAAATCTGGAGACCCTTGAGACCTTAATAACTATAGGCCAATTTCTCTTCTACCCACACTCCCGAAGCTACTGGAAAAAATAGTAATTGGCCAACTAAGATCCTTCATCGACAGAGAAAAATTACTAAACCCCCTTCAATCCGGATTCAGAGCCAACCACAGTACAGTCTCAGCATTAGCTAAAGTAACCAATAACTGGCAACTGGAGTTGGAGCATAAAAAGTCAGTATGTGCTGTGTTTCTTGATCTCAGTAAAGCATTCGACACAGTCAACCACAACCTACTCCTCGACTCGCTAAAAACACTAGGACTGGATGCTACTTCTCTAAACTGGTTCTCTGAATATCTGACAGACAAATACAGAAGGTGAAAGTGGATGGTGAACTATCTGCCCTAAAACTCTTACAAAGAGGTGTCCCTCAGGGATCCATATTAGGTCCCCTCCTCTTCGCAGTGTATATCAACAACATTGATGAGGGAATCAAGGATGCAAGTATTCACTTATTCGCAGATGACACAGTGCTGTACATGAGTCGTCCCACACCAAAAGAAGCTTGTACTGACCTACAAAAAGATTTTAACCTCCTGCAATTCCAACTAATCAATAAAAAACTGCTATTAAACACTAAGAAAACTAAAGCTATGTTATTTTCCCCTGCAAACTACACAAACATTACTGACTCCCTTCCCCCAATAACCACGATGCTGGAAGAGTGCTTAGAGTATGCTCTGAAATTCAGATATTTTGGGATCTGGATTGACTGTAAACTCTCCTTCACTGACCACCTGGAAGACTTGATGAAAAAATTAAGGCAAAGACTTGGCCTTTTTTACAGGATAAGAAGACTTCTTACAGCAGACGCAAAGAAACGTCTAGTCCAAGCCACGTTCCTGTCCTTAAATTGACTACGCAAACTTCATATACAGTAGCTGTGCAGCTTTCTATCTTGGAAAATTGGATACGCTTTACCACAGAGCTATACGCTTCATCACTGACCTCCCCTTCTCTACCCATCATTGCGCACTATATGCCACCATGGGCTAGACCTTACTCCACTATAAGCGCAACTTTAATGCAGCACTCTGGACACTTACAGGCCTCAGTGGCAAACTCCCTCAATACATCATCGACTGTCTGTCTCCAATTGTGCCCAGGAATTATTCCCTTAGAAGCTACTTACAACTTCTGCTAAATATACCCAGGGCACTCACACGAGTCGGCAGAGTCGCCTTTGGATTCTCACTCCGATCAATATGGAATAAAACACCAAAAATACTTAAGCTGAAAACCCCAATAAGTACCCTTTTGTTCAAAATGCTTTACCATGATGGCATTACAGAAATTTGCAACTGCTCTACTAGACAGTAACTAACCTCCCTCCCTCAAATGGCGGCCTGCAAACGGCGGCCCCCCAGCTGAAATGTGTGCCTCTGTCTCTAGCATGCCCACCAACAGATCCACAGGATTTATTGCCGAACTCCCATATCTTATTCTTTGATGCTCTGAACAGCTGCAGCCTGATTCTAGCACATGCTACCGCACTTGGGGATAATTATCGTCGTTCGCACCAAAAAATATTCAGTCCCTCGTCCATCCAACACCTCCTTCTGCCCCAACATCTAGGACCCTCCCAGTTATGCCCCTGCTTCTATATTTCTCCTCTTGCACTTAGTACAACGGCAGCTTTTCTCCTCCATATGTCGCTGCATTTTGGAGCAAAAATCGCTTCATTGCCTTTTGTATGGTCCTCCGTCCTCCCAATTCCTCACTCTGCTCTAACAACTGGGTCCTCTTCACTTGCACCCCTATTCCTCACCTCTCCCAACATTATGCACGTGATATCTTCTATCTGGTATGCCTACCCTCTCCCTAACATTTCCCACTACAAAATGCACAGTTTTGGGGCTTGGATCCAGCACAAGTTCATTATCCACGACTCCTTGTAGTTCTATGTTCAATGTATATTACCTATAAATGTGCATTTTTACTATAATTGTAGCTATTTTTACTGTTTGTACTATTGTAACTTGTCTTTCTGTATTATTACTGTAGGACTGCAGGTCCACCTTGTAAATGAGCTTGCTCAATGGTGCCCACCTGGATAAATAAAGATATTGATTGACTGATTGATTGATTTGTCTAAATGCTTCATTGGCAAGCATTTAAACTAGCCAAGTGGGAAGGCACTGAAAAGGAGCAGGGAAATCCTAGCCCCTGCAAAAAAATCAGGGTAGTTAATGAGGTAAACACCAAGATAGAGAAGTCGATAGGGAGAAGGGCAGGAGTAAATGCAGAAAAAGGCAAAGCTAGTAAGGATAGGGATGGGGCCAAAAGGGGTAAGGCCATCAAAACATGGAGGGCAATAAGTACCAATGCCCATAGTCTAGGCATTAAGCTCCCTGAACTGGTGGACTTGATGGAAGAGGGACACCTGGATATCGTGGCAGTCACAGAAACATAGTACACAGAGAACCATGCCTGAGATGTCAACATACCAGGGTACACAATATACAGGAGGGACAGGTAGGGTAGAAGAGAAGGAGGAGTAGCTCTCTACATAAGAGAAGGGATCAAAACAACAGAACTAAAGGGTAAACAGGGAGGAGAGGAGGCACAGTGGGTCACCCAGGAGACAGGAAAAGGCATTACAATATGCACAGGGGTGGTATACAGACCCCCATCTAGGGGGAGGAAATGGACTAGGAAATGATAGAAGGCATCCATAGGATGGCAGAAAACGGGGAGATATTGTTGATGGGGGACCTGAATATGCCATATGTTAACTGGAGCACCTTTCCTGCAGCCACATCCAAGAGCAGGGTCATTCTTGATGCCCTATAGGGGGCATGCCTCAGACAGCTAGTGTTGGAACCCACTTGGGAGGGAGCAGTCTTAGACCTGGTACTTTCAAATGGGGATGGAGAGAGGATATCAGAACTAGAAGTGGATAGCTATCTGGGAACAAGTTACCACCAAACAGTGTGGTTCACGATAAACACAGCCACAGAGTCAAGCCATATGAAAGTGAGGGTACTGGACTTTGGGAGGGCTGACTTTGTCAAAATGGGAGAGTGCCTCAGAAAAGCACTAGCAAACAGGCAAGAAGGAGGGGTAGAGGAACAATAGGGAAACATCAGAACTGCCAACACAGAGGCAACAAGCCTTTGTGTGAAGCAAGTAAACAATTCAAAACGAAAGGAAAAAACACTATGGTTCTCAAAAGAGGTGGCGGGGAAGGTCAAGGAAAAAAAGACAGCATTCGGGAAGTATAAGGAAACACAGAAGGAGCAGGAGAGAGAACTGTACCAGTTAAAGCAGAAGGAAGTGAGGAAGGCAGTCAGAATAGCAAAGGCCCAAAACCAAGGTAAAGATAGCCAACCCGGTTAAGAAGGGGGATAAAACCTTTTATAGGCACATTAGGGAGTGAAGAAAGACCAAGGGAGGGACAGTGAGGCTTAATAAAGGGGAGGGTGAGTGGGCAGAAAGGGGCCTTGAAAAAGCAGGGATACTGAACGAATACATCTGCTTAGTATTCACAAAAGAAGAGGAGAGGTAGGTACTTAATCCAATCAATAGAAGCACTCTGAACAAGGGGGGTTGATACCAGTCTTTTCACAGAAGAAAGTGTTCTGAAAGAACTCCTAAAACTGATGGTAGACAAAGCAATGGGGCCTGATGGGATTCACCCTAGAATTCTAAAAGAACTAAGAGGAGAACTAGTGACACCACTCAATACCCATTTTAACAAATCATGGGAGGATTTTGTGCTACCTAAGGGTTGGAGGAGGGCGGATGTGATTCCCCTTAACAAAAGTGGGAGCAAAGCAGAGGCAGGAAACTACAGACCTGTTAGCTTGACCTCAGTGGTAGGGAAAATGATGGACTTGAGGCAGCATGGATTCACAGCAGGAAGGTCATGTCAGATGAATCTAATAGATTTCTTTGAGTGGGTGACCAAAGTAGTAGACCAGGGAGGGGGCTGTGAACATGGCCTATCTAGACTTTAGCAAGGCATTTGACACAGTCCCACACAAAAGATTAATAAACAATTGACCAGCCTGGGAGTGGGTCCCAGGGTGGTAGCCTCACGTAAAACATTGACTGGACAACAGAACACAGAGGGTAATAGTAAACAGAGTCCACTCTGAAGAAAGGGGGGTTGCTAGTGGGGTACCGCAGGTTTCAGTACTGGGTCCGGTCCTTTTTAATGTCTTTATAAGTGACATTGTGGAGGCACTGGAAGGAAAAGTATGTATCTTTGCAGATGACACAAAGATCTGCAACATGGTTGATACAGATGGAGGGTGTGGAGAGGATAAGAAGGGACTTGGCAAGGTTGGAGGAATGGTCAAAAGTATGGCAGCTTAGATTCAGTACAAAGAAGTGCAAAGTAATGCACCTGGGAAACAAAAACCCAGGGGGAGAGTACACAATGGGGGGAGGTATTAACAACAACAAAAATGGAAAGGGACCTGGGGATAGTCATGTCAGATGACCTAAAGGTAAGCAAGCAATGTGAGAATGCAGTAATGAGGGCTGGCGGGATACTGGGATGTCTAGGGAGAGGCATCACCAGTAGATAACAGGAAGTTGTTATCCCTCTGTACAGACAGTTGGTGAGACCCCATCTGGAGTACTGCATGCAGTTCTGGAGACCCCATCTCCACAAGGACATAGACAGGATGGACGCAGTCCAGAGGAGGGCAACTAAAATGGTGCAGGGTCTGCAACAGAAGCCGCATGAAGAGAGACTAAATGAGCTTAATATGTATACCCTTGAGGAAAGGAGGGAGAGGGAGGGACATGATAGAAACTTTCTGGTACATCAAGG
Source organism: Neoceratodus forsteri (assembly GCA_016271365.2). Lineage (NCBI taxonomy): Eukaryota > Metazoa > Chordata > Ceratodontiformes > Ceratodontidae > Neoceratodus > Neoceratodus forsteri. Next base: position 940,925,493 of record CM028133.1, on the reverse strand, counting down.
GAATCAACAAAGTCCAAGAGGGTAGCATCTTTCAGAAAAAGAGAAGTTCAAGAACAAAGGGACCCAATTTGAAGCTAAAGTGGGATGGTTGAGGGGCACTGTGAGGAAGTATTTTTTCACAGAAAGGGTGGTAGACACATGGAACAGCCTTCCTAAGGAGGTCGTGGGGTCAAAAACAATGGAGGAATTCAAGAATGCATGGGACAGACATAAGGCAATTCTGGTGGGGGGTAGGAACAAGTAGGCTGTTGGTTAACTAGGATCTGCAACTTATCCAGTAGGTAGGGAAATGAACAAACTAGGTGAGCCAAGTGGTCCTTATCTACCATCAAAGTCTATGTTTCTATGCTTCTATGTTGTGTGCTGAAAATTTCTTGTCAATCCAATAAAAGGAATCAAATCACCTACTTTGTTCTCCTGTTTGTGCAAGGACCAATACAGATACATAGATATATAGACAGTGTTGGCAGATAGGGGTCTATGGCCCACCCAGTCTGCCCATTTGAGCTTGTAAGTTCAGTTTATGTTTTTCTAGAACTCTGTTGCCCCTTACCCCTGACCTCCAGAATTCCTTTATTATATCCCACGCATTCTTAAATCCCGTGATTGTTTTAGCTCCCACCATTTCCTCTGGCAGGGGGTTCCACTTGTCCACCACCCGTTCTGTGAAGAAATTCTTCCTCACATTTCCTCTGAATCATCCTCCCTCCAACTTCATCCCATGCCCTCTAGTCCTGGAACATCTTTTTCGCTTAAAAATAGTGTCTTCCTGCACCTTGTTCCTCCCTTTAAGATACTTGTATGTCTCTATCATGCCCCCTCTCTCCCTCCTCTCCTCCAGGGAGTACATATTCAGTTCCTTCAACCTGTCCTCATAGGACTTGTGATGCAATCCATGTACCATCTTTGTTGCCATCCTCTGAACATTCTCTACCCTGTCTATATCCTTACTTAGGTAAGGTCTCCAGAACTGTACACTGTACTCCAGGTAGGGCCTCACTAGTGTCTTGTATAATGGAATTATGACCTCCCTTTCCCTGCTGGTGATGCCCCTGCCTATGCATCCCAGCATCCTATTTGCTTTACCTGCTGCCTTGTCACACTGTTTCCCTACATTGAGGTCATCAGAGATGATAACCCCAAGATCCCTTTCTTGCTTGGTGCATACTATATCCTCACCCCCAACTGATATATTGTGCCAGGGTTTTTGTGCCCCATATGCATTATCTTGCACTTCTTTGCATTGAATTTCAACTGCCAAACCCCTTGACCATTCTTCAAGTTTCTGTAGGTCCCTTCTCATTCTGTCTACACCCTCTGGTGTGTTTACTCTGTTACAGAGCTTTGTGTCATCAGCAAACAGTGAAATTCTGCCTTCTAGGTCCTGCGCAATGTCACTGATGAAGATGTTGAATAGGACTGGTCCCAGCACTGATCCCTGTGGTACCCCACTGGTCACTCTTCCCTCTGTGGAGTGACAGCCATTTACCACCACCTTCTGTGTCCTGCCACTCAGCCAGCTACCTACCCACCACACTACTGTCCTGCCCACACCTATATCCCCAAGTTTGTGTAATAGTCTTCTATGTGGCACAGTGTCAAAGGCCTTGCTGAAGTCCAGATAGGCCACGTCCACTGCCCTCCCCTGATCCGCCTCCCTAGTCACCCAGTCAAAAAATTCAACGAGGTTGGTCTGACATGACCTCCCCCTGGTGAAGCCATGCTGCCTTGGGTCCTGCAGTCCATTGACAACCAGATGTTCCACCAATCTCTCCTTCAGTAGTGCTTCCATGATCTTTCGCACTACCGAGGTGAGGCTGACTGGTCTGTAGTTCCCCGCTTCCTCTTTGTTCCCACTATTGTGTAAGAAGACTACATCTGCTGTCCCCCAGTCTTTGGGTACCTCCCCTGTTTCCAGTGATTGGTTAAACAGGATAACCAGAGGTTCAGCCACCACCTCTCTTAATTCTTTAAGGACCCTGGGGTGCACCCCATCTGGCCCCATTGCTTTATCAACTCTTATTATTTCCAGTTCCTTCAGGACCCTTTCTCATGTAAAGGGACTTGTGTCCATTTCTGCACCATTCTCACCCCTTGTACTCCCTTCAGACCCATTACTCTCCTCTTCCTCAGTAAAGACTGAGCAGAAATACCTGTTCAATATATCATCTTTACTGTTGTCATCCTCCACGTGGCCCCCATCCTCCATCTTCAGTCTCACTATTCCTCCCTTTGCCTTTCTTTTTTCACTTATGTACCTGTAAAAAGTTTTGTCCCCTCTACCCACTGATTTTGCAATGTGCTCTTCTATCTGAGCTTTGGCTTCCCTTACGGATCTCTCTGCCTCCCTTTGCTTCTCCTGGTACTTCTCCCTATCCCCTTCTGCCTGTGTCTTTTTGTATTGCCTGAATGCAATCTTTTTGACTTTCACTTTCTCTGCTACCTCTTTGGAAAACCATAATGGTCTCCTCTTCCTTTTCCTCTTGCTAATCTGCTAAGCTACAAACAGTTTTCTGAAATATGCCCTGGGATCTTTGACTTTCCCCTGAACAGCCACCCAAGATAAGGGGAAGGAAATTGTGTTTAACATCTCATCTCAGACACCTCAAACAAACCCCTGTTCCCTGTTCGGCACATTTGTTTATGAAGGAAGAAAGGGACTGCCTGAGTGACGGCATGGTAAGATTTTTCTTGTTACATGACTGGCTGTCCATCAAATTAGTAGTTTTTTTTTTTTTAAACTTATGGAATGTATTGGCACATTTTTCTGCTGAAACAAGATGTCTTCTGAAAACAAAAAAACACACTAATGGAGTGTGGTAAAACATTTTACCACTTCCCAGGTGGTTGAAGGCGCTCGCCCATTCCTTGTATATCACAATACAGCTAGAGCATGTGATAAGATCTGTCTTTCACACACCCTGTGCGGATTATAGGAATACAAAAACAGAGTGTCTGCCAGCAGGAGAAAGGCTTATTGGCCTATCATGTCTGCCAAATCCTACATAACTAATGTAGAATGAAGAAGCCCAAGAGTTTCTTCACTCTCCCTTCTCTTCTCTCTTTCTGGTGTGGTCTTTAGCAAGCCCCTCTATCTGTCTTGACCTCAAATGAATCCCCCCACTGATTTCACACAAACCACTTCCTCCAGCAGTCTATTCCACCCCTTCACCACCAACTCCATGATAAAGTGCTTCCCAGTATTTCTGTTAAACATGTCCACCCCAGCTTCGTGGAGCTGGTCCTGGTATTTGTTTTGTTATACAGTTAGATGGGTGACTTCATTAGGGCACCGCAACCAGTTCACTTGTCATGCTGGCAAACTGGGTTTCACAGCACACGACAGGGATGGTGCCGTAGGGGCATTGAGCCCCTTGCCCCATACACCTCTGATATGGAGGTGATTATAATGTAGTATGGGAAGCGCATGGGGTGCAGTCCCCCACAAATAGCCCAGATGTGCCGGCGCAGTGGCACTGAGGGTTGAGGTACTGGATACCGTACCTCGCGCAACGCTGGTGACCTGGGTTCAGGAAATATCTTAGGTTGATGGAGAGCTGACATGGGGGAGGGAGGGAGCAGAATTGAGCAGTCAAAAGGCAGCTCTCCTCTTCCTGGCTGGTTGTCGACCTCCGTAGTTCCACTCCCACTGGGTGGAGGTCCAGTGGGTGAAAAAAGCGGGAGGGGGTGGCAGTGTAGCGAGAGGGTACCCTGGGGCATGGCATGTGCTTGCCTCCAAACGTGCACATGCATGTTCGGGGTATGGGGACGGGGAGTAAATGGTGAAAAAAGATGATAACAATTTATATATATAAAATAACCCAAAAAAATCGCCCAGACGTACCCTGGGTCATTTGGCACGATGGGGGTCAGGCGGCAAAATGGATGGGCGCAATATTTGGCATCAGCATTGTGCTGGCACCCTAATGACAGCCACCCTTTTCCTCATCGATGTGACATGGGTGAATCGTTTGTTTCTCCACTTAGTCTGAACATTCCCTGCCATCCACTTTATTTACTGCATGGAGGTATTTGTTTGAATTATTGCTTACATCAGCAAATTAAATAATCCCAAGTGCCTGATGCAGGGGCCTGAACCCACAATCTTCTGGCCCAGTGGTGAGAAATAGTGGGCAGAATTTTCAAAGGCCTGTCTGGAGGATGCCCCGACCCTTTTGGTCACATCGGTGGAAGATGCACACAAATGTTAGACCCCCTCGTAAGTGACATAACCTTTAGTTTGTGAGCTTCTTCCATGAGTTAAGGCAAAATGTGTGCTGCTTGCATCAAGCAAGGGATGCTTACATTATTTTTGTGATGCAAATGCTGGGGAAAAGCTCCTGCTGTTAAGGAAATAAGTTGCAGGAGATTGTGGTGCAATCAGAAGGGTACTGATGCAGTGCAGAATCGACCATTATGTAAATTCCCTCTCATTTGATAATCCCATCCTGTGCCAACTAAAACTACTCTAAATATCCCTATTTTGTTTGGCTTATTTTTTTTTTGTAGATCTGCCACTGGGGTCTGACATTGCCTGTATTAAACCACACATCTATTTAAAAAAAAAGGATCATAGTACCATCCGGGCATGTGTAGCAAGCATGCACTAAATCAAATGTTACATTTCAGATCTGAGTGGTAGTGGTGGTGTTCATGGCAGCCATGGTGGTGGTATGGTTGCCTTGGATGTTTCTTTCAAGTTGCCAGCACGTTGTCTAGGAGCTGCGTTTAATAAAATATTCACTGTTCTCATTATGGATTCTGCTTTCGGAACATGATGCCCTCATTTACAGTGAGCTGAGAGCTCTATTAGATAGGAAGCCATTTAATCTTTTCAGAGACCCCCTTCACGCCTGCATCATAGGCACCCAAATACGTGCAGGAGAAGCAGTTGCAACAATGCCCTTAGTTTGAAAAAGAGGCAGAATGCATGCTGGAGGTTGTGACATTTAGCACTTCACTGTTAATTGGTATGTACTTTACTATATCCAGCTCAACACATTCTGGAGTTATGCTAAAAATAATCCTCTTTCAGTCAATTTAATACATATACTCCTGGTATGACATTTTAGCAAGCTGGTAGTTGAAGTCAGTGGATCCTGTTGTCAAAGCACAGAACAGTGAACCTGAACACCCCAAGTTCAAATGCCAGTACAGCCACTTACTCTCTGGGTGACCCTGTGCAAGCCACATGACCTCCCTTTTTTTCAGTCTTTCAGACTATAACATCGGGAAGAAGCAGGATCCCATTCATAACAACAGTTTTGCATCAGTGTTGAGCTATCCTGAGTGAAGGAATTATAAGTTAAATTAAACTAATATAATTCTAAAATTGAAAAGGCAACATTTAATTTTCTTATTATTGATCCAAGGAGCGCTCCCACTTTGTAATGTCCTTACCCTAGCATTGTGGGGTGGGGTCGGGCCATCTTCTATAAACTCAATTACAGGCTTGCATGTTTCAGTGAAGGACCAACAGATTGTTCTTTGCATCCGTGGTCTTGGTGGCTATAGCTCTATCAGTGTAGCTAAAAGGAAACCTCCTTTTAACTAAGGTGTTAGACTGGTGTGTATTCTTTTCTATGCTGCAGTCTTCATGTTCTCCACCAGATGGCATTCTGTAACTGCTTACTGATTATGCATACATTACAGTACTTCCTCTTTTTATTTTCAACACCAGATGGCAACTCTGCATCTGGTCTCACATGCAGATATCTTATCATCATCACCAGTATAAGGCATCTTCTGTAAACTGAATTATGGACTTGCTTATTAATCTGCGCATCCATGGTCTCTGAGGCTACAGTCCTAACCATTTAGCTAAAAGGAAACCTTTCTTTTAGTCAGGGTATCAGTCTGGCACTTGTTCACGTATTTTTAGTTACTTAGACAGTGTCAGCAGATAAGGGACTATGGCCCACCCAGTCTGCCCATTTGAGCTTGTAAGCTCACTTTATGTTTTCCTAGAAGTCTGTTGCCCCTCACCCCTGACCTCCAGAATTTCTTTATGTCTATCCCATGCATCCTTAAATCCCGTGATTGTTTTAGCCCCCACTACTTCCTCTGGCAGAGTGTTCCACTTGTCCATCACCCGTTCTTTGAAGAAATTCTTACTTATGTTTCCGCTGAATCGTCCTCACTCCAACTTCTTTCCATGACCTCTAGTCCTGGAACATCTTTTTTGCTTAAAAATAATGTATTCCTGCACCCTGTTCCTCCCTGTAAGATACTTGTCTGTCTCTATCATGTCCCCTCTCTCCCTCTTCTCCTCCAGGGAGTACATATTCAAGTCCTTCAACCTGTCCTCATAGGACTTGTGATGCAATCCATGTACCATCTTTGTTGCCCTCCTCTGAACCTTCTGTTCCCTGTCTATGTCCTTACATAGGTAAGGTTTCCAGAACTGTACACTGTACTCCAGGTGGGGCCTCACTAGTGTCCTGTGTAGTGGAATTATGACCTCCCTTTTCCTGCTGGTGATGCCCCTGCCTATGCATCCCAGCATCCTATTTGCTTTACCTGCTGCCTTGTTGCACTGTTTCCCTACCTTAAGGTCATCAGAGATGATAACCCCTAAGATCCCTTTCCTGCTTGGTGCATGCTATATCCTCCCCAACTGATATATTGTGCCAAGGTTTTTGTGCCCCATATGCATTATCTTGCACTTCTTTGTATTGAATTGCAACTGCCAAACCCCTGACCATTCTTCAAGTTTCTGTAGGTCCTGTCTCATTCTGTCTACACCCTCTGGTGTGTCCACTCTGTTACAGAGCTTTGTGTCATCAGCGAACAGGGAAATTCTGCCTTCTAGGTGCTCTGTAATATCACTGATGAAGATGTTGAATAGGACCAGTCCCAGCACTGATCCCTGTGGTACCCCACTGGTCACTCTTCCCTCTGTGGAGTGACAGCCATTTACCACCACCCTATGTGTCCTGCTGCCCAGCCAGTTACCTACCCACTGCACTACTGTCCTGCCTACACCCATACTTCCCAGTTTGTGTAATAGCCTTCTATGTGGCACAGTGTCAAAGGCTTTGCTGAAGTCCAGCTAGGCCACGTCCTCTGCCTTCCTCTGATCCACCTCCCTAGTCACCCGGTCAGAAAATTCAACGAGGTTGGTCTGACATGACCTCCCCCTGCTGAAACCATGCTGTCTGTCTTGGGTCCAGTACTCCGTAGACAACCAGATGTTCCACCAATCTCTCCTTCAGTAGTGCTTCCATGATCTTCCCCACTACCGAGGTGAGGATGACTGGTCTGTAGTTCCCTGCTTCCTCTTTGTTCCCACTTTTGTATAAGGGGACTACATCTGCTGTCCTCCAGTATTTGGGTATCTCCCCTGTTTCCAGTGATCAGCTAAACAGGATAGCCAGAGGTTCAGCCACCACCTCTCTTAGTTCTTTAAGGACCCTGGGTAAAATTCTATCCGGCCCCATTGCATCATCAACTCTTATTACTTCCAGTTCCTTCAGGACCCTTTCTCATGTAAAGAGACTTGTGTCCATTTCTGTATCATTCCCACCCCTTGTACTTCCTTCAGGCCCATTACCCTTCTCTTCCTCAGTAAAGACTGAGCAGAAATACCTATTCAGTATGTCAGCTTTACTGTTGTCATCCTCAACACGGCCCCATCCTCTCCCTTCAGTCTCAATATCCTTCCCTTTGCCTTTGTTTTTTCACTTATGTACCTGTAAAAGATTTTCTTCCCTCTACCCACTGATTGTGCAATGTACTCTTCTATCTGAGCTTTGGCTTCCCTTACTGACCTCCCTGCCTCCCTTTGCTTCTCCTGGTACTTCTCCCTATCCCTTTCTGCCTGTGTCTGCCTGTATTCTGTAATTTTTACTTTCTCCAGCAAATGCCATTGTGCATCCAGTCACTGATTCTGTGTACACTACACCAGCCAATCAGATTGCTTCTTTTTGTTTGCACCTGATTCTCTGTTATTGCATAGAGTGCCTCACATGCATCCGCCCTGGGAATGGGTATGTTCATTGACTTATTTCATAGAATTACTCACACTCTAGTCACCTTCAATCAATTTGTAACCCCCAGGTGGTGCTACCCAATTGATACTACCCCTGCCTACGTGACTAAGTGCAGGTTACGGGGCCTGGGTACTAGAAATGGGTGCCTCCATCAAGAGGACGGGGTTAGTGGTAGCGTAGCTGCCTTGGGCACAGTCCTCTGGGACACTGTGACCCCCTCTTTCCTCTCTAGTGGCCTAAACAGTTCAGTAGATACACAATTGTATTTAACACTGGAATGCAATAACAACCCCACACTTGTTACACTTACCACAAGGGCTGGATCAGCTGGCTTGGCCCTGGAGACCCCCTGTAGAATAAGGTTTGGCACAACAACAAACAGTAGTGCAATGTTGTCTATACAGAGGTACACCACAACCAGTTTAAGTGCAAAAATATTCAGATCTGATTTATTTTTTGGGCATGAACAAGGAAGGGGTCGTTATCTGGTGATTGATTTAGAAGCTGATTTAGTCAGGTTAAGATGCATGCACTTAAAAGCCCCTCTAACACAGTCACACACACTCTGGGTACCAAGTTGTTGGTGCAGGCTTGCCTGAAGCGTTGCCCAGGGTAGGCCAGCGTTGCAGCTGGTTGGGACCCTGTGATGGAAAGAAACATGCAAGCACTGTAACCCACAATTTGTAATCTGAAGCCTGATGGCTCAGTCCAAAAACAGTTAGCAACCCACACTTTAATCAGATGACCCACTTTACATTTGAAACTTGGTTGCAGGAAGCAACCCTGATTGATTACTCACTCTACCCCAGACCAGGCGGTTCTCTGATGAAATAGAACCTGTAGATTCAAATGGATGCAGATGGAGGTGAAGTCCTTTGTGGTCCTCGTTGATGATGCTGGTCTTCAGGCTGGCAGCACGACATGAGCAGGCTGAGACAACATGCAAAATTAAACATTTTCAAACTAATTGGCTGTGCAGCACTTATAACAACTCTCACACATTTATATGTAACAACAAACTTGTTCCTTCCAGCCGGGATGCAGGCTGATCTTCTTTTTCAGAATTATGGACACAGGTGACCTATAGCTGCTAGCTGCAGCTACCCAGGCTAGATAAATAGGGACCCGCAGACTAATTGCTGAAACACAGTTTAGGGCCTGAGGCCTGACCTCTGAAAGCTGGCAGGCTCCCCAGATGCAAACACTCTAGCTCTTGGGCTGTCTCTCCAAATCTAACCTTTTTTAGCCAGAACCCCCCTTTATATGGGGCAGAGTTCTAAAGATCTTATTAGCTGCTAGACCTGTCTTGAACTGTCCCCAGAACTTAATTGGCCATTATTTTGGCACCTAGAAATTGTCCCAGTAAACTCCCCACAAGTTGCTTGCAAATTGCCAGAAGCCCTTTTGGTCATTACTGGCTCACAATTGGTGGCTCAGCACAAAAATGGTGGCTGCAGTTTAAATCTACGCAGTCTGTTTACTGTGTCCCCACACATAGAGTTCTGGTACAGCCAGCAGTTTAATTAATGTCACCACTAATTTGTAGCCCTGACAGTTCTCTCATAAGCGAGTCCACTCTCGAGTAAATAACTAGTACCCTTAGGGTGTTACTGCTTCCACGACATGCTGCTTCCACAACTCACTGCCCCCAGAAACACACAGTAGCGCATAAATATTCATGAAGGGCTTCCTGTTATGCCCTTTGCCCCTTTATTCTGGTGCCCTGGAGGCAGTGCTTTAGGCGGCTGCCGTTTATTTAATTAAAAAACATTTCCTGCTGCCTTTGAGTGTCCCCGGTGCCTATTATAACTTAGCTGGGCACCGGGAACTGAAAGTGAGAGCTTTCCGACTGCAACAGCGGTCTTAATGTGCAAGGCAGCTACACGATTATGTGAGCAGTGGTTTTGTGAAGTTACTGCCCGCTCGCATATTGCTTTGCGAGCCCTGCAGAGCTCAGTTCAACAGGGGGACACTGGGGGCTCGGGAGAGCAGCAGAAGGAGCTGCAAAGGAGCAGGACACCAGAACACAGTGGGAGGCACACAAGGTAAGCCCCCCAAATGGGGGGGGGGGGCGTTACACAATAATATAGGCACACATTTCCCAACAACACACTTAAGAGTAGAAACATAGAAGTTGACGGCAGATAAGGACCGCAAGAGTGTAGGAGTACTCCTACTTGCATTCCCTAAGAGTGCACATGAGACCACTCTTACAATTGTAAGAGTGCCCCCAAGGGACACCTAAATATATAGTATAAGTAGAGCTGTGCAGAATATGGAATTCTGCCACTGGTATTAATTTGGAATTGTGACTTTGATTCAGAAATGTTTTTTTGAATTTATTTTTTTAATTCTGTAGAATTCCCAAAATACTTTCTATGTAAACCATTGAATAATATTCTGCGGGTTAGAGAGCAGCTGACACCTTTAGGAAAACTTCAGAAAACATAATGTTCAGACATAGTTCAGCTGTTATGCTATATATGTTCTATAGATTTCTCCTAATCATTATTTATTAGTGAAGAAATTCCCCCAAAACAAGATCTGTATCAGTTAGAGTTCATCTCCTCTGTAGCTTATTCTCTAGTTAAAATCATAATTCACTGCTGTGATATCACAGTCTGTTGCCATGGAAACAACTCTGATATCACAAGCAGAGTATTATGACATCAGGTTGGGAAGAAGCAATATGAGCCAATGAGCCCTCAAGGAACAACAAATAGAATAATAGACACATTCTGATGTATTACAAGGCAGTTATTCATTGAGAGGATCTGGGGCGCAGTAAACCTCGAGAGCGAAGTTCGAGAGGTTTTAAGTGCCCCCAGATACTCGAGATGAATTACTGCCTTGAAACATCAGAATGTATTTGTTATTTTTTGTAATATATGGATGGGAGGAAATTGTAGTTTCTTACCTTTGCGATAGTCAGGAATGGTGGGTTGAGTTCGGGGTGAGGTAATTTTGTCACAGAGAAAGCCAGTGATTGCAGCAACTTGGAGAACTTTTGAACAGTTTAACAAGGAAAAGCCAGCAGTGTTAAAGAAACTGCAAACAAAACAGTACTGTTTTTTTTTTTTTGTGGAACTAGTGACGTGAATGTGTAGTCGGCTTTTACTGTATGCGACAGTTACAGTAAAAGCCGGCTCGCGGTCAGTGAAAGCTGCTCGAGCTGTCCGGTGGCGCTTGCACTGTTGTGAGTTTGTAATAATACTGTTGTTGAGATCTTCCATCGATAGTATTACAAGATCTCAACGATAGTATTATTGAGTTCCATCTATGGTATTATTGCGTTTGGGGCGATGTATTATAGGAGATTTTTTGTATGTATTTTGGGGGTATTATTTTAATTATCCATATATTACAATCCTGTTTTCGTGCATATATCCTCAGTAATAAATAATGGGGATAAAAAATACAAAGTTAGTGATAAATTTAAAGCTGTTTTGTGTCCAAATATTATGTTTTACAAAGTTCTTCTTGAGGCGTCGGTGGCTCTTTAAGTTATCCATGGGATATAATAGGAGGCAGTATGGCGCAGTGGGTTAAGGCTCTGAGCTGCAAATCTGGAGACCTGGGTTTGAATCCTATAGCCCCCTAGGTGCATACTGTGTGACCCTAAGCAAGTCACTTAACTTCCTTGTGCTCCCAGGTTGCACCTGCAAACAAGCTTTCAGCTTAGTGTGTCTCACCTGGTAAAATAATTGGTTAAAAAAAAAAATATATATATAATTTCACTGTGTGTGGGAACTAAATATGTGGTTTATGTTAATTGCTGAATACTATTCTGCAGTTTAAGCAAACTACAGATTAATAATCCACAGTGTAAACAAAAACATTCTGATTTCAGAATTCCTTTTCTGACAGAATTCTGCAGAATTAGGCGGAATTTCTGAAATTCTTTAGAATTCCAGTGGAAGAAGAATTCTAAAATTCCACAAAGTTCTAGTTACAATTCATTGTATTTCTTGTTTGGTGCCTTTGGCTACCCTGGTCCCAAACCTGGATGTTTAGGGGTTTTCTCGGCTGTACTCGGTCTCCAGCAGGGCGGGAAAATGAGCAGTTGCCCTCACGGTTCGCACCAGTGCCACTCTGCCATTAGTTGGCTGGGGTGGACTATGTCCTCCCTGAAAACTGAGCTTCTTACCACTGTGGCACAAACCTCACCCAGCTAGCTTAAGTTGGGATTCAGGGGATCATGCATGAACCCAGGTCTCCTGGGTACTAGAGGAACAGCATACAGATAACATTTTAACTATTCTTTTTTATTTACTGTTTTTTTGCCGCCTTCTTTCACTGACTGGTCCCCCTCAGATGATCTGCCAGACCCATCACCTGCAGAAATTACCCACTTCTAAGTTCCTCCAGGGGTTATCCTCCCTGACTGAGCTGCTGGGGTGTCCCTAAGTCCCTGCAGAGGACGATTTTAGACAAAGAGTGCAAGGTAAATGGTGCAGGGCCTGTGCACTTTTGTCTTTCATCCTGTTGTAGTTGGGGATTTTCCAAATTTTTTGCCACCAGACCTGCAGGGTTTTGGTTATTAAGGATGCACTAGTGCATTCATGCAAGCATGCTAGAGTGGCAGCAGCCGACATCCTCCTTCTCGTGCAGTGCCACCTGCAACACCACCTGTCATTACTCAGGTTGTGTTTACAGAGTGGCAAATGACACCTGCCCACCACACAGGAGGAGAACCTCTGTAGGGATGCTGGAGCCTTCCTACTCCTGGTTGTCCACCAGTGACCCAGGATGTTCCCAAACCCAGGTCACAGGTGTCACGATAGCAATGAAGAAATTTAAGATTGATATGTTTTAAGCGGGACTATAAGGTGTTGGCAAGGCTTTTTGACGCATGACAGTCCTACTTAACGCACAATGAAAATATCAAAGGGGACAGCACACACTGGCTTGTAAAAATAGCCTATCACGTGCTGTGGGTTTGCTGTATGCCCTGTATTTGTCCATCTGATTTTCACCTACAGAAAGTACAAGATCAAAAAAATCAATGCTCCTGGCATTAGTGTTTTGCATAAGTGATGTCCAAGTCATTAATGATTGCACCACCTAAATTCATTATCTCTTCCCAGCCCTGTCAAGTGCACAAAATGCCAGTATAGTGGTGCAGTAATAACTGGGCTTCATTTTTACCCATAGAGAAATACAGTTATAATTTGACGTTATAGCCAGCTGGTTGTAACTGTGAACACATGCTGTTTCTTTCTAAATGGAAGCCATGAGCCACAGACTTCCTTGCACATACTATCACAGTTTCACACTAAATAACCTCAAAAATGCTGCCTTTTTTTATGTTGATTGCGCGTACATGCAAGAAACATGTTGCGACAGGTTTCTGCAGAAGCAGGTTGCGGAGGCGTGGCACTGTTGTGCCCAATGCCCCCACAGTCTGCAAAGGCTTGTCCCTCATCCCCCAATGCCGTGGCATGCTGCTGCTGACACTAGCTCAGCCAGCAGTGCCACAACTTTAAAACAAATTAGCCACTGCAATCAGGGGCCCCTTCGTCATTGCAGCGTCAGCCATCCGCTGCAATGAGGGAGCAACCCGTCATTGCAGGGTGGGATGTAGCATCTGTGGTATTGTTTGTGAACATGGCAGCAGCTTGCTGCCATATCACAAACAATATGTATCCCCCCAATGTTTGTTTGCCAATGGGGGAGCCCACTCCCTTTCGGCAGAAAGGAATCCCCCCTTTGGTTGTTTGCCGACGGGGGTGCCCAGTCCCCATTGGCAGAAATAAATCCCCCCTTTTGTTGTTTGCCGACCGGGGTGCCCAATCCCGTTGGCGAAATAAATCCCCCACTTTTGTTGTTTTCGATGGGGATGCCCAATCCCCGTATTTCAACTGTCCCCTCCAGACTCTGGTGGCAGCTGGAGCCCACTCCAGCGTGTCCCATGCCCCAAAATGTGGAAAGCATCCATAGCGTTTTCTTGTACCTGAAAGAAAGGAAGCGGTCCCTCGTAGTCTCCTGCACCCCACAACCCGCACCCACCCACTGCGCACCAGCCTCCCCACAACCCCCATACTTACCTCCGGAGCATGGCGCGATGATCTTTGCTGGACCGAGAACTCGTCTGCACTCTTCAAAGCCGACCGCGAACTGAGGAAATGCCGGTAAGCTGTGTAATGTAATGAATAGGGTTTTTTCAACTTTAGTGCATATCTTGGGCATTTTTAGAAATTTTTTCACCAAATTTTCAACATGGGGTTTTTGGGACCCCTCCTCATGAATTCTTGAACTGTCATGGTGTTAATTAGCCCCGGAAGGTGGTTTTGCGGTCACTATGTGGAATCACCCTTCGGGGCTGATTAATGAAACGACAGTGCCAGTGTTCATGACGTGGGCTCTCAAAAAGCCTGTGTTGCAAATTTGGTGGAAAAAATCTCAAAAATGACTGTTTTACGAGCGTGCATTGCGCAGTTGCTATGTACACTCGTAGCTTCGCGAATGTACAATATTTTCATGCCAGATTTTCAATGTTCGCATTTTGTCACACCTCCTTGTGAGCAGTACAGCTCTCATTGTTCACATCCTAGTGGAAATGTGTTTTCGCACTTCAGGCGCAGAATAGAGCGGTCGCTGTGGGAAATCAGTGTTTAGGACAGATTAAGAAAATGACAGTGGCACTGTTCATGAGTAGAGGTCCTAGAATGCCTATGTTGAAAATTTGGTAATGATACTCATTAAAATGACTGTGTTATGGGTGTGCATTGCGCAGTTGACACGTACGCTCATAACTTCATGAATTTCTAATATTTTCACTCCAGATTTGCAACATTACCATTTCCCAGACCTTCTTAAGAACAGTACAGCTGCCATTTTCCCATCCTGGCCAAAATGTGTTTTCGCACTTCCGGCGCAGAATAGAGCGGTCGCTGTGGGAAATCACTGTTCAGGACAGATTAAGAAAATGACAATGGTACTGTTCATGAGCAGAGGTCCTAAAATGGCTATGTTGAAAATTTTGTGATGATAGCCCATCAATGGACTGTGTTACAAGTGTGCGTTGCGCACTTTCCACGTACCCTTGTAATTTCGCAGGTTTGCAGTATTGTCACACCACATTTCCAACAGTGCCATTTTTTCACACCTCCTTATAAGCAGTACAGCTGTCATTTTTCACATCCTAACCAAAATGCGTTTTCACAGTTCTGGTGCAGAATAACATGGTCACTGTGGAAAATCAGTGTTCGGGACAGATTAAGAAAATGACAGTGGTAGTGTTCATGAGCAGAGGTCCAAAAATCCTGTAAGAGGTCTGAACCTCGCTTTCAGATTCTTGACGATATTGGGAATGCAAGTAATCACAACCAAGTTGCATTTCAAGTAATAAACAAGTTTATTACTACAAAAGGGATAAACACAGTTGCCCTAAGCAGTTCTTACCAATACGAACCGGGAGCCGGTGTTAAGCGTTCCCTACACCTCAAGGTTTCTCTGTAGTCTCTTGGGATCTCTCGGGTCTTCTAGGTGTAAAGTCTGTGCATAACATTATATACCTGTGATAATTACTATGGTTACTAAAAGATAGAAACATTTCTAGTTACAGAGATGAGCCCTATTGGCTAAATTAGAGGTGGCTCCATGGTCCAAGATAACATTATATAATTCTGTAAAGTTATCAGTTTTAGAGCAAAGAAGTTCTTATACAGAGTCTTACATAACAAGGTGTAGTGGTGCACATCACCAAAGGATGGCAATGTTGCCTTACATATTATAATTACTTCAAGGACAGGTGTCTTGGCATCTGACAAGTAAGAAATAGACAGAAAATACATGGTATAATATGTGTGCATTAGCAAGCAAAGTGGATTACAACAATATGCATTCATATCCTGGCATCTACTCTTGTACGGTAGATGCCCTTAGCCCTAAGTATTAGTATAACCTATACCTTAGCATTAGCTGTCTACGGTGTACCTCTGAGGGTATCAATTAGGGTGCAAGGACCTCGTGTAACAATTCCCCCCTTTGTTGCCTATAAGGGCAACACATGCAAATCCAGGGAAAGGACAGGAGCAGTGGTCATTTACAATCCCGACTCGCGAGCCTTGTAAAGGAACTTGAGCTGCTCACAGTGTTGGTGTAGTGTATGTTGTAGGCAGCAAAGCATAATAATCAAAGTGAATATTAAAAATGCTTGTATAATAACAAAACCTTTAAAAGTAATTTCTAACCAGGTGTTAGTTAACGCATTATTCATATCTCCATCGTTAATCAAATCAAGAACAGCTTCATTGGCTTTGGTTATATTATTGCTGATGTGGATGAGGTGTGTGTCCTTTCTATCTAAAAGGGATTTCAGTGTGAGTGTAAGTGGGTCTATGTGTGCGTTAAAGTATGGTAGGTATTCTGACAGTGTGAGTAAATAATCTGGGTTACCATCAATAATGTCTGCATCCATAAGGGGGACGGGGGTTATAACAGTATGTCCAATAACAGTCTTCTGGTGGGGAACAAAACAGAAGTTGGGGTAATCAATAGTACAAGTAACAGAACCATATGTATAAGATTTATAGTTTGTGATGATGCAATACTCGCCATCAGAGCTGTACTGTGAGCGTACAGTAGGCAGTCTCCACTTTTGCAACTGGACAGGGCAAGTGTAGGTTGTCTTCGAAATCCGTATTGACAGGTGATGAGCTTCTTCACGATAGGAGTGGTAGAGCTGATCAGGAGACAAAGTCGAGTCAAAAGAGTTGGTGCCATTATCAGTGATGTCATCATCCATAGTGAAAGTCCAATCAATGCTGTCTGGAGAGTAGCCACAAACAGGGCGTATGACATCAAGCACATCACATCGGCACAAGTAGATGTATTGCTTTTTTGCACAGCAGTCTGTGTGCGGTGCCACCCAGGCATCCAGGAAAGAATGGTAGACCAGTAGAGGTGGTAGATCCAGGCGTTCTCTGTAGATGTCTTCATCCAAATGCCCTATGGAGTACGCCAGTGCAAGTTTGTCAAACAAAGCTGTAGTGGGATCAAAACGTGGTAAGGAGACAGTAAAAGAGACAAACACGGTATCTGTTATGGAACATTTCTTAGTTGAGAAACAAGGACCAGTATTAGCGTGCCTGGTCACAAACCCCAAATTCCTCACTGTGGAAAGAGGAATAGACAAAGTTTGTTGCATACACATGGAAACACAAGTAGATAGTTTACATTTGGGACAATACCATTTGGAAATGCGTCTATCATGTATGATGTCAGGGATTCTTCCGGTTTCTAAATTGCGGAAGAGGTTGTTGATGGTAGTGAGGATGTATGAGCCATAAGCGGAACAAAGTATTTCCCTACCAATATATCGTTTTTCAGCTTCTCTATTATTCTGTTGAATGAGTGCATTAATCTTATCTTTTGAATCAGTGAATGCTTTAGCAATATCGTGCATGTTGTATACAGTGTATCTTTCTTCCTGACTGAGACCATCCACACCATGCAATAATGGAGGTAAAACATTATTAACCAAACCAGTGGAGAACTTCGCAGAATGACTTTTGATAGCAGCAATGTCTGCTTTATTCCAAATTGATATAGCAGTACCAAAAAGACCTGTGACAGTACCTGTGGCACCTGTGACATCAGAACTGTCAACTTCACGTTTATTACGTTTATGATTGAAGGTACCAGGAGGGGTTTTCCTCCTAAAATTACCTCTATATTCAGTAGAATAAACCCCAGTAAAGGGATCCTCAGTACGAATCTGAAATGCAGCTAAACTATCAAGTAATAATGTACTGTAAAAAGCAGATGTATTAGTATTGTGACACATACCAAATTCTTTCATGTTCCAGTAAGTAAGGTTAAACAAAACAGGTATATGCATAAACTGTAGATTATTAATCAAAGAACCTGGGAGGGCAGTGGCTGTGAGACCACCACGGGACCAGGGTTATGTTTTGGACATTCCAAAAGTTGTTTTTCAGTGGTGATAAGACAGAGAGAATGGCAGCAGAGGCCATGTGGTGTACAACACAGAATCTGTGAGCAGAATCTTTGGAGAGAGTTACAGTAGGAAGGATCTATTAAAGCAGTGATGTTGTACAAACCAAGATGTCTTAGTGCTGTTTGTAACAAGGACAGTGAACCATTTGGGGATAATTTAGCATTGGGACAACCCTGAAAAGTTCCCTTGGAGAGTTTGGCCACAGGGAGAATTTGTCCTTGTGATGTGGTTTGCCACTCAATTTGAACGGTAGATTTGTCAGGAGCAATGACCGAGGCTGTGAGGTAAGCATCGGAACCTTCCTGGACAGTAATCATAGTATCTGGTATTTTGATGGAAACTCCCTCTGTAGGAGGTGCTGGAGGATCCAGTTGTCAAAGGAGGTCTGGTACCGTGCCTGGGATGCAGGGGATCACTCCTGCAAGGAGGAGGCATAGGAACAAGATAGCCATCTTGTCAGTGTATCTGAAAGGAAGATCAAAGATTAGTATATTAGTACAATTCCACCTAATGGGGTTGGGAAAAGTAAATTAAGTTCCTTTGTACAGTTTCATCTAGTTTTCATGCAACCATTTGTCAGTCAATTTGTTGTTGTGGAGGAGTCTAACCTGTTAGGCTGCCGGACTGAGTTTGTTGACAATGGGGTATGGGCCTTCCCACTTGTTGGAGAAGGAGTGGGTGGGATGTGCAAATCGCAGTACCATTACTTGATCTCCAACCTGCCAATCCACTTCTTGTGCGTGCTTGTCAAATTGTATTTTAGATTGTTGCTGGGCTTTGCCCATGCAGTTTGAAGCATACAAGTGTGTGTGCATGAGGTCTTTTCTGAGCGGTGTGCAGGTCAAACAGCAAGTGTTCAGGTAATCTCATTTGTCTTCCAGTCATCGCCTCAAAGGGTGTCAACTGGGTAGTGGCTGAGGGTGTTCCCCTGATTGCCATAAGAAGTAAAGGCAACAGGGAATCCCAGGTTTTGGGATTATCCTCAATGAATTTGGAAAGCATTTGCTTAATCCATCTGTTGGCTCTTTCTACTTGACCTGAGGATTGAGGATGATAAGGTATGTGGAACTTTTGTTGAACCCCAAGGAGTTCAAGGGACTTTTTCATCAACTCACCTGTAAAACTGGTTCCTTTGTCGGAGCCTACCTTGAGAGGCAGGCCCCGCCTGAAGAAAATCTGTTCTACCAGGATTTTTGCAGTTGTCTTTGCGGTGCATGTCTTAGTGGGGAAAGCCTCAACCCACTTAGAGAATAGGTCAGTTACCACAAGAGCATACTTGTTGTTTCTACTGGTATTGGTCAGAGGGCCAATAAAATCTATTTGGATGGCATGCCAAGGGCCAGAGTGTCTTTGTGGTAAAAGTTTGGCATTTCGTTTTGTAGGTATGGGATTGTTTTGTGCACAAACAAGGCAATTGTCGATGTATTGTTTAACATCTTTGGTAATACCAGGCCACCAAGCGGTGGTCTTGAGACATTGGAGGGTGTTTTCTGCTCCTTGGTGTCCACCAGTAGGAGTATCATGTACTTGGTGTAAAAATTCAGATCTCAGATGTCTGGGGACTACCCACAACTTGGTGGTAGTGTCATCTGGTTGGAACCAAATGAGCTTGTCATCAGGGGATAAGTGTATCTCACCTTCATGCCTTCAGTATGGATTATGGGTAGGGAGTCTTTCTTCATTATCTTTGTCAAGGAATCTGAACACCTCTCTCAGTTCAGTGTCCAGGTGTTGGGCTGCTGAGAGGTCCAGGGGAGAAAAAGACTCAGATTTCTTCTTGAGAGCTGCAACATGTACAGCTGCATTGGCTTCTGGATGGTCCATCATCCAGACTCCCCCCCTCGGACCACTTCCTTAGCAAGGGTGTCTGCGGTGTCATTGAAAGCATGATAGGGGTCATGAAGAGAGTGGGCTTTAACCGTGTGCACATAAAGCTTGTGTGTGTATTTCTGTGCCAATGCATATATGTAGATCACCAATTCTTTGTACTTCACTGGGCTACCATCAGAAGAGATGAAGGAATTCGTCTGCCAAAAGGGAAGAAATTCTGTAAGGGAACAACAAACCCAATTAGAGTCTATAAAAATGATGGTATCCTGAGTTGCATGTTGGATGAACTCAAGGGCACAGGCCACTGCTGCCATCTCTGCATATTGTGATGAAGCTACACTACAGCGTTTAGATATCTTGACAGTGTTCCCATAAGGATAGACTACCAAGATACCCATCCCTGCAATCTGTTCTCCCTGATAGTATGATGTTGAACCATCAGTGAAAATACGGCACAGAGAGGTACTCCCGAGTACCTGTGGCGTGGCAGGGAGGAAAGGACCTGGATATGGGAGGTCAGGTGACTGCAGTGTACAGTCATGGGGTTCTCCTTGAAAAAGGAGACCATGAGCTAGTAGAGATGGAACTTTGGTCTGGTGGACCTAGATATCTCTATCCTGTAGGAGAAGTGACCAATGTGTCAGCCTAGTGTTAGAGACTGACCCATCCTTCACTCTGTCTGAGAGTAGAAAGGTAGTTGGCGTGTGGTTGGTGTTGAGGATCAGTGGTGAGTACCCAATGATATACAGGAAGTGCTTGACAGCCCAGTAGGTGGCCAGAAGGTTCCTTTCACAAAGGCCATACTTCTGTTCCACTGGGGTCAAGAGCTGTGATGCATATGCAATGGGTCTCAAGGTGCCATGCACCTTCTG
This sequence comes from Neoceratodus forsteri, assembly GCA_016271365.2. NCBI lineage: Eukaryota > Metazoa > Chordata > Ceratodontiformes > Ceratodontidae > Neoceratodus > Neoceratodus forsteri. Next base: position 940,904,836 of record CM028133.1, on the reverse strand, counting down.
GGCCAGCACTGCTGACATGGCAATGTCAGAGGTGGCACACTCCAGATGGAATGGAAGTGCTGGATTGGGGTTGACCACTGCTGGGGCGGAGGCCAGAGCCTGCTTCAGTGATGTCACAGCCTGGGTGTGGGCAGGACCCCAATTCCATGGAACATCCTTTTTGAGTAGATCATACAGAGGAGCGGCTTTCTGAGCAAAATCACAAATTAAATCTCTAGAATAGTTTACCATACCTAGAAACCTTCGAAGAGTTGCCACACTGGTGGGCAATGGCAAGTCCTGTAATCCCTGTATCTTTTTCCAGGTAGGGCTTAGGCCTTGGTCAGTTATTTTCAGACCCAGAAAGAGTACTTCTTTCTGACATAACTGTGCTTTTGCTGGGTTGCATTTCAGACCTGCTCTGTGAATGAGAGTCAGTAGTTCATCCAAGGGATCCAGATGTTGTTCCTGCGTGGCTGTGGCCAACAACGGTCATCTACATATTGTAAGAGACATTGGGGGGCTGAGAAACTCTGTAGGGCGTCCATCATGAGGAGATGGAAGAGGGATGGACTGTTATGGAGTCCTTGTGGCAAGCAAGTCCACGTGTATTGTCATCTTTCAAAGGTGAAAGGCCAACTTATATTGACTCTTAAGGGCCAATGCTAATGACCAAAAACCATTGGAAATGTCCAGGGCACTGAACCATTTCTGATCCGGTGTTAGAAGTAGAAGCACTTCTGGTGCCAATGCCACAGTTGGGGAACAACTGGGAGTGACATGATTCAGTTTCCTGTAGTCAATAGTAAGTCTCCAAGTGCCTGTGGGTTTCTTCATGGGCCAAACAGGAGAGTTGGCAGTGGAAACACAAGTTATGATTACTCCTTGTTTAAGGAGTGACTTGATCGTTTCTCAGAGGGAGGGCAAGGCCTCAGCCGGAAAGGGGTATTGCCTTTGCCTTTCATGTGCCGGGCCTGGTGCCTCAATGACAGTATGCATTCTGCCACAGTCATGCTTGTTAACTGCAAACGCTTCCAAATGTCATTGCAGAATAGGTAAGAGTTTCGGAAAAAATTTGTGATTCTTGAACAAATCTATGACGTCATACTCTTTGTTATTAATAGATATTGTTGCCACAGCATGTGAATCAGGAATCAAGATGGTATGGTATTGACCCTGGATCTGTATCAGCAGCATGTTAGCTAGATCCACCACACAGCCGTGTGGTGCAAGGAAATCAATGCCTATGATACTAGGATGATCATGCAGTACCATTAGTTGAAACGCATGTGAGGCCTTCAAATGGCCTAGCTCTACCGGTAAGGGTAGAGAACGGTATGCAGGTAGCCTAGTACCATCGACTCCTGACATATTGGTCTTCCATCCAGTAGACCAAGGGGACGTGTCCTGTTGTTCGTCATGTAACACAGATACAGCTGCATCTGTATCTAGTAAGACAATCAGTTGGAGGCCCCCAACCTCGGCCTCAGTGCAGGGCCTTCCGTTTGTATCCAAGACCAGCTTGTTTACAATACAGACTGGGGCCTGTAATTGTCAATCCGTACTGCCAGAGGCATGCAGAGGTTGGGCCTGATTTGCATGAATGACTTCACAGTGCTGTACTGATGCGATATAGGGAGCAGCTTCTGGGTTCAGGCTTGTATGGGCCTGAGGGCTCGTACTTCCGGTGTCTCTGTGGCCAGTAGTGGCATGGGTGGCAGTTGGTACTGCCATAGGTCTGTCTTGAGGACAGCATCCGCTACTGATGCTACTTGTCCCAGGAGCTCTCGAATTTTCATTTTCTTCAGCTGTCTCCTTATATGAGGGACCCGTTCTCTGTAATGGTTTCCCTCTGCCCTTATGCCTCTTGTTCTTGGGCCAATTCCGGTTCCCACCCCACTGTTGTTGTTGGCCTTGTTGGGGGTTTTATTGGTTACTAGATGGGCTGACGGATGTTTGGGTTGCTGTTGCTGGGCCTGCCCTTCTACAGTATAGTGTGTCGCGGTCCCAGAGGTGGGTTCCACGGCAGCAACTTTCTTGGAACCGGAACCCAAATCACAGATGTACAGTTGATACACTCTCTCGGTTTTCCGAAGAATATCGGCAAACCTATCAGTATCTGGGTAAGTGGTTGGCTCTACCTTTTCTCTTACGGCTGGGATCATGTTCCTAAGGAATAAAGTCTTATATTCAATAAGATCTACATCCGCAGCCTCTTGTGCCAGGTGTTTTCCTGCTCGGTAGGCCATCCAGAGTCTCTGGTGGTAGGTCGCTGGGCTTTCCTTTGCATTTAGCTTTATGGGACATGCCAGCATCACTCCTACTACACCTGGGCTATGAGCAGAGATGAGCTCAGCTGCAACCTCATCAAAGGTAGCATTCCCATCCTGGCGAACTGCTTTGGGGAGTTTGGCCCATAAACCAGGATCAATGGTCTGGCGTAGTATTTGGACCTGATATTCTGCAGCGAGGCTCAGCATCTCGCATTTAGAGCGCATCTTTTCCAAGTGACAGCTGAGATTGTCTGACGGGCTCATCTGACCGATACTGTCAGCAATTTGCTGAACAGAGTAGGCCATTTGTAGGGGATTAGTAGGTGGTCGATCAGGCAAAGGTAACACGTCTTGTGCACCGTCCAATGCTGCGCAAGCTGCAGCTTCAGCTGCAGTGCGGACAACACCTTCCTGAGTGCCAGCTTCTTGGAAAATTTGTCGAATCTGACTTTTAATGGCTTTCATGCTCCTTTCAGGAAGAGGAACATTACCTAATGCTCTATCAATCATGGTTTCAATCCCTTGCCTGTCTTCCACACTAATAACGGCTACCGGGGGCGCCGTCTGGACCAGGCTTGGGCCTGCTCCCCCCCATCATGGGCACTGCCATGATGGCATTTCCCATGATGAGCGTTATGACGTCGTCAACGTGTCACCTGAGAAGTAGTGGGCGGGGACCCGCCATACTCTGGATGGCTGGGTGGGGATTCTGGGCCATAGTAGGGGCATGACTGGGCGTTGTACTGTGAGACGTCATCATCAGATAACTCCCCTACTGATGACGAGTGAAAGGCAGGGGCTACACCTCCCATTGCCTTAACGTGGCCAGCCAAAACCTCTCAGCTGATGGTGCAGTTTATCCATCTTAGCTCTACATTCATCATGATTCACATCAACATCCATATCAACCTGATCCGCTCCTGCTTCTGCAAAACACTTACGCGGAGCTCAATTTGCGATTGTCCCTATAGGCTATTTCTAAATCATTACATACTTGATTGATCTCGTCCTGTAGCTCACCCATTTCATCACTCAACTGTGCATTCGCAGTACTCAACAAATCATTAATTTGCACAACCTGACTCTTATCCTGTCTCAAACTTTCACACTCCTGTTTCAGAGTACACATTTCTTGTTCACCAGCCTGTGTTGAGTGATGCAGTAGTGAATCCTTTTTATTTCTCAGAGATTGGAGCTCTGACTCCAAGTTCTGCTGTATTCTAACACACTCAGTTTCCTGTAAACCCATCTCTTGCTTAAGAGATACGATCTGCAGATCAAGGGTGCGAAACCTCGCTTTGGAGGCTTCCAAAGCAGCATAGAGAGAGCGACCATCAACCCTTTAGCGCCAATGCTTATTGGTTGATTGTGGCGTCTCTGCGTACTGAGTTGAAATACCCAGTACAGGGTTGTCGGATTGACTTGGCGTCCCGCGTGAAGTCAGCCCATCCTCCATGGGAGGTAAGAAAGTTAGAGACATCAAGTCTCAGTTCTGAGCAGATATTTGATACTGTGGCCATTGTGTGGGAGGGAACGAAAATTCAAACTGTGAAAAAGACAGTGTATTGCGTATCAAACCACAACACGAGTACTTTAAACACAGCTGGGCTACTGTATAAGTTGCAGACTTGCAATTCAAAGCTGCTATGGAGTGGGTCGAGACAGCATCGACCACACCCAAAAAGTCAGTCAGACTTTGCAAATGACTACAAACTGGTAGGAAAAACAGGAGAGGTGATACGGGAGTGTACACCTACAGTCCCCGTGGGAAAGGGGAAAGTTTCGGCAACAAGTGAAAACTTACAAACACCAAATATCACCTGCACACGGTCACCAGTTTGTAAGAGGTCTGAACCTCGCTTTCAGATTCTTGACGATATTGGGAATGCAAATAATCACAAACAAGTTGCATTCGAGTAATAAACAAGTTTATTACTACAAAAGGGATAAATCACAGTTGCCCTAAGCAGTTCTTACCAATATGAACCGGGAGCCAGTGTTAAGCGTTCCTTACACCTCGAGGTTTCTCTGTAGTCTCTTGGGATCTCTCGGGTCTCCAAGGTGTAAAGCCTGTGCATAACATTATATACCTGTGATAATTACTATGGTTACTAAAAGACAGAAACATTTCTAGTTACAGAGATGAGCCCTATTGGCTAAATTAGAGGTGGCTCCACGGTCCAAGATAACATTATATAATTCTGTAAAGTCATCAGTTTTAGAACAAAGAAGTTCTTATACAGAGTCTTACATAACAAGGTGTAGTGGTGCACATCACCAAGGGATGGCAGTGTTGCCTTACATATTATAATTACTTCAAGGACAGGTGTCTTGGCATCTGACAAGTAAGAAATAGACAGAAAATATGTGGTATAATATGTGTGCATTAGCAAGCAAAGTGGATTACAACAATATGCATTCATATCCTGGCATCTACTCTTGTATGGTAGATGCCCTTAGCCCTAAGTATTAGTATAACCTATACCTAAGCATTAGCTGTCTACGGTGTACCTCTGAGGGTATCAATTAGGGTGCAAGGACCTTGTGTAACAATCCCTATGTTGAAAATTTGGTGATGAAACTCCATAACATGACTGTGTTACAAGCGTGCGTTGAACTGTTTCCACACCCTTGTAACTCCTAAATTGTAATACTGTCACGCACATTTTCAACAGTGGCATTTTTCAACTCCATATGAACACTGCAGCTGTCATTTTCACATCCTGGCTACAATATGTTTTATACTCCTGTGGACAATAGCATGGTCACCTGAGAGAAATCAGTGTTTGGGACAGATTAAGATCGAACCGAGTGAGGGGGGTGATCGAGCTCAACTGAGCTCTGTCAGGACTGCTGCAGATTTGTTTGTGGCAGACAAAGGCCCCAACACAAGAGCCCAGAACAAAGGGCAGCCTGCAGCACTGGGAGAAACAGAGCGAGAGAGCGAGTGAGGGAGGGTGAGCGAACACCGAGCTGTCAGAACTGCTGCAGTTTTTTGTGGGCAGAAAAAGGCGTCGATACAGGCATGAGGCCCAGTACAAAAGCCAGCCTGCAGCAGTGGGAGAAACAGTACAGTGGAGTGAGACAAGAGGACTTAGTGAGCTCAGCAGGGCTCTGTCAGAGCTACTCGGATTTCTTTGTGGGCAGGAAAAAGGCCCCAATGCAGGCAGGAGCCCCATATAAAGGGCAGCGTGCAGTGCCAGGACAAACAGAATGGCCGATGAGGAGCTCTGTCGGGACAGCTGGTTTCTTTGTGGACAGACAAAGTTGCCAACACAGCCAGGAACTCCATGCAAAGTGCAGTCTGCGGCACCAAGAAAACAGAACGGCGGTGACAGGCGGTAGTGAGTGGGCTCAGCAGGGGCTCTAGTGTGACTGCTGCAGATTTCTTTGTGGGCAGAAAATGTGCACAGGCAGAAGCCCAGTACAGAAGGCCAGCTTGCGGTGCTGGCAGAAAGCGGATCTGGAGGCGAAGGGGTGAGGGGGTGAGAGCGAGCTCAGTGGGCTGTGCCGGAGACTGCTTCAGATTTCCTTCTGGCCAGAAAAAGCCCACCAATGCAGGCAGGATCCCAGTACAAAGGTGGTCTGCAGTGCCAGGAGACACAGAATGACCATGTGAGGGAGGGGAGTCGGTGAGCTCAATGGAGCTTTGTTGGGACTGCTGCAGATTTGTTTGTGGTCAGGAAAAAGGCAGCAATGCATGCAGGGGCCCAGATACAAGGGCACCCTGCAGTGGCAGGAAAACCAGAATGGCGGTGAGTGAGCTCAACAGGGCTGTATTGTAACTGCTGCAAAGTACTTTGTGGGCATAAAGGCAGCACGCAGGCAGGAGCCCAGTAGAAAGGGCAGCCTGCAGTGCCGCACAACAGAATGAGCGGCGAGAGAAGGGGGTGGGCGAGCTCAATGGAGCTCTGTTGGGACTGCCATAACATGACTGTGTTACAAGCGCGCTAGGAACTGTTTCCACGACCCTTCTAATTTCGCAAATTTAAATGCTGTCATGCCACATTTTCAACAGTGGCATATTTTCACAACTCCTTGTGAACACTACAGCTGTCATTTTGCCCATCCTGGCTAAAATATGTTTCTGCACTCCTGCCGCACAGTATCACGGTCACTCTGGGAAATCAGTGTTTGGGACAGATTAAGATCGACTGAGTGAGAGAGGGGAGTGGCCAAGCTCAACTGAGCTCTGTCGGGACTGCTGTGGATTTGTTTGTGGGCAGACAAAGGCCCCAACACAAGAACCCAGTACAAAGGGGCAGCCTGCAGCACTGGAAGAAACAGAACGAGAGAGCGAGTGAGGGAGGAGGAGTGAGCGAACTCACCAAAGCGCTGTCAGGACTGCTGCAGATTTCTTTGTGGGCAGAAAAAGGTGTCAATACAGGCAGGGGCCCAGTACAAAGGGCAGCCTGCAGCGGTGGGACAAATAGTGCGAGCGAGTGAGACAAGGGGACTTAGCGACCTCAACGCAGCTCTGTCAGGACAGCTGCGGATTTCTTTGTGGACAGACAAAGGTGCCAATGCAGCCAGGAGCCCCATACAAAAGCGCAGTCTGCGGCGCCAAGACAAACAGAATGAGTAAGTGACAGAGCAATACTGAGCGAGCTCAACGGAGCTGTAGTGTGACTGCTGCAGATTTCTTTGTGGGCAGAAAATGCGGCAACGCAGACAGGAGCCCAGTACAAAAGGCCAGCTTGCAGTGCCGGCAGAAACAGAATGCAAGAGTGACAGACAGGCAGTGAGCGAGCTCAGTGGACCTGTGTCAGGACTGCTTCAGATTTCTTTCTGGCCAGAAAAAGCTGCCACTGCAGGCAGGAGCCCAGTACAAAAGGTCAGCCTGCAGCGCCAGGAGACACAGAATGAGCAAGTGAGGGAGGGGGATTCAGTGAGCTCAATGGGGCTTTGTTGGGACTGCTGCAGATTTGTTTGTGGGCAGAAAAAGGCAGCAATGCATGCGGGGCCCAGTACAAAGGGCAGCCTGCAGTGGCACAAAACCAGAATGAGCGAGTGAGTGAGCTCAACAGAGCTGTTGAAAGCTACTACAAATTTCTTTATGGGCATAAGAAGGCAGCAGCCCAGGCAGGAGCCCAGAGAAAGGGGCAGCCTGCAGTGCTGGCAGAACAGAATGAGCGAGTGAGAGAAGGGGAGTGAGCCAGCTCAACAGAGCTTTGTCAGGACTGCTGCAGATTTCTTTGTGGGCAGAAAAAGGCTCCAACAGAGACAGGAGCCCAGTGCAAAAGGGCAGCCTGCAGTGACAGGAGAACTGGAATGAGTGAGTGAGACAGGCGGACTGACCGACCTCAACGGACTTCTGCCGGGACAGCTGTGGATTTCTTCATGGGTAGAAAAAGCCACCAACACAGGCAGGAGCCCAGTACCAAAAGGCAGCCCTGCAGTGCCAGGAGACACAAGAATGAGTGGTGATGACACAGGGAGTGAGCCACCTCAATGGAGCTCTCTCAGGACAGCTGCGTATTCCTTCCTCGGCAGAACAAGGTGCCAACGCATGCACCAGCCCAGTACAAAAGAGCAGCCTGCAGCACTGGGACTAACAGACTGAGCTACTGACAGAGGCCCACTGCGTGAGCTCAACAATCCAATGCAATCAACATTCGGCATTGACAAATGCTTGTTTTAATTAGTTGTTGTGGTGAAAAAACATGGAGCCCAGCAATTATATAAAACAAAGCATGGGGTGTTGTGTAAAACTCAAATTTAATACACACCCTCAGTGTGCAATGCTATAATAAACTCCTCAGGCTTCACTCTTGAGGTTTATGTAACATCCCACACCTCGGATGTGTATACAATTCTCATTATACAATCCCCCCTATTTCTTATTCTATATATTATGATCTTAAGCACAAAACCATTTCTAGTACCATCCTAAATACTGTTTTTTTCCCACTACCCTTAAAAAGGATTAGCATATGAGAGAGAAACTGAGACCCCAGTGCCATACTCCTAATTGGAAGTTACAATTTCTCACTGAATTAATTTAGTTGTTTATTTTTATTTATTTGTTTAACCAGGAGTAGCACACTAAGCTGAAAGCTTTTTTACAGGAGTGACCTGGGAGCACAGGGAAGTTAAGTGACTTGTTCAGGGTCACACAGTATATAAGTGGAAGCTGTGGGATTCAAACCCAGGTCTGGTCTGTTGGATGTTACCAGATTTGTAGCTCAGAGCCTTAAACCACTGCACTATACTCCTCCTGACTGCATGAAGACATAGGGCATACTGGATGGGCAGATATGCACAACCATTGGGTTCTGCCACAGAAGGGTTTTGCTCCCTCTCTGTCCTTGACAGTGAAACCGAGAGGTCCATGGGAATCAGAACCCCGAGTGGCAGAGCAGCACTAACTGTGCATATAGTTGCTAAATCCTGTGTGGTTTTATAGTGTATAGTGCTATGTGAAATGTGTACACTGTGGTTCTTTTGCTTTCAGAATGAAACTGACTTGCAATTTCTAGAGGTTTCACAATGCTATTGTACCACAAAACAGTATAATCACATTCCATGACCTTTGACAGCATTTAAAGGGATGAAATTCTATACTAACATAGACCCCCATATTCAGAGCTGGCCAGATGCAAGTACAACACAGTGCATTGTGCAAACAAGATGCACCAACCGGCTCTGTTGTGATAATCAAACAGAATGTGCCATCTGACCAGACCTCACATTCTGTTTGAATATGGGACCCAGGTTTATTTGGGGGCAATGAACAAGGGAAGGGCATGAATCTAGCAGAATGAGTAGCAATCTGATTTAAATCAGGATTATCTGGCATGCACTTTAAGTCCTAGTTAGACAGTCTAACAACCCTGTGTACCCAATATGTCATGCATGCTAGCCTGAAGCGTTGCCAAGGGTGGCTGGCATTGCAACTGTTGTTGGGGCCCTTAAAGGAAGAAAAACAGATACGCATGCACACAACCCAATAATTTGTAATCCAAGCGGATGCTCTGTCCATTACAAGAACCCAGTAAAAGAAACAATTAGTTGGTACCATAATGATTATTGCTTTTGTTGCAGGGAGCTACCCTAATTTGTACTCACACTACCAGAACCTTGATTCAGGATAGACAAGATGTAGACCTCATGGTGATGATCAGGAATGCCAGGGGATGCAGGGCCTACACAGCTCACCTTCAGGTGGTTGCTACCTTCTCAATGGTGTTGGGCAGGGGGCTGAATCCCCAGGCTGGTCTTTCACAGAGAAGGTCTCTGCTGCATGAGTAGTAGCTTAGGTCGAGATGGCAGGGCCCAAGCAAGATGAACATTTCAGCAAAAGTTCGCAATCTTCTGCTGGTGAAGCTTCCAGCTGTCGTAATGGATCTGACTGTGGGCAACCAAACTGCGACCCATGAAACACATTCAGCACATTTACAGCACTAACTTCTTGGAACAACAGTTCAGATAATGTCAGGCTGCAAATTAACATCTTAATTGCACAAACCTTCCAATCCGAGGGCAACTCTCTTGCAAGCTGGGCCAATCGCTTCTGGAGCAAGTCTTCGGTCCAAATCACAAATCACAATAACACTTCTTCCGTCTTCTGCTGCAGATCCAAGCTAGCAATCGGAAAGGTCCGGCTTCTGCAAAAGGCAGTTCAAATAAACTCTGGAAAAAGCCTGCAGATCAAAAACTGCCAAGGATTGGTGCCACTTCAAGAAGGCTAGGAACTCCTGCACCAAATTGATTAGAGAGGCTAAGGCCAACTTTTACTGTTCTGAGCTTGACTCTGCCTCAAGGTGCCCAGCTAAATTTTGGTCCACAATCAAAGAGCTGTCTGGTCATACAGCTGGAAATGTACTTGCCTCGAAAATTATCTCTGACAATGTTACTATCGATAGAAAGGAGATTCTCCAGGCCTTCAACAATCACTTTGCTATAGCCGACCTAGCATTCGACAATTCACCAGCATCCGTGTTACGTTTCAGGCTAGTGCACAGATTCCTGAGCCTAGCACTGCTACTTGCAGTCTTCTCATTACTTCCTGCTTCATTGAAAGAGGTGAAGACCTCCTCTACAGTTGGACACCAAGAAAACGCTGGTGCTGACTCTCTCGACCCCTACTTCTTAAAGCTTGCATACCACGTCCTAGCTGTACCAATCACACACCTATTTAACTTATCCTTGTCCCAGGGGACTCTTCCACATCTACGGAAAATTGCCCACGTCATTCCTGTGTTTAAATCAGGGGATCCCTACGACCTAAATAATTACAGTTATTGTTGATGGGGGACCTGAACTTGCCAGATATTAGCTGGAGCACCCTGGCAGGTTTATTCTTGATGCCCTGTAGGAGGCATGCCTCAGACTGCTAGTGGTTGAGCCCACTAGGGAGGGAGCAATCTTAGACCTGGTACTGTCAAATGGGGATGGAGAAAGGATCTCAGATCAAGAAGTGGGTAGCCATCTGGGAACAAGTAACCACAAATCAGTGTGGTTCACAATAAACACAGTCATAGAGTTGAGCCATACAAAAGCAAGAGTGTTGGACTTTAGGAGGGCTGACTTTGGGAACATGGGAGAGTGCCTCAGAAAAGCGCTAGCAAACTGGCAAGAAGGGGAGTTGGAGGAACAATGGAGAAAAATCAAAACAGCCATCATCAGAGGCAACAAGCCTTTGTGTGAAGCAAATCAACAAAGCAAAATAAAGGAAAAAAACACTATGGTTCTCAAAAGAGGTGGCGGGAAAGGTTGAGGAGAAAAAGGTAGCATTTAGGAAGTATAAGGAAACACAGAAGGAGCAGGACAGAGAACTGTACCAGTTAAAGCAGAAGGAAGTGGGGAAGGCAGTCAGAATAGCAAAAGCCCAAACTGAGGAACAGATAGTCAACTCAGTTAAGAAGGGGAATAAAATATTTGATAGGTACATTAGGGAGCGAAGAAAGATGAAGGAAGGGATAGTGAGGCTTACTAAAGGGAAGGAGGGAGGGCAGAAGATGACAGTGAAAAGCAGGGATACTGAATGAATACTTCTGCTCAGTATTCACAAAAAGAGGGGGGGCACCTAAATCAAAGAATAGAAGTACTGTGGATAGGGAGGTCGATGCCAGTCCATTTACAGAAGAAAGGGTCCTGAAAGAACTCTTAAAACTGAAGGTGGACATAGCAATGGGGCCTGACGGGATTCACCCAAGATTTCTAAAAGAACTAAGGGTAGAATTAGTGACGCCACTGACCTCTCTTTTTAACAAATCATGGGAGGATGGTGTAGTACCGTGGGACTGGAGGAAGTCAGATGTGCTTCCCCTTCACAAAAGTGGGAGCAAGACAGAGGCAGGCAACTACAGACCTGTTAGTTTGACCTCAGTGGTAGGGAAAATGATGGAATCACTTCTTAAGGAAAGAATTGTTGAGTTCCTAGAGGCCAGGGGGGCACAGGACCCAAGGCAGCATGGATTCACAGCGGGAAGGTCACATCAAATGAATCTAATAGATTTCTTTGACTGGGTGACCAATGTGGTAGACCAGGGAACAATGATATGCCATGCTGTTTGAAAATGTTTTAATATGCTGGCTGTTTCAGAATGTTTTAATTCCCCTTCTCATACCATTCTCCCTAACCTTGTTAACCCTATACCTGAAATACTTGTTATTGCTCTGTGTATTTTTTTTTCTATTTCTGTATAATTATGTCTATTTATTATCCGTACATAAAAGTGTTACTCTTGACCTTGTGTAATGCAGTTTCACCTTGTAAATGAGCCTGCTCAATGGTGTTCGCCTGGATAAATAAAGACTTGATTGATTAATTGAATTACTGGAGAATGCTGCTGAAAGGGATGGAATTCTATACAGAACAGTACTCTACTATATACTACTTAAAGGAAAACTACACCCAAAACTTGAAAAAATATATGTTGTGCAGAGTGTTCTAATCTGTATGTGAAGTTCTAGTGTTTCCTTCCCTCTGACTGGTATTAGGAGTTTTCCCAAATTAGTCTGCTAGCTTTATGCTAGTTTATGACCCTGGGGATCTTCATACCTGATAGCGTAATTGTATTTCTTGTTCCCACAGTGTATCTTGTCTCATGTGACAGTGATGTAAGAGACCCAACATTCAGCACACACATGCCAAACAAACTAAATATCTTGGAATCTTTACAAGCGGCACAAAAATTACCAGCAGCAAAGTTTTTCAGGACAGTAAAACCTTTAGGATGAGGGTGGTCACCAAGCTGAATTCTACAGATTTTAAAATATAGCCATCTCTGTTGTTGTGAACTGATTGTAATGCAATGCTTTCTGCTGGATTTATGGGCTCTGCTACATCACCATCACATGAAACAAGGTGCACTGTAGGACAAAGAAATGCAATAAAACATTTGTTATGGAGCTCTCCAGGGGTAGTAAAACTACCCTAAAGCTAGCAGGCTAATTTAGGAAAAACTCCTAATACCAGTCATAGGGAAGGAAACACTAGAACTTCACATACAAATTAAAACAGTCTGTACAGCTATATGTTTTTCAAGTTTTGGGTGTGATTCACTAAAAATTCACCAAGATACAATAATTAGCCCTGTACCATATCTATCGGTGCCTTACCACCAGAGGATCCAGAGAATGTTAAGCTTTCCCTTAAGCTTGCATTCATTTAAAAACTACAGCACTAGTAAATTTCTATTCACCGGGTCCCAATGACTTCCCTTTTTTTGCAGCCACCCATGCTCTGCCCCCACACTCACTAGCGTGATAATGAGATGCCAGAGAGAGCACAAAGGCACTCTCCATTATAAGCAATGGGTGGCAGCATTTCCATCTATTTTACATAATATAATGGCCACTTGGCAATGAAATGTGGGTACCAGTCGACTAACAAGGGCCTTGTTAGTTGACCGGCAGAGCATGGGCGGCTGCAAAGAAAATGGGAAGTCCTTGGGACCCGGTGAACAGAAATTTATGAGTGTTGTAGCTTTTAAATTAATGCAAGCTTAATGGAAAGCTTAACATTATCTGGATCCTCTGGTGGTACAGCACTGATAGATATGGTGCAGGGGCTAATCATTGTGGATCTCTTTACAATAATGCATGACAGGGGCATGTGTTGTTGTGAATTTACACACACCTTGTGTGGTGTTTCACGAGGTGCAGTCAGGTGACTTTAACCACAAAGAAGTGTGTAACTTCACAACTCACTTGCCCTGAAGTACATTGCAATTATAAAATTAATCTGTTGTAGGATTTATACACGGTGATGTGACATGTTTTGACAAATGAGATTACAGGATTTTTCAAGACCCATTTTATAACAGGTTTATTTTTCTCTATATTATGGATGAGGATAAATTCTAATGACTGTATAGGAAAATCAGAAATTTCTGGTTCACAATATTACATTGATTTTGAAAAGAGCTAGATATCGGGCCCAGTCTGTGTTTTGCACATGTGTAGTGTGGTGAACCATCAGTATATAGCCACTTATAATCTTCTTGTCATTTCAAATTCTCAGGCTTCTCTTTTGAGTCCCTCCCGTATTAAGGAAGGCTGTTACTGTCTCTTTAAAAGGGGGGTTATTTACTTAAGCAGTGTTAAGTGCACAGGGAGATTCCACCCCCTAAGTAGACCACAAAACTAGGAGAGTCTGTGCTCATGTAAATTCTTTTATCTATTTGCTCTGCCACACATTAAAAGGCTTTCATATTCAAACTACCTTGGCACTTGCAATTTTACTGCTTAGTGTGTGCTGTCCCTTTGATGTTTTCACTGGCTTTGACTTTCTGCCTTGTACATCAGCACCTCACAGTACTGACACTGTACATTCCCTGAGCTCTCGCTCTTTTTAAAAGCATAGCCAATCTAAATTGTGTGTGGTGATTTGTATATTACCATGATGCATTGCATGGTGGGCTATGTGACATTTTGAAGCTATTATTTTTTTAACTTAAACAAGGTATGTATTAAGAATATGGTTAAGAAGGATCATGATTTATAATGGAGCAAGCACAGTACATTTCTAAAATCTCACATCACATAGGGCAAGCTTCCATTTCTGTTTAAGTGTAAGAAAACAGCAAATATATCATCCCGGGATCTTGTTCTGTCACTCTTACTGGTGCCATAAAGAAAGTCTACTGTTATATAAAGTTCTTTGTCTGATTATTTGGAAAACCCCTTTTTAACTAAACAAACATAATGTTCTTTAGTAAAGCATAGAAGGGTTTGTCCACTAGTAAAGTAGTGGCAGAATTTATCTAACAGCTGAACCTGAATGGCTTCAAGCCAGATTCAGGTTATCAGTGGCCCAAGAAAAATCTGCTCCCCCCTTCCCCAACTCCAGTCCCCACTCCTCAGCCTAGGCCATGCCCCTTAGTCTAAAGCCATCAATTACTCTTCATATCACCAGTGAATTTATAAATATTTTTTCCTTTCTTTCTCTATATTGCTTTTTTTCTCCCTTGGAGCTCTGTGGCGGCTTATCACTCCTATTGCTCCCTCCATGGATTGGCACCCACCTCCTCTGGGATGATCATTTACCTCCATCGATTTCCCCCTGTGGCCAGGAGGAGAGGGCTGTCCTCCCCCTGAATGTACAATCCAGTGCGGACCACCCCAGGTGGCAGCGCAGGCCTGCAGACTGGAAGACAGGGCTTCACAAGGCACAGACACCCTGTTTCCGTATTTCTGCCCTTTCCCCTCTGTGCCCAATATGAACATGCATGTGAAGGCATGCACTGCTTCACCTATCTGCAGACCCTTCCTAAGTTTGCCACCCATATAGCCTGCATTGCCCTAAGCCTCCACCTGGTGACAGTCAAAGGCCAGGTAAACCGAGCCCCTCCACCCCCCACCCAGGAGGAGGAGAGTCACTCAGAAACTCAGTTCTCTCTCTCTCTCTCTCTCTTTCTCCTGGCTGACCTCTGATGACTCAAGCCCATCATTGAACCTGGGTCGCTGGTGTGACAGCCAGTGTCTAAACCCCAAGCTCCACCAGGTGGATGAATTGATATTTTGAAATCATTACACACACTACATGATTGCATTTCTCTTTCTTGTCTACTTGTTGATCCCTGGCACATTTACATTTCTGGGATCCACTGAGACATTTGCTTACAGCTGCTGGCTCCATGGGCTTGATTTTCATGCAGCCCTTAAATCACTGCAATTTACGGTGATCTAGGGCTGCAGCAAACTCCAGGTGCATCAGAGACCCTGTGCCCATCCCTGTGTCATAGCCAAAGAGTTGCACCAAATATGTGGCGCACCAGTGGGTTTTACAGAGGGATCTGTCACCCCTATCCCCGGTGGAACCCTAGCTGACCAGTGAGGGTTGGGGGATTGCAGTGCCTGGAAGGTGGGGACTGGAAGCTGATGGAGCACTGGAGGTGCCATGGGGGATGAGGGAGCACAGCAGCAGTGGGAGGGGACATGTGGAGGTACCGAGGGGGGGTTGCCATCACCATGCCACACAATAGGGGCGGGTGGGGGGCACAGCTGGACCAGCATGTTCTGGACCCCCATGGACTGCATCCCTGGCACCTTACCCACAGGACCCTAAAGGCTGTGAGTGGCAGTGAGTGCAGGTTTCAGGGTACATGTGGTGGCTGGGAATATGCCCAGGGCACTACAACATTACCCACATACAGAGCCCTACATGTGGAGGCTGGCGGATGCCTGCCAACAAGGCTGGTGCCTGTGGGTCCTGTGGGGCAGGTGCCAGGGCTGCTGTCCATGGGGGTCCAGAATATGCTGGTCTGGCCATGCCCCCTCTTCCCAGTATGATCAGCTGTGTGGCATGGCACATGGCATCTGCCCCCAGTGTCTCCAAATGGCTCTCCCACTACCATTGTGCTCTCTCTCACCCCCCATGGCACCACCAGAGCTCCATCAGCCCCTGGTCCCCTCTTTCCAGGTCCCCCTCAATCGTCACCCTGCCAGTCAGCAGGGCAGGGGTCTTAGATCACCTTCTGGCTCTTCTAACAGCAGACCTCTCTTGTGACCATGGCAGGGCTTTATAATAGCAAACAAGGGAAGGTGCAGCCCGCGTGTGTGCAACCACCTTTGTGACCTCCCGCACAGGCACTTTTGCTGTAAGTGTGGCATAGGCGGGGCTTTGCTGCATGGCATCCTGATTTCACTGCAGCTGGCATTTGAAAATCTGGGTTGCCGCAAACTATGATGCAAGGTGCCACTTTCATCATACCCATTTGGTGCAGGCACCTCGTGTCATAGTTTTTTGTTTGAAAATTGAGACCCATGTTTCTAGTATCTTACTGATCTAGTGTACAAACTAGTGTGACAGTGCACAAATGAAGCTCACACACCACCTACAGTGATCTGACTACCAAACAATATAATACATCACACCAATAAAGTGCAGTCTGTAGCATAATATTGGCTGCAGTCACCAAAACAATCAAACAATTTCAAGACTGAGTTATATTTCCATTCTCATAATGTATGTATGTATATATATATATATATATATATATATATATATATATATATATTCCCAGGTATTAGCTGCATACCAATACCTTGCAACTATGCAGAGACTATATGGAGCTGAATCTTTGTGATGAACACATAATTGAAGAAAACAAAACATTAAAAAATACAAAGAACCTCCGTGCATAAACACTGAGGCAAGGATTAAAAAATACAGTCTGGTAACCAAGTATTCAGAAGTTTACAGCTCTAACCCTTGCATGGCGTGGCCGCAGACTGATATATCGGTCCAAAATTACCATACATTCTAATTCTGTTGGCAGCCTAATGGCCAATTGTAATCCTCACAAGGTGCAAAATTTAGTTACTGTAGTCTTGAGTTATCAGGGTTTTGAAAGCTGATGGCCCAAGCATGGTGCATGGTGTCTTGTTTTATAATAATCAAACAACAGATTATTCTATATTCTTTAACAACTCAATTTCAGCTTAATTTGTCTTGCATAGAGAAGAGCAAACTGTTCTTTCTGACTTACACTGCCTGTCTGTACATCCTGTCTGTCACATGCACTAGTTTTCTGTCCACGTGCATTAGAACCCTCTAGCTATTTACATTATGAATATTCATTACCTTACTTGGTATCTTATCAACACATTCCCTTTTTCTATATAAAAAATGTTTAGTTCAGTTTTTTTCTTTATTTTGTAACATAAGCAGAAATTCCTGTACTATATTTTTTTTTCATACCCACTAATATAAAAGCAAACTATGTTACAGTAATTTGTTTTCTTTAGGAAAGCAAAATTGTCGACACATGATGGTAGTTAACATGATTTAATGAATCTCTGCAACATTTTAATTATTCTATCACGTCTACAGTACATGTGGCCAATTGTCCAGTATCTTTAACAGTGACAGTTCCTTTGGGCATCGAAGCACAAGGCTTCAGTTCAGTGCTATGTTCAGAACTTGAAGGAAAATGAGGTACAGTCCTCTGTGGGAAACCCAAATCTCTTTATTGTTCAGGCAAGTCAAATCTAGGCACTCCACTCTCAGAACACTGTGTTCCTGGTACACTCACAAGTTTTCAGGCACATGCATTGGCTTAGTAGGTACATTCTCTGGTACTGCAGGTAAGTGCATTGGTGTTGCAGGTTCAGGCATCAAATGTCTCCTATTTCACCTTATCAAGTACCCCTGTTCTGTTAGTACTACAAACAGTAGAATCTTGTAGCCACAAGTCTCTATCCAATGGCCAGTTTACCCCAACAACTATCACTTCTCACTCACCGTGTCTCCACTTTCCAATGGTCTCTGACTTTTTCAGTTTGGTCATATGTCTGATGTTGCTTTTTAAATTGCAAAGCCCTTTGTCTCCGTATGTGTTTATTAGTAATGTTGAATTTTGGTAATCGGGTACGAGTTTAATGACACAAGAGCAAGTCAGCAGGTGATTTGTTACATTCTAATGATACTTGCTCAGTAATTCAGCAAAGTGAGTGATGAGTCAACATCAGCATCCTTAGTCTTTTTCAATGAAGTCATGATGATATTTACTCCACACTCTGCCAGCCCATTCCCTTGTGGATATGTAGGACTAGAAGTGACATGACTGACGTCATAAGCTGCTGCAAAAGCTTTAAATTCTTTACTTTCAAACTGAGGTGCATTGTCAGACCTCACAACCTGTGGTTTTCTAAATCTTGCAAAAATCATTTAACCTTTTGCATCACTTGGCTGGATGTTGATGTCTTAAGCTTGACAACTTCTTGGTAACTAGAAAATGCATCAGTCACAGCCATGTGCTCTCTGCATCCAAATGGGAACAAATCCTCAGCTGCTTTTTCCTAGACTTTGGCATTTTCATAATCTGAAAGTAGAGGCTCTTTCTACAGTGCAGGTCTGCATGTCTGACAAATGTGACAAGCCCAAACTGTGATTTCCACATCTTTACTGATCCCTGGCTAGTACATCTCTAGCTATGCGGTTATGTTTCTGAATACCCGTATGACCGTCATGAATGTTATGCAACATTTCCCTTCTAGATGTAGTAGAAAACACAGTTCTGTCACCTTTCAGCAATACTCCATCAACCATAGACAATTCAGTCTGAAGTGACACATACCGTACCAGTGTGGAGTACTGTCTTTTCAATGTGCGGTGCTTTTCCGACTGCTTGCAAAGTTTCATCAGCTGCAGTGTCTGTTTATATTTTTTTTCCACATGGGAGCTGACGCGGCTCGCAAATTCATAACTCCATTTATGTGAATATCTATTTCTGTCTCTAAGAGCTGGACACTGATTCAGTGAGTTTCATCTCAAGTCCTTGGCAGAGCATTAGTCACAGTCAAACGACTTCCAGGAATGCCTTCTAGCTGATAATCATACATTTGTAGTTTGAATAAAAGTCTTTGTATCTGTGGTGGCATTTGCCATAAATTTCTCTTCTAAATGGTGATAAGTGGTTTGTGATCTGTTGCAATCACAACAGGAATTCCATAAATATAGTTCGGAAATACATCACAACCAAATGTGATACTCAACGTCTCCTTTCCTATGTGAGCATATTGTATTCTATTTTTGTGCATGCTCTGCAGGCATAGGCAATAGATTGCTACCGTTTGTTTTGTAGTTGCAAGAGAACAGCTCCAATGCCATCCTTTAAGGCATCTGTTGAAACTTTTGTTGGACATGTAATGTGAAAATACTTCAAAGTTAGTGCTGTTGTCGAAGTCTTTTACTTCTTTAAATTCTTGGTCATATGCCTCAGTCCAAGACCATTCTCTTGATTTCTGCAGTTTCCTTAGATTCTTTGGCTTGTCTGTCAAGCTGTTTATAAACATTCCAAGGTAGTTTCCCATTCCCAGTAAACATTGTAAATAGGGTTGGGTTACCCGTTGGGAAGCTGGATCGGGTAGGTTGGGTATCGGCGATTTTTTGCCGGACTGGGTAGTTTGAGCAATTTACTATCTTACCCAACATAACAGTATACTTCACAGATTAGGTCATTTTGTCACAGGTAACAGGTCATGTAATGGGTAATTTAAAAAAAAAAAACAGGTATTACAGGCAGCATGTTGGGTCCTGGGACTCTTCCAAGGTTGGAAACAGATATGAAAGGACAGTCTGTGGGGTCCTTACAGCAGAAAGGAGCACATGACACTGGGCTGACAATCTGATTGGTCAGTACTGGTGTCTGTGCTCCATGTGTGCTGTGAGTGCACAGATAGCAGCAGAGTGTGGAGGGAGAGGGGGGAATCGGCATTCGCTCTGAAAGGTTTCGTCTAAATTAGGGTGAAACAAAAAGTTAACATATTAAAAAAATAAAGTCCATGAAAGAGCAAGGAGTTGGGGACTGAAGGGGGAATCGAGGGATCATCCAGTGTGGTGCTCCAGACAGAAGGAGAAAGGAGGGGGAACAAGAGACACTCGTTGGTAACTGCTTTCTCTGCAGTACAGTGAAAGCCATTTAGCTTGTAGTACACACAGTCTGTTAGGTACCCCAAGCCTGTGACATAGCTACTCTGTGTCTCTCTACAGCATAATGAAAGCCATTGTGCTGTATTACACACTGTCTGTTAGGTGCCCCAAGCCCTGTCTGTGACATTAGCTACTCTGTGTCTCTTTGCAGTATAATGAAAGCAACTTAGGCTGCATTACACTGTCTGTTAGGGGCTATAAGCCCTGTCTGCGTGACATTAGCTACACTGTGTGTGTGTCTCTCTACGGCACAGTGAAAGCTAGTTAGCCTGTATTACACACTAAGTGCTTTGAGCCCTGTCTTTGACATAGGTACTCTGTGTCTCTCTCCAGTATAGTGAAAACCATTTAGGCAGTATTACACTGTCTTTTAGGTGCCCCAAGCACTGTCTGTATGACATTAGCTACATTGTGTGTGTTTCTACAGCATAGTGAAAGCCATTTAGCCTGTATTACACACTGTTAGGTGACCCGAGCCCTGTCTTTGACATAGGAACTCTGTGTCTCTCTGCAGTATAGTGAAAGCTATTTAGGCTGTATTACACTGTCTGTTAGCCTATTAGCCTGTTAGGTGCCCCAAGCTCTGTCATAGCTACATTGTGTGTGACATCTCCCTGCAGTATAACAAAATCCATTTAGGCTGTATTACACAATCTGTTAGGTGCCCAGAGCCCTGTCTGTGTGACATTAGCTACACTGTGTGTATGTTTCTCTCTGCAGCATAGTGAAAGCCATTTATCCTGTATTACACACTGTCTGATAGCTGCTCCAAACCCTGTCTGTGACATAGCTACTCTGTGTCTCTCTGTAGTATAGTGAAAGTCATTTAGGCTGTATTACACTGTCTGTTGTCCTGTTAGTAGCCCCAAGCCCCATCATAGCTACACTGTGTGTGACATCTCTGCAGCATAACAAAAGCCATTTAGGCTGTATTACACTGCCTGTCAGGTGCCCTGAGCCCTGTGATAGCTACACTGTGTGTGACATCTCTCTGCAGCATAGTTGAAGCCATTTAGACTGTATCACACAGTCTGTTATGTTCCCCCAAATCCTGTCTGTGTAACACTAGCTACACTGTGTGTGTCTCCCTCTGCAGCATAGTGAAAGCTATTTAACTTGTATTCATTAGTGACATTGCGGAAGGGCTGGAAGGAAAGGTCTGCCTGTTTGCAGATGACACAAAGATTTGCAACATGGTGGATACTGCAGAAGGGTGGAGAAAAAGAGGAGGGACCTGGGGAAGCTTGAAAAGTGATCTGAGGTATGGCAACTGAGGTTCAATGCAAAGAAGTGCAAAATAATGCACCTGGACAGAGGGAACCCTGGGGAGAGCTACAGGATGGGATGGAGGTGCTGACTATCATCAAGAAAGAAAGGGACCTGGGGGTTATCATTTCAGATGGCCTGAAGGTGTCAAAGCAGAGTTCCAAGGCTGCAGGAAGGGCTTGTGGCATGCTAGGGTGCTTAGGCAGAGGTATTGCTAGCAGAAGGTTGTAGGTGGTGATGCCATTGTATAAAACACTAGTGAGGCCTCACCTAGAGTACTGTGTGCAGTTCTGGAGGTCACACCTTCACAAAGACATTGACAGGGTGGAGGAACTCCAGAGAAGGGTGACCAAGATGGTACAGGGCTTGCACCACAAAATATATGAGAAGAGATTAAAGGATCTCAATATGTACTCATTAGAGGAAAGGAGGGAGTGGGGGGACATGATAGAAACATTCAAGTACCTCAAGGGCATAAACAAGGTACGGGGGAGACATCTTCCAATGTAGATGGGGTATAAGAATGAGGGGGGCATGATATGAAATGGAGGGGGCAGGTTAAGAGGAAATGTGAGAATGTTTTTCTTCACAGAGAGGGTGGTGTAAACATGGAAACGGTCTGTCACAAGAGGTGGTAGGAATGAGGCACAGTGGAGGGGTTAAACATGCTGGGATAGGCACAAGGAACCTTGAGGTGGGAAGGAGTGATGAAAAGCCACTGACTGGATGGGGTCTGTGGCCGCAAACAAGTATAGGGCTTATGGGCAGACTGGATGAGCCTGGCGGTCCTTATCTGCCGGCAATTTCTATGTTTCTATGATTCTCCGTTTCTGTGTATTACACACTTTCTTTTGCAGTAGCTGCCCTGAACCCTGTCTGTGACATACCTACTCTGAGTCTCTCTGCAGTATAGTGAAAGCCATTTAGGCTGTATTACACTGTCTGTCAGCCTGATAGGTGCCCTGAGCGCTGTCATAGCTACACTGTGTGTGATGCCTTTCTACAGCATAGTGAAAGCCATTTAGACTGTATTTTACTGTCTGTTAGGTGCCCCAAACCTGCCATGTATTACTGTCTACAACATAGTGGGCTACAATGTCTGTCTCTGCAACAGTTAATAAAACAGTATCCGAGTATACTAAGGTGGAGAAACTAGCACAGGTAACAAGCATGTGCTGCCAACAGAGGCATTGTCAAGCAGTTAAATTCAGCAGCTGTGAGAACTAGGCTTACTGAGTAGGTTCCTAAACTAGGTGGTGCATTGACAGTGTCGTGAGGCAAGTAGGTGTTCTTTGAGGGCTAGCTTAAAGGGACCTAGATCGGAGACGGAGGAGACATCAGAAGGGAGTTTATTGTACCAGACTGGAGCTCTATAAAGGAAGGACCTTTCGCTAATGAAGTTTTGACCATTGGTATAAACCATACCTGTTTATTGGCAGTATGGTGTTCACTGCAGTGTGGGGGATTGGAGTGAGGCAGACACCCCCAGGAGGTTAGCCCCAGGTGAATTTTTACTAAGGAGACATGTTTGATAGTGTATTCTTTCATCCAGGGTGAGGAGATTTGCTAGGGTAGTACACAGGGTTCACGTGTGGGTACGCTTGACAGGAGTCTACACACTTTGTTGATGGCCAGATGGATTTTGTTCAGAGCCGTGAGATCAGCAGCCAAGTAAACTGTGAGCCCATAACCAACTAGAGAGAGGACTGAGGAGGTGATGGCCAGGTTGAGGGCTTCTGGTGGTAGGCAATTTTTGTGCATGTACATTAATCCTATACAGGCGTTTACGGCTGTGGATAGATTGTTAATGTGTGAGTGGTATGAGAGGCAAGAGTCAAAGGTTAGGCCCAGGTATTTATAGATAGGGACCTGCTCCAGTGGAAGGAGAGAGTGGGAGAAACATAGAAACATAGACTTTGACAGCAGATAAGGACTGCTTGGCCCACCTAGTCTGCCCATTTCCCTACTTAGAGGATAAGCTGCAGATCCTGTTTAACCAACAGCCTATTTCTTCCGACCCCCCCACCCCACACAAAAATTGCCTTATGTCTGTCCCATGCATTCTTGGATTCTCCCACAGTTTTAGACCCCACAACCTCCTCAGGAAGGCTGTTCCATGCATCCACCACCCTCTCTGTGAAAAAATACTTCCTCACATTGCCCCTGAGCTGTCCCCCCTCTATCTTCAAATTGTGTCCCCTTGTTCTTGCACATCTCTTTTAAGATGATACCTTCTTGGACTTTGTTGATTCCACTGAGGTACTTAAACATTTCTATCATGTCCCCCCTGTCACTCCTTTCCTCAATGGTATACATATTAAGCACCTTTAGTCTCTCCTCATATGGCTTCTCTTGCAGACCCTGCACCATTTTAGTTGCCCTCCTCTGAACTGCCTCCATCCTGTCTATGTTCTTGCGGAGATGGGGTCTCCAGAACTGGATGCAGTACTCCAGATTGGGTCTCACCAACTGTCTGTACAGGGGGATAACAACTTCCTGTTTTCTGCTGGTGATGCCTCTCCCTATACTTCCCAGTATCCCACCAGCCCTCCCTACCACCTTTTCACATTGCTTGCCAACCTTAAGGTAATCTGATATGATTTCCCTCAGGTACCTTTCCATTTTTGTTGTTATTACTACCTCCCCCCCCATTGTGTAATCGTCCCCTGGGTTTTTGTTTCCCAGGTGCATTATCTTGCACTTCTTGCATTGAATCCAAGCTGCCGTACTTCTGTCCATTCCTCCAACCTTGCCAAGTCCCTTCTCTTCCTTTCCACACCTCCTTGTGTATCAACCCTGTTGCAGATCTTTGCGTCATCTGCAAAGAGGCGTACTTTTCCTTCTAGTCCCTCTGCAATGTCACTTATAAAGACATTAAAAAGGACTGGACCCAGTACTGAACACTGCGGTACCCCACTAGTAAACCCTCTTTCTTCAGAGTGGACTCCATTTACAATTGCTTTCTGTGTCCTGTTGTTCAGCCAATGTTTTACCCAGGCTACCACCCTGGGACCCACTCCCAGGCTGGTTAATTTGACTATTAATCTTTTGTGTGGGACTGTGTCAAGTGCCTTGCTAAAGTCTAGGTAGGCCATGTCCACAGCCCCTTCCTGGTCTACTACTTTGGTCACCCAGTCAAAGAAATCTATTAGATTCTGTCTGACATGACCTTTTCACTGTGAACCCATGCTGCCTTGGGTCCTGTGCCCCACTGGCCTCTAGGTACTCAACAGTTATTTCCTTCAGAAGTGATTCCATCACTTTCCCTAACACAGAGGTCAAACTGACAGGTCTGTAGTTTCCTGCCTCTGTCTTGGTCCCAGTTTTGTGAAAGGGAATCACATCTACCTTCCTCCAGTCCTCAGGTACCACACCATCCTCCCATGATTTGTTAAAAAGGTAGTCAGTGGTGTCACTAGTTCTCTGCTTAATTCTTTTAGAATTCTGGGGTGAATTCTATCTGGCCCCATTGCTTTGTCCACCTTCAGTTTTAGGAGTTCTTTCAGAACCCTTTCTTCTGTGAAAGGACTGGGATTGACCCCCCTATCCAGAGTGTTTCTGTTAATTGGATTAAGCACCTCCTCTACCTCCTCTTTTGTGAATACTGAACAGAAGTATTCATTCAGTATCCCTGCTTTTTCACTGTCCCTCTCTGCCCACCCACCGTCCATTCTATTCAGTCTCATTATCCCTCCCTGTGTCTTTCTACACTCCCTGATATACCTATGAAAGGTTTAACCCCCCTTCTTAACCGAGTTGGCTATCGTTTCCTCAGTTTGGGCCTTTGCTATTCTGACCACCCTCCCTGCTTCCTTCTGCCTTAACTGGTACAGTTCTCTATCTCGCTCCTTCTGTGTTTCCTTATACTTCCTAAATGCTATCTTTTTTCCCTAACCTTCACCGCCACCTCTTTGAGAACCATAGTGGCTTTTTTTTAATTTTGATTTGTTTATTTGCTTCACACAAAGGCTTCTTGCCTCTGTATGGCAGTTTTGATGTTTCCCGTTGTTCCTCCACCCCTTCTTCTTGCCTGTTTGCTCGTGCTTTTCTGAGGCACTCCCATCTTGCCAAAGTCAGCCCTCCTGAAGTCCAGAACCCTCACTTTTGTATGGCTTGACTCGTAGCTGAGTTTATCGTGCACCACACTGTTTGTTTATTTTGTTTATTTGATTATTTGAAAGACATCGGAATTACAATCCTTTGAGTCAACGACTCCTTTGCAAAGGCTCCACGTCAGTAAGAACATACATCAGGTATCACAAACTTAAACACTGGGTACAAACTATTTTACATTTGGTAACAATACAAACCCAAACATATGGTACGGTATTAGCCTGAAACATCGATAGAGGACTTAAACATTTGGTGCCACGTAGGATCTGGGGTTACATCATCTGGGATCATTATAGAGATCCCTGGTCAACACTTTGATTCACATGACAGTAATTCAGTTCCAGAGGGTCTTACAAAGTAGGCCCTGTGTCAAGATATATTTAAGGTGTGAATAGAGGATTGCGGCTTAGAGGAAGCTTAGAAGTCATGGGGGGCAATAATTGAGGCACTGGAACCTGATTAAAGTTATCTACAGTCACAGGTTTCCGAGTTGAGTGTCTTAAGACCAGCTTTAAACTGCCCCAAACTGGATGTAGAGGAGATTGTGGACGGTAGGTTGTTGAGCCACAGAGGGGCTTGATATTGGAAAGATCGTTGCCCAAGGGTGGTTCTACAGTGAGGCACAAGTATGGGAGTGTTTGTCAAGTGTCTGGGGCCCTCCTGAGTGAAGCAGTTTGGATAAGAGGTGGAGGCCTGATAGTGCTTTTTTGTGTAGTATCTTCCCTGCTAGAAGGCAGGTGCGATACTTCACCCTATTTTGGAGGTTTAGCCAGCCAGTGAGTTTGTAAAGATCACAAGTGTGGGTTAGCCTGTGACAGTTCAAGACCAGGCAACAGGCTTTGTTGAGGGTGAGGTTGATGCTGCTTAGGACAGTATGATCAGCAGACCGATAAATTACTATGCCATAGTCCACCAGGGGTAGTAGTGAGAGGATACTGCTAGATGCATTGCAAGTGGCGGAACGCAGTGCCTATGCCTATATAGGATCCCTAACCTGGCATTGACAGAGGAGGATACTTGCTGGATGTGAACGTGATAGGTAAGGGAGGAGTCCAACATGGCACCCAGATATTTGAAACTGTAAACTTGGTCTAGAGTGGTGCCACGGGAGTTTGTGATGATTAATGGCACATTACCGAGTGGGTTTTGGTGGTGTGAGAAGATCATGGCTTTTGTCTTCTTATAGTTAAGTATTAAGCGTGTTCTGAGAACCAGGTTTCCAGCTCACCAAAGAAGGTCTGCAGGGCAGCCTGTAGCAAGTTGAGATGATGATATTTCCACAAGACTACGGCATCATCAGCATGTAGCAGAAGCTTCCCACTACAGGATTTGGGGAGGGAATTCAAAAAGAGGGTGAAAAGCAATGGGCCTAGTATGGACCCTTGTGGGACCCCTGAGCGGACTGTTTTCCTGGAGGATGTGGTTTAATTGGTTTTTACCTGCTGCGTCCTGTCTAAGAGATAGTCCTTGAGCCAGGTGGTAACTCCAGTGGAGTTGTTTAGTGATGGAAGAGTGTGGAGAAGAAGCTTGTGACTGACTGTCTCAAAAGCTTTGGTCAGATCGATAAAGAAAGCCCCCACTGCTGAGCCATGATCAAGGGCCTCATGTATATAGGGGGTGAATTCGACAAGGGCTGTTGAGGTGCTGTGACCCCTCTGGAACCCATGTTGTTCTTGGCAGAGGAGATTGTATTTGGTCAGGTAGTCCATGAGCTGGTCTGCCACTATTTTTTCTAGGGCCCTTGAGAAAGGGGGCAGGATGGATATTGGCCTGTAGTTGCTGGTGGAGGTGGGGTCCCCATTCTTTAATATGGGAATTATAACTGCTCTTTTCCAAGAAGTGGGGAACTGTCTGTGACATAAGGATAGGTTAAATATTTTAATGAGATGAGGCAAGGTCACATCCAATGTTAGCTGGATGAGCTTGAGGTCCAGGCCATCACTACTGTAACGTGTATTTGCCAAAGCTTTGTCTAGGTAGTGTTTTGCCTCATTACAGGAGAGATGATACGATGGTGGAAAGGAGGATGGCTGAAATGGGTAGGGGCGTTTATGGGGTGGTTACTGATTGGGTTAATGAAGTCAGGGGAGGATATGACTGAGATCTGTAAAGGCAGTATTGAAGGCTTCGGTAATAAAATTTGGATCCTGGGAGACAACCCCATCTGTTTGAAGCTGGATGGGTGTCGCGGATATATTTTTCCCTGTTAATTCCTTTATGTTTCTCCAGAATTTACTTCAATCAATCAATCAATCAAGTCTTTATTTAACCAGGCGTTCATCGTTGAGCAGAAGCTCATTTGCAAGATGAACCTGGGTGGAGCGTGAACAATTGTATATACAGGTCAACACAGGTATTTACAAGGCAATACAGATAATACTCTTTACAGAGAGGAAGAAAAAGAAGATCATATGTACATAGAATTATACAGATATTATACAGATTACACGGTATTTACATACATAGAAGTGTCTATAGGAGGATAAAGCAGGTTATCTAAGGTTGCAGGAGGAAGTAACGGAAGAAAAAATTAAAAATAAAAATATACACCAGGTAGAGGTGAAGGTAGGGGGGAAGAGAGAGAGGGAAGTAGGGGAGAAAGGCTAGGAGGGCACGGTGCACAGAAAGGAGTTGGTAAAGCTGGATGTAGAGAAGGTGGATGGAGAAAAGGAGTATGTGTGAGCCCCTGGATTGAATGCTATAAAGTACGGGGCATGGTAGGATGTCACAACCCAGGGTAGTGAGCTCCTATCCGAGGTTGGGAAAGGAAGAATAAGGGGATGGATGGGCCTAGTGTTGATAAGACAGGGGGATAAGAGAGAAAACAATTAGGCTGGTGAGGAGCAAGCTGGGGGGGTCAGTACTTAAAATTGGGTCTAGGCGTGGCTATATACCAGTACTGGGTCTGAGTGGGTGAAGCAGTTACATACTTCTCTGATTGTACGGAAATAAAACATCTTGAAAGCATTTATACCGATTAGCGTGCTTAATTTGAGGGTTTTTTGTAGATCGTTCCATAAGGTAGGTAGCACGAAGCTTATGGCTGCCCTGCCGAAGTGGGATTTTGCTATGGGTACTTTAAGTGTAATAGCTGAGTAACTTCTTAACGCGTATTTCCCAAGGCAACTTATTAGAGATGGCTCTATAGGTCCAGAGAGCGTGCTTCTGTGGTGCCTGAACTTTAGTGATGTCCATCCCACTGCCGCGTATAGGGTGCAGTGATGTGTCAAGGGGAGTCCTCTATAAACCTCAGTGCTCGATGGTAGAGTGTGTCCAATTTAGCCATGTAAGAGTTGGGGCATTGGCTGTAGAGGAAGTCAGCGTAATCAACCAATGATAGGAAAATGGATTGGACCAGTTGTTTCTTGGCATCTCTGGTGAGAAATTGGCTGATTCTAAAAAACAGTCCAAGCCTTTGCCGAAGTCGTTTTAGCAAGTCCTCGATATGTTCAATGAAGGAGAGTCTTTAGTCTATCCAAACTCCCAGATACTTGAATTTTGTAACAAATTCTAGTTTTTCACCTAGAACTGTGGTAATTTGGGGAACTGTCCCACTGGACACAGGGTTAGCTGTACGGATAAAAGGAGAGAGGACCATCGCTTTAGTTTTTTTGGCATTACGGAGTAGCTTTTTTTGGAGGAGTTGGCTGTGCAAAAGGTTGAATTCTGACTGTAGGTCATTGCAGGCAGATTCAGGTGTTGGGTGACTCACGTAGAGAACTGTATCATCTGCAAACAGATGGATGTTGGCTTCTTTTATACAGTAGTCGATGTTATTAATGTAGATTGCAAAAAGTAAGGGCCCTAATATAGAACCTTGAGGTACCCCTCTTTGCAGAGTTTTTAAGGGGGACAGGCCTCCTTCGGCTTTAACTTGTTGAAGGCGCCCTGTAAGATAGTCAGTGAACCAACACAGAGAGGAGGGGTCCACACCTATGGTTTGAAGGGCAGAGAGGAGCAGACTATGGTCGACGGTGTCGAAAGCCTTGTTTAGATCAAGGAAAACAGCACAAATAAAGTTTTTGCTCTCAAGATTACGCTGCCAGTCGTTAGTAACTTTGGCTTAGTTACTTTGGTTAGTTACTTCCTGAGCCCCAGGAGGATGTAAGGGCTTGGTTGTAATACTCGGCTTTGGCTTGATGGATAGACCATGTACAGCTGTTTCGAGTCTCCCTGTACTTCTGTCTGTCTTGGGGGAGTTGAGAGGCAAGGGCCTTGTGCCATAAGTTATCCCTCTTTTTTCATGCAGTCTAGTATTGACTGGGAAATCCAGGGGGTGTCCAGGGTTTTTACTATCTGTCTTGAATAGGGGCCAAAGAGATTGCAAGCAGAATTAAAGGATGAGATGACATAGGTGAGGGCATCATCAACTGTTTGGGCAGTATGTATGGGAGACCAGTCAAAGGAGGCAAGGTAAGACTTCAGGCAAGGAAG
Organism: Neoceratodus forsteri; assembly: GCA_016271365.2. Lineage (NCBI taxonomy): Eukaryota > Metazoa > Chordata > Ceratodontiformes > Ceratodontidae > Neoceratodus > Neoceratodus forsteri. The sequence goes on along the minus strand of CM028133.1, from coordinate 940,874,887 downwards.
GGCACCTTTCCTTAGGCGTCTTTGCACTGTAGTTTTAGGGGGTTTGGGGGAATTTTATTAGACCACCAGCAGGTAACTGGAGAGTGGTCACTTATCGAGTCAGGGAGCACCTTGATATGGGAAAGGTTATATGGGCGGTTAGTGAGGATAAGGTCGATAAGGGTGGATGTTCCAGATTTGGGGTCCAACCTGGTTGGGGATGGGACCACTTGTGTGAAGTCATGGGTGAGCACTGCTTCTATGAATGTGGAAGATGTAGGAGATAACCAGTTTATACTGAAATAACCCAGTAAGATGACTTCGCAGTTGGGAGGTAGGTGTGCAATACTCTCCAGTATTGACTCAAAAGCAGGCTTTTGGTTCCTGGGGAGAATATATACTGACAACACGTATAGTATTTTTCTGATATGCCAAAGCTTATCTTAATTGTTAGGGTGTGAGCTCCATATGAGGTTTTGTGGATGGGGACTGGGAGGCGTGAAGGAAGGATCTAGTATAGATGGCGCAGCCTCCACCCCTCTTGCTAAGCCTGTCGGCCCGATATACGGTGCAATCATTAAGGGCAACGGATCCACTTGGGATACTCTCTGAGAGCCAGGTCTCAGATAAGGCCAGGATGTCTGGGGTGTGCTGTGAAATCCAACCCTGAAGAGAGGTGAACTTCTTCTGCAGGCTACATATGTTAAGTGTGGCCAGCTTTAGGTTTCCATTTATGCCCTTTTGGGTGGCTCCATGGGAAGGGGGACCCGGGTTAGGATGAACATTCCCGTAAATGAGGAGAAGGAGGAATACATTCCGGAGAAGTGCCTGCCTGGGTAGTTTTGGTTTATTTAGGGCTGCTGTGGGAGTATTAGTTTTAGTTACGATGACTGGGATAGGGAAGGAGCGTAAGAGGAGGACTACAGGGGCTGGAGACAAGGAAATTGTTCCCCGGAAGGTAGCTGTGGGCTGGGGTCAGAGGCTGAGTCTCAAGTGACATCAAGGTAGTAGAGCTATGAGGTACGTGTGCCCAATGGTTTATTTGTCTGCATGGGTGGTCATATGCGTCGGCATAATTATGGTCCAAGTGGAGCATTTTGAGGGGGCCTGGTGGGGGATATTCACTATTAGACCAGTCTGCAGGCAATGCAGCTGTGTTGGTGGAACTAGGTAGGGCTGCACATGTGATCAGCGTAGGAGAAGGATTAAAGTTATGAGGGAGAAATCATATTGATCCTAATATTGTGTGTGCTGTGTGAGAGTAGCGGCCACTAGTGGTGGAGTTGAATTAGCTGCAAATGGGAAAGTTGTTTGGTGGTCACTAGTTCCCAAATGGCTACCCACTTCTAGATCTGAGATCCTCTCACTGTCCCCATTTGAGAGTATGAGGTCTAAGATTGCTCCCTCACGAGTAGGTTCCAAAACTAGCTGTCTGAGGCATGCCACCTGAAGGGCATCGAGAATGGCCCTGCTTTTGAATGTGGCTGCAGCAAAGGTGCTCCAGTTAACATCTGGCATATTAAGGTCCCCCATCAACAGTATCTCCCCTTTCTCTGCCATCCTAAGTATGCCTTCTATCATGTTCTTGTCATTCCCTCCCCCTGACATGGGGGTCTGTATACAACCCTTGTGTGGATTGTAGTGCCATTTCCAGTCTCTAAGGTGACCCACAGTGCCTCCTCTCCTCCATGTTTACTCTTTTGTTCAGTTGCTTTTTTCTCTTCCCTTACATAGAGAGCTACTCTGCCCCCTCTTCTCCCCTCCCTGTCTCTCCTGTAGGTTGTACAACCTGGTATGTTAACATCCCAGTCATGGTTCTCTGTGTACCATGTTTCTGTGACTGCTATGATATCCAGGCATCCCTCTTCCATCAAGTCCACCAGTTCAGGGAGCTTGTTGCCCAGACTACAGGCATTGATACTCATTACTCTCTATTTCTTGATGGCCTTACCCCTGTTTGCCCCATCCCTGTCCTAATTACGGTTGTCGCTTTCTCCATTTCGCCCTGCGCTTCTCCCTATTGACAGCTCTATGTTGATATCTACCTCACGTAGTACCCTGATTTGTTTTGGGGGGGGCTAGGATTTCCCTGCTCCTCTCCAGTGCCTCCCCCCTTGGCTAGTTTAAATGCTTGCCAATGAAGCATTTAAACCTATCAGCTAGGATCCTGGTTCCCCTCCTGCACAGATGCAGACCATCACGCCAGTATAGGCCTGCATCCCTCCAGGTGGACCCCCAGTCCCCAATAAAGCCATTCATTCAACTAAGGATTGTTAGTTGTACATCCTTGGACTTGTTCTGACAGTGGGCAAAGAGCATGGTCTTTGTCTTTTTTACATTGACCACGAGTCTATGGTCCATGAACCAGTTCTCGATCTGGTTGAATGCGTGTTGGAGGGAGGACTGCAGAACACTGGGATCCCAGTGCGAGGCAAACAGAACCTCGTCATCCGCATACAAGAGTAGTTTGCTGGAGCAGAACTCGGGCAGGGCATTCAGATAGATGCTGAATAACAGAGGGTTGAGACTGGAGTCCTGAGGGACCCCAGATCGGACTGGCAGGGTGGATGAGAGGATGTTGTTTATTTTGAAACATTGCGATCTATCTGTAAGGTAGCTGGTAAACCAAGATATGGGTCCTTTCGACAGACCTATGTGGTGGAGTGTGCTTAAGATTAGAGGGTGGGAGACAGTGTCAAAAGCCTTTGACAGGTCTGTGCAGACAGCTCCAGCAATGTGCTCATTATCCAGGACCGAGTGGAGGAAGTTAGAGAACTTAGTGAGGGCCGTGGTTGTGCTGTGTCCAGATCTGAAACCATGTTGCTCTCTGCACAGTAGGTTGTAGTATGCAGGTATTCAGTGAGCTGGGTGGCTATAATCTTTTCTAGGGCTTTTGAGAGAGGGGGGAGGATAGAGATGGGCAGGTAATTGTTGGGGGACGTGCTATCACCACATTTCAGTATAGGGGTGATAGTGGCTGTCTTCCAGCCCATTGGGAACTGTCCCAGGCATAGTGAGCAGTTAATGAGGTCAGTCAATGGGGACAGTGCTGTGTCTAGTACTAGATGAAGGATCCTCATATCAAAATAATCCTTGCAGCAACAGGAGCCACTGAGGACATTAGCGAGCAGAGGTTTAGCCTCATTCATAGTGACTACCCTGAAGTGGAAGGGGGGATACTGAAGGTTAGAGCGGATTTCCAGAATGGGGTCAAAAGATGTTTGGGAGTACTGCACGGAGATCAGAAAAGGACGAGTTGAGGCAGCTGGCGATGGCCAGTGTATCAGTGGTGGGGATATTGTTTATTGTAAGTAGAGAGGGTGGGGAAGCGAGATTAGCTGTTGTGTTCCTTGATATTATCCCAAAACAACCGAGCATTGCCCCAGGAGGAGACAAGGGTCTTTTGTAGTGCTCAGATTTGGCCTGCTTTACTGCCCAGGTGCATTTGTTATGAGCCACTTTATAGGCCTGCCTGTCTGCCTGCGAGCCAGAAGCCACAGCTATATGCCAGAGTTTGTCACTATGCTTCATTTGATGGAGCAATCAGGTGTGATCCAGGTGGCATTACACTTCCTGGACAGCAGTTTTGAGAGAGGGGCATAGATATCGCATACCTCATAATCTTTTGAGTGTACTGTGGTGGCAGGTGTTGGTTGCAGGATATTTCTTGTCTACTGTCCTCCAGGGGATGAGAAGTGATTTCTGCAGGAAGTAGCGGATTTCATCATCGACATGGTGCTGGAGTCACACAGATTGATGGTTCTGGGTTACTTCAATGCCTGGGTCGTGATTTAACTCGCAATTTGGTCAGCACTTCCTCCAGTTGATGACATCACTGAGCCTTATACAGATTTTTACCTCTGCCACCCATTGGCACAGTCACTCTCTTGACCTGGTTTTCCTCCTGAGGATGGAGTCCTCCGATGTGGGGGTGGAGCCTGTCGGATGGTCCGATCATTACACCATGAGATTCAACTTTTGTGCCCCCCTTCGTAGGCCTCCCCCATAGAGATGGTCAGTTACTGCCCTTCATGGGAGGTGAGCTACAAAGGCCTGGCAGCAGTGATTGACCCCTCAGAGTTTCCTGTGGCTAGCATGGGTCCTGAGGCCTTGGTGTTGGCCTATAATAAGGCCATTTCTGCAGCTCTGGACCTGATTGCTCCTGTCCACGTTCCTCTTCTCCCCCTTCACCCTCAGGCCCCATGGTTTGATGGGTCCTTGAGGGAGTTGCAGCGACTTGGATGCAGGTTAGAGTGACACTGGCAGAAATCTGGCCTGGAGGTCGACCACCTTAGATTGGTAGAGCACTATCAGATCTACCAATCAGCGATCTCCGTATACAAAGGCAGAATTCCTGTCTGGGGAGATTGCTACCGCACAGAACCAACCAGCTCGGCTCTTCCGGACAGTGGACAGGTTGTGCAACTGAACCTGTTTACAGTTCTGAAGACCTTTTTTGCAAGAGGAGTGCGATGAGCTTGGCGACTCTTACTAAATAAGGTGGCTGACATCAGGTCAGAGATCTTCGTGATTCTCTCTATGGGTATGCTGTTGATCGGTGCTTGGTCACCTCACCTTGTGTTTCCTGGAATTCCTTTGACCTGCCAGAGTTCGTGAATATCATATGGATTGTCCAGAGTATGTGCCCTACATGCTGTAGTTTGGATCCGGGTCCAACCTAACCTCCCTGATCATGGGATGTTGTGGCATCATTGGCCCAATCCTGGTTCAGATAGTCCGGTGCTCCCTTAATTCGGTGAGTTCCCAAGCTCCCTGAAGAAGGCGTGGTAACACCCTCCAGAAGAAAGCTTCTTTGGACCCTGACTCTCTAGCTAACTACAGACCAATCTCTAATCTCCTTTATAGGGAAGGTTATTGAGAAAGTAGTGGCGGTACAATTGGAAAACCACTTGACCATCCAATACATCTATGAACCTCTCCAGTCCAGTTTTTGGAAGAGGTATAGTACTGAGACTGCACTGGTTTGGGTGCTCAATGATCTCCTGATGGTGAGAGATCAGAGAAGCCGTACTATTCTGGTGCTCCTTGATCTATCCTCAGCTTTTGACACTGTGGACCATGGGGTATTGCATGGGCATCTGAGGTCCATCTGTGGCCTGACACATACGGTTCTCAGATGGTTTACATTTTTTCTCACTGGCAGAACTCAGAGAGTGGTGTCTGGGGTTTTCTCCTCGGGCCCATTATCTCTGTCCTGTGGGGTACCTCAGGGTTCAGTGCTTTTCCCCATGTTGTTTGCAGTGTATATGCTGCCCCTCGGAGACATTGTAAGATGGTATGGGCTGAGGATTCACTGCTAGGCTGATGACACCTAGCTCTACCTGTCTTTTGCACCTGACCAGGATAGTGCTCTCTTGGTATTCAACAACTGCCTTGTGGAAATCCAGGACTGGATGAATTTGAGTTGGCTAAAGTTGAACGCGGGAAAGAGAGGTGATGGTGGTGGAGCCAGGTCACCGGATAGAGGGGCTGAGGACTAGGCAACCCTCTGGAATTTATCTAGGGGGCACCCAGATCCTTTCCTCTGATCAGGTGCGGGATCTGGCGGTGGAGCTTGACGATGGCTGACCTTACAATCTCAGGTGTCAGCAGTCATCAAGTCTTCCTTTAACATCTTAGAGCATCGCCAGGATCAAACACCTTGTTCCGTCCTGAGACCTGCCTACACTGGTCCATGCCTTTATGACCTTGTGCCTTGATTACTGCAACTCCCTTTACTTACGGCTTCCTGGGGTTGCTATCTGCCACTTACAGCTAGTGCAGAATGCAGCAGCGCATTTGTTGATGGGGGTTTCTCAAACATCTCATATTACCCCTGTTCTGCACAGTCTGCACTGGCTGCTGATTCAGTGGCAAATCACCTTTAAGGTTGGTTTACTGACCTATAAAGCCCTACACGGACTTGGCCCTGACTACTTGAAAGAGCTTCTGATTCCCTATCACCCCAAGCGACAGCTCTGTTCAGCCAGCGAGGGGTTGCTAGAGATCCTGAGGGTGTCTTTGAAGTCATCTGGGGCATGTGCATTCATGTATGCTGCCCCTACCCTCTGGAATTCTCAACCCCGTCAGCTGCGGGAGTGCATGACAGTGGAAGACTTTAAGCAAGCGTTGAAAACATATTTATGGTGTCTGGCTTTTGATGGCACATAATAAATGAACATTGCTGTATTTTCTTGTTTTTATACTGTACTTACTGTTTTATTACCTTTTAATTCTTTTGTAAAGCACCTTGATATTCGAAAGGCACTTTTGTGAAATAAAATTATTATCATTATTATTAAAGGAGCAGGTAAAGTAATCAAGGGCTTCATCTATGGAGGCAGCCTGAGAGATAGGGGACCAATCCCAGAGGGTTAGGTATTTCCTTAGTTTAGTGAGTCCTCCAGGCTGGAGACGGAGCTGAGCTGACTTGTGTGGTACAGGTTTCCATAGTAAACAAGACCAGGAGAATAGTATGGGAGAGTGATCACTTAGGAAGTCCGGAAGGACCACCAGGTTAGAGATTCCTGAGGGGACGGTTTGTAAGGAGAAGATCAATCAAGGTGCAGGAGCCCTTGAGTGGCGTTCACTCTGGTTGGCTGTTTGACAAGCTTGGTCAGGTCCAAGCAGCAAATGTATCCTTGATCTGGGATGCCGAACTGGCAAGCCAGTTCACATTAAAGTCACCAGCTATGATGTGTTCCATTTTGGAAGGAAACTGGAGATGTAGTTAGCAAGGGATTGTATAGTAGGAGCTTGGTTTCTTGGGGTACATAAGCTACTGTAATAGTTAGAGGGCTCTGGATGGTTCTGGAGTGAGTTTTACTGATAAAGCTTGGGCACCATGGTCTAGAGTGGGTGTTGGAAGTGCATGGCAAATTGAGGAGTCTCAGACTTATACAGCACACCCCACCACGTTTGCCCACTGTTTTGTTCCTGTGTGGGGTAAGGGCTGAGAAGGTGACCATTGAGTCAGGAGTCCTTTTGGAGAGCCAGGTTTCAGAGAGGGCTAGACATCAGGCTGATGCTGCAGCATCCAGCATTGAAGGCCCATGATCTTATTGGGTAAGCTGCAGATATTCATTAGAACTATCCTGAGCTCTTGGTGCATGCAGCATGGGCTGGGCATCCCAGGGCCCAGGTTGGGGTGAACATTACCTGAGATAAGCAGGAGGAAGGCAAGGACTCTGAGTAGAGCAAGGGATCGCTGCCTATGTGTCGGTGAGAGCTGCCGCCTGGTTGTAGAGCAGGTAGTACATGGGATGGTCAGAGTGACAAGTGTTGGATGTGCTAGGAAAGTGATCCAGCAAGGTGGTATGTGCTGGTGTATTACTCCTGGGAGATATGTTGGGGGCAGGGATGAATGACAGCCAAGATAGGGTAGGTGACAGTCAATGATGGCTTGTGAGGGTGGGAGGTGTGGGGGCGCCCTCTTGAAGGGGGCAAGGGGGACCAAGAAGCAGGATAGAGAGAGCGATCAGGAGGAATCTGGGCAGACAGCATGAGATGGGGTGGCCAGTTAGCAGTATCAATGGGGGAGTGGCTCAGGGGTGGTATAAGTGGGGCACAACAACACATATCATTGTGGTGGTCTCTGTGGCTCATTGGTAGAGTGACGGACTCTAGAGCAGAAGGTACCAGGTCCAAATCCTGGTTGGGAGCACTGCTCAGAAACCCAGAGGTGACTGAGGATTGGAGGCTCAGGGCAGTCCTTTGGTGGGCTGGAGTAGCAGAAACCAGGGGCACAGCAGTGACTCCTGGTGGCGGATGGAGGAAGGACATTGCTGGGGGGCAATGAGAGGCTGTGTCTGGGGAGGGATATGAAAATGGGGAGCTTATTTGCACTGAAGGTTAGGGTATAATAGTAGAGGCTTGGGAGTAGTAGAGGGGCTGGGAGATAAGGAGAGTCAAAAGTAGAGAGAGGAGGGAGGGATAGCAGGTAGGAGGACTTAGGAGGATGGAAGTCCCTCAAGTGGCCAAGTCCTATAACCTGCTAATGGGAAACTTAGTAGTTGTAAAACTGTTGGCAGGAAGTCATGTGATCAGGGTGGTATTTAAATTAAGGTCGGTGCTTGGGTGGGTGGGGTGTGGGCGTTGGCAGACTGTACCCCAGGAACAAGCTGAGGAGAGCATGTAATAGTACCTCTTCAGGCCGACACTGTGTCCCCCGTTGCAGGCTATGAGATCTCCTGAGCTCCGGTGCAGTTTGTGTGCTTGGAGGTGGGGTGGGGGTAGGTCTAGAAGGAAAGGAACAAAAGACAGGATGAGTTCATAGGATGCAGCAGGAAGCCGGCCAGCCCTACTGCGCATGCACAAGATCTTAAAGAATATGTCGAGACAGTGTCCCGACCAGGCATGCACAGAAAGACTGGGGGGGGGGGAAAGAGAGCAGAGAACAAAACAATGGAGGACACCTGAGGGAAATGCCCACATGGAGTGCCGGGTCCCGGCAGAATCCCTTTACCACAAGCTGCAGACTCTAACACAGGTACCACTAACAGAATTAATACAACTTGGCAGGCTACAAATGGCACCCAATACAGATAGACTGTGCCCAGGGTCAACATCACAGACTCTTAAAGCACATAAACACAATCCCCTGAAATCCCGTTGTAGCCCCTTAAAGCACCACGCTAAAGAACATAAAATGACCACCCCCAATACCACCCAATCCCACCCCTTGCCGAATGCAGTCCTTAGTTGATTGGTCTGGGAATTAACCTGAGGTGTTCAAGCTAAGTAAAGTCAGGGATTCCATATGGTGAGTAAAGCACCTAAAGATCCCGAGTAGTTCTGATTAAGCCTATTATGCATTGAAGCAATATGTTTCTCCAGCTGGAGAGCCAGAAGAGCGTCCCTGTGCCACTCTATCACCAGAGGAAGAGAGTCCCCCTTCCAATGCCTTATGATCACCAGCTGGGCTACAACTGAAATTACTGCCGTATGTGCTTTCCTGATTCTGGGAATTCCATGAGGGAAGTTATTCAATATACAGGCCTCAGGGGTGAATAGTGAATCAAGCCCAAGGATTGGGTCTAAGGTTCTCCTGATGGTTTGCCAGAAGATCTGAGCTTTTGTGCAAGTCCACAGCATATGGTATAGGGACCCTTCAATCTCAGAACACAACGGGCAGTTAGGGGAAGGGAGCCTACCCGTTCTGTGGAGCATCACTGGCATAAAGTATAAGTTGTGCAGTATATTAAACTGCACTAAGCACAACCTGACCTGCTGAACAAACTTATACATGTTTTACCATACCTTTTTCCAGAAATCTGCTTCATTGGAAGGAGTTCTTGGGTCCTATAGAAGCAGACACCTTTGGGCAAGTGAGGGTGCAAAGACTGTAATTCTTTGCATACCTTAGAAACCGTATGTGGCTGGTCTGCCACCTACAGAATTGAAGACAAGTCAGTTTTGGGAGGGGGTGCCCCCAACATACTTCCCATAAAGGAAGTGATGGTCCCTTTGAGCTGCTGATACTTAAAGAAGGACCTCTCCTGCATCTTGAATTGAGATTGGAAATTTGGGAATTAAATCATTTCTCCCCTGGAGCAAAGGTCAGAGGGTTTTTTTCCCATTAAAGGAGCCCAATATTTTACTGAGATAGGCTTGTGCTCAATTTGAAAGTGGGGATTGCCCAAAATGGGCTGATCGAGGGACAGGTGCCAATTAAGAGAAAGGTCAGTTTGTACTTGATGTAGTGCCCTGAGGGACCACCCGATAGGAATGACCCTTAAGGATTTGGGAAGCAGTCTAGGAGTCGTTAACACTAGTGACGAGAGCACACAGAGAAACTTTTTTAAACTGCTTCTTCAAAAACTGAACTAGTGATGACCCTCACTCTTACTCTTCCACTCCAGTTTCCAGGCTTGCTACAACTGCCACCAGGGCTCCCTCCCTCAAGCACTATTAAAACTGTCAAATATATATATACAGTATATATATATTTTTTTTTCAACTGCATGCATGCAAACCCTACTGGTGATGACCCTCTCTCTCCTCTCTCTCTCTCTCTCTCTCTCTCTCTCTCTCTCAATTTCTGCTTCAGTTTCCTGACCTCACTACAACTGCTACCAGAAGCTCCTGCCAACACACAGAACTGTCCAGTAAACAAAACAGACACACGGACACATTTTTTCAAAAACTGCCTACTTGTAGACTCCACAAAGATTCACTCTCTGTCTCTCTCTTCTGCTCAGGTTTCCCTGACCTTGCAACTGCCACCATCCCCCCAAGTACATGAGCTCTCTCCTCAACCACCAGAAACAAAAAGATCAGTTATGTTAGTTTAAAACAAAAACCAAAAAACAATGGAAGCTGTAAAAAAGTAGTGTTAACTAACCACAGAAACACAGAATATGTCAGCAGAAAAGAACTGCTTGGTCCACCTAGTCTGCCCAAATGTTCCCTGCCAAGTCCTTCACCGCAAACCTTTAATGGTCTCTGGCAACCCTCCCTCTTCTCTGCTTATTTACTGATAGTCCCCTATTTTTATTGGTTCCAAGTGTCAACTACCCTTTCAGTGAAGTAGTACTTCCTCACATCCCTCTTAACCCCCCCCACCAAACAAAAAAGGTCTCACTAAACTTACGTCCTCAAAGGGTTCTGAGCCTTCCATCACTACCTATACATGCCAGGCACACCAGGAGCTCGACTACACAAGTATTCCATGTGCCCAGGTGCTGTGCAAATATGGCCTGGTGATCCTTTGCTTACAGGACCCCTCTGTGAACAAATGGTCTATCACCTGACGTAGCTGGAGCCACAACCCTTGGTTCTTTTAAGCACAAACTGTCAGCGCCTCACCGACAATAGTACCTGTGGGTGCCCCCGCTAGTCTACGCCTGCAGCTTTATTCAGCCTCAGCACTTCCAAATCCTGACCCACCAAGTTAAGTTCTTGCCCCAGGCACTTGCCTCCCACCACCTTTTGCCCTAGCATTTGCCTCCCACCCCCTACCCCTTTGCTCTTTCTTTCTCTCTGCCCTTCCTATCCCAGCTCCCACTACCTCTACCTCACCCTAGCAGTCTGCCTCTGCCTCTCTCTCTTCCGCAGGATGCTGGCATACCATGTACTACGCCTTAGCACAATTTGTGTAACTGTCATTGCAACCCATGTACTGTTGAATTTTGTTGTACTCTGTATGTATAATTTATTGTAACTATATTATGCCTTTTTGTGTTAATGTATCTGATGTGGAACCTCTCAACAAGCATCCGCTCACAGGTGTCATCCAAGATTGCAATAAATAAATAAATGATTCATCACATGCCTCCTTGATGCTGGTGCACTTTCTCATTTGAAAGAGAGCCATCTGCACCCTGTTCAATCTTGTCTGGTACTTGTGGGTCTCCATCATGTCCACTTGAGCTCCTCTCTTCCTGGGATAACATGTTGAGATCCCAGTCTGTACTCACAGGGCTTCTGGCACAATCCATGTACCATTTTAGTTGCCTTTTGGACTGCCTCCACCCTATGGCCTTTCTAAGGTATAGCCTCCAAAACTGGACACAGTACTCAAGTGTGTCTCACTAATGAGCAATACACTTGCAACACCACCAACTCCCCTCCTCCTGCTGAATATACCACTTCTCTATGCACCCCGTATCTCACCAACCCTACCCACCATTTTGTAACACAGCCCTGCAATCTTAAGACCATATAATAACCCTGAGGTCCCTTTCCTGCTAAGTGACCATCAGTACCCCATCCAACTCTATAAAGCAGCTTCTGGATTCTTATGCCCTAGGTGCACAATTTTGCACTTTCTGGCATTGAACCCCAACTGCCATGATCTTGACAACTCCGAGTTTCTCCAAGATCCATGTACACTCTCTCTGCTCCCTCTTTAGTGTCCACCCTGCAGAGTTTAGTACCATCTGCAAAAAGACATTACTTTCTCTGCCAGTTCTTCTGCAATGTCACTTATGAAGTCACTGAAGAGGACTGGTCCCAGTACAGAGACACACTGGTCACTGTCCTATCACTGCAATAAGTGCCATTAACAATCGTCCTCTGACACCTGTCAACCAGTCCCCCCCACTGCCCCTTTTTTCCCCCCACATGCATCTCTGGTCAGCCCCCTTCTGCTTAGCCACCATAGCACCATCACCCTGACATTTGCCAGGACTTGCTCTGCCATAGAATGGATCCAGTATGTTGAGGAGCTGCCTGGGTAGCCAGGGCAGGGCTGGTGAGTAGTCAGCATCATCCTGCCAGTTAGGATAATTTTGTATGTTCTTCCATCCCCTAGGATGGGGGATGGCAAGGGTGCATAGGCACATACACAAACAAGCATGGCGTAGCACCAGCCAATGTCTTCCCACCCATGAGCCACTCCTGACTACACTACTAATTGTAGTCACTCGGCAGTACTAGTGGAGCTGACTGTCCTCCCTCCCCAAAGAAGAGCATCACCTAGATTGCTTGATCCTCCTCCCCTCAGTGAGCCCTGATGTGAGCTCATTGCCGAGCTCGGGTCACCTGCACTGATAGCCATAGTGCTACCACTAAGCAAAATTTCGTTAACCAGTTTAATTCAATTGATCACTTTGGATCCCCCAGGCTGATCAGTTTCTTAATGGCTTTCCTGAAGGGTGCAGTGTTAAAGGCCTTACAGTCCAGATAACAGCACTGTGCTACAAGAAGAAGAATCAGAATTTATATACAACGCTTTTCATGCACAATGTATCCCAATGTGCTTTACAAGTAATGCTAGACTGGTAGTGAAGTGACTGAATGTGTAGTGGTGGCCATATCGCACATCAACACCCACACACAGCCTGGAAAATTGCATGAACTGGTTTTATGGTAAAGAGAATATTGGTCAAAACACCAGGAATATCCCCATCTCCTTGAAAAGAATATCTTTGGTTCTTTTACTTCCACCTGGACACCCACCAGAATGGACCTCGGTTTAACATCTCATCCGAAGGTTGGCACACCACAACAGTACAGCACTCCCTAATATTACGCTCAGGTACGAGGGTTTTTAGGTAGGAGTCCAATCCCAGTGTGGGATGAGAACCCACAACCTTCTGGTCAAGAGACAGATATGCTACCAACTAAGCCACGCTGACACCATATAAAGGTAGCTCTCATAAAATCAGACCACAGCTGTCATAAAAATCAGACCACAGACAAGTTCTAGTTAAGTCAATTTAAAGCAAACAAATGGTAACCTACCTGTTGCTTTTAGTATGCCATGTCTGGATTTATCCTCAATTTAAGCAGAAATGAACCTAAAAAAAGAACATACATTGTAAAATACTATTCACACACACAAAGTTTACATCAAGTCAACTTAGCCACAGAAAGACTAGTGTTGCTGTCCACACTGCCACACAGCATACATGACAAATCGAATTTCAATGAACAATACACGGTCTTCTTGAAAACTTATTATACTGAAGTAATGTGAAAGAATACATTCCAAGTCTTTACACAGCTACAGCTTCTCAATACTGTAAAAGCAAACACCATCTGTGCTATGCCAGGATACGGTACATCTGAACGAAAACTTCTGCAGTTAGCACATGAAACACAGCTCAGCCAAGCAGTCAACATTATTACAGTTTAAATCAACTAATCACTATATTGCCATACTATTAATAGATTCTGCCTGTGGTTTATTCCCCTATTTTCTCAACAAAATGGCTGCTCATTCTTATTCGCCTTAACACAAACTAACACAATTGGGGCTAGTCAGAACACAGTTAATTTGTTCCTTTTACTATCTAGCATGTTTTAGGGTGAGTCATAGCACAGAGATGGCACTAGTCCGGGTGCATAATGACCTCATGGCAAGAGACTGAGGAGACCAGTCAGTTCTCATTCTCTTCTATCTGTCATCAGCATTTGATACCATGGACAACACTGTGTTGTTGGATGCCTTAGAGAGTATTGCAGACTCACTGTTGTTGTCATCAACTAGTTTGAGTCTTTTCTCTTGGGTAGGAAGCAGAGGGTAATGATGGGAAATTTTTCCTCCCCTTTGCCTCTGATCTGTGGAGTTCCTCAGGGCTCAATCCCAGCACTAATGCTGTTCTCGATATACATGCTGCCTTTGGTGAGAATAATCAGACAGTACAATGAGTTTTCACTGCTATGCCAATGATACTTGGCTATACATGTCTTCTGCACCAGGGACAAGTAGTGCTGTCAAAGTGCTGAATAAATGCCTCACCGAGATGAGATCCAGGACTGGATGAACTTTATTTATTTTTATTTAGTTTTCGTTGACCAGGTAAGTGCACTAGACAAATCCTGCCTATTTTCAGGCACAACCCGGGGTGGGGAGATACGGATGAATGCCAATTGACCTTGAACCAGATTAACTAACTGGCTGAGACTGAGACCCCAGGTCCATCTTGCAAATGAGCTTCTGCTCAATGATGAACGCCTGGTTAAATAAAGACTTGATTGATTGATTGATTGACTTAACCGGACAAGATGGAGGTTCTGCCTGGCCGTGGGCATGATTGGGATGCCTTCGGGAAGACAACTGGTTTGGTCCTGGGATAGACACCATTGCCAGTGTCCTCCAGGGGAGAAATCTGGGTGTGGTCTTTATGACAAGCTGACAATTGAGACTCAGGTATCAGCGGACATCAAGAGCAGCTTTTACCATCTGAGGAACATCGCCCAGATTAAACCCCTAATTCCGCCCAAGGATCTGCCATCACTGATGCACGCTTTTGTGACATTAAGGCTCTGCTACTGTAATGCTCCATACCTTGGGGTCAGTGGAGGGAACCTCCGCTGGCTGCAGCTAGTGCAGATTGCAGTGGTCAGGCTGCTGACAGGACTAGCACGGTCCTGTGGGATCTGCATTGGCTGCTGGTCAGGTGGCGGGTTCTTCAAGGGGGGGCTTGCTCACTTATAAGGCCCTATATTGATCAAGGCTTGGCTACCTGTCAGACCTCTTTACTCCTGCCATCCTGGCTCACTGTCTCTGTTCCTCCACCCAGGGCCTCCTGGCGATTCTGAAGACAGGGCTGAAAATCTCGGGTGAATGTTCATTAGGGTTGGCCAGCCCGGTCCTCTGGAACTCACTTCCAAGATCTTTGAGGGAGGCCCCTATGGTGGAGGCATTGAGGAGGGACCTAAAGACCCACCTTTTTAACATTGCTTATTCTGCAGATGTATTTTAAATAGCACTTCCCTCCCTGAAGTCTGAATAATAATTTGTCTTCTTTACTAGTATTGAAATAGTAATTTTATGATAATTTTTGGCTAATATTCAGTAGTAGTAGTCTGCCCACAAGCCAAAAAAAGGAAATGAGCTATCCATTTGGAGACTAACTTAGTAATAAATCAGTACTCATTTAATATTCAGCTAATCTTTATGCAAATTAGGGCAGTACATTCTGAAGATAAAATGATTACTTCTGAATTGTAGAACTGAATACCAATGAAGACCAGTGATTACTAGTTGAATACTTTCAACAATGATAAATTAGTATTTGTATAGGGCCCTATGCACTATAGTGACATGCTGCATTTACGCAGTGTGCTGGGAGCACTATCCAGCCATGGGTAGTGTTGGGAGACCGCCTATGGGGATTCCTGGCATAAGGCTTCACTACACACAATGTGTAGTGCCTACGGAATGGTCACAGGCTACACCAATGGGCACCCTGTTGCAGCTACTACATACCCCCCATAAATCAGAAGATAGCGACCTCAGGGGTACACAGATGCCCCTATCCTGCCAACTGCTGGCACTCCTGAAGCCCCTTTAATGTACCGTGAATGGTACATTGGTACCCATACCTCCCTGCTCCGCATGGTACATGTCACCTAGTCTGAGTGTCAACAGGATAAGAATCTAAATAGATTCCCATGGGTGTCTTCTATTCTACCTGCATCCCATTCCCTGCCCCAACCTCACTCCTATACATGTGGGGAGAGGCAATAGACAGGCAGATACAGCATTTTAAAGGCACTTATTTATGATTGTCCAGTATCTAACCCCCAATAGGTAAGCCTTTATAAATAATAATAAAAAAAACTTATCTTTATTGACATTGGACCAATTTGAAGATTACAGCCAATGGAAAATCCAGATGACACCAAAAAGAGAGTCTAGATGACTGTGTAGCACCACCTAAAACAGAAAAATGATTGAAACTGCACAGACACATACAGTAGCTTTATAACTGAAATGAATGATGAGTAAACTGAGCATTAAAGAGCAACTTTGTAGCCCCCCCACCCAAGAATAAGAAAGAACCCTCACCTGGTCCCTATTCATATGCTGCCAATTTTTCATTTTGCAGGGGTCCTATTTTGGAAGGAAGGGATCATATTTTGACTCTTTGAAGCCACGTCACGCAGATCCCTTCCACTTACTGGTACCTCTCAAGACTGCAATCAGCCCTCAACTAGCACATTTTCTGACATCACTATATGGACACGTGTAGGTGCACTTCATAAATATGAATGGGGCCATTTTTTGAAATTCCATTTTGGGTATTTTAAATGGCCATCAAAAAAAATCAAGGGCACGCATTTTTTCATCATGGCCATCTACAATACCAAAAAAAAAACAGAGTTTAAAAAATGGCCCTATTCATATAGATTGTGCCCACACATGCAAACATGCTAGTGCGGGGGAGAATTGCAATCTCAGGAGGTACCAGGTAGTGGAAGTGATTAGCCTGACATAGCTCCACAGAGCCAAAATATTATCCCCCCCCCCTTCCAAAATAGGGGCAGAGCAAAATTAAAATATTGGAAGCACATGAATGGGGGCCAGGTAAGGGTTCTTTCTTGTTATGGGGAGAGGATTTGAAAAATACCAGGATAGTTGCTCTTTAAAGTGTAGTTGTGTGCATATTTATGTGTTTATCACACTGTAAAACATTTACAATAAATTTACACTTTTTCTAAGTCCAAGCAAAATCAACTCCTTCAATAGTTCACTGCCTGCATCTGATATTACCAACCAAAACATATGAACAAGCCAGCAAATTAAGGTAATTTGGTCCATCTATTCTGCTCGTATTGTAGGGTCGGTCCTCAGCTTAAGTTACTGATGCTGCCCCCCAACACCTCCTGTCCCTGTCCTTGGCCCCCAAAACCTTGTCCTTTCACCTGCCCTCCCTGCCCCCCCACCTTAAATCAGTCCCTGCCTCTCTTGAAGCTGCCCAATGTCATGAAGGAGACCACCTCCTCTTGCAGCGCACTCCAACAGGCCGCTACCTTCTCCATGAAGAAATGCTTCCTAGCCTCCCTCCTAAGCCTCCCCTACCAACTTAAGACTGTCCCCATATGTTTTGTTGCCATATAGAAACCTTCCTTACCCAGCCTGTTTATCCTTTTAAATGCTTGAAGGTCTCAATCATGTCCTCTCTCTGCCACGGAGAATATGTTCAGGGCCTCCAACCTCTCCACATATGCTTTACCTTGCTGGCCCATGATCAACATCATTGTCCCCTTTGGACTGTCTCCAGCAGGCATGTTCTTCTAAAGGTGTGAGCACAAGTACTATATACGGTACTCTAGCCGAGTTTCACTAATGACCTGTACAAGGGCAGTATTACTTCTCACATGTTGCTGATCCCCCATTCAGTGCAGCCCAACATTTTATTTGCCGTTGTCATTGCTCTCCTACACTGTAGGGAAGAGTGCTTCAGGTCGCAAATCATCCTTACTCCCAGATCCTTCTCCTCCTCTGATAGAGATATCTAGACCCCTCTCAGGCTGTACTCAGTCCTGAGGTTCGCTTCTGTGATATGCATAACTCTGCATATCTTTGCATTAAAGCCAAGCTGCCATATCCTGGATCACCTCTCCAGTTTTTCCAGATCCTCTGTTAGGTCTTGTATCCCTTCTGCTGTGTTCACCCTCCCACAGAGCTTGGTACCAGCTGTGAATAGGCATCATTTTGCCCTTAATGAAATCCCCAGTATCACCGATGAAGACACTGCACAACACCTGTCCTAGCACTGAGCCCTTTGGGACCACACTAGCAACCTTCCTGGTGCTAAACACACTGACCAAGATCATGTAGGATTTGCGGTGATACTGTAGGGAAGGAAACAAATGGACAGACTGGGTGGGCCAAACAATACTTACTGTATCTGCTAGCAAATTGTGTTTCTATGCCACTGTACTTTTGCAAATGAAGGAAGCTCCTTACGACTCTGTGCAGTGATATATTCAGAGGGTTCTGAAGTGTTAGAAGGTTACCAAGGCAACAATATTTAGACCTTACAAAACCCTTCCCCTGTCAGTACACAGTAGTGACTCTAACCCCCCTCCCCAAAAAAACAGCACTGGTGTCAGCGACACCTACCATTCCCAACCGATCTTCAATGAAAACAAAGTCTTTCCTGGTAGTCCCTCCTGCCCAATACCCCAAGTAAAACACAATCTTCCTAGGTAGTCCAGTGGTAGTCACCCTTCAGCCTGGTTCTTGTTATTCATAATCCTCCTACCAGTCTACTTATTTAGCACCTCCTTCCTTGCACAACTGACTCACCCAACCAAAAACCCATCCCTGTGAGCAGACTGAGAAGATGAAATAAATAGCCCTCCTTGGCCAACTGCCATTTGAATAACAGGGACAGGGCATGCACATACTTTATAAACAGCCGTTTCCACAGGATGGCCCTGTCATTGAGACAGTTGCCAACTATAATGGCTGAAAGAGAGTGTATGCTGGTCACCATCTCCATCTATGCACATAGACAGCCATTTTCTTAGTTGTGGTGGACTGAGGTACCAAGACTGTGTGGGCCAGAAAGGACCAAGGGGGCTACAAAATATAATGGGGGTCTGACAGAGCGAGGGGTACCAGTGAATTACCACAGAAGATGTCATCTTACTCCGGCATTAGGAGGCAGTTACTACTGGACTACCAGGGATGTGTCTATTACTGTACGGGGTTTGGGTGCTGGCAGTGGTTGAGGCTCTGCAAAATGCCTTGAAGCATTTGTGCATGGTGGCATTCTGCAGCTGGCATGCTATTTGTGATCCACCAGCTGCTTAATATGGCATTTGTAAGCTAAGGCCCAATCCCCGTTTACAAATGTGCCATCCCCTTTTGCTTCAGGGTGTGCTGCCAGCAGGGGCTCTAGTAGAGTGGCCCCATATGCACTTTGTGCAGTGCTACCACAGCCCACTCTTCAGAGGCAGGACATGCTGCATGTATGAAAAAGAGTCCCTGATGGTGGCACGCTATTTTTGCATGGCCTAACAGCTGCAGCTAAATATGATGACATGGACCAAGGCAAAGGGACACATTCATTAAAGAACATCTTTCTTGGTGCTGTACTGTAATAGGAGGACACTCCCTTACCTTCACGGGAGCTACTCTGCACACAAAAAAAAAAACTTTTGAAATTATGCCCCCAAAGGGAAGGGGTCGTAAATTGCCCTGAGGGGCTGGCAACACGATCCCTTTCCACTTACCATTTTATGATGGTGGCAATAGGGAGAGTGTAGAGGGCAAGCTCCAGCACTGAAGTGTATGAAGCATAATTTTAAAATACAGTTTTTGGCCATTTAAGTGACCATTTGGCAAAACTGGAGCCAGAACTCCACTAACAAGACTCTTGTTAGTTGAACCATGGCTCCAATTTTACCAAATGGCCACTTAAACAGCAAAAACTGTACTTTAAAAACACGCTCTATACACTTTGGTGCTGGAGCTTGCCCTCTGCACTCTCCCTCTTGCCACATCATAAAATGGGGCATGGCCAGCAACAGGGAAGTGAAAAGGGGTCACACTGCTAGCCCCTAGGGAGCAATTTACGATCCCTTACTCTCTTTTGGAGGCACAATTTAAAAAGCTGTTTTTTGTGCAGAGGAGCTCTGGTGGAGGTAATGAAGCTCCCTGGATATTTGGGAGAGTTGTAAAATTAACAGGATTGGTTCTAAGAGACTGAGATTGAGCTGCACTGCCTGGTCCTTCCAACAGTATGATCACAAAACATATGCCACTGCGCATATGCAAATAAGGGATCCCTCACACATAAGGGTGCAGGTATCCACGCATAACGGCACAGCAGTATGAGTTTATGCTGGGTTTTGGCATTGACACCCCACCATGTGTTATTATAAACACTCTCCTGGTAGTCTAGTAGGCCTCCCTCCCCAGATCGCCCATGTGTTAAATCATAAAAATTCTGATTGGTAGTCTAGTGGACCCCCCCTCCGACTGCCCACAATTCAAAATAATAAGTGTACTCTGTAGTCTAGTGCTCCCTCCTGCCAATCACCCATGTTGTAAACTACTGTGTTTTCAAAAGTGGTGTAGTACCTCTCCTCAAGGAGTGCCAACCCCCAGCTGCCGAAGATCCCCTGCCTCACCCCCACACCCCCATCACAGATCCTTCTCCAAGTGACACAGACTGGTAAAGCCCTTCATTCACCTGCTTGGTCGGCCATCACTGGACAGTCCCAGAGCAGACATACTGTAGAAGGTGCAGTACTGGTGATCATGCTCTGGGACTGTCAGACAGCCTGATCTGGAGTGCACTGTCTTTATATACTTCAGAGCCAGCCAAAACCCATACACAAAGTGTCACAGAGTGCTATCGGCTGCCTCTATATATGGGCACCATGAGCCCCAAGTAGGGAACACACTAAATCCATACAATGCAAAACAGTATGGTTCCATCAAAAAAAAATTGATATAAAAGTGAATACAGTGTCATACTTCACCCACTGCCTGTAGTGTCAGTTTCCAAATCTCATAATAAATATAAGGAAGAAAGAAAGAATTCTTACCCCAAACCCTCCCTGGTACATTGAACAATATATCTCTTACTCCATCTGATTGGCAGTGATCCCCTATCTCCCCCAGCACTCCTAGGGATGATCACAATTTGCAAGCCAACAATGAGTTCCCGGCACACAAGTCCCCACCTGACAATCACTGAAACCAGACAATGAATTCATATCACCACCCCCCCCAAAACCAGACTTGCTGTCTGCTCGATAAGTATGTATACACACACACACACACACACACACACACACACACACACACACACACCTTTGATAAAAAATCTGCCAACAAAGCTCACCTACCCCTGCTCACCTGTTTGAGTGAGTGATGTAACTGCTGAAAGAGCTAGCAGTGCAAGAAAGCAAGATGCTTGTCTTGTTTCTTCACCAAGCCACCAGCTCAAATTTACTATGATCAGCTCAGATTTGACATGACCACCTCACAGAGGTCTGAAAATCTACAGGATTACACCAGTAGTAGGCAGTGCTTAGCTCCATCTAGACTGAGTCTGTTCACTTGGGCAAGACCACGCTTGGGCTTGTGCAGGATTCGATGCTCATGGTCCAGAACCACCATGTCCATCTCCATAGCACCTGCCACAATGTGCAGCATCCATACCAGCGAACCACAGTGGGCGGAGGCTGTGGATGCCAGTAGGTGCAGAGGCACCTCCTGCTACAGGGCAGTGCACCCGAGATACGTGCACGTTGCGTGCATTTGGGAGCCTTTGAGGATCAGGCCCTACCCACAAGCATCCATTGAACAGACATATCCTAGACAGGCTGCCACAGATGGCTTATCTGACAAGGTAAACAGCAAAAGGGAGTCGCTCATAGGTATATTTGGTGCTTAGGACAAAACTGAACAAAATGAAGCAAACAGGCCCACACTCACACAAGTACCATCCCCTCAACATTTTCAAAGAGACAAATCAGGGCCTCCTCCTAGCTTTGTACTTGCACCATTTAGCAGAAGTAAATTCTTTTTAACATGTTGGGTCTCTGAGACTGCAGGTTAAGTGAGTGTGAGGCCTGTTTGCTTCCCTAGAGAAACAGAACGGCGGTGACAGGCGGTGGTGGTGGGCTCAGCAGGGGCTCTAGTGTGGCTGCATGCAGATTTCTTTGTGGGCAGAAAATGCTGACAGGCGAAGCCCAGTACAGAAGGCCAGCTTGCGGTGCTGGCAGAAAGCGGAGTCTGGTGGCGAAGGGGTGAGGGGGTGAGAAGCGAGCTCAGTGGGCTGTGCCGGAGACTGCTTCAATTTCCTTCTGGCCAGAAAAGCTTCCACCAATGCAGGCAGGATCCCAGTACAAAGGGTGGTCTGCAGTGCCAGGAACACAGAATGACCATGTGAGGGAGGGGAGTCGGTGGAGCTCAATGGAGCTTTGTTGGGACTGCTGCAGATTTGTTTGTGGTCAGGAAAAGGCAGCAATGCATGCAGGGGCCCAGTACAGAGCACCCTGCAGTGGCAGGAAAACCAGAATGACGGTGGTGCGAGGCTCAACAGGGCTGTATTGAACTGCTGCAAAGTACTTTGTGGGCATAAAAGGCAGCAGCATGAGCAGGAGCCCAGTAGAAAGGGCAGCCTGCAGTGCGGCACAACAGAATGAGGCGAGTGAGGCGGGTGGGCGAGCTCAATGAGCTCTGTTGGGACTGCCATAACATGACTGTGTTACAAGCGTCAAGTGAACTGTTTCCACGCACCCTTCTAATTTCGAAAATTTGTAATGCTGTCATGCCACATTTTCAACAGTGGCATATTTTCACAACTCCTTGTGAACACTACAGCTGTCATTTTGCCCATCCTGGCTAAAATATGTTTCTGCACTCCTGCCGAACAGTATCACGGTCACTCTGGGAAATCAGTGTTTGGGACAGATTAAGATCGACTGAGTGAGAGAGGGGAGTGGCCAAGCTCAACTGAGCTCTGTCGGGACTGCTGTGGATTTGTTTGTGGGCAGACAAAGGCCCCAACACAAGAACCCAGTACAAAGGGGCAGCCTGCAGCACTGGAAGAAACAGAACGAGAGAGCGAGTGAGGGAGGAGGAGTGAGCGAACTCACCAAAGCGCTGTCAGGACTGCTGCAGATTTCTTTGTGGGCAGAAAAAGGTGTCAATACAGGCAGGGGCCCAGTACAAAGGGCAGCCTGCAGCGGTGGGACAAATAGTGCGAGCGAGTGAGACAAGGGGACTTAGCGACCTCAACGCAGCTCTGTCAGGACAGCTGCAGGTTTCTTTGTGGACAGACAAAGGTGCCAATGCAGCCAGGAGCCCCATACAAAGCGCAGTCTCGGGCGCCAAGACAAACAGAATGAGTAAGTGACAGAGCAATACTGAGCGAGCTCAGCGGGCTGTAGTGTGACTGCTGCAGATTTCTTTGTGGCAGAAAATGCGGCAACGCAGACAGGAGCCCAGTACAAAAGGCCAGGCTTTGCAGTGCCGCAGAAACAGAATGCAAGAGTGACAGACAGGGCAGTGAGCGAGCTCAGTGGACCTGTGTCAGGACTGCTTCAGATTTCTTTCTGGCATAGAAAAGCTGCCACTGCAGGCAGGAGCCCAGTACAGGTCAGCCTGCAGCGCCAGGAGACTGGGAATGAGCAAGTGAGGGAGGGGGATTCAGTGAGCTCAATGGGGCTTTGTTGGGACTGCTGCAGATTTGTTTGTGGGCAGAAAAAGGCAGCAATGCATGCAGGGCCCAGTACAAAAGGGCAGCCTGCAGTGGCACAAAAACCAGAATGAGCGAGTGAGTGAGCTCAACAGAGCTGTATTGCAACTGCTACAAATTTCTTTATGGGCATAAGAAGGCAGCAACGCAGGCAGGAGCCCAGTAGAAAAGGGCAGCCTGCAGTGCTGGCAGAACAGAATGAGAGGAGAGAGAGAGGGGTGAGCCAGCTCAACAGAGCTTTGTCAGGACTGCTGCAGATTTCTTTGTGGGCAGAAAAGGCTCCAACAGAGACAGGGCCCAGTGCAAAGGGCAGCCTGCAGTGACAGGAGAACTGGAATGAGTGGAGTGAGACAGGCGGACTGGACCGACCAACGGACTTCTGCCGGGACAGCTGTGGATTTCTTCATGGGTAGAAAAAGCACCAACACAGGCAGGAGCCCAGTACAAAAGGCAGCCCTGCAGTGCCAGGAGACACAAGAATGAGTGAGATGACACAGAGAGTGAGCCACCTCAATGAGCTCTCTCAGGACAGCTGCAGTATTCCTTCCTCTGCAGAACAAGGTGCCAACGCATGCACCAGCCCAGTACAAAAGAGCAGCCCAGCACTGGGACCAACAGACTGAGCTACTGACAGAGGCCACTGCGTGAGCTCAACAATCCAATGCAATCAACATTAGGCATTGACAAATGCTTGTTTAATTAGTTGTTGTGGTGAAAACATAGGAGCCCAGCAATTATATAAAACAAAGCATGGGGTGTGTGTAAAACTCAAATTTAATACACACCTCAGTGTGCAATGCTATAATAAACTCCTCAGGCTTCACTCTTGAGGTTTATGTAACATCCCACACCTCGGATGTGTATACAATTCTCATTATACAATCCCCCCTATTTCTTATTCTATATATTATGATCTTAAGCACAAAACCATTTCTAGTACCATCCTAAATACTGTTTTTTTCCCACTACCCTTAAAAAGGATTAGCATATGAGAGAGAAACTGAGACCCCAGTGCCATACTCCTAATTGGAAGTTACAATTTCTCACTGAATTAATTTAGTTGTTTATTTTTATTTATTTGTTTAACCAG
The DNA here is from genome assembly GCA_016271365.2 of Neoceratodus forsteri. Classification (NCBI taxonomy): domain Eukaryota; kingdom Metazoa; phylum Chordata; order Ceratodontiformes; family Ceratodontidae; genus Neoceratodus; species Neoceratodus forsteri. The sequence goes on along the minus strand of CM028133.1, from coordinate 940,850,416 downwards.
GAGTAGCACACTAAGCTGAAAGCTTTTTTACAGGAGTGACCTGGGAGCACAGGGAAGTTAAGTGACTTGTTCAGGGTCACACAGTATATAAGTGGAAGCTGTGGGATTCAAACCCAGGTCTGGTCTGTTGGATGTTACCAGATTTGTAGCTCAGAGCCTTAAACCACTGCACTATACTCCCTCCTGACTGCATGAAGACATAGGGCATACTGGATGGGCAGATATGCACAACCATTGGGTTCTGCCACAGAAGGGTTTTGCTCCCTCTGTCCTTGACAGTGAAACACGAGAGGTCCATGGGAATCAGAACCCCGAGGTGGCAGAACGCACTGGCTGTGCATATAGTTGCTAAATCCTGTGTGTTTTATAGTGTATAGTGCTATGTGAAATGTGTACACTGTGGTTCTTTTGCTTTCAGAATGAAACTGACTTGCAATTTCTAGAGGTTTCACAATGCTATTGTACCACAAAACAGTATAATCACATTCCATGACCTTTGACAGCATTTAAAGGGATGAAATTCTATACTAACATAGACCCCCATATTCAGAGCTGGCCAGATGCAAGTACAACACAGTGCATTGTGCAAACAAGATGCACCAACCGGCTCTGTTGTGGATAATCAAACAGAATGTGCCATCTGACCAGACCTCACATTCTGTTTGAATATGGACCCAGGTTTATTTGGGGCAATGAACAAGGGAAGGGCATGAATCTAGCAGAATGAGTAGCAATCTGATTTAAATCAGGATTATCTGGCATGCACTTTAAGTCCTAGTTAGACAGTCTAACAACCCTGTGTACCCAATATGTCATGCATGCTAGCCTGAAGCGTTGCCAAGGGTGGCTGGCATTGCAACTGTTGTTGGGGCCCTTAAAGGAAGAAAAACAGATACGCATGCACACAACCCAATAATTTGTAATCCAAGCCGGATGGCTCTGTCCATTACAAGAACCCAGTAAAAGAAACAATTAGTTGGTACCATAATGATTATTGCTTTTGTTGCAGGGAGCTACCCTAATTTGTACTCACACTACCAGAACCTTGATTCAGGATAGACAAGATGTAGACCTCATGGTGATGATCAGGAATGCCAGGGGATGCAGGGCCTACACAGCTCACCTTCAGGTGGTTGCTACCTTCTCAATGGTGTTGGGCAGGGGCTGAATCCCCAGGCTGGTCTTTCACAGAGAGGTCTCTGCTGCATGAGTAGTAGCTTAGGTCGAGATGGCAGGGCCCAAGCAAGATGAACATTTCAGCAAAAGTTCGCAATCTTCTGCTGGTGAAGCTTCCAGCTGTCATGAATGGATTCTGACTGTGGGCAACCAAACTGCACCCATGAAACACATTCAGCACATTTACAGCACTAACTTCTTGGAACAACAGTTCAGATAATGTCAGGCTGCAAATTAACATCTTAATTGCACAAACCTTCCAATCCGAGGGCAACTCTCTTGCAAGCTGGGCCAATCGCTTCTGGAGCAAGTCTTCGGTCCAAATCACAAATCACAATAACACTTCTTCCGTCTTCTGCTGCAGATCCAAGCTAGCAATCGGAAAGGTCCGGCTTCTGCAAAAGGCAGTTCAAATAAACTCTGGAAAAAGCCTGCAGATCAAAAACTGCCAAGGATTGGTGCCACTTCAAGAAGGCTAGGAACTCCTGCACCAAATTGATTAGAGAGGCTAAGGCCAACTTTTACTGTTCTGAGCTTGACTCTGCCTCAAGGTGCCCAGCTAAATTTTGGTCCACAATCAAAGAGCTGTCTGGTCATACAGCTGGAAATGTACTTGCCTCGAAAATTATCTCTGACAATGTTACTATCGATAGAAAGGAGATTCTCCAGGCCTTCAACAATCACTTTGCTATAGCCGACCTAGCATTCGACAATTCACCAGCATCCGTGTTACGTTTTCAGGCTAGTGCACAGATTCCTGAGCCTAGCACTGCTAATGCGGTCTTCTCATTACTTCCTGCTTCATTGAAAGAGGTCGAAGACCTCCTTCTACAGTTGGACACCAAGAAAAACGCTGGTGCTGACTCTCTCGACCCCTACTTCTTAAAGCTTGCATACCACGTCCTAGCTGTACCAATCACACACCTATTTAACTTATCCTTGTCCCAGGGGACTCTTCCACATCTACGGAAAATTGCCCACGTCATTCCTGTGTTTAAATCAGGGGATCCCTACGACCTAAATAATTACAGTTATTGTTGATGGGGGACCTGAACTTGCCAGATATTAGCTGGAGCACCCTGGCAGGTTTATTCTTGATGCCCTGTAGGAGGCATGCCTCAGACTGCTAGTGGTTGAGCCCACTAGGGAGGGAGCAATCTTAGACCTGGTACTGTCAAATGGGGATGGAGAAAGGATCTCAGATCAAGAAGTGGGTAGCCATCTGGGAACAAGTAACCACAAATCAGTGTGGTTCACAATAAACACAGTCATAGAGTTGAGCCATACAAAAGCAAGAGTGTTGGACTTTAGGAGGGCTGACTTTGGGAACATGGGAGAGTGCCTCAGAAAAGCGCTAGCAAACTGGCAAGAAGGGGAGTTGGAGGAACAATGGAGAAAAATCAAAACAGCCATCATCAGAGGCAACAAGCCTTTGTGTGAAGCAAATCAACAAAGCAAAATAAAGGAAAAAACACTATGGTTCTCAAAAGAGGTGGCGGGAAAGGTTGAGGAGAAAAGGTAGCATTTAGGAAGTATAAGGAAACACAGAAGGAGCAGGACAGAGAACAAATGACAGCTAAAGCAGAAGGAAGGGGGACAGTCAGAATAGTTAAAAGCCCAAACTGAGGAACAGATAGTCAACTCAGTTAAGAAGGGAATAAAATATTTGATAGGTACATTAGGAGCGAAGAAAGATGAAGGAAGGGATAGTGAGGCTTACTAAAGGGAAGGGAGGGAGGGCAGAAGATGACAGTGAAAAAGCAGGGATACTGAATGAATACTTCTGCTCAGTATTCACAAAAGAAGAGGAGGGGGGCACCTAAATCAAAGAATAGAAGTACTGTGGATAGGGAGGTCGATGCCAGTCCATTTACAGAAGAAAGGGTCCTGAAAGAACTCTTAAAACTGAAGGTGGACATAGCAATGGGGCCTGACGGGATTCACCCAAGATTTCTAAAAGAACTAAGGGTAGAATTAGTGACGCCACTGACCTCTCTTTTTAACAAATCATGGGAGGATGGTGTAGTACCGTGGGACTGGAGGAAGTCAGATGTGCTTCCCCTTCACAAAAGTGGGAGCAAGACAGAGGCAGGCAACTACAGACCTGTTAGTTTGACCTCAGTGGTAGGGAAAATGATGGAATCACTTCTTAAGGAAAGAATTGTTGAGTTCCTAGAGGCCAGGGGGGCACAGGACCCAAGGCAGCATGGATTCACAGCGGGAAGGTCACATCAAATGAATCTAATAGATTTCTTTGACTGGGTGACCAATGTGGTAGACCAGGGAACAATGATATGCCATGCTGTTTGAAAATGTTTTAATATGCTGGCTGTTTCAGAATGTTTTAATTCCCCTTCTCATACCATTCTCCCTAACCTTGTTAACCCTATACCTGAAATACTTGTTATTGCTCTGTGTATTTTTTTTTCTATTTCTGTATAATTATGTCTATTTATTATCCGTACATAAAAGTGTTACTCTTGACCTTGTGTAATGCAGTTTCACCTTGTAAATGAGCCTGCTCAATGGTGTTCGCCTGGATAAATAAAGACTTGATTGATTAATTGAATTACTGGAGAATGCTGCTGAAAGGGATGGAATTCTATACAGAACAGTACTCTACTATATACTACTTAAAGGAAAACTACACCCAAAACTTGAAAAAATATATGTTGTGCAGAGTGTTCTAATCTGTATGTGAAGTTCTAGTGTTTCCTTCCCTCTGACTGGTATTAGGAGTTTTTCCCAAATTAGTCTGCTAGCTTTATGCTAGTTTTATGACCCCTGGGGATCTTCATACCTGATAGCGTAATTGTATTTCTTGTTCCCACAGTGTATCTTGTCTCATGTGACAGTGATGTAAGAGAGACCCAACATTCAGCACACACATGCCAAACAAACTAAATATCTTGGAATCTTTACAAGCGGCACAAAAATTACCAGCAGCAAAGTTTTTCAGGACAGTAAAACCTTTAGGATGAGGTGGTCACCAAGCTGAATTCTACAGATTTTAAAATATAGCCATCTCTGTTGTTGTGAACTGATTGTAATGCAATGCTTTCTGCTGGATTTATGGGCTCTGCTACATCACCATCACATGAAACAAGGTGCACTGTAGGACAAAGAAATGCAATAAAACATTTGTTATGGAGCGCTCCAGGGGTAGTAAAACTACCCTAAAGCTAGCAGGCTAATTTAGGAAAAACTCCTAATACCAGTCATAGGGAAGGAAACACTAGAACTTCACATACAAATTAAAACAGTCTGCACAGCATATATTTTTTCAAGTTTTGGGTGTAGTTTCCCTTTAAAAAGATTCACCAAGATACAATAATTAGCCCCTGTACCATATCTATCGGTGCCTTACCACCAGAGGATCCAGATAATGTTAAGCTTTCCTTAAGCTTGCATTCATTTAAAAACTACAGCACTAGTAAATTTCTATTCACCGGGTCCCAATGACTTCCCTTTTTTTGCAGCCACCCATGCTCTGCCCCCACACTCACTAGCGTGATAATGAGATGCCAGAGAGAGCACAAAGGCACTCTCCATTATAAGCAATGGGTGGCAGCATTTCCATCTATTTTACATAATATAATGGCCACTTGGCAATGAAATGTGGGTACCAGTCGACTAACAAGGGCCTTGTTAGTTGACCGGCAGAGCATGGGCGGCTGCAAAGAAAATGGGAAGTCCTTGGGACCCGGTGAACAGAAATTTATGAGTGTTGTAGCTTTTAAATTAATGCAAGCTTAATGGAAAGCTTAACATTATCTGGATCCTCTGGTGGTACAGCACTGATAGATATGGTGCAGGGGCTAATCATTGTGGATCTCTTTAAGCAATAATGCATGACAGGGCATGTGTTGTTGTGGAATTTACACACACCTTGTGTGGTGTTTCACGAGGTGCAGTCAGGTGACTTTAACCACACAAGAAGTGTGTAAATCCCACAACTACACTTGCCCTGAAGTGCATTATTGCAATTATAAAATTAATCTGTTGTAGGATTTACACACGGTGATGTGACATGTTTTGACAAATGAGATTACAGGATTTTTCAAGACCCATTTTATAACAGGTTTATTTTTCTCTATATTATGGATGAGGATAAATTCTAATGACTGTATAGGAAAATCAGAAATTTCTGGTTCACAATATTACATTGATTTTGAAAAGAGCTAGATATCGGGCCCAGTCTGTGTTTTGCACATGTGTAGTGTGGTGAACCATCAGTATATAGCCACTTATAATCTTCTTGTCATTTCAAATTCTCAGGCTTCTCTTTTGAGTCCCTCCCGTATTAAGGAAGGCTGTTACTGTCTCTTTAAAAGGGGGGTTATTTACTTAAGCAGTGTTAAGTGCACAGGGAGATTCCACCCCCTAAGTAGACCACAAAACTATGGGGAGTCTGTGCTCATGTAAATTCTTTTATCTATTTGCTCTGCCACACATTAAAAGGCTTTCATATTCAAACTACCTTTGGCACTTGCAATTTTTACTGCTTAGTGTGTGCTGTCCCTTTTGATGTTTTCACTGGCTTTGACTTTCTGCCTTGTACATCAGCACCTCACAGTACTGACACTGTACATTCCCTGAGCTCTCGCTCTTTTTTAAAGCATAGCCAATCTAAATTGTGTGTGGTGATTTGTATATTACCCATGATGCATTGCATGGTGGGCTATGTGACATTTTGAAGCTATTATTTTTTTTAACTTAAACAAGGTATGTATTAAGAATATGGTTAAGAAGGATCATGATTTATAATGGAGCAAGCACAGTACATTTCTAAAATCTCACATCACATAGGGCAAGCTTCCATTTCTGTTTAAGTGTAAGAAAACAGCAAATATATCATCCCGGGATCTTGTTCTGTCACTCTTACTGGTGCCATAAAGAAAGTCTACTGTTATATAAAGTTCTTTGTCTGATTATTTGGAAAACCCCTTTTTAACTAAACAAACATAATGTTCTTTAGTAAAGCATAGAAGGGTTTGTCCACTAGTAAAGTAGTGGCAGAATTTATCTAACAGCTGAACCTGAATGGCTTCAAGCCAGATTCAGGTTATCAGTGCCAAGAAAAATCTGCTCCCCCTCCCCAACCCAGTCCCACTCCTCAGCCTAGGCCATGCCCTCAGTCTAAAGCCATCAATTACTCTTCATATCACCAGTGAATTTATAAATATTTTTCTTTCTTTCTCTATATTGCTTTTTTCTCCCTTGGAGCTCTGTGGCGGCTTATCACTCCTATTGCTCCTCCATGGATTGGCACCCACCTCCTCTGGGATGATCATTTACCTCCATCGATTTCCCCCTGTGGCCAGGAGGAGAGGCTGTCCTCCCCTGAATGTACAATCCAGTACGGACCACCCAGGTGGCCAGCGCAGGCCTGCAGACTGGAAGACAGGGGCTCACAAGGCACAGACACCCTGTTCCAGTATTTCTGCCCTTTCCTCTGTGCCCAATATGAACATGCATGTGAAGGCATGCACTGCTTCACCTATCTGCAGACCCTTCCTAAGTTTGCCACCCATATAGCCTGCATTGCCCTAAGCCTCCACCTGGTGACAGTCAAAGGCCAGGTGAAACCAGACACCCTCACCCCAGGAGGAGGAGAGTCACTCAGAAACTCAGTTCTCTCTCTCTCTCTCTCTTTCTCCTGGCTGACCTCTGATGACTCAAGCCCATCATTGAACCTGGGTCGCTGGTGTGCAGCCAGTGTCTAAACCCCAAGCTCCACCAGGTGGATGAATTGATATTTTGAAATCATTACACACTACATGATTGCATTTCTCTTTCTTGTCTACTTGTTGATCCCTGGCACATTTACATTTCTGGGGATCCACTGAGACATTGCTTACAACTGCTGGCTCCATGGGCTTGATTTTCATACGAGCCCTTAAATCACTGCAATTTACGGTGATCTAGGGCTGCAGCAAACTCCAGTGCATCAGAGACCCTGTGCCCATCCCTGTGTCATGCCAAAGAGTTGCACCAAATATGTAGGCGCACCAGTGGGTTTTACAGAGGATCTGTCACCCTATCCCCGTGGAACCCTAGCTGACCAGTGAGGGTTGGGGATTGCAGTGCCTGGAAGGTGGGGACTGGAAGCTGATGGAGCACTGGAGGTGCCATGGGGATGAGGGAGCACAGCAGCAGTGGGAGGGGACATGTGGAGGTACCGAGGGGGGGTTGCCATCACCATGCCACACAATAGGGGCCGGGTGGGGGGCACAGCTGGACCAGCATGTTCTGGACCCCCATGGACTGCATCCCTGGCACCTTACCCACAGGACCCTAAAGGCTGTGGTGGCAGTGGTGCAGGTTTCAGGGTACATGTGGTGGCTGGGAATATGCCCAGGGCACTACAACATTACCCACATACAGAGCCCTACATGTGAGCTGGCGAGATGCCTGCCAACAAGGCTGGTGCCTGTGGGTCCTGTGGGGCAGGTGCCAGGGCTGCTGTCCATGGGGGTCCAGAATATGCTGGTCTGGCCATGCCCCTCTTCCCAGTATGATCAGCTGGGCATGGCACATGGCATCTGCCCCCAGTGTCTCCAAATGGCTCTCCCACTACCATTGTGCTCTCTCTCACCCCCATGGCACCACCAGAGCTCCATCAGCCCTGGTCCCCTCTTTCCAGGTCCCCTCAATCGTCACCCCTGCCAGTCAGCAGGGCAGGGGTCTTAGATCACCTTCTGGCTCTTCTAACAGCAGACCTCTCTTGTGACCATGGCAGGGCTTTTATAATAGCAAACAAGGGGAAGGTGCAGCCCCGCCGTGGTGCAACCACCTTTGTGACCTGCCGCACAGGCACTTTTGCTGTAAGTGTGGCATAGGCGGGGCTTTGCTGCATGGCATCCTGATTTCACTGCAGCTGGCATTTGAAAATCTGGGTTGCCGCAAACTATGATGCAAGGTGCCACTTTCATCATACCCATTTGGTGCAGGCACCTCGTGTCATAGTTTTTGTTTTGAAAAGTGGGACCCATGTTTCTAGTATCTTACTGATCTAGTGTACAAACTAGTGTGACAGTGCACAAATGAAGCTCACACCACCTACAGTGATCTGACTACCAAACAATATAATACATCACACCAATAAAGTGCAGTCTGTAGCATAATATTGGCTGCAGTCACCAAAACAATCAAACAATTTCAAGACTGAGTTATATTTCCATTCTCATAATGTGTATGTATATATATATATATATATATATATATATATATATATATATATATATCCAGGTATTAGCTGCATACCAATACCTTGGCAACTATGTGAGAGACTATATGGAGCTGAATCTTTGTGATGAACACATAATTGAAGAAAACAAAACATTAAAAATACAAAGAACCTCCGTGCATAAACACTGAGGCAAGGATTAAAAATACAGTCTGGTAACCAAGTATTCAGAAGTTTACAGCCTCTACCCTTGCATGGCGTGGCACGCAGACTGATATATCGGTCCAAAATTACCATACATTCTAATTCTGTTGGCAGCCTAATGGCCAATTGTAATCCTCACAAGGTGCAAAATTTAGTTACTGTAGTCTTGAGTTATCAGGGTTTTGAAAGCTGATGGCCCAAGCATGGTGCATGGTGTCTTGTTTTATAATAATCAAACAACAGATTATTCTATATTCTTTAACAACTCAATTTCAACTTAATTTGTCTTGCATGAGAAAGAGCAAACTGTTCTTTCTGACTTACACTGCCTGTGCATCCTGTCTGTCACATGCACTAGTTTTCTGTCCACGTGCATTAGAACCCTCTAGCTATTTACATTATGAATATTCATTACCTTACTTGGTATCTTATCACACATTCCCTTTTCTATATAAAAATGTTTAGTTCAGTTTTTTTTTATTTTGTAACATAAGCAGAAATTCCTGTACTATATTTTTTCATACCCACTAATATAAAAGCAAACTATGTTACAGTAATTTGTTTTCTTTAGGAAAGCAAAATTGTCGACACATGATGGTAGTTAACATGATTTAATGAATCTCTGCAACATTTTAATTATTCTATCCGTCTACAGTACATGTGGCCAATTGTCAAGTATCTTTAACAGTGACAGTTCCTTTGGGCATGAAGCACAAGGCTTCAGTTCAGTGCTATGTTCAGAACTTGAAGGAAAATGAGTGTACATCCTCTGTGGGAAACCCAAATCTCTTTATTGTTCAGGCAAGTCAAATCTAGGCACTCCACTCTCAGAACACTGTGTTCCTGGTACCTCCACAAGTTTTCAGGCACATGCATTGGCTTAGTAGGTACATTCTCTGGTACTGCAGGTAAGTGCATTGGTGTTGCAGGTTCAGGCATCAAATGTCTCCTATTTCACCTTATCAAGTACCCCTGTTCTGTTAGTACTACAAACAGTAGAATCTTGTAGCCACAAGTCTCTATCCAATGGCCAGTTTACCCCAACAACTATCACTTCTCACTCACCGTGTCTCCACTTTCCAATGGTCTCTGACTTTTTCAGTTTGGTCATATGTCTGATGTTGCTTTTTAAATTGCAAAGCCCTTTGTCTCCGTATGTGTTTATTAGTAATGTTGAATTTTGGTAATCGGGTACGAGTTTAATGACACAAGAGCAAGTCAGCAGGTGATTTGTTACATTCTAATGATACTTGCTCAGTAATTCAGCAAAGTGAGTGATGAGTCAACATCAGCATCCTTAGTCTTTTTCAATGAAGTCATGATGATATTTACTCCACACTCTGCCAGCCCATTCCCTTGTGGATATGTAGGACTAGAAGTGACATGACTGACGTCATAAGCTGCTGCAAAAGCTTTAAATTCTTTACTTTCAAACTGAGGTGCATTGTCAGACCTCACAACCTGTGGTTTTCTAAATCTTGCAAAATCATTTAACCTTTTGCATCACTTGGCTGGATGTTGATGTCTTAAGCTTGACAACTTCTTGGTAACTAGAAATGCATCAGTCACAGCCATGTGCTCTCTGCATCAAATGGGAACAAATCCTCAGCTGCTTTTTCCTAGACTTTGGCATTTTTCATAATCTGAAAGTAGAGGCTCTTTCTACAGTGCAGGTCTGCATGTCTGACAAATGTGACAAGCCAAACTGTGATTTCCACATCTTTACTGATCCCTGGCTAGTACATCTCTAGCTATGCGGTTATGTTTCTGAATACCCGTATGACCGTCATGAATGTTATGCAACATTTCCCTTCTAGATGTAGTAGAAAACACAGTTCTGTCACCTTTCAGCAATACTCCATCAACCATAGACAATTCAGTCTGAAGTGACACATACCGTACCAGTGTGGAGTACTGTCTTTTCAATGTGCGGTGCTTTTCCGACTGCTTGCAAAGTTTCATCAGCTGCAGTGTCTGTTTATATTTTTTTTCCACATGGGAGCTGACGCGGCTCGCAAATTCATAACTCCATTTATGTGAATATCTATTTCTGTCTCTAAGAGCTGGACACTGATTCAGTGAGTTTCATCTCAAGTCCTTGGCAGAGCATTAGTCACAGTCAAACGACTTCCAGGAATGCCTTCTAGCTGATAATCATACATTTGTAGTTTGAATAAAAGTCTTTGTATCTGTGGTGGCATTTGCCATAAATTTCTCTTCTAAATGGTGATAAGTGGTTTGTGATCTGTTGCAATCACAACAGGAATTCCATAAATATAGTTCGAAATACATCACAACCAAATGTGATACTCAACGTCTCCTTTCCTATGTGAGCATATTGTATTCTATTTTTGTGCATGCTCTGCAGGCATAGGCAATAGATTGCTACCGTTTGTTTTGTAGTTGCAAGAGAACAGCTCCAATGCCATCCTTTAAGGCATCTGTTGAAACTTTTGTTGGACATGTAATGTGAAAATACTTCAAAGTTAGTGCTGTTGTCAGAAGTCTTTTTACTTCTTTAAATTCTTGGTCATATGCCTCAGTCCAAGACCATTCTCTTGATTTCACCAGCAGTTTCCTTAGATTCTTTGGCTTGTCTGTCAAGCTGTTTATAAACATTCCAAGGTAGTTTCCCATTCCCAGTAAACATTGTAAATAGGGTTGGGTTACCCGTTGGGAAGCTGGATCGGGTAGGTTGGTATCGCGATTTTTTGCCGGACTGGGTAGTTTGAGCAATTTACTATCTTACCCAACATAACAGTATACTTCACAGATTAGGTCATTTTGTCACAGGTAACAGGTCATGTAATGGGTAATTTAAAAAAAAAAACAGGTATACAGGCAGCATGTTGGGTCCTGGGACTCTTCCAAGGTTGGAAACAGATATGAAAGGACAGTCTGTGGGGTCCTTACAGCAGAAAGGAGCACATGACACTGGGCTGACAATCTGATTGGTCAGTACTGGTGTCTGTGCTCCATTGTGCTGTGAGTGCAAGATAGCAGCAAGTGTGGAGGAGAGGGGGAATCGGCATTCGGCTCTGAAAGGTTTCAGTCTAAATTAGGGTGAAACAAAAGTTAACATATTAAAAAATAAAGTCCATGAAAGAGCAAGGAGTTGGGGACTGAAGGGATCGAGGATCATCAGTGTGGTGCTCCAGACAGAAGGAGAAAGGAGGGACAAGAGACACTCGTTGGTAACTGCTTTCTCTGCAGTACAGTAAAAGCCATTTAGCTTGTGTACACACAGTCTGTTAGGTACCCCAAGCCTGTGACATAGCTACCTGTGTCTCTCTACAGCATAATGAAAGCCATTGTGCTGTATTACACACTGTCTGTTAGGTGCCCCAAGCCCTGTCTGTGACATTAGCTACTCTGTGTCTCTTTGCAGTATAATGAAAGCAACTTAGGCTGCATTACACTGTCTGTTAGGGGCTATAAGCCCTGTCTGCGTGACATTAGCTACACTGTGTGTGTGTCTCTCTGCGGCACAGTGAAAGCTAGTTAGCCTGTATTACACACTAAGTGCTTTGAGCCCTGTCTTTGACATAGGTACTCTGTGTCTCTCTCCAGTATAGTGAAAACCATTTAGGCAGTATTACATGTCTTAGGTGCCCCAAGCACTGTCTGTATGACATTAGCTACATTGTGTGTGTTTCTACAGCATAGTGAAAGCCATTTAGCCTGTATTACACACTGTTAGGTGACCCGAGCCCTGTCTTTGACATAGGAACTCTGTGTCTCTCTGCAGTATAGTGAAAGCTATTTAGGCTGTATTACACTGTCTGTTAGCCTATTAGCCTGTTAGGTGCCCCAAGCTCTGTCATAGCTACATTGTGTGTGACATCTCCCTGCAGTATAACAAAATCCATTTAGGCTGTATTACACAATCTGTTAGGTGCCCAGAGCCCTGTCTGTGTGACATTAGCTACACTGTGTGTATGTTTCTCTCTGCAGCATAGTGAAAGCCATTTATCCTGTATTACACACTGTCTGATAGCTGCTCCAAACCCTGTCTGTGACATAGCTACTCTGTGTCTCTCTGTAGTATAGTGAAAGTCATTTAGGCTGTATTACACTGTCTGTTGTCCTGTTAGTAGCCCCAAGCCCCATCATAGCTACACTGTGTGTGACATCTCTGCAGCATAACAAAAGCCATTTAGGCTGTATTACACTGCCTGTCAGGTGCCCTGAGCCCTGTGATAGCTACACTGTGTGTGACATCTCTCTGCAGCATAGTTGAAGCCATTTAGACTGTATCACACAGTCTGTTATGTTCCCCCAAATCCTGTCTGTGTAACACTAGCTACACTGTGTGTGTCTCCCTCTGCAGCATAGTGAAAGCTATTTAACTTGTATTCATTAGTGACATTGCGGAAGGGCTGGAAGGAAAGGTCTGCCTGTTTGCAGATGACACAAAGATTTGCAACATGGTGGATACTGCAGAAGGGTGGAGAAAAAGAGGAGGGACCTGGGAAGCTTGAAAAGTGATCTGAGGTATGGCAACTGAGGTTCAATGCAAAGAAGTGCAAAATAATGCACCTGGACAGAGGAACCTGGGAGAGCTACAGGATGGGATGGAGGTGCTGACTATCATCAAGAGAAAGGGACCTGGGGTTATCATTTCAGATGGCCTGAAGGTGTCAAAGCAGAGTTCCAAGGCTGCAGGAAGGGCTTGGGCATGCTAGGGTGCTTAGGCAGAGGTATTGCTAGCAGAAGGTTGTAGGTGGTGATGCCATTGTATAAAACACTAGTGAGGCCTCACCAGAGTACTGTGTGTGCAGTTCTGGAGGTCACACCTTCACAAAGACATTGACAGGGTGGAGGAACTCCAGAGAAGGGTGACCAAGATGGTACAGGGCTTGCACCACAAAATATGAGAAGAGATTAAAGGATCTCAATATGTACTCATTAGAGGAAAGGAGGAGTGGGGGACATGATAGAACATTCAAGTACCTCAAGGGCATAAACAAGGTACGGGGAGACATCTTCAATGTAGATGGGGTATAAGAATGAGGGGGCATGATATGAAATTGGGGGGGCAGGTTAAGAGGAAATGTGAGAATGTTTTTCTTCACAGAGAGGGTGGTGTAAACATGAAACGGTCTGTCACAAGAGGTGGTGGGAATGAGCACAGTGGAGGGGGGGTTAAACATGCCTGGGATAGGCACAAGGGAACCTTGAGGTGGGAAGGAGTGATGAAAAGCCACTGACTGGATAGGGTCTGTGGCCGCAAACAAGTATAGGGCTTATGGGCAGACTGGATGAGCCTGGCGGTCCTTATCTGCCGGCAATTTCTATGTTTCTATGATTCTCCGTTTCTGTGTATTACACACTTTCCTTTGCAGTAGCTGCCCTGAACCCTGTCTGTGACATACCTACTCTGAGTCTCTCTGCAGTATAGTGAAAGCCATTTAGGCTGTATTACACTGTCTGTCAGCCTGATAGGTGCCCTGAGCGCTGTCATAGCTACACTGTGTGTGATGCCTTTCTACAGCATAGTGAAAGCCATTTAGACTGTATTTTACTGTCTGTTAGGTGCCCCAAACCCTGCCATGTATTACTGTCTACAACATAGTGGGCTACAATGTCTGTCTCTGCAACAGTTAATAAAACAGTATCCATTCCTTTCAAGGCTGTGTCTACTATGTCTCGTATTTCCCAGTCTATGTCTACTAAAAGGAAACACAGTGCTGCTACACATGCAACTGAAAATAATGTGGACAATATGAATCCTAGCACTAGTGAAGAACATAGTGTCAGTAATAACAATAACATCACCCGGACTGGCACTAAATGTCCTCCTGAACCAAAAAAGCATGTTAGCAATGAAATTATAGTAGAGTTTTGGAAAGAACTGACTGGAGTTACTCGTAGAGGTACTGAACATTTTGTCACATGTGCCAGGATACTTCCAGCTGCTGAAGCAGCTCTCAAGGACAAGGAGGCATCCTCTCAGAAACATAGAAACACAGAAGGTGACAGCAGATAAGAACCATGTGGCCCACCTAGTCTGCCCCCCTTTTCCCTACCTAATGCAATACCCCAGACCCTAGTTGATCTGTGGCTTACGCTCTTTTCCCTATTGCAAGAGTACTCTTATGTCTATCCCATGCATTCTTGAATTCCCCTACCATTTTTGACCCCACCACCTCCACAGGGAAGCTGCTCAAAGCATCAACTACTATTTCTATGAAGTACTTCCTCATGTTGCCCCTGAGCCTTTCCCCCTGTCTTATATCATGCCCCCTTGTACACCTTTTCTTCTGAAAGATGCTATCTTCCTGTACCTTGTTTATACCCCTGGGATACTTCAATGTCTCTATCATACCCTCCTCCTCCAGGGGAATACATATTCAGGTCCTCTAGTCTTTCCTCAGAAGACTTTTAGTGCAGTCCGTGCACCATTTTTGGTGCCCTTCTCTGGACTAACTCTATTTTGTCTATGTCTTTCTGGAGATGCAGCCTTCCGAACTGGACACAGTACTCCACATGAGATCTCACTAGTGATCTGTACAGTGGCAAAACCACGTCCTTTTTTCTGCTGGAGATTCCTCTCCCTATGCACCCTAGCATCCCAATGGCTCTTCCCACAGCCTTCTCACATTGTTTGGTTACCTTTAGGTCATCATGTATGAGTACTTCCATGTCCCTTTCTTGATTGGTGGCTGTCAATACCTCTCTCCTATCTTGTTCTCATCCCTGGGATTTCTGTGCCCCAAATACACGATTTTGCAATTCTTTGCACTGAGTCTTAGCTGCTACACTCTTGACCACTCCTCAAGCATGTTTAGGTCCCTTTTTAGATGCTAAGGCACCGAATGCTGAAAAAGATGGTGGTGATTGTGGGGACTGGGAAGGGATAGCCCAGGCTATGTCCCACCTGATGGTGATGGCACTTCCGGTTCTTCTAAATCTTATGGCGATGAGGTCTGTAGTTTCAAAGAGGGGGGTAGGAGAGGATGCCACTGTAAGGTGTGAGAGGCAAGTGCTGCAAAAATGATAATATGCTAAATGTAAGAATAAGAAGATGAGTATGAATGAGAACAAGTCATGTCAACAAGAAAATGGCAGTGTAGGGTTTCATCCAGGTCCCTTCACTGTACAAGAAATAGTGCCAGGCACCAAAATCTTTAGTGTGGAATTTATTTTATATTGACCCTACAGACTTCTCAACAACTCTCGAGCTGTATGCAGTCTGTGCAAAAAAAACATCAGTTGTGGTGGCAAAGTGGGACATTCTGGAACATCAGTAATGATATGACATGCAAAGGCAAAACACCTAACTGAGTGGGGCAGGGCAAGGGACATTGTGGTTGGCATGAGCGGTAGTGGAGGAGGTGGTGGTGGTGGCAGTTATCACCACAGTGACAATGAACTGAAAGCAGGAACTGGCACTGAATCACTTAATG
Organism: Neoceratodus forsteri; assembly: GCA_016271365.2. NCBI lineage: Eukaryota > Metazoa > Chordata > Ceratodontiformes > Ceratodontidae > Neoceratodus > Neoceratodus forsteri. The sequence continues at coordinate 940,834,438 of CM028133.1, read as the reverse complement.
AGTCCTTGCAGTCTTCCCAGACAAACATATATTGTTTTCTTCTGACACCATCGAGTACTGCAAAATCCCAAAGTAGTACTCCATGTGAAAAAGGTGTGAAAAATACAACCCCCCAAATTTAAAATATCTCATCATTCTTGCCAATTAACATTAAAATAAAGTGTTGCAAAGGCATCAAAATTTACCTGCAAGCATCCAACATTCCAGCTGTTAAACAGAGCCATTGTAGAGCTGTTGGCTGATTGTTGACTTCCTTTTTTGCTTTTGCTGCCCAGAAAGGTTTCCTCAAGTTCATGAACCAGACTGAACCATGGTACACTATTCCCTGTCGAACATATTTCTTGAAAAAGGCTGTTCCACAGTTGTATGACTTGGTGCGTAGTGCAGTCACTGAGCAGTTGAAACTCTCTGAGGTGAAGCAGGTTCACATAACCACATATATATAGACCAGCAGCCAAACAATTGACTACATGACTGTTGCAGCTCATTGAGAAAGTTTTCAGTCAGAAAGTAATAATCACCACTCTATCATATGCAATAGGAAGCAGTCTGCATTATGTGTCACCACTTTTGAGGAAAATCACACTGCTGTGAATATTTTGCAAAAGCTGCAAAAACAATTCCAGAAATAGCTTACTCTGTATTTCTTATCTCCAGGGTTCATAGTGTCAGATAATGTGGTGCTAACATAGTCAAGGCTGTTACAAATGGCAACTACCAACACATACCTTATTCTGCACATTGTTTAAATCTTCTCATCCATAGTTTCTTAAATGGAAACAGAAATGCTGAAAACCTCTTAGGTCTTGCTAGGCAGGTATGTGGGCATTTCAGTTACTCTCTGAAAACACAAAAAATCCTGAAGGGGCTGCAGCGGTCAAACAACTTACCATCGCATAAATTAAAGCAGGAAGTTCCAAAATGCTGGAATTCAACATTTTACATTTTGGAAAGGTTTCTTGAACAGAATAAATCTGTGCATGACTACACCATGCACAATCAAATAGGTAAAGCAGACATCGTGCTCAGTTCCATCAGCTGGACTCTACTTGAATGTTTGGTCACCTTATTGGAGCCATTTGAGGCAGCCACATGTGATGTCAGTGCAAGTCTGAGTCAAATTCTTCCTCAAATCAGATTTTTTCACATTTTCCTTGATGTCTTAAAGAAAGACTTTCAGTCAAAAGAAGACACCACTGCTGTTATGCTGGCAAATTAATTGAGTCTCAGTCTGTTGACTGCTCAGAGAGTAAATGCCATGTTTAAGAATGACACCTACTGTATGTGTTGACTACATTGCTAGATCCCCGCTTTAAGTGGAACATTGAAGCCATCCTTCCTGCAGGGGAAGATGCAGGGGAAGGCACTGAGTATTGGAGAGATCTTCTGCTAACCAAATGTGACATTGCCCTGCCAGCGCCATGACTGATGTACAGGTACAGCAGTCATATCCTGCCAAACCATCAGAGTGCACCTCTGGTGCAGACAACAGCACATCTATCAATCCTTCACAATCACCAGTGTCATCAGAGAGGGAAAGGACATCTACAGCTACGTCTTGGGCATCCTATGTTCAGGATTAGAAAGGTAAATCACTTCTGAGTCACCTACAACAACACAAATTAGTATTTTGTACAGAAAGCACAGCTGCTTCATCTGCCTGACTGATAACCATCTCATGCAGCACAATGATCGTGGAGTATTTTGCAGAGCATACCGTGACTGGTTTTGAGGAAGATCCATTACTCCATTGGAAACAAAAGAGAACACTATGGCCATATCTGGCAGATCTTGCAATAGTGTACCTCAGTTGTACACCTTCAGGCGTATATTCAGAATGCGTATTTAGTGCAGCTGGAGGAATAGTCACTGACCACAGAACACTGCCAAGTCCTGCTAGTGTGGAACGGCTTACATGTCTCAAAATGAATGCTGATACTTTCCCAATTGTCACAAACACTGATTTACGTGAGTCTGACCCTGAAAATGAACAACAGTCTGCAAACAGTGATACTGAATCTGATGACTAGGTTGTGTACAGAATGAATAGAACCATCACCACTGCCACCATGCCAGCCACATGTGCCACAACGCCAGCCACATGTGCCACACTACTCTTAGTTTTCATTTGTCAATCATCCATTTTATATTATGTAACTTTGATACACACCATGGGTATAGTTTCTGGAAATATCAGAAGCCTCACTCAGATCAGTTGCGTCTCTCATACTTACCTCATCAATGCCCACCATGGATATCATTTTTGAAAACAGCAGCAGTCTCAATCAGAGCAGCTGCGCCTCTTGTACCTATCTCAAAATTGCCCACCATGAGTATAATTTTTGGAAATAGCAGCTGGCTGGCTAAGAACAACTGTGCCTCTTGTTCCTGCTTCAGCAATGCCTGCCATGGCTATAATTTTTAGAAACAGCAGCAGTCTTAATCAGAGCAGCTGCACCTCTTTTACCTGCCTCAGAAATGCCTGCTATGGGTATAAATTTTGGAAACCACAGCAGGCTTGCTAAGAGCAGCTGTGCCTCTTGTATCTTCCTCAGCAATGCCCCCCCCCCCCCAATGGGTTTAATGGCTTGGAACACCTAACAAACTGTATAAAAGTCCCAAAGAAACAGTATTTCACATGTTTTTTGTTATGGTCAGGGTTGGGTAATCGGGTAGTAGAATGGGTTGGGTAATAATTACTCGCATACTGATGAAACATTGAAATGTTTACAGTGAAGACCATTACAGCGACAGTTTTGTGATAGTTGCTGTAATGGTCCCATTGTATGAATTTCACTGTTTTGCCTGTGTTCCACCCCTTTCGAATCAACTCTGACTAGTGTTGGTTATTAAAAAATTGGAGGGTGCAGGGGGCATTGCTGCCCAAATGGGGGGTGCTGGGGGCACAGCCCCCCGCAAAAAAAAAAACAAAAAACAATGATATTCTGACAAGTGAAATTTTGCCTGTCAGCATTTTGCCTGTTGCTGTCGGGGATTTCGACAACTTTGCTGTCAAAGCGACTTGGTAGAAGTGTAAATTATTTTTGTTCTTTGGATCTGGTATTCTGTGCACTGTTTGTACCTTTACTGCATCAGGTTTCACACATTCAGCTGAAAAGAATGTCACCCAAGTACAAGATTTCTGTTTTCTTTAGCTGACACTTATCTTTATTCAGTTTAAGACTTTCTGTAGCAACTTTTGAGGCTTTCTTTAACATGGAGTAATGTTCTGCAGCCGTCAGACTCCAGATCATCAGCGTAAACCTTATCACCTTCAATACCCTCAAGAAGCTGCTCCAATGTTCTATGAAATATTTTTGGTGCAGAGCAAATGCTATATGTCAATCTTTCAATCTGTGCCTGCCATATGGAGTGTTAAATGTACACAGAAACATAGAAATATAGAACTTTTTTGCAGATAAGGACTGCTTGGCCCACCAAATCTGCCCATGTTTTCACTGCCTATACTGTCACCACAGACACTGCTTGGTCTCCAGCCCCTTCCCCTTCCCCCTTGCTTTCCACTTAGATTCCCTTGTGCCAGTCATATGCATGATAGAAGCCTACAACTGTTTTCACCCCCACCACTTTCTCTGGAGGACTGTTCTGGGCATCCACCACTCTTTCGGTGAAGAAATACTTCCTCACATCATACTAAGATACTAACATACTAAAATGCCAGCAGAATAGGCCTAATGGTCTCTCGAGTCTTTTTGATTTTCAGCACCTGCACTGAAGGCCGATTTTTGTGTCCTCCCCTCCCCTTGGGTTATACTGTTCCCAGTCCCAGATGTACCACCTGTATTGGGCCTAGTCAGATTTACCCTCCCCTTGTACCTGTCCCATCCCCTCTTAAACCTGTCTACAGTCTCCACCTCTACCAGCTCCCTGGGCAGTGCATTCCATGGATCCACCACCCTTTCAGTGAAGTAACATCTCCTCCTCTCCCCTCTGAGCCTACCCCCTTCCAGCTTACACTCGTGACCTCTTCTTGCCCCACCTCCTCCTTCGGAGCACCCTGACTGGGCTTCCTTTATTGATCCCTTTCATGTACTTAAAGACCTCTATCATGTCCCCCCGGCCCTCCTCTCCTCCAGGGTGTACATATCGAGCTCCTTGAGTCTCTTCTCATAGGTCCTCTCCCCCAGGCCCCAGATCATTTTGGTTGCCCTCCTTTGGAGCCTTTCTAGGAGTGTAATGTCCCTTTTTAAATGTGGTCTCCAAAACTGTACACAATACTCGAGGTGTGGCCTAACCAAGTAGTTGTACAGTGGAAGGATCACTTCAGCCTTTCTGGAGGTAATCCCCCTGGCGATGCATCACAGCATCCTATTTGCCTTTGCTGCTGCCCTCCTACAGGTCTCTGAGTTGTTCATTTTAACATCTATCACTACCCCCAGGTCCCTCTCACCCTCCGTGACTTGAATCATGTCTCTTCCCAGCATATAACCCTGGCCTGGATTTCTGTCTCCCAGGTGCAGAACCTTGCACTTCTCCACATTGAATTTTAGTTTCCATTTTCCCGACCACCTTTCCAGAGTCTCCAGGTCCTCCTGCAAGACCACCTTCTCCTTCTCCCCATCCATCACTGCACCCAGCTTTGAATCATCTTCAAAGAGACTCATCTCACTCCTGATCCCCCTCCTGATGTCTGAGATATAGGCATTGAACAGGAGTGGCCCCAGCACTGACCCTTGGGGAACCCCACTAGTAACCCACCTTGAGGATGACGCTAACCCTCCAACCACCACCCTCTGAGTTCGCTCAGAGAGCCAATTTCCTATCCATCTTAACAACCGTCTCCGTGCCCCCATTTCCTTCAGCTTAGCTAGTAGGTCACTGTGGGGTACCAAATCAAATGCCTTGCGAAAGTCTAGAAAGAGGACGTCCACTGGCCTACCCTGGTCTAGGGCCCTCGTCACCCAGTCATAGAACTCAACAAGCTTTGTCTGGCACGATCTTCCCATGACAAAGCCATGCTGCCTATCATCCAAGTACCCAGTTTGGTCCAGTAACTCCCCTTGCCTTTCCTTGACAATACCCTCCATCACTTTGCCGAGCACCGATGTCAGGCTAATGGGCCTGTAATTTCCTGCCTCCTGTCTTGATCCCCCCCCTTTTGCATCGGCACGACATGGGCTACCCTCCAGTCTTGGGGCACCCACCCAGTCCTCAGAGAGATGTTGAAGAGCTCTGCTAGAGGGACTGCCAGGACATCCGCCAGTTTCCTCAGCACCCTGGGATGTATCTCATCTGGCCCAGGTGCCTTCTTCATCGGAAAGGACCTCTGGACTTCCCTTACTCTCTCTACTGGAATTTCAGCCTCCATGTCCTCCCCCTTTTCACCCTGCACTGCTGGGCCCCTACCTGTCTGTGGTGGCCACTCCCTTTCCCCAAACCTATCCGGGCCCCTGGTCTCTACTGGTCCCACCCCTTGCTCCAGTTTACCCCTGCTTCCCTCGCAAGACATAGCCTCTCCATTCTCCCTGGTAAAAACTGAGGCAAAGTACTCATTTAGGTCTTCTGCCTATTCCTCCGCCTCTTGTGCCCAGCCATCCCCTATCCTTATCTTGCTGATCTGCCTCCTTACTTTCCTTTTTTCCCCTATGTATCTAAAGAACCCCTTACCCCACCCCCGGCTCCCACTGGCCAAGGACTGCTCCTTTTTTGCCTTAGCTGCTTTCACTACCCTGGTGATTCTCTTAGCTGTCAGCTCATATTCCTCTTGATTCCTTTCACTCTTTGAGCACTTGAAGTGCCTATAGGTTGCCTTCTTTTCCCTCACCACCTCCTGTACCTCCCAGGTCCACCAGCAGGGTTTTCTAGCCTTACCGAACTTATGTCTTTCCCTTACACAGGATCTGGTAACCTCCTGTATTCCCCTCCTAATGATCCCCCACCTGCTGTCAGCATCTGTATCTGGCCTTATCCTGTCCAGATGCTCTTTAAGGATTCTTCCCATCTCCCTGAAGTCTGCACCCCTAAAGTCGGTTACTACTGTCCTTGTTCAGCTTTCCTCTCCTCCTAGGTCCAGGAAGTAGCAGACTGTAGCGTGATCACTCCCTGCCAACGGGTCCCTCACCTCTAGTCCCCTAATCTGATCACTGTCCACCAGGACCACGTCCAGTGTCAGGGCCTCCCTAGTTGGCTCACCCACCTGTTGTGTCAGAAACGCATCCTGGAAGACATCCAGCAGCCTCTGCTGTCTGGCCACTGGTGATGTCATAGTCCCCCAGTCTGTTCCTGGCATGTTGAGGTCCCCCATTACCACTACCCTTCCCTTTCCCAATCTACAGTGTTCCCTCGAGATTTGCCACCAAACCTTCTTCCAGGACCTCCACTACTGCTGGTGGTCTGTATATCACTCCGACTTTTATCCTCTTACCCCCCTGCATCAGCAAGGTGACCCAAATAGCCTCCACGTTCCCCTCTGCCTCCTCTACCCCTCCAATACCCATGCCATTTCTTGACTAACAGTGCTACACTACCCCCCTTCCCTCCCCCCTATCTTTTCTGAACATAGTGTAGCCCTCCAGATTTAGGTCCTACTCATGCCCTTGAGTGGCCCATGTCTCAACGACTGCTGCCACATCTACTTCCCCCTTAACTAGCATTGCCTGGAGTTCAGGTATTTTATTTCCTAAGCTCCTGGCATTTATCAGGACCACGCTCCACCCCTTTTCCCTCCTCTCCTTTCTCCCCCTTGAGCTCCCATTTCTCAGCTCCTGCACCCCCACCTGGTGTCCCATTTCCATCTCTCCCTAGCCCTCTAGAGGAGTGGAAACCCTGTCCCTCAATTATTGTACCTGCTGGCCCTGCCCCTTTTTTGATCCCTGCCCCCTTCACAAGTTTAAACCCCACCTTTCGCTGATGAACCCAGCTAGTTAGAGCTTAAGGATTTCCTTCCCCTCCAAATTAAGGCGGAGCCTGTCCCTAGCGTATAGCCCCTTATCCTCCCAGGTCTCCCCCTAGTCCCCCACCAGGCCATACCCCAATTCCACACATCACTCCCTAAGCCACTGATTTATCTCCCTAATCTTCATCTTGTTTTGCCCACTAGCCCTTAGCACCAGCAGGATTTCTGAAAAGGAGATCTTACAGCCTATGGAAAGGTATACCCTGGACAACTCCCGGAACCTTGCCTGAATTTCTAGTTCACTATTACCATTTATGTCGTTTGTCCCCAAGTGCACTAGAATGTCTGGGGTTCCCCTGCATTCCCTTGCCAGTGAATACAACTCATGCTTGGCCTTGTGCGCCGTCAGGCCTGGGTGGCATTTGGTTCTGATCAGACAGGTTTTACCCTCCTCCTGCCCCTCCCACTGGATGTCTCTGATTATGGAGTCCCCCAGTAGCAGTAATCTAGCCTCCCCCTGCCTCCCTGTTCACCCCTCAGGTTCACCCTCCTTCCATGCCCCTCCTCATCCCTTCATCTGGATTCTTCCCTCAACCAGTTCCTCGCACCTCCCACAATCTGGGTGTTGAAGGTAGCACCTTCATTATTGTCCCTGGTCACCTCCTCTACCCGTGTTCTGGCCTTCTTTATCCCCCCCACCTGAGTATCTTTCTCTGTATTTCTTTCCCCACTCCTTACTAATCCATCCATCCTATCCATTTGCCTACTTGGCTTTCTGCTCGCTATCATCCCATTTATGTCCTGCACCTTCCTGCCTGTCGTGCTGCCCTGTTCCATACCATCAGCCTCCTCCTTGTTCCCCTGATCCTCCTGTTTCTTCTCCCCCCTACCCCTCTTCCCCATCCTGTCCGGGACCCCCTCTAGTATGCCCTTACCTCTTGCTCCCTTCACCCTTTCTATCCGTCCCTGCCCCAGCTTCACCAGCAGCAGCAGCATTATCATCCTTCTCCTCCTCCCCCTACACACCCCTCTTCTACCAATGGGTATAGAGGGTTAAACCATTTTGAGCCTTAGCCCATCCCCCACTGCCCCCTGTCCCTCTCAGTTTCCTTTGGAAGGGAAGGGGAAATTGTTTAACCAGGAAAGGCACACTAAGCCAGAGCTTGTTTCCAGGTGTGACCTGGGAGCACAAGGAAGTTAAGTGACTTGCTCAGGGTCACACAGTATGCAAGTGGAAGCTGTGGAATTCAAACCCAGGTCTGGTCTGCTGGATGTCACCAGATTTGCAGCTCAGAGCCTTAGACCACTGCACTATACTGCCTCCCTACTCCATTTGGACACCCCCAGACTCTTGCCTACTGCTGTGGAAATGTCCACCTTTTGGGCCCTACCTGCCAGGGTCCCCTAGAGCCCCCTGTGTACCTCTCCTTCCATCCTCTCCTAATATGAGCACCTCTCCTCACTCCTCTCCAAGCCTCGGTGGCCCCAGCACCTAGTGCTTCCATGTAGGTGACCGCTTGCCTCCTACCTTTCCAATCCTCCCCCCCAGCACCCCCAGCTGCCTTCACATCCCCTCTACCTCCTCTTTAAGCTGTGCCAGCTGGTAGCACACTGGGCATCCCCCAAACTTCCAAGCCCAGTCCAGTATTATAGCCACACCACACCCTGTGCACCCAACCACCCTCCCACAGATACCTGCTCTAGTGATATGCGGTCCCTTCCCCCATCATCACAGCAGTCTTTTCCAGGCCAAATAACCAACTAATCCTAGCCCAGCCTCTAACAGAAATGTTACCTGATATATTCCAGTTGAAGGCCCTCCACAATATCCAACTATCACACTACTCAGCAATTTATTGTGGATGCTGCACTCCTATTTGAGACCTACCTATGCTTTTTCCCTGCCCTGTGGCTGCATTATTGGATAGAACTATATGAGCTGCACCTGAAGCCTCTTCACTCCAATTGCAGGGCAGGGATTCTCCAAATGAGCTGTGCTCTAGGGAGGGAGGGTGGGATTAGGCCCACACCCGACTCTCACGAGAGTGTATCAGCCCTTTGTCTGACCCTCACTGTACCTCCAAGCATGGCAATCTCCTCCAGAGGAAGGTCCCACACAAACACTGTATTAAACAAGTCAGCACTCCTGCCCGAAAGTCCACAGACTGATAAGAATTTAAAGCTTATCCAGCAACTAAAATCCTTTCCCCATCTGCTTAGCAAAAGCAGGTTCACGCAACCTCTGCCAGACCCCAACTGTTTCTGCAGTACTGTTATGTGAGAAGCCCTGGTATTTAAGTCCCAATTAGCTGTAAATTGATCCTGGCTGAGAAAGACAGAAGCTTCCAGAAAGCTGCTCACAATACCTGTAGAAAAGATAAATGAATATCCAGCTTCCACTATGGATCCCCCACACCAAACAACACTTATTGAACAAGTCAGCACTCCTGCCCGAAAGTCCACAGACTGATAAGAATTTAAAGCTTATCCAGCAATTAAAATCCTTTCCTCATCTGCTCAGCAAAAGCAGGTTCACACAACCTCTGCCAGACCCAACTGTTTCTGCAGTCTCTTCTGAATTTATTACCTTACAGCATCATTGTATCTCCTCTTGTTCTCATACAGTGCAACTTTTACTCTGGAAAAAAATGCTCTCCTCCTGTATCTTATTTATCCTTGTTAGGACTTTATATATCTCTAGCATATCCTTCTCTCCCCTCTCTCTCTCTCCCAAAACATACATACTGAGGCCCTTCAGTTTCTCCTCGGAGGACTTCTTGTGCAGACCTGGCACCATTTTAGTTGCCCTTCTCTGGACTGCCTCCACCCTGTCTGTGTCCTTCCTGAGATATGGTCTTCAGAACTGGACACAGTACTCCAGGTGTGGTCTCACCAGTGAGCTATACAGTGGCACCTCTCACTTTCTGTTGGTGATACCCTTCCCTATGTACCCCATTCTGCTGGCCTTACCCACTGACTTGTTGCCCCGCTTCACCTCCTTGATGTTATCAGATGTGATTACTCCCAGGTCCCTGTCCTGTTTGATGACTGTCAGTACCTCCTCTTTCATTCTGTATTCCACCTCTGGCTTTCTGTGCCCTAAGTGCGTGATTTTGCACTTTTTTGCATTAAACCCAACTGCCGTGACCTTCTCCACTCCTCAAGTTTTCTCAGGTTTCTGTACATTCTTTCCACCCTCTCTGGAGTGTCCACCCTATTGCAGATTTTAGTGTCATCCACAGAAAGGCAGATCTTCCCTTCCAGATCATCTGCAATGCCACTTATAAAGACATTAAAAAGGACTGGTCCCAGCACAGAACCCTGTGGTACCCCACTGGTCAAACTCCCTTCCCTGGAATGAACTCCATTTAAGACACAAAAAATCTTGCACTCACCCCCTTCTTACAATAAATTCAAATGATGTTGCTCTAGACAAGGTTGCAAGTTCATAAAGTGCAATATTTTATTTCAGTGCCAAAGAAATTGCACATAGGAATGCCTGATGGGGTTCAGATTGATATCCTTTTTCAAAGGCATTTAAATATACTGTAGATGTCTCACTACTTTTATACAGAATGATGACATCATTACTATGTGATGTTCACCTACACCTACAACTAAGTGCAAAAAAAGGTTTTAAAATGTAGACAGACAGTGTAGAAAGTACTGAGTGATTATAAAACCATATAATAAATTTAGATTAACCATTAATACTATAAACATAAGTAATGCTATAAACACAAAATGATTATTCAGATTTTAGAACAACTAATTCACTTAGAAACAGTCTATCAACTTTAACTATATTCAGTTATTCTTTGCAAAAAAACTTCATTACTGCGCCAGTTAGGGTAACTTAAGGCCACAAAAGCAGGGATATAGGGCCCCATATTCAAAAGGTTAGCATGGCACAAACCAGGTTCGGGCCACACTAACTTGGAACAACACCGGCTTTGGGGGGCATCCTGATAGTGGCATCATGCAAAATATCGCTCAGTGCACATGCAAATGAAGAATCTCTCATGCATATGTGGCACAGCACAATATTGAAAGTGTCCAGAAGTGCTAAATGCCCTCTAACATGGCACATGATAACGTTTCTGAAACCCAGCCTTTAATGGTGGACAGAGGGGGTTGGTGCCACACACCCCCATCCACGCACCTTCAAAGGCTGGGTTCCCTGGTGATCTAGCAGGCCCTGCCAAGCCCTGATCCCAATATAGAACACACAAAAGTAATCCTTGGTAGTCTAGTGGTCCCTCCCAAGCCCTGATCCTCACATAGAACACATAAAAGTAATCCCTGGTGGACTAGCGGTCCCTCCCAAGCCCCTATCCCCACATAGATAAAAGGACAGTAATCCCTGATGGTCTAGTGGTCCCCCCTTCCTAACCCCAACCTGCCTGTATTATGCATGTAGCTGTCCTTTGTGGTCTAGTAGACCCTCCCTTGCAGCAGGTACTGTCCCACCACCCCCTCGGCCCAATCTTGAGAGCCAGTGACTGGCACAGCCCTCTGCTCACCACCACAGCTTACTGCTGACTGAGCTCACATGGAACCCATACTGTACAACCAGCTGTTACAGTATATGCTGCATGAGAGCTCAGTCTGTGACCAGCCATTGTGTGTGTGTGGAGGGCTAGCTGTTCGCTGGCTCTTGGGCTGGGATGGGGAGGGAGGGTGGAACAGCACCTGCTGGGGTTAGGGTCTACTAGACCACCAGGGACAGCTATATGCATGATACAGGCAGGTAGGAGTTGGGGAGGGGGGACCGCTAGACCACCAGGGATTACTGTTCTTTTATCTATGTGGGGCTAGGGGCTTGTTCCCAGGTGCAACCCAATATTCAGATGAATAGCATGGTCAGCTCAGATCATGCTATCTGTTTGAATATTCCACCAGAGCTGGCTGGCCCTATTTTTTCACACAGCACCCCTGTGTGCACATACAGCTGGCTGGCTCGGAATATGGGGCCTGTAGTGTTTAAATGTACTGAACTGTGTCTCCCCACATGTTGCCAACAACCTGTGGACCTGCCTGAAGAAAACAGATCACATCCAGCCTTATTTGCTCATGGAATGGGGTGAAACTTAGGGTTGAAAACCCCAAAGAAGACCCCACCCCTGATTTTCCAAGACTCAGGACAGCCAAAACTGTAATTTTTTTTCCTTTTGCTGCTTGGGGGTGGGGGTAAGGAGCTATGGTTGGAAACCCTAAGACCACATTTCCCTACTTCTGTGGCATTAAGTTACCCTAACTGGTTTATTAATGAAGTTTTTTGCAAATAATTTCTTTTTTTTTTTTTTGAGATAGTGGAATCATATCCTCATTCACGCCCCAGGTCCCTTTGGGACCTACATGAACAGGTGCAGTTGTGCAGGTCCCTTTTCTCCCTGCGCCATGGGAAAAATCTGTCAGCCCTATAATACGTTATTTGCACAATCTTATTATAATTGAATAAAAATAGATTAATGTGTAATAAAGGCAGTGCAGGTGCTCAAGTTGCTGAGGGGAGGGGAGAGACTGGCCTCCAAATAAAGGCGTAATCCATGTCCTTGTGTAGACAACATCTGTGAACAGAAGAAAAAAACATTTATGTTAGTTTCGATTTACTCAATTTAAAATATACTATTGACACATCATGTCATACTACTATTACTGTTTTTATCCTACAAAACTCAGGGTTATTTCAAAAAAGGGGACAAGACCAAAATTATCATTCAGTCCTGGGTATGATGCTGCTCTAAGCTAAAAGTCCAAAAGGACTCTCTTCTTAATAGAAGATTATAATAATCTCTACCCCTTGGGTTTTGGTTAGCGTTTTCTATGGCTCTGAACAGACATCCATGTTCCTTAGGGTTGCTGGCATTTTTGATATACTGAGCTGTGACATATGTAATGTCACCACTTTGTATTGCTCTGTGATGTTCCACCACCCTCACATTCAGTTATCTCTTAGTCTTCCCCATATAAAAAACTCCACATTTACACATTGCCACATATATCACAGACATGGTATCACAAATGATAAGTCGTCTATTACTCAATTATCATTGTGGGGATTTCTGAAGGTGCTACCTGGAGATATCACATTGCAGTTCACACATTCATTGCATTTGAAGCCTCATTTTTTTTTACCGGGAGAGACACATTAAGCTGACAGCTTGTTTACAGGTGCAGCTTGGGAGCACAAAGAAGTTAAGTGACTTGCGTAGGGTCACACAGTATGCAAGTGGGGGCTGTGGGATTCAAACCCAGGTCTCCAGGTTTGTAGCTCAGAACCTTAAACCACTGCGTTATACTGCCTCCATTCTGCACAATTTGAGAGCCAGGTTGTGGTACTTTCACAAGGCTGCAGTGCCTACTGTGTTCAAAGGTATCTTTAACAGTAGTATCTCTCCTGTAGACCATACGTGGAGTTTCCTAGCTTACTTGAGTAAGCACTGTGTCCCCTTGTAGGACAGGCCAATGTCTCTTTATGATGATCTCAAACTGGCTAGCATGGGTTGAGTATGTGGTAAGAAAGTTGTGTCTTGTATTTATTTCTACATACCTTCGTGTGCCCATTATAAGTGCATTCCTGACTTTTGTTGTGGTGATGGCATTTGCTTCCTCGGTGACTGCTATATCATACCCCTTTTCCCTAAACCTTTCAATGAGGTCCTAGGCTGCTGTTTCATAGTTTATATCTAAACTACAATTCTGCCTCAGTCTTAGAGAATGCCCATTTGGAATGTTATTCACTCTGTGGCTGGGGTGGCAGCTGGATGCCAGCAACAGTGCATTCCTGTCTGTCACTTTCTTGTATGTCAGTAACCATATTCCCAGCTGTACCTTTACTCAATTTTAAATCTAAGAAATTCACTGTATTTCAGTCAGCAGTGTATGTGACCATCAGACTTTTATTAGTAGAATACAAAAATTCTAAAAACAAACAAACAATTAAACTCATTCAGGGTTCCATTCCATGCAACAAATATGTCATCCAAAATGCACCGCTACAGGGTCACTTTATAAAAAATTATTTTAGTCAATCCTGTACTGCTTGAGATTCCTAAGGTCTACATATAAATTTCACAAACTAGGGGCAAAGGTGGCCCCCATTGCAGTACCCTTTATCTGTAAGTAAACACATTAAAGAATATAGACATTGCACTTCAACACAAACTCAGATAACTTAACCAATAATTCTGTAGATGGTTTAGCAGTGGCTTCTCGTTGGTTTAGAAAATGGGCAACAGAATCTAATGCCTCCTCCTGGCATATGTTGGGATACAGGGACTCGATATTTAAAGTGATACAATATGTGTCCCTGGCTACCTCAATATCCTCCAGTACCTGTGAAATGTCTCCTCTATGTTTTAAATGTGGTCTAAGTGACCTCACAAAGTGTCTAATGTGTGGTAGTCTACAAATTGTCAACGTGACTCAGTAATGGACCCCATGCCACCTTGTGGGTCAGCAAAGGATTTAAGCACCTTATGAAGTGCACAAATCATTGATCTGATGGGATGGTCAGTTATTAAAAAATCCCTAGGGCTTGATTGTCAAAGAGCCTTTTGACTGACGCATGCTGCAGCAAATGGCAGCTTGCGTCAAAGCCTGGTGTGCCAGGGACCGTGAGCCGGATTCACTATCCATCCCTGATCCTTGTTACCAGATGTGAACACCCCTTTCCCCAGCCCTGATGTCCCCATAGTCATAATTACTTAGATTCCCCTTCCTGATGGTCTAGTGGCCCCCCTTCCTGATTCCTGATCTCACCCGTTATCATATATTTAATACGGCCCTCTTCCCCAGTGGTCTAGTGGCCCCCCTCCCCGATCCCCAATCTCACCCAATATCATAATAATTAATACAGCCCTCTTTCCTGGTGGTGTAGGGGCCATACTTCCTATAACAGAATTCAGTGCAGTGAACGTTCCATTTGGACAGGCATTGCTTAGTGACCAGTGATAGGGGGGAATAAAACCAAAAGCTGAGCAGTCTTTCTGCAGTCCTTATGCAATGCAGATACAAATGTAGTGATCTATGTGCATTAAGTATATAGAACAATACCTCACCTTTGTTAACATGCTCAGGATAATACACAGGATGGTTTATGCTCCGATTCACTGTGAAGTCAGATACCTCTTTGGGTAAAAAGCAGGGACTGATATGCAAGGATACTCTGTCCTTTTGAAAAAGCAGGTAAGGGGGCTCATGCATGAGAGCCTGAAGCTCAGAAATCCTCCAAGGAGAAGTTATAGCAACCAGAGAGTCTTAAAGAAAGGTAGTGTATCTCACAAGTTGCAGCAGGCTCAAATGGAACCGAGTCATGTGCCAGATGGTGTGATACTCAAACAGTTCCTGAAATAGACAAATGTTTACCAGATGTGATTCAATAAATTAAAAGCTTGCACCACCATGAAGAGAAAGGGTACTCTAAATGCAAACAGTCAACCTATTTTCCATCTGATGTGTGACTGCATCAGAAGCCATGCACCCAAAATCTAAATAAATGTGTTTCACATTTTATTGCAAATATAAGTGCAGTGTGTCCCTGCTTGTGTCTACGATGCAATGAATTGAGAAGCCAAGGTGCTGAGAGAAGGTGCTGAAGATCAAAGGTAATTTAGGACTACTGTGAAATGAGGTTTGAGCAGTTGTCAGGAGTGAAGTGCCCTGTTCTATACGAGTAGCTGCAATGCTGAAGCTACTGAGGTCCCACACAACATGGAGAAAATTAATGCTAAGTGCCACTTTACAATGCTATATATTTTTAAGGAAGCACTTTCAAGCCTGCTTTTGGACAGAGTCACCTGAGAAGACACACCACATCATTAGAACAACACACACAATGAGTCCCGGTCAGCAAAGAGGAGGGGCTGGCAGTATAACCTAGTGCTTAGAGCAATGTGCTTGGTACATCCAACCGGTAGTCTCATCAACAGGGCCTCCTCTGTCAGTACTGTCATCATTCATGGGACTTAAAAGCATGCCAGTAGTTCCTCCATTGCATGAAACAAAGAAATGAGGTGCAGAGAAACATAACTCAAGGTGCATCCCAGAACAAGAACCATTGAAACTGTAAAAAGGAAAAAACAGACATGCTCACTGACAGAGGTGCAGCAATAGATTTATTAATTACAAAATGAAAATCAATGTCAATCAATCAATTTTTATTTTAGGTGCAAATCTCATTTTGAACCAATGTGCTTTACATTAAAACGTTTAATATATAATAACAATAAAACCGTGCATAGTCAATAAATCAATAAAATTATTATTTCTGTTCAGGGAATGCTACATTAAATAAGTAGGTTTTTAGCTCCCTCTTAAAATGCCCCTAACTTTGACACTCTTGGATAGGGTGAGGTAGAGAGTTCCAAAAGGTTGGGGCCACATACTGTATGCAACGGTACAGACCCCAGATGACTGCAAACCAACTCCCCGGATCCTCCAGCAATCTCTCGTCCATGGAGTGGAGGAGGTGCAAAGGGCGGTAGGGTTGGAACAGGTCTGGCAGGTAACTGGACCTCTGCCCATGTAGGGCCTTGTAGGTCAGCAAACCAACCTTGAAGGAGATCCACCACCTAACTGGCAGCCAGTGCAGATAGCGAAGCACAGGAGTAATATGACATGGCCTAGGTAGGACGGTCAACAACCTTGCTGCCACATTGTGCACTAGCTGCAGGCAGTGGAGATCTACCCCCAGCAGTCCTAGGTAAAGGGCATTGAAGTAATCAAGGCAAGAGGTCACAAAGGCATGGACCAGTGCTGGCAGATCACCAGGGGGAATCAGGGTGTGTAATCCCAGTGATGTTCCTCAGATGGTAAAATGAGGTTCCCACGATGGCTGACACCTGAGGCCAGATATTCAAAACATTGCCCTGGGGCTAAATTAGCACTGCCTGGCATGCTAAAATAGCCTGGAGCAAATAGTCCACTATATTCAAAAGGGATAGCCCCTGTGCTAAACCCAGGGCTGGCTTAAGGCATAGGCAACATAGGCACTAGCCTAGGGCCCCCACCTGCCAGGGGCCCCAACAATCTCACAATATATTTTCTAAATACATGTTTCTTCCTGCCTGTGCTGTATTTTTGTAATGCATGTGGCTGCTAAATAATCTGAGGAGGGCAGGAGCTGAACTGTGATGTGATCTCACCTCCTGATTATGTGTTAAGTGCAGGTGATAGCTTCTGGAGACTCCAGCCAAACTGTCCTTTAAGGTATAAAAAGTCCCCTTTCCTTTGCTTTGTCTGCTTGAAGTGAAGCTTCCCTCCCTGATTAGGTGTTAAGTACAACTGATAGCTTCAAGGTCTCCAGCCAGACTGACCTTTAAGGTAAAAACATACCCTTTTCCTTTCCTCCCTAGTGTTACAAGTGGGGAGAAGTGGCTAATAAGATCCCTACCACCAGTTGATGCTCCTGATAGGGAGAATGACTTGGTGTGAATCTTAAATGGGGGGCCCCCCTGCAATCATTTGTCCACTACTTGCCTTATCGTGTGCATTTGAGGGGGGCCCTCTCATTCATACTTAAAGGATCGGAGATCCAGCAGAGCCTGCTTATTGGAGAGCTTGTTCTAAGTGCTTCTCATTTGCACATAAATGTTCTGTGACATGCCTGGCCCTTGGTCACACAGTATGCAGACAGGTTGTGGTTCACACATACAAGTTTTCTGAGTCTACATGTTTTCCAGATTCTTGGTTTGGGGCTACAGCCACTACGCTACACTACCTAATGTATTCATTTTTACACTCCTTGACTCACAAGTGTCACTTTGATGAGGTAGGCGTCACTGGCAACTGCTGAGCTCAACCTTGGAATGGAGACTCCCAAGCCTACCAGGGAAGGTGTCATGCCCTCCTCACCTAGTGCTGTCCTCTTTATTGGACTCCTCTCTGGCCTTTTCCTCTACCTAATGGACATTGACTCCTCCCAGTTGTCTGGTCTGTCCCCCATGAGGTGTTTGAGTTCACCTTCTCTAACCTCCTAGCCCATGATAGACTGCCCCCTGCCCTACCTTCTGCCTTGACCTCAGATGTCTCCTGTGCTCTACCTTGGTGAGAAGACGTCCTGCCCGTAGGCCAGAGGTAACCCCCCGATGGTATCTCCTCTGGTTCTTCCTGGTGTTACTGGCCCTGGCCTGTGATATTGAGCTAAATGCAGGTCTTGTCTATCAGGCCTCCTCATCCCCTGTGGATTGGAAGTTGAGCAAGGGGGTTAAAACTTGCTCACTTTAACTTTCGTAGTCTCTTGCCCAGCCTGGATGAACTCATTGCCTGGGCCGTACACTTTAAGCCTGACATACTTGGCATTACAGAGTCTTGGCTGAAACCCTCAATTCCTGACTCGGCCTGTGCGCTCCCTGGCTTTGAGTTTATTAGACAGGGTCGGCCAGGAAACAAGCGGGGTGGTGGTATTCTAATTTACTATATGAGTCATCTTAAAGTATCTGTGATGACTCATCAGCAGACCTCCCTGTCTTCATGTGAGCTGCTGCATACTATATTATTACTTGGGAATACAAAGAAGCTGCATGTTGTATGCACATACAATCTCCCCAAGGGTGGTCTGCCTAGGCTTACCCACCTTCTGGATACCATTGGTCCTTATGTCGGGGATAATGAACTACTGATCCTGTGTGATGTTAACTTAAACTGGAATGGAGGTAATTCTAAGCAGTTTGAGCCTCTGCTTGTGAGTCTAGCCCTGACTCAGCTTATCCAGGAGCCCACTAGATGATCTGCAAAATGGTGTCACTGGCTCCCTACTAGACTGAGTTCTGTCAAACCATCCCAAGAGGATCAGCTCTGCTGGAACCCTGCCTGACTCCATCTCAGATCACACCTTGGTATTTTGTGAGTGGAAAATCCCCTCACAAAAATTTCCCCACAAAATCATTCATGTTAGGGATTTCTCAGGTTTGATCTGGGGTCATTTCAGGATGATCTGAGGTTCACTGACTGGTGTAGGCTGCTTAGCACCCATGACCCCTCTACTGCTGTCACTCAGTTTCTCACTGTCTTTGGTGTCCTGCAGGACAAACATGCCCCCCTTATCAGGTGGAGGGAAATGGGGTCCGCTACAAAATGGTTGCATGGGAGCCTCTTAGCCCTCATAAGGGCTAGAGACAAAGTGTTGGGCTCACTTCAAAGGCACGCTGGATCAGTCCATCTTTCAGTAGTATAGGGAGCTCAGAAATGAGTGCAAAAGCCATGAGGGTGGCAAAAAGTGAACACTGTAAATCTGCCCTACTTAGCTCTGCTAGGGACCCACAAAGTTTCTGAAGGAAGATAAAAAACCTAGTCAGTGGCTCCTCCAACTCTGGGATATCTGATATGATCATTGGTGGTTCTACTTGTAATAACCCACTTATGATTGCAAATGCTTTTAATTTCCACTTTTTGGACTTGTCAGTGCTCACCTCCCTTTTCACTGCTGGAGTGAATATCAGTGGCCCCTCGGCCTCCGACCCTCAGGAGGTTCACCCCTCCCGACCACTATTTTATCTCAGGACTGTGTCTGTCATGGAGACACAGAGACTTCTCTCTGGTCTCTCCCACACTCCAGTGCTAGCCATGATAACATGGGGCCAAAGCTTCTAAAGCAAGGTGCCCCCCTCATTGCTGCTTCCAGTGGCACATATGTTCAACCTTGTCACTGGTGTTATCCCTGACATTTGGAGGGTTGTGAGGATTTTCCCCATTCCGAAGCAGGGCAACCCCAAAGTCCTGGACAACTACCAGCCGATCGCCATCCTATCGGCTATTAGCAAACTTTTAGAGAAAGTTGCGGCTGGACAACTCACAGAGTACATTCAGGCCCATAAGTTGCTGTCCCCTGCGCAGCACAGCTTCCAAAAAGGGTATAGTACATCCAGGACCCTTGTCTCTGTCTCATCTAGCATTAGGGTGGCCATGGACCAGGGCGAACTCTCTGGGGCCATATTCGTTGACCTATCCAAGGCCTTTGACCTTGTGGACCATGCATTACTTTGCTCACAGATGTGGTCCCTTGGCCTGTCCCCTCCTGCCCTGAGTTGGCTTAGAAATTACTTCCAGGGCAGACTACAACTGACCAAATTCAACAAGGTCCTCTCTGACCCTACTCCAGTGAGCTCTGGTGTCCCCCAAGGATCAGTTCTTGGGCCCCTCCTCTTCTCTGTATTTGTTAATAATCTCCTGGCCACTGCCACCACTGTAGTGTCACCCATTATGCAGATGATCTGGTCATCCTGGCACATTCCCGGACATTAGGACTCTCAATCTCTAGCTGACTGAGGGACTTCAAAAGATTCAGTCCTGGGTAAAGTCTAGAAACAGGTCCTCAACAAAAAAACTCAGGCCATGCTGTTGGGATCATTGGCCAAGATCAAGGCCTCCCTGCCCCTCTGTGTGTCAGTGATGTGAATGATGCTTCCCTCCTAACCACAGTTTCCATCAAATACCTTGGGGTGACACTTGACCCCCAACTCAACCTGCAGTGTCACATCCTAAATGTTTGCAGAGCCATAAACTGTAAAATGGGTTTGCCTACAGGGCAAAGAAAAATCTGATGTCTGTTGCTTGCCTGGCGTTGGCCAGAGGTGTGCTGCTCCTTGGTAGCTATGTCCTTCTCAGTTTACTTGCACTCCAAGGTCCACCTCACTCAGTGGCACACTGACCTACAATAATATCTGTCACTTTGCTCTGGCTGCCCCTTGCCTCACCCATCATTGTGAATTATATGACAAACTTGTCTGGCTTTCCCCAGCAAATCACTGGAGCTTTGGGATGGGCTGCTTCATGGGTAAGGTGATCAGAACTGGCACCCTCCGGGGCTGGCGCAGCTTCTCATGCCTGCATGCCCTCCTACCTGTCAGGTCTCAGGGTCTTGGGGTGCTCAAAGTTCCTTATACTCGTGCACTTATAAGGGATAGGGACTTTGCTACAAGTGATCCTGGGCTATGGGACTCCCTTCCTGCCATGTTCATTCCTCCCCACCCATGCGCCTCCAGAATTCCCTGAGGGAGTATGAAGCTGACCTCTCGTGTGGTGTCCCAAGCCACATAACATGGTCTCTAAATTGGACTCACCTAGCCATGGGGTCCCTCTTGCAGGCTCTAATGATGCCACTTACTGTCCCTTTTACACTAAAATGCATGCAACTTACTTGTTTATCTGCTCAGGAATTATCCGCTTTGGTGGCTCTGTTAAAGGATCACCTTCGTACACTGTAATTTCTGCTCTGCCATTGAATGACCTAGACTATTTATTTTGTATATGTGTGTGTATATATATATATATATATATATATATATATATATATATATATATCTTACCTATTACTGCTTACTGTAGACTATCGATGTTAGCCTGTTCTTTTGTGTCTCTGTACATTGTTCTACTTGTTGTTATGAACTATGTGTGAATCTGATCTTCATTGTACTCTCCTGGGTCATACCTACCTGGTCAACAAAAGCTAAATAACTAAATAAATAAATAAATCATAGTTAAATGCAATTCTCCTCTCAGGGACAACTAGTGGGTGGGTTCATGGTCGAGTTTAGGTTGGAGCAACGAGGGTCATAAAAATGATCATCAAAGTAATGAAAAAAAGAAAAAAATGGGGCTGAATTTAAGTCCTTTAACAATACTATATTGCAATTGGCAAATAGTATAGCTAAGCCTGATCTTTACCGCCAACTACAAAACTACATTTTAATGACACAAAGTAGTAAAGAGGCTGCAGTGCTATAGATAGGCTTAAAATGTCATCAAGGCATATTTGTTTATTTGATAAAGGACACATTGTGTCTGAAACATGTCAGGTATTGTTCTGGCTACTAGCCTTGTGGCATGGAAATAACATTGTCTTTTTAGCCTCAATGGCTTACAGTTGCTTTTATTTTTGACTGAGGTAGAGAGTGTCAGATTTCTACTTTACATACCTCATGAGCTTATCATGAGCACCCCAGCCTTGTGCTGGATATTTTAAAGGTTGGTTTGAAATCAAACAGTCTGTAACACTTGGGGCGGAGTAAAGAGAAACATAGAGCATGTCAGCAGAAGGGTCCTTCCGGTCCATCTCATCTTCCTGTTGTTTGTATTTTGAGTCCCCCGATTTATTTTATACTACCATGTACCAGGATTCCTTTGTATCTGTTCCAAACTCTCTTATGCTCATTTACTGTTTTTGACTTCACTACCTCTTTTACGAGCTGGTTCCATGGGTCCACAACTCTTTCAGTGAAGAAAAATGTATTTGTGTTTCCTTTGAGTTTGCCACCCCTCCGTCTTATTTCTTGGCCCCTTGTTCTAGTTTGACTGTGTATCTGAAAGAGGTTAGTTGTTTCCACCCGTAAGCACCAAGGGAAGTCGACAGTGAAAATGGCGACCTTCGCTACCAGCGATGGTGTACAGTACCGGACGCAGGTAGCTCCCGCACTTCGCCGACTTAGGATTATCAACTCAAGGTCGGATTTGGTCCAGGAGAGGGGCAGAACACTGAGGAAAAAAGCAAACCATGAAAGGACCATTACAGCAATTGTTGCCGTAATGGTCTTTTTCGTGTTTCGCCGCTGGGGTGTCGACCTGAAGGAGTGCACCATTTCCACCCCATTCATGCCTTTGAGATATTTGAAGGTCTCGATCATGTCACCCCTGTCCCTTTTCTGCTCTAGTGTGTTCATGTTCAGCTCTCTTGGTCTCTCCTTGTAAGGCTTTGTGTGCATTCCGCACCTGCTGGAGAGAATGGTTTGCACTGTCACTAATATAATTTTGAGAGACGGGAACAAAAGGTAGGATTTTGTATTCTGTTGCCTGTATCTCTTTACATACAAAGTGTATTCTAACATGGCATCGGTTTGTATGTAAATAGATTTCAAGGTGCCTTACAGTCTGTGACAGGGTCCTGCATTGCGGCAAAGGGGCATAGTCATGGAGAAAGGAGCCCCAGATTTCTTTGGGCCTAGGGCCCCAGGTTATCTTAGTCTGGCCTTGGCTAAACCTGCTGAATATAGCATGCTAATGAAGCTGTGCAAACTGAGCTGGGGGGCAGTGCAAAAAGCCTGGGAAGCAAGACATCACTGAATATAGCAAATAAGACAGCTTTGAAAATAGCAAGCTGTCAGGCAGTGCAAACACACACAGGAACACAGCACAAAGTGTAAAGAAAGGGTCACAAGGGGCACAAGCTGTGCTAGGGAGCCCAATACCTGAACAAAACATTGGAAAGCATGGAAAAAAAATGACAATGGCAATGTAACACCCAAAGTCACTGCCAGGTAACCACACATTTTATTTATTTATTTAGTTAGTTTTTGTTGACCGGGTAAGTGCACTAGACAAATCCTATCAATTTTAAGGCACAACCCGGGGGAGGGGGATACAGATGAATGCCAACTGACCTTGAAACATATTAAGCTGTTGGTGGTATTTTTAGTGAATGAGGGAAATTTTGCCATGACACTAGGGAAATTCCCCTACTCGCTGGTAGGGGGAGCCTTGGCTACTGGCTGCAGGATGGCCAGTGTGCAGGTGCCTTTGGAGGAGATGGATGTCGATAGTGCAGGAGACAGGGCCTCCTCTCCTGTGCTTGCAGCTTCTAAGGCCATGGATGAGGAATGCACTGTGGCTGCTGTAGCTGTGGTGACTGTAATTGAGGCTGACGTGCCTACTGTTGGGGCTCTTGCTGGGCAGCATGGAGCGGCTTGTTCTGTGGAGGAAAATGGTAAAAACCTGTTTTATTGCTAAAGCGCCTGCTTTAGTGTAGGAAATGGTATTATTGGAAGTGAGCTTGCAGCGCCCTCAGGCATTGTTGGGGCTTCCTGTGCTGTGGCCTTGCAGTCACTAAACACCCTGCTGACGCAGAAGGTTCTGTGCCGTTGGTGTCATCAGATCCTGTTACTTCCGCATCATCGGAGGTTCGTTTTGGGGCTGGCAGTCTTCCGAGTGCTCCCTCGGTGCACCCACAGCCCCCGCTTGTTTCTTCTGAGAACCCTATGGTGCAACATGGAAAACAAAGGCTAGGACATGGCAAAATGCGAGGTAAGCCTCCCGGAGGTCGGCCTGGGACATCAGGCCCTTTGAATTTGGCTACAGATGTTTTTTTTATTTTCTACATCACAATCACCCAGCTGGAGTAAACGTAGGGGGACTTTGGCCCCTGTTGGGCATTCATCTACTGTGGGACTTCCCGACGAATCCATGAATTGTAGCCAGGGGGCTTCATGGTACCCTGAGAAAGCTTTGCAGAGTGCTGGTTGGGAGCAGGAGATGGGGGTACTTGGACACCTGACCGGCTCCAGGATCCCACTTATTTAGCGATGCTGCAAAGGCAGCAGCATCTGTGGCCACCGACACCGAATTGAGCTCCAACGACTTCGGTGCTGCTCAGTGCTGCTTTATTCTTTGTTGCCTGACAGAGAGTAGTATTTCTGATGTACAAACTGCAGTATTACAAACTTCTAATAACTTGGGGATGTTTCCACTGTTTCTGTTCTACTGTTGTTGATCAGTTATCTGCTCTGTAAAAGTAGCTCTTTCTCCTGTTCCTTCCACTAATGTACCCCTGAGTCCAAGGTTCTTCTCAGGATGGGGCCAGCCCTTTGTTGCTAGATTCTGCAGAGGATGACCCTGTTCGGCCAGTTGGTTTTAAGCTAGCTGATTTATTTACCACTAAGGGAGAACTGGCACCTAGGCGTAATGCTGTCCGGTTGTTATATAAGGGAGGGCTAGTGGAACCCCCAATAGGGTTTATGTGGCTAAAACTTTACTCAAGGACTCTATGAGGTTCTTTTCCTCAGAGATCTTTGCCCTTATTAGTTTGGGGAATCATAATTATGACA
This sequence comes from Neoceratodus forsteri, assembly GCA_016271365.2. Lineage (NCBI taxonomy): Eukaryota > Metazoa > Chordata > Ceratodontiformes > Ceratodontidae > Neoceratodus > Neoceratodus forsteri. Next base: position 940,809,766 of record CM028133.1, on the reverse strand, counting down.
TCAGTTTTAAACAAGTGTCCAGCTTGGATAGGTTTTGTTCACAGTATGCGGCCTGTTAAGCTTCACCCACTTGGTCCCCCTTCCAAGCTATTCCCTTGACTAAACCTGCTGTCAGGAATATGACTATTATGTTTAACAAGCATTTGTCAATGTCAAATGTTGCTTGCTTGTATGTGCTGTGTAGGTATTTGGAAGTCAGTGGGTGCAAATATTGAAAATTTGCAAACTTCTGACGTCTGCGTAGGAACTGCGCAATGCCTCGTTGAAACAGTAATTTTTAGGAAGTTTGTGACCAAATTTTCAACATAGCCATTTTAAGACCTCTGCTCAATGAACAGTGTCACTGTGATTTTCTTTAATGTGTCCATGATTGATTTCAAGACACCGACCGCGCCCACTGTGCGCTAGATGGGCGGAAACACGTTTTGGGTGAGATGTGAAAATGACAGCTGTACTGTTCATAAGGAGGTGTGGGTAAAATGGCAATGTTGAAAATCTGGAGTGAAATATTGAAAATTCTCCGCTAACCCACGAGCGCAGCATAGGAAGTGCTCAACGCAGGCTCGTAAAACAGTCATTTTTGGAATTTTGACACCAAATTTTCAACATAGCCATTTTAAGACCTCTGCTCATGAACAGTGTCACTGTGATTTTCTTAATGTGTCCCATACAGTGATTTCGCACACTAACTGCGCCATTGTGTGCTACATGAGCGGAAACATGTTTTGGGTGAGATGTGAAAAATGACAGCTACATTGCTCATAAGGAGGTGTGGTAAAAAGACAATGTTGAAAATCTGGAGTGAAAATATTGAAAATTTGCAAACTTACGAGCGTGCGTAGGAAGTGCGCAATGCAGGCTCGTAAAACAGTCATTTTTTAGGAATTTTCCACCAAATTTTCAACATAGTCATTTTAAGACCTCTGCTCATGAACAGTGTCACTGTGATTTTCCTAATGTGTCCCATATAGTGATTTTGCACACCGACTGTGCCATTGTGCGCTACATGGGCAGAAACATGTTTTGGGCGAGATGTGAAAAATGACAGCTGTACTGCTCATAAGGAAGTGTGGTAAAATGACAATGTTGAAAATCTGGAGTGAAAATATTGAAAATTCGTGAACTTACGAGCGTGCGTAGGAACTGCACAACGCACGCTTGTAAAACCGTCATTTTTAGGAATTTTTCCACCAAATTTTCAACATAGGCTTTTTGAGAGCCCACCTTATGAACACTAGCAGTGTTGTTTCATTAATAGGTGCCAAAAGGTGATTTCGCGCAGTGACTGCGAAATCACCCTTTGGGCCCGATTAACGCCATGATAGTGAGAGCATTCATGAGAAGGGGTCCCAAAACCCCATGTTGAAAATTTGGTGCAAAATTCCAAAATGCCTGAGATATGGCAAAGTTGAAAAACCCTATTTATTACATTATATAGCTTACCGCATTTCCTCAGTTAGCAGGTCGACTTTGAAGAGGGCAGATGTGTTCCCGGTCCACCGAAGATCGTCGCGAGTCTGGAGGTAAGTATGGGTGAGGGGCGGTGTGGGGAGGCAGGGTGTGCAGTGGGTGGGCGTGGGTGGGGGCCCAGACAGCGAGGAACCGTTTTGTGTTGCAGGTTGTTTTATCATCAGCACTAAATAACGTCAAGACCTCCGCACGCCTGTCAACTCCATTTAGGTGATAGCGAGAATGTGGGGGTGGGGGGACGGTTGCACAGAGATTGGCTGCAGTGTAACATGGAAATATTCTTGTGTAACCCCTGCAAATGGGGTTCCAAAAGACTTCCAGGAGCTTGCTTGAATGCTCCAAGCCTGAATGGTGTTTGGCGTTTAGCCATTTATCAGTGAGTGTTTTAGAACCTCTGGTACTGTCTCTTTAAGAGCTGTCTGCTTGCAGACATAATTAGTTTGTATGGGGACTGTGTGTTCTTTGATTGAGTATCACTCGAGCTGCTGCCAATTCACTCCATTTTGCAGTCACTAGGAGTGCAAAGGGAACCTATCTGAAAGATGTAACTGTTTGCCAGAAACCATTTAGAGTAATAATGAAATTACAGTTTGTCTGACCTGCTTTCTTTGCAGTCAGAACTGTGTCTGCCTAGTTCCCCATTCTGGTTTTGAACTGCTGAACTGGACCAATCAGTGTGGGGTAAGCTAGCTCTAAAATAGTGCCTTGGACGAATCAGAACTTGGACTCATAATCTGAGCCAGCCACAAGAGGATTGTATGGGCAGTGACTCTGGGAGATGTAGTTTAGACTTGGCCTTTTGGACCAACAGGAGCAGTCTGTTGTGAGTGACAGCCAATCCAGTCAAGAACTGGGAGGAACTCAAAGGAAGTGCCTGGTTTTGTCTGTTGGAGTTTCAGTTGAGCTCGGGCAGTGAAGGGGAAAGGAACCCTGTGCTCTTTCAGTCACAGTTTTAATCGGAAACATGTGTAAGGTCCGGAGTTCCGTCTGCAGCTTGTGTAACTGCTTGTTAGGACTGAATCCGTCCTGTGAAGAGAATCAAAGGATATCTGAAGAGTAGAAACCAGGCTCACCCTGTAGAAGACTGGAGAAATTGCTGAATTGCACTCGGTCTGTCAGGAACTGAATCTGCTGTGTGTTCTCCCGGGTATTGTGCAGTAATTGCGATCGGGATAGAGAAGCAGCCTGCCTGGTATAGTACTTTCTTTTTGCCATATAAATGTGTGAGGAGTCTCGTGGAGCTCAAGAGTAGCCCTGCTGACATTGAAGGACCCTATCTTGTTTGGAGGTCGTGAGTACTAATTCAGGGTCGCTCCCTGTTGAATTGCCACATTGAATCCAAATGGAATCACTGTACTGCTGACTGTTCAAACTAATTTTCTTTTCTCTGTGGAAAGGGCCCCTACCAGCTGCCACGGTTTGGACTAGCCACTAGGGCTTGGGTACCCAGGGACAGTAACTGGTAGGGATAGGCCTGTGCACAGAGCCATAGGTAGATGAGTAAAGTATAAGCTAATTAACCTGATTTCCCCGTCCTTGTTATATTCCCCCTAAATAAATCAGAGCTGCTTGTTTCAGCAAAGTTATACTGCCTGAGGTATTTGTCTATGTTAAAGTATTGTACTGTGATTGTTGCACTGTATCTTATTTTACAGGAGGTCCCAGTGCCTGAACCAGCCCTGGGGTAAGTGTATACTGTGAAGGTAATTCTGATATATTGTGTGGGCCACTAGTGGGAAGAAAGGGGTTGCAGTGTCCCAGAGGGCTGTGACCAAGTAAGTTTAACTATTGCAAACCTGACCTCTGGGTGGAGGCACCCGCCATTGGATCCAGGCCCCTCAACCTGTTAGTGGCAAATCAGGCTGGGGTAGTAGCCCCTGGGATAGCGCCATCTAGGGGTTACACTTGCAATTCTATGTGACAGGAAACAAAGAAACATTTGTGAGACCCCTTAAAAAATGCTCTGAGCCATGAAATAAATATGTATATCTGCTTCTAAAAATAGGGATAACACCTTCTTTGGTTCCTTTCATCTGACAGTAATTCTCCGAGATGTCGTCGGAAGACTTATGTGTTACAAAGGGAAAAAAATAATGAATTACGAAATGCACAGCCAAACAAATGTAGAATACAGCCACAAAACAAAACTGGCCAAAATACATACCGCGGAGGCTGGACTCAGTACAGTGACAGAAGTCCTGTCAAACACACCAACAGCTGTCGACACACACATCCTGCCACCATGTCATTGCCACTTCTGAGTCCACCGTTTCGTGCCTCACAGCTCGATTCAGTTTTGAACGAAACAGAAAAAAAGTGAGGTAAAATTGCATACACTACTTAATAATAGGCTTTGTGCAATGCCTATTACTGATTCATTTACAATAATTTGCTTCTCCACACACAGCACATCGCTTAGAAAGACCCACAACAGTACCTCTTTAAATGGGATATAGTTGGGTTCGGGGTGTCACAGTAATAAAGAGAGTGTGCCAATTCATTTTATCGCAATCTCTGCTAGCGCCACAAATAAGATGCAGCTTCATTTCGGGAGCGGGTGTACGGCCAGCTGGAAGAGGAAAGAGTTAGAGTGCCATCAGCTGTCTGAGAATTGAGCTATGGAGAATGAGGCGGCATGGGATAAGATGGTACTGAAAAAAACAAATAGGGAGAAATGAGCCCAGCAGAGGTTGTGTGTGACTTTGTCAGACAACTGCCACTAAGTACAGAGCACTTGGGGGTGCCAGCATGCAGTATGCGTGCGTGTGTGTGTGTAAGGGGAGTGCGCATGAGCGGGCAATATCTTATCGCTGCTCACTGAAGCTTAGCTCCCCCTTTCAACCTGTACCCACTGCATTGACTGCTGAAACAGACAGCTCCAGCAGTGATTGGAGAACCGCGTCGCTACCAAAACACACTGACTGAATTGGTAGAGGGCTGCCACACCTCCGAAAACTCGGATGATGGCACTATGTTTCTTGCACATGCATGCAAGCAACATAAAAATGAAGGGTTAATGTGGAAGATATTTTATTTTGGTTAAAACAAAGGTATGTGGTGCTCAACAAACCTACCCCACATTGGATAATGAGCAAATCTGGGATGGAGGGTGGAGAGTTCGAGTGAAGTTGTATTCTACCAATGCTGGGCCCAGTCATTTACCAAGTTTTTTTTTATCTGGGGAAAGATTAAGGTCTCATTTTTTATGTGGGGCAGCCTAAATCTTGTTTCAAATGTTGTTCCCATGTTCACTTTAGTTCAGCCTGCGATACTGTAAAGTGTAGTCATTGTTTTGAATTTGGACATAATTCCAGTGCATGTTTGAATCTCTTTAAATGTAAGCGTACGGGACATGCCTATGGCCGCAGCCCACGGGCGTCGCATAATAGGGAGAATTGTCCTTCACACGAAGGTTTGATTACTATGGCGCAGCAAACGCAAGCTAAACTTGTTGCTGCCAGGGATTTAAAAGTCAGTTTGATTTCCTCTGCACCTGAGGGTTAGTAAGGGGTCCTGAGGTGGTTGCTGTCCAGGACAATCTTGTCTGCTCCCCACCTCTGTTGCAGGCTCAGCCTTCAGTTATAGATCCGCCCCCTGTCCCTGTGGTTCATGTCCTGGAAGAGGAGATGGTTGTGGTTGATAGTGAGATGCCCCCAGCAGTCTGCTTCTGGCCTTGAGACTTCAGGTTTTGTACAAGTCCCTCATAAGTGGACCAGGAAAGGTTTGGCTGTTGCTGGTCGGGGCAAAGAGGCAGGAGTCCGCACTTGGCAGTCCGGTAATAAATTTGCCATATTGGCTATGGACCTGTCCGATAGAGACTCGGAGGGGAAGACACTGATACCTCCTCTATACGATCTAATATGGATACTGAGGGAGGTGGGGAGCTGGATCCTATTGCTAAACGGACCCGTCAAAGCCGTAGAAGTAAATCACCCTTAGGTACTTAAATGACTTCTTTATCTGTCTGCTCTTTAAATGTAAACAGTATCAAAGGTCATAGAAAGCTTGGGGGTGTGCTATTAACTATGCAGGATTTCAGGTGTGATATTGTTTGTCTAGTGGATACTAGATTAAAATCACATGAAGAACTACAACAGGCTTCTCGGGCATGGACCCTTGGTCCTTCGATTTGGTTGTCAGGCACTGGCAAATGTGATGGTACTGGGATTTTATTTTCTAACCCTGATGTACATGTTTCCAGGTTGGTAGATATACAACCAGGTAGAGCATTGTTATTGGATTTTACTTACTCCTTGGAGAGATTTCGGATAATTGTTGTTTATGCTCCCCAGACTAAAGCACAGCGGGTGTCCCTTTTCCATTTGGTGTGGCCCTTTTTGCATATCTCCAGGTTACTCTTGTGGGTGGGTGATTTTAATTGTGGTTTACACCAAAGGGATAGGGGGCTGCAAACCCCTAAATTATTTTGCGATTCTATTGCTTTAAAGGAAGTTATCACCACGGCTCAACTAGTGGATGCTTATAGGTCTTGTCATGAGTCAGGTGGGTTTACCTTTTTTAAGGGGCATCTCTGAACACATATTGATTTTGTATTCTTGTCTAAGGTTTTGAAAATTCTTTCTTGTCAGACGGTGGGCGTGGAATTTTCAGACCATGATGCCCTCAGGGTTTCTTTTTCCTGAGACAATGCTTCAAGGTGTAAGAAAAACAGATGGAGGCTTAATGACTCCCTCTTGGAGGATCCTAACATTCTGAAATTGTGAAGGAGGGAATGGGCTGCTAGGCTCTTGGTAGCAGACCTCTATGAGGACACTTGTGAGTGGTGGGAAGATTCTAAATTGAGATGGAGGCAGGTCTTTCAGGGAAGGCTGCTGCGGATCAGACTGCCAATACTTACAGTATTTGGCATATGGCAGAAGTTGCAACATTTGATCTCCCTGTCTGATACCATGCCGCATGATTATAGTGGTCAAATTGCAGTGGTTTGAGCTCAGATGAAAGCCTTGCAATATGATCGGGCTAGTTCTTTGGGACAGGAGGCTAGATTTGGGACTCTGGTGACCAAAGGGGGGTTAGACCCTTTTAAGGCCTGTAAAGGATGTGTGGAGTCTAAATTTATTCAGACTTTATGGTTCCCCTCCGGTGAGCTGGTTACGGCTCCGGAGGCTTTGGTAGATGTTGTGGAACAGCATGTTCTTACAATGTTAGGTACCGTCCCGGTTTGTGAGTCTGCAGATTCCTTTTTGGACTCCCTGCATCTTCCTCCTCTCTCTCCAGTGCAGCAGGGTATGTTATCTGCTGATATTGTAGCCTCTGAAGTGACTCAGGCCATATGAAGTTTAAATTTGAACTCGGCACCAGGATCGGATAGCCTTACTGCCCGTTTTTATAAAACCTTTATGGAGGATATGGTTCCGGCCTTAACTTTGTTGTTTAATGAAATGTTATCTACAGCCTCTTTTACAAAGTCAATGAAGGAAGCCATTTTAGTCTTGATTTTCAAAAAAGGGGGATGTGGCTGATTTGAATAATTGGCGACCTCTGAGTTTACTGAATGTGGATTATAAAATCCTGGCCAAGATTTTATTGGCAGATTACTCAAAATTGCTGATATTATAAGTCCAGCTCAGACTTGTGGCGTTCCTGGTAGATGGCAACATGATAATTTGGTTTTGTTGAGGGAATTATTTGCCCTAGGTGAGAGGGGGGCAGTTACTGGCTGGGTCTTGGGTTTGGACCAGGAGAAGGCCTTTGATAGGGTCTCCCAGGGTTTTCTATTTTCGGTGTTGTGGGCCTTTGGGATTCCCGTTAGGTTTCTTCATTGGCTTAGGGCTTTATATGCTGGGGCCACAATCATTCCTAATGTAAATGGCTGGTTGGGGAAGCCTGTGACGATTGCATGTGGGGTCCAGCAGGGGTGCCCCTTAAGTCCTATTTTATACAATTTTTTGTATACATGTTTTGATTTAGGGTGATTTTTCTTTGTCCTCAAATTTTGGGGCTGGGGGGGGTCCCTCCTTCTGTTCCCATAAAAATTTTGGCTTATGCTGATGATTTGGTTTTGACTGTGGACATCTATACTGGGGAATCAGCTCTGGTGCAGGTTCTATGGACCTATTCCTCAGTTTCAGGATTTCATATTAATTTTGGGAAAAGTGTTGGAGTTCCCGTTGGTCACCTCAGTCTTCCGCCTGCTGGTACCTATGCGGGTATTCCGATTTCTATTGCTCCTTTCAAATGTTTAGGTATTTTCTTTGGGAATGGAGATATGCACTCTCATAACTGGCAGGTTGCCCTTGGGAGGGCTGAAGGTCTCATTTCTGGGTGGAAACAGTATCAGATTGGCAAGAAAAAAAGGGTTGTTTTGCTTAAAACTTTGGTGATTCCTATTTTTTTGTATCTTTGTTATGTGTTTCCCCCGCCTATAGCCTTTTTTACCAGACTATATTGTTTTTTTTTTCCAAGGGTTTTGGGGGTCCTGTCTAAACCCAGTGATGCATAATGTGACCTATAGATCATTAAGTGGGGGCGGGGTTGGCATGATTCACCCAGTCGCTTTTTTTTATAGTTTGTTTTTTAGCTATAATTTTGGGAAAGCTTTGAAGCCGGGGGAGGTGGTTGGAAACCATTTTGGTGCAGTGGTTGTTACCCTGTCTTCCATACTGGGATTCAGGAAGGAAGGACTGGATGTCTCAATTTCAGGAAGTTCCTCCATATGGGAAGGAAGCCCTTAAGGTGGCCTTGTCCTGGGTTTTTTTCCCACGGGATTTTTGTGTCCTGTCTTATCATATGCTCTATGACAGGGTTTGGCGGAGAGAGGCTCAGGAGGAGGTTGCTTTCCCCTTCTGTCCCCTGGGTTGTTTTCATTGGATCCTCAAGCAACTCAGTAACCCGCGTTTACCCCCTTATGTTTGGGATACGGTATGGTTGGGTAATTATGGCAGGCTAAGTGTCAAGGATAATCATAAGCATAAGGCATTGGATGCTCGATATTGCCCCAGGGATCTTTGTCAGGGTATTCTAGAAACCCTACAGCATTTATTATGTTTGCTTGCACGCAAGTGCAAGAAACATAGTGCCATCATCCAAGATTTCGGAGGTGTGTCACCTCCTCCTCCAATTCAGTCAGTGTGTTGGCATGCGGCGTCCCTGTAAGCCAATGCATGCTGGAGCTGTCTATGACAAGCTCCAAAATGCAGTGGCATACAGTTCAAAGGGGGAGCTACGCTTGAGTGAGCAGTGATAAGATATCGCCTGCTCATGCGCAGCTCCCCTCCACACACACACATGCCCACGCAGGCCGGCGCGCCCCCTGCACACACATTCACACATTGTATAGCCGGCACGGGGTGCCCAATCCCGTCGGCTGTGCTGTGCTCCCCCGCCCCAAAGCCTTCCAAATGCCACGCTGGGTGCCACCCCAGTGTGGCAACTATCGATATAGCCAACGGGCGGTGCCCAATCCCGTCGGCTCCATTGTCCTCACGCCCCCGGTATTGAGTGCCACGCTGGGAGCCCACCCCAGCGTGGCAATTATCTTTGGCCGACAGGGTGCCCAATCCCCGTCGGCTGAATGCCCCCAACCGTCCTTGTGCCACGCTGGGAGCCCACCCCAGCGTGGAAAACATCCAGCGTCGTCCTTTTTTTTAAACCTGTAAAGGAAAAGCGGTCCCCGTAGTCTCCTGGCCCCTCCCACAACCGCACCCACCCACTGCGCAACCTGCCTCCCCACACACCCTCCCCCCATACTTACCTCCGGAGCTTGGCGCACCATCTTCGGTGGACTGGGAACACGTCTGCACTCTTCAAAGCCGACCGCGAATTGAGGAAATGCCGGTAAGCTGTATAATGGGATAGATAGGGGGTTTTCAACTTCATTGCATATCTCAGGCATTTTTTGGAATTTTTGCACCACATTTTCAACATGGGGTTTTTGGGACCCCTTCTCATGAAGGATGTCACTATCATGGCGTTATTTGGGCCCGAAGGGTGATTTCTCAGTCACTGCGCAGTCACTGCGCGAAATCACCCTTTGGGCCTGGATAATAACATGACAGTGATGCCATTCATAGAAGGGTCCCAACTTCCGTAAGTTGATAGCAAAATTCCAAAAATGACTGTTTTACGAGCGTGCATTGCGCAGTTCCTACGCAGGCTCATAAGTTCGCGAATTTTCAATATTTTTACTCCATATTTTCAACATTGCCATTTTACCACACTGTCTTATGAGCAGTACAGCTGTCATTTTTCACATCTCACCCAAAATGTGTTTCTGCCCATGTAGAACACAATGGCGCAGTCGGTGTGCGAGATCAATGTACGGGACAAATTAAGAAAATCACAGTGACACTGTTCATGAGCAGAGGTCTTAAAATGGCTATGTTGAAAATCTGGTGAAAAAATTCCAAAAATGACTGTTTTACGAGCACGCGTTGCACAGTTCCTATGCATGCTCGTAAGTTTGCAAATTTAATATTTTCACTCCAGATTTTCAACATTGCCATTTTATTACACTTCCTTATGAACAGCACAGCTGCAATTTTTCATATGTCGCCCAAAATGTGTTTTTGCACATGTAGCGCACAATGGTGCTGTTGGTGTGCGAAAGCAATGTTTAGGACAGATTAAGGAAATCACAGTAACACTGTTCATGAGCAGAGGTCTTAAAATGGCTATGTTGAAAATTTGGTGCCAAAAGTCCATAAAATGACTGTGTTACGAGTGAGCATTGCGCAGTTTCCACGCACCCTCGTAAGTTCATGACTTTGTAATATTTTCAGTCCAGATTTTCACCAGTGGCATTTTCCCACACTTCCTTATGAACAGTACAGCTGTCATTTTTCACAACATGGCTGAAGTGTGTTTTCACACTTTCAGGTCAGAGATGCGTGTTCGCTGTGGGAAATCATTGTTCGGCACAGATAAAGAAAATCACAGTGACACTGTTCATGATCGGAGGCACCAAAATGCCTGAGTTGACAATCTGCTGTAAAAATCCCCAACCTAATTATATTACGGTGTCGTTGCACAGTTTCTATATGCCTTCATTGACTTCACCATTTTTTTAATATTTTTACTACAGATTTGCAACATTGCCATTTTTCACACCTCCCCACGAACAGTACAGCTGACATTTTTTACATCCTGTTCTGAATGTTTTTGCACCTGTGGTACTAAATGCCGTAGTCACTGTGCATAAGCAGCTTTCGGCTAACAAACTGATATTCCCCCTGTTCATGAGGTGGGGTCACAAAAAAAACATGTCGAAAATTTGGACTGAAAATACCAACGAATGCCTGAGGTATTAGGGTTTCCAACCATAACGCCCAACCCTGTAGAGAATGACAGGCATCAGTGGTGTGACTTGGGATTCTTGCCTGTGATGCTCATACCATTCCACACCCTGCAGTCAGTGAGAGGCATCGAGGTATGCCTTGGACTCTTCAGCCCCAAAGTTCACCCCATTCTCCTATATCGCACCCATCTCACCATATTTCCTAATAAAATGGGGTGCGCATAAGGGCCAAAGACCCCAAGGAACACCGTGACACTTGTCAGTGTCTGCAGGGTGGGGTGTGGTGAAATGGCGTGGCCGTTATGCCTGACGACCCAAACGCACACCCCAATGCCTGTCACTCTCTGCAGGGTGGTGGTGGGGTTGGCTTCAGTTCAATACTTCACTGCCATTCCTGTTACGCAGCTCTGTAACTTCTACACTACCACTGCCAATGCCAGCAAGCAAACATTCGGCATTGACAAATGCTTGTTTTTAGAATGCCCTTTCACCCTTGCCTTTTGGACTTTGTTAGCAGATCTATGGTCTGAACCTTTAGTGCAACATTTATCTTATGAACATATTATGTTTTGTACACATGTTGCTTTATGTCAAAAGTATCATGCTGAAACTCTGTATATTGTTTTGACTTTAATTCAATATTATCTATGGCAGGCCAGATGCATGTTGGTTTTGCATCAGAAATTGATTTCTTTACAAGAAATAACTGATATTAGAACTGCTATATGTTTAGTTAAATTGTAAGATTTTAATGTTTCTGCTGGACCACAATTTCACCGCTTATGGCACAACTGCGACCTCTGGTATATTGATTGATTTTCGATATTTCATTTAGATTATTTTTGTTATGTTTTCTGTTTATTCTGTTTCTTGATGATTTTGCTTTAGTTTCCTCTGTATAGGATATTGCTTCTTTTGTAATGAAGTCCAAACTTTTTCAATAAAATTCCCCTACTCTTTTCGATAAGTGCCATGGGATCTTTACCATCCACCTGAACTACCACCAATCCAGGCAGATGGGACCTCGGTTTAACGTCTCATCCGAAAGACGGCACCTCAGAAGTGCAGCACCCCTCTCATGCTGCACTACAGTGTCAGTATTGGGGTATTAACCCAAGTGCCAGATGTGGAAACTGAATCCACAGCCCCTCTGATCTCCTGGCCTCAGAGGTGAGTGTGCTACCTACTGAGCCACTGACACTGACAATGCATGCACATGCAGCAGCAACAGGAACCCAAAGACCCCAACAACTGGCCCAATGTTGAAATACCCAGGCAAGAAGCACACAGGACACAGGAAGTCAGAAAACTAAACTATATATTATAGGAAGAGCAAACAGTAAAGACATGAACAGAAACAGGTGAATGAAGAACCAAACAAGAAACAGTGTTAATGCTAACAAAAAGGGTTGGGGGAACAGGGACTACAACAGTGGAACAAAACTATGTACAATGGGTGGTGGGGGCACAGATAATCCAAAAACCACAAAGCACTATTTACAATTGGGTGTGGGGTAACAGGAGAACAGTAACAAAGGTATCAACTATGTACAAGGAGGGAGGAACAAGGAACACACAAGTGAGCAAATAGGCAGTATACGAGGTGGGGGTGGGAATGAAGTCCCCAAGGTGGTGCAGTTAGTTGTTCGATGGCTTGGGTCAGCTGGTTGGGCAGGCAGACACTCATACATTATCCCGACCACACACCGTGTCGTGGAGATCAGGACTGCCAGCTATTTAATGACTGTCCGCTGCTGCCTCACCTGGCGGCACAGCAGTTCATCCTCACCGTCTCCCTCCTCAGGCCTGGTGGCCCACAGAGACCTCCTCCATGGACCCATAGGTGGATATATGAGCATGTAAGGATGCTAGAATGATAATGCTGAGTAATAAAATCCCCAGGACGAGTGCCCGGGGGAGGACAGCATGTCCCAACCACCAACGCCCTGTGAATAGCCATGCAAGGCAGTGAGACCTGCCTGTGAGCAGCAGTGAAGAACACAATGAAAAACAATTCACTACAAGGCAAATAGAACACCCGTCGGCCACCAGAAAGCAGCACCAAGGATATGACAGCAGAAAAATAATTGTCAATGGACAGCCTGACACAGTAAAGTGATACAGCCCCCCCAACCCCCAGGTGAACAACAAACACAACACTTGACCCAGCCGAACACCAAGGCACAGGTATTGTTGAGACATGCTGCCCAGTGTAACAGTGTGCATGGCTGATGGCCAGGCAATATCCCTGTAGACCACACAAAGGCAAAGCACAGACCAATGCCCCAGTGGACCACCATGTGCCATGCAGCACAAAACACTGCCCCCAACCATGACAGGGTGCAGCTTGAACTGATGCACCCATGCAGTAGGCCATTCAACAGTAGCAGCATAGACCCACAGCAGACCCCCCCACCCATGATGTTACCCCAGCCACACACACCACACAGCACTGGAACAACATGGCACCACAACGGGGCTGCACGCTGACCCGGGGATGGTAGACATGTGTGATGCAGATGTTGCATTGAAGGAATCCCCTCACCGTGTGAAACCAATGTCCACACTGACTGTGTCCAGGGTATGTGCAGAGCATACACTGTCTGCAAGCTGTGAAGAGCCATCTATGTCCACGTGGCCGCTCCTGGCCATGTACCGAACACAGTGCAGACAGGCCCACACCACAGGGATGCCACATGTGCAAGCCATGCCATGCCACATAGGAACTCCAGGACAGGCATCATGCACATCAGCCAACACAATGGTAACAGTATGCACTGAGCACAAAGTGCCAAGGCATGTGCCAGAAAAGGGCATTATGCATAGACTGCCGAGTCTCGAGACAAACGGTGGACTGCTGCAACAAGCTGCACAGGCAGCCACCAGTGCCACATGGTGCCATGAAACAGCACAGGACCACACAACCACCCTAGGGAGGTACTGCACACACATGGCCAGGACAGTCCTATGTAACACACAACCCCTATACAGTACAGCATGTGGAAGGCAGGTTGGATCGTCCTGGACAACCATACAACTAGTCACTGAAACGTGCACAGGCCTGCCAATGCAAGGGCTGGCCAACAGGGTATGGGCACAATGCACAGCACAGTGTAGAAAGCCAAGACCAGCACCATGTGGGCTGTACAGCATGTGCATGCTGCACTGTAGTGTGCTTCTGGTGTACAGCAGCAGTACACACCACCACAGGGCCATGGCTGCACATGTGCAGCAACACGAGCAGACTGCCACCAGTGTTGAGAGCACAGCCATCAGACACCCAAAGCACACTAGTGGGTCCAGACAGGTAAATGTGGCAGATGACGACATCACCCAAACACACACATACACTGCAAGGGGCATGGAGGACATGGTAAAAGCAGAGGTGTGAAAAATATACATCTGCTCATTCTCCACGAAAGAAACAGATGTGCCAATACCACAGGTAGGAATCATGAATGCGGGAACAAGGGAAGACCTAATAGGGGTTATTGAGATAAACAAGGTAAGAGAGGGGCTGCGGGCACTGAAAGTGGATAGATCCCCAGGGCCGGATGGGATACATCCCATGGCACCCAGGGAATTGGCAGATGTACTGGCGGGACCTTTGGCAGTTCTATGCAATAATTCCCTGAACTCGGGAGTAGTGCCAGTGGAATGGAGAACGGTTAATATAGTACCATTCCATAAAAGAGGTCCAAGAGAGGACTCGGGCCACTACAAACCAGGTAGCCTGACCTCTATAGTATGTATACTAATTGAGTCCATACTAAAGGAGGGACTGGTGAAGTATTTGGAGGAGAATGGGCTGCACGACACTAAGCAACACAGGGTGGTGGCTGGGAGGTCAAGTCAAATTATTGTACTCAAACTCTTTGACTATGTCACAAAGGTGGTAGACAACGGTCAGGCAATAGACATCACACACCTGGACAGTAGCAAAACCTGCAACTCAGTGCCACAAGGAAGGTTGATACGAGCACTTGAATGCACTGGTGGTGGGGAAAGATTGGTCAGATGAGTGCAGAACTGGTTGGGGCAGGACACAGAGGGTGGTAGTTGGTGGGGTTACCCCAGTACAAAGGCAGTCACTAGCGGGATACCACAGGGATCAGTCAGGGGCCCAGTATTGTTTAGTGTGTTCATAAATAACATAGGGGAGTGTATGCAAGGCAAGATGTGCCTCTTCATTGACGATACCAAACTCTGTGTGGGGGTGGACACTCTAGAGGGGGTACAGGAAAGAAAGGTGGACATTGCCAGACAGGAGAAGTGGTCAGGGATGTGGCAGCTGGGCATCAATGCCAAGAAGTGCAAGGTGATGCACATAGAAGCAAATAATCCAAGAGCAGAGTACTATGTAGGGAAAGTACAAGTAACCATGCCTGAGGAAGAAAAAGACCTAGGAGTAACAAACACTAGTGAAATGAAACCATCCACACAATGCAAACATGCAGTAGCAGAGACCAGCAAGATACTGGGATGCATCATGATGGGATTCAGTAGCAGTAGCAGTAGCAGTGAGGTCAGTCTGCCACTGCATAGGTCACTGGTGAGGCCTCACCTAGAGTATGGAGGGAAGTATTGGCACCCATACCGAAATAAAGATATTTCAACTGTTGGAGGGATGCAGAGGAGGGCAACTAAGATGATCTGGGGCAGCATGACAAGGCATATGAAGAGGCTATAGTCCTGCAGATGTACTCACTGGAGGAGAGGAGGCAGAGGGGGACATGATAAAGACCTTCAAGTACCTAAGGGGTATAAACAAGGTAGCCTGGGAGGGCTTATCAATATGACAGACAATGCCTCCACCAGAGGACAAAGGCTAAAGCTGGTGGCAGGAGAATATAGGGGAGGTGTGAGATAACACGTCTACACTGAAAGGGTGGTGATGCTTTGGAACATACTGCCCGAGGTAATCGTGGCATCCAAGACAGTGGGATCTGTTAAATGAGCCTGGGACAAACACAGAGGGAGAAGGTGGGTAGAAGGAAATGGAAGGGTGGAGGGGGCAGAGGTGACACAAACACTGGTGATGGGATGAAATACAGGAACCCTACGCAAATCAAGCAGACAAGATAGGCCCTAGAGGTCTCCTTCTGCTGGCTATTGCTGCTGTTGTTATGTAATGTTCATATGCAGGTACAACACCTGTTAGTGTACAGCCTGTCCACCCCCCACCAACAGTGGCCAGACATGTACGACTCCCCTGTACAATGAACACCACAGCTATGACACAACTGCATACTCATGTTCAACACCATGCTGTCTGTCACTGTCGACACCCTCTCACTCGCCCCCGCTGTGGCTCCTGCCTCCACTGGCATGGCTTCTCCTGCCGCTGCTGTGCCTGTCCCTGCTGTGCTGCAGGTTGTCTGTGGGGGATAATGTGGAACAACACTGTCAGCCACACCATAGATGACAGCATGCACACACCCCTCCCATGCCAGTAATGACCAGTACAGGCAAATGTGATGCAAGGACACATTATCAAAGCAGCCCAGTGTACTGCACACAACAATACAGACTATTTTTGTCACAACATGCAACATTAACCAATACAATGTAACTGCACAATCCAGAATACGGAAGCAACACAGAACAAGCAAACATTGTGATTGCTGCCTGGTAGTGGAGCACACCTGGAAGCAGCTATCACCAGATGATATGTACAGTTATTCTGGCAGCAATGCCATCTATCAGATCTTACCCCTCACCAGGTGACAGTCACATGAGACAAGCCCTGGCTGTTGACACCATGTATGTGTTTGACACACATGTCAATGCCACAACAGCACAGTCCCATCTGAGTACAGGGGTGCAGAGCAGCAATGCCCGCGCCGCCCCACACCCACCACGTGTGCCTGTGTGGCCTGGACAGCATCACACACAGCTGTCAGGTGCGCATGGCTGTGCACACACACACAGTGCACTGTGACAGTATGAGACCAATCCCTGGCAGCCACTCACCTGGTGCAGGCACCGTGCCAAGCCACGCCATCCTTTGAAACATCTGCAGGCACACCCCCTCCCTCCACTGCAGGACAACATACCAGTGCCTGCACTGCTCTCTAAACGGGTACATCCAGTCAGTCTGGTCAGGCAGTGACCAGTGAAGGCTCACACCTCCTCCTAAGCCTGTCTCCTCCCGGACCTCCCAAAGAGCTGGTGTTCCTCTGCACTACCAACCTCACCATTATGGCCAACTCTGCCTTTGTCCACCTGTGGTCCCTGTGTGCCACAGCCCTGACTCGTCTTCTTGAAGGCATGTTGTGATATTATATCCTCCACAAGCTACACCCACACACTCTGTGCAGTGGCACACAGCTA
Organism: Neoceratodus forsteri; assembly: GCA_016271365.2. NCBI lineage: Eukaryota > Metazoa > Chordata > Ceratodontiformes > Ceratodontidae > Neoceratodus > Neoceratodus forsteri. The sequence goes on along the minus strand of CM028133.1, from coordinate 940,792,707 downwards.
GGCCCTAAATTTTGCACAGGTGACAGTAGCACTGCGCAGACGGTCTCCATGGTCATGCCATCGTAGTTAGTGCCATGCTAACAATGGTCATGTAGTTGTACACGTGCAACCCTGCCATGACCCCGTTGCATAGTAGTGCCATGCTAAGCATTACGCTAAGTCATATTGTGCAGCGTTACACCGTGTGTTGTACCCGTGCATGTGCGAGCTCACCATGACCACGTGCACCTTGACTTTGACACGCATGCCCACAGGGGGTTGCGCAAAACCTTTCCTGTGTGGCACTATACATATATAGCACTGCGCTAGGCATTTGCATGGATTCCACCGGTTTGCGCGGCACAAAATCCTGCAATATTCAACCCACCTGTGCTAATCAGTCTGATTACACATGCAAGGGGCTAACACACTCATTTACATCTCATTACTGCTTGCCCTGCATATATTAACCTCTTGATTGCCCATCCGGGCTATTTCAGAGCTGAGAGTGCTCCACTTCTGCAACAGAATGGTACTGCAGGAACGTGTGAAGGCTGTCACAAGTGCTGCAGGATGAGCTGAAAGGGTGAAATTGCTGATGAACAACCACACTGCTTCTAACTGCAATGCTTGTCACAAACTGTATGATACACACATAGACCTCAGTGGATTGTTCTGAGTGACTGACGTCCTTGTGTATACACTGCACTAGAGACCCACAGGCCAAAGTCCTGCAGTATGGCCAACTCACACAGTGTACACGTGTACACAGGCTGGGATCTATGCCTGTGTCCCTGATGTACAATAGTGTGGGTGTCACAGGGCATGGTATCTGGCAATGCAATGCTACTGCAACTCATGTACACTGCACACACATGCACAGTACTTGCACAGGGCAGTGACACAGGGGTGGGGGACCTACAGCATATGGCATTCAGAGCCTGTACACCTACAATGTGTTGGGGGGGTGGCCTGGCATGTGGTGACATTGAGGATTCGTGGCTGTACGCAACATGCAGTGCCTCCCCTACTGGGAATTCCATATGCAGTCTGTGCTGAAGCTATGGTGCCCACATCACATTGGATGATGTTTATCAGGGAGTTACTATGGTGGTCATGTGATCCTACTTCCAGGATGTATAACCTGCTCAAGTACACTATGTCTGCCCACTGAACCCTGTGTCATGGTAAGCCATTGCAGAACAGGGCTGTGGGTAATAGCTGTGTGTGATCACAGCAGGGACCTGGACACAGTGACACATACACCTTCTGCAGTACTCACATTGTGTTGACAGTATGGGCTAGAACACACCATACATTGTGACATGCACACCCGGGGCGGCATGGTTCATGACATGGTGATATGGCATGGGGTTCTCCCGGACAATTGGCATCATAGGCCTGGGCTGTACAGTATGTGGGACATAATTGCTTAGGGCAGGCATGCAGGCCATGGATGGACTGGTGCAGCACACACCCCTGCAGTGGTGCATAGCACAACACGTGGCTGTCACTATTGCCTGTCACTACGTTGTCCCCGACGGCCACAGCAATGTCACACGGCAAGCACAGTGCAAGGAACAGTGGGGAGGCACATGGGGTGTGTCCAGTGTCGCCACATGCACAGCACACACAGCATGCAAGGCCTGGTTGTGGACAGTAGGGTATTTGCGAATCTTGTCCCCATGGCCCCAGTGCTGTGCATGTCAGCAATGTGCAATGCATACAACATGCAGTGGTACACTGATACCTGACCATGCACTGTGGCACCGTGATCCACTGCACGGACACAATGCAGTATTTGCACAGGGGATACAGGGATGTAAATACACACACAGTCATACCATTCATGTGTTCCAATGCTGCACACAGTCACATCCATGGTTGGCATTGAAACAGGGGTTGTGGCCCTGCACAGAGCACATGTCACATTGTGTGTCACTACAGCCACATGCCACGGGTGCACAGCCTCTGGACTGGCGTGTCCTGACAGCAGAAGACAGTTGTACATGTGTGCACACACACACACACACACATACACATGCACATTGTTGTTGACAGCACCTCACAACAATCTAACCTTCTGTCCCATACAGGTGATGCAGATGCATAGGTACATCTACATGCCCATAAATTCTCAGCAGATGAAAAGGGGCCCTTGCAGAAGGTGTAAAGCAGGAATACCACATGAGGGGCTCACATTAACACAGATACCACGGTGCGTGAAGTTTGGAAGGACATCACAGCAGAGGCAAACACTGTGGGTGGGCGTGGCCAGTTGGTGGAGTCTGTGAGGAAGTGCTGGCATGACATGCAGTGCCATGCCAAGGAGGATGAGGTGCAGAGGCTTCTGGAGCTCATTAGGATGGGTGGAGGGCCCATGCCAGCTGACCTGTGGGTGACAGACCCACTCATGGAACTTGTGGCATTGACCCTGAGGCTTATGTCTGTGACGGGGGTTGTGGGTGGTGGTTGTGAGACTCCATTCGATCTCCACAGAGCTTGTGGGTCCCTTTCAGAGCTGCCTTATATATGATCATCACACACAGGGGCTTGTGGGCACTCATCCACTGTGTTGTTTTCTGCATGGCCTGCCAGCAACACAACTGGGGGCATTTGGTGTAACTCCATGTTGTATGGGTGTTTGTGCAGCAGTACCAGGCTGAACTGTGCATGCCACATGTGCCTGCTGTTCTGTAGCACTGGGTCACCCATGAGCATCCACCATGTGCATTTGCATGCACCACATGGAAGCTGTCGTGTTCATCCATCTACACAGACATAGGTTGTGTGGCAGTCACACACTGGTCTTACTCCTGGCTGTGCTTTGCCAACACAGGTCTTCTTGTGTGTGCCACATGGGGTGGGGTATAGGGTTTATTGTGTACACCAACACTGTGTGCTGCATGGTCTGGCTGTGGGTGTGACACCACACTGTCCGTGGCATGTTGTATGGATTTGGCACAGGGCTGTGCATATGGTATTTATGCTCCTCACGTTTGGTGTTTGCATGTTTGGGCCTTGGCTTGTGTACCTTTTTGTATGTGTTTGTCACTCACACATCTCCTGTCTCCCCTGCAGCTCAAGGTGAGGTTGTGCCACTGCCACCAGAGGCCCAAGCCAAGGAGGAGGTAGCAGGACCATCCACTGCAGGGCTGCAGTATGGAGGGCAATGCCAGCAACCTTTGCTCCCTCCCTGGAATACCTAGTGGAGTTTGACATGAGGCCATTGTCACGGTCCTCCATTTCGACACACCACCACCACTTGCGGCTGCCCCATCACTGCTAGGGTCTCCATCAGGTCATTTGGCACATGGACCTCGCACACATGATCACGGGTCCAGTGTCCACCACAGTCACTCAGGCCATGTGTGGCATGGGTGCAACTGTGCAGCAGCCTGTCCCAGTATGCCTAAGCCATGTGGCACCACTGAGATTGCAGGCCCATCCTGATGGACAGGTTGCACCCCTAGACATGCTCCAGAGGCATGTAAGGGCCATGCCACAGCATGCAGTGGCCCAGTGTGCAGGCCATGTGCCCACTGCTGGCTGCACGCATCCACCACCAACACCACCGCCACAGCTGGCGCCACCACCACCACCACCACCACAGGCTGATGTCCAGGACGGGATGCTGCCACAGGAGCAGGGGGTACAGGGGCCCCGTCCCATCCTCCGTGCAGCCCTTAAATCCAAGACAGCTGCCCAACAGGACCTCCACACCTTCAGATGTGAGGTCAGGCAGGAGCTGTCCCTCCTCAGGGAGGCATTCAGTGCTGGGTTATTGTGAACTGAGCAGTGTGCAGAGGAACGCCTCACATGTGCCCTAAATACAGTATGTGAATGCTTCAGTGACCTATGCTGTTAGGGAACAGACAGCCGCCATGAGGGCCACATTCCAGTCTCGACAGGTGCACCAGTTTGGCACGGTGCCCGCATGCCACAAGTATGTCATGGCGAGGCACTAAGCGCTCGCACTGGCAAGTCTGGTTAGTCCTCCACTGGGGCATCCCACTTTTGGCTGGATCATCTTGGCACAGGGTGGCGGTTGACTGTATCACCTGTCAGGCCATGCCATGGCGCGCAGGTGCCATAGCTGTCAGTACACCACAGTCCTCCTCAGTGGGCTGTCCACTACAAGATACGCCACTATCACATGGACCCATGGTGGGAGGCGTCGGTAACACCTGCTGACATGCTCACATACTTGTGTGCTTACACACACACACACACACACACACGTTCAGCCTGCATTCACACACTGCCTTCTGTGCATTGTCCATGCACACCCTTACACTCACACAGTTCACTATGCTCAGATTCCCACAGCCCACCATCTTCTCCTGTACACCTTGGCAGTCTTCTGTGTGTAGCACTGTTTCTGTTGTATTAAATGCACATTTGCTCAGGTATATGTTGTCAGTGTTTGTTTCACTCACCTGCCCATATGCGGCAGTGTGGCAATGATGTGGTTTCAATGTTCGTGGGACCTTCAGACCATTCGAGGATCTATATTCTCAAGTTGTTCCACAATCCCTGGACATCTGGCTCTGGCTCACTGTCAGACTGTTTCCCTCCTTCAGGTGCACGTATACCATGGTTTAATGCCATGTTGTATAACATACAACATACAAGGAATATCTGGCATACCTTGAGGGGTATATCGTAGGGCACCACGAAACAGTTCTGGCAGCGGAAATGCATCTTGAGCATGCCAAAGACCCTCTCTATGACATGCCAGGTGGTGGCATGTGCCTCATTGTACATCTCCTCCACCATTGTTGCTGGCTGGAGGAGGTGTGTTAGCAACCAGGGTCTTGGGTGTAGGCACTGTTACCTGTGGACAAATGTACAACTGTTAGGTGCTGTTTACTGTTTCACTCTAACTGGCTGTGTTCCTCACTCCAGTTATTGTTCCCCTGCCTCCCTATCCACCCCTCACCAGCCCTGTCTGCTGTTACGGGTCACTGTCCCACCATTGTTGTTGGTTGGGGTGTACCTGCTGTGCATATTCACTGACTAGCTGCCCACTGGGTATCCTGTCTTCCTTGAATGCCTGGCACAGCCTGGACAGGTGCCAGATGAAGGCATTGTGGGCACTACCAGGGTACTGTGCAAGGACATTGGTGATGTGTGCCTCTGCATCATACACCACCTGGCAGTTTATGGAATAGTATCCTTCCTGTTGATATACATCCCTTCCCTCACCCAGGTGATGCACGGATGGCACTGTGGGTGCAGTCAGTGGCACCGATTACAGATCTCAAATGGCTAGTATGGGTTGAGTATGTGTGGTAAGAAAGTTGTGTCTTGTATTTATTTCTACATACCTTCGTGTGCCCATTATGTGCATTCCTGACTTTTGTTGTGGTGATGGCATTTGCTTCCCTCGGTGACTGCTATATCATACCCCTTTTCCTTAAACCTTTCAATGAGGTCCTAGGCTGCTGTTTCATAGTTTATATCTAAACTACAATTCTGCCTCAGTCTTAGAGAATGCCCATTTGGAATGTTATTCACTCTGTGGCTGGGGTGGCAGCTGGATGCCAGCAACAGTGCATTCCTGTCTGTCACTTTCTTGTATGTCAGTAACCATATTCCCAGCTGTACCTTTACTCAATTTTAAATCTAAGAAATTCACTGTATTTCAGTCAGCAGTGTATGTGACCATCAGACTTTTATTAGTAGAATACAAAAATTCTAAAAAACAAACAAACAATTAAACTCATTCAGGGTTCCATTCCATGCAACAAATATGTCATCCAAAATGCACCGCTACAGGGTCACTTTATAAAAAAATTATTTTTAGTGCAATCCTGTACTGCTTGAGATTCCCAAAGGTCTACATATAAATTTGCCAAACTAGGGGCAAAGGTGGCCCCCATTGCAGTACCCTTTATCTGTAAGTAAACACATTAAGGAATATATAGACATTGCACTTCAACACAAACTCAGATAACTTAACCAATAATTCTGTAGATGGTTTAGCAGTGGCTTCTCGTTGGTTTAGAAAATGGGCAACAGAATCTAATGCCTCCTCCTGGCATATGTTGGGATACAGGGACTCGATATTTAAAGTGATACAATATGTGTCCCTGGCTACCTCAATATCCTCCAGTACCTGTGAAATGTCTCCTCTATGTTTTAAATGTGGTCTAAGTGACCTCACAAAGTGTCTAATGTGTGGTAGTCTACAAATTGTCAACGTGACTCAGTAATGGACCCCATGCCACCTTGTGGGTCAGCAAAGGATTTAAGCACCTTATGAAGTGCACAAATCATTGATCTGATGGGATGGTCAGTTATTAAAAAATTCCTTAGGGCTTGATTGTCAAAGAGTTTTGACTGACGATGCTGCAGCAAATGGCAGCTAGCCAAAGCCTGTGCCAGGGACCGTGAGCCGGATTCACTATCCATCCCTGATCCTTGTTACCAGATGTGAACACCCCTTTCCCCAGCCCTGATGTCCCCATAGTCATAATTACTTAGATTCCCCTTCCTGATGGTCTAGTGGCCCCCCTCCCTGATTCCTGATCTCACCCGTTATCATATATTTAATACGGCCCTCCTCCCCAGTGGTCTAGTGCCCCCTCCTCGATCCCAATCTCACCCAATATCATAATAATTAATACAGCCCTTCCTGGTGGTGTGTGCAATATACTTCCTTATAACAGAATTCAGTGCAGTGAACGTTCCATTTGGACAGGCATTGCTTAGTGACCAGTGATAGGGGGGAATAAACCAAAAAGCTGAGCAGTCTTTCTGCAGTCCTTATGCACTGCAGATACAAATGTAGTGATCTATGTGCATTAAGTATATAGAACAATACCTCACCTTTGTTAACATGCTCAGGATAATACACAGGATGGTTTATGCTCCGATTCACTGTGAAGTCAGATACCTCTTTGGGTAAAAAGCAGGGACTGATATGCAAGGATACTCTGTCCTTTTGAAAAAGCAGGTAAGGGGGCTCATGCATGAGAGCCTGAAGCTCAGAAATCCTCCAAGGAGAAGTTATAGCAACCAGAGAGTCTTAAAGAAAGGTAGTGTATCTCACAAGTTGCAGCAGGCTCAAATGGAACTGAGTCATGTGCCAGATGGTGTGATACTCAAACAGTTCCTGAAATAGACAAATGTTTACCAGATGTGATTCAATAAATTAAAAGCTTGCACCACCATGAAGAGAAAGGGTACTCTAAATGCAAACAGTCAACCTATTTTCCATCTGATGTGTGACTGCATCAGAAGCCATGCACCCAAAATCTAAATAAATGTGTTCACATTTTATTGCAAATATAAGTGCAGTGTGCCCTGCTTGTGTCTACACGATGCAATGAATTGAGAAGCCAAGGTGCTGAGAGAAGGTGCTGAAGATCAAGGGTAATTTAGGAACTACTGTGAAATGAAGGTTTGAGCCAGTTGTCATAGGAGTGTGAAGTGCCCTGTCTCTATACGAGTAGCTGCAAATGCTGAAGCTACTGAGGTCCCACACAACATGGAGAAAATTAATGCTAAGTGCCACTTTACAATGCTATATATTTCTTAAGGGGAAGCACTTTCAAGCCTGCTTTTGGACAGAGTCACCTGAGAAGACACACCACATCATTAGAACAACAAACACACAATGAGTCCCGGGTCAGCAAAGAGGAGGGGCTGGCAGTATAGCCTAGTGCTTAGAGCAATGTGCTTGGTACATCCAACCGGTAGTCTCATCAACAGGGCCTCCTCTGTCAGTACTGTCATCATTCATGGGACTTAAAAGCATGCCAGTAGTTCCTCCATTGCATGAAAACAAAGAAATGAGGTGCAGAGAAACATAACTTAAAGGTGCATCCCAGAACAAGAACCATTGAAACTGTAAAAAGGAAAAAACAGACATGCTCACTGACAGAGGTGCAGCAATAGATTTATTAATTACAAAATGAAAATCAATGTCAATCAATCAATTTTTATTTTAGGTGCAAATCTCATTTTGAACCAATGTGCTTTACATTAAAACGTTTAATATATAATAACAATAAAACCGCGATAGTCAATAAATCAATAAAATTATTATTTCTGTTCAGGGAATGCTACATTAAATAAGTAGGTTTTTAGCTCCCTCTTAAAATGCCCCTAACTTTGACACTCTTGGATAGGGTGAGGTAGAGAGTTCCAAAAGGTTGGGGCCACATACTGTATGCAACGGTACAGACCCCAGATGACTGCAAACCAACTCCCGGATCCTCCAGCAATCTCTCGTCCATGGAGTGGAGGAGGTGCAAAGGGCGGTAGGGTTGGAACAGGTCTGGCAGGTAACTGGACCTCTGCCCATGTAGGGCCTTGTAGGTCAGCAAACCAACCTTGAAGGAGATCCACCACCTAACTGGCAGCCAGTGCAGATAGCGAAGCACAGGAGTAATATGACATGGCCTAGGTAGGACGGTCAACAACCTTGCTGCCACATTGTGCACTAGCTGCAGGCAGTGGAGATCTACCCCCAGCAGTCCTAGGTAAAGGGCATTGAAGTAATCAAGGCAAGAGGTCACAAAGGCATGGACCAGTGCTGGCAGATCACCAGGGGAATCAGGTGTAATCCCAGTGATGTTCCTCAGATGGTAAAATGAGGTTCCCACGATGGCTGACACCTGAGGCCAGATATTCAAAACATTGCCCTGGGGCTAAATTAGCACTGCCTGGCATGCTAAAATAGCCTGGAGCAAATAGTCCACTATATTCAAAAGGGATAGCCCCTGTGCTAAACCCAGGGCTGGCTTAAGGCATAGGCAACATAGGCACTAGCCTAGGGCCCCCACCTGCCAGGGGGCCCCCAACAATCTCCACAATATATTTTCTAAATACATGTTTCTTCCTGCCTGTGCTGCATTTTTTTGTAATGCATGTGGCTGCTAAATAATCTGAGGAGGGCAGGAGCTGAACTGTGATGTGAATCTCACCTCCCTGATTATGTGTTAAGTGCAGGTGATAGCTTCTGGAGACTCCAGCCAAACTGTCCTTTAAGGTATAAAAAGTCCCCTTTCCTTTGCTTTGTCTGCTTGAAGTGAAGCTTCCCTCCCTGATTAGGTGTTAAGTACAACTGATAGCTTCAAGGTCTCCAGCCAGACTGACCTTTAAGGTAAAAACATACCCTTTTCCTTTCCTCCCTAGTGTTACAAGTGGGGAGAAGTGGCTAATAAGATCCCTACCACCAGTTGATGCTCCTGATAGGGAGAATGACTTGGTGTGAATCTTAAATGGGGGCCCCCCGCAATCATTTGTCTACTTGCCTTATCGTGTGCATTTGAGGGGCCTCTCATTCATAACTTAAAGGACGACGAGATCCAGCAGAGCTGCTTATTGGAGAGCTTGTTCTAAGTGCTTCATTTGCACATAAATGTTCTGTGACATGCCTGGCCCTTGGTCACACAGTATGCAGACAGGTTGTGGTTCACACATACAAGTTTTCTGAGTCTACATGTTTTCCAGATTCTTGGTTTGGGGCTACAGCCACTACGCTACACTACCTAATGTATTCATTTTTACACTCCTTGACTACAAGTGTCACTTTGATGAGGTAGGCGTCACTGGCAACTGCTGAGCTCAACCTTGGAATGGAGACTCCCAAGCCTACCAGGGAAGGTGTCATGCCCTCCTCACCTAGTGCTGTCCTCTTTATTGGACTCCTCTCTGGCCTTTTCCTCTACCTAATGGACATTGACTCCTCCCAGTTGTCTGGTCTGTCCCCCATGAGGTGTTTGAGTTCACCTTCTCTAACCTCCTAGCCCATGATAGACTGCCCCTGCCCTACCTTCTGCCTTGACCTCAGATGTCTCCTGTGCTCTACCTTGGTGAGAAAGGCGTCCTGCCCGTGAGGCCAGAGGTAACCCCCCGATGGTATCTCCTCTGGTTCTTCCTGGTGTTACTGGCCCTGGCCTGTGATATTGAGCTAAATGCAGGTCTTGTCTATCAGGCCTCCTCATCCCCTGTGGATTGGAAGTTGAGCAAGGGGGTTAAAACTTGCTCACTTTAACTTTCGTAGTCTCTTGCCCAGCCTGGATGAACTCATTGCCTGGGCCGTACACTTTAAGCCTGACATACTTGGCATTACAGAGTCTTGGCTGAAACCCTCAATTCCTGACTCGGCCTGTGCGCTCCCTGGCTTTGAGTTTATTAGACAGGGTGCCAGGAAACAAGCGGGGTGGTGGTATTCTAATTTACTATATGAGTCATCTTAAGTATCTGTGATGACTCATCAGCAGACCTCCCTGTCTTCATGTGAGCTGCTGCATACTATATTATTACTTGGGAATACAAAGAAGCTGCATGTTGTATGCACATACAATCTCCCCAAGGGTGGTCTGCCTAGGCTTACCCACCTTCTGGATACCATTGGTCCTTATGTCGGGGATAATGAACTACTGATCCTGTGTGATGTTAACTTAAACTGGAATGGAGGTAATTCTAAGCAGTTTGAGCCTCTGCTTGTGAGTCTAGCCCTGACTCAGCTTATCCAGGAGCCCACTAGATGATCTGCAAAATGGTGTCACTGGCTCCCTACTAGACTGAGTTCTGTCAAACCATCCCAAGAGGATCAGCTCTGCTGGAACCCTGCCTGACTCCATCTCAGATCACACCTTGGTATTTTGTGAGTGGAAAATCCCCTCACAAAAATTTCCCCAAAAATCATTCATGTTAGGATTTCAGGTTTGATCTGGGGTCATTTCAGGATGATCTGAGGTTCACTGACTGGTGTAGGCTGCTTAGCACCCATGACCCCTCTACTGCTGTCACTCAGTTTCTCACTGTCTTTGGTGTCCTGCAGGACAAACATGCCCCCCTTATCAGGTGGAGGGAAATGGGGTCCGCTACAAAATGGTTGCATGGGAGCCTCTTAGCCCTCATAAGGGCTAGAGACAAGTGTTGGGCTCACTTCAAAGGCACGCTGGATCAGTCCATCTTTCAGTAGTATAGGGAGCTCAGAAATGAGTGCAAAAAAGCCATGAGGGTGGCAAAAAGTGAACACTGTAAATCTGCCCTACTTAGCTCTGCTAGGGACCCACAAAGTTTCTGAAGGAAGATAAAAAACCTAGTCAGTGGCTCCTCCAACTCTGGGATATCTGATATGATCATTGGTGGTTCTACTTGTAATAACCCACTTATGATTGCAAATGCTTTTAATTTCCACTTTTTGGACTTGTCAGTGCTCACCTCCCTTTTCACTGCTGGAGTGAATATCAGTGGCCCCTCGGCCTCCGACCCTCAGGAGGTTCACCCCTCCCGACCACTATTTTATCTCAGGACTGTGTCTGTCATGGAGACACAGAGACTTCTCTCTGGTCTCTCCCCACACTCCAGTGCTGGCCATGATAACATGGGGCCCAAGCTTCTAAAGCAAGGTGCCCCCCTCATTGCCTTCCCAGTGGCACATATGTTCAACCTTGTCACTGGTGTTATCCCTGACATTTGGAGGGTTGTGAGGATTTTCCCCATTCCGAAGCAGGGCAACCCCAAAGTCCTGGACAACTACCAGCCGATCGCCATCCTATCGGCTATTAGCAAACTTTTAGAGAAAGTTGCGGCTGGACAACTCACAGAGTACATTCAGGCCCATAAGTTGCTGTCCCCTGCGCAGCACAGCTTCCAAAAAGGGTATAGTACATCCAGGACCCTTGTCTCTGTCTCATCTAGCATTAGGGTGGCCATGGACCAGGGCGAACTCTCTGGGGCCATATTCATTGACCTATCCAAGGCCTTTGACCTTGTGGACCATGCATTACTTTGCTCACAGATGTGGTCCCTTGGCCTGTCCCCTCCTGCCCTGAGTTGGCTTAGAAATTACTTCCAGGGCAGACTACAACTGACCAAATTCAACAAGGTCCTCTCTGACCCTACTCCAGTGAGCTCTGGTGTCCCCAAGGGATCAGTTCTTGGGCCCCTCCTCTTCTCTGTATTTGTTAATAATCTCCTGGCCACTGCTACCAACTGTAGTGTCACCCATTATGCAGATGATCTGGTCATCCTGGCACATTCCCGGGACATTAGGACTCTCAATCTCTAGCTGACTGAGGACTTCAAAAAGATTCAGTCCTGGGTAAAGTCTCGCAAGCAGGTCCTCAACCAAAAAAAAACTCAGGCCATGCTGTTGGGATCATTGGCCAAGATCAAGGCCTCCCCTGCCCCTCTGTGTGTCAGTGATGTGAATGATGCTTCCCTCCTAACCACAGTTTCCATCAAATACCTTGGGGTGACACTTGACCCCCAACTCAACCTGCGGTGTCACATCCTAAATGTTTGCAGAGCCATAAACTGTAAAATGGGTTTTGCCTACAGGGCAAAGAAAAATCTGATGTCTGTTGCTTGCCTGGCGTTGGCCAGAGGTGTGCTGCTCCCTTCGAGTAGCTATGTCCTTCTCCAGTTTACTTGCACTTCCAAGGTCCACCTCACTCGGTGGCACATGACCTACAATAATATCTGTCACTTTGCTCTGGCTGCCCCTTGCCTCACCCATCATTGTGAATTATATGACAAACTTGTCTGGCTTTCCCCAGCAAATCACTGGAGCTTTGGGATGGGCTGCTTCATGGGTAAGGTGATCAGAACTGGCACCCCTCCGGGGCTGGCGCAGCTTCTCATGCCTGCTGACTCCTCCTACTCTGTCAGGTCTCAGGGTCTTGGGGTGCTCAAAGTTCCTTATACTCGTACCCTTATAAGGGATAGGGACTTTGCTACAAGTGATCCTGGGCTATGGAACTCCCTTCCTGCCCATGTTCATTCCTCCCCCACCCACTTGCGCCTCCAGAATTCCCTGTGGGAGTACTTGAAGCTGACCTCTCCGTGTGGGTGTCCCAAGCCACCTTAACATGGTCTCTAAATTGGACTCACCTAGCCATGGGGTCCCTCTTGCAGGCTCTAATGATGCCACTTACTGTCCCTTTTACACTAAAATGCATGCAACTTACTTGTTTATCTGCTCAGGAATTATCCGTTTTGGTGGCTCTGTTAAAGGATCACTCGTACACTGTAATTTCTGCTCTTGCCATTTAATGACCTAGACTATTTATTTTGTATATGTGTGTGTATATATATATATATATATATATATATATATATATATATATCTTACCTATTACTGCTTACTGTAGACTATCGATGTTAGCCTGTTCTTTTGTGTCTCTGTACATTGTTCTACTTGTTGTTATGAACTATGTGTGAATCTGTATCTTCATTGTACTCTCCTGGGTCATACCTACCTGGTCAACAAAAGCTAAATAACTAAATAAATAAATAAATCATAGTTAAATGCAATTCTCCTCTCAGGGACAACTAGTGGGTGGGTTCATGGTCGAGTTTAGGTTGGAGCAACGAGGGTCATAAAAATGATCATCAAAGTAATGAAAAAAAGAAAAAAATGGGGCTGAATTTAAGTCCTTTAACAATACTATATTGCAATTGGCAAATAGTATAGCTAAGCCTGATCTTCCCAACTACAAAACTACATTTTAATGACACAAAGTAGTAAAGAGGCTGCAGTGCTATAGATAGGCTTAAAATGTCATCAAGGCATATTTGTTTATTTGATAAAGGACACATTGTGTCTGAAACATGTCAGGTATTGTTCTGGCTACTAGCCTTGTGGCATGGAAATAACATTGTCTTTTAGCCTCAATGGCTTACAGTTGCTTTTATTTTGACTGAGGTAGAGAGTGTCAGATTTCTACTTTACATACCTCATGAGCTTATCATGAGCACCCCAGCCTTGTGCGGATATTTTAAAGGTTGGTTTGAAATCAAACAGTCTGTAACACTTGGGGGGGGGGGGGCGGAGTAAACAGAGAAACATAGAGCATGTCAGCAGAAGGGGTCCTTCCGGTCCATCTCATCTTCCTGTTGTTTGTATTTTGAGTCCCCCCCCCGATTTATTTTATACTACCATGTACCAGGATTCCTTTGTATCTGTTCCAAACTCTCTTATGCTCATTTACTGTTTTTGACTTCACTACCTCTTTTACGAGCTGGTTCCATGGGTCCACAACTCTTTCAGTGAAGAAAAATGTATTTGTGTTTCCTTTGAGTTTGCCACCCTCCGTCTTATTTCTTGGCCCCTTGTTCTAGTTTGACTGTGTATCTGAAAGAGGTTAGTTGTTTCCACCGTAGCACCAAGGGAGGCGACAGTGAAAATGGCGACTTTCGCTACCAGCGATGGTGTACAGTACCGGACGCAGGTAGCTCCCGCACTTCGCCGACTTAGGATTAACTCAAGGTCGGATTTGGTCCAGGAGGGGGCAGAACACTGAGGAAAAAAGCAAACCATGAAAGGACCATTACAGCAATTGTTGCCGTAATGGTCTTTTTTCGTGTTTCGCCGTTGGGGTGTCGACCTGAAGGAGTGCACCATTTCCACCCCATTCATGCCTTTGAGATATTTGAAGGTCTCGATCATGTCACCCCCTGTCCCTTTTCTGCTCTAGTGTGTTCATGTTCAGCTCTCTTGGTCTCTCCTTGTAAGGCTTTGTGTGCATTCCGCACACCTGCTGGAGAGAATGGTTTGCACTGTCACTAATATAATTTTGAGAGACGGGAACAAAAAGGTAGGATTTTGTATTCTGTTGCCTGTATCTCTTTACATACAAAGTGTATTCTAACATGGCATACGGTTTGTATGTAAATAGATTTCCAAGGTGCCTTACAGTCTGTGACAGGGTCCTGCATTGCGGCAAAGGGGCATAGTCATGGAGAAAGGGAGCCCCAGATTTCTTTTGGGCCTAGGGCCCCAGGTTATCTTAGTCTGGCCTTGGCTAAACCTGCTGAATATAGCATGCTAATGAAGCTGTGCAAACTGAGCTGGGGGGCAGTGCAAAAAGCCTGGGAAGCAAGACATCACTGAATATAGCAAATAAGACAGCTTTGAAAATAGCAAGCTGTCAGGCAGTGCAAACACACACAGGAACACAGCACAAAGTGTAAAGAAAGGGTCTAAGGGGCACAAGCTGTGCTAGGGAGCCCAATACATGAACAAAACATTGAAAGCATGGAAAAAATGACAATGGCAATGTAACACCCAAAGTCACTGCCAGGTAACCACACATTTTATTTATTTATTTAGTTAGTTTTTGTTGACCGGGTAAGTGCACTAGACAAATCCTATCAATTTTAAGGCACAACCCGGGGGAGGGGGATACAGATGAATGCCAACTGACCTTGAAACATATTAAGCTGTTGGTGGTATTTTTAGTGAATGAGGGAAATTTTGCCATGACACTAGGGAAATTCCCCTACTCGCTGGTAGGGGGAGCCTTGGCTACTGGCTGCAGGATGGCCAGTGTGCAGGTGCCTTTGGAGGAGATGGATGTCGATAGTGCAGGAGACAGGGCCTCCTCTCCTGTGCTTGCAGCTTCTAAGGCCATGGATGAGGAATGCACTGTGGCTGCTGTAGCTGTGGTGACTGTAATTGAGGCTGACGTGCCTACTGTTGGGGCTCTTGCTGGGCAGCATGGAGCGGCTTGTTCTGTGGAGGAAAATGGTAAAAACACCTGTTTTATTGCTAAAGCGCTCTGCTTTAGTGTAGGAAATGGTATTATTGGAAGTGGAGCTTGCAGCGCTCCCTCAGGCATTGTTGGGGCTTCCCTGTGCTGTGGCCTTGCAGTCACCTAAACACCCTGCTGACGCAGAAGGTTCTGTGCCGTTGGTGTCATCAGATCCTGTTACTTCCGCATCATCGGAGGTTCGTTTTGGGGCTGGCAGTCTTCCGAGTGCTCCCTCGGTGCACCCAGAGCCCCCGCTTGTTTCTTCTGAGAACCCTATGGTGCAACATGGAAAACAAAGGCTAGGACATGGCAAAATGCGAGGTAAGCCTCCCGGAGGTCGGCCTGGGACATCAGGCCCTTTGAATTTGGCTAGAGATGTTTTTTTTATTTTCTACATCACAATCACCCAGCTGGAGTAAACGTAGGGGGACTTTGGCCCCTGTTGGGCATTCATCTACTGTGGGACTTCCCGACGAATCCATGAATTGTAGCCAGGGGGCTTCATGGTACCCTGAGAAAGCTTTGCAGAGTGCTGGTTGGGAGCAGGGAGATGGGGGTACTTGGACACCTGACTCCCAGGATCCCACTTATTTAGCGATGCTGCAAAAGGCAGCAGCATCTGTGGCCACCGACACTGAATTGAGCTCCAACGACCCCCGGGGTGCTGCTTCAGTGCTGCTTTATTCTTTGTTGCCTGACAGAGAGTAGTATTTCTGATGTACAAACTGCAGTATTACAAACTTCTAATAACTTGGGGGATGTTTCCACTGTTTCTGGTTCTACTGTTGTTGATCAGTTATCTGCTCTGCATAAAGTAGCTCTTTCTCCTGTTCCTTCCACTAATGTACTCCCTGAGTCCAAGGTTCCTCTCAGGATGGGGCCAGCCCCTTTGTTGCTAGATTCTGCAGAGGATGACCCTGTTCGGCCAGTTGGTTTTAAGCTAGCTGATTTATTTACCACTAAGGGAGAACTGGCACCTAGGCGTAATGCTGTCCGGTTGTTATATAAGGGAGGGCTAGTGGAACCCCCAATAGGGTTTATGTGGCTAAAACTTTACTCAAGGACTCTATGAGGTTCTTTTCCTCAGAGATCTTTGCCCTTATTAGTTTGGGGAATCATAATTATGACATCAGTTTTAAACAAGTGTCCAGCTTGGATAGGTTTTGTTCACAGTATGCGGCCTGTTAAGCTTCACCCACTTGGTCCCCCTTCCAAGCTATTCCCTTGACTAAACCTGCTGTCAGGAATATGACTATTATGTTTAACAAGCATTTGTCAATGTCAAATGTTGCTTGCTTGTATGTGCTGTGTAGGTATTTGGAAGTCAGTGGAGTGCAAATATTGAAAATTTGCAAACTTACGAGCGTGCGTAGGAACTGCGCAATGCACGTTCGTGAAACAGTAATTTTTAGGAAGTTTGTGACCAAATTTTCAACATAGCCATTTTAAGACCTCTGCTCATGAACAGTGTCACTGTGATTTTCTTAATGTGTCCATACATTGATTTCCAGACACCGACCGCGCCCACTGTGCGCTAGATGGGCGGAAACACGTTTTGGGTGAGATGTGAAAATGACAGCTGTACTGTTCATAAGGAGGTGTGGTAAAATGGCAATGTTGAAAATCTGGAGTGAAATATTGAAAATTCTCCGTAATCCCACGAGCGCAGCATAGGAAGTGCTCAACGAGGCTCGTAAAACAGTCATTTTTGGAATTTTGACACCAAATTTTCAACATAGCCATTTTAAGACCTCTGCTCATGAACAGTGTCACTGTGATTTTCTTAATGTGTCCCATACAGTGATTTCGCACACTAACTGCGCCATTGTGTGCTACATGAGCGGAAACATGTTTTGGGTGAGATGTGAAAAATGACAGCTACATTGCTCATAAGGAGGTGTGGTAAAAAGACAATGTTGAAAATCTGGAGTGAAAATATTGAAAATTTGCAAACTTACGAGCGTGCGTAGGAAGTGCTCAATGCAGGCTCGTAAAACAGTCATTTTTTAGGAATTTTCCACCAAATTTTCAACATAGTCATTTTAAGACCTCTGCTCATGAACAGTGTCACTGTGATTTTCCTAATGTGTCCCATATAGTGATTTTGCACACCGACTGTGCCATTGTGCGCTACATGGGCAGAAACATGTTTTGGGCGAGATGTGAAAATGACAGCTGTACTGCTCATAAGGAAGTGTGGTAAAATGACAATGTTGAAAATCTGGAGTGAAAATATTGAAAATTCGTGAACTTCTGATGAGCGTAGGAACTGCTAGCCTTGTAAAACCGTCATTTTAGAAATTTTCTACCAAATTTTCAACATAGACTGAGCCCAATTATGAACACTAGCAGTGTTGTTTCATTAATAGTGTGCCAAAGGTGATTTCGCCGCAGTGATCGCGAAATCACCCTTTGGGCCCGATTAACGCCATGATAGTGAGAGCATTCATGAGAAGGGGTCCCAAAACCCCATGTTGAAAATTTGGTGCAAAAATTCCAAAAAATGCCTGAGATATGCGGCAAAGTTGAAAAAACCCTATTTATTACATTATATAGCTTACCGGCATTTCCTCAGTTCGCGGTCGACTTTGAAGAGGGCAGATGTGTTCCCGGTCCACCGAAGATCGTCGCGCCGAGTCTGGAGGTAGTATGGGTGAGGGGGCGTGTGGGGAGGCAGGGTGTGCAGTGGGTGGGCGGGTGGGGGCCCAGACAGCGAGGACCGTTTTTGTGTTGCAGGTTGTTTTTTATCATCAGCACTAAATAACGTTCGAAGACCTCCGGCACGTCTGTCAACTCCATTTAGGTGATAGCGAGAATGTGGGGGGAGTGGGGGGGACGGTTGCACAGAGATTGGCTGCAGTGTAACATGGAAATATTCTTGTGTAACCCCCCTGCAAATGGGGGTTCCCAAAAGACTTCCAGGAGCTTGCTTGAATGCTCCAAGCCTGAATGGTGTTTGGCGTTTTAGCCATTTATCAGTGAGTGTTTTTAGAACCTCTGGTACTGTCTCTTTAAGAGCTGTCTGCTTGCAGACATAATTAGTTTGTATGGGGGACTGTGTGTTTCTTTGATTGAGTATCACTCGAGCTGCTGCCAATTCACTCCATTTTGCAGTCACTAGGAGTGCAAAGGAACCTATCTGAAAGATGTAACTGTTTGCCAGAAACCATTTAGAGTAATAATGAAATTACAGTTTGTCTGACCTGCTTTCTTTGCAGTCAGAACTGTGTCTGCCTAGTTCCCATTCTGGTTTTGAACTGTTGAACTGGACCAATCAGTGTGGGGTAAGCTAGCTCTAAAATAGTGCCTTGGACGAATCAGAACTTGGACTCATAATCTGAGCCAGCCACAAGAGGATTGTATGGGCAGTGACTCTGGGAGATGTAGTTTAGACTTGGCGCCTTTTGGACCAACAGGAGCAGTCTGTTGTGAGGACAGCCAATCCAGTCAAGAACTGGGAGGAACTCAAAGGAAGTGCCTGGTTTTGTCTGTTGGAGTTTCAGTTGAGCTCGGGCAGTGAAGGAAAGGAACCCTGTGCTCTTTCAGTGCACAGTTTTAGTCGGAAACATGTGTAAGGTCCGAGTTCGGTCTGCAGCTTGTGTAACTGCTTGTTAGACTGAATCCGTCCTGTGAAGAGAATCAAAGGATATCTGAAGAGAGAAACCAGGCTCACCCTGTAGAAGACTGGAGAAATTGCTGAATTGCACTCGGTCTGTCAGGAACTGAATCTGCTGTGTGTTCTCCCGGGTATTGTGCAGTAATTGCGATCGGGATAGAGAAGCAGCCTGCCTGGTATAGTACTTTCTTTTGCCATATAAATGTGTGAGGAGTCTCGTGGAGCTCAAGAGTAGCCCTGCTGACATTGAAGGACCCTATCTTGTTTGGAGGTCGTGAGTACTAATTCAGGGTCGCTCCCTGTTGAATTGCCACATTGAATCCAAATGGAATCACTGTACTGCTGACTGTTCAAACTAATTTTTCTTTTCTCTGTGGGAAAGGGCCCCTACCAGCTGCCACGGTTTGGACTAGCCACTAGGGCTTGGGTACCCAGGGACAGTAACTGGTAGGGATAGGCCTGTGCACAGAGCCATAGGTAGATGAGTAAAGTATAAGCTAATTAACCTGATTTCCCCCTGTCCTTGTTATATTCCCCCTAAATAAATCAGAGCTGCTTGTTTCAGCAAAGTTATACTGCCTGAGGTATTTGTCTATGTTAAAGTATTGTACTGTGATTGTTGCACTGTATCTTATTTTACAGGAGGTCCCAGTGCCTGAACCAGCCCTGGGGGTAAGTGTATACTGTGAAGGTAATTCTGATATATTGTGTGGGCCACTAGTGGGAAGAAAGGGGTTGCAGTGTCCCAGAGGCTGTGACCAAGTAAGTTTAACTATTGCAAACCCTGACCTCTGGGTGGAGGCACCCATTATTGATCCAGGCCTCAACCTGTTAGTGGCAAATCAGGCTGGGGTAGTAGCCCTGGGATAGCGCCATCTAGGGGTTACACTTGCAATTCTATGTGACAGGAAACAAAGAAACATTTGTGAGACCCTTAAAAAAATGCTCTGAGCCATGAAATAAATATGTATATCTGCTTCTAAAAATAGGGATAACACCTTCTTTGGTTCCTTTCATCTGACAGTAATTCTCCGAGATGTCGTCGGAAGACTTATGTGTTACAAAGGGAAAAAAATAATGAATTACGAAATGCACAGCCAAGCAAATGTAGAATACAGCCACAAAACAAAACTGGCCAAAATACATACCGCGTAGGGCTGGACTCAGTACAGTGACAGAAGTCCTGTCAAACACACACCAACAGCTGTCGACACACACATCCTGCCACCATGTCATTGCCACTTCTGAGTCCACCGTTTCGTGCCTCACAGCTCGATTCAGTTTTGAACGAAACAGAAAAAAAGTGAGGTAAAATTGCATACACTACTTAATAATAGGCTTTGTGCAATGCCTATTACTGATTCATTTACAATAATTTGCTTCTCCACACACAGCACATCGCTTAGAAAGACCCACAACAGTACCTCTTTAAATGGGATATAGTTGGGTTCGGGGTGTCACAGTAATAAAGAGAGTGTGCCAATTCATTTTATCGCAATCTCTGCTAGCGCCACAAATAAGATGCAGCTTCATTTGGAGCGGGTGTACGGCCAGCTGGAAGAGGAAAGAGTTAGAGTGCCATCAGCTGTCTGAGAATTGAGCTATGGAGAATGAGGCGGCATGGGATAAGATGGTACTAGAAAAAACAAATAGGGAGAAATGAGCCCAGCAGAGGTTGTGTGTGACTTTGTCAGACAACTGCCACTAAGTACAGAGCACTTGGGGTGCCAGCATGCAGTATGCGTGCGTGTGTGTGTGTAAGGGGAGTGCGCATGAGCGGGCAATATCTTATCGCTGCTCACTGAAGCTTAGCTCCCCCTTTCAACTGTACTCCACTGCATTTTCGACTGCTGTCATAGACAGCTCCAGCAGTGATTGGAGAACTGCGGCCGCGCCTGCAAACACACTGACTGAATTGGTAGAGGGCTGCCACACCTCCGAAAACTCGGATGATGGCACTATGTTTCTTGCACATGCATGCAAGCAACATAAAAATGAAGGGGTTAATGTGGAAGATATTTTATTTTGGTTAAAACAAAGGTATGTGGTGCTCAACAAACCTACCCCCACATTGGATAATGAGCAAATCTGGGATGGAGGGTGGAGAGTTCGAGTGAAGTTGTATTCTACCAATGCTGGGCCCAGTCATTTACCAAGTTTTTTTATCTGGGGAAAGATTAAGGTCTCATTTTTATGTGGGGCAGCCTAAATCTTGTTTCAAATGTTGTTCCCATGTTCACTTTAGTTCAGCTCATGATACTGTAAAGTGTAGTCATTGTTTTGAATTTGGACATAATTCCAGTGCATGTTTGAATCTCTTTAAATGTAAGCGCGCAGGACATGCCTATGGCGCAGCCACGCGTCCGATAATAGGGAGAATTGTCCTTCTACAAGGTTTGATTACTTGCGCAGCAAACGCAAGTTAAACTTGTTGCTGCCAGGGATTTAAAAGTCAGTTTGATTTCCTCTGCACCTGAGGGTTAGTAAGGGTCCTGAGGTGGTTGCTGTCCAGGACAATCTTGTCTGCTCCCCACCTCTGTTGCAGGCTCAGCCTTCAGTTATAGATCCGCCCCTGTCCCTGTGGTTCATGTCCTGGAAGAGGAGATGGTTGTGGTTGATAGTGAGATGCCCCCAGCAGTCTGCTTCTGGCCTTGAGACTTCAGGTTTTGTACAAGTCCCTCATAAGTGGACCAGGAAAGGTTTGGCTGTTGCTGGTCGGGGCAAAGAGGCAGGAGTCCGCACTGGCAGTCCGGTAATAAATTTGCCATATTGGCTATGGACCTGTCCGATAGAGACTCGGAGGGGAAGACACTGATACCTCCTCTATACGATCTAATATGGATACTGAGGGAGGTGGGGAGCTGGATCCTATTGCTAAACGGACCCGTCAAAGCCGTAGAAGTAAATCACCCTTAGGTACTTAAATGACTTCTTTATCTGTCTGCTCTTTAAATGTAAACAGTATCAAAGGTCATAGAAAGCTTGGGGGTGTGCTATTAACTATGCAGGATTTCAGGTGTGATATTGTTTGTCTAGTGGATACTAGATTAAAATCACATGAAGAACTACAACAGGCTTCTCGGGCATGGACCCTTGGTCCTTCGATTTGGTTGTCAGGCACTGGCAAATGTGATGGTACTGGGATTTTATTTTCTAACCCTGATGTACATGTTTCCAGGTTGGTAGATATACAACCAGGTAGAGCATTGTTATTGGATTTTACTTACTCCTTGGAGAGATTTCGGATAATTGTTGTTTATGCTCCCCAGACTAAAGCACAGCGGGTGTCCCTTTTCCATTTGGTGTGGCCCTTTTTGCATATCTCCAGGTTACTCTTGTGGGTGGGTGATTTTAATTGTGGTTTACACCAAAGGGATAGGGGGCTGCAAACCCCTAAATTATTTTGCGATTCTATTGCTTTAAAGGAAGTTATCACCACGGCTCAACTAGTGGATGCTTATAGGTCTTGTCATGAGTCAGGTGGGTTTACCTTTTTAAGGGCATCTCTGAACACATATTGATTTTGTATTCTTGTCTAAGGTTTTGAAAATTCTTTCTTGTCAGATGTGTGGGTGGAATTTTCAGACCATGATGCCCTCAGGGTTTCTTTTTCCTGAGACAATGCTTCAAGGTGTAAGAAAAACAGATGGAGGCTTAATGACTCCCTCTTGGAGGATCCTAACATTCTGAAATTGTGAAGGAGGGAATGGGCTGCTAGGCTCTTGGTAGCAGACCTCTATGAGGACACTTGTGAGTGGTGGGAAGATTCTAAATTGAGATGGAGGCAGGTCTTTCAGGGGAAGGCTGCTGCGGATCAGACTGCCCAATACTTACAGTATTTGGCATTGCGGCAGAAGTTGCAACATTTGATCTCCCTGTCTGATACCATGCCGCATGATTATAGTGGTCAAATTGCAGTGGTTTGAGCTCAGATGAAAGCCTTGCAATATGATCGGGCTAGTTCTTTGGGACAGGAGGCTAGATTTGGGACTCTGGTGACCAAAGGGGGGTTAGACCCTTTTAAGGCCTGTAAAGGATGTGTGGAGTCTAAATTTATTCAGACTTTATGGTTCCCTCCGTGAGCTGGTTACGGCTCGGAGGCTTTGGTAGATGTTGTGGAACAGCATGTTCTTACAATGTTAGGTACTGCCCGGTTTGTGAGTCTGCAGATTCCTTTTTGGACTCCCTGCATCTTCCTCCTCTCTCTCCAGTGCAGCAGGGTATGTTATCTGCTGATATTGTAGCCTCTGAAGTGACTCAGGCCATGTGAAGTTTAAATTTGAACTCGGCACCAGGATCGGATAGCCTTACTGCCCGTTTTTATAAAACCTTTATGGAGGATATGGTTCCGGCCTTAACTTTGTTGTTTAATGAAATGTTATCTACAGCCTCTTTTACAAAGTCAATGAAGGAAGCCATTTTAGTCTTGATTTTCAAAAAGGGGATGTGGCTGATTTGAATAATTGGCGACCTCTGAGTTTACTGAATGTGGATTATAAAATCCTGGCCAAGATTTTATTGGCAGATTACTCAAAATTGCTGATATTATAAGTCCAGCTCAGACTTGTATGCGTCCTGGTAGATGGCAACATGATAATTTGGTTTTGTTGAGGGAATTATTTGCCCTAGGTGAGAGGGGCAGTTACTGGCTGGTCTTGGGTTTGGACCAGGAGAAGGCCTTGATAGGGTCTCCCAGGGTTTTCTATTTTCGGTGTTGTGGGCCTTTGGGATTCCCGTTAGGTTTCTTCATTGGCTTAGGGCTTTATATGCTGGGGCCACAATCATTCCTAATGTAAATGGCTGGTTGGGGAAGCCTGTGACGATTGCACGTGGGGTCCAGCAGGGTGCCCTTAAGTCCCTATTTTATACAATTTTTGTATACATGTTTTGATTTAGGGTGATTTTTCTTTGTCCTCAAATTTTGGGGCTGGGGGGTCCCTCCTTCTGTTCCCATAAAATTTTGGCTTATGCTGATGATTTGGTTTGACTGTGGACATCTATACTGGGAATCAGCTCTGGTGCAGGTTCTATGGACCTATTCCTCAGTTTCAGGATTTCATATTAATTTTTGGGAAAAGTGTTGGAGTTCCCGTTGGTCACCTCAGTCTTCCGCCTGCTGGTACCTATGCGGGTATTCCGATTTCTATTGCTCTTTCAAATGTTTAGGTATTTTCTTTGGGAATGGAGATATGCAATCTCATAACTGGCAGGTTGCCCTTGGGAGGGCTGAAGGTCTCATTTCTGGGTGGAAACAGTATCAGATTGGCAAGAAAAAGGGTTGTTTTGCTTAAAACTTTGGTGATTCCTATTTTTCGTATCTTTGTTATGTGTTTCCCCGCCTATAGCCTTTTTTACCAGACTATATTGTTTTTTTTTTCCAAGGGTTTTGGGGGTCCTGTCTAAACCCAGTGATGCATAATGTGACCTATAGATCATTAAGTGGGGCCGGGGTTGGCATGATTCACCCAGTCGCTTTTTTTTATAGTTTGTTTTTTAGCTATAATTTTGGGAAAGCTTTGAAGCCGGGGGAGGTGGTTCGGAAACCATTTTTGGTACAGTGGTTGTTACCCTGTCTTCCATACTGGGATTCAGGAAGGAAGGACTGGATGTCTCAATTTCAGGAAGTTCCTCCATATGGGAAGGAAGCCCTTAAGGTGGCCTTGTCCTGGGTTTTTTTCCCACGGGATTTTTGTGTCCTGTCTTATCATATGCTCTATGACAGGGTTTGGCGGAGAGAGGCTCAGGAGGAGGTTGCTTTCCCCTTCTGTCCCCTGGGTTGTTTTCATTGGATCCTCAAGAACTCAGTAACCCGCTTACCCCTTATGTTTGGGATACGGTATGGTTGGGTAATTATGGCAGGCTAAGTGTCAAGGATAATCATAAGCATAAGGCATTGATGCTCGATATTGCCCAGGGATCTTTGTCAGGTATTCTAGAAACCCTACAGCATTTATTATGTTTGCTTGCACGCAAGTGCAAGAAACATAGTGCCATCATCAGAGATTTCGGAGGTGTGTCACCTCCTCCTCCAATTCAGTCAGTGTGTTGGCATGCGCGGTCCCTGTAAGCCAATGCATGCTGGAGCTGTCTATGACAAGCTCCAAAATGCAGTGGCATACAGTTCAAAGGGGGAGCTATGCTTGAGTGAGCAGTGATAAGATATCGCCTGCTCATGCGCAGCTCCCCCTCCACACACACACACATGCCCACGCAGGCGTGCGCGCCCCCCCCTGCACACATTCACACACACATTGTATAGCCGACGGGGGTGCCCAATCCCGTCGGCTGTGCTGTGCTCCCCGCCCCAAAGCCTTTCCAAATGCCACGCTGGGTGCCCACCCCAGTGTGGCAACTAATGATATAGCCAACGGGCGGTGCCCAATCCCCCGCCGGCTCCATTGTCCTCACGCCCCCGTAGTTGAGTGCCACGCTGGGAGCCCACCCCAGCGTGGCATTAATGCTTTGGCCGACAGGGTGCCCAATCCCCTGCCGGCTGAATGCCCCCAACCGTCCTTGTGCCACGCTGGGAGCCCACCCCAGCGTGGAAAACATCCCGTCGTCCTTTTTTTTAAACCTGTAAAGGAAAAACGGTCCCACGTAGTCTCCCTGGCCCCTCCCACAACCCGCACCCACCCACTCGCGCAACCTGCCTCCCACACACCCCTCACCCCATACTTACTCCGAGCTTGCGAACGATCTCGTGGACTGGGAACACGCCTGCACTCTTCAAAGCCGACCGCGAATTGAGGAAATGCCGTAAGCTGTATAATGGGATAGATAGGGGTTTTCAACTTCATTGCATCTCAGGCATTTTTTGAATTTTTGCACCACATTAACATGGGTTTTGGGACCCCTTCTCATGAAGGATGTCACTATCATGGCGTTATTTGGGCCCGAAGGGTGATTTCTCAGTCACTGCGCAGTCACTGCGCGAAATCACCCTTTGGGCCTGAATAACAACATGACAGTGATGCCATTCATAAGAAGGGGTCCCAAAAACCCCGTGTTGAAAATTTTTGTGCAAAAATTCCAAAAAATGACTGTTTTACGAGCGTGCATTGCGCAGTTCCTACGCAGGCTCATAAGTTCGCGAATTTTCAATATTTTTACTCCATATTTTCAACATTGCCATTTTACCACACTGTCTTATGAGCAGTACAGCTGTCATTTTTCACATCTCACCCAAAATGTGTTTCTGCCCATGTAGAACACAATGGCGCAGTCGGTGTGCGAGATCAATGTACGGGACAAATTAAGAAAATCACAGTGACACTGTTCATGAGCAGAGGTCTTAAAATGACTATGTTGAAAATTTGGTGAAAAAATTCCAAAAAATGACTGTTTTACGAGCGTGCGTTGTACAGTTCCTATGCATGCTCGTAAGTTCGCTAATTTTCAATATTTTCACCCAGATTTCCAACATTGCCATTTTACCACACCTTCTTATGAGTAGTACAGCTATCATTTTTCACATCTCACCCAAAACGTGTTTCACATACATGCAGCTTAATAATGGCGCAGTCAATGTAGATCAATGTATGGGACAAATTAAAAATCACAGTGACACTGTTCATGAGCAGAGGTCTTAAATGGCTATGTTGAAAATTTGGTGAAAAATTCCAAAATGACTGTTTCATTTAGCCGCAGTGCTGTACAGTTCCTATGTAACGTCAGAAGTTCGCGAATTTTCAATATTTTCACTCAGATTTCCAACATTGCCATTTTACCACGCCTTCTTATGAGTAGTACAGCTGTCATTTTTCACATCTTGCCCAAAATGTGTTTCCGCCCATGTAGCGCACAATGGCGCAGTCGATGTGCAAAATCAATGTATGGGCCACATTAAGAAAATCACAGTGACACTGTTCATGAGCAGAGGTCTTAAAATGGCTATGTTGAAAATCTGGTGAAAAAATTCCTAAAAATGACTGTTTTACGAGCACGCGTTGCACAGTTCCTATGCATGCTCGTAAGTTTGCAAATTTAATATTTTCACTCCAGATTTTCAACATTGCCATTTTATTACACTTCCTTATGAACAGCACAGCTGCAATTTTTCATATGTCGCCCAAAATGTGTTTTTGCACATGTAGCGCACAATGGTGCTGTTGGTGTGTGAAAGCAATGTTTAGGACAGATTAAGAAAATCACAGTTACACTGTTCATGAGCAGAGGTCTTAAAATGGCTATGTTGAAAATTTGGTGCCAAAGTCCATAAAATGACTGTGTTACAGTGAGCATTGCGCAGTTTCCACGCACTGTAAGTTCATGACTTTGTAATATTTTCAGTCCAGATTTTCACCAGTGGCATTTTCCCACACTTCCTATGAACAGTACAGCTGTCATTTTCACAACATGGCTGAAGTGTGTTTCACACTTTCAGGTCAGAGATGCGTGTTCGCTGTGGGAAATCATTGTTCGGCACAGATAAAGAAAATCACAGTGACACTGTTCATGATCGGAGGCACCAAAATGCCTGAGTTGACAATCTGCTGTAAAAATCCCCAACCTAATTATATTACGGTGTTGCACAGTTTCTATGTACGCTGTGACTTCACCATTTTTTTAATATTTTACTACAGATTTGCAACATTGCCATTTTTCACACCTCCCTACTAACAGTACAGCTGACATTTTTACATCCTGTTCTGAATGTTTTTGCACCTGTGGTACTAAATGCCGAGTCACTGTGCATAAGCAGCTTTCGCTAACAAACTGATATTCCCTGTTCATGAGGTGGGGTCACAAAAACATGTCGAAAATTTGACTGAAAATACCAACGAATGCCTGAGGTATTAGGGTTTCCAACCATAACGCCCAACCCTGTAGAGAATGACAGGCATCAGTGGTGTGACTTGGGATTCTTGCCTGTGATGCTCATACCATTCCACACCCTGCAGTCAGTGAGAGGCATCGAGGTATGCCTTGGACTCTTCGGCCCCAAAGTTCACCCCATTCTCCTATATCGCACCCATCTCACCATATTTCCTAATAAAATGGGGTGCGCATAAGGGCCAAAGACCCCAAGGAACACCGTGACACTTGTCAGTGTCTGCAGGGTGGGGTGTGGTGAAATGGCGTGGCCGTTATGCCTGACGAACCAAACGCACACCCCAATGCCTGTCACTCTCTGCAGGGTGGTGGTGGGGTTGGCTTCAGTTCAATACTTCACTGCCATTCCTGTTACGCAGCTCTGTAACTTCTACACTACCACTGCCAATGCCAGCAAGCAAACATTCGGCATTGACAAATGCTTGTTTTTAGAATGCCCTTTCACCCTTGCCTTTTGGACTTTGTTAGCAGATCTATGGTCTGAACCTTTAGTGCAACATTTATCTTATGAACATATTATGTTTTGTACACATGTTGCTTTATGTCAAAAGTATCATGCTGAAACTCTGTATATTGTTTTGACTTTAATTCAATATTATCTATGGCAGGCCAGATGCATGTTGGTTTTGCATCAGAAATTGATTTCTTTACAAGAAATAACTGATATTAGAACTGCTATATGTTTAGTTAAATTGTAAGATTTTAATGTTTCTGCTGGACCACAATTTCACCGCTTATGGCACAACTGCGACCTCTGGTATATTGATTGATTTTCGATATTTCATTTAGATTATTTTTGTTATGTTTTCTGTTTATTCTGTTTCTTGATGATTTTGCTTTAGTTTCCTCTGTATAGGATATTGCTTCTTTTGTAATGAAGTCCAAACTTTTTCAATAAAATTCCCCTACTCTTTTCGATAAGTGCCATGGGATCTTTACCATCCACCTGAACTACCACCAATCCAGGCAGATGGGACCTCGGTTTAACGTCTCATCCGAAAGACGGCACCTCAGAAGTGCAGCACCCCTCTCATGCTGCACTACAGTGTCAGTATTGGGGTATTAACCCAAGTGCCAGATGTGGAAACTGAATCCACAGCCCCTCTGATCTCCTGGCCTCAGAGGTGAGTGTGCTACCTACTGAGCCACTGACACTGACAATGCATGCACATGCAGCAGCAACAGGAACCCAAAGACCCCAACAACTGGCCCAATGTTGAAATACCCAGGCAAGAAGCACACAGGACACAGGAAGTCAGAAAACTAAACTATATATTATAGGAAGAGCAAACAGTAAAGACATGAACAGAAACAGGTGAATGAAGAACCAAACAAGAAACAGTGTTAATGCTAACAAAAAGGGTTGGGGGAACAGGGACTACAACAGTGGAACAAAACTATGTACAATGGGTGGTGGGGGCACAGATAATCCAAAAACCACAAACGCACTATTTACAATTGGGTGTGGGGTAACAGGAGAACAGTAACAAAGGTATCAACTATGTACAAGGAGGGAGGAACAAGGAACACACAAGTGAGCAAATAGGCAGTATACGGGTGGGGGTGGGAATGAAGTCCCTAAGGTGGGTGCAGTTAGTTGTTCGATGGTCTGGGTCAGCTGGTTGGGCAGGCAGACACTCATACATTATCCTGACCACACACCGTGGTCGTGGAGATCAGGACTGCCAGCTATTTAATGACTGTCCGCTGCTGCCTCACCTGGCGGCACAGCAGTTCATCCTCACCGCCTCCCTCCTCAGGCCTGGTGGCCCACAGAGACCTCCTCCATGGGACCCATAGGTGGATATATGAGCATGTAAGGATGCTAGAATGATAATGCTGAGTAATAAAATCCCAGGACGAGTGCCCGGGAGGACAGCATGTCCCAACCACCAACGCCCTGTGAATAGCCATGCAAGGCAGTGAGACCTGCCTGTGAGCAGCAGTGAAGAACACAATGAAAACAATCCACTACAAGGCAAATAGAACACCCGCCGCCACCAGAAAGCAGCACCAAGGATATGACAGCAGAAAATAATTGTCAATGGACAGCCTGACACAGTAAAGTGATACAGCCCCCCACCCCCAGGTGAACAAACAAACACAACACTTGACCCAGCCGAACACCAAGGCACAGGTATTGTTGAGACATGCTGCCCAGTGTAACAGTGTGCATGGCTGATGGCCAGGCAATATCCCTGTAGACCACACAAAGGCAAAGCACAGACCAATGCCCCAGTGGACCACCATGTGCCATGCAGCACAAAACACTGCCCCCCAACCATGACAGGGGTGCAGCTTGAACTGATGCACCCATGCAGTAGGCCATTCAACAGTAGCAGCATAGACCCACAGCAGACCCCCCCACCCATGATGTTACCCCAGCCACACACACCACACAGCACTGGAACAACATGGCACCACAACGGGCTGCACGCTGACCCGGGATGGTAGACATGTGTGATGCAGATGTTGCATTGAAGGAATCCCTCACCGTAGGAAACCAATGTCCACACTGACTGTGTCCAGGGTATGTGCAGAGCATACACTGTCTGCAAGCTGTGAAGAGCCATCTATGTCCACGTGGCCGCTGCTGGCCATGTACCGAACACAGTGCAGACAGGCCCACACCACAGGGATGCCACATGTGCAAGCCATGCCATGCCACATAGGAACTCCAGGACAGGCATCATGCACATCAGCCAACACAATGGTAACAGTATGCACTGAGCACAAAGTGCCAAGGCATGTGCCAGAAAAGGGCATTATGCATAGACTGCCGAGTCTCGAGACAAACGGTGGACTGCTGCAACAAGCTGCACAGGCAGCCACCAGTGCCACATGGTGCCATGAAACAGCACAGGACCACACAACCACCCTAGGGAGGTACTGCACACACATGGCCAGGACAGTCCTATGTAACACACAACCCCTATACAGTACAGCATGTGGAAGGCAGGTTGGATCGTCCTGGACAACCATACAACTAGTCACTGAACGCGGCACAGGCCTGCCAATGGGCTGGCCAACAGGGTATGGGCACAATGCACAGCACAGTGTAGAAAGCCAAGACCAGCACCATGTGGGCTGTACAGCATGTGCATGCTGCATTGTAGTGTGCTTCTGGTGTACAGCAGCAGCACACACCACCACAGGGCCATGGCTGCACATGTGCAGCAACACGAGCAGACTGCCACCAGTGTTGAGAGCACAGCCATCAGACACCCAAAGCACACTAGTGGGTCCAGACAGGTAAATGTGGCAGATGACGACATCACCCAAACACACACATACACTGCAAGGGGCATGGAGGACATGGTAAAAGCAGAGGTGTGAAAAATATACATCTGCTCATTCTCCACGAAGGAAACAGATGTGCCAATACCACAGGTAGGAATCATGAATGCGGGAACAAGGGAAGACCTAATAGGGGTTATTGAGATAAACAAGGTAAGAGAGGGGCTGCGGGCACTGAAAGTGGATAGATCCCCAGGGCCGGATGGGATACATCCCATGGCACCCAGGGAATTGGCAGATGTACTGGCGGGACCTTTGGCAGTTCTATGCAATAATTCCCTGAACTCGGGAGTAGTGCCAGTGGAATGGAGAACGGTTAATATAGTACCATTCCATAAAAGAGGTCCAAGAGAGGACTGGCCACTACAAACCAGGTAGCCTGACCTCTATAGTATGTATACTAATTGAGTCCATACTAAAGGAGGGACTGGTGAAGTATTTGGAGGAGAATGGGCTGCACGACACTAAGCAACACAGGGTGGTGGCTGGGAGGTCAAGTCAAATTATTGTACTCAAACTCTTTGACTATGTCACAAAGGTGGTAGACAACGGTCAGGCAATAGACATCACACACCTGGACAGTAGCAAAACCTGCAACTCAGTGCCACAAGGAAGGTTGATACGAGCACTGAATGCACTGGTGGTGGGGGAAAGATTGGTCAGATGAGTGCAGAACTGGTTGGGGGCAGGACACAGAGGGTGGTAGTTGGTGGGGTTACCCCCAGTACAAAGGCAGTCACTAGCGGGATACCACAGGGATCAGTCAGGGGCCCAGTATTGTTTAGTGTGTTCATAAATAACATAGGGGAGTGTATGCAAGGCAAGATGTGCCTCTTCATTGACGATACCAAACTCTGTGTGGGGGTGGACACTCTAGAGGGGGTACAGGAAAGAAAGGTGGACATTGCCAGACAGGAGAAGTGGTCAGGGATGTGGCAGCTGGGCATCAATGCCAAGAAGTGCAGGTGATGCACATAGAAGCAAATAATCCAAGAGCAGAGTACTATGTAGGGAAAGCTAGGCAACCATGCCTGAGGAAGAAAAAGACCTAGGAGTAACAAACACTAGTGAAATGAAACCATCCACACAATGCAAACATGCAGTAGCAGAGACCAGCAAGATACTGGGATGCATCATGATGGGATTCAGTAGCAGTAGCAGTAGCAGTGAGGTCAGTCTGCCACTGCATAGGTCACTGGTGAGGCCTCACCTAGAGTATGGAGGGAAGTATTGGCACCCATACCGAAATAAAGATATTTCAACTGTTGGAGGGGATGCAGAGGAGGGCAACTAAGATGATCTGGGGGCAGCATGACAAGGCATATGAAGAGAGGCTATAGTCCCTGCAGATGTACTCACTGGAGGAGAGGAGGCAGAGGGGGGACATGATAAAGACCTTCAAGTACCTAAGGGGTATAAACAAGGTAGCCTGGGAGGGGCTTATCAATATGACAGACAATGCCTCCACCAGAGGACAAAGGCTAAAGCTGGTGGCAGGAGAATATAGGGGAGGTGTGAGATAACACGTCTACACTGAAAGGGTGGTGATGCTTTGGAACATACTGCCCGAGGTAATCGTGGCATCCAAGACAGTGGGATCTGTTAAATGAGCCTGGGACAAACACAGAGGGAGAAGGTGGGTAGAAGGAAATGGAAGGGTGAAGGGGGCAGAGGTGACACAAACACTGGTGATGGGATGAAATACAGGAACCCTACGCAAATCAAGCAGACAAGATAGGCCTAGAGGTCTCCTTCTGCTGGCTATTGCTGCTGTTGTTATGTAATGTTCATATGCAGGTACAACACCTGTTAGTGTACAGCCTGTCCACCCCCACCAACAGTGGCCAGACATGCATGACTCCCTGTACAATGAACACCACAGCTATGACACAACTGCATACTCATGTTCAACACCATGCTGTCTGTCACTGTCGACACCTCTCACCGCCCCGCCAGGCTCCTGCCCACTGGCATGGCTTCTCCTGCCGCTGTTGTGCCTGTCCCTGCTGTGCTGCAGGTTGTCTGTGGGATAATGTGGAACAACACTGTCAGCCACACCATAGATGACAGCATGCACACACCCTCCCATGCCAGTAATGACCAGTACAGGCAAATGTGATGCAAGGACACATTATCAAAAGCAGCCCAGTGTACTGCACACAACAATACAGACTATTTTTGTCACAACATGCAACATTAACCAATACA
The DNA here is from genome assembly GCA_016271365.2 of Neoceratodus forsteri. Taxonomy (NCBI): domain Eukaryota; kingdom Metazoa; phylum Chordata; order Ceratodontiformes; family Ceratodontidae; genus Neoceratodus; species Neoceratodus forsteri. Next base: position 940,759,272 of record CM028133.1, on the reverse strand, counting down.
ATGTAACTGCACAATCCAGAATACGGAAGCAACACAGAACAAGCAAACATTGTGATTGCTGCCTGGTAGTGGAGCACACCTGGAAGCAGCTATCACCAGATGATATGTACAGTTATTCTGGCAGCAATGCCATCTATCAGATCTTACCCCTCACCAGGTGACAGTCACATGAGACAAGCCCTGGCTGTTGACACCATGTATGTGTTTGACACACATGTCAATGCCACAACAGCACAGTCCCATCTGAGTACAGGGTGCAGAGCAGCAATACCCGCGGGCCGCCTAATAACCCACCACGTGTGCCTGTGTGGCCTGGACAGCATCACACACAGCTGTCAGGTGCGCATGGCTGTGCACACACACACAGTGCACTGTGACAGTATGAGACCAATCCCTGGCAGCCACTCACCTGGTGCAGGCACCGTGCCAAGCCACGCCATCCTTTGAAACATCTGCAGGCACACCCCCTCCCTCCACTGCAGGACAACATACCAGTGCCTGCACTGCTCTCTGAAACGGGTACATCCAGTCAGTCTGGTCAGGCAGTGACCAGTGAAGGCTCACACCTCCCTCCTAAGCCTGTCTCCCTCCCGGACCTCCCCAAAGAGCTGGTGTTCCCTCTGCACTACCAACCTCACCATTATGGCCAACTCTGCCTTTGTCCACCTGTGGTCCCTGTGTGCCACAGCCCTGACTCGTCTTCTTGAAGGCATGTTGTGATATTATATCCTCCACAAGCTACACCCACACACTCTGTGCAGTGGCACACAGCTAGGCCCTAAATTTTGCACAGGTGACATTAGCACTGCGCAGACAGTCTCCATGGTCATGCCATCGTAGTTAGTGCCATGCTAACAATGGTCATGTAGTTGTACACGTGCAACCCTGCCATGACCCCGTTGCATAGTAGTGCCATGCTAAGCATTACGCTAAGTCATATTGTGCAGCTCTACACCGTGTGTTGTACCCGTGCATGTGCGAGCTCACCATGACCACGTGCACCTTGACTTTGACACGCATGCCCACAGGGGGTTGCGCAAAACCTTTCCTGTGTGGCACTATACATATATAGCACTGCGCTAGGCATTTGCATGGATTCCACCGGTTTGCGCGGCACAAAATCCTGCAATATTCAACCCACCTGTGCTAATCAGTCTGATTACACATGCAAGGGCTAACACACCTCATTTACATCTCATTACTGCTTGCCCTGCATATATTAACCTCTTGATTGCCCATCCGGGCTATTTCAGAGCTGAGAGTGCTCCACTTCTGCAACAGAATGGTACTGCAGGAACGTGTGAAGGCTGTCACAAGTGCTGCAGGATGAGCTGAAAGGGTGAAATTGCTGATGAACAACCACACTGCTTCTAACTGCAATGCTTTGCCACAAACTGTATGATACACACATAGACCTCAGTGGGATTGTTCTGAGTGACTGACGTCCTTGTGTATACACTGCACTAGAGACCCACAGGCCAAAGTCCTGCAGTATGGCCAACTCACACAGTGTACACGTGTACACAGGCTGGGATCTATGCCTGTGTCCCTGATGTACAATAGTGTGGGTGTCACAGGGGCATGTGTATCTGGCAATGCAATGCTACTGCAACTCATGTACACTGCACACACATGCACAGTACTTGCACAGGGCAGTGACACAGGGGTGGGGGGGGACCTACAGCATATGGCATTCAGAGCCTGTACACCTACAATGTGTTGGGGGGGTGGCCTGGCATGTGGTGACATTGAGGATTCGTGGCTGTACGCAACATGCAGTGCCTCCCCTACTGGGAATTCCATATGCAGTCTGTGCTGAAGCTATGGTGCCCACATCACATTGGATGATGTTTATCAGGGAGTTACTATGGTGGTCATGTGATCCTACTTCCAGGATGTATAACCTGCTCAAGTACACTATGTCTGCCCACTGAACCCCGTGGCATGGTAAGCCATTGCAGAACAGGGCTGTGGTAATAGCTGTGTGTGATCACAGCAGGGACCTGGACACAGTGACACATACACCTTCTGCAGTACTCACATTGTGTTGACAGTATGGGCTAGAACACACCATACATTGTGACATGCACACCTGGGGCGGCATGGTTCATGACATGGTGATATGGCATGGGGTTCTCCGGACAATTGGCATCATAGGCCTGGGCTGTACAGTATGTGGGACATAATTGCTTAGGGCAGGCATGCAGGCCATGGATGGACTGGTGCAGCACACACCCCTGCAGTGGTGCAGAGCACAACACGTGGCTGTCACTATTGCCTGTCACTACGTTGTCCCCGACGGCCACAGCAATGTCACACGGCAAGCACAGTGTGCAAGTGAACAGTGGGGGGGAGGCACATGGGGGTGTGTCCAGTGTCGCCACATGCACAGCACACACGGCATGCAAGGCCTGGTTGTGGACAGTAGGGTATTACTGATCTTGTCCCCATGGCCCCAGTGCTGTGCATGTCAGCAATGTGCAATGCATACAACATGCAGTGGTACACTGATACCTGACCATGCACTGTGGCACCGTGATCCACTGCACGGACACAATGCAGTATTTGCACAGGGGATACAGGGATGTAAATACACACACAGTCATACTATTCATGTGTTCCAATGCTGCACACAGTCACATCCATGGTTGGCATTGAAACAGGGGTTGTGGCCCTGCACAGAGCACATGTCACATTGTGTGTCACTACAGCCACATGCCACGGGTGCACAGCCTCTGGACTGGCGTGTCCTGACAGCAGAAGACAGTTGTACATGTGTGCACACACACACACAACACACATACACATGCACATTGTTGTTGACAGCACCTCACAACAATCTAACCTTCTGTCCCATACAGGTGATGCAGATGCATAGGTACATCTACATGCCCATAAATTCTCAGCAGATGAAAAGAGGGCCCTTGCAGAAGGTGTAAAGAAGCAGGAATACCACATGAGGCACTACCGTAACACAGATACCACGGTGCGTGAGATTTGGAAGGACATCACAGCAGAGGCAAACACTGTGGGTGGGCGTGGCCAGTTGGTGGAGTCTGTGAGGAAGTGCTGGCATGACATGCAGTGCCATGCCAAGGAGGATGAGGTGCAGAGGCTTCTGGAGCTCATTAGGATGGGTGGAGGGCCCATGCCAGCTGACCTGTGGGTGACAGACCCACTCATGGAACTTGTGGCATTGACCCCTGAGGCTTATGTCTGTGACGGGGTTGTGGGTGGTGGTTGTGAGACTCCATCTGATCTCCACAGAGCTTGTGGGTCCCTTTCAGAGCTGCCTTATATATGATCATCACACAGGGGCTTGTGGGCACTCATCCACTGTGTTGTTTTCTGCATGGCCTGCCAGCAACACAACTGGGGGCATTTGGTGTAACTCCATGTTGTATGGGTGTTTGTGCAGCAGTACCAGGCTGAACTGTGCATGCCACATGTGCCTGCTGTTCTGTAGCACTGGGTCACCTATGAGCATCCACCATGTGCATTTGCATGCACCACATGGAAAGCTGTCGTGTTCATCCATCTACACAGACATAGGTTGTGTGGCAGTCACACACTGGTCTTACTCCTGGCTGTGCTTTGCCAACACAGGTCTTCTTGTGTGTGCCACATGGGGGGTGGGGCATAGGGTTTATTGGTGTACACCAACACTGTGTGCTGCATGGTCTGGCTGTGGGTGTGACACCACACTGTCCGTGGCATGTTGTATGGATTTGGCACAGGGCTATTGCATATGGTATTGTATGCTCCTCACGTTTGGTGTTTGCATGTTTGGGCCTTGGCTTGTGTACCTTTTGTACTGTGTTTGTCACTCACACATCTCCTGTCTCCCCTGCAGCTCAAGGTGAGAGTTGCATGCCACTGCCACCAGAGGCCCAAGCCAAGGAGGAGGTAGCAGGACCATCCACTGCAGGGCTGCAGTATAGGAGGGCAATGCCAGCAACCTTTGCTCCCTCCCTGGAATACCTAGTGGAGTTTGACATGAGGCCATTGTCACCGGTCCTCCATTTCGACACACCACCACCACTTGCGGCTGCCCCCATCACTGCTAGGTCTCCATCAGGTCATTTGGCACATGGACCGTTGCCACACAGATCACGGGTCCAGTGTCCACCACAGTCGACTCAGCCATGTGTGGCATGGGTGCAACTGTGCAGCAGCCTGTCCCAGTATGCCTAAGCCATGTGGCACCACTGAGATTGCAGGCCCATCCTGATGGACAGGTTGCACCCCTAGACATGCTCCAGAGGCATGTAAGGGCCATGCCACAGCATGCAGTGGCCCAGTGTGCAGGCCATGTGCCCACTGCTGGCTGCACGCATCCACCACCAACACCACCGCCACAGCTGGCGCCACCACCACCACCACCACCACAGGCTGATGTCCAGGACGGGATGCTGCCACAGGAGCAGGGGGTACAGGGGCCCCGTCCCATCCTCCGTGCAGCCCTTAAATCCAAGACAGCTGCCCAACAGGACCTCCACACCTTCAGATGTGAGGTCAGGCAGGAGCTGTCCCTCCTCAGGGAGGCATTCAGTGCTGGGTTATTGTGAACTGAGCAGTGTGCAGAGGAACGCCTCACATGTGCCCTAAATACAGTATGTGAATGCTTCAGTGACCTATGCTGTTAGGGAACAGACAGCCGCCATGAGGGCCACATTCCAGTCTCGACAGGGGTGCACCAGTTTGGCACGGTGCCCGCATGCCACAAGTATGTCATGGCGAGGCACTAGCGCTCGCACTGGCAAGTCTGGTTCGTCCTCCACTGGGGCATCCCACTTTTTGGCTGGATCATCTTGGCACAGGGGTGGCCGGTTGACTGTATCACCTGTCAGGCCATGCCATGGCCGCATGAGTGCCATAGCTGTCAGTACACCACAGTCCTCCTCAGTGGGCTGTCCACTACAAGATACGCCACTATCACATGGACCCATGGTGGGAGGCGTCGGTAACACCTGCTGACATGCTCACATACTTGTGTACTTACACACACACACACACACACACACACACACACATGTTCAGCCTGCATTCACACACTGCCTTCTGTGCATTGTCCATGCACACACCCCTTACACTCACACAGTTCACTATGCTCAGATTCCCACAGCCCACCATCTTCTCCTGTACACCTTGGCAGTCTTCTGTGTGTAGCACTGTTTCTGTTGTATTAAATGCACATTTGCTCAGGTATATGTTGTCAGTGTTTGTTTCACTCACCTGCCCATATGCGGCAGTGTGGCAATGATGTGGTTTCAATGTTCGTGGGACCTTCAGACCATTCGAGGATCTATATTCTCAAGTTGTTCCACAATCCCCTGGACATCTGGCTCTGGCTCACTGTCAGACTGTTCCCTCCTTCAGGTGCACGTATACCATGGTTTAATGCCATGTTGTATAACATACAACATACAAGGAATATACGGCATACCTTGCGAGGGGTATATCGTAGGGCACCGCCGAAACAGTTCTGGCAGCGGAAATGCATCTTGAGCATGCCAAAGACCCTCTCTATGACATGCCAGGTGGTGGCATGTGCCTCATTGTACATCTCCTCCACCATTGTTGCTGGCTGGAGGAGTGGTGTTAGCAGCCAGGGTCTTGGGTGTAGGCACTGTTACCTGTGGACAAATGTACAACTGTTAGGTGCTGTTTACTGTTTCACTCTAACTGGCTGTGTTCCTCACTCCAGTTATTGTTCCCCTGCCTCCCTATCCACCCCTCACCAGCCCTGTCTGCTGTTACGGGTCACTGTCCCACCATTGTTGTTGGTTGGGGTGTACCTGCTGTGCATATTCACTGACTAGCTGCCCACTGGGTATCCTGTCTTCCTTGAATGCCTGGCACAGCCTGGACAGGTGCCAGATGAAGGCATTGTGGGCACTACCAGGGTACTGTGCAAGGACATTGGTGATGTGCCCCTCTGCATCGCACACCACCTGGCAGTTTATGGAATAGTATCCCTTCCTGTTGATATACACATCCCTTCCCTCACCAGGTGATGCACGGATGGCACTGTGGGTGCAGTCAGTGGCACCGATTACAGCTGGTAGGTGCGCAACATGATAGAGTTGCTGCATCATCTCTCTACTCTGGGTAATACTATAACTTCACCAAAATTTGGCAGGAAAGCATCAAGGAACTAGGTCAGGAGGTGCAATGTGGCCAACTGTTGCACTCCAATGGTATCTCCCACCAGTCTCTGGAACATTCCTGTGGCTAGAAAATACATTGCAGCCGTCACCTTTTCCTCAACTGACATGGCATGGCTGCGTCTGGTGTTTGGCTGCAGCTGCTCATGCAGGAGTTTGCACAACTGCCTCAACATAACCCTGTTCATCCTGTACCAGCAGACAAGGTGTTTGTCTGTTAGAGTCTCGAAGGAGAGCCTTTGCTGGTACATCCTGTGTGCAGCATATCTCCTCCTTGGCCTGCGATGTGGGCCATGGTGGGCTTGGTCCCTGTCCTCCTCATCCAGGACTGCTAACATCAGGTATAGCATAACTGTGTTGTTGCAAACCACCATCTTGTCTCCTGCAGTGTCCACACCCCTCTCAGTGCTTTGCCCTGGATTAAGACATGCTTTTTATAGGCAGTAAATTGCGCAGCGCTATGTGCTGCGCAATGGAGCCTTGCGCTGTGCTAATGTTTTAAATATCACATTGCGCAGGTAAACATGTCCCCGCTCCTCAGCTTGCCCCTTGCATACAATTGTGTTTTGCACTGGCGCTAATGCTTTGCACTGGCACTATTTCCCCCTTTGAATATAGGGATCTGGCACTATTCCCAGTGCAATACCTGCGTAAATGGTTTGTGCACTGCACAAAGTTTTGAATATCTGGCCCATGATGTTTAAGTGTCAGACTGCTGTCCAACACAATGCCAAGATTCCCCACATAATCTGAGGTAAGCAATTGTGAGTCTCCTAGCCAGAGCCCGGAGATCTGCCAAAATTGCTCCCTCAGCCCCCTGCGACCAGGTTCCAGCACCAGTACCTCAGTCTTGTCTGGATTCAACTTCAACCAATTGGACCTCATTCAGTCTTGTATCTCAGCAAGGCAGTTGTTAAATACCAAGACTGGCTCCTGCTTCTGAGGTCAAAAGACAGGTACAACTGAGTATCATCTGCACAACAGTGAGAACTCAGCCCATACCATCTTATAATGTCCCCTAACAGTAGCATATACACCACAAACAATATGGGGGATAAGACAGAGCCCTGTGGCACCCCACATGGCATAGAGACTGGCGCTGAGGAAAAATTCCCCGAGACCAGCCCCTGCGACCTGCCAGTGAGGAATGATTTAAACCAATTGTGGACTGTACCCCCCAGTGCACAACAAATCCATAGGCACTCCATCAACACCCCATGGTCCACAATGTCAAACACTGCTAAGAGATGGAGGAAAATCAAGATGGTACATCTTACCCGATCTCTGGCCATCAGGCGATCATTCAGCATCTGACTAAGGGCAGTCTCAGTACTATGCCTTTTCCTGAAATCAGATTGGAGAGGATCTCAGATGCCGTGAGTTGTTAAGTGGGCCTCCAGTTGAGCAGCCACCACCTTCTCAATAACCTTACCCACAAAAGGCAGGTTAGAGATGGGTCTGTATGTAGCCAAGCAGTCAGAGTCCAGTGAAGGGTTTTTCAGGAGTGGTTTTACAACTGCTTCATTCGGGGATTCTGGAAAGAAACCCTGTCACTAGAGAACTCTGAACTATCCTGGCTAGGACCGGGCCGATGACATCAATGCACCCCACTAGGAGGGATGTTGGACCCGGGACCAGACTACAGCAAGTTGGCCACAACCCCTGGATAACCTTCACAACATCCTCAACCTCCAACCGGTTGAAATCACACCAGACAGCCAGCGACCTCAAGTATATCACCGCAAGGCCCATTAGAGGTCACTTCCTGGATTTCCGCCCTGACTGTGGCAACCATATCGGCAAAGAACAGAGCAAACTCATCACACTTTACTTGTGAAAGAGCTCCTCTGGACTGGAGACGGGCTGAATTGTATAGCCTATCAACAGTGTGGAAGAGCTAAGCTGGTCTGTTAATTGCCACAGCAATCTCCCTGGACAGGAATTCTGCCTTCTTACAGGAGATTGCTGATTGATAATCTCTATAATGGACCATCAGTATAAGCTTGTCAACCTCCAGGGCAGTCCTCTACCGATGCTGCTCCAACCTTCTACCCTTCCTCCTCATCTCCCTGAGTGTCCCATCAAACCAGGGGGACCTCTGGTGCAAGGTGAGGGGTCGAACATGGAATCAAGGGCCTCAGTCACAACCCTATCATAGGTCACCACCAATTCCCCTGGCTCCTCAGACAAACTCATAACACCTGATAGGTCCAGCACCATCATCAGACCATCTGGGGTAACACCCCTTAATGGGCGGTACCAGATCATCTTTGTAGGGGGAGGTCTATTGGGGGGCCTCAAATGAGAACCTCATAGTAGGTGGTCCAGTCATGCGACCGGATCAACCATAAGGTCAACAACCTCCATTCCCAGCAGGAAGATGAGATCCAACAAATGGCCGAGAATATAGGTTGCAGAGGTAACAACCTGTGTTAGGCCCAACGAACACACAAGTTGGAGAAAGTCCTGCCCAAACTGTGAGAGTTTGTTGTCGATCCAGGCATTGAAGTCCCCCAGAATAATCAATCTGGGAGACTCCAACACCAGACCAGCAATGAAGTTTGTGACTTCCTGCAGGAATTCCTTCCCATCCCCCGGAGATTGGTAGATGAGAAGGATCCTGCAACCTACACCTGCAAACCCTTGAACTGCCACACATTCAGAGAATCTTGTTGTTCCCACTGGGAAGGCTGTAAGGTTCAAGTCTGATTTATAAAATTTTGCCACTCTCCCCCCCACACCCCCCACAATCCACTCTCTGGCAGTGTATCACTGAGTACCCGGCAGGAACGGCCAATTTCAACTCAGGGCCAGCACTTTCACCCAGCCAGGTCTCGGTAATGCAAGCCAGATCAGATGTTCCAACATGATCAGCAATAATTGCCATCTTGTTGTTAATAGATCTGGCATTGCACAACACAGCCCAAGAGGGATAAGCATATGAGGCTGGTCCAGCGACCAAACCACTAACTGTGAAGCCCTTGGGTATGGGGAGGGCCCCTTTCCTGAGATCATTTCGCCCCAGGGCTCCTCCTTGTCCCCACCACCCCAATCTGCCACCCCCCTCCATTATACTCCTACCGCCAGACCTCACAGATCTCTGTTTCCTCCCCTTACAAGATATTTCCCATGCTCTGCAGCGCCTATAAGCATCAGCTGTTAATGGAGGACATTCAAATGGTGGGAAATCACAGAGTCTGGGGGGGGGTGGTAATACCTGATCCAGGGAGCTGATCCTGACAAACACATTACCCAGCTAATACACTTCCGGTCTAATATTAAGAAATACAGCTATTCCCAGATTAACTAAAATCTTCCTGATAAAAAATTCTTCATTCACACACTCACCCTCAAACACACACCACATACACACATACATACACAATCACACTCAACCCTCACATAATCACACACACACGCACAGTCACACTCAACTTTCACGTAACCACACACACACACACACACACACACACACAATTACACTCAACCCTCATATAATCAATTTACCTCCCTAACCCTCCCACATAATCCACCCAAGTAAAACTCAAATACAGTTAGGGGAGTTTGAAATTGAGTAGAGTGGTCCTCACAATAAATCTCAATTCCAGTCCATAAAACTTGTGATGTTGAACAAGACACTCTCCTCTCTCACAGGCAGTGCCTCTAAAACTCTGAATCCACTGGACAATAGCAAAATCCACAAATAGCAGTACTGAAAAGTCATGAATATTCCACAGGGTCACTATAAACGCAGCACATCAGCCCTGTAGCTGCTCTTCGATGAACATGTCCAGAGCGCCCAAATCCTCTCAGAATCAGAGGTTCCTCTCTGGGCCCAACATAAAAGTCTCAGCAGTGTTCTTGACACTGAAGACACCCTGGTAAATCTTCTTCCAGCTGCCAGTGACCAAAAAGCTTAGATCACACAGACTAGCATAAACCCTGTCATAGCTTCTGCCAGTGCTAATTATGTCACAGACATATTACTGTAGGGAAAGAACAGACATTTCAGCTCCTCAAGTCCTGCTTCTCTGAATGGCCTGATACCACGAAGGATCAAATTCAAACACCCCTTACCTCAAATTAAATAAACGGGCACGCACACAGTCCAGCTGTTGTAAAACCATTTGGTTCAGCAGGAGTATACAGAGTACATGTTCTCCTTCTTTTCACCACCCAGACAATTACCTAGCCAGGTGGAGATCTAAACAAAGCTTTCCGGGTCAAGGTGAAACCAAGTCCCTTCCCCAGGATAATCCAGGGAGAAATGCATACTTCTGCAGCAGACTTTGGGCGCGTTACACTGCCCCCATGAAAACACGGTCAGTTTTCACACAGCAGGACACCTCTCTCCTGCCCAATCTTCAAAAGTTCAAACCTGTTGCAGAAATCGCAAAAACACTCACGTGTTCAGATTGCTCCTCTGCAGTTTCTCCTCCTGCTAGTTGACCCTGGACCACCAGACAAACCCCAGGCAGCTCTGCTAATACCACTTGGCTGTAACTGCTGAAAACATTTGTGGAATCCGGCCACAAGGCTGTTACACCACTATATCCAGGACACAGTATACAGGTGAGGATGCCACTCTGTGAATGAACTCTTTCTAAAAACAAAAAAGTGGGAAAAAAAAAAACAGTGAACAAGGAAATTTGTTTCCTCTTTTTTTTTTTTTCATTTTATAATCAATACATTTATTGTTGCACCTCTACCAGTGAGTGCACCCAGTAACTCTGTCACCAGCTCCATTGATTGCACCCATAGTCATTTAAGATGACCACAAGGATTTGGAGGATGAAGGGGAGAAGAAGTCCCCTAATGAAGGGGGATTCCCTTCTAACTATACTCTCTCCTTTTGCAGTTAGGATTCTATGGTTTATAATCCCAAGTCTCCTCCTGCACATCTTTCATTTCAGGCTTTGCTCTAGCAAACCCAAGATGTAGTGGGATATGAGGGTGAAGAAAAGGAAGACTCCAGTAAATCAAAAAATTAAATGGAGTTCCTAGAGGTTAGTGCTGTGCCTACTGCTGTGGCATCGCCTGCATATCCTGTACTGGAGAATTTTACCTTTGTTGCCTAGCACAGGCCAAGCACTTTGCCTGCAGTTCCTAGAAAGGCTGACAAACAGTACCCTGCTCAGTCTGTCAAGCCCTATTACAGTATGCTGCACAGCCAGAAACGGATTCTGTGGTAATCATGGTTGCTCATGATCACTGTAGGGCCCCCAGAGTGCTGAGTACTCTACCTTCAGACAAGCAATCCAGAAGACTGGATGTTATGGGCAAAAGAACGTATGCCTCTGCATCCTTGGATCTGGATACCTGGGTTTGAATCCCACAGCCGCCTAGGTATATACTGTGTGATCCTCAACATGTCACTGAACTTCCTTGTGCTCCCAGGTCACATCTGGAAACAAGCTTCAACTTAGTGTGCTACTCCTGGTTAAACAATGTCCCCTTTCCCTTGGGTCTAAGAATTGCAATTTATCAGGCTTACATGATTAAGTATCAGAACATCCTGTGGAACTCAGACATTGCCTGATGGTCCTATGAAGATTGAGCTCCTTAAAGCTGCTTTGGCTGGTATTGATACTGATAAGCTTCTGTTTCATTCAGCATATGATGTCTCAGATGTTTCTGCCAGTGCTGCTACTGTACCTCAGACATTTGCCTCATGAGATTCCTAGTTCAGGGTGGCTGGCATAGCTATGGATGTACAAGAAGACATACTGAATGCCCTTTTAAGGGATTCAGGTTATTTGGACCAGATGTTGACAATGCACTCAAGGACCTTCAATTAACCAAAATTACTTTTAGGTCTGTAAAATCCTTGACCCTGCAAAATAAAAGAAGGCATGGTAGAGGATCATTTCATAAGTCAACAGGCTGTGGCAGCCAGGGCTATCAACAGTCCCATGGTTGAGGAGGCAGTCCTCTTTCATGTCCCCCCCACCCTGGTGGCCATTCCAAGGCTACCAAAGGTACTGGTTCAGGTAGCTTTACTGCCCCAGGCATTGAATCACTTACTTCCCACTTCTTCTCCTTCTCCTTCCACTGTTGCCTCTGGGAGTTCAAGTGGGGGGAAGGATCTCCTTTCACCTGCCAAAAGGGAGGAAGATCATGGATAAGTGTGTCCTAGAAATAGCAGAAAAGGTGAAAGCTTTCTAGTTGCTGTCCAACCCTCTAGTACACCTTCCACCTCCTACTCATTATCCTCTGAGCCTCTTGTTCCTTCTGAGAGAAGAATTGCACTTACTACTTTGTAAGAAAGCAATCAGTCCTGTCCATCTCAAGGAAAGGAACAGGGGATTCTATTGAATTCACTTTCTGGTTCCAAATTAACAGGAAATCTACGTCCTGTATTGGACCTCTGAGGCTTGAACAAATTCATTGCATACAAAAAGTTTCTAATGGTGTTTCTTCAGGCTCTCATCATTTTACTGCAAAAAGGAGACTGGCTGTGTGTTCTGGACATGAAGGATGCTTTCCTTCTTATCAGAATCTGAAAATACCACAGGCAGTACCTTTGCTTCATGCTGGAGTGCAGCCATTATTAGTTCTGTATATTGCCCTTTGGCTTATCCTTGGCACCCCAAGTATTTACCAAATGCTTCACAGTTGTGGTAGCAGCCCTCTGAAAGTAAGGGCTTTTTTGTCTTTCTTTACACGCGTAACCCCTAGGCAACACTATTCTAAGGGCTACCACCCATGCCTGCATGACTATACACAGGTTGAGGGGCCTGAGTTCACTATTAAGGTGCCTCCACCCAGAGAAATGATATTGGAGTTGCTTATCTGCTCTGGTATAGCCCTCGGGGAAGCTATAACTACCCACCAACCCTCCTAGTGGCCTGGTATCTACCACAGTAGTAAATTCACAATCAGTAGGAAACAGTAACAATATGCTCACACCCTTCACACTTACCACCAGGGCTGAACTTGCAGCAACTGCCCTGGAGACCCCCTGGAAAATAAGGTTAGCAATGCAGCAGTACAATCTTAATACTGTAACCTAACTAATAATATGCACACTAGCCAGGTTAAGCATAAAACAAGACAATCAGGTATATTTTTGGGGCAGTGAAAAAGGGAGGGGCATGGCAAATGATTAGCTATCTGATTTAGTTCAGTGATTGCATGCACTCTTAGTCCCCACCTAACAGTCACACAACACTGGGTACCCAGGATGGTAAGTCTGGCTAGCCAGAGGCATTACCCGGGGGTGGCCGGCATTGCAGCTGATGTTGGGACCCTTGATAGAAGGAAACACAGTAAACATGCAATACACCCAGATTATTTGTAATCCAAGCTGGTTGGTTTAGTCCTTTGTAAACTCAATAAATGAAGACAATTAGATGGTACCACAATAATTTAAGCTTTCGTTGCAGGGAGCTATGCTGATTTGTACTCAAGCTACCAGGAATCTGCAGTAGGGCGGGCAATATGGAGACCTCATGGTGATGATAGGGAAGCTTGGGGGAAACAGGGCTAACACGACACACCTCCTCTTCATGGCCTTTCCTCCAGGTGGCCGCAACCTGTGTGTTGTTACTATGCAGGGGCTGGATCCCTGAGCCCGTCTCTTGCTGTGACAGTCTCTGGTGATAGAACAGCGGCCTAGGCCGAATTGACAGGGCCCAGATAGGATGAACAGTCTGGCAAAGTTCATGATTTTCTGCTGGTGAAGCCTCCAGTTAGCATAATAGGTTCTTTCATGGGAACCAAATCTTGACCCATGAAATGCATTCAGCACATTTAAATCAATAACTACTTCTGACGACAGTTTGGATTTAGTCCGGTTGCAAATCAACAGCTTTACTGCGCAAACCTTTTGATCCGAGTATGTTCCACACACAAACTGGGCCAATCTCTTCAGGAGCAAGTCTTCAGTCCAAATCGCAAGTTGCCCTAATAAACTTCTTTTCCTCTTCTGCTGCAGTTCCAGGCTGGATTCAGACAAGAAGCAAAGAAAAAGAATAGTGCTGTGACTTGCTGTCTCCGTTTATTCTGACTGGTGCGGTTCAAAAAGGGTGGCCTGCCCTCAACATTAAACTTAAATCTCAATAAAGAACTGCACTTGGGCCATGTAAATAAATAAATCTCAGCTAAGGAAAACAAATTAAGTGGATTTTATTCCACGACCTGGTAGCGGCCACGGTAAAGACAAACAAAAGCTCCCCAACACTTCGATTCAAAAAGAATCTTGCTCAGGGGGTCTGACTTCTGCAAACAGGCAGTTCAATGCAGGAGAAGGAGTCAGGAAGGCAAGTTAGGCCTCTTCCCACTGATTCCCCTACACTCCTTCTGGGAGCAGCTGTTTGAAAGCTCGAGCTGTTCACACTTCAACCTCCAACTCTAACTGATCCACTCTCTTCATGGCACCAAGAGCATTTTCCTTGTAAATCCAAAGGTTCGACTGGCTGAAGTAGCTGTCAGTCACAGTAAGAGCTCCCCCCTCCAGGTCCATTTGGGCCCCAACTGAATAAAACTACAAAACTACAGAATTTCCTTCCCACAAGACCCATGGGGACAGGATCCATTTTAGGTCCCCAGTGGTTCTATTGGTCCAATTACTGGAAGTCCCGGACCTAGCATGGTGGCTTCCATCCAAGTGGTTGATTTGCAATTAAAGCAGGTTAGACAAACTTCTCTATCTCTAATATAATAAAGCACAAACAGTAAATAATCACAGTTCCTACATGAGCTCCCTCTGCGCAAGTAGCGACTGCAGAATGGAGCAAAACTACACACTGGCTGGCTGGTTGCAAGCCCTAAATCACTCGGACCCAGCACAGACCAACTTCTGAACACAGATTAGCTATTCTTTTAAAGGGACAGGCATGGAGGCTTAATATAGCACTCTCACATAGACACAGAATTACACTAGGATAGGACACCAGTCTGACAGTGGGTATTAGGGGCCCAGGAAGACAATATAGTAAAACCCCAAATTTGTAGGGGGGGTTACACTTGGATGACTGGCTACTGCAGGGCCTATCCAGGGAAGCAGCTCAGTACACAGTGCCCAGAACACAGCAATTGTTCAAGGACCTGGGTGTTATGGTGAGTGTACTGAAATACATCCTCCTTCCCTGCCAGTGCATCCAGTACATTGGTGCAGTACTGAACATGGTGGTGGCAGTGCATGTCTGCCTATGGACAGGGTGGAGGCCTTGGCTGTCCAGGCCTGTCTGGTGCACAGGAGTCATTATGTGTCCGCCTAGACCATGCTTTCTCTCCAGGGCCTAAGCTGCCATTGTGACAGTCCTATTGGCCCGCCTTTGTATGTGAATCACCCTATTTTTTTGAATGAAATTTTATTCATTTTTAATACATTTTAACAATTTCTACATGAAACCATTAACCTTATAATAAAACATAACTACAACTGAAATAACCAACAAAATAAAAAATATCATATACATATTGGGCCTTATGCACTAATGTGTGGAGTGGCTATGTGCCGTGCAGCTGTGGCACATAGCCACTCTGCACCCATTGCACCCTCTGCGCTGGGTGCACAAAACAGGGTGTGCAGCCCCTATGCACCCGATCCCTGGCCACGCAGACAGAAATGCACCAGGGGCAGGTGGGGTGGGGGGGCATGCCTGCACTACACACCATGCACAATGGTGCATAGTGCCATCCAGAGGGGGGCCTAACTGTCTGCAGGATATGGCAGGGGGAATCCTGCCATAAGTGCTATATGCACTGAGGTGCACACAGACATCTACCTGGTCCATCTAGCATGGCACCCCTGCATCCATCCCCGTGCCTAACCATTCACCCCAGCACACACCGATGGTACTCCCCATCATGGCAAACCCCTCCAAGAGGGGGCACCGACCACAGGAATGTAGTACAACCCCCCTAAAGCTCCACTGCCCCAGCCACATACATTGCCACACACTCCCCCTGGACTGTACCAGTCACTCCATGTAGAGGTGCCCATGACATAATGGACAGTGGCCACATGCACCGGGGGCTGTGGTGTATAAGACGCCCCCTGCCACTGTCTGTATGCTGGCAAGCCACTTGTAGCGGGCACTACCTGGCCAGTTCAGTATGGCCCCCCAACCCCTAGTCCCACCTCCAGGCCCTCAGTGGTAGTCTGTGGCTCCACCATCCCCTGTGGTACTGACATCCCCACCCGTACCTGCATAGTTGGTGCCACAGCAGGATGGCCAGTGGCACAGCCCTCGGCACACCTCCATGGCTGCCGGCTGTCCGAGTGATGCTGGGAAAGCACAGCATATTTATTGGGGTGCATTCTCAGCATCACTTGGCAGGCCAGCTGGCAGCTGAGGAGGTGTGCAGAGGGCTGTACCACTGGCCATCCGCGCTGTGGCACTGACTATGCTGGTAGGGGTGGGGATGTCGGTGCCACGGGGGTGGGGAAAGCCGCAGACTACCATTGAGGGTCGGGGGATGGGACCAGGGTCAGGTGTGGGGGACTGGGGCACATGTGTACTTGGAAGGTGGGGCCTTGATGAACACCAGAATGGGGCAGCAGTGGGCAATGGGGGGGCTGTCATGCCACACATTGGTCAGCCATGTGTGGTGGCGGGGAATGCTTCGTTCACTGGAGGGACATAGTGGCATGTGTGTGTTTGTGGGGGCATGCTGCATGGGTGCTGAGGCTGCCATGGGGCATTTCTTGCAGCAGGTATGCTTAGGGTCTTGAGCCCCTATCCCTCCCACCCTGTGTGGACAATTGAAGAAGCCAGGGATCGGTCTCAGGACTGAGTGATGTTAGGCAGGGGCTACTGTCTTTGGATTCCTGGATCCAGCAACTCATGCCCACTCCTACAGATGCCCCAGCAGCTGCTGTGTGTTGAAGGGGAGGTGCAGCAGTGCAGTGGGTGGCACCTGTGCTCCAGGAGCTCAGCCATGGGGTCCGCCACCAGATGAAGCATAGCAGCTCAGGTCTGAGTGTTCACTGGTGCAATTCACACACCCAGACCCTTGCCCTGCCATGCAAGGGATCCACTTGGGACCCAGGATGGGCATCCATCTGGGTCTATGACTTCACCCCCTGACTACCCCATGGAGTCTTGCATGCTGGGGCAGAGCTGTGGACTGGTGGCAGCCAATGGTGAATGCCAGCCATGAGCACCTGTCCACAGATGCGGAGCTATACAGGGGGGGATACGTGCCTCCAGTGCATATTTCCCACCCGATAATGTGTAGGGCCCATTGGGTGCTATGCATGATGCCAACACATGGCATAAACCGGGCACGTGGGCACCATTACGCGTGAATGCCATGGAGCAGGGTCCCATGGACCTCATGCAGCATTCACCAATGGGGCACAAACCAGTTACGTGCCCGAATCCCAGGCTATGTGGACAGCACTGCTCTGGAGAGGGCAGGCCAGGGGTGTGCCCCCTTAGGAAGCCAGTGAGGTGAAGCACAGGGGTTAGTGGTAGTTGGTGCAGTGGACAGGGTAGGCTGTTTTGCAATTGAAACTTGTGAAATTAATTGCATATCTATGGGTAGCAAAGTTTGAGCACTTTATTCAAAGCACTTTAATAAACATTTTGAAAAGCAGTATTTGTAACCAACAGAGTGTTATGTATATGAGCAAAATAAATCAAAAGGTTACAGTGCATTATAATGTCTATGCTGCTTTTGTGTTTTTTTTTAAACTTCCTAATAGCTACCTAACAACCTACCCGATTGTATTTGCTCAGCATTACTTAAATAGAAATGTATGGGATATTATTTATAGAGTCAATAAGCTGTGACTCTATTTTTGGTTTGAGCAAACCTGTAATTTTGGTATAGCGCAGGTTCTTCTTCTTGTTTTTTTCATGTGCGTCAGCACTAAGTGGCATGCACGTTGCCGCAATGTGCTGCTCATGGGGGGGGTGCAGTAGGGTGCAAGCAACTTATGCCAGGGCAGACACTGCCATAACCCACTGTGCACCCCCATGGACTTTACCTGCCAGTCGCAAGGGGACTGGGAAATGACCCTCAGTGTTGCCCCAGCCCAAGAGGCAGACGGGGAGGGCTGGGGCAGCTGAGTGAGTAAGTGCCATAGCACCAGCAACAAGTATGGAGACTGGGTGTGTTGGTGCCGCAGGGTGGGTGGGGTATGCCAACTGAATCCTGGAACAGGGCTACACTGTGCCAGGGGTTGGGGGGTCAGTCTCCTGGGCTGTCCGGTCACTGGGGTATAGCCGTGTGGGTTCAGGCACCCATAGGGGCTATGCACGACCCAGACCAATGCATACAGGTGCAAGGATCCACTCCTGACCCAGGAAAGGCATCTGATTGGATGCCCGCTGGGTCCACGACTCCTCTCCAGGGCTCTGCAGTGTCCTGTGTGCTGGGGGCAGGGGCCATGAACAGGTGTCATGTGGCAATGAATACCAGCCAGTGTGCACCTGTTCTCAGGTGTGCAGCTACGTGGGTGGGGTATGCACCTTTGGCATGTACCTGTGCCCCTTTCATGCATATTGCCCATTGTCGGTGTCAGTGGCTCAGCAGGATGCACACTCACCTCTGGGGATGGAAGATTGGAAGGCTGTAGGTTCTAGCCCCACACCAGGAATTTGGGGTAAAATTCCAATACAGACACTGTAGTGCAGCATGAGAGGAGTGCTACACTCCTGAGCAGCCATCATTTTGAGGAGACATTAAACCGAGGTCCCATTTGCCTGTTGTGATGGTTGTTCAGGTGGCATTAAAAATTCCATGGCACTTCTAGAAAATAATTTCTCCAGTGTCCTGGCCAACTTTCTCCATTCACTAAAAATACCACTGACAACTTGATATGATTCATTTTTAATTAGTTTCCATCTGTACCCCCTTCCCAGCACCCTGGGATGAAGCTGAAAATAGGCAGAATTGCCTACTCCTCCTTTTTCAGTCAACAAAAACTAACTAAATAAATAAAAATGTTAAATATTTCTCTGATTTTAAATATAACAAAACCATAGTTAACAATTTAGAGGGGAAAAAACTTTTACCTTACTCGTCCACTCTTCATTTAATTTTCCAATGGAGCAGACCCTCCCCAAAGTCGAGGGATGTAATATTAGTGGTGTGGTCCTAAATTGAAGTCTAAAATCTAAAACAGAAAGAATAGAAAATAGAAAAGAAAATGAAGAATAAGAGATCTGTCTATCTGCTCTATCTTCTGTGTCACAGAAGCGACTACCAGGCAATCTCACCAACTCCTGCTTCTTATCTCGAGGGAAGGGGGAGGCGGAGCAGCAAGATGGCCACACTGCTACTCAGATCCTGAGTCATGCTCTGAGTTTGGCATTTTTCGTGTGTTTATCACTCTTATTTTAGTTTTTTATTATTTTCTTTTCTTTTTTTTGCCACTACTTAAGTTTTCACATGGAAATGCTTTCCGCTATCTGCTGGGGCTAGACCCCGGAGAATGAGCCTTATGGGTGGTTCGGCAGGTTTGGACTGCGGAGTTAGAAGAGGCTCAAAGAGATTGTGGAGTGGGAGCTTCCCTTGGGAAGATTTCAGGAAGAGTTCATGGTGGCAGAAGATGTTGCTTCATTTATGTACTGACATGCTCACGTCTTATGTCAAAATGTATGCCGCCACTGCCTCGGACTGTGTGTGTGTGTGTGGGGGGGGGTGTGTGTGTGTTTCAGTATCTCACTAATGTATAAAACTTACTATGTTCAGTGGATCGTTATTTCTTCTTTTGTTTCTCCAGCTGAAAATAAGGAGTTGGAGAATCATGGATAATGGAGGGCTGCCTCTGGGAGACTAATGTGCAACTCGAAGAGGAGAGGGATGCCCAAAGACCTTTAAGAGAAATGCGGTTGAATTTTTTTATTCTCAATCCTGAAAGACTCCTACTCAAGGAGAGGAAAGTACTATTGACAACTACCACACTGTTTGACTGCCTGTTATGGCTATAGACTAGTTTTAACTAGTGTTGAGTGTTTGAGTAGTGTGCACCATGTGAAGGTTTCCTTACTTAGAGATACCGCTCTTAATTTATTTAACACTTTTCAAAGAAAAAGAATGCTGTAATATGTGATCCGTTATGGAGACATTGAAAACGGTCTTATTTATATGACGCAGCTGCACTGAACATAAGCATAAAAAAACAGATTAGACATTTCATGCATCTTTCGTCTAAGTTTATTAACTCATTTGATGGACTCCTGTTTATAAATGGAGCTCCAGTCCTTGTTTGGCTTGACTGGGTGTTCTATATTTTTTTACAATTTTATGGGTATTATATATTTTAGAAAAATCTTTAAAGCAGTAGGATGTTTAATAACTTTGTAAGTATTTATCTAATAAGTGGATAATTGTAGAAACGTGATTTACCAATTATTTGTTAAATGTGTTTTAGCACACACATAAGTTGAGAGAATAAGGAGCCTTAAATCCCAAGGGCTAAGCAGTGACAGTTTCTTAGTGTAATTAATGTTTAATCTTAGATACTTCATTTAGTCATTTGATTACGGGAATGGATTTATTTGAACCTAGTTGTGTCCATCAAGTGGCAGGCTTATTATAGCCCTGCTCTGTTCCTTGGCTGCCCTATCAGGTGCAGTTTATGTGGAGCAGGGCTGTGTTGTGACTTGTTCAGAACAAGGTAATGTGATTATCATTGGATATCAGAAGTTGCTGTCACGATTTGCTATGCCTGGAAATTGTTGGGTAATGTTTATAGGGACAAAATGTGCATGCTAGGTTGGGGCCAATAGTTGCCCTATGCTCCGTTAGCCACTGAGCTACTCAGTATCTTTTTCCCTAAAGTTAGCATTTTATGACCTTGGTGGCCTATTCAGAAAGTTATACTGGCCATTATCATCCAGGAGAACTAGTACTATAGCTGAATTAGGTTTATTACTGCTCATGGGATAGAGGACAATGGTGAGTTTGCACTACAGGCATATTTTTGGTCTCCATTCCTATGGGAGCCCAGGCATTGTACGCAGGACCTACAAAACATAACTGTGCATTGGAAGAATAACAGGAAAGTCAAATGTGTCATAGTAATATAAGTATATCAAATGAAATCCTTACTTGAATATTGGGCATTTTTCACTATAACTTCCTTGGAACCGGATGGGTGCTCCTATTGGTAGGGCGGAAGGGCGTGTATGGGCTTTTAACGGATGGCAATATAAGGTGGTCTCAGAGGAATGGTCCTCCTGAGATGATATAATGGACTGAAGATTGCACTAGAAATTAATTATTGAAAGTATGCTTAGATCAGGATGATGACAAACTATGAAGATTTAATATCCTTATTAATAGAATGGACTTATGTGGGTTGCAAATTAACACTATATTGCTTCCTTCTTCATTACACTAAAGGGTACATTATTATATCATTTTATATTTAATGCTCCATTTTATAGTTCCATTTTTGTAGCCTCTGTAATGTATTTCTTATATTTTAATGAGAATGTTGTAATGTCTTAGAAAGTCGAACAAATAAACTCTTGAACTTGAACTTGTATCACGGAAGCTACAGGTCACTTGCTTCTTGTTTTTTAGTCAGAACATGTCTCTTGCAGTACTTTCCCATGCCTTGTACCATGTGATTAACACCTCATCATCATGATTATTTGCAATGATTTTGTGTATTCATTTAGAGATGATCTACAACAGCTTTGACTCTCCAGTTGTCTGAAAGTTGAATATAGAGACACCTGGTATCTGAGACTGATTCATATCTATTCTCCCCTGAAGGCATGTAGAAATGAGATAGTACAGAATTACTGGCATGTCAAGTGTTACAAAATTTGTGTTACCAATGAATTTGTGAACTTCTGCCTCTTTGTGAAGTTAATCTGCTTTGAGAAGAGCAAATTCCTAGTGTAGTGGCAACTTCATGAAGCTGTGAATTGAGAACTTTGCGGCCAAAGTTGACCCCTCTCTGGAAGGAAGCAATGTACCATGTCACTGCAAGTCGCATGGTACAGAAACTACGTGTGCACCAGAATTAGGCTGTGTTCACTGCAGTCTTGTGAAAAAGAGTGTAGGAGAGAAGTATTTCCCTGTGCATTTCCAAGCAAAGAAAAGAAAAAAAACTATCCTTTAAAACAGAGCATTTTGACTTAATATGATTCACAACTTCTTCTGGTGTGCCTTGTGCAGCTAGACTGTGTTTTATAGTTCTGTTTTTGAAGACTATTCAGTTTGAAATAGTGGTTTCTGTTTTATCTATAGAGAAGCACTGTTGTGACAGAGAAAGGTGTAGGCAGCCTAGCAGGCCTAAGAGGACTGTAATCTTTGACTGAGATTTGTCTTATTTTTTTTTTCATTCTTCGTTAATTTTTGCCTGTAGTGTGTCATTTCTCATTTAATTTATGGATCTAAGTTTTGTGTGTTTAAATGTGGTATTTTGCCCATCTCTTTCTATATTAGTTTTAGTTTATTTCTTAACGTGGCAGTGCTCTGACACTGCAGAGAAATTTGTGACTTAGTTTAATTTATCTAGTTGTTACCCCCATTATGTTGTAAAAAAAACAATAACATGTATACAGTATATTTATATATTTTTTGGTTTACTAGTTTAGTGAATTCGTTTTCATCTCTTTTGTTCCAGACAGCACTGCTGACCCCTTGGGGAAGGTGTTGTCTGTTGCTGTTTAGTTTTACTGCAGGTTTTCTGTAATTTTGTCATCGTTCTGTAGTACAGTGCAGCAGCATATAGCAACAGCATGTATCATTTCTGAGACTTGAGAAAAAATTAGGAAATGTGAATTTAATATAGTGAGATTTTATGTGCACTAAAGTGATTTACAAGAGGTGCTGTGGTGGAGACTAGCACAATCCTGCTCCAGCATGTAGAAACATGAGAATATATACTTTCTGGGATCTGAGACAAAATAGGGATATGAGAAGTTTATATATTGTGCATTTCCGTACATTAAAGTGCTTTGTAACAGGTTCTAAATATATAGACACATACTGTAGACACTGAAGGCAGAAAAAGGCTCTTGGCCCATCCAGCCTGCCCAACCTACCTAGCTATTCTGCCTGCCCTAGTGGAAATCCTCCCCTTTTTTACTGTCCCCCCTTTTTCTAACTAAACCCACCTGCCACTCTCATCCCTGCTTGAAGGTGTTGATTGATTTGGCGTGCACCATTTCTTAAGGTAGCTTATTTCATGTATCCACCACCCTTTACATAAAGAAGTGCTTACATAGATACATAGAAATTGTCAGCAGATAAGGACCACTAAGCCCATCTAGTCTGCCCGTAAGCCCTATACTTGTATGCAGTCACTGACTCTAAGTGATCAATGGCTTTTCATCACTCCCTCCCCCACCCAATGTTCCCTTGTGCCTGTCCCAGGCATGTTTAAACCCCATCCACTGTGCTTGCCCCCACCACCTCTTGTGGCAGACTGTTCCAAGCGTCCACCACCCTCTCTGTGTAGAAAAATGTCCTCACTTTTCCGTTTAATCTACCTCCCTCCAATTTTATATTGTGTCCCCTTGTTCTGATATCTTTTCTACATTGGTAAAGATCCCCCACCTGCACCTTGTTTATGCCTTTAAGGTACTTGAAAGTTTCTGTCATGTCCTCCCTTTTTCTGTTCTCCTCCAGTGACTACATATTGAGGTCTCTTAGTCTCTCCTCATATGTTTTGTGATACAAGCCATGCACCATCGTTGTCGCCTTTCTCTGGATAGCCTCCACCTTATCTATGTCCTTAAGCATGTGAGGTCTCCAGTACTGTATGCAGTACTCCAGGTGAGGCCTTACCAGTGTTTTATACAATAGCATCACCACCTCCCATCTCCTGCTAGTAATTCCTCTGCCTATGCACCCCAGCATGCCACTGGCCCTCTCTGCAGCCTTTATGCACTGCTTTTATACCTTAAGGTCATCAGATATGATAACCCCTAGGTCTCTTTCCTCTTTGGTGATGGTCAGCACCCCCCCCCCATTCTGTAGCTCTCCCCAGGGTTCCCCCTACCTGCTTCTGAACATCCTTTTTGAATCTCTGCCCTGCCATGTTTAGTGAATTCACTTTTATCCCTGAGTTTGAACTCAAGGAGAATAAATCCTTGGTGTCTACTCCCCTTATCCCATGCAGATACTTGTGTATATCAGTCATCTCATCCTTTTCTCCAGTGTGTACACGCTTCAGTTTTGTGCCCTGTTCACATTTGTCTAATCTCCAATGCCATGCACCATCTTAGTTTATTTATTTTATTTTTTGAATTTTGTTGACCTGGTAGGTTCACTGAGACTAGAAGTTCCTTTTTCAGGGGTAACCGGGGCATACAGATGGTAAGCAACTGAAATTAAACCAGATTAAGTTGGTGGTATTTTTTTTTCAGTGAATGGGGGAAATTTGGCCAAGACACTGGGGAAATCCCCTACTCTTTTCAATAAGTTCCATGGGATCTTTAACATCCACCTGAACTACCACCAATCCAGGCAGATGGGACCTCGGTTTAATGTCTCATCTGAAAGACGGCACCTCATAAGTGCAGCACCCCTCTCATGCTGCATTACAGTGTCAGTATTGTGATATTAACCCAAGTGCCAGATGTGGGAACTTAACCCACAGCCCTCTGATCTCCCGGCCTCAGAGGCGAGTATGCTCCCTACTGAGCCACTGACACTGACTCGCCCTGTGTTATACTGCTTCCACCTTGTTGCACTCTTTCCTTAGGTGCGAGCTCCAGTACCTTGTGCAATAGTCCAGGTGTGTCTGAACCAATGACCTGTACAGAGGGAGGATCACCTCTCACCTTTTATTGCTAATCCACCTCCTTATTTCTCCCAGCATTCTGTCTGTTTTCTCACTGCCCTGTGGCAGTGTGCAGATGTTTTTATGGTCTCTGATATAATGACCATTGAATCCTTTTCTTTCTAGGTGCTATCCAGCACCAACTCTTTCATTTCATATTGCACCCTTGAGTTTCTTTTTCCAGTGGTCATTACTTTACATTTTTAGCATTAAAGTTCATCTGCCAAATCTAGGATCTGCTCTCCAACCTGGTAAGATCCTCTCTTAGTTCCCCTCTCCCTTCCTCTGTGTCTACCCTTGTGCAGATATTTGTGTTGTCTGCAAAGAGGCAAATCTTACCCTTCATACTTTCACCTATGTCACAGATGAAACAAGCATTTGTCAATGCCGAATGTTGGCTTGCTGGCATTGGCATTGGTAGTGCAGAAGTTAGAGAGATGCATAATAGGAATGGCAGTAAAGTATTGAACTGACGCCAACCCCACCCCCACCCTGCAAAGACTGACAGTCACTGGGGTGTGCCTTTGGGTCATCGGCAATGACGCTCACGCCATTTCACCTCACCCTGTAGACACTGACAAGTGTTGTGGTGTGCCTTGGGGTCTTCGGGCCTTACGCTCACCCCATTCCATAAGGAAATACACTGAGATGGGTGATCTATAGGAGAATGGGATGAACTTTGAGGCCGAAGAATCCAAGGCACATCTTGATGCCCGTCAGTGGCTGCAGGCTGGGGGTGGAATGGCATGAGCATTACAGCCAAAAATCCCAAGTCACACCCCTGACACCTATCAGTCTCTACAGGGTGGGGCATTACAGTTGTAAACTCTAATTCCCCAGGCATTTGTTGGTTATTTTTACTCCATATTTTCAACATGGGCTTTTTGTGACCCCACCTCATGAACAATGGCACTATCAGTTCATTAGCTGAAAGGTAATTTTGCACAGCAACTGCGCCATTTGGAGCCACAGGTGTGAAAGCACATTTCAGGCAGGATATGAAAAATTACAGCTGTACTGTTCATGAGGAGGTATAAAAAAAATGGTAATGTTAAAAATCTGGAGTGAAAATATGGAAAATTGGTGAAGTCACGAGCTTGCTTAGAAACTGGGAAACAGATGCCCGTAACGCAATTATTTTGGGAATTTTTTAACCAAGTTTTCAACACAGGCATTTTGGGACCCCTGCTGATGAACAGTGTCACTGTGATTTTGTTACTCTGTCCCAAACGTTGATTTCCCACAGCGACCGTGCCATTATGCGCCACATGTGTGAAAACACATTTCAGTCAGGAAATGAAAAATGACAGCTCTACTGTTCATAAGGAGGTGTGAACAAATGGCAATGTTGAAAATCTGGAGTAAAATATCAAAATTTCTCGGAGTTACAAGCGTTCGTGGAAACTGCAAAATGCACACTCGTAACACAGTCATTTTTTGGAATTTTTTCACCAAATTTGTAACATAGGCTTTTTAGGAGCCCTCCTCATGAACAGTAGCACTGTTGTTTTGTTAATCAGTCCCGAAAGGTAATTCTGCACAGTGACTGCGAAATCCCCTTTCGGGCCCAAATAACAAAATGACAGTGACTGATTTCATGAGGTGGAGTCCCAAGAACACCATGTTGAAAATTTGGAGTCAAAAGTCAAACAAATGGCTATGATATCCACCTAAGTTCAAATCTCCCCCAATGATGTACATTATACAGCCTACCAGCATTTCTTCAGTTCGCGGTCGGCTGTGAAGAGTGCAGATGTGTTCCCGCTCCACTGAAGACTGTGGCCCCAGACCTCTGGAGGTAAGTATGGGGTGAGTGGAGTGTGGGGTGTGCAGAGGGTGGGTGTGGGTTGGGGAAGGGGGGCCCGCCGATAGCGAGGGACTGTTTTCTTTGTTTCAGGTTCCAAAACCAAAAAAATGAACAGCATGAACCATTTTCTTTCTTTACAGGTGTATGAAACAATGTTGGGGACACTGGAATGGACTCCCAGTGTGCCCCATGACTTTGAGGGTGTGATGTTTGCCACACTGGGGTGGACTCCCAGTGTGGCTCACAATGGGAGTGGGCGGGGCAGGAAAATGCTGATGCAGACAGCTTCCAAACATAGGGAGGCACACTGGGGTGGGCTCCCAGTGTGCCACACAATCTTGGGGGGGTTTACACATGCGGACAGGGGGATTGGGCACCCTTGTAGTCGGCTCTCTAGAGATTGCAAGAGGCAGATGGTGGAGTCACCACCATGTTTATTGAAATGTTACACCAGACAAGGCACTTAGTGGAGGCATGTCATCAGTGCCGCTGCATGACGAGCTTGGCTCTGATTGCAGCGGCAAAATTGTTTCAAGTTGGTGGCACTGCAAAACACCTGTGTCACTGCTAGCATGCTCGCTAATTGGCAAATGAGGGACGCGCCTTCTAAAGAGTGCACTGCATTTGCCAAAACTGACACACCTCTGCATTTCTCCTAATCTCCTACTGCCACAAAATGTTGCTTACGCATGTGCAAGACAACATAAAAATTAAAGAGGATTGGTCCTTTTACCAACCCCTGAGGTATCCCACTGATCATTTCCCTCACCTTTGAAAACTCCCCATTGACTACCACCCTCTGTGTTCTACCACCAGCCAGCTCTCTACCCAGTTTGCCATCTTTTCCTCTACCCCGTGGTCCCTAATGTTCTTCACCAGCCTCATGTGGGGGATTCCTTGTCTACTGCTGTGGTAACCCAGTTGAAGAACTCCATCAGATTCATCTAGTAAGATCTTCCACTTGTGAACCCATGCTGTCTGAGGTCTTGCAGCCCTTCCCTAGGGACCACCCCCATGGCTAGTGAGCCACTGAAAATGTCTGCCAGTGGTCCTGCTATAACCCCTGCTACCTCACATAGCATCCTTGGCTGCAAGCCATCAGATCCCATATATTTATTTACTTTCAACCCTGCTAGCTTTTCCAACATCTTTTTCTCCATTATCTGGATCTTTGCCCCAACATCTTTTGTTATCTCTCTTCCTAATCCCACAATCTGGCAGTGGCCCGTCCTTTTCCTTAGTAAATACTGAACTAAATACTTATGTAGTATCTCTGCCTTCCCCTGTCTCCCTCCTCCTACCTCTCATTGCTCTCAAGTTCCATTATACTCCCTTTGACCTTGTGCTTCTCCCGGATGTAACAGAAGAACACCTTATCCGCTTTCATCACCCCCTTTGCCAACTGGAGCTTCATCTCCATTTTGGCCTCCTAAACCTTCTAGGTTGTTTTTCTTGCTGCTTACTGATACTACACCATTTCTTCCTCCCTCTCACTACCCTTATACTTAGAAAATGCCCACATTTTGGTTCTTACTATCACTTTTAAATCGGCTGTGAACCATATTAGCCCCGTAGTCCTTTTACCCTTGGATACCTTTGTAATGGAGCTATCTGCCATTGCTATCATCAACTTTTTAAATACTGCCCATTTTTCTTTGGTGCCCTCTAACTTCACGATTCCGTCATATCATTCTCCATTTTTTCCCTCATTTTGCTGAACTCTGTTTTTTTTTTTTCTGGCCCACACTGTACATACCCTTATTCCTTTTGCCCCTTTGCCTGTCCCCACCTGGACTTCCAATGCTTCTTTCCTGTGATCGCTGGAACTGAGTGTTGCCAGACTGCTACATTCTGGATCCTCCCACTGTTGTTGAGCAGCAGATCCAGCATGGACTCCTTGCTTGTTGGGCCCCCTGAACTAATTGCTTTAGAAATGCCTCCTGGCAGGTATGCACGCATGCACCAGAATCTGATTCTTAGTACTAGCCAGGATTGGAACGTTACAGTCCACATCTGGCATGTTGAAATCCCCAACTACCGCCACTTTCCCTAGACCTTCTTCCCTCTTAAGTTTCTCTCCTAGTGCCCTGTCTATCCCTTGATCTATACCTGGTGCCTTGTAGACCACCCAGATCCAGATTTGTTTCCCCTTCCCTGTCCCTGCTAATACTCACAGGATTTCCAATCCACCTGATGCCCCTAAACTATCTATTTCTATTGCTTCAGTCCCCTCCTTAACATACAGTGCTACCCCTCCTCCCCTGCCCTTTGGCTTATCCTTTCTGAATAGGATATAGTCTGGTGTCCTCATGCCCCAGTCATGGTTTGAGATTGCCCACATCTCTGTTGCTACCACCAGGTCATATTCCCCCTCCTGTACCATTGCCTGAAGTTATGGCATTTTGTTCCCTAGACTCCTCACATTAGCAAATGCCATTTTCCAACGTTTCTCCCCAAACCCCCCTCTTCCTCTTTCCACAAGTTTACTTGGTTCTGCTGAGGTCTTTGTGGAGAGGCCAGCAAGGCTCCCCTGGTTTGTGGCATTTTGTGTGTGACTTGCTACTCTGCCCCCCACTAGCTTAAACTAGGTTTTTGATGTGCCCACCTTTCTCTCAGAACCCTCATACCTTGTTGGGATGCAAGTCATCCCTTTTGAACAACTTCCAACCCTTCCAAGTTGGACCCCAGTCCAAAGGAACTGAATTCCTTCTGCCCCGCACCAATCTTTTAGCCATATATTGAACTGGATCATGTGGAACTGTTCTCGTGGTTAAGGTATGGCCATAGTAGTACCTCATAGAAGGCAACAGCTACTGCCCTCTCCTTCACTACCTTTCACAGAGCTCAGAATTCTGCCTTCATCTGTTTAATGCTCTGCTTGTTCAGATCATTCTTGTCCATGTGTACATTCAGAGCTGGCCTTTCCACCACCTCTCACATGAGCTCCACCATCCTGGCAACTAGCCTGACCACTCCCCCCACCCCAGAAAACAGCAGACCACCTCTTTTCCATCCAAGGCGAGATCCAGTTCCCTTCCAGTGATGCTTACTATGGAGTCCCCCACTGCATGTACCTTCCTCTAGCCCCCTTTGGTGTCCCCTTTTAGTGCTGTGCAAGGACTCAGTCAGGAGACTGATACAGCACAGCAGCAAGCCTATGCAATTTCTATGACTTAAGAACATTTCAGGGAATGAGAATGTAATATATTGTGCATTTCTGTGTACCAAAGTGCTTTACAACAGGTGCTATGGAGGAACTTATTCAGGAGACTCACACAGCACAGCCACAGTATATGGCAGTAGCATATATAACTTCTGGGACAAGAACATTTCTGAAAATGAGAATTCAATATATTGTACATTCATGTGCACTAAAGTTCTTCACAATTACAGCATGTGGTGTGGTGGGAGACTGTCACAGCACAACATCATAAATCAGTTGTAGGACCTAAGAAAAATTCAGGGACTAGACACTGTTTAGATATTGTGCTTATCCCACACACTGTTTGCCACAGTGTTTTACAACAAAAACAGTAGAGAGAGAAGAGAGTGACACCACAAGGACTTCTCAGTTATGCAAAAAATACTTTTTTTTTCTCTGGAGGCAGAGTTGACAGCAGAATTTAAATGGGATATAGAAGAGACTGCCTCAGGTGCTCCCAAAAGGGGAGAAGATAAGAGAAAGATAGCAGCAATAGCAGAAATCAGGATTCAGGACAGAGAAAGAGAGGAATTTAGATTTTTTGTTTTACCAAGTCATTTCTTCTTCTGGTCATGTCCGACAGCACCCCCAGACTTTTCACTGATCGTCTCATGGACTTACCAGTTAGCTTCCACTTACCCAGGACCACAATACATTGTGTGGCCAACTGTGTCGTGAATGCATGTGGTGGCACGCATACATGACCAGCTTCTGGCGATGACCCCTCCCCTCTGGTGTTCCCAACTGTGCTGCCTACTGGCCTCCACCAGTGGGCAATCACACAGTGGGAACAGGATCCTCCATCCCTGAGGATGGAGGGCAGTCCATGGGATTCTCAATTCTTCCTTCTCCAGTCAGGCTTGATGGCCTGTGCT
Organism: Neoceratodus forsteri; assembly: GCA_016271365.2. Taxonomy (NCBI): domain Eukaryota; kingdom Metazoa; phylum Chordata; order Ceratodontiformes; family Ceratodontidae; genus Neoceratodus; species Neoceratodus forsteri. Next base: position 940,728,515 of record CM028133.1, on the reverse strand, counting down.
CAGTTCCTAAAATAGGTTGCCAGTGTGGCAAGCGGTAGCTCTATTATTGTGCTACTGGGCTTGCTTGGGAATTCAGACTTTTAATTTTCTATTTTAATTTTAAAATGTTTAATTTTTGTGTGTGTTATTAAGTAAACAAGAAACAGGTGAGGAGGAGACAGAGAAATAAAACTTGAGAAGCAGGATTATTCTGACTGATGATGGCAGCAGAAGTTGCTAGGGCTATGGGCTGGGTGGGACAGACCGTGCACAGCCACCAGAGAAAGACACCATTCCCTCAGGGAGAATACACTGGTTGGCAAGCAGTATCTGGGCTGTAGCCTCCATAGATGCAACTCTGGGTCTGAGACCCTCATCTCAGTGTTAAGCTGTGCCACATCATCTCTTGCAGTAATTAACAGAGGAGGAGGATCTGAAGCTGGGGTCTCACGTGCTGTCCCCCATAGCCCCTGAGTCTGGCTGCAGGTCACACTCCCAGTCCCCTCACATCCCTGTAGAGCAACTGAGAACCTCATTGTCACTTGTTGCACCCCCCCCCCAGCACAAAAGGACCACTCGGCGTGTGCAGGTAAAGTTGCCAGAAAATGGCTTTAATTCTCAAAGTGATTCAAGAAGGCAAAGTTAGTCACTTTGTGGGAACATCACTGGCAACTTAAAACTTTACAACAGCTCTACACAAATGACTTTAATGCACATTGGAGATCATTCATACTGTACCAGTAATGAACTTACAATTAGATGGCATCTAAAGTATCCCAATGTACCCTGTTATTTTTCTGTAACATAAAGCAAGAAGCAACACCAGGACTGACAGAAAGTCAGAATTGACTAACTTTGTACAGTGAAAATGTACAACTAAAAGATGATTCAAAAAAGAAATGAGATTGTTGCCTAATGGCACAGAGGGCTGAGGCACCAAGTGCTTCACCCACCACCACATCGGCAACATGGGTTTGGGAATGGATGCAGGTTGCTTGGGGGCTGGCTAGGGAAGGGAAGATTGAGCATTCACTTGACTGCTCTCCTCCCTCGGGGAGGGAGTTAAGATGGCTGGTTGCTTGTCTGCCACCTGCAGGTGCCCAGGTGGCAGCGCATGTGAGACCACAGATAGAAGGGAAGGGACCATGCACAGGAACATGTGGGGTGTCTTCAAAGAGGCGGAGCTCATCCATTGCGTCTGTTGCATATGATGTGAGGCCAGGGTAAAAATTGGTGGGAAAAAACCCTGGACCGCAGGATGATGATTGACCCCTCACAGGCCCCACATTGGCGATTGGGCATCCCCCACTGTCCTGTAGCAGAGAGTAAAGGAAGGAAAGCAAGTCCTAGAGAAGCCAGGTGACAGGTCTGGAGGGGGTGGGGGCAGTCACAAGAGGGTGGTAGGGTAGACAAGGTGTACAAAATGTACATGGGGAAAGAAATGAGAAGGCTTTCTCTCAAGATAATTTTGTTGCTAGATAATTTAATATAAATAAACTGATGGTGGGTTGTGGTTGGGCTGTACTGGTTAATTTATGCTAGTTTTATGGAACTAAAAGGACCCCTGCTTCAAACAAAGCAGAAGAGTATATTAAACATTAGAAATGAAGGGCAACAGTATAGGCTGGAATGGGGTTTGAGCTGTTGAAGGAGTAGTACGCCATTATGTCTTGTAAATGTTATTTGTTTGCTTGTCAATAGACAACTCTTCTTGTGTAGCTGTTGGGGATACAGTACATGTGTTTGCTTTAGTTTTATTTCACTGCTCACACCAGTCTCTGTAACTAGGCCGGGGTCACCATTTTCTGGTTGTAAAAATCGCTTTGTGGCTGAAAGCTGCATTAGTATATGTGTCAGCACCTTGTAGACTCCACAGTATGGAAGGGAAAGAAGGGAAAATTGTTTAACCAGGAAAGGTGCACTAAGCCAACCCTTGTTTCCAGGTGCGATCTGGGAGCACAAGGAAGTTAAGTGACTTGTTCAGGATCTCACAGTATGCAAGTGGGGGCTGTGAGATCCAAACCCAGGTCTCCAGGTTTGGAGCTCTGTGCCCTTAACCACTGCGCTATACTGCCTCATAAGGCAAGCCTATCTGCTTACTTAGAATTCTACAAAACAAGTTGCAGCAAGGTGTAAAATACCACATTTACCTTCAATTAGCTTTGAAAACTATCTTAGATATAATGCAGTTTTTTTCCTTTAAACTGCATTTAATCTGAGTGTTTCCAGAGAGTTTTTTTCAGGTTATGTGTACTTTCAGCATAGAGTTACATGGTGTAAATGTGGGTGCTGTGGCATCCTGTTCTCATATGCTAATGTAGCTCTCGGGGACAATGAGATTTCAACAGTCAGAAAATGGATACCCCCAGGTAGTGATGTGCGAAGTGCGAAAACTTCGCTCCGTGAAATAATCTGCAGAATTTCAGCAATCCGTGAAGTTTTCCGCTGATGCAAAGTTCAACTTTGCCATTGATAGCAACTTTGTGGATTTTGCAAAAACTTCGTGGAATGCGGTTTTAAGGTGGAACTTCACCATCGATGGCAACTTCACGGATTTGTGAAAACTTCAAGGAATGCATTTTTTTTACTTTGCCAGTGACGTTTAGTTCAAAAGGTGAAATTTGCAATGCGTTATGGATAAATAGGTCAAATACCACATGGGGCAGTTTCTAGCACAGTCTATCATCTGGAGAGTCAGACAGCAGTCTTGTGTTGTGCATCACATACATAAAACAAGCATTTGTCAATGCTGAATGTTTGCTTGCTGGTATTAGCATTAGAAATGCAGGAGTCAGAAGATGCAGAATAGGAATGGCAGTGAAGTATTGCATTTCATGCCAACCCCACCTCCATCCTGTAGAGACGGACAGGCATTGGGGTAAGTGTTTGGGTCGTCGCCCATGATGTTCATGCTATGTCACCTCACCCTATTCTGCAGACACCGATATGTGTTGAGGTGTGCCTTAGGGTGTTTGGCTTTACAGTCACCCCATTCAATCAGGACATACGCTGAAATGGGTGCAGCATAGGAGAATGGGGTGAACTCTGGGGCTGAAGAGTCCAAGGTACACCTCGATGCCTGTCACTGGCTGGGGGGTGAGGGTGGGATGGCATGAGCAGTACAGTCAACAATCCAAAGGCATACCTCAATGTCTGTCAGTCTGTACAGGGTGGGACATTATGGTTAGAAACCCTAACTCCCTGGGCGTTTGTTGGTATTTGCACTATGAAATTTTCAGTATGGCCTTTTTGTGACCCCACCTCATGAAAGCATTTGGGACCTCTTCTCATTTGTCCTGGACTTTGAGTTCCAACAGTGACCGTGCCATTCTGTGCCACATGTATGAAAACACAGACCAGGCAGGATGTAAAGAATGACAGCTGTACCATCCATAGGGAGGTGTGAAGAGATGGCATGGTTGAAAATCTGTGGTGGGAATATTAAAAATGCTCGCACTTCTGAGCATTCGTGGAAACTGCACAACGCAGGCAGGTAACACAGTCATTTTATGGACTTTCATCGCCAAATTTTCAACATAGGCATTTTAGGACCTCTGCTCATGAACAGTGCCACTGTGATTTCCTTAATGTGTCCCGAACACAGGAGGCTGCTGTACCAGCCCCTGCTCCTCGACTTTCAGGACCCCTGTAAGCCCCCTGGGGCTGTGACCGCCGCTGGGGTCAGGACCTTCACCAGGCACCCCACAGCGCTAGGAAGCTGCTGCACCAGCCCCTGCTCCTTGACTTTTAGGACTCCTGTAAGCTCCCTCGGGCTGTAACCGCCACTGCAGTAGGACTGTCGGCAGGCGTCCCATGGCGCTAGGAAGCTGCTGCACCAGCCCCTGCTCCTCGACTTTCAGGTACGGAGGTCAGCGCTTCAGACCCGGCTTCTCTGGGGAATTTTCAGACCGGCTTTTTTCCCTCAAACCTTCGGCACTGCTTTGGGACAGCTCTCATTGGCTGCTTACTCAGACAGTGCCTCCTGATTGGCCTGCTCCTTTGCCCGGGATTTTGAAGCCTAAATACTTGTCCCTCTCATTGAATTTTCAGGCTGCTGTTAAGATCATGATGTTTTGCTGATGTAAATGCTTGCACTGACCACCGCCACCAGACTTTAGCCCTAGTTCAGAGTCTGCTGCGAGCCGTCTGAACTCACGTCAGATTTACCGACGCCAGTCAGTTTATGGTTGTTGCTGTCAGGATTATTTGGCTAGTGGGAGGCGGTGGTCTCTACAACTAACCTCTGCTACAGTTCCCTTGTAATTTAAGTGTGTGACTGCATTGTGTTTAAGCTTATATATATTTATTTTTCTTGTTCCTTTTGTGGTTCACCTGTTGAGAGCTGCATTTGGGGTCACGGAAGCCTAATTGCTCTGTCACTGCCTGCCCCTACCATTTGCCTCTGTTGTTTCTCCCAGACCTTTCAGACCCAGTCGGCACCTGCCCTAGTCTGAATCCTCCCCCCGATATAAGACACAATTAAGTGTCACAGCTCTTTTGTGTGCTTTTGTTGCTCTCAAACCCTCCCCCATATCCTGGGCCCTTCTAAAGTGTGCCTTTCTTTCCTTCTGCAGGACTCCTGTAAGACCCCTCAGGCTGTAACCACCACTGCAGTCAGGACCATCGGCAGGTGCCCCACGGTGCTAGAAAGCTGCTGCACCAGCTCCTGCTCCTCGACTTTCAGGTACGGAGGTTGGCGCTTCAGACCCGGCTTCTCTGGGGAATTTTCAGACCAGCTTTTTTCCTGAAACCTTCAGCGCTGCTTTGGGACGGCTTTCATTGGCTGCTTAGTCAGACAGTGCTTCCTGATTGGCCCACTCCCTTGCCCAGGATTTTGAAGACTAAATATTTGTCTCTCTCATTGAATTTTCAGGCCCATCCCCCACCTCCTCCTTAAGCCACCTTAAATACTCTTTAATCCCCTCCCACCTAGCTATCCCACTCTTCATTGGCTTATCTCCCACCCACTTTATTTTCTTCCACACCCCCTTTTAATGTCACCCCTTAACTAAATGTCTTTCTAATTTTACCTGCTTTGCTGTTGTTCGATTCTTTCTTTTTATATTCCTGGATATCTTAGCACCTTGTCTAGATTCCAGAAAAACTTTTACCCTTACCTACTCCCAGGCATTCAAATCTGTCTCGTTTTTGCGGAATCTGGTCCTTCATATCTCTGCATCATGAATACTGGCCTAGTAATATGGAGGTCGTGGGTACTATTCTACCTGTCTGTGATCCAACTTCCCCCTTATTATCAAACTCTGTAACTGACCGTCTCCCACTAAGACAGGGGAAATCATCTGTAACTTGGATCACGCTGACATCCTGACATTGATTACCTCATAGGCACCCTCAGTTCCACCCCCCTGAGTTTGGATACATACCTAACACAGTATAGCGGTACTCTTGCTGAGCACTCCCCAAACTTCTCTTACTCGTCTCCTCACTTTGCCCTCCATGCTTTGTACTTTGCTGGCAAGGTACTTGTGAAAGGGCTCTGGAGACCTCTGTATTTCTTCCTTATATTAAAGTCTGTTGCAACAGCACTCTCATGCTTTCCTACTCTAGTTCTTCCCTTTGCTTTCCCTGTCTACAGGCAGGCCACCTGTAGTCCATTCTCCCCAACCCCGTGTACTTTGTTTCTGGTCTCTGGGTGTCTTTGTCACATCATTTTGCCTGCACAATAAAACGAGGAGATGTAGAAATTAAAAGATACAACAGTGGTCCTCTCAGTATTTAGAAGTGGACCCCTGTGTTGTAGAGTATAATTCTGTGTTTCTGCAGCAGTCTTAGGGCTAATTAAGGAGTTGCTAGCTGCAGTCTTACAGACACTCTGTAGTTCACTTAGTGTATCAAACAGTAAATGCAGGGCCGATTTCTTAAGTTACTTTTCAGGCGCTGGCTCAGAAAATAAGTTCTGCTGCATTTCTATAGTGCTATAAGGGCATTTGTTTAGTTATGTTTAGCACTTGTATCCTGTTTAGGCTTGCAGGAGATACATGTTGTATGGCTATATTAGCACACAAAGCAGTTGCAATGTTATTTTCCTATTTTGTAAACAGTGCAAAATGAATTAAACTACCATGTTTAATCTTTTTGTTTTCCTCATTGTATTAAAGTTGGCTATGAATTTCAGTTGAAGTTTTAAAAGCTGCAAAGAAGTATTCAATATTTGTCTTTCAGACTGTTTTACCTGCAGGAATGGTTTGGGGTGTGTCCTTGCTGCTCAGCCCTCTGTGTCTCTACCTCCTATAGTGCTGGGTGGCCCATTTTCTCTTTGTCAAATAGGTAGAGGCCCTAGAGGAGTAGCTTAGGCAGCAGATTCCTCCCACTCCAGATTTATTTCTTTATGAAAGCAACAAAATGATGATTTAGCAACTCTAAATGATTATTCATTAACACTTTAGATATTTGCCTGTTTCAGTTATTGAAAATTATTGTTGTTTTTAAAGTTATGTTACTAGGGGCAGAGCCTATCTATATCACATGATCCTTTACCTGTTATATAAAAAAATGCTTTAGCAAGTGTCAGTAGAGTGGAGGACTCTGAGCAGTCCAGACCCTAGCCTTTTCTAGTGGTCATTTGTTATGAGTTAAGGACTGATTGTCTTATTTGATTTATTTTCCCTCTTTTATTGTTTGGTCGAACAGTTCGCTGTTAAAGAATTAATTTGCCTGTCTTCTTACTTTCTTTTGCTGAATAAAAGCTATTTTTTGTTGCATTGGAACCTGGTGTCTGCCTCCATCTCTACCCACAGCCTACTACACTTGATGTGAGAAGTGGGATCCATTAAGACACCTGAGCTGTTGGTGGATTAATGTGGAGCACCAAACCAGGTACTCGGATGGAGGCTAGGAAGGAACTGGCAGTCACAACCTGGCTCGACTGGGGTCCAGACTCGCAGGATGACAGAACTCACACAGGAGCCATTGCTGCCTGGGTTGGAGGATGTGAGATGGAAGACCAAGCTAGAGGGAAGAGAAGAAGGATAAGAGTTGAAGGGGGCCACTGCTGCTGCTTTGGGAGAGCCGGAAGCACCCTCTCCTGAGAATATACAAGACTTGCTTCGATGTTTATGCATTCGACAAATGGATATGGAGAGGCAGAGAGAAGAAGCTCAATGAGGCTCGCTGGACTGATACCCTTCGGACCATATAAGCCATGAGAAGTTCTAGGCCAGGTACAGCTAGAGAGTCAGATGGGCTGAAGGACATTAGAATATCCAAATTAACTGATTCAGATGACGTAGAAGCCTCCCTTACCTTTTTTGAAAGAGTGGCTGAAGCTTGCCGCTGGCCACGGGACCAATGGGTGGTGCGACTGGTACCGCATTTGTTAGGAAAAGCCCAACTGGCATACAGCCACGTGGTGCCAGGTACGTTAATGATTATGACCATGTTTGTTAGGCCATACTTAAGAGATATGATATAAGTGTGGAAACATACAGACAGCACTTTAGAACTTTTAGGTTCCACACTGTACACTCCCCACAAGAAACTTACACCGGACTGAGAGACCTATGCTACAAGTGGTTACAACCTTCCACACGGACGATAGACCAGGTCATGGAATCCATTATATTGAAGTAATTTGTGAGAATTCTATCCCAAGATGTACAGACATGGGTGAGGGAACATCGTCCGGAGGTGGCACAGAAAGCCATTGACTTGGCTGAGGACTATCTTACAGTCAGACCGGCCCGCACAAAGGGACCCTCCCGAACATGCAGACTTCCACCCATGGTAAGACTGCCTAATACTTCATCTGGGAATGTTAATGTACCTAATCAGACTGCTGCAGTGGTTACACCAAGAGGGGGTAGAACTTACAATGCAGATATCACTTGCTATCTATGCCATGAGAAGGGACACATAGCTAGGCTTTGTCCAAAAAAGAAGAAAGAACATGTTCCTCTAGTTTTGGCATGTTGGGGGCAATATATGACTCTGGTGCAAGTAGCGGGAAAGAATGTCCCTGCCCTCTTGGACTCTGGGAGTCAACAGATATTCAGTCTAAACTTGTACCAAACCCAAATATAAGCGATGCAACTGGGGTGACATGTATTCATGGAGACGTGCACTACTCTCTAATGGAACAGATTACATTGACTGTGCAAGGGACAGAACAGCCAATGAAAGTGGGACTGGTTCCAAGGTTGCCTGTCCCTGTAGTGACTGGGCGAGACTTTCCTGACTTTGACAAGCTGATGATATCAAATCCTACTTTGAATGCTGTCACTACCAGGGCACAGGCCAGAAAAGAGAAGTCTCTGGCACAAATATACCCTTTCGATGATGACGTTTATCGTGCCCCCAGAAAGGACAGAAAGTCAAAGGAAATCGGAAAAGGGATAAGAGACTCTGGAACATGAAATGTTTGGACATTTCTGACCCCTTGATTTAGATGATAAACATAAGACATTTATGAAAGAACGAAGTGCTGATGATACACTAACTCCTTGTTTTTTACAGGTAGTCAAAGAAGACGATACTGTATATCCTAGATTTGTTGTACATAATTTATTATATAGAGAGAGAGTGCAAGAACACAACCATGGGTGTAGTTGTAGAACAATTATTAGTTCCAGTCCACTGTAGGCAGCACTTAATGCAATTAGCACACAATATTCCCATGGCTGGACATATGGGGAGGGAAAAAACTTTAAGTCTGCTACTGTACAGGTATTACTGGCCGGATATACATGAACAGGTAGCCAACTATTGTAAAAGTTGCCCAGAATGTCAGCAAGTGGCCTCAATAAACTAAAAGGACAACGTTCCCATGCAACCTCTCCCCTTATAGAGACACCCTTTTAGAGAATAGCCATGGATGTTGTGGGGCCTTTATCCAAAAGTAGCAAAGGGAATCGATTTATTCTGGTACTTTATGATTATACAACAAAGTATCCAGAAGCTATCCCATTGAGAAAAGTCACTGCCTCAAAAATAGAAGAGGAACTCCTGAAAGTATTCAATAGAGTGGGAGTTCCCCGGGAAATGCTTACAGACAGAGGAAGTAATTTTTGCTCTGCTTTGTTGAACCGTCTATACAAGTCCCTAGATATCGGGGCCATGTACACATCACCTTACCACCCCCAAACCAATGCATTGGTCGAGCGGTTCAACAAAACTCTAAAAAAGATGTTACAGAAATATGTCCAAGATGAAGGAAAGACCTGGGATGTATATTTGCCATTCATGATTTTCGCCTATAGGGAAGTTCCCCAATCTTCCACAGGTTTTCCCCTTCGAATTACTGTATGGGAAAAATCCCCATGGGCCCTTAGATATCATTAGAGAACAATGGGAAGGTGGAAAAGGGACTGAGGGTACCCCCCAATAGACTATATCACTCGGTTAAGGCACAGATTGGCAAAATACATAACATGGGCACATCTGCACAATCAGAGAAAACAGAAAGAGCAAAAGGAATATTACAACCAAGGTGTGGGTAGCAAGTCTTTCATCCCAGGGGATAAAGTTTTATTATTACTACCATCTACAGATAGTAAACTCACTATGAAGTGGCAAGGCCCATACACAATCCATAGACAAACAGGACCTGTAAACTATGAATCTGAGTTTCCAGATAGGAGAAAGAAATATCAGATCTACCATGTTAATTTATTAAAGAAATGGGTGGATCGAGTAAGTACTCCTGCCTCTTTGGCACTCTTTGTACGTCCTGAACAGCCAGCAACCAAACTAGACTTGGCATATCAAAGACTGGAAGGTTCAGGGGGGTATCAGGACCTAAACATCAATCCTGAGCTAGAACCCATACAGAGAGAAGCCTTAGATGAACTCCTGTTAGATTTCCAGAGCATGTTCACCTGCACGTCAGGAATAGCAAGAGGGGTAGAACATAGGATATATGTTAAACAAGATGGCCCCATTAGACAAAAATCATACAGACTCCCAGAAAGAGTAAGAGAAGGTGTGATAGAGGAGGTGAAAAAAATGCAATGCCTGGGAGCGATTGAACCTTCCTCTAGTGAATGGGGTTTCCCAATAATAGTGGTAAATAAAAAAAAAAAGAGGGTGGCATCAGAATATGTCTGGACTTTCGACGCTTAAATTCCATATCAAAGTTCGATGCATATCCAATGCCCAGGATCGATGACATCATCGACCACCTCAGGAACACCTAATATATTAGCACACTCAACCTGACTAAAGGTCCCCTTGCATGAACAGTATAGAGAGAAAACTGCTTTCAGTACCCCTTTAGGCATATTCCACTTTACCACTATGCCCTTTGGGCTTTACGGTGTTCCAGCGACATGCCAGAGGTTCATGAACAACATCCTTAGGGAACATCTGGAGTACAGCGCCGCCCACTTGGATAATGTGGTGGTGTTCAGTCCAAGTTAGAAAGCACACTTAGAACACCTAAAACAGGTTTTTGAAGCCATTTCTCGGGCAGGACTCACAATTAACCCAAAGAAATGTTCCCTTGCCAGAAAAGAGACAAAATATCTAGGGATTAGAATAGGAAATGGTCTGGTGAAACCAGACTTTGGGAAAGTGGACGCCATAGCCAATAGTCCCCGGCCCCTTACAAAAAGCCACGTACAGTATGGTCCTTTTTGGGGTTGGCAGGGTATTATCAACGTTTTATCCCCAACTTTGCTACTGTGGCCAGTCCACTGACTGATCTTACAAAAAAACAGAACCCCACTAATGTGAGATGGACAGCTGCTTGCGAAGAGGCCTTTGTACTATAAAAGCCTATCTGTGTGCTTCCCTAGTACTCAGGAGTCCGGACTTTACACAACCTTTTATAGTACAAACTGACACCTCTAATTAAGGAATAGGGGCTGTGCTGTCACAAATGTTTGAAGGGGAGGAGCATCCCATATTATATCTTAGTCATAAGTTGCATCAGAGAGAGACTAAGTATTCCACAATCGAAAAAAGAGTGTTTGGCTCTAAAATGGGCAGTGGAATCCCTAAAATTTTATCTTTGGGGTGTGGAATTTGAGATATGGATGGACCACAACCCATTATGCTGGTTGCAGGTTATGAAGGATAGAAATCCTCACATTATGCAGTGGTCTCTATCCCTACAACCCTATAGATTTACTATAAAACATTGATCAGGCCTTTCCAACAAGAAGGCATACTTTATGTCCCGCTATGGGGCAGAAACAAGCTGTAAGACTGAGATTACCACTGAGTCCATCATACAGACAGAATCAGACCTCGGGGCATGTGTTGCAGAAGGCATCAGAGAAATAATCTCTGATGCTTAATTTGTTTAGTTAGTTTTGTTTTTGTATAGGGACCCCGAGGTAGAGCTTCAGAGAGTGGGCCGACTGAAGTTCTATCTCTTCCTTGGGAGAGATCTGATTATTAACAGTCTGGATACTGGAAACTTTGGTTAAGAGAAAAACCTGGACTGTTTTCCTCTTGGGCAGGGAGGAAGTGTGAAACAGCTCTGGAGACTCTGTATTTCTTCCTTATATTAAAGTCTGTTGCAACAGCACTCTCATGCTTTCTCCTTCTTTCCTACTGTAATTCCTCCCTTTGCTTTCCCCATCTACAGGCAGGCCACCTGTAGTCCCCCTGTACTTTGTTTCTGGTCTCCAGGGTGTCTTCGTCACAACATTTTGCCTACACAATAAAAACACGGAGATGTAGAAATTAAAAGCTACAACAGTGGTCCTCTCGGTATTTAGAAGTGGACCCCTGTGTTGGGCAGTATACTGTAATTCTGTGTTTCTGCAGCAGTCTTAAGGCTAATTAAGGAGTCACTAGCTGCAGTCTTACAGACACTCTGTAGTTCACTTAGTGTATCAAACAGTAAATGCAGAGCTGATTTCTTAAGTTACTTTCCAGGAGTTGGCTCAGAAAATAAGTTCTGCTGCATTTCTATAGTGCTATAAGGGCATTTGTTTAGTTATGTTTAGCACTTGCATCCTGTTTAGGCTTGCAGGAGGTAAATGCTGTGTGGCTATATTAGCACACAAAGCAGTTGCAATGCTATTTTACTATTTTGTAAACAGTGCAAAATGAATTAAGCTACCATGTTTAATCCTTTTGTTTTCCTCGTTGTGTTAAAGTTGGCTATGAATTTTGGTTGAAGTCTTAAAAGCTGCACAGAAATATTCAATATTTGTCTTTCAGACTGTTTTACCTGCAGGAATGGTTTGGGGTGTCTCCTTGCTGCTCAGCCCTCTCTGTGTCTCTACCTCCTATAGTGCTGGCCGACCCATTTGCCCTGTATTAAATAGGTGGAGGACCTAGAGGAGTGGCTTAAGCAGCAGATTCCTCCCATTCCAGGTTTATTTCTTTATTAAAGCAATAAAATGATGATTTAGCAACTCTAATCGATTATTCATTAACACTTTAGATGTTTGCCTGTTTCAGTTATTGAAAATTATTGTTGTTTTTAAAGCTATGTTACTAACAGGTATGGGGCAGAGCCTAACTATATCACATGATCCCTTACCTGTTATATAAAGAAATGCTTTAGCAAGTGTGAGTAGAGTGGAGGATTCTGAGCAGTCCAAACCCTAGCCTTTTCTAGTGGTCTTTTGTTACGAGTTAAGGACTGATTGTCTCATTCGATTTATTTTCCCTCTTTTATTGTTTGGTCGAACAGTTCGCTGTTAAAGAATTAATTTGCCTGCCTTCTTACTTTCTTTTGCTGAATAAACGCAATTTTTTGCTGCATTGGAACCTGGTGTCTGCATCCATCTCTACCCACAGCCTACTACAGTGCTGCTATATGTAGCTCTGCATCAGCTAGGTATTAGCCTTAGGGCTCCTCCATGCCATACCCACGTTCCCCGTAAGTGGGAATGCATCAAACTCTTAAAATTACTCTTAGGATCGTCTAGGAAGCTTCTGCTTCTCCTATTACTGTGCTCAGGTAATGTCGAGTTGAACCCGGGCCCAACTGTATCTACTGGATCTCCAACAGACTTACCTAGCCTTAAAGGGTTAAGTTTTACGCATGTTAATGCATATAGCTTATTAAAAAAATAACCTCTATTCAGGCTTGGATATGCCACATTGTCCCTGACATTTTGGTTGTCACACAGTCCTGGCTCCGCCCGGCGACCAACAATAATGAAATAAACCTCCCCTCTTACTCTCTGTTTCAAACTGACAGGCAGTCCAGAGGTGGTGGGGTGGCTATTTATGTTAGAGACAAATTTGCAGTCTCTATCATCGACTCGGCCTCGGTTCCATATGAGTTTGAAAGTCTTACACTGCAGGTTGAGATCTCATCTGGAGTATCACTTTGTGTGTCAGGCTGCTATAGGCCCTTGTCCGCTGGGTCACAGCTGCTAAATCACTTAAGCCTTATTCTGGGGCATAGGTTCTCTGAGTCTATACTACTAGGGGACCTTAATCTAGACTGGTTGTCCAGTGTATCCCCTCTCCTTAAAATGTTCTGCGATTCTCTCGGACTGACACAACTCATCAGAGAACCCACACGCTCTAATAAATCAAACCTCTCAAATAGCACCTTGCTGGATATTATCCTTGTCAGCAGACCTTACTTATTCACCCATGCTGGTGTCTTTTTTTCAGATATTAGTGACCACTGCTTCATTGCCTGCGTGAGGTCCAATCACACTCCCCCAGGTGCATCTAAATTATTTTTCAAAAGGTGCTTCCGGTATCTTGATACCTGTGCATATGTCACAGAGCTATCTCATTCTGTATATTGGACTAACTTTTACTTAGCAAATTCAGTGTCCACTGCCTACTACATTTTCCAAGGCATAATATTAGCTACCATTAACAGGCATGCACCTCTTGTGAAAACTCGTGTTAGGAATAAGTCCTGCCGGTGGTTCACCACTGAGCTGAAAGAAGCTATGTGCAGCAGAGATATGCTGTGGAAAAAAGCCCATAAATCCAAACATATGAATGACTGGAACCTCTTTAGGAGGACGAGGAACCTCTGCACCAAAATGGTTAGAGAAGTAAAGGCTAATTTTAACCCCACTCAATTCGATCAGTCAGCTAAATGCTCCTCAAAATTCTGGAAATTAATCAAAGACATTGAAGGCCATTCATCTGGTGCCTCCTTGCCATCAAAAATTTCAACTGGTGCCAATACACTCACCGACAAACCGTCAATCCTTGATGCCTTCAGCAATCACTTTGCCACTGCAGGGCTCGCCTTCGACACTTCCCCAGCCAGTACACTCCGCTCACAGCTTGGGGTCAATAATCAGGGTATCTCCTCCCCAAATCCATCCTTCTCGCTTCAACCCACAACCCTGAAGGAAGTTGAGGACCTTCTGCTCCAGCTGGATGTTAGGAAAAGTGCTGGAGCAGACCTTATTGAGCCTTACCTCTTATGGTTAGGCTACCATGTCGTTGCAGTGCCCATCACACACTTGTTCAACTTATCCCTCTCATAGGGTGACCTTCCCACCATCTGGAAAACAACACATGTTATCCCCTTGTTTAAGTCAGGAGATCCCAGTGACCTGAACAATTACAGGCCAATCTCCCTCCTACCAACTCTGTCTAAGTTACTGGAAAAAATCTTGACTGCCCAGCTCAGAAACTACCTGGAATCAGCAAAGCTGCTAAATTTTTTACAGTCAGGTTTTAAAGTACAACATAGTACAATCTTGGTCCTGGCTAAAGTTACAAATGATTGCCAGTGTGAGTTGGACAGCAAGAACTTTGTCTGTGCAGTATTCCTGGACCCAAGAAAGCCTCCAATACTGTCAATTATGACCTGCTTCTTACGACCCTCTGGCATATCGCATTGGATTCTTTATCTACTAGTTGGTTTGAGAACCATCTCACAGGCCGCTATCAGCAGGTAAAAGCTGAAGGTGAAGTTTCACCTCTAAAACCCCTTCTGAGAGGTGTACCTCAAGGTTCCATCCTGGGACCACTGCTGTTTGCTATCTATATAAATAAGACAGACGCGACCATCAAGAAAGCCCAAATACACCTCTTTGTGGATGGCACTGTGCTTTACACTAGGGGTCCCTCTCTCGATGTGGCATGCACAGCACTCCAGGATGATTTTAACTTGCTGAAGCACCAACTCCTAAGCCAAAAGTTGCTCTTGAATGCTAAGAAAACAAAAGCTATGTTCTTCTCACCCTTTCCCAACCTACCTAACCCAGCCTTGGCTGAGACTCTCCCTTCGATATCCACTGCCCTGGGTGAACAGTTGGAGTACGTAAATCAATTCAAATACTTGGGTGTATGGCTTGACAACAGACTCTCCTTCATAGTACACATAGAAGAATTGACAAAGAAGCTTCATCAAAGGCTTGGCCTTTTCTTTAGGATAAAAAATCTCCTCCCCTCAGATGCGAAGTCAAGACTAGTACAAACTACCTTCCTCCCCCTGCTAGATTATGCTGATTTCCTTTATAGCCAAGGACCAGTCAGTGCACTCTCAGAACTTGATATGCTCTATCACAGAGTCTTAAGGGTTATAATAAATCTTCCCTACTCCACCCACCACTGTTTGTTGTACACCGCTGTAGGCTGGTCTTCTCTTACCCTCAGACGACAAAGAAATGCCGCCATCTGGACATACAAAGCTACTATCAACAAACTGCCTGACTACATCTCTGCCTGCTTATCACTTTGTACTCTAAGCAGATATGCTTTGAGACATGCCTCCTATATTACATTAAAGGTAACAAAGGCCAGATCCCACTTTGGCTGGGCTTCTATTAGTCATGCTCTTCCCCAGCTATGGAATAACCTGCAGAAAGTTCTGAAATTAAAGCACAAAGTCAGTGTTACAGCCTTCAAAACACTTTATCTTCAGCATAA
The DNA here is from genome assembly GCA_016271365.2 of Neoceratodus forsteri. NCBI lineage: Eukaryota > Metazoa > Chordata > Ceratodontiformes > Ceratodontidae > Neoceratodus > Neoceratodus forsteri. The sequence goes on along the minus strand of CM028133.1, from coordinate 940,712,759 downwards.
TAAAGAATCCTGTGCTTGCTACTCCTGATCAAAGGACTCCACCCTCAGAGAGTCCCCTTACCACTCTTGTCTTGGCCTCTTCCTAGATACTGATCCCAGCTTCTGCATGGCCCTCTCTCTCTCCCTCCCCATCCCTACTTCCTTCGCTTCTCTCTATCTTTTCACCCCCTGATCTGTTGACGCTGAACCCAGCCTCTGCCCAGCCCTCTCCCTTCCCCTACATCCTTTCTTCTCTTCTCCTTATCTTTTCACCCCCTGATCTGTTGACGCTGAACCCAGCCTCTGCCCAGCCCTCTCCCTTCCCCTACATCCTTTCTTCTCTTCTCCTTATCTTTTTGCCCCCTGATCTGTTCCCAGCATTGTACCCGCTCTCCCCCTCCCCATGCCCCCCCATCTAGTCCTCCTCAACAGGTTCCTCACCTTACTTCTGCACTCCCGGTTCACATTCCCTCCATAGGCCTCCATCCTATTCACCCTTCATCTCCTTCCTTCTCCTCTGCCCCATTCCATCCCCCTACCTGTGCTTCAGGGTCCCAGTCGATTTGCCATGGTCCTTGTCACCTCATCATTTCACAGTTGCTGCCCTTATTTGTATTACTGTTGTTAGCTCATTTTCTTATCTGCACACTATTGTGGTACTTATCCTGTATTTCCTTACAATTTATTGTCCATGCTTGTTTTTGATCAAGCCTGTGTATTGTTATTTTTTGTGTATTACCCTGTTATCTTGTACTTGTTTTCACCCAGGTCCACCTCAAAAATGAGCTCTGCTCAATGGTGTTCACCTGGTTAAATAAAGATTTTGATTGATTGATTGAACACTGATTTCCCACAGCGACCACGCTATTCTGCGCCAGAAGTGCAAAAACACATTTTGGCCAGGATGTGAAAAATAACAGCTGTACTGTTCATAAAGAGCTGTGGAAAATTGCCAATGTTGAAAATCTGGAGTGAAAATATTACAAATTTGCGAAGTTATGAGTGTGTGTGGAAACTACGCAATGCACGCTCATAATGCACTCATTTTATGGACTTTCCTCACAAAATTTTCAACATAGGCATTTTAGGACCTCTGCTCATGAACAGTGTTGCTGTGATTTTCTTAATGTGTCCCGAACACTGATTTCCCACAGCGACCACACTATTCTGCGCCGGAAGTGCGAAAACACATTTTGTCCAAGGCGCCTAGCTTCACCTGAGCTCTTTTCTTCTAGGTTGCTTGAAAGGACAGAGCAAATAACCTTACCAGAGCAAGGAAAAGAATTAAGGCTTCATTTGGCTAGGCAGATTTACTGTGTGTTTTTTTTTTTATTTTGTACTCACAGGGATTGTTACTGTTTGTTGTTAACATTTTATTGCTTTATTTTTCTCTGATTCAAATTGTTGTTGCTGGGTAGACCTTCTGCTGCCTTCTTACTGGGTGTGCCTACAGATTGCTGCTGTAATCTTCTGATTCAAATTGTCTTTTGCAAGGTATATCTTCTGTTATTGCTTTATTTTTCTCTGTAGCAAAGTGTTTCTTACAGGGTATATCTTCTGTGAAATTATTACAGGTGGTGCTTTACAGGTTTTACAGTTTTATCTGTCATTAGGATAAGCTTTCAGGGCTGCTGCATTTGTTGCTCGCTGATTGTTTCTGCTCTTACCTTCTTGTTTCTTTCATCTGTGGTTCTTCTTTTTCGGCAGGGGAAGGGCCCAGCCACCAACCCCCATCCTCAACCACCCCACTCTACACTCCTTTTATAGGGTAGCACAGTTGTGACATTTCCTGTAGCAAAGCAGGGAAGGGGCGGATCAGATGGGCATGCACACAGTGACCTCATTTACAGGCACACTAGTAATTTAACTTGTTATAACAAGTTATACAAAAACAAACAAACACAAAATCAAACTTTTGCTTTCATTTTCTTCCTTCTAATTACTCTGACCAGGTTATAAACCCAGCAACTTATCTGGAATGGATGTCATTAACTGCAGGTACTGCCGAACACTTTTCAGAAGGCCAGTTTTACAGGATTTAGGACACTGTCCTACATTCTGGGCCATTGGAGATCTAAGGGCTCAGCTCCAGGCAGCATGGGCAGAGATTGCATGCCTCAAATTGCATATTCAAGAGCAAATGTAGTATAAGAACCACCCGCCATTTCCCCAACATACAACAGAAGCACCTCGACCGCAGAGGGTAGTTGATCCGAGGAGGCTGGCAGGTGGTTAGGAGGGACAAATCGGGTGCCTCATCACTTGGTGCTGTCCAACATATCAGCTCCACAAACCATATAAAAACTACAAACAGGTATCTGCTTCTATCTCCGAAATCAAACAAAGGGGCAGAGGAGACTGCACAGCATGACACTGCAGCACAGGAGCTAGCACAACAAAACTCGCCCAAAACATGAACCAAAACAAAAAAAGCAAAAAGGAAATCCAAATAACTTCTGATTATAGGAGACTCCATGATTCGTGGAGTTGATACATATCTCCAGCATGGGTAATGGTCAGATGTCTCCCAGGTACATCAGCGTGGAGAGACACTGACCACATTGTTAAAATTGCTCAGGAAGCATGAGAAAACATTGATGTCCTGGTACACATAGGGACTAATGATCTTGCCAGCCAGTCAGTTGTGGAGACCAAGGAACACCTGACCAGGCTGGATGACAAACTATTATCCATTTCATCTGGTGTCTCCTTCTCTGAGATCCTGCCAGTCTGAGAGAGGTGGGCGGATGGATGGAAGGTCAGAGAAGGGGAGATAGGGGAGCTAAACATGTGGCTCAAGAGCTGGTGCCAGAAAAAAGGATACAAATCTGTAGGGAACTGGCAACAGTTTTTGGAGCAAAAGTACTTTAAATTTGATGGACTGCATCTGACTAAAGAGGGAGTCAGTGCATTGGGGCAGAAGTTTGACGTGTTTGCAGAATATTTAAATTAGCGAATGGGGAGAGGGGTGTAGCACCCCATATGTCGAATGGGAAGAACACCCCTCCACCTCAGCTAGTGGTGAAACAGGAGTTCAGCATGTTTGTAGTTCATTTGCATCACCAGGTAAGGAAAAAGGTCTGGCTTCCCATACGACGCACAAGGGAAATGCCAGACCTCGCCCAACAACTAACACACCAAAATCTGGGCAATGGAAAATCATGTATACAAATGCTCGCAGTCTGGGAAACAAGATCCCAGACCTGCAGACAATAATGACAGAGGCTAAACTGGACATAGAAGCCATTATCGAGACATGGTTTACCAGTAACCACACTTGGGAAACTTCAGTACCTGACTATGTACTGTTCAGAAGAGACTGAGGTGCAAAAGGGGGGGGTGGAGTTGCCCTATATATCAATGAAAATAGCAAAGCTACAGAAATTCAGAATGCACATAAGGAGCCAGAAGAACTGTGGGTCACCCTGGAAACAGAAAATGGGACAGCCATATGAACTGGGGATGTGTACAGGCCTCCAGACCAGGGGGAGGACACAGACACATTAATGTTAGAAGATGTACAAAACATGACAGCTAAAGGGGAGATTCTGATAATGGGAGACTTCAACATGCCAGATACAGATTGGTCAATACCAGCAGGAACATCTGCCAGAACTAGACACATGATGAATTACCTGCAGGGGGAGGGACTCCAACAACTGGTAGAACAACCCACAAGAGACAGGGCTATCCTAGATCTGGTACTGACTAACAGGGAAAGGATCACAGATCTCCAGGTAGAAGGTCACCTGGGGGCCAATGACCATCACATGGTATGGTTCAATTTGGCCACTAGAACTAAATCATCCCATTCCAAGGCACAAATATGGGACTTCAGAGGAGCTGACTTTGATAAGATGGCCAACAGAGTTAAGCTAGCCCTGGCAAAAAGAAATACAGGTGAGAGGGTACAGGCAAAGTGGCAAGCATTAAAGATGCAATACTTGAGGCAACATCCCACTGTGTTAGAGAGAAAAGGAAGTGCAAAAGAAGAAGGAAACCACTTTGGTTCTCAAAAATAGTAGCAGAAAAGGTCAGAGCCAAAAGGCCAGCCTTCAGGAAATATAAGGGAATGCAGCAGGATGAAGATAGGGAGGCATACCAAACTTCCCTAAGGGAAGTAGGGAAGGCAGTATGGCAGACAAAGGCCCAAACTGAGGAAACACTAGCACAAACAGTAAAAGAAGTTGACAAGACTGTCAATAGATACATTAGTGAAAGAAGAAAGTCCAGAGGGGGCATTGCTAAGGTCAAAGGAGATAAGGGGGCATGTGAGGAGGAGGAGGACCATGTAAAAGCATCTGTCCTAAATAGATACTTTTGCTCGGTATTTACTGAAGAGAAGGTAGGGCAGGGCTCACAGCTCAGCACCATGGACACAGGGGGGAGGGAGGTGTGCACTAGTCCCTTCACAAAAGAAAGGGTCCTACAAGAGCTCGATAAGCTCAGGGTGGACAAAGCAATGGGATCTGATGGCATACATCATAGGGTACTAAAGGAGCTAAGGGTGGAACTAGCAGAACCATTATCAGAACTGTTTAGTGAGTCTCTGAGCACAGTAGAGGTCCCAGAAGACTGGAGAAGAGCTCATATGATCCCACTCCACAGGAGTGGTAGCAAGTAGGAGACAAGGATCTATGGACCAGTCAGTCTTACCTCAGTAGTGGGCAAGATTATGGATGCACTCTTTAAGGAATGGATAGTGCAACACCTGGAATCAGTAGGATCACAGGATCCAAGATAGCATGGGTTTACAAAAGGAAGGTCCTATCAAACTAATCTCATAGATTTCTTTCACTGGTTAATCAGAGTGGTGGACCAAGGGGGAGCAGTTGATGTCACCTACCTTGACTTCAGCAAAGCTTTCGATACTGTTCCACATAGAAGGTTGATTAATAAGCTGGGTAGGCTTGGGATGGTTCAGAAGTTGGTCAACTGTGTGGCAAACTGGTTGACAGGCAGAAAACAGAGAGTGGTGGTAAATGGTATACAGTCAGAAGAGATGCAAATCACAAGCGGGGTACCTCAGGGATCAGTTCTGGGGTCAGTCCTCTTCAATATCTTTATCAGTGACATTGCAGATGGACTGGAGGGTAAGATTTGTCTGTTTGCAGATGACACCAAGATCTGCAACAGAATAGATGATACAGATGGGGTGGGCAGAATGAGAAGAGATCTGGATAAACTAGCAAAATGGTCGGAAGAGTGGCAACTGGAGTTTAATGCAAAGAAGTGCAAGATCATGCACATAGGGAAGAGAAACCTGAAGCCACCTATAGGCTGGGAGGGGAGTTGCTGGCAGTCACAAGGGAAGAAAGAGACTTGGATGTCATCATCACCGATGACCTGAAATCATCCAAGTAGACCACTAAAGCAGTAGGTAAGGCTAGAGGGATGTTGGGGTGTATTAGTAGGGGTATCACAAGTCAAAAGAGGCAGGTAATAATCCCTCTTTACAAGACACTGGTTAGGCCCCATCTGGAGTACTGCATGCAGTACTGGAGGCCACACCTTCACAAGGATATTAAGCAAACTGAGGCAGTCCAGAGAAGGGCAACCAAAATGGTGCTGGGACTGCATCAGAAAACATATGAGGACAGATTAACGGAGCTCAATATGTATACCCTAGAGCAAAGGAGGGAGAGAGGTGATATGATGGAAACATTTAAACACCTTAAGGGCATTAACAAGGTGAAAGAGTCTAAGATGTTTCAATATAAGAAAAATAGCAGAACAAGAGGATACAGCATGAGATTAGAGGGAGGCCGATTAAGGAGTAATGTGAGGAAGTTCTTTTTCACAGAAAAGGTGCTTAATGCATGGAACGGCCTACCTCTGGAAGTGGTGGATATGAATACAGTGCAGGGCTTCAAACATTAATGGGATAGGCATAAGGGAGCAATACACATGAGTATGAATAAATAGGCCATTGACAGAGCAAAGGCCAATGGCACATTCATAAGGCAGAAAAAGAAATGGGCAGACTGGATGGGCCTTGCAGTCTTTATCTGCCGATAACTTCTGTGTTTCTGTGTTAAAAATGACAGTGGTACTGTTCATAAGGAGGTGAGGAAAAATGGCAATGTTGAAAATCTAGAGTGAAAATATTGCAAATTTGTGAAGTTACGAGCGTGCGTAGCAACTGTACAATGCACGCTCATAAAACAGTCATTTTTTGGATTTTTTTCCACCAAATTTGCAACATAGACTTTTTGAGAGCCCACCTCATGAACACTGGCACTGTCGTTTTGTTAACCAGTCCCGAAAGGTGATTCTTCACAATGACCACAAAATCACCTTTTGGGACCGAATAATGCAATGACAGTGGCAGAATTCATGAGGTGGGGTCCCAATAACCCCATGTTGAAAATGTGGTGCCAAAATTCCCCAAAATGCCTGAGATATGCACCAAAGTTGAAAAACCCTATTTATACCATTATACAGCTTACCAGCATTTCTTCACTTATGGTTGAATTTGAAGAGTGCAGACATGTTCCAGGTCCACGAAGATCATCGCTGAGCTCCAGAGGTAAGTATGGGGGTGAGGGGTGTAGGGAGGCAGGGTGCGCAGAGGGTGGGTGCAGGTTGGGGGAGGGCCACGGACTCAGCAGGACCATTTTCTGTTTACAGGTTAAAAACAAACATTGGGGACTATTTTTTTTTTACAGGGACATTTGGCATGATGGGTTGGGCTCCCAGCGTGCCACCTTTAATGTTTTGGGGGAGCTGTGCCCGACTTGGGATTGGGCACCCTGTGGCACATACCAGGGGGCAAGAGCCTAGGGGATTGGGCACCCCTCGGCACAAAACAAATTTTTGGGGAGCCATTATGCCAACAGGAGTGGGCTCCCCATCAGCAAATTAAACTGGGAATGGGACTGAAGCCGGCCAGGTTGGGCCCCGTCGTAAAATAGACTGTTTTGGAGGCACATGATTTTGAAGGATTGGGCACCCATAGCGTGGGGGCTGTGTAATATTGTTTGTAAACATGGTGGCGGCTTGCCACCGTGTTCATAAACAATATTTCAATAGAACAAGGTACCGCCCTGCAATGGATTCGCTCCCTCATTACAGCGGAATGCCTGATGCTGCAATAGACGGGGTGGCCCCTGATTGCTGTGGTGAAAACGTTACAACTTGGTGGCACTTTTGGAAGCCAGTGTCATCAGCACACTGTGCCTCCATTGGTCCACCAATGCCAAGCCCCCAAATGCAATGCCTCCATTGGCTGCCACAGTGCCGCACCTCCACAACCCGCTTCTCTCCTAAGCTGCCACATAATGTTTCTTGCGCATGCATGCAAGCAAACGTAAAAATTTAAAACCCCTTTAAACTATCTTTTTGAGAGGTAATTGGTCCCAAAATAGTCAGTTTGTCCTAGTGCTGCTAGGGAACATTTGTTTTTGTTTAGATCTTTGCATAATATTTAGTTTAAGTAGTGCTTTCAGTTTTATCTGTGTCTGTGAAGGAGTTGAGTGGGAGAAGGTGGGTGTGAAAAAGCAGGGCAAGTGAGTTCTTAATCTTTTAAAACAGATTTCTCACAAATTCTCAATGAGTTACTGTTATTTCTTTTAAATCTTTATTAGGGATTTTTCATTTTTATTTCAGTGGTTTGGGTGTGATTATTAAGTGACATGTACAGGTTACATTATAGCATTTCTGTTGCTGCTCTATTTAGTTGTATTATTTTTCATATATATTGACATTTTTTGGTCTCTTTATCTTAAATGTTACTCCTTCTAAGTTCTCCTGTTACCCTTGTTGGTATATCATTCCTGTTCTTCTGTTTGTAACCCCTAGGTGGCACTATCCTATGGGCTACTAGCCCTGCCTGTGTGACTATGCACAGGATGAGGGGCTTGAGCTCGGTGAATGGGTGCCTCCACCCAGAGGTATGGTCTTGGGGTAGCATAGCTGCTGTTGATATAGCCCTCCGGGATGCTATAACCCCCCACCAACCCCTCTAGTGGCTTAAACACCCGGCCTAAACAGTATAGCAACAGAACATTCACATGTACCATATGACAGTAATGATATGCTCACACTCCTTGCACTTACCACCAGGGCTGGATCTTCTGCAACTGCCCTGTTGACCCCCTGGAAAATAACGCCAATGATGCAACAGTACATTAGCAGTATGATATCCCCACCAAGAAGGTACACACTAGCCAGGTTAAGCGTAGCAACCAGCAATCTGATTTATTCAGGGAGATTTGAACAAGGGTGGGGCATAAATCTAGCAAGTGACTTGCAGTTCTGATTAAAATTCAGGTTGATAAAGCATGCACAGTGAGTCCCTTTAACACAATCTCAAAATCCTAGGTACCCAGTATGGAAGACAAGCTAGCCTGAAGCATTGCCCATGGGTAGGCCGTCGTTGCAGCAGATAATTTGGCCCTTAGGAAAGAAAACAATTAGCATGCACTCAAACCCAAATATTTGTAGTCTGTAGCTGGATGGCTCAGTCCATTGCAAACAAACCCAACACAAGCAAATTAGATGAACACACAAGTGAGTGCAGCTTTTTTTTTTTTTTTTATTTATTTTACTTTTTCTTCCGTCAGCCACCTGTTCCTCAGCCCGGTCACAGACCCTCCTGCTTCCACTCCCATATTGGCCGTGGCTCCCTGATAGCCCTGGCTTACCCCCCAGGGTGGGGTTGCGGCACTGGGCCTATAGTGCCGCAACCATTGGATTAGGTCAGGGAGCCGGCCTGGGAGCTAATTTTAAGCCAAGTGCAGGCTTCATCTAAGGCAGCTGGCAGCGTGATTTTTCAGGTTGCCCCGGGGCGGGGACGTGCAATGATGTCCTGTATCCACCTTGCCCCTCCTATCTCAAGCTGCTGGTTGCCTGTGGTCCTCCTGGCCTCCGCCAGGAGTCCCTCGTGCACCAGGCATGCTTTCCCCCTCCCAGGAGAAGGAGAGCAGTCCATGGGATGCTCAATCCTTCTCCCATGGCTGGCCCTCCAGTACCCTGAGTTCGTTTCGTCACAACTGGAAATCCAACCGCTGTGCCTGCAGGCCGGCTAAGTGATTGCAACTTTGTTGCAGGGAGCTACCCTGTTTGTACTCACACTTCCCAGACCAGGAAGATGATCTGATGACATGAGACCTGTGCAGAGATTTCGTGAAGCAGGAAAAAAATTCCCTCGTGGTACTCGTTGAGATGCTGGTCTTCAGGATGCAGAAACAATTCAAACACTGGACGAAACATGCACACCGAACATCACGAATTGGTTGGCCGTGCAAACACTTCTGCAAACTAAGCACATTCATATGTAAGGCTTGTCCTTTTCTGGTCCTTCCAGCTAGCATGGCTGATTCTCACATTTCAGCTTGATTGCTGCACGAATCTCCTGTTACTGTGACCCCAATGCGGGCCGACTGGACACTTGAACCCACGGACTAACAGCCAAAAAAAATCTCGGCCTGGCAGGCCTAACCTCTGAGAGCTGGCAGGCTCCCCAAACGCACACACACACTGACCTCCTGAGCAAATCTCACAAATCTGAAAAAACTGAGCAGTTGCCCCCTTTTATATGGGGCTAAGTTTCAGAGATTCCATTGGCTACCAAAGCTGTCTTGAACAGTTTCCAGTTTATAACTGGATTACTTTTTGGGACTAGAAATTGTCCCAGATAATTCCCCATAAGTCTCTGGCATTGTCCCAAGAGCCTCTTTGTTTAATACTGGCTCCCAATTGGTGGAAAGGCCCAAAAATGATAGCTGCAGTTCAAATCCAGGCAGTCTATTTCAGTGTCCTCACAGATTAACGTTCTGGTGCAGCCAGCAATTTAACTTACCCACTGTCTTGTAGCCCTGGCATTTCTCACTTAAACAAGTTGACTTTTACTGAAATAAAATATGCCCTTAGGGAGTCATGGCTCCTATAACACACTGTCCCTAGAAACACTGGCAAAACTAATGAATATTCATGAGGGCTTTTCATGCTGTGACCTTTGCCTTTTGACTTTGGTGCCCCAGAGGCAGCGCTTTAGGAGTCTGACTATTTATTTATTCAAAACACTTTCCCATGCTTTTGTTTTGTCCCCAGTGCCTTTTTAACTTCAACATGGCACCAGGAACCATGGAGAACCTCCCCCGATTGTTTGACCGCAACAGTGGTTGGATGCGCAGTGCATCCTTCTCATGGATGTGAGGAGCGGCCTTAGAACATGCTGTTCGATAACATAGGGGGACACTCGGGGGCATGGAGAAATGGCAAAGTGACGTGAAGGTAGCGAGGACGCCGGCGGCAGCGGGAGAACACCCAGAGGCATTTCAGCACCCCCCCCAAATTGGGGGCATTACACTCTCCCTTGCCTGGAAATCTTGGCGTCTGCGCCAAGTCTATAATAGACTGGTAGCCATTAAACACACTACTAGATATACTCTACTAATACTCTATGACAAACAGATATATCTGAACAACCTAGCTAGACATATTAGAACTATGCACAAGTAGCAGGCTATCAATTTGGTCATACTTAACATTTGGATGCACTATACTTAAACATTGTCAAGACATTTTGAATTCACTTGGTATACCACAGCAGTTTAGAATTCACATTTTTCACATTAGACAGTATTACACATTCAGTACCACAGTGCATTTCACCTTATTCTCATCTGTTTAACTTTGTACCCCTTGTTACACTGAGTGGGCACCTTAACTTGGGTGGAGGCTTTGGTTTGGGTGGAGGCAGTGACCACAATTTTGGGCAAGGAATTGGGAGTAACATAGACTCCCTCGGGCACGACATTCATGGGCAAGTTAACAGGCTGTCCTGGGGTGTTCTATGTGAACTTTAAGATTGGTTTCTCAGATCTTTCTGAGCAACATGGCAAAGTTGGCACTGGCACTTGTACTTCTGCTTCAGCATTCGGGGTGATCAGTCCTATTCACTGTCCACCAATGAAACAGCTTCTGGAGAAGTGGGTTCCACTGCACTTTCTTGTTGTTGAGTATTAGTTTCAGGTTCTTTAGCATGAGCACCACTATCACTTTCTGGATCTTTAGGTTCACTGTCATTTGTCAAAGGTATTTCTGCAAATTCAGAATCATCCAGGACACTTCTTTTTGGGTCTTGAATGGGATTACTGTCATTAGACTGGAACAGTTCACTTAGCCCACTTAGTTCATTAACACATGCCTGGTCACTTGTAGGTTCACTGCTTGCTCCTTGGTGTTCAGGTTCACAGATTGCCTTTAATTCTACCATACAAAGGGATTCAGCCTCTTCAAAATCCACACTGTGAGCAACACTTTCTGGAGGTTCAGGTACAATTGATGAATCGAAATCTGTTACCACAGCTGGAGGTTCAGGATCATCATCATAGTTAATAGAAGGGATTCTCTGGAACACTCTCTCAAGTTCAAAAGATGGGTAGGAGGCAGTACAGAATTCACTTTCGTCATCACGTTCAGAGTCAGCATTTTCAGTATCAGCAATGTTTGCAGGATTGGAGACATTATTGTCAGGAGCAAAAGACTGGGAAGCAGAAATTTGCTGATTTTGATGCTTGGCCTTAGTAGCAGACCTAGTGACAGGGCACCGAGGAGCTTCAGTCTCTTGAATGTTTTTGATTACTGTTTGGCCGATAGGTAACAGGTGGTTTCTATGAATGGTTTTAACAGCATGGGGATCCCCTTCTGGATGTACTTTATACACAGGCAGATCATGCAGCTTACTGACTACTATGTATGGGATGTGACTCCAGCAGTCAGCTATTTTGTGTTTATCTGGAAGTCCAAAATTTCTCATTAATACTCTTTCACCTGGTTGGAGCTCTTGAGCTTTAACCGCTTGTCTTGGCGGGTTTTGTTGGCCAGGTTTCTCTTTGCTGCCATGGTATTGGCAAGCTGATAGGCATGATCTTGTTGGGCTTTTAGATTTTTAACATACTGCAGGTAGTTTTCTGACTGAACAACATCAGGAGACACTCCAAAGCATGCATCCACTGGGAGGCGGGCTTCTCTGCCAAACATAAGGTGGTATGGTGAAAAAACAGTAGCATCGTTCTTTGTGCACTTATAGGCATTGTGACAGGGAGCTCCTGCCACTCTTGAGGACCAACCTTTTTTAAATCTGTTGCAACAGTTCTTCTATTTCTTAGCCTAATCTGGCCTTTACAATTCCTAGTCTATAAGGTTGGCCACCTATGGGTACCCCTTCCCCTTTCTTGACTATGCTATAGTGTCCTCTTTAATTTTCCTTTTCCCTCTCAGCTCCTTGTACAGGGAGGTTATTGTGGTGACCTCCGAGCGTATGTAAACAACAGGCTTTGTTTATCGTTGTTGGATTTAGTATGTAATAGCATTACTATGTCATAAAATACCTTGATGTATTTCATATACCTTATGTTTATAAAACCTGTAAATGTTGAAAATACCATGGCACTAGGTGTTTTTGATAAAGGTAAAAAGAACTAGTTGAGTGTATTATAAAAATTAAGTTTGTTGTGCTATTTAAAATGCATCTACACTGCTGTAAATTGAGACAATCTGAAATGGCATGGTGATTTACATATGTTCCATGATGCTTTGCATTATGGAAGTATGTGTGATGTTGTGTTTCTTTGAAACTTGGCTTGTTGTCAATGCTCTTTGGGATAACCCATGTTTCAGTGCTTCTACACTGAGGTTCTTTGTCTTTATCTTGTTTTTTGGTTTTTTTATTTAAGCCCCCACTACCCAAGCAAACAAGACCCACATAGGGGTGGAGGCTAAATCTCAACTGCTAGATGAGATCAGAGATCAGTGTCAGTAGGTGCTGGCTAAGTGCAGAGAAAGGACATACATAGTCTATTGATGCAAACTGATGTACTGAAGAAGGGATATGCCATTGCTTAAGGTTATCTGCTGTATTTTGAATAAACATCACACAGAGATTGTGCGTTGAACTTGAAGTTCAGCATCTGGTCCATCTGTTATCCCAGAACCCCTCCACAGGCATGTACAAGTGCGCTTATCTGTTGGCTCCACTTTGGCTTGTCTTTAGGTTGCAGGGTGCCCAGCATATCAAGTAGGGTTCTGTTAGACCTCTCTGGTTGTAGATCACCTTGGGGATGGTAGGGGTTGTTCTGGATTTTCTTACACCCCAGAAGGACAACAGTTCTTTGATAAGCCTGCTTTCAAAATCCAAGCCTTGATCTGAATGAATATGCTGGAGGGCACCGTTAATGTATAAAAAACTTCTCAACAAGAACTTTAGCTACAATTGAAGCCTTTTGGTATTTGGTTGGATAGGCCTGTGCATATCTCATGAAGTGATCTGTGACTACCAGTACATTTGCATTGCCTTTTGAATCTGGCTCCAAACTGAGAAAATCGATACAGACAAGTTCCACTGGTGCACTTGTGATATTATTGACCAGGGAGGCTGCTCTTTGTGGTGGAGATTTGCGCTGAAGACACCTACTGCAGGTTTTAACATGTTGCTCGATATCTAGGCCCATTTTAGGCCAGTAGAATTGTGAATGGGCCAGATCAAGGGTTCCTTCACTACCCAGATGTCCCATTTGGTTGTGCAATGCTTTTACGAAAATATTTTTGAACTTAGCTGGCAGTACTAGCTGTTTCCTTACAATTTCACCTTGGCTGTCAGTAAGCTCTCTGTACAACAGCTGTTCTTGAAGCTTGAGTTTGGGCCCCTCTCGAAGAAGTAAAACAGTGTTGGGGTCCCTGGACCTCATTTTGGAGTTATCATCCCCCTTTCTTAAAGCATCAACTACTGGTCTGATCATTGAATCATAATATTGCTTTTTGCGGATGTCAGCTGGAGTTAGCTGTGGTAAGGAACTTAAGTCTAAGGCTGCGAAATTATGGTAGGCATTTGGTATACAAGTCTCTGGAGGTAATAAGCAATCTGCCAGACAGTTTACAGTTTCAGAGGGCAGAGTTTCTTCCTGGTCGAACTTGTGACATAGGACTTTTACAGATTGCTCAGGAATATGAACCCACTATTGATCAGAAGCAGGTCTGCATGAAAGAGCATTCGGCATCTATGTGGTTTAGGCCTGGTCGGCACTCCACCACATAATCATAGGTTGCTAGAGCAGAAAGCCATCTGTGTCCAGTAGCATCAAGTTTAGCTATTGTTTGGATGTAGGTTAATGGACTGTTATTGGTTTTGACCAAGATTTTAGCTCCACACAAGTATTCGTGAAATTGTTCATCTATATCCCACTTGAGAGCGAGGAATTCTAACTTATGCACTGGATAGTTTCTCCCTGAAAATGTCAGACTCCTGCTAGCGAAAGCTATGGGACGCAGTCTTTCCACGTATTCTTGATAGAGTACAGCTCCAAGGCCACTCAAGCTGGCATCTGTGTGTAATACATAGGGCTTTGATGGATCAGCATAAGCAAGTATGGGAGCGCGAGTTAATCTGTATATTATTTATTCGATGGCAGTGTCATAGTCGAGAGTCCATCTCTGTCCAAACAGGTCATTGGGTCTGAAATAAGTTTTTTCAGTGTCTCTGTCAGAATCTTTCTTAAACTTTTTGTGAGTAGGTGGATACCCTTGAGTTAGGTTTAGGAGGGGGTGGATCACCTTGGTATAGTCCTTGACAAATCGGCGGTAATATCCACAGAATCCAAGAAACCTTTGAAGTTCTTTGAAGTTGTTGGGCTTAGGCCAGCTGATTAATGCTTCCACCTTACCAGAGTCTGTTTGTATGCCTTCTGAGAACACAATGTGGCCCATGTATTTGACAGAACTCTGGAAAAACTGGCATTTGTCAATGGATAACTTAAGACCGAACTCCTCAAGCCTGTCCAGCACTTTAAATAAGTGAGCCTCATGTTCTTTGAGAGTTTTCCCAAAGACTATGACATCACCAAGGTAGGCGAGACATTCCAAGAGATTCATATCTCCCACTGCACGCTCCATTAATCATTGAAAAGTTGCTGGTGCACCTGCTATGCCTTGAGGCATGCAAAGGAACTCATAGAAGCCCAAGGGACAAATGAATGCAGTTTCTTCCCTGTCCTCAGGAGCCATGGGGGTCTGATAGTATCCACTTCGGAGATTGAGAACAGAGAACCATTCACTCCCATTTAGAAAGTCCAGGGCTTCCTGTATGCGTGTTATTGTATAATGATCAGGCATGGTTCTTTTGTTAAGGGTCCTGTAATCAACACACATATGATGGAGCCATTCTTTTTCCGCACCACAACAATTGGGGAGGCGTATGGGCTGCATGACTCTTGTATGATGCCAGCTGCTAACATCTCTTGTAGGTGACATCTGACATCATTGATGTCAGCAGAGGCTAGACATCTAGAACTCTCCCTGAAGGGTCTCTCATTGTGCAGGTGAATGTGGTGTTCAGCACCTACGAGACAACCAACATCCCATTCCTTGAGGGAGAATACTTTGGTTCTCTGAGCCAGCTTGTTACTGATCCTGATTCTTCAGCTGTTTGGAAAAGGTGAATCTCCAAAATCAAACATGTCAGGTGATACCTCACATCCTTTGTCAGTTTTGCACTGGAATGGGAGCACAACAGTGTTGGCACAATAGACTTCGTCCAGGGTGCATCTTCTGTGTACCGTGATATCTCGGTCTGTGACATTTTGTATTCATACCACCACTTGTGGGGCATTAGCATGAGCCAGGGCCAGAAGCCCTTTGGGTAATTTTCCCTTGTCTGAGGCAGCCAGCATCAAACTCTTTTTGGTCACATTTTTTCGCAGCCACACTTCACCACTGATACTGCATTCTGCATTTGGAGATAACATGATAGAAGCAGGATCCTTCTTCCAAACCATCCCAACAGGCTCATCTTTGTCACTCCCCTCAGGGTGCATTGGTTTCTCATAAGTCTTTTGTATCAGGGCGTGGACACACAGAGCTCTTCCTGTCTTTTTCTTCTGCCTTTCTTCACATAGCTGGCCCAGGCACCCAAACATGTGTGCGCGTTGGTGCCAGTCAGTACAGGGATACCATCATAAAGTCCGGTAGTATGGCAGACCAGGACTAGCGTCTCCACAGAATCTCCTACACCAGCTACAGAGGATGGAAAAGAAAGCCATACCTTTAAATAGCCAAGATACGGATACAACGTTTCACTTAACCCCCACACATTCAGTCCATCAAGCGGTTGTAATGGGTGGCTGGATAAATGCTGCCCATACCACTCTTGGAAGATTATTGTGACTTGAGACCCACTGTCTAAAACTGCTCGGGCCTGAATCCCATCTTTGTGTACAGTAGTATCCATGGAGGGGCTCACCAATTTGGACCAGTCCAGAGGGACTGTAGTAGGAACCTGGACGGACGATTTAGCCACAAAGAAATTGGATTTGGGATTTCCTGAACCTCCACTGCGATTATTTCCTGCACCCCTCTGCCATTGTTTCACTTTTTGAAGCTCCCCTTGGAGTTTGTATACCACTTTATCTAGGTCCTTTTGAGACCGGCATTCTTTCTTCATATGCCCATCCTTCCCACAATTATAAAAAATATATTTTTTTTGGTCTGGCATGGCTGAAACATTGCATTAGGAGCTGGTCTCCATTCACAACTAGGAGGTTGGGGGGGTACACATTTGGTGCTGGAACTGGAGCACTGACAACAGTAAGTCTGGGTTCAGCTTCTGTCTGCGGTGTTGAAGGCGGTGCAAGACGTCTCAGTAATTCTTTTATTGCAGCAGTCAATTCACTTGTTTCAGTTTTTAAGCTGCCATCGGCGGAGGATGCCTGAGTGTGCACCCCCACTCCCACAGCAGACACGCTCTGAGAGGGGTCGGGGTCTCTACCTGCAGGAGCAACCTTGGTAGGGACACTGGCTTTCATTTCTCTGACTTCTCTCAGTAACTTGGCCCATGGCAGAGTATCCTTAGCAGTCTCTGAGTGCTTGTCTGGTGCTATATTCCACCCTTGAACTTCACTCACATGATCACCCTCTGTAACTTGGGCAGCAGCAGCAGATACGTGAGAGGGCCCCCTGAATGGCCGTCTTTGCTTGACCCCCTGAATGTCTTTCATTAGTTCATCATAGGAAGGAGGTGAATCCAGCTGGGTTGCAAGTCGTAATTTAAGCAGCACTAATTTAGAAAATGGGGCAAACTTAAGTATCTGATCCAACCTAGTCCGATCTAACTTGTCTGGGGCCATGCTACCCTTCCTGTAGCACTATTTCAAGTCGAGGTACATACACTGATAAAGGCTCCCTTTGGTATTGCTGAGTGTTTTTCACCCTCCACCACAGATCCTCATCTGAATCTTGACTCCCATACATATTTTCCAACACAGCCAAATAGTTCTATGCAGTTGTTTCTGGGTTATTAGCCTGCTTGGCATAGATAGTAGCCAGTGCAGGACCTCAGAGGCTTTCACTCAGCCTTTTTCTCTTCTCCACTTCCGAACATTGCCATTCAGGTACTTTGGGGGCAACATAGTCTATCCAGGTCCCCCAATCATCCTCCCCCGGGGGGGGAGAGTGCCTGAAAACATCCGCAGCCTGCGGTAAGAGTTGTGACTAACTGCGGGCACAGGTGTGGGTGCTGCCAGTGGTACAGGCACAGGAGCTAGTGAAGGGGCAGTTACTGGAGCTGGCATGGGTGTCGGGGAAGGAACACCCCAGGTGGCATGAATAACTTTTTAAGGTCCTCAAGGGTTTTACCCTTCCTAATAACAACTTAGCAAACTTCTCTTCAAAGGTCTCAGATAATGGTGGGAGCTCGTTTCCTGAGGGATCCTCACTATGTTTAGTTACCACCCTACAGGCAGGTGGTGACCCATCAGAAACAATAGTTTTGGGCACCTTAGTGCTGTCCATGGGGTTGCTACACTTCATTAAAGCCATTAAAGTCTGGGCAGTCAAGTCAGCATGTTGGTTTACCTCTGCAACTTTTCCTGGGCATTCAGTTTTTGAAAGTGCCCTTTCAATAGTGTCTTTACTAGTGCACAGGCGTATATCCAGTATTAGTAAGGCATTTTGGGGGGCAAGTTCCTGCCCCATACGCCATCCAACCAACTGATGCACAGCCATTTCTTCAGTGGTACCCATTAGATCCTTAGTTGTAATTCTTGATTTTGGCCACTGGGGGGCACTAATCCCAGTGGTGCCTCCAAAGATGTAACCCCTAGGTGGCACTATCCTATGGGCTACTGCCCCTGCCTGTGTGACTATGTGCAGGTTGAGGGGCCTGAGCTCGGTGAACGGGTGCCTCCACCCAGAGGTATGGTCTTGGGGTAGCATAGCTGCTGTTGGTATAGCCCACTGGGATGGTATAACCCCCCACCAACCCCTCTAGTGACCTAAACAGTATAGCAACAGAACATTCACATGTACCATATGACAGTAATGATATGCTCACACTCCTTGCATTTACCACCAGGGCTGGATCTTCTGCAACTGCCCTGTTGACCCCCTGGAAAATAAGACCAATGATGCAACAATACATTAGCAATACGATATCCCCACCAAGAAGGTACACACTAGCCAGGTTAAACGTAACAACCAACAATCTGATTTATTCAGGGGATGCGAACAAGGGTGGGGCATAAATCTAGCAAGTGAGTTGCAGTTCTAATTAAAATTCAAGTTGATAAAGCATGCACAGTGAGTCGCTTTAACACAGTCTCACAATCCTGGGTACCCAGTATGGAAGACAAGCTTGCCTGAAGCATTGCCTGGGGTAGGCCGACGTTGCAGTTGATCGTTGGGTCCCTTAGGAAAGAAAACAATTAGCAAGCACTCAAACCTAAATATTTATAATCTGGAGCTGGATGGCTCAGTCCATTGCAATAAAATCCAACACAAGCAAATCAGATGAACACACATGCAATTGCAGCTTTGTTGCAGGGACCTACCTTGTTTGTACTTACACTACCCAGACCAGGAAGATGAGCCAATGACATGAGCTCTGTGCAGAGATTTCATGAAGCAGGAGGAAAATTCCCTCGTGGTACTCGTTGAGATGCTGGTCTTCGGGATGCAGGAGCAATTCAAACACTGGCCAAAACATGTATACCGAGCATCACAAATTGGTCGGCCATGCAAACACTTCTGCAAACTAAGCACATTTATATATAAGGCTCTGTCCTTTTCTGGTGCTTCCAGCGAGCTTGGCTGATTCTCACATTTCAGCTTGATTGCTGCACGCATCCCCTACTGCTGTGACCCCAATGTGGGTCAACTGGACACCTGAACCTGTGGACTAACAGCCAAAGAAAGTCTAGGCCTGGCAGGCCTAACCTCTGAGAGCTGGCAGGTTCCCCAGAGGCACATACACTGAACTCCTGGGCAGATCTCACAAATCTGAAAAAACTGAGCTGTTGCCCCCTTTTATATGGGCATATTTTTCAGAGATTCCATTGGCTGCCAAAGCTGTCTTGAACAGTTCCCAGTTTATAACTGGCTTACTTTTTGGTGCCTAGAAATTGTCCCAGATAATTCCCCATAAGTCTCTGGCATTGTTCCTAGAGCCCCCTTGTTTAATACTGGCTACCAATTGGTTGAAAGGCACAAAAATGGTGGCTGCAGTTCAAGTCTAGGCAGTCTATTTCAGTGTCCTCACAGATTAACGTTCTGGTGCAGCCAGCAGTTTAACTTTTATTTATTAAATCCCCCGCTGTCTTGTATCCCTGGCAATTCTCTCTTAAACAAGTCTACTTTTACTGAAATAAAATATGCCGTTAGGGAGCCGTGGCTCCCGTAACACTCTGCCCCTAGAAACACTGGCAAAGCTAATGAATATTCATGAGTGCTTTTCATGCTGTGCCCTTGGCCCTTTGACTTTGGTGCCCCAGAGGCAGCACTTTAGGCATCTGCCTATTTATTTATTTAAAACACTTTCCCTTGCTTTTGTTTTGTCCCTGGTGCCTTTTTAATTTAAACATGGCACCAGGAACCTCGGAGAAACCCTCCAACTGTTTCAGTGCAACGGCGGTCAGATGCACAGTACATCCTTCTTGATTATGCCAGCGGTGGCTTTAGAACATGCTGACCACTCGCAAATGGATTTTGTGAGCCACGCAGGGCTCACTAACATAGGGGGACACTAAGGGGCATGGAGAAATGGCAAAGTGCCGTGAAGGTAGCGAGGATGCTGGCGGCAGCGGGAGAATACCCGAGGCATTTTCAGGTAAGCCCCCAATTGAGGGGGGGTGTTACATGTTTAAAAATTCAAAGTTTTTAAGACACAGTGTGGATCCCTGATTTCATTTGATTTGTGACCAGTTCTGTCTGCTGTTCACTTCTGTCAGTTAAAACATCTTATCTGTGCTGTGTTACCCCAGTTGTTTATTCATTTTTCTGTGGAAAGAAATTATATATACTTTTTGTATTGTAACTTCTAGTTGAGAAGTTATCCAGAGAGACTGCTGTGCTGATCCCTGAATTTCTTTCATTGGGGGAGCTTTTCTCTGTATTGCGGCGTGCCTGTTATTCAGTTTAATTTGCTTAACCTCTCCCTATTACACTGTTTTTGACTACCCATCCTATATAGAAAAAAGTACATTTAATACAGTAGTTGCCCAGAGAGTGCTGGTACTTACTACTACATTACAGTAGTTGACTTGTGCACGCTTCTGATCTCTATTGAGGGAGGTTTTGTCTGCCGTTATTTTCTTTAAATTTGCTTATCCCTGCCCTGTTAACCCATGTTATTTAATTCCTGTTTGGGGAAAGAAAAAAAAATTATATTGTTTTAATAGAATAGGCTAAAGTAGTAGTTTTATAGAATGCTGGTACCTTAACTGATTTGAAGTTGGCAGTACTGCAGGGTTTATTTACAATTAGTAATAGATCATCTGAGATCAAGGCAAACATTGGAGTAAGCTTATTAAAATACCTGCGAAGAAATGGTCCAGTAAAGGGAGAGGTGCTGGGGGGGAAACGAGGCAGCAAAGAAGTCTGTGGAGGAAAGCAATACTGCAGTTCCACTTCCCAAAAGCAAAAGTATGCCTGCATCAATGTCTTCTGTGGTCTACGGTCCCATGGCAGGTACCAGCAAAGGAGTAATTAGCATCAGTGGCATAAGCATGGTGAAATGTATTTCAGCCAGATCTGTTGCATCCATGCTGGTGGGGGATAAAAGTGAGAAGAAGGGAGACACCAGTACAGGAACAGTGGTCCAGGAGGAGGAGAAGACTGTTGGTGACTGCCCCGCTTCTGGTGGTGGTGTTGGTGGTGTTGATAGTGTTGAGCTGGAGTTGGTGCATCAGGGAGATATGAAAAGTCAGCCCCCTGAGGAGGGGATTTCAGAGCAAGAAAAAGTTGCAATGGAAGAAGACAGTGCTAGGGAGGAAGAGGAGGACATCTTTGGTGGTGGTGCTGCTGCTGATGAAGTGCTGGATCCCCTATGGGAGCAAGAGGGGAAAAAAGTGCAAGGGTGATGCAGCCCATTCAGATGCTGAACTTGAGGGTCACGGTATAAATAAGCCTCCAAGCACTCAAGTCACTCCCCCTCCAAACAGTAATATTATGGTAGTGATGAAAGCAGCACAAAAAGCACAAACTTCCATGCCTTTTGCTCAGCTCTCCCAGTCCCAGCTTCATGTGAAGTCCAGAGGTGCGAAGTCTCTAGTTTGGTACTTTTATGTGCTCGATCCAGCAGATGAGACCATCGCAATATGACAGCTGTGTCACACACGTGATAGGGTAAAAAGGGAAGCCACCTAGACACTGGTGGCCAACACTCACACTTGAAAAGCAGGTCACCCGTTGTGCTGGCAGCAACACCAAAAGGAAACCAAAGCCAGGGGTTCCAGTTCCCTCATCAAGTTAAACATTACTGAAAGCAGTGCAGTGGAGCAGGAGGAGGAGGTCTGAGTGGATGGGTGGAGGAGGAGGAGCAATCCTTTGTTCTCTCTAGCAGTGGGCATAGTAGCAGTAGTTGTGCCACTCCCTTGAGTCAGAAAAGTACACCACCACAGCAAAAATGCCCCCAAATAACTGGTTTCATGTGAACTGCACATCCCCAAGAGTCAACTGGTACTGCAACAAGAACAACAATGGAGCCATGAGTCCAGCATTTTGGTCAACCAGCCCCAAAGATGCAGCCCACACTAAAGAGCATGTTTGAGCGGTACTCAAAGTGCCCCCCCCAATCATCCTGCTGCATGTGAGTTAAATGCAGTCACTGCTGAAATACTGCCCATCTATCTATAACTGTTCTCTTTCATGAAGAATGCTGGATTCTGCAGGTTGATGGCCCGTGCCTGTTGCAAAAGGCAGGTTCCATCGCAATCCTATTTTTTTAAACGTGCTATGCCAAAACTTAATAGGACACTGTCACAGTCCACAATACATGCCCTGAAGCATTCTGCATCAGAATATATCCATCTTAGCATGGATATGTGAAACAGTGGACAAACAGCATCAAGCGTGTATTTGTGCATCACAGCACACTGGGCACAGGTACCTGGGATGGTAGTTGATTTGGGGCCCTGGCAAAACCTGCACAAAGCAAAATTGTGGTGGTAGCAACACACCAGGGAATTGGCAGCATGCCACCCTCAACATGAAAAAGCGTAACCGGTTCTCACACAGGTGAGAAAATGCTTCATGTGCTGCTCAATGAGATTGATAAGTGGCTACATACACACACACTCACTCACAGCAGGGTTTTTTGCAAGCGATAATGGCTCCAATATTGTTAAGTGCATTAGTGATGGTGTTTTTTTCAGGGTGCCCTGCCTGACACTTGCCTTAATCTGGTTGTGCAGCAGTTTTTCAACCATGCAGACATTAAGGAAATGGTGACTGTTGCCCATCACATCTGTGTGCACTTTGCCTGTTCTGCAAAGGACCGTGACCAACTATGGGAGCTCCAGCTCAAAAACCATCTACCTCAGCACCATATGAAGCTGGATGTTGTGACAAGGTGGAACTCCAGCTGTAAATGATAGACAGGCTATATGAACAGTATAAGGCAGTATTAAACTACCTGCTGCTGCACACCACCTGGGACAGTGCTGGAGTGTCCATGACATCATTGTCCACCTGGGGACAAATGACCTGGCTGACAGTGAGGCTGGGGCAGTGCTGAGGGAGTTCACAGAGTTGGGGAGGGGTCTTAGTTAGGTGGCACACATGGTAACCTTCTCAGAAGTGCTACCTGTCTATGGCATGGGAGATGCCAGGATGGTCTGCACCAGGGGATTCAACGAATGGCTGAAGAACTGGTGCAGAGTTGAGGGCTTTGGCTTCACTGAGGACTGGGGGGCCCACCTGGAGAGATGTGGGCTTGTATGTGAGGGATGCTCTGCATCTGTCCGAGGAAGGGGACCAGGATCCTGAATGAAAGGTCTGAATGGTTCATTGGCAGACATTTAAACTTGCCAAGGGGGGAGGTGGAATTATGCAGGAAAAATTTAACTGCACTCCCCACACAGGTCAAGGTAGACAGACAAGAGGATACTAAGGATGAGGAAATACAAAGGACTGAAACAGGGGGTAATGTCAGGGAAGATACAAGGGGAAGGGATGGGATCAGAACAAATAGTGGTGAAGCCATCAAAACATATAGGGCCATATGTACAAATGCCCACAGCCTGGGTAACAAGATCCCTGACCTAGTGGCATTGATGGCAGAGGGAGACCTAGATATTGTGGCAGTCACTAAAACATGGTATACAGAAAACCATAACTGGGACATTACTATACCTGGGTACACAGTCTACAGGAAAGACAGGGAGGGCAAAAAGGGAGGAGGGGTAACGATCTACATCAAGGAAGGGATCAAAGCGACTGAGATAAAGGGAAAGCAGGGAGGAGAGGAGGTACTGTGGGTCACACTGGACTCAGGAAATGGCACCACTATCTGCAAAGGGGTTATCTATAGACCCCCCCCACGCAAGGGGAGGAAACAGATTGGGTAATGCTAGATATCCTTAAAATGGCAGAGAAAGGAGAAGTGTTGTTGGTAGGGGACCTAAATATGCCTGATGTTAACTGGAGAACATATGCTGCAGCCACATCTAGGAGAAAAGTCATTCTGGATGCCCTGCAGGGGGAATGCCTCACACAACTTGTAGGGGAACCCACTCATGAGGGGGCGATATTGGACCTGGTGCTCACAAATGGAGACAGAATAATGGATGTATTGGTTGGCAGCCATCTGGGGTCCAGCAACCACCATACAGTATGGTTCAGGTTAAAGGCAGTAGAAGAATCAAGCCACACTAAAGCCAGAGTCCTTGACTTCAAGAGTGCCGACTTTGCTAAAATGGGTGAATGCCTCAAGAAAACACTGACACAGGGTGAGGAAGTGGGAGTAGAGGTACAGTGGGAGAACCTCAAGAGAGTCATAACAAAGGCAACAAGCCTTTGTGTGAAGCCATTGAACAAAGCCAGAAGAAAAAGAAAACAATTATGGTTTTCTAAAGAAGTGGCAGGGAAGGTTGGAAAGAAAAAAATGTCATTCAGGAAATACAAGGAAACGCAAAGGGATGAACACAAGGAACTGTATCAGGCAAAGCAGAGAGAGGTGGGTAATGCAATCAGAAGTACAAAGGCAAAAACAGAGGCAAGGATAGCCTAGACAGTGAAGTAGGGGGACAAAACCTTCTTCAGGTACATAAGGGAAAGAAGATAGGCCAAGGAAGGGATAGTGAGGCTTAGTAAAGGATGGGGGGTAAAGGGGGACCTGGAGAAGACTGAGATACTGAACGAATACTTTTTCTCAGTATTCACAAAAGAAGGGGAGGGGGATGGACCAATATTAGCAAGTAGACACACACACACACAGGTAAGAAGGGTGGACACCAGTCCATTCATAGAGGAGAGAGTTCTAAAGGAACTCCTGAATCTTAAGGTGGATAAGGCAATGGGGCAGGATGGGATACATCCCAGAATACTGAAAGAACTCAGAGAGGTGATACTGTTACCACTTAGAGCACTATTTAACAAATTGTTGGAGGAGGGAGTAGTACCGGAGGACTGGAGGAGGGTGAACGTGATACCCCTTCACAAGAGTGGGAGCAAGTTAGAAGCCGGTAACTATAGACCAGTCAGTTTGACCTCAGTGGTGGGAAAGATGATGGAATCACTGTTAAAGGAAAAAGATTGTAGAATATCTAGAAGCTAGTGGGGCAGAGGACCCGAGACAACATGGATTCACAATAGGAAGGTCATGTCAAATGAATCTGATAGATTTCTTTGACTGGGTGACAAGGGTAGTTGATTAAGGCAGGACAGTGAACATGGCCTATCTAGATTTTAGCAAGGCATTTGACATAGTCACGCACAAGAGGTTAATAAGAAAATTGAGCAATCTGAGAGTAGGTCCCAAGGTGATAAAATGGTCAGAAATTGGCTTAGCAACAGAACTCAGAGGGTGGTGGTAAAAATGGAGTTCAATCTGAAGAAAGGGAGGTAACCAGCACGGTGCCACAGGGTTCAGTGCTGGGGCTGGTCCTCTTTAATGTCTTTATAGGCTACATTGCAGATGTACTTGAAGGAAAAGTATGCCTCTTTGCAGATGACGCCAAGATCTGCAATAGGGTTGACACTCTGGGGGCAGCAAATAAGGAGAGATTTAGGCAAGTTGGAGGAGTGGTCAAGAGTGTGGTAGCTCGGATTCAATGGCAAGAAGTGCAAAATCATACACTTAGAGAACAAAAACCCAGGAGAGGATTACACAATGGGGAGGGGAGGTACCAACAACAATCAAAATGGAAAGGGACCTAGGGATAGTCATAACAGATGATCTAAAAGTAGCCAAACAATGTGAAACAGCAGTAAGAAAAGCCGGTGGAATGTTGGGGAGCATAGGGAGAGGTATCACCAGTAGAAAACAGGAGGTGGTGATGCTGCTGTACAGGCAGTTGGTGAGGCCTCATCTAGAGTACTGCGTGCAGTTCTGGAGACCTCATCTTCAAAAGGACATCGACAGGGTGGAGGTAGTCCAGAAAAGGGCAAGGAAAATGGTGCAGGGGATACACCAGAAACCATATGAGGAGAGATTGAGGGAGCTCAATATGTATACTCTGGAGGACAGGAGGGAGAGGGGGATATGATAGAGACATTCAAATACCTCAAGGGGATTAACAAGATTCAAGAGGGCAGTATCGTTCAGAAAAGGAGATGTGCAAGAACAAGGGGTCACAATATGAGGCTGGAGGGGGAAGACTCAGGGGCAATGTGAGGAAGTATTTCTTTTCACAGAAAGGGAGGTGGATGCATGGAACAGCCTCCCGGAGAAGGTTGTGGGGGCAAAAACAGTTATCGAATTCAAGAATGCATGGGACGGGCAGAAGGCAAAACTAGTGGTAGGAAGGAGGAGGTAGGCTGCAGATCAAATAGGATCTGGAGTTGATACAGAAGGTAGGGAAATGGGCAGACTAGGTGGGCCAGGCGGTCCTTATCTGCCATCAAGTTCTATGTTTCTTTGACTCTAACAACTGGGCAGTGGTGCCAAATGGATGGCATAATACGCATTCTGCATCCGTTTGAGCATGCAACACAGGCAGTGAGTAGGGACACTGCCTATATAAGTCAATCAATACCCCTTGTACGTGTGCTAAGACAGACAATGGTTAATGTCCGGCAACAGATGGAGGCAAGTGGGGATGGTAGAAGTTGTGAACTAATGGAACACATGCTCCACGTGCTGGACAGCAGTGGCCATATTTCTGCCATTCTAGAGTCAGGTGAATTTGCAATTACTACTAAGCTGGATTCATGCTACAAATGTGGCCTGCCATCAGTAATTGAAGGAGGTCATGAGCTGCTGCAAAAGTTGACTGAGTACCTAATTAGATGGGTATATAGTGCATAGAAGCAAAAGGCACAGAAGGCGCAAACTGCACAGAGTCCAGGTGTTGCTACCATCAACAGCGCACAGGGAAAACCATCTTAGAAGCCCTGCAAGATACAGCAGAAAATGGCAAATAATCCCATTTGGGATGTTCTGTATCAGGTGGGAGTGGAAGCCATGGAAGAAAAGGAGGAAGAGACTGATGAGGTAGCCAGACTCAGGGCAGTGCAACGAATGGTAGAGGCTTATATGGGAGACACAAGGCACCTTGGCATTACTGAGTACTGGAGCAGCAAAGTGACTGATTGGCCAGCACTGGCATCAGTTGCTGTTAAATACCTGAGCTTCCTACCATTCAGTGTCAATGTGGAATGAGTGTTTAGTTTGGATGGGGCTACTGTGCATGACAGGAAGACCAAGTTGCCACCCCAGATTGTGTCCATGCTAACATTCATAAAAATGAATGAAGGGCACATTCCACATAACACAGTAATGTTGATGATGTTGCCACACGAACTTTGGCTCAGTGACAATGATGATGATGAAGATGTCGGCACTGCCAAGGCTTCTACCAGCAGCGAGGTGGATGAAACAGCAATGCAGAGAGAATTTCCACCTGTTCACAACTCAAGTATGGAAGACTGTGAAGGCTGCTTCCTGGATGAGGTGGCAGTGGAACAAGGCTGAAGTGGGATAGCATCCCCCTTTTCCACTCAGTATAGTCTTTTAAGTTATTGTTATATGTTAATCAATTATTTTGTTTTATTGGGTGTCAGTGGGGGGGGCGGTGTTATCTGCTGTTATTCAATTAAATTTGATTACCCTTGCCCTGGCAGTTACCCCGTTATTTAGTCCCCGTTCAATATTAACAAACTACGTTTTATTCAACACTACTACAGTAGTTGTCTAAAAACACACTGCTGATCCCTTGTGGGGAGATGTTTGCTGCCATTGTTGTTCAGTTTAATTTTGCTTAACACTACCCTGTTACCCAGCTGTTTAATCCCCATTCCACATAAAAAAGGGACATTTTATTAACTACTACTACAGTAGTTGTACAGAGACACTGTTGATCCCTACTGGTGGAGGTGTTCACTGCTCTTGCAGTTCAGTGTAATTTTGCTTAACCCTACCTTCTTACCCTGTTGTTTAATTCCCATTCAAGATAAAAA
The DNA here is from genome assembly GCA_016271365.2 of Neoceratodus forsteri. NCBI lineage: Eukaryota > Metazoa > Chordata > Ceratodontiformes > Ceratodontidae > Neoceratodus > Neoceratodus forsteri. The sequence goes on along the minus strand of CM028133.1, from coordinate 940,684,892 downwards.
AAAGGGACATTTTATTAACTATTGCTTCAGTAGTTGTATAGAGACACTGCTGATCCCTACTGGGGAAGGTGTTCACTGCCTGCTGTTGGTCATTTCAATTTTCCTTATTCCTGCTCTGCTACCTCAGATGGCAAGACACAATGCCCTGCTCCAGCTAGAAGCAGTAAACATCATCACCACCATTTTCACCTCTACCTGCTCCCTTTCTATGAGTCCACCAAGCCTTTCAATGTAACTGCTCTGTCCGCCACACTGATACAGATAGTACTGCCAAACCATGACAGTACATTACCAAGTACCAACCGGTCCATGACTGCAACCACTACTAGGTGAATCATCATGCATGCTCCAGCCAGGAATAGATTTCACCACCATCTTCTCCTCCTCCTTCTTGTCCTCCATCCTGTCTATGCCAAAGAGCGTAACAGCATGGATCTTCACTGTCATACTGCTGAAAAATGAAGCTGAAAACTAAATAGGCAGATGATATGATGCTACATTACATCAAAGCTGTCTCCACCTCCTCCTCCTCTTCCTCCTCCTCTAGTGTACCTATAACCACTCAGCCATGGTAGCAGCACATCTTGGTCCAGTACCTCCAGAATAGTGATGCAGCCATTTGCTACCAGCCAGCCCACTTGCTTTGTTAGCCCTCAAGCCGACCATACAGCCAGACAGCTCATCAAGGCATAAAGATTTCTGCTCTACCTCCATGGCCTGTCTTCATCTTTATTAATGGATGGCAAGTCACTTTCAATTGTGTTTACAGTACTTATCCCTCGATTCCAGTCCTTGGCCTGAGCAGGCAGAGGATGAAAGGCCGCCACCTTATGCAGAAATGACTTCAAAATGAATTCATGTCTTTCCATTTGTCTCCCTGCAGGTTTTGCCATCAGCACACCATCTGAAGTCAGGAATTCTCCTGATACATGGCACTGCTGGAGCCAACCTGGCAATCATCAATACTGTTCTGTAAGTGTCATCACAATTTACTTTTCTAAATTGCTATACTTTTTTTCTTCTCTGTTTTCTCCAGTACATATGGGTTCAGCAGCTCCATCAGTGGACAATGGACACATTTTGAGACAGCCTAATTGAATAATTTTTAATTCTAGGTGTAGAGATGTACAGTGGCTGCATGCATATTGGTATGGAGATTTCCTCACTGCACAGATGATAGTGGCAAAATGTGGGCAAATTAATTGCTGTTTTTTAGCTCAGTCCAGATGGCCCAAGGAGCTGAGAAGAACACAGTTTCTCTTTCTCTTTCTTCTTTTTCATCACAGGTGACTCAGCTGAGAAAAGGACAGTTTCTCTATGTTTGTTTTCATCACAGGAGACACAGCTGAGAAAAGGACAGTTTTTCTGTAATATTTTTTTATCACCAGTCAGGTAGCGCTGCTCAATCACAAGAGGACAATTTCACCATTTGGATGCAGATGACGCTGTGTGGAGCAGCAGAGCAAAGGCCTTCCACCTTATTTCATAATTATATCACAATATTCCTTCTTTTCTTTTGTCTCCTTGCAGGTTTCACTGTCACCATCAGCACACCTTATGATGCCAGGTATCCTGATAAATGGCACCACCGGTGCCAACATGGCAAGCATCACTAATGTACAGGTAAGTATCAGTAACATTTATTTTTTTTTAAGTTGTTATAATTTTTTCCTTCTTTCAGCGGTAAACATTGTTCCCACTGGCACCAGCAATGAAAATATTTGGAGGTAAAGTAATGGAATAATTTTTACTTCCAGGTGTACAGATGTACAGTGGCTGCGTACATGACGGAACAGAGATTTTCTCACTGCACAGATGACAGTGGCAAAATGTGGGCACATTAATTAAACAATAAACCATGACAGGGTGTGGGTTATGCTGGAATTTATCAACACCTGGTGTGGTTTGGTCATGAGGTACAGCCAAGTGACCAAAATCTGCACCAGAAGTGGTTAAATCCCAACATAACCCACCATCTGTCGTGGTTTATTGTGATTATATAATGTCCCCCTGTATTTTTGTTACAAAAAAGAAAAACTGTTTTTATTTTCATTTCAGTGTTTTTTTTCAGTTTATTGTTTCACCAGAAAAAATAGTTCTGGGTTGCCAGGGTTGTGGTTTTCCTGCGCATGTGCAGTACACACACACACACACACACACACACACACACACACACACACACACACACAACACACACACACACACACACACACACACTCTTAACTACTTCATCATTGCAAGCAAAGTGGACAAATAGCCCAAAAAACAACCCAATTACTCAGCCCTTGCCTAGTAGCCAAGTATAGAGCAGTGCAAGCAGCCCTTTTGACCAGCTACAGGAACGAAAACCACCAAGAATGCCATTGAAAGATAAAAGAACTGTGTAGTGGGGCATCGAATAATCACTAAGAGCCTGCACAGGAAGTAGTAAAGTGAACAGCTCTGTTTATTTGAGAATAGTATAAGCGACTTTCTGTTAACTGCAGGGGGTTGAAAAAGATGTCAGGTGTTGTTGATAATAAAAATAACTGCTGGTGTCTCGGATATAGTTTGACCCTGGGAGTCAGACTGTTACTAGCATGTTGGGAGTGCGGCAAGGCAGTGAATCATGTTCAGTGGTGGTACTTCGATGAAATTAGGGAAGGAGAACAGATAGGTATGAGACTTTAAGGAAAGTTGATGTACATAAAGTTATTAGGAAGTGTGAAAATTCTCTTTACCTAAAAGGTGATGGTGGGAGGTGTGTGCAAGCTGCTGCAGTGCTTTCGATCACTAACAAAAAAATGTAACGGCAACAATGGAGTTCATTCATGGCTCCTCTATGGCTGTCACTGTCCTAGGTCACAGAGGAGGTACTGTGTGGCAAAATGTTTCTTTTCTTTTTTTTACTTTTTCTATGCTTCGTTTTGGTGCCAAGTGTACTTTTACTTAGATAGGGTTTGCCACTTCAGCTGTTCTGGAGGTTAGTGGGGAAATAAGAAATAATATGCTGGCAGTTTGTTTTTGATGACACGGATAGTTTTCAGCAATGTCCTCCACCACCAAACTGTTTCCCAAATGCCACTGCTCCCTCTATAAACGTACGTTCTGCTCCTCTTGAACCTCAGTAGTGCTTTCTCTGACTGATTTACAAGCCGCTCAGACTCACAGATTTTTAATGTTTCTTTTTTTCAATTTAATATACTTTATTGAACATTTTCACACCATAAAAAGTGCATACAAATGAACAACAGGTTCCTCCAACCAATTGAAGACAATAAATCAGGCAAGTTTATGGAAGGCTGTAACAATGATTCTGCAAGGCCAAACAAATACATATTTAACATTGGTATGGCCAAGCCAAGTGAGACTAACTATATTCTACCTAACCCCTCAAGTCCCCCTTCCCCCCCCAAGCAACTACAGTATTACAGATAGGTCAAAAGCTCATCTGGAAGAAATCCTCTGACTGCAACGCAGATAGATGAAGGCTAGCACCACAGCTCTGTTAGTATACCACCCAGACAGAAATCCAAGAGAATTGCCTTGTTCCTCCCCCCATAAATATGAATTCTCTTATATATAACATATAAGAGGTATAAGGGTCATAAGTGGGGCCCACTTCCTATTAAACGCCTCCTGTTGGTTCATCTGACTTGCAATTTGCCGCTCCATTTCGAGGACTTAGGGAGCTTCAGCATGCTATTCTTTAAGAGAGGGGCTAGTTTGAACCAACCAATGTCTAACAATGATGAGTTTGGCAACCACAGAAATTAGAGACATATAGGCTTTGCGGCAGTCTAGCATATCACTAGGAAAGTGGCCCACCAAACAGATCTGCTGGATAAAATAAGAGTCCAAGCCCAACATTGGGTCCAAAGCACCCCTAATTGCTTGCCAAAAGGCAGTTAGTAGGGCACAGTCCAAAATGATGTTTTTTAAGGAATGGTCTAACATCCTACATCTGATACAGGTCAGAGATGCTGATCTGCCCATCCTGTGTAATCATGCAGGGGAGAAACAGAGTTTGTGTAAAATGCGGAATTGCAAAAAGCGAAGACGGTCCTGCTTTATGTATTTATATAGATGCTGCAAAACTTGTTGCCACTTCCTCTTGCTCAAAGTTAGATCTAATTCATGCTTCCAATAGAAGCATGTCCCATGGGGTCTGGTAGGGTCATGAAGTTGTAAAAGATCATAGAATTTTGATATCGAGTGAGGTAGAACAGCCGTGTCAATGAGTAAATTAACAAGGGGTTGGGGGAGTCCTGCCATTGGGGCGGACCCAAAAATGAAGAAATTACTTTGTTCAGTTGTATATGTTTGAAAGGAGGGTAAATGGGGATAGAAAACCTCTCCCGACTTACATTTGCTGAACGTAACCTTCTGTGAGAGACCAGAGATGAAATTGAAGCCCTACCAAGAGCTGGGCAAAAGTTCAGAGGAATGGTACGGTTTGCTATCCAGAAATATGGATTTCCAAATATGGGTTGGGACAGATCCTTAGGTAGTGTAGTCCCAGGTGGAAACAAATCTGAGAAGAGCTTTCAGAGACCACCATATAGGGGAATCACGAAGAGATCTGGGAAGATAGAAGGGTCTTGCATAGATTAGACTACCAATGTCAATACCCTGAGATCGACAGAGGTGCTATTCCAGTGAAAGCTGCAGAGGAATGTTATAACCATCCAGAGGACAGTCAGTAAAGGAGTTCCACCTGAATATTTCACATCAATGAATAGCACAATAGCAGAGGAAAAAGTTAGGTAGTCTTAGGCCACCCAGCTCTTTTCAGTGGGTCAGCTTGGAGTACACCCTCTGGACTGCTTTACCATGCCAGAGAAAGTCTGAAAAAGAGGATTGGAGATGGACAAACCAGCTTTTGGGAAGATATGGCGCACCATGCTCAATGGGTTAAGTACCCTGGGTAAAATGTTCATCTTGATCACATCTACTCAATCAATCAATCAATCAATCAATCAATAAATCAAAATCTTTATTTATTCAGGCGAGCATCATTGAGCATAGCTCATTTACAAGATGGACCTGATTGGTCTTAACAATATAAGGTTACAGTTTTACACAAAAGACATGGTACTGATTGAACACAAATAAAAGATTTATGAACGAAACAGGTATATAAATATTTACATATGTACAAGGCAAAATTGACATTTGACCTAGATTATATTAAAAGGAAAGAAACAAACAGTACTGGAGGGATAAAGCTAGGGTAATGGGACTTGGGGGGTCATTTTTGTACAAAGTAGGTTGGAGAACAAACTAGAAAAACAGAAAATAGGGGGTAGTGTAAAAAGGGGTAGGGGAAAAGAGGGGGTGTGAGAGGACTAGGCCTTATGGAAGCAATTGCATGATTCTGGGAAGAGACTAGTGTACAGTTTTTTGAAGGATGTTAATGGAATGAGGGTATCCAATTTCAAGGTCTTTTGAAGAGAATTCCAGATAAGTGCTAGGGAATAGCTGATTGCAGCCCTTCCATACCGGGTGCAGGTAATAGGAATCTTCAGCATGATGAGTTTATTGATCCTTAGGGTGTAAGGCCTGGATGTGATCTGGTTGAAACAATCTGAGATGTAGGAAGGGAGTTTGTTTGTCAGAGCTTTGTAGATCCAGACAGCAGCATTTTTGTTTTTCTATGGTGTAGGGATGTCCAACTGACTGCATTGTAGAAAGAGCAATGATGGGTGCTGGAGGGAAGATCTGTAATGAATCTAATAGCTCTATGATACAAGGTGTGCAATTTATTTAAATGGGAGAGGGCACAGTGACCATAAAGGAAGTCAGCGTAATCAATGAGGGATAGGAATGATGCCAGGATTAACCTTTGTTTGGAATCTCTGGTCAGGTAGTGTTTGATCCTATAAAATAGGCCAAGTCTTTGTCTAAGCTTTTTCAGGAGCTCTTCAATGTGGCTAGTATAGTCAAGTTTATTGTCTATCCAGACTCCAAGATATTTGAATTTGTCCACATATTCCAGATTTTCACCAAGGATGGTAGATAATTGTGGGAGGGTGAATGATGGGACAGCGGAAGAGAAGCTCTTGGTGGCAAAGAACATAGCTTTTGTTATACATAGCTACTCGCCACCACAGTGAGAGCAGAAGAGATCTCCATCTCTGTATGGCTCAACAGATAGGGGAGAGGTTGAGTTTAACCAGAGCGAAGATAGAGCGAGAAACTTTGATCCCTAGATATGTGAGTGCTTTAGGCTCCCAGGCAAGACCTAAATCCTCAATCCAATGTCTCTGAACATGCATATTTAGTGACATTACCTTAGACTTCTCCAAATTTAGTTTATATCCTGCCACTCAAGAGAATTTGTCTATAATGTCCACTGCTGTTGGTATAGAAGTTTGGGGATTCTCTAGGTGCAATAATAAGTTGTCCACATAGGCAGACAGTCTATATCTGTCATTACCCACCTGAATTCCTGAAATGCTTGGGCTGCTCTGGAGGGAGTGAATGAGGGGTTCCAGATAAAGATTAAAGAGGAAAGGAGAAAGAGGGCATCCTTGCCTGGTATCTCATCGCAAAGGGAAAGAAGTGGAGAACACACCACTGCAATGGATCCTGGCCTAGCGCTGGTGGTGGTTAACCTTAAACCAGTCGCAGAATTGGGATGGAAACCTGAACTTCTGTAACATGGCGAACAGAAATGGAAACCAAGACTGCTGGAATTTGCCTCTCTCCCGCTATCGAGATGAGGTGAAGAACCTTACGTAAGTGAACAGAGGATAACCAACTCACCACAAATCTGACCTGGGTCAGGTTGATGAGGCCCTGCCATGTTTTTAAGAGATGGTTAGCCAAGATCTTGGCTAGGATTATTTTTAAATCAGAATTCAAAAGGGAGATAGGGTGATAATTTCCAAGTAAAAGATGCGATTTGCCAGGCTTGGGGAAAACAGTTATTCATACTTGGGTGAATGAACAGTCCGAGATACCAGACAAGTGAAGGTAGTTGAATAATCTCGTAAGGAATGGAGCTAAGATATCTATAAAGGTGGCATAAAAGTTGTTGTTAAACCCGTCTGGGCCAGGGGCCTTTTCCTTGAGGAGTTGCACTATAACTTGCCGCACTTCCTCCAGGGAAATATGGGCTTGCAGAATCTTTTATTGAGTCACTAAGAGGGTAGGCAGTGGGATAGAGTCTAGATAAATTTCTATAAGTGTTAAGTCAAGGGGTTGTTCCTTTTCCGGACAGTAGAGTGTTTTGTAAAACTGTTGAAAGGCATTAGCTATGTCACGGAGGAGAGTAAGAATTGCCCCTCCCAGGGTGGACTGAAAGCTCTGAATCATTTGCTGGGTTTCCAACTGTTTGAGCCTTAGGGCCAGTAGCCTGCCTGCTCTCTCACCTGATTCCAGATAGCGGAATTTGACTCTCTGTAGAGCAAGATCGGCCTGCTCTGCTAGTAACCTAAAATACTGTGCTCTAAAATCATGTAGTCGGGTCCAGTTATTCTGGCCATCCACAGTGTGTTTGAGGTCTTGAATCTGGGTCAGCAATTGTCTCATCTTTTCCGCCCACTGTTTTTTAGCCTTCAATGTCAGTCGAATATATTCCCCTCTAACTGCACATTTCACCATCCACCATAACATGTCCAAACATGAAACAGTCCCCTCATTTTACCTGAAGAAAGTTTGTATATACTTCTTAAGAGTTGCAACAAAGTGTGTGTCTTTCTGAAGGGTAGAGTTCAGATGCCAGGTCTTGTCCTGTTCCTCCAACCCATTTAAAGAATGCTCCATATAAATCAGAGCGTGATTGGAAATCACGGTGGGATAAATATTACAGGAAGAAGACCCAAGAGATTAGAGAGAGTGATCAAAAAGTAATCAATTCGGGAGTGGATCCTGTGTAGAGGCGAAAAAAAGTTATATTATCTGTCACTAGGGTGTTAAATATGCCAGGGGTCTCCCAATCCTACTGAGTTCATAAGATCTCAATCCCCATTGAGCCAGCAAGAGACCTTTATGGTGCAGTCCTGATCTGTCAAGGTCTGAATGAATAACAAGATTCCAGTCTCCAACGAGGATAATTGGAAGATGTGAGAAAGGAATGAAATGAGTCAAAAGGTTAGAGAAAAATGCAGGGGAATCTATATTAGGTCCATAAATCCCTCCCAAAACATAACTCAGTTAGACCCAAACGGCCCTGGAGTAATAAGAAGCACCCTTCAGGATCACTGCATTCTTTAATTAGTTGGAAAGGGGCCCCTCTACATATTAGGATTCCCACGCCGCCCCTCTTACTCCCACCCGTAAGCTTGTCCTACCCTGTCCCTATGAAAATACTGTATATCCGCCTGCTTAAAGGGGTTTCTTGCAAGAAAACCACATCTGGTTGGTATTTTTTGAGGTGGTGCAGGATCATGTATCTCTAACTTTTATCATTTGCCCCCTTCACATGCCAAGAAATAAATTTATGTGTGGTACCCATAATTAACAACTGCAGTATCAGTTAATTGAACCATCATCTGCCTCCTTGCAGTTAAGTAAGGTGCCCCAACCCCTCCCCATAACCCTCCGTCCATGCCCCCACCCCCCTTCCTCTCCAGTCATCCGGCTGAACGGTCAGCAGGAGCCAATGCAAGTAATCATGGTTCTCCCAGCCCAAGCCCACCCATAGTCATAACAATTGAAGAAAAAACAAACTATTAGCCCTACCCCCTTAACACACACACAGTCTACCCCCTACCTTAAGAGCCAAAACTCAGATAAACCACTGCCCGTGATGAAATAAACATATCTACTACAGGTCCCCAACCCCCTCCCCAGTTTAATCCATTCAGTATTAAATTGCAAAACTAATAACAGGTTTCAATAAACTTGTAAAAAGTGAATGAATAACCCTGCCTCCCCTCATACACAGCCCAGAGTGTAAAACGAGAAAGGTAAAGAGCACTTCATAACTGCCATCTTATGATAATAACCCAGGATCTATGTGACTCGCACAACACAACCAGCAAGGAGTAGAACTATATGATATTACGCCAGGATAGATGTGTCGATAACTAGGACAGTGAATGGAGAGTCAGAAGGGGGGACAAACCCCATTATAGCCAAAAACACGGTCCCTCATCTCATCAACTGAGTCCTTCCTTGTGATATAGGTGAGATTTTCAGTTACTATCTCAGTGTTGCTAGAGAGAACCAACAGGCGCTGTATTACCCTCCACCCTCCTTACCTTAGGGGCTCTAAAGGTCAGTATCCTTCTTAGTGTTGGCCTTTATCGCCTGTCAGTAAAAATCTAGCTCGATAGATAGTGAGGAGATTCTCTGCTGGCCTTCATCGCAAGAGAAGGATATTGTAAGGCTCGGGGCTGGCTTGGCAAAGAAGGTCCTTATACCTACGCCCATGCTGGCAAAATGCCCCCTAGCTGGTGCCAGGAAAAAGGACACAAATTTGTAGGGAACTGGCAACAGTTTTGGGAGCGAAAGTTCTTTAAATTTGGTGGACTGCATCTGATTAAGGAGGGAGTCAGTGCATTGGGGCAGACATTTGACGTCTTTGCAGAAAATTTAAACTAGTAAATGGGGAGAGGGGTGCAGCACCCCATACGTTGAATGGGAAGAACACCCCCCCCTCAGCTAGTGGTCAAACAGGAGTTCAGCATGTTTGTAGTTCATTTGCATCACCAGGTAAGGAAAAAGGTCTGGCTCCCCATATGACGCATAGGGGAAACACCAGATCTTGCCCAACAACTAACACACCAAAATCTGGCCAATGGAAAATCATGTATACAAATGCTCGCAGTCTGCGCAACAAGATCCCAGACCTGCTGGCCATAATGACAGAGGCTAAACTGGACATAGTAGCCATTAGCAAGACATGGTTTACCAGTAATCACACTTGGAAGACTTCAGTACCTGGCTATGTACTGTTCAGAAGAGACCGAGGTGCAAAAAAGGGGGGTGAAGTGGCCCTTTATGTCAATGAAAATATCAAATCTACAGCAATTCAGAATACACATAAGGAGCCAGAAGAACTGTGGGTCACCCTGGAAACAGGAAATGGGACAGCCATACAAACTGGGGTTGTGTACAGGCCTTCAGACCAGGGAAGGACATAGACACATTACTGTTAGAAGATACACAAAACATGACAGCTAAAGGGGAGGTTCTGGTAATGGGAGACTTCAACATGCCAGATACAGATTGGCCAATACCAGCAGGAACATCTGTCAGAACTAGACACATGGTGGATTCCCTGCAGGGGGAAGGATTCAAACAACTGGTAGAACAACCCACAAGAGACAGGGCTATCCTAGATCTAGTACTGACTATCAGGGAAAGGATCCCAGATCTCCAGGTAGAAGGTCACCTGGGGGCCAATGACCATCACATGGTATGGTTCAATTTGGCCACTAGTACTAAATCATCCCATTCCAAGGCAAAAATATGGGACTTCAGAAGAGCTGACTTTGATAAGATGGCCAAAACAGTTAAGCTAGCCCTGGCAAAAAGAAATACAGATGAGGGTGTACAGGCAAAGTGGGCAAGCATTAAAGATGCAATACTTGAAGCAACATCCCATTGTGTTAGAGATAAAAGAAAGTGCAAAAGAAGGAAACCACTTTGGTTCTCAAAAACCGTAGCAGAAAAGGTCAGATCCAAAAGGCTGGCCTTCAGGAAATATAAGGGAACGCAACAGGATGAAGATAGGGAGGCATACCAAACTTCCCTAAGTGAAGCAGGGATGGCAGTAAGGCAGACAAAGGCCCAAACCAAGGAAACACTAGCACAAACAGTAAAAGAAGGTGACAAGACTTTCTATAGATACATTAGTGAAAGGAGAAAGTCCAGAGGAGGCATTGCTAAGATCAAATGGGATAAGGGGGCATGTGATTAGGAGGACCATGTAAAAGCATATATCCTAAATATATACTTCTGCTCAGTATTTACTGAAGAGAAGGTAGGGCAGGGCTCACATCTCAGCACCATGGACACAGGGGAGAAGAGAGGTGTGCACTAGTCCGTTCACAAAAGTAAGGGTCCTACAAGAGCTCAATGAGCTCAGGGTGGACAAGGCAATGGGACCTGATGGCATACATCCCAGGGTACTAAAGGAGCTAAGAGTGGAACTAGCAGAGCCTTTATTAGGACTGTTTAGTGAGTCTCTGAGCAAAGGAGAGGTCCCAGAAGACTGGAGAAGGGCTCATGTGATCCTGCTCCACAAGAGTGGTAGCAGGGAGGAGGCAGGGATCTACAGACCAGTCAGTCTTACCTCAGTAGTGAGCACTCTTTAAGGAAAGGATAGTGCAACACCTGGAATCCATAGGAGCACAGGATCCAAGACAGCATGGGTTTACAAAAGGAAGGTCCTGTCAAACTAATCTCATAGATTTCTTTGACTGGGTAACCAGAGTGGTGGACCAAGGGGGGTCAGTTGATGTCACCTACCATGACTTCAGCAAAGCTTTCGATAATCTTCCACATAGAAGATTGATTAATAAGCTGGGTAGGCTCAGGGTGGTTCAGAAGTTGGTCAACTGGGTGGCAAACTGGTTGACGGGCAGAAAACAGAGAGTGGTGGTAAACGGTATACAGTCAGAAGAGATGCAAGTCACAAGTGGGGTAACTCAGGGATCAGTCCTAGGGCCAGTCCTCTTCAATATCTTCATCAGTGACATTGCGGATGGACTGGAGGGTAAGGTTTGTCTGTTTGCAGATGACACCAACATCTGCAACAGAGTAGTTGATCCAGATGGGGTGGGCAGAATGAGAAGGGATCTGGATAAACTAGCAAAATGGTCGGAAGAGTGGCAACTGGAGTTTAACACAAAGAAGTGCAAGATCATGCACATAGGGAAGAGAAACCCTGAAGCCACCTATAGGCTGGGAGGGGAGTTGCTGGCATTCACAAGGGAAGAAAGAGACTTGGGTGTCATCATCACTGATGACCTGAAATCATCCAAGCAGACCACTAAAGCAACAGGTAAGGCTAGAGGGATGTTGGGGTGTATTAGTAGGGGCATCACAAGTCGGAAGAGGAAGGTAATAATCCCTCTTTAAAAGAGACTGGTTAGGCCCCATATGGAGTACTGTGTGCAGTACTGAAGGCCACACTTTCACAAGGACATTAACCAAATTAAGGCAATCCAGAGAAGGGTAACCAAAATGGTGCAGGGACTGCATCAGAAAACATATGAGGACAGATTAACAGAGCTCAATATGTATACCCTAGAGAGCAAAGGAGGGTGAGAGGTGATATGATCGAAACATTCTAACACCTTAAGGGCATTAACAAGGTGAAAGAGTCTAACATTTCAATATAAGAAAAATAGCAGGACAAGAGGACACAGCATAAGATTAGAGGGAGGCCGATTAAGGGGTAATGTGAGGAAGTTATTTTTCACAGAAAGGGTGGTGGATGCATGGAACTGCCTACCTCAGGAAGTGGTGGATATGAATACAGTGAGTGCAGGGCTTCCAACAGGCATGGGATAGGCATAAGGGAGCAATACAGATGAGTATGAACAGATAGACCATTGACAGAGCAAAGGCCGATGGCACATTCATAAGGCAGAAAAAGAAATGGGCAGCCTGGATGGGCCTTGTGGCCCTTATCTGCCTTCAACTTCTATGTTTCTATGTTTCTAGCCCAATCTTCATTTCACTGGTTAGGCTTACCAGCATGCCCATTACTCCAGTGGGGGGGGGGGCAGGAAGACCCAACCTCCCACCTCTCCACTCCCTGCACATGCAAGTCACAGTTAAAGCAACTCTGCAGGAGGGGCACAGTAGAGGACCCCACCACCACCCATCTGTCTTATAGTGGACCACCTCTTAATGCCAAACTCAAAAAGGCCTAAGGAGCATCCACCCCTAAAGAGTGCCCAGTATGGAGCCACTGGGTAAATGGTGGTCCTCCCCTTTACAGTACTAAGTGAGATGTCCCAAGTCCCACCAGGGAGTAGAAGGAGAAGTGCCCTGCTACTCTCCTGAGTGTCCACTCCAGCCCCAATAACAGACTAGGCTGCAGACCTACCTTCAACTCTTCAGCGATGAGGCAATGAATCGCAGGGGTTATGAGTCTTCCGATGTCCCCATAACTCCTGACTCTTCACCCGCTGCTCTCCATCCTTGCATCCATGGTCAGCAACACTTCTTTTCGATCCAGGGGGAATGATCTACCTGGGTTATGCTAGACCCTTCCAATTGCAGCATTTAATATAAATGAGCCCCCCCCATGTCAGTGACATACATCAGTTCAGTGCCCCCAGAAAGCCTCGGTTTAGGAGGTCACATAGTGCGATCTAAGTTCAAACCTCCTCAGGATTGCAATATAGAGAATAGTGCTCACCATACACTATATAGAGAATAGTGGATGGGCAAGTATGCACAACCAGTGTGTTGTGCCACTGAAGGGTTCTGATTCCCTATGACCTCGAGAGCGAAGCTCGAGAGGTCCGTGGGAATCAGAACCCCGAAGTGGCACAGCACACTGGTTGGGCATAACATTGCCCATCCACTATTTTTTATAGTGTATGGTGCCCCTACATAATTTAAGTGAGCATTTAATTTTTTTTTTTACGCCGTAAAAGGAATTCTTTCTACTACGTTTTAATCTGGTATTCGTCAGGTTGCTAAGGTTAGTGCTGTGGTTGTTAGGGACCAAGCATCACTACGTCAGTAGCGTGGTCTGTCATTGGCTGTCAGTTCCCTTTGGGTGGGGATTCCAGGAAAAAAAACATGGCGGACGTATCTCTCGCTAAGCGAGAGGAGCGTGAGTGAAATGATTCACCTGTTAATGTGAGTAGTTTTAAATATCTGGTTAATCCTGCCTTTTTTCGTAGTGCCCTGTTCGTCATCAGTTTGGTGGATGATCGTGCCGCTGGCTCAGAGTTTTTCTGTCTCTGGTCCAGTTTTAAAATGAGCTGAGCGCGTGCAGCCTCTAGAGGCTTTCAAAATGTTGTTGTAGTACAGTGTGGTACAATCACGTTCCATGACCTTTTGAACTGTAGTACTACAACATTTTGAAAGTCACTGAATTCCATACACAACAAGCCCTCACCATACACTATAGTGTTATTCTCTTTCTGCCTTTGGAGCCAAAGAAAATCTCAATATTCTGTTAACACAGTTCTCCTTCACATCACCACATCTATTGAAACTGGAGGAGACCATCCCAAGGACGAAACAAGCATTTGTCAATGCCGAATGTTGATTGTGTTGGTCCGTTGAGCTCACTCAGTGGCCCTCTGTCAGTCGCTCGTTGTGTTTCTCCCAGTGCTGCAGGCTACTGTTTTGTACTGGGCTCCTGCCTGCATTGGCACCCTTTTCAGTCCACAAAGAAATCCGCAGCTGTCCCAACAGAGCTCTGTTGAGGTGGGTCACTGCCCCTCTCTGACTTGCTCATTCTGTTTCTCCTGGTGCTGCAGGGTGGCCTTTTGTACAGGGCTGCTGCCTCTGTAGGTGGCTTTTTCTGCCCATGAAGAAATCTCCAGTAGTCCTGACACAGGTCTGTTGAGCTTGCTCACTCCCCCTCTGTCACTTGCTGGTTCTATGTCTGCTGGCGCTGCAGGCTGGCCTTTTGTACTGGGCTCCTGCCTGCATAGCAGTGTCAGTGGATCAGTAGGTAGCATACTTGCCTCTGAGGCCGGGAGATCAGAGGGCTGTGAGTTCAGTTCCCACATCTGGCACTTGGGTTAATATCCCAGTACTGACACTGTAGTGCAGCATGAGAGGGGTGCTGCACTTCTGAGGTGCCGTCTTTTGGATGAGACGTTAAACCGAGGTCCCATCTGCCTGGATTGGTGGTGGTTCAGGTGGATCGTGCCTGAAAATAGGCAGGATTTGTCAAGTGCACTTACGCAGTCAACAAAAACTAAATAAATTGCCACCTTTTTCTGCCCACAAAGAAATCCGCAGCAGTCACGATAGAGTTCTGTTGAGCTCACTCATTCCCACTCTCTCACTCACTCATTCTGTTTCTCCCACCGCTGCAGGCTGCCCTTTTGTACTGGGCCCCTGGGTGCATTGCTGCCTTTTTCTGCCCACAAAGAAATCCACAGCAGTCCCAACAGAGCTCCGTTGAGCTCACTCACTCCCCCTCCTTCACTCACTCATTCTGTGTCTCCTGCTGCTGCACGCTGCCCTTTTGTACTATGCTCCTGCCTGCATTGGCGGCTTTTTCTGCCCACAAAGAAATCTGCAGCAGTCCTGAGACAACTCCGTTGAGCTCGCTCACTCCTCCTCTCTCACTCACTCGTTCCATTTCTCCCAGCGCTGCTGGCTGGCCTTTTGTACTGGTCTCCTGCCTGCATTGCCGGCTTCTTCTGCTCACAAAAAAATCTGTAGCAGTCCCAATAGAGCTACATTGAGCTCGCTCACTCACTCCCCATCTCTCACTCGTTCATTCTGTTTCTCCCACTGCTGCAGGCTGCCCTTTTGTACTGGGCTTCTGCCTGCATTGGCACCTTTTTTTGCCCACAAAGAAATCCGCAGCTGTCCCGACAGATCTACGTTGAGGTAGCTCACTCTGCCTGTCTCACTCACTCATTCTGTTTCTCCTGGCACTGCAGGCTGCCATTTTGTACTTGGCTCCTGCCTCTGTTGGTGCTGTTTTCTGCCCACAAAGAAATCTGCAGCAGTCCCGACAGAGCTCTGTTGAGCTTGCTCACTCCCTCTCTCTCACTCGCTTGTTCTGTTTCTGCCAATGCTGCACGCTGCCCTTTAGTACTGGGCTCCTGCCTGCATTGCCGCCTTCTCCTACCCTCAAAGAAATCTGCAGCAGTCATGATAGAGCTCCGTTGAGTTCGCTCACTCACTCTCCCTCTCTACAATCATTCATTCTGTTTCTCCCGCCGCTGCAGGCTGCCCATTTGTACTGGGCCACTGCATGCATTGCTACCTTTTTCTGCCCACAAAGAAATCTGCAGCAGTCCCAGCAGAGCTCTGGTGAGCTCACTCACTCCCCCTCCTTCACTCGCTCATTCAGTGTCTCCTGCTGCTGCAGGCTGCACTTTTGTTCTGGGTTTCTGCCTGCGTTGGTGGCTTTTTCTGCCCACAAAGAGATCTGCAGCAGTCCTGACAAAGTTCCATTGAGGTTGCTCACTCGCCCTCTGTCACTTGCTCCTTCCGTTTCTGCCAGCGGTGCAGGCTGGCCTTTTGTACAGGGCTCCTGCCTGCATTGCCGCCTTTTCCTGCGCACAAAGAAATCCTCAACAGTCATGATAGACCTCCATTGAGTTTGCTCACTCCCCTGTCTCACTCACTCATTCTGTTTCTGCTGGCGCTGCAGGCTGGCCTTTTGTACCTGGCTCCTGCCTGCGTTGCCGCTTTTTTCTGCCCACAAAGTAATCCACAGCAGTTATGATAGAGCTCCGTTGAGGTCACTCACTAATCCTGTCTCACTAATTCATTCTGTTTCTCCTGGTGCTGCACGCTGTTGTTTTGTACTTGGCTCCTGCCTCTGTTGGTGCCTTTTTCTACCCACAAACAAATCTGCAGCAGTCCTGACAGAGCTCCACTGAGCTCGCTCATTCCCCGCTCTCACTCGCTTGTCCCATTTCTGCCGCCACTCCAGGCTGCCCTTTTGAACTGGGCTCCTGAGTGCATTGCCGCCTTCCTCTGCCCACAAAGAAATCTACAGCAGTCACAATAGAGCTCCATTGAGCTTGCTCACTCTGTGTCTCTCACTCGCTCGTTCTGTTTCTCCCGCTGCTGCACACTGCCCTTTTGTGCATGGCCCCTGTGTGCATTGCTGCCTTTTTCTGCCCACAAAGGAATCTTCAGCAGTCCCGACACAACTCTTTTGAGCTCGATCACTCCCCCTCTCTCACTCACTCATTTAGTTTCTGCCAGCACTGCAGGCTGGCCTTTTGTACTGGGCTCCTGCCTGCATTGCCACCTTTTCCTGCCCACAAACAAATCTGCAGCAGTCACGATAGAGCTCCGTTAAGCTTGCTCACTCCCCCTCTCTCAATTGCTCATTGTGTTTCTCCCGGCACTGCAGGCTGCCCTTTTGTACTGGGCTCCTGCCTGCTTTGACACCTTTTTCTGCCCACAAATAAATCTGCAGCTGTTCCAACAGAGCTCCGTTGAGGTTGCTCACTTCCCCTCTCTCACTTGCTCGTTCTTGTTTCTCCCAGCGCTGCAGGCTGCCCTTTGTACTGGGCCCCTGCCTGCATTGGTGCCTTTTTCTGCCCACAAAGTAATACACAGCAGTCCTGACTGAGCTCTGTTGAGCTCGCTCACTCCCCCTTCCTCACTCGCTTGTTCTGTTTCTCCTGGTGCTGCAGGCCGCCCTTTTGTACTGGACACCTGCCTGCGCTGCCGCCCTTTTCTGCCCACAAAGAAATCCACAGCAGTCCTGACAGAGCTCCATTGAGCTCGTTCACTCCTCCTCTCTCACTCATTCTGTTTCTCCCTGCGCTGCAGGCCGCCTTTTTGTACTGGACTCCTGCCCGCATTGGCACTTTTTTCTGCCCACAAAAATATCTGCAGCAGTCCCGACAGCTGAGCTTGCTCACTCCCCCTTTCTCACTCGCTCGATCTTAATCTGTCCCAAATACTGATTTCCCACAGCGACCGCGCTATTTTGGGCCAGAAGTGCAAAAACACATTTCCGCCAGGATGTGAAAAATGACTGCTGTACTGTTCATAAGGAGGTGTGAAAAAATGCCAGTGTTGAAAGTCTGGTGTGAAAATACAGGAGTGCATGGAAACTGCGCAACGCACACTTGTAACACAGTCATCTTATGGACTTTCGTCACCAGATTTTCAACATAGGTATTTTAGGACCTCTGCTCATGAACAGCATCACTCTCATTTTCTTAATCTGTCCCAAAAACTGATTTCCCACAGCAACCGCGCTATTCTGTGCCGGAAGTGCGAAAACACATTTCGGCCAGGATGTGTAAAATGACAGCTCTGTCGGGACTGCTGTGGATTTGTTTGAGGGCAGAAAAAGGCACCAACTCAGGCAGGAGCCCATTACAAAAGGGCAGCCTTCAGCGCTGGGAGAAACAGAATGAGTGAGTGAGAAAGGGGGAGTGAGCAAGCTCAATGGAGCTCTGTTGGGACTGCTGCGATTTTCTTTGTGAGCAGAAAAAGGCACCAAAGCAGGCTGGAGCCCAGTACAAAAGGGCAGCTTGCAGTGCCAGGAGAAACAGAATGAGCGGGTGAGAGAGGGGGAGTAAGCGAGCTCAGCGGAGCTCTGTCAGGACAGCTGTGAACTTCTTTGTGGGCAGAAAAAGGCACCAACATAGGCAGGAGCCCAGTACAAGAGGGCAGCCTGCACCGCCGGGAGAAACAGAATGAGCGAATGAGAGACTGGGAGTGATTGACCTCAACAGAGCTCTGTCGGGACTGCTGCAGATTTCTTTGTGGTCGGAAAAAGGTGCCAATGCAGGCAGAAGCCCAGTACAAAAGGGCAGCCTGCAGTGCCTGGAGAAACAGAACAAGCAAATGAGAGAACGGGAGTGAGCAAGCTCAACGGAGCTCTGCCAGGACTTTAGAGTTACCCACCCTCCAGCCCAGGGTCCTCTATGTTCCTATATTACAGCAGGGTCTCTGGGGTGGAGACAACGCAATGATTGGATACTTTTGGGATTGCTATAATAATAATACAAATTTAGTTGTTCTGTTTCCTTCTCTAACTGAGCTAAATACTGAGCTATACTGTTAGGATTGCTGTAATAATGCATATTTATTTGCTCTGTTTATTTCTCTAACAGAACTGAGTTATGGTTGAAGTGCAATATGATTTCTAACTGGGCTAAGTGAAACTATATGAGAGCTGAGAACAAAAAGTATGGTAGCTGAGAGGTGAGAAACAGACAAGGAGGCTTTAGGATTGCTACAGTAATACAGTACCTAACAGATGACATTTGAGACTAAATTAACCCGGTTGGCAAGGGGGCAATAGGAAGACTAGTGTGGGAGGGGGGACCAGGAATTTAAGTAAACAGGAGCCTAACAATTAAAGCAGGGTACAGAAACTGGGAGTAAGAGCTCGTGACATAAGATGGGGTCCAAAATGGGCAGGTGCCACATGTTAGTCGGGCGGGCATCTTTGGAAGGGTGGTAGAGTGTACAGGGTGTGGATCCGCCATGATCCAGGACTGGGCTTGGAGGATTGGGGGGGTGCATGGTCTGTAGACTGGCTAGTTTGATGGAGGAACTGTGGAGGTTAGGGAGGAGTCTAAGTGGCAGGGTAGATGAGTATGGTAGGCATCCTGGCTGGGGGGGGTGGATAGGGAATGGCAAAGGGGGACAAAGGAAGAACAACTAGGGCCTGAAACTGACCCTAGTATCAGAGGCACTAGCAAAAAGAGAGGAGAAAGGAAGGGGTGCCCGAGGCGAGGAGGGGGGCCTCCTGATGGGGAGGAAGTGACCACGAGGAGTACCAGGGGAGAGAGCAAATGACTGCGGGTAGGGAGGCACCAGGGGTGGCATGGAGGGAAACAAGTAGGAGGGGGGAACTGATAAGAGGCAGAGATGTAGGAGGGGTATCAACTAGGAATAGATTCAAGCCTCTGCTATGGGAGAGAGACGGGGAGCAGGAACATATTGAAGAGGGGGAGGACAAGTGGGGCACGAGAGGGATGGCAACAGGTAGGGGAAGAGATAGCGAGGATGAAAGGGTAGAAGGGAGGCTAGTAAGGAAGGAGGGGGTGGTGACTAGAGGAGAGAAGGCTACAGGAAGGGGGAAGGATGGAAGGGGCATCACTATCAGGGTAGAAGGGAATGGGGGCACTAAATCGACAACAGCGGAGATAGGAGAGGGGTTGGAAATCAGCAGGGAAGGAGGGGAGGTCGACATGGGAAGCCCAGTAGGAAGTAGTCAGGCTGGGAAGGGGTTCAAGGTGGATGGGAGGAATAAGGCAGAGGAAAGGGGAGGCAGAAGTAGGGGGTACTGATACAGAAGTCACAGAGGGTGCAGCTGGCAGGGTAAGGGGCAGGGAAGAATGAATACTGGGGTGGTGGAAGGAGCAATAGAAGGGGAAAGGGGGTAAGGGACAGGGGGTACTCATCCTGGAGGATTCTGTACTGAAAGGGGTGAGATGGGGCGGAAGGGGGGAAGGCACTGCTGTATTTGAGTTGAAGCTGTTCTCAGGTTGACTGCAGGATGGGCAGTGCAGACACTGCTCAAGTATGCAGCAAGGTGAGGAAGAAACCTCATTTAGTGTTGTATGTGGGTACAAATGACTTGGCTGGGGAGACTATGGAAGTAGTGAGGTGGAGGTTCGAGTAGTTTGGCAGGCAGTGTGAGGGGTTGGGGGAGTCGGTGGCATTCTCGGAGGTACTCCCGCTACCATGTGCAAGCATGGGGAGGAAGGGGAGGATTGAGGAGTTCAATGAGTGGCTTAGGGATTGGTGCCACACCAAAAATTATGGGTTAGTGACTAACTGGGGTAGGGCCTGGGGGAATAGTGACTTGTATGCAGTAGGCAGGCTACACTTGAGCAGGAAGGGGAAGGGAGTATTAAAGGCAGGATTAGAGGGGTATATCTCTACTAAGGTGGATTTAAACTAGTGGGGGTGGCCAAAAGACTGAGGTTGGTAGAAAGGTCCAGACAGGGGAGCCTGATGAGCTCACCCCCCTAGATATAGGTAAAGGCGGAGGCGTAGTAACCCTGGGAGGGGGCGGGCAGAGTGGTCTAAGTGTAATACAGAAGGCACCACCTCCTGGTAAGAATAAGGAGGAGAAAGGTTGCGGACTACTGGGAGGAGGGACACAGGCCAAGGAGGAGAACAGTGAGGAGAAGGAGGGTTACAGGTGGAAGGTGGTCTCTCTCAATGCAAGAAGCCTGGGAAACAAACGGCATAGCTTCAAGTGCTCCTTTCACAGGGGAAGGTGGACATTGCTGCAGTGACAGAGACTTGGGCCACAGATTACCATGATTGGGACTTGGCAATCCCGGAATACAGGATATACAGAAGGGACCGGGTGGATGGAAGGGGGGGGGAGGTTGCACTGTATGTGAGGAAAGGGATTAAATGCATAAGGGACAAGGGAGAAGAGGAGAGGACATAGGCGCTTTGGGTGCAGCTCCTGGACTCCAAGGGCAGAAAGCTAAGGCTGGGAGTGGTGTACAGACCACCAGCCCAATCCGGGGACCTGGATAGGGCTTTATCAGAGCAGATAAGGAGGGTGTGTAGAAGGGGGAGTATAGTAATAGCGTGGGATTTTAACCTACCACAGGTTGACTGGAGCATCCCAGCCACTAGCAGTACCAGGGAGCAGGTGCTCCTTGATGCATTCCAGGACGGCCTTCTGATGCAATTGGTAAGTGGGCCTACAAGGCTTGATAGCACGCTAGACCTAGTACTGGCAAATGGGGAGGTGATGAGGGAGGTAAGGGTGGAGGACCCACTAGCAGGTAGTGACCACCAAACAGTGTGGCTTATTGTCGCGCTGGGCAGGGAGACAGGAGGCACAGGCAAGGTGGTGGACTTTATTAGGGTGGACTTTGGGAGGATGGGAGCAATACTGCAAGAGAGACTCCAGGATATAAGGCCGGGGATGGATGTAGAACAAAAGTGGGGAATCATAAAGACTGAGCTAACAGAGGCCACAGTAGCCTGCACCAGGGCAAGGAGTAAGAAGAGCAGAGCCAAGAAACCATGCTGGCTGAATAAGGAAGTGCTGCAAGGGGTGAGGGCAAAGATGGCTGCATACCAGAAGTACAGGAAAACAGGGAAGGGAGAGGATAAGGAGGCTTTCGGGAATTGGTCAAGGGAGGTTGCCAGGAGGGTGAAAAAACTAAGGCCTCCAGGCAGTTAAGGTCTGCACAGGGCATAAAGGGAGGGGAAAAGGACTTTTTACGTTCGCTTGCGCGCATGCGCAAGAACGTTTTGGGAGAGTAGCACACTTTGGAGGTGTGCCTCTCCTGTTCAATCCACTGCTCCATTGAGCAGGTGTGGCGGTCCTGCACCAATGGGTGCGGGAGCTGTGTATGACAGCGGTGGTGTTCTCTTCAAAGAAAAACACCGCTGTCATACGCAGCGCTGGTAGGCCTCACGCCTCCCTCCAAAGCTTTGGTGGCAAGCTGGGAGCCCACCCCAGTGTGGCAAACATCCTGCGTCCTCTGCCGATGGGGGTGCCCAATATTCTGTCGGCTCCACATCCTCCCAAAGGCCCCCGCCCAAAGCTTTGGTGCCACGCTGGGAGCCCACCCCAGAGTGGCAAACATCCCGCGGCGTCTTTTTTTTTTTTTACCTAGAAATAAAAAACGGTTCCACAGCGCTTCTCCCTGAACCCCTTCCCACAACCCGCACCCACCCACTGCGCACCCTGCCTCCCACACCCCCATACCCCTATACTTACCTCCCGGAGCTCGCGCGACGATCTTGATGGACCAGGAACACGTCTGCACTCTTCAAAGCCGACCTCAAACTGAGGAAATGCCGGTAAGCTGTATAATGGGCTAGATAGGAGGTTTTCAACTTTATTTGCATATCTCAGGCATTTTTGGAATTTATTCAAATTTTCAACATGGGGTTTTGGGACCCTTCTCATGAATGATGTCACTGTCATGGCATGAGCCTGGCCCGGCGGGTGATTTCACAGTCACCGCGCTAAATCACCCTTCGGCCTGAATAATGCCATGGCAGTGACATATTCGTGAGAAGGGGTCCCAAAACCCCATGTTGAAAATTTGGCAAAAATTCCTAAAATGACTGTTTTATGAGTGTGTGCTATGTAGTTCCTACGCAGGTTCGTGAAGTTCGTGAATTTTCAATATTTTCACTCCAGATTTTCAACATTGCCATTTTACCACACCTCCTTATGAGCAGTACAGATGTCATTTTTCACATTCTGCCCAAAACGTGTTTCCGCCCATGTAGTGCACAATGGCTCAGTCGGTGTGCGAAATCAATGTATGGGACACATTAAGAAAATCACCATGACACTGTTCATTAGCAGAGGTCTTAAAATGGCTATGTTGAAAATTTGGTGAAAAAATTCCTAAAAATGACTGTTTTACGAGCGCGCATTGCGCAGTTCCTACGTCACGTAGGTTTGTGAATTTCAATATTTCACCCAGATTTTCAACATTGCCATTTTACCACACCTTCTTATGAGTAGTACAGCTGTCATTTTCACATCTCACCCAAAACGCAGCCCGCCATGTAGCGCATAATGGCGCAGTCGGTGTGCGAACTCAATGTATGGGACACATTAAGAAAATCACAGTGGCACTGTTCATGAGCAGAGGTCTTAAATGGCTATGTTGAAAATTTGGTGAAAAAATTCCTAAAAATGACTGTTTTATTTAGCGCTATGCTATGAGTTCTACGCATTTTGCACGCTTGCAAATTTTCAATAGTTTCACTCCAGATTTTCAACATTGCCATTTTGTCACACCTCCTCATGAGCAGTACAGCTGTCATTTTTCACATCCTGCCCAAAACGTGTTTCCGCCCATGTAGTGCACAATGGCGCAGTTGGTGTGTGAACTCAATGTATGGTACACATTAAGAAAATCACAGTGACATTGATCATGAGCAGTGGTCTTAAAATGGCTGTGTTGAAAATTTGGTGAAAAAATTCCTAAAAATGACTGTTTTATCGAGTCTTGCTTGCGCAGTTCCTATGCACGCTCGTAAGTTTGCGAATTTTCAATATTTTCACTCCAGATTTTCAACATTGCCATTTTACCACACCTCCTCATGGAGCAGTATAGCTGTCATTTTTCACATCCTGCCAAAACATGTTTCCACCCATGTAGCGCACAATGGCGCAGTTGGTGTGCTAACTCAATGTATGGGACATATTAAGAAAATCACAGTGACACTGTTCATGAGCAGAGGTCTTAAAATGGCTGTGTTGAAAATTTGGTGAAAAAATTCCTAAAAATGACTGTTTTTCGAGTGTTCATTGCGCAGTTCCTATGCACGCTCGTAAGTTTGCGAATTTTCAATATTTTCACTCCAGATTTTCAACATTGTCATTTTACCACACCTCCTTATGAGCAGTGCAGCTGTCATTTTTCACATCTTGCCCAAAACATGTTTCCGCCCGTGTAGCGCACAATGGCACAGTCGGTATGCGAACTCAGTGTTTGGGACACATTAAGAAAATCACAGTGTCACTGTTCATGAGCAGAGATCTTTAAATGGCTATGTTGTAAATTTGGTGAAAAAATTACTAAAAATACCTGTTTTACGAGCGTGCATTGCGCAGTTTCCACGCATACTCATAACTTTCAGAATCTGAAATATTTTCACTCCAGATTTTCAACACTGGCATTTTTTCACACCTCCTGATGAACAGTACAGCTGACATTTTTCACATCCTGGCTGAACTGTGTTTTTGCACATCCAGCGCATGATGGTGTGATCACAGTGAGAAATCAATGCTCAGGACAGATTATGATAATCACAGTGACACTGTTCATGAGCAGAAGTCCCACAATGGCTGTGTTGAAAATTTGGTGACAAAAGTCCACAAAATGACTGTGTCATGAGCGTTCATTGCGCAGTTTCCATGTACGCTCGTAAGTTCGAGGAATTGTTGTATTTTCACTCCAGATGTTCAACATTGCCATCCCTTCACACCTCCCTATGAACGCTACAGCTGTCATTTTTCACATCCTGCCCTAACTGTGTTTTTTCACAGGTGGAGCACAATGGTGTGGTCGCTGTGGGAAATCAACGCTCAGGACAGATTAACAAAATAACAGTGGGACTGTTCATCAGTAGTGGTCTCAAATGCTTTTATGAGGTGGGGGTAATAAAAAGGTCATGCTGAAAATGTATTGTGCAAATACCAGCAATAGCACAGGGCATTAGGGTAAAGCACCATACGTGCCAAACATCACTGCAAATACCTGCAAGCGAACGTTCGGCATTGACAAATGCTTGTTTAAGTATGTCAGGGAAAAGAGGAAGTGCAAGGAACATATTGTGAGGATAAAGTGGGGACGGGATTGGGTGGAAAAGGGGGAGGAGCAAGTGGAAATTCTAAATGAGTACTTCTGCTCCGTTTTCACTAAGGAGAGGGATGGTCCACCACCAGAATGGGCTGGAGGGGTTGGGGAAAGGGGGGAAGAGGTGACAGACAAAGTGATCACAGGGCGTAGGGTGCTAGAGGGGCTGAGGGCAGTAAGGGTGGACAAGGCACCAGGTCCCGATGGCATCCACCCCAGGGTGCTGAGGGAGATGGCAGAGCTTTTGGCTGAGCCGCTGGCAGATCTGTTCAACACCTCCCTGGAAACAGAGTGTGTGCCCCAGGACTGGAGGGTGGCCCATGTGGTGCCCATACACAAAAGTAGGCCTTGGGAGAAGCCCGAAAATTATCAGCCGGTAACTGTCACGTCCATAGTGGGTAAGCTTATTTAGGCGATACTGAAGGAGAGGCTGGTGGCATTCCTAGAGAGTAATGGTCTCCAAGATGGGTGGCAACACGGGTTCATCTCAGGGAGATCTTGTCAAACCAGCCTAATAAAGTATTATGACTGGGTGACAAGGGAGTTGGACTGGGGTCATGCGGCACATGTCCTGTACTTTCACTTCAGTAAGGCCTTCAATACAGTGCCTCATGGGAGACTAGGGGGGAAGCTGACGGAAGTAGGGGGTGGGAAAAATGTTGACTAAATGGATAGAGAAGTGGCTACAGGGGATGGTGCAAAGGGTGGTGGTGGCGGGGGAGCCCTCGGCACCCAGAGCAGTGACAAGCGGGGTGCCACAGGGGTCAGTGATGGGCCCGGAGCTATTTTAGCTCTTTATCTCTGATATGGCACTCGGAGTGGGGAGCAGGGTTAGTCTGTTCACAGATTATACCAAATTGGGCGCAGTGGTGGACAAAGAGGACGGATGGGAAAAACTGCAGGGGGACCTAACCAAAGTAGAGACATGGTCAGTGGAGTGGCAGCTAGGATTCAACTCAAAGAAGTGTAAGGCGATGCACTTCAGGGCTAAGAACCAGAAGAGGAACTACTGGTTGGGGATCACAGAAGAGAAGAAGGTCCTAGGGGTGTTGGTAACTAGGAGCATGAACAACTCAACCCAGTGCAGGAGAGCAGCAGTGAAGGCAAACAGGACGCTGAGGTGCATCTCAAGTGGGTTCTCATCCAGACACAGGGATGTGATCCTACCTCTCTATGGATCATTGGTCAGACCGCACCTAGAGTATTGTGTGCAATACTGGAGGCCATACTTGAGGAGAGATATAAAGTTATTGGAGGAGGTGCAAAGGAGGACAACAAAAATGTTAAAGGGGATGGAAGGAGAAGAATATGAAGTTAGGCTGAAGGAGCTGACCATGTACATACTGGAGGAGAGGAGGGATTGGGAGAGTATGATTGAAGAGTTTAAATACCTGAGGGGGTAAATAAACCTAGTACTGAGGGGGTGTTTAAACTGAGGAGTGGAAGAGAGATGAGGGGGCATGGACTAAGGTTTTTTTTATTTCGTTGTTTAACCAGGAGTAGCACACTAAGCTGAAAGCTTTTTTACAGGAACGACCTGAGAGCACAGGGAATTTAAGTGACTTGCTCAGAGTCGCACAGTATGTAAGTGGAAGCTGTGGGATTCAAACCTAGGTCTGGTCTGCTGGATGTCACCAGATTTGCAGCTCAGAGCCTTAAACCACTGTGCGCTATACTGCCTCCCTATGACAGGTTGGCAGGGGGACGTTTCAAGAGGGAAATGAGGAGGCACTACTTCTCTGAGTGGGTGGTGTTTAATTGGAATGCATTGCCAGAGGGGGTGGTAACATGCAGGACAGTCAATAGCTTTAAGAAGGAGTGGGATAAAGCAAGAGGAAGAGTCAGGTGGGCAGGGGCTAGGACAAGCGGGGCAGGAACTGAGGGGGAGGAGGTTGGGGCAGTTGCATTCTAGGGTGCTAGCTGCACACTCGGGAAGACTTACATAGACCAATTGGTGTGTTCTGCTGGAAGATTCATATGTTCATATGTTTGTATGTATGTTCATATGTAAAATCACAGTGACTGTTCATGAGCAGAGGTCCTAAAATGCCTATGTTGAAAATCTGGTGACAAATGTCCATAAAATGACTGTTACAAGCACGCGTTGTGCAGTTTCTGCGCACCCTTGTAATGTCACAAATTTGTAATATTTCCACTCCAGATTTTCAACATTGACATTTTTTCAGACCTCCTTATGAACAGTACAGCTGTCATTTTTCACATCATGCCCCAAATATGCATTTACACATCTGGCAGAATAGAGCGGTTGCTATGGGAAATCAATGTTCGGGACAGATTAAGAAAATCATAGTGACAGTCTTCATGAGCAGAGGTCACAAAATGCCTGTTTTGAAAATTTGGTGAAATAATTCCACTAAATGACTGTGTTATGCGCATGTGTTGCGCAGTTTCCACATACTCTCAGAAGTTTGAGCATTTTTAATATTTTCACTAAAGATTTTCAACATTGCTATCTCTTCACACCTCCCTGTGAATGGTACAGCTGTTAATCTTCACATCCTACTCGATCTGTGTTTTCATACATCTGGTGCACAATGGCACAGTCGCTGTGGAAACTGAAAGTTCAGGACACATTGACAAAATCACAGTGCCACTGATCATGAGAAGAGGTCCCAAATGCTTTCATGAGGTGGGGGTCACAAAATGGTCATGTTGAAAATTTGTAGTGCAAATACCAACAAACGCCCGGGGCATTAGGGTTTCTAACCATAACGTCCCACCCTGTACAGACTGACAGGCATCAGGGGTGTGCCTTTGGATTGTCGACTGTAATGCTCATGCCATTCCACCCCACCACCCTGCAGCCAGTGACAGGCATCAAGGAGTGCCGTGGACTCTTCAGCCCCAGAGTTCACCCCATTCTCCTATACTGCACCCATTTCAGTGTATGTTCTTATGAAGTGGGGTGCCAGTAAAGCTGAACACCCCAAGGCACACCTCAACACTTGTCGGTGTCTGCTGGATAGGGTGAAGTGAAATGGCATGAATGTTATGGGCGACAACTCAAACGCATACCCCTGTCTGACTCTACAGGGTGAAGGTGGGGTTGGCATGAAGTTCAATACTTCACTGCCATTCCTATTCTGCATCTCTCTAACTCCTGCATTTCCAATGCTAATACCAGCAAGCAAACATTCGGCATGTTACTACCACCCCCCCCCCGCCATTGTGTACTCTTCCCCTGGGTTTTTGTTTCCCAGGTGCATTACTTTCCCTTCTTTGCATTGAATCTAAGCTGCCATACTTCTGACCATTCCACCAACCTTGCTAAGTCCCTTCTCATCCTTTCCACCCCCCCCTCTTGTGTTTCGGCCCTGTTGCAGATCTTCATGTCATCTGCAAAGAGGCATACTTTTCCTGCCAGTCCCTCTGCAATGTCACTTATAAAGACATTAAAAAGAACCAGACCCAGTACTGAACCCTGTGGTACCCCACTAGTAACCCCCCTTTCTTCAGAGTGGACTCAGTTTACTACCTTCTGTGTCCTGTTGTTCAGCCAATGTTTAACCCAGTCTACCACCCCGGGACCCGCTCCCAGGATGGCTAATTTGTTTATTAATCTTTTGTGTGGGACTGTGTCCCCCAACCCCCAGCACAGCATAACGATCTGTGACTCAGCCACCCTACCAGTGGCAGGCAAACCTGTTTCCTTTGTTATTGCCCCCTCTCCTCTCCCCACCCTAATGTCTACTTAAACCTACTCTCTCCCTTGTTCCTTCACAGACCAGGACCCCGAGGAGGCGGAGGTCGTGAGGGAGCCTGAGCCTCCCCCATCCTCAAGTCAGTCCACGCTAGCCGGACCCCCTCGAGCAGCGGAGGCGCCTCATAGCCCTCCCCAACCCACCAGAGGATCTGCAGAGAGAAGGATAAGGTAAACAGCGTTTTGCAGAGACTGCAGCATTCCCTTTGTGTCCCTAAGCGTTTTGGCGCCTTTTTTTTCAAACGCTGGGAATCCAAATTGAAAAACACAGGAGAATTCCTACCTCCTTGCATCTGAACATTACTTCGTGAAAGCCCCTCTGTTTAAGGCAGCTGTTGATTGCTTTCTGTCTTCGCAGACGGTCTAGCCCCGCTGCCCCCACCACCACCCGTGGTCGGCTCTCCCTTAAGTAGGCTGATAGTGGTCACATGGGCTGAAATTTAACCTATCAGCCTAGTTTTCCATCTGCAGGTTATCTTTTATGCCAATAGGGGCAGACCTAATAATTCCAGCTCCCACAACTCCCTAGCTGACTGAATACACTGCTGTTCTAACAAGACATACCTTGCTGCAGGTTTTGTTACATTACTGTGCACAGTTACTGGCTGTAATAATTCCAGTTGCTGTTATTCCTCCTCATAGCCCCTAACCTCGTTGCCATCATGGCTGTCCCCTCCACCCCCCCGGGCCCTCCAGGGGTGGGACTAACATTCCCATCCTGGCTGGCCTCCTGCCCCCCAACCTTCCCCCCTCATGCCGATCCACCAAGGGGCTAAAAATCGTCCATCTAAACATCCTCAGTATCCTTCACAACCTTGTTGAGCTTACTGCCTGGTTGCCCACTACAAGCCGGATATCTTGGGTATCACGGAAACATGGCAAAAGCCACACACTACCGATGCAGTGTGCACCCTGCCAGGGTACAGCCATATCAGATGCGATCGTGGGGGGAACAAACGAGGCGGTGGGATACTACTCTACTATAAGGCACACCTCAATGTGACTGCCATTGATCACCCGCCTACCACCCCCCTGACATGTGAGCTCCGCACACTCTTCTTCTGCTTGGACACACAAAAAAGAATCCACCTGATCTGCTGCTACAGCCCTCCTAGAGGTGGACTACCTGGACTCTCCTCACTTCTCCACAGCGTCAGTGCGAGAGTTGGCACAAATGAAGTCCTTATTATAGGAGACCTCAACCTTGACTGGTTGGGCTCTAACTCTAAATCTTATGAGCCCCTGCTCTTGGGCCTTGCCCTGAGTCAAATTATATCTGAACCAACAAGGCCTTCCCACAAGGGGGACAAGGGTTCGCTGATTGACTGGAAACTGACCAATAGACCTGACAGGATCACATCCTCAGGCATCCTACCTGATGCCATCTCGGACCACTCACCTATCTTCTGCACTTGGGGCACCTCTCAGGAAAAGATTCCCAGTAAAGTGATACAAATGAGGGACTACTCAAAATTCTACTTACCAGACTTCCTCACTGACCTCGGTTCAATTGACTGTTCAGGGGTTACCGCCTCCTTGGACCCGGACCAAGCACTGGATGAATTCTTAATCAAGTACATCCTGGTGCAGAACAAACATGCCCCCTTACAAGGAGGAGGATATGGGGCACCATCACCAAATGGCTTCACGGGGGCCTATTCTCCCTAATGAAACTCAGGGACAAATGCTGGGAAACCTACAAGGCCTCCCAAAGCATCAATGATCTCACTGCTTACAGGCACCTCAGAAACTCCTGTAAAAAAGCCATCAGGGCAGCAAAAAGTGAGTTCTGCCGATCCGCCCTACTCTCCTCAGCCAGCAATCCTAGGAGCTTCTGGCAGAACATTAGAAGCGTGGTTGGGGGCTCTGCAAGATTGCAAGTCACAGACTTACTCATTGATGGGGTTAGCTGCAATAACCCACACACAATTGCTAATACCTTCAACACTATGTTCTCCAAGCAGCCCCCCTTCCCAGCCCACTGCCCCCAAGTCCCCAAACTCTCAACCACCTGAGCCCAAGTCCCCTATCACCCCTCGACTCGGCCCTGAGACCTGACCCTCCTTCTTCCTACAACAGGTATCTACCACACAGACCCAGAGGCTGCTTGCTAGCCTCTCCCCTCTTACTGGAGCAGGGCATGACAGCCTCGAGCCAAAGCTGCTCAAGCTAGGAGCCCACCTTCTCGCCAGACCCATAGCGCATATATTCAATTCTTCTCTAACCACTGGTGTCATCCCAGATGTCTGGAAAGTGGCCAAGGTTACCTCTGTTCTTAAACAAGGAAACCCCAAAGACCCCCTGAACTACCGACCTATAGCTATCCTGTCGGCCGCCTCCAAAATTCTGGAGAAAGTTGTGGCCTCTCAGCTAACCGAGTACCTACAGGAACATAACCTCCTCTCTCCGGCCCAACACAGGTTCAGGAAGGGACACAGCATGGCTACCACCCTCACTGTAGTCACCTCACAGATCAGAACTGCAACTGACCAGGGCTACCTCACTGGAGCAATCTTCGTGGATCTCTCCAAAGCCTTCGACAGGGTAGATCACTCCCTCCTTAGCTCCACTCTTCTCTCCCTTGGACTCTCAAACTCCGCCCATGCCTGGTTCCTCAATTACCCTACTGGTAGGAAGCAATACACCAACTTTAACCAGACTTTCTCCAACCCCACCACTGTGCAATGTGGAGTCCCACAGGGATCCATCCTCGGTCCTACGCTCTTCTCCCTTTTCATCAATGAACTACCCTCTGTCACCACCCATGGGCTTACCACCCTGTATACTGATGACCTTGTAATTCTGGACAGCACCAGTGACATTGACACCATCAGTTCCCAACTAAACTCCGACTTCAAGCGGATCCAGTCCTGGCTGGTGGAACACAAGCTTACCACCAACCTTAAGAAAACCCAGGCTATGCTCTTCAGCTCCCTAAACAAAACAAAATCCAGCCCTGCCCCTTACTAATCTACAGGGCTGATGGCACGCCCCTGCAGATGGTGGCCGCTGTCAAATATCTGGGCGTCACTCTGGACCCTCAGCTGGATCTTTCCCTGCACATCTGTAACATCTGCAAGTCTACAAGCATCAAACTCGGTCTCTCCTACAGAGCCAAAACTGCCTGACCCGGCTGCTCCAGGTGGCCCCTAGCCAGGGTATTCTCCTCCCCTCTCTCTGCTATGGGCTGTGACCTTGCCCCTGCCAGAAACCAGCCTTGAAATGGGACACGGGCTCACAACACAGCATCTGCCGCTTTGCGCCATCTGCCCCACCCCTAACACACCACTGCAACCCCTACACACGCCTCGAGTGGCTCCCTCCGAGAAACACCGAGCTTTGTAGTAGGGAACTTCATTGACAGCATTGTAAGATCAGCCAACCCCGCTGCCCTTGCCTTCCCTCAACCCTGACACATCTTGCTACCACCTTAGGTCAAGCACCACACTCAACTGTTCGGGTTCCTAGGACACGCACCTCAGCGGGTGATCGGGCTCCGCCAACTATGCCCCTAAACCATGGAATTCATTCCCAGCCCTTACTCGGTCCACCCTCCCATCCAAGCTTTAAACTTCCTTTGGAACTTCCTGAAGGGCTCCTCCACCTGTATATGCACCTCGTAGCCCCCTGCACTATGCAGGCATGGGGGGGTCTCTGCGCCCCCAGGGTCCACCGCACTTATTCTCCCGTCCACTGATCAAGTAATGGCTGACCCCCTGTCTTACCTCCTGAACTAGGTCACCTGGCCCTCCCCTTGTTAGCTCATCCCGAGGTCCCCCCACATGCTGGCACTTATTCGGCTTAACATATGGCTGAACCTGTGTTATGGTTATTTTGTGCACTGCACTCCTACCTTGTCCTAACCCTTTTGAGCACTGTCAACTACCTACCCAAATCATTCTAAAGCGTACCATCTCCTCCTTGAGTGCCATATTGGTTTTGTCTGCTCTCCCGTTATATGTAAATCTTGACTCACTCATTGTTTGTGTATGCTGTAGCTTGTAACTCTCCCGGGTCGTCTGTAACACCCCCCAGGTTCGTGACTTGTTACTGGTTGTCATTCTATTCCATCATCTGTTATTCCATTGTATGTAAAACTGATTTATCACTGTATCTGCCTACCTAAGTTTGTAACTCTCCCGGGTCGCACCTGAAAATAGGCACTTGGCTGTCTAGTGTGACTTACCCAGTCAACAAAAGCAAATAAATAAATACCTTGCTAAAGTCTAGGTAGGCCATGTTCACAGCCCCTTCCTGGATTACTACTTTGGTCACCCAGTCAAAGAAATTGAGATTCGTCTGACATGACCTTCCCGCTGTGAATCCATGCTGCCTTGGGTCCTGTGCCCCACTGGCCTCTAGGTACTCAACAATTCTTTCCTTCAGAAGTAATTCCATCATTTTCCCTACCACTGAGGTCAAACTGACAGGTCTGTAGTTTCCTGCTTCTGTCTTGCTCCCACTTTTGTGAAGGGGAATCACATCCGCTGTCCTCCAGTCTTCAGGTACCATACAATCCTCCCATGATTTGTTAAAAAGGGTAGTCAGTGGTGTCACAGGTTCTCACTTTAGTTCTTTTTGAATTCTGGGGTGAATCCCATCAGGCCCCATTGCTTTGTCCACCTTCAGTTTTAGGAGTTCTTTCAGAACCCTTTCTTCTGTGAAAGGACTGGTATCGACCCCGTTATTCAGAGTGCTTTTACTGATTGGATTAGATACCTCCCCCTCCTCTTCTTTTGTGAATACTGTGCAGATGTATTCGTTCAGTGTCCCTTCTTTTTCACTGTCCATCTCTGCCCACCCACCGTCCCCTTTATTCAGCCTCACTATCCCTCCCTTTGTCTTTCTTCTTTCCCTAATTTACCTATAAAGGGTTTTATCCCCCTTCTTAACCGAGCTGGCTATTTTTTCCTCAGTTTGGGCCTTTGCTATTGTAACCCCCCTGTCACCCTGGGTTACAATAATCCCACTTAGGTCTAGTGGCAGGTAGGGAAAGGCAGCTTGTGAAACACCAGTTAATTGGATTTCACACTGTCTCACTCTGTCCTTAGTCTCAGCTGAGCTGGAGGGATGACATCATATAGAATTCTTGCAGCAGCATAAGCCACATTGGAATGTTGCAGCAGAGAGTTAGTTAGAACGCTGAGAGGTTTTGAATCAGTCTTCAGGAGAGTCTTCGAATAGAGTCTGCAGGGAGACTCAGTGGAAGCAGGAGGTGTACTGCAGTGGCAGCCCTTCAGGGCTAAGCTCTGCTATAGAGCTACCCAGAATTAGAGGGTGTGTGTTCTCGCCCTAGACAGAGACTCAGAAGAAACCAGACATAGTGGTAGAGACCACTTCCAGTTTGTTCCAGTGCCCCATCCCAGGAGGGATGGGGGGGGAAGAGAGCCAACAATTTCAGGGGCAATCCCCTGGCCCTGCTGAAGAGGGAAAACTGCCTGTCATTTTATGGTTCAAGTGCTGAGGCACCAGAAGTAGTTTGCTTTGCCAGAAACCTTGGGGCACCTACAAACCAGTGGGTGAGTCTGTTCTGAAATACAGCCCATGTTTTCACCAGACAGTGTGTATAGTGTCTGTTACTGTGGGGTCAAGGAAGGACAGCCAAGTACAGTACTACAGTTGTGTGTGACTTAAAATGTATCTAAACAGTGGGGGTCTACAGGGATGGACATAGCCACTCAGAGATCATCATAAGCCAGGATATCAGATTTTGAAGAGTAGGACAGCATTCCACAACAGTGTGTTTCAAGAAAGGTGTTGATTCCAAATGGATGGCCAGGTATAGATTTGGGAGCAAGAGGTGGGAGACCCCCATCTGAAGTAACCAGATTTACCTTCATGGGTTCACTTTGGGCACCTATAGCTTTCTTCCAGGCACTTGGCCAGTGTTCATGGAAAGTACCTAGACGTGGGATTAGTGATGAAAATTTTCCCTTTATGGAGCCAGTATGTGCTCATGGGTGGTAGAGAGAGTCACCAATAAATGTCCATGCCTTATGGAAAGTAGTCCAAGTGCTGGCTGGATGTGCCACGCTAGGGAATCCAGAGAAGTAGTCCAAGTGCTGACCAGATGTGCCATGCCAGGGAAATCCAGAGAAGAGTACAAGTTTGGGCTGAGAGCCAGTGTGTTTCAGAACCTGAGGGTTACAGTGTGTAAGAAGATGTTTTCTGGTCTCCGTTTGTCTGCATTACCAGGGAGTGTAGCCCCGTGGGGGTCCATCTATGCTTTATTATTCTGCTGTTTGTTGTGAATAAAAGCCACACTCTAGAATCCCACTCCTGGTTTGGAAATTACAGTTATTGCTTCCTGTGTCCGGAGTTACTTGAGTGCAACGGTTTTCCCCTGAACCCAGGAAGCCAGGTAGTGGGTTACATAATGGAGGCACCACTCAGCACTAATAAAACAAAACAAAAAAACATCAACCTGACCCCTGGTTACACTATTCTGATTGCCTTCCCTGCTTCCTTCTGCTTTAACTGGTACAGTTCTCTGTCCTGCTCCTTCTGTGTTTCCTTATACTTCCTGAATGCTATCTTTTTCTCTCTAACCTTCCCCGCCACCTCTTGTGAGAACAATAGTGTTTTTTTCTTTCATTTTGATTTATTTGTTTCACACAAAGGCTTGTTGCCTCTGTGATGGCAGTTTTGATATTTCCCCATTGTTGCTCCACCCTCCTTCTTGCCTGTTTGCTAGTGCTTTTATGAGGCACTATCCCATTTTGACAAAGTCAGCCCTCCTGAAGTCCAGTACGCACACTTTTGTATGGCATGACTCTGTAGCTGAGTTTATCATGAACCACACTGTTTGGTGGTCATGTGTTCCCAAATGGCTACCCACTTCTAGATCTGAGATCCTCTCTCCGTCCCCATTTTAGAGTACCAGGTCCAAGATTGCTCCCTCCCGAGTGGGTTCTAGCACTAGCTGTCTGAGGCATGCCCCCTGTAAGACATTGAGAATGGCCATGCTGTTGGATGTGGCTGCAGCAAAGGTGCTCCAGTTAACATCTGGCATGTTCAGGTCCCCCATCAACAATACTGCCCCTTTCTCTGTCATCCTAAGGGTGCCTTCTATCATTTTCTTGTCCATTTCCTCCTCTGAGATGAGGGTCTGTATATAACCCCTGTGCAGATTGTGGTGCCATTTCCATTTTCCAGGGTAACCCACAGTGCCTCCTCCTTTAATAAAACTGTTTAACTTTTTGAGACCAAATTTAGTCTTGTTTTGCCTTTATTTTGCACACTAGTTGCCAGTTAGCCACTTTTCACTTTAAGGTTACAGTGTCATTTGTGCAGGCTTGGACCAAAATCATTTATCTTAGTTTTTCACAGTGGTTACAGGCATTGCAGTACCCGAAGATGAGGTCTTCACCACAGGCACACCCATGCGACATAATCCAAGGTCACATTTTGAACTTCAGTAAATACTCTGAATAATCATTTTCTTTTTCTTCACAGGTCTCCTGTGTTGCTGTATCATTCCTGAGCTCAGTGCAGCTCAAGCAACCATCCATCACCATGACGATCCATCATCCGCACACCTGCTCTTTCCTGACCTGGAGGTAGTCACGGCACAGACAACAGAGCCAAAGACACACAAGGAAAATTACCTATAATTACAGGAACAATGACAGAGAGCATGTACAATGCTCAGCCATCTGCAAAACATGTGGCAGTGAATTACAGGACAAAAAAAAAAAAAAACAAGAAAAAGAAAAATAATACTTACCTTCCATGGTTACTTTAAACTTCTAAGTGCCCCAAAAAGGTACAGGCTAGACCCATGAAGGGCAGCAGCAGACAACATGATTGACAGAAAGAACTGCATACCTGAAAATCAGAGAAAATTAAGGAATGGTGAGAATTGTTACAAGTGCCCCCCCCCAATAAAAAAGGAAAAATTACTTACCTCATTGACTCACTCTGAAATGTAATCAATTCCACCCCCAAATGAAGGTCACACATGTTTATGTTGATAGCAGCAGCAAGAGACAAATACATGTAGAAAAAAGTACCTGATTGGTGTCCTGTACAGGCACAGGCAATACCGCTCTCCGGGGGCCCTCCGCCTCTCAGTCCACAGCTCTGTTATATCTACTATTGACTATGGACTAGTGGTCTACGGGGTGGCAATGGATATAGTACTCAAGAGGATTCAGACTGTGCTCAACAAAGCCTGCAGACTCACCCTGGATGCTGAGTGTGGCACTCACACCTGTACTCTGTACAAATGCGCAAATTGGTTATCATTAAGAAACAGGGTCAAATTCCAGACTTGCATCCTAGGGAAGAAGGCTGTATTGGGTAAAACATCATCTTGTGTAGGCAGTTTGATCAAGGTGGCCAACTCACTACAGGTCACCAGAGGGAGGACTAGAGGGGCCTTGGCTATCCCCTTCTGTCGCACCTCACTTGGGCAACATGCATTTGCCTACCGGGCTCCCCTGTGGATGAATGAACTCCCTGGACACCTCTTGGCCACCAATTGTCTGGCCCAGTTCAAAACTGACCTCAAACAGCACCTAATAGCACTCTCTAAGTGCACCTGCCCCTAAGTCCAGCCACACCAGCTCTCTCTGCCCCCAGCAAGCACTAGGCAGGCCTCAAGTACCCCTTCCCTCTGTCCCTTCTCATGACTTGCCTCAGCAATCAGTTTGCGTCATGCACCTTCTGCACCCACCACCCCGCCTCCCCCAACTCCTAGTCCCATCAGTTTCCCTAACAGTCACTACTAATGCAGGCTGCCTAACCATGCCCCCTCACACCCCACCATTTACTCTAGCATGTCTTCTCTACTCAGCCTCCCCTCACCTCCTTATTTCTCCCTATACCTTATCGCCCTTCTTCCCCCACCCTTCACCTCCACTGCAGTACCTATCTCTCTCTCGTACCTTCTTTCTCCACCCCACTGCCAGCTATCCCCATCCCTCTGAACTACTGACAAGGCACTTTGTGGCTACTTATCCCCCCCCCCACCCTAATAAAATGTTATTTTTGTTATTTTAACTTGCACCTATGTTTTGAGTTATTCTGGAAGTTCTGAATCCAAGCTGTATCATTCATTGTAATATACCTTTGCTGTCTCCTATTGTACTTTGTTTTGCAATCTATGACATGAAACCTTCGTAAAAGAGCTTGCGCTCAAAGGTCTTTTCCGAATCACTAAATAAATAAAATGAAAGTGGATCAACACAAACAGAAAACAATTACTGTCACAGCTGCACATCTTTACTAACTTAACCTCTCCCTGGAAATAAAAAACATGCTTACCTTCATGGT
Source organism: Neoceratodus forsteri (assembly GCA_016271365.2). NCBI lineage: Eukaryota > Metazoa > Chordata > Ceratodontiformes > Ceratodontidae > Neoceratodus > Neoceratodus forsteri. The sequence continues at coordinate 940,647,011 of CM028133.1, read as the reverse complement.
TGGAAAATACGAATTCCAACGTCCACATTGCAACTTTCCAGCATTATGATGTCGTCATCACCCATACCTGAAAATGAATGGAAAAGCAGTGTGAACATATTAGATTTCAGGTGGTAACAATAACAACCCCCCTTGCAATGCAAAGAAAGAAAAAAGCAAAAATACTTACTTGTGCAGTCTGTGTGATACAGCCATACCAGGCAAGAGTACTTCTCTCAGTAACCACAGCAGCAGCAGTATGTAGCACAGCAACATCTCCTTCAGCTATTTCCTCCACTTTGTACTGCAAGACAGGACATCAGAGCATGGCTAACTTCTCTGTCTTGATTCCTTAGAATCCTTGAACACTTGTCACCACAATGTTTTCCACCAACATCATCAAGAGCAGATCCAGCAGTGCACCAATCAGCACCCCTGTCAACTGCAGCAGCAGGAGGACACCTATTCATCAAGTTTTATCATATATGGACATCATCACCACAGTTTCTTCACACAATATAATGAAACATTACTTCTCATCATTTGAGTCCTTTTTTTGGCCTGGAAGCCTTTTTTCACTGTAAACACAGTCAGTTGACATGTGTGTCGATTCAAGTAGTGGGAGGATCAAAGTTCATGACTTCCACAAGAATTTTGTTTCACTTCTGTGGACATTTTCTCATGTGGTTTTCTCAAGCTTCTCTGGCCTGTTGTACACTGCTGCAATAAAAGTATCTAGTGGCAGGAAAGCAGTTTTTCACTGACCACCAGTTGACATTTTTGACTACTTCCTACGTTCCACAACACTTATGTAGTGTATGGTGAAACATTGTTACAGACAGGTTTCGTTGCGGCCAAAAATGTTCTGCTGCAGTAGTGACATCCATAGTGCAGCAGAACAGCTTTTTGTTCTGCTACACTATGGACATCATACAGTACAGATCACGAGCTGAATATCCAAATGATCAGGCTCAATTTGTAGTGCACTTCATTCAAACTGCCCAGAATACCCGTGTCCAACAATGTAAAAAATATCACTACATGAAACATCCCTAACTCACCACAGACAGCGCTGTATGTTATGGGCTATCACTGTGTCTCTCTTGCTCTTTTTTTTTTTTAATAGTCATCCAATGAGTAGCTGGGCCGAAGGTGATAGCAGACAGAGAATGAAGGAACGTGAGGTTAGAGGTCGAAGAGCAGCTGTCAACAAGGCAACTTTCACTGTCGTAGAACAGGGTGGGGGGAGAGGATGGGTGAACGGATGAAAAACTTTGTGGTCAAAAGTCATCTGAGGCAGCAAGAAGCTCACAGGGAAGAGCAGACAAAATATAAAGTAGGTGACTATTTGATTGTGCTTCTCGGCTTCAGGATGATGACCTGGCTGATTACAGATCCCAAAGGAAAGCAACTGCAGACAGTAATAAAAATTAAACCTTGTTATGCTTTTATCCCATACATCGTATAGAACAGCGTATGGGAGCCCACATACACAACAAAGCTAATTTTCAACCCTCGTGGTTACTATGATGACTGAGGGACATCTCAAGCTTCCCTCTTGAGTCGTCACAGTAACCACTCGGTTGAAGAATAGCCTTGTTGTGTATAGGCTCCCATACACTATCCTATATATTTCAGGTCTCTGGAAATGTTCTCATGTGTTTTTTCTCAACTTCTCTGCCCTGTTGCATGGCAATGCAACAAAAGACAACTAGCAGCAGAAAAGCAGTTTTGAACCGGGGACCCAACTTAACATTTGTGGCATGCGTGGGAGACATGTTGAGCACTACAACCAGATTTATGTTTCACTTCTCAGGAAAATTGCTCATGTTTGTATGATTTATGTTGACTTCTTTGGGCAGTTGCATATCACCACCACTGCCACAACAACACATAGCGTCAGGAAATAATTTTTTTTACTGGGGACAATACTTGACATTTGTGGCTAGCAGGAGGACACATGCTAAGTAGTAACAAAAAAACTAGTCGGACAGTTGTTCATGTGTACAGACTATAACACAGGACAGGGCAAGGAAAATACCACATGAAGGAAAAATTCAGGGAGTGAACAAGGGAAAGGATTGAAACAAATAGGGACCATAAAATATAACACAAAATATTGAGAAAGAAATATTTTAAATAACGAAAGAAGAGGATAGAGAGGAAGAGGATAGAATAGATTTGTTTTGTCTTTTTTTAGCTTTTTGTATTGCTTTTGTGTATTTTTTGGGGGGAGGGAACTATTTTATTTAATTTTTTTATTTATTTGGTCTCGGATTACAGTTACCTTTGAGCCCGTGGCTGTTTTACAAAGGTTCCATGTCACATGTCACATGTAACAAAGGACTACACAGGTTGCAAAAAAGAGCATTTGGTTTCAAGTAAGAGAACACAGCAAGGAAAATGCATCGAAACTGCGAAGGGGAGTGTAGTAGTGATAGGAGGGAGGGTAGGAGGAAAAACGAGATGGGGCAGTAGCAGGAGGTGAGAAAAGGAGCAGGGGGAGAATAAGGTTTGGGGGGAGGGTGGATCGTGAGGAGGAGGTATGGTGGGGTGCAAGGCAGCCAAGGCAGCGTTGTCAGTGTCATAAGTGCAGTGGGCAAGGGGCCCTGCAATGGTGAGCACAGGAGGATGGGTGTTGAAATTATTAGCCATGGCAATTGCAGGTGCTGGAAGCAACAAGGGTGTTACGGAGCCTGGATTTGAAGGCGCCAAGTCCGGTGGCAGTGATAGTATCATTGGCAAGACCATTAAACCAGGTGGGGGCTCTGTAGGCGAAAGATCACTGGCCTTGGGTTGTGCGACAGCGGGGGATTTGAAACAGTTGTAACTTTGATCCCCTGGTGATTCTAGAGTTGTTTTTTGTTTGAAGAAGGGTACAGAATCCTGGGGGGGGCAATTCCCAACTGGATTTTCTTTGCAACTACACAGGTTTGGTACTTAATTCTATTTTCAACTTTGCTAGTGTGTAGAGGTCACAAGTGTGTGTGAGATGTTTAGCACCAATGATAAATCCACAGGCCTTGCTTAGGGTGGTGGTTACACTTCTGAATGCCTTGTCAGTGGCGGAGCCATAGAAGACAAGACCATAGTCAATCTGGGAGATGATGGAGCTTTGGACAGCGGCAGCAAGGGCCTCTTTAGTTAGGTGTCACCGTAGGCAGCATGGAACTAATAAAAACAAACACAAGAAAAGTTATTGTCTTGTACCACTACCACTGGCAGCACTGACACCACCACCATGCAGCTCCGTCAGGAAGTCCAACATCTCCTGGTCGGCCATAATTTTCCACATATCATTTCAGGCCTGAAGTCATAATAAAGATGTTGCACGTTGCCTCTCAGGACAGCAAGGTCTGCCTGGGTGACTGGTGCTGCTGGGTCACTAGGTGGTAGGGCTGCTGGTTGTTAGTGGGGTGCAGGTGCTGCCACCTGCTATCCTGATGGCTGCTGCTGTGGCTGTCTACTGTGAGCCGTACCAAGCCAACTGGCAGCATGATGGCCTACCACATGCTTCCTCCCTTCTGCATTGTTTCCTCCACAACTGCCTGTTGCTTCTGCTGGCACCTCCTGCTGCTTAGCCTGCCACTCTGTCCGGTGGTGAATACTCAGGTGGGTCCTTTGCCTGCCAGCCCCCAGATGGCTCCCTTTCTTACCACACCGTACACTGCAGCCACAGACCTTGCAGATGACAACACTGTCACCTGCAGCATAGAGGGGAAAAAATCCCATACATCAGTGCTTCTTTATTGCTGCAGGGGGGGCTCCAGAGGAGGTGGTGGTGTGCTCACCAGTGCTGGAGATGGAGCTGCTGGTGTTGATAACATCATATGGCAGGGCAGGGACCACAGGCTTCTGCTGCTGCTGCAAGGGAGCTGTGTCACTCCCATCCTCAGCTGGGAGTGGTTGGGGCATGGGGGTGCTACACTCCCTCTTTGAAATGTGTGCCTGTTGAGGTGAACAGCTACCCCATCCCTTTGGCCACGTTGCCCAGTGGTTCCCTCCATTCTAATAGAAAGAAGATGTTTTCCTTACAGAAAACAAAATAAAAAGAAACTAAGAGAGAGAAAAAGAAAACACACACACACACACACACACACACACACACACCAATCTAAACTTACAAAAAAAAAGACCATAAACACACAACATACCTCCTACAGAAAAATAAAGAAAGAAATTATCTGGAAACTAAATTACTGCTTAAAGACAAAGTACTGTAACAATAAAGCACAGCACTATGATCTTTCCTCCTCAGATCAGCCAGTTACTAGCAAAACTGACAAAAGAAAACAGAATCAGTCACTTCCTGCCAGACTGGAGTCTCCCATGTGACCTGCAGAAAGTGAATCATGTGACAAAGCCTTCTTTCCCCCACTTTGCCTTGAGAAATGTAAGACAAAGTTAACAACAAAGTTAGCCGGCAAAGTTCCACAACAAGCAGCCAACTTCACAAAATTTCTGAGGCGCGAATTTGGCAGCTTCACTGGAACTTCACAGGTAAATTATAACTTCGCAACATCTCTACTCCAAGGCTAGTTACAGGGGCTGGTGTGATCAGTGAAAACAAACTAAATCCCAAACAGCTACATGAAAAGTTATCTGCTGACAAGGAAACAAATAACATTTACAAGATATGAGGGCATACTACCCTTTTAAGGGAAAATGGTATTGAATGGTTCTCCCATTCCATGCCCATGGAGTACCTGCCAGGTAAGGATGAACCAATGCCCTATTTGTATTTGGTGAATGTGCTGAAATTCAACACTTTTGCCTTTAATTCAGCTCAGCTGAACTTTTGGATCCTTTGAATCACTTTGACTCTCAGCCAAATAATTAATCGAAGTACCAACAGTACTGAGAGGTACCAGAATGTGGATGTGTCATTTTTGTTTAGTAAAAGATACATATGCATACTAAATGTACATGCAAAAGCAGAACAATGCAGATACATGCAGTACATGTATTCACACACACACACACACACACACACATACACACACGAGCGCACACACACACACACACACACACACACCCCTCACAGAATAAACTAGCATACCCCACACAATATGCAAACTCTGAACTTTTGTTCCTATACTAGGGCTTTTGGAGTCAGCAATATCTTTTGTAAAAAAAAAAATCTTATGAGCTGTGATTGATGAGACTCCACTACCTTCTCTTTTGATTGAATATTCTCGATGGACTGGGACAGTTACATTTTCCATGTTCTTCATTCCTGGGTCACTAATACTTCCATGGCCTGAAAACCTATTCCAAGCCCTAAAAGCCATATACTTGGTATCCACAATGACCTCTAACAATTTTTCTCATGCAATGAATGCCTGCTAAAAACGCATGTTATAGTGAAAAAGAAAATATGTTCAGCACAACTAACTGAACCCTAACCCCCTCCCAACTACTGTCCTTATACTCTGCCACTTTGCTATCATTCCAGCTGCTGGGACAGAAGGTGTCCAGGTAGAGCTACATGCTAACAACATAAATTTTAGTAAAAAGAAAAAATGTTCCGCACTTGGAATCAAACTCAGGCCCCCTCCCAAATACTGTCCTGATGCTCTGCCATCATGCTTTCATTCTACATGATGGGACCAAAGGTTTCTAGAGAAATGCACGCTAACAACATAAATTGTAGTGACAAAGAAAAAAATGTTCCACACCAGGAAATGAACACAGACCCCTCCCAACTATTGTCCCGGTGCTCTGCCACTGTACTATCATTCCACATAGTGGGGCTGAAGATTTCTAGACAGGGATGTATGCTAACAACATAATTGTAATGAGAAGCAAATAAGGCCCCCTCTAAACTACTGTCCTGGTGCTGTGTCACTGCACTATCATTCCACATGGTGCCACCATGGTTTTCTACATAGAGATGTATGCTAAAAACATAAACTGTATTGAATAATACAAAAAATAATGTTCACTAGGAATCAAACCCAGGCCCCCTCCACACTACTGTCCTGGTGCTCTGCCATTGTGCTATCATTCCACATTGTGAGCCCAATGATTTTTAGACAAAAATGCATGCTAACAACACAAATCATATTGAGAGAAAAAAAAATGTTCACCTCTAGAAAATGAACCCATGCCAGCTTCCAACTGCTGTCCTGGTGTTATGCCACTGCGCTTATCATTCCAGATAGTGGGTCAGATGGTTTCTAAGAAAAAAATACTGACAGACACAAAATTGGAAAGGGGTATTGTAATTATCATTTCTGACTACCTCAAAGTGGTAGGAGCAATGTGACAAAGCAGTGGGTAGGGCTAGTAGGATGTTGTGGTGCACAGGAAGGGGTATCTTCACCAGGATGAGGGAGGTGGTGTTGTCACTGAATTGCTCACTAATGAGACCCCATCTGGAATACTGCATCCAGTTTTGGAGGCTGCACCTCAAAAGGGACATAAATAAGGTGGAGGCAGTACAGAGAAGGGCAACTGAAATGGTACAGGGGTTGCACAAGAAGCCATATGAGGAGAGACTGAGGGATCTCAACATGTACACCCTGGAAGAGAGGAGTGTGAGAGGTGACACTATAGAGACCTATAAGTACCTCATGCAGGTGAACTGGGTGCAGGAGTGGAGTCTGTCTCAAATAAGAAAGAGCACCAGGTCCAGGAGTCATATAATGAAGCTGGAGGGGGTAAGTTGAAGAGAGAGAAAGAGAGAGAGATAGAGTGAGAGAGAGATGTACGGAAATACTTCTTCACTGAAAGGTTGTCTACCAGCAGTGGTGGAAGCAAAAACAGTGAGGGGCTTCAGGCGTGCATGGGATAGACATAGGGGGTATATTTGAAAATAGGAAGGGAGGAGGGAGGGAGGGTCACTAGAGAATAGTTAGGAACCATGTGGACAGATTAGGCAGGGACCATCCTATGCAGATGGGATGGGCCAAGCAGTCATTTTCTGCTGACAAATTATATGTTTCTATGTAACAACATAGTACTTAAAATATCAGAAGTAACAGTTCACTTCTTTTAAAGTACATATTAATTTCAGGAAGTACACTTTCTTGCTAAAGAGCCACCAACACCTCAAGAAGAACTTTGAAAAATATAAGATTTGCACACAAGGAAGCTTACATTTCTTACTAGCTCTGTGTTTATTTTCCTTATTATTTATTACAGAGGTGATATGCCTGAAAACAGGATAGTTGTTTCTTGAGGGTTCATCAGGTCCTCTTGGTACTTCCCAATCTGATGTTATAATACTCTGTGACATCACATTCCCATGGCAACAGACTACGATGCTATAAAAGAGCATTATAAGTTAAGTAGGGAATAAACAACAGAGTCAGATGAACTCTAAGGGATATAGATCTTGTTTTGTGAAAATATCCTCTGTAATAAACAATGGAGAGGAAAACTTTGTAGAAGATATATGAAATGCATCCTACACTGTGTGAAAATGGTAAGTTTTCCGAAATTTTCTAAAAGGGGTCAGCTGCTCTTTAAAGGAGAACTGCACTGAACCTGCAAGCCTATATCTTCAGTTGACGGTATTTTTCAAATATTTATTTATGTTGTTTTTGTTAACCGGTTGAGGTACACTAGCCATATGAATGACTATTTTCAGGCATGACCAGGGAGGTTACATGGCAGAGGTACAGAAAACAGTACAATACAGGAGTATCACAGAACAAAGCTAAACAATAGGCAATCAAATACGAAGTACAGCTTGACAGCACAGTTCCCATTTGCTGACTGTTCTATCTCTACTGGCCTTTGAGTAAATTCCATGGGTATTTCTGACTTGCACGCTGGTGCTAAAGACTATTTCAGAATGGTATCATGTTGTTTAGTGGAGGAAAAAGAGACCACTATGGTTCTTGAAGGACGTGGCTGTGAATATGAATGATAAAAGGGTGGCATTCAGGAGATACAAGAAGACACAGAGGATAGAAGAAAGGGAGGTGTACCAGGAAAAGCAGAGAGAATCAGGTGAGATGGTGAGGGATGCAAAGGCACAGAGGAAAGGATAGCCAAGGTGGTAACTGAAGAGGAAAAGACCTTTTTAGATAAATAAGTGAAAACAGGAAGACCAGGAGGGATTGTGAGGTTAAGAAGGATAGGGGGAGACTGTGCAAAGGAGGATCAGGAAAAAGTAGATATCCTGACTAGGTACTTCTGCTCAGTCTTCACAGTGGAGGGAGAGGGGGACGGACCACATCGAAGTGGCAGAAACACTGGGGGAAAGGAGGTCAACATAAGTCCACTCATGGAGAAAAAAGTTCTGAGAAAATTTGCAAATCTAAAACTGGATAAGGCTATGTGGCCAGATGGGGTACACCCAAGAGTGCTGATGGAGCACAGGGAGGTACTAGCTGTACCTCTGACAGCTCTGTTCAACAACTCACAGGAAACAGGTGTGGTTCCAGATGACTGGAGGAGGGAAGCTATAATATCACTTCATAAAAGAAGCAGCAACAGGGAGGAACTTGGCAACTGTAGGCTGATCAGTCTAATGTCAGTGGAGTGGAAGTCCATATCCCAGCACAGGCATGTCATCTCAGTTTGAAATGGTATGCAGAGCAAAATACCTTTTTTATTTAGCCCTTAAATATGTATTTTACTTTTCCTCCATCTTTATATTATTTCTTCCCTTTTCCCCGCAGTGTTTGTTTTCTATCTTTCCTACATTCAATAGATGGAATGTTTACTATGGATGGGATACAGGAATTCAGATATCTGCTTAGTTCTACTAGCAGAATGCTCATCCCACAATCACACAACAGAAGGCTGCAGCTTGAATCAGGGCTTCTGTTTTTCCCTGTAGCAGGTTAAAGAGCAAATGCTTAGTAAGGGTGTATATCTTATATAATGAAGGTTTGGGGCCTTTAGATGCCTCTGTAATAATTTTGTTTGCTTTCATGTGGTATTTTAATTACCGTTTCATCATTTTATTTGTATTTTGCTAACTACTAGTACAAAATAATTTTATGGAATTCTTGTATTATGATGTCAGAAACCTTTTACTGGCAAGGCTGTCAATGTACTTCGGTGGGAAACTGCAAACTTATTTTCAGTTTTTTTGCAGAGAAATAACACTTCCTACCACCAAAATATTATATATTTAATAGAAATATGTGATTTTTGAAAACCTGTGATATTTTTGCTATAATTTAGCAGGTGACATTTTCTTCATCACCAGATTTTACTTGGGAAGAAGAGAAGTGAAGCCAATTACTGTTTTAAAAATAGTACAATCATACAGATGGACCACAGTAGTGCAAACATATAAAAGACAAAGTTTGTTGCTGAAAGAAGTATCTATTTTGTTTGTAAAAGAAAAATATATTTAATTTCTCATTGAACTACAGTGGGCTCCTAAGTAGCTGGCAGTTTCTGACATCACAATGCCAGAATTCCATTGAATTTTTTTTACTAGCAGTGTAAAAAGCAAATGCTGCATGTTAATATGTCCCCTGGAGCCACTCTTTGCTGTATCAGAGTGGTTTCACATGCATTCGACTTGAGCGAGAACAGTGAAGTGAAGCTGAGCTAGCTGTTCTGGCTCAAGCTGAAGGCAAGTGAAACCACTCTGATACAGCAAAGAGTGGCGACTGGGGACATAGTAGTACATTATTGCTCGAGCGTGATCAATAAAATCATTTTTTTTAAATGTTCCCTGCCCAACGTGCAATCCCTAAACCCTTATAGCACACCCCATTTTTTTGTTAGTTGTTTAACCAGGAGTAGCACACTAAGCTGAAAGCTTTTTTACAGGAGTGACCTAGGAGTACAGGGAAGTTAAGTGACTTGCTCAGGGTCAGACAGTATGCAAGCAGAAGCTGTGGGATTCAAACCCAGGTCTGGTCTGCTGGATGTTACCAGATTTGCAGCTCAGAGCCTTAAACCACTGTGCTATACTGCTTCCTTTACGGTGGTCTATTAAAGCTTCACACCAGCTGCAAGTACGTATCTCCCACAACTGGCACACATCATTAGACCAACCGGTCTTGGGCAACCTCCACTTCAAAATTGGGCATAAACTCATCCCAGCTTCCTATTGGCCCCCCCTTATAGGGAAGAGAGTCTCAGACTTATACTCTGGAGGCAAAATGCTCTCCTTCCCCACATTCCGACTTTGGTTTAACGTGTAAGGCAGAACCATCTTCAAATACAAGCAACTCAAAGATGCAATTGTTGCCCACATGGGGCGAGTACAGAAGCCTCTGTTTCCCACAGTTGGACTATCCACGACTCTGCAACTGGCCAGACAACCTCATGCGATCTCCATGGTTTATAAAAAGTTACAATCTTTAGACCCCAACTTGCCTGGGGGGTTTGTTAGTACTGGTCTCAGGAACTACCCCTAGGTAATAAGTAGACCTCTGGAAGAAACTATGGCAAAATACATATAAATTTGTCAAACAGGATTGATTGCACTTAGTTCAATTTAATGTCATGCACAATCTATATTTCACACCGGTGAAGCTCCACAAATTTGGTAGACTGCCCTCTTCTGCTTGTCCAAGATGTGTGGATGTCCCAGGAACTTTGTACTACATGTTATGAACCTGCCCGAGAGTGCAAGTATTTTGGCAAGCAATCAGACAAACCCTAGACCCAATTTTGGTCATTGACCCTTTATTTACTCCAGAAGTCTGCTTACTGAATTACTTTCCCCCATGGTACTCTCAAAGTTAGGAAAGCCCACATGGCATTGATCTCTGCCATGGCTAAACTAATAATTATGAGACACTGGAGGGATACCACATCTCCATCAGCCCTGGAATGGCGTAGGAGACACTACTCACCCTCCAATTGGAGAAACACATCTCCTCAGTGCGTAACAGGCTGCATACCTATCAGAGTAGATGGGGCCATTAGATGCCCTGCTTACTAAATGGAAGCCCTAAATATCTAGGCCGAAGACCCTTCTTCTCAGGTGTCCCAACTGGATGGACCAGGAATAGCACTTGGCTCGGAGTGGGATAGGGAAGGTAATAAAGGTAATGGGAGGGGGGGAGGGGTGGAGGAGATGGTGAATTTACTTCCACCACTAGTTCCCTTTCTTTTTCCATTTTATTGTACCTATATAGTAAAAGTTTACTATATTAGAATGGACCATACTGTATTGTGGGGGTGAACCTCTTGGTTGCCCAATTGTCACCCATCTCTTGGTGGTTATGATGTTAAAAAAAAGGAAAACTTAATAAAGTTTACTAAATTATTAAAAAAAATTCCCTGAAGGTGCCATTTCCAGGGCACCTGTGCATAAGATGCTGTTCGTGGAGTAAGAGTGTCTCGCGTGTGTAGGAAAGGAGCAGTCCGATTGATTGGGAGAGCTCCCTCGATCTATAATAAAACAATCTTGGTTTGTGCACAAACAAAATATTTTATTATAAAAAATATAAAGCAATTACTAACACATTAAAATGCAATAAATAAAATAGTCAGTTGTCTATTTATTAGAAAGAAACACCTGGGGTTAGATATTCAAAAGTTTGCTGGGGATCATAGCCTAGTTTACGTACATAAACCTGGCTTTGCATGGAAGTCCCATATTCAAAAGCCTGGTTAGTGCAAGCAAGCAGGGTTTGCATCTGGGAAATATTCAGAGGGGGGCACAATACAGATGAAGCGGTGGGGACCTGAATATTAGTGCTGTCCAATATTCAAGTATTTGAAGTAGCAAGCTGTTTACATGGTCTGCCTTATTTATACCAACCCAAATATGACTTACTCCCACGCAACCCTAGTGGTTGGTTGAGGAAGTCATCACCCACCGACCCCCAACACAGTAGTCCTGGTGTCCAGGGTGCAACCCCCGATTACTGGCCCGATGTTAGACTGTAAACTTTTCATGGTGCTAGTGGTCTCACCCCCGTTGATCACTGACCCAATGTTAAAATGTAAACTTTCCCTGGTGATAGTGCCCCTCACTGATCACTGGCCAGATGTTAAAAATAAACATTCTCTGGTGTCCAGTGTTCCCTCCCCCAACCGCACCCATGCCCAATGTCATATTCATCGTTCCCTGGTGTCCACTGGTCCCTCCCCCCACTCATACTCATGCCTGATGTTATATTCATCATTCTCTGGTGTCCAGTGGTCCCGCCACCCGATCCTGATCACATGTATGAGAAAGTAAAGCCATTCTCTGCTGTCTGGCGGACCCCCTCGCTATACCTGATCCCCTGTAATATGAGGTAATACCATTCCCTGGTGTCAAGCGGATCCCCTTCCCTTTCCCTGATCCCTTATATTATATAGTAAAGCCGTTCCCTTGGGCAGACCCCCCACCACCCACATTCAAACCATCCTGATCCCAAGCTGGCAACTGGTGCAGCCCTCTGCTTTCCACCTCAGCCAACTACTGACTGAGCTGTCAATGAGCATATACTCTAACAGCTGATTGTACAGTATGTACTCAACGACAGCTCATTTGGTGACTGGCCATGGTGGAGAATGGAAGGCTTTGCCAATCGCCGGCTTGGGGTCAGGATGGCGGGGAGCAGGGTGGTAAGGCACAACCTGCTGGGTTGGGGCATCCACTAGACACCAAGGAATGGCATTACTATATTATACAGGGGATCATGGATAGGGAGGGAGGTCCGCTAGACACCATGGAATAGTGTTACCTTATATTACAGGGGATCGGCGATGGGGAGGGGGGTCTGCTAGACACTAGGAAATGGTGTCACCTTATAATACAGGGAATCAGGGATAAGGAGGGGGTTCCACTAGACACCAGGGAATGGTTTTACTTTCTCATACGGGGGATTGGGATAGGAGAGCGACCACTGAACACCTGGGAATGATGAATATAACATCGGGTATGGGTGTGAAGGGGAAGAGGGACCACTGAACACCAGGAAATGATGAATATAACATCGGGTATGGGTGTGAAGGGAAGAGGACCACTGAACACCTGGGAATGATGAATATAACATCGGGTATGGGTGTGAAGGGAAGAGGACCACTGAACACCTGGGAATGATGAATATAACATCGGTATGGGTGTGAAGGGAAGAGGACCACTGAACACCAGGAAATGATGAATATAACATCGGGTATGGGTGTGAAGGGGAAGAGGGACCACTGAACACCTGGAAATGATGAATATAACATCGGGTATGGGTGTGAAGGGGAAGAGGGACCACTGAACACCTGGGAATGATGAATATAACATCGGGTATGGGTGTGAAGGGGAAGAGGGACCACTGAACACCTGGGAATGATGAATATAACATCGGGTATGGGTGTGAAGGGGAAGAGGGACCACTGAACACCTGGGAATGATGAATATAACATCGGGTATGGGTGTGAAGGGGAAGAGGGACCACTGAACACCTGGGAATGATGAATATAACATCGGGTATGGGTGTGAAGGGGAAGAGGGACCACTGAACACCTGGGAATGATGAATATAACATCGGGTATGGGTGTGAAGGGGAAGAGGGACTGAACACCTGGGAATGATGAATATAACATCGGGTATGGGTGTGAAGGGAAGAGGACCACTGAACACCTGGGAATGATGAATATAACATCGGGTATGGTGTGAAGGGAAGAGGGACCACTGAACACCAGGAAATGATGAATATAACATCGGGTATGGGTGTGAAGGGAAGAGGACCACTGAACACCTGGGAATGATGAATATAACATCGGGTATGGGTGTGAAGGGAAGAGGACCACTGAACACCAGGGAAATGATGAATATAACATCGGTATGGTGTGAAGGGAAGAGGACCACTGAACACCAGGAATGATGAATATAACATCGGGTATGGTGTGAAGGGAAGAGGACCACTGAACACCTGGAATGATGAATATAACATCGGGTATGGGTGTGAAGGGAAGAGGACCACTGAACACCTGGGAATGATGAATATAACATCGGGTATGGGTGTGAAGGAAGAGGACCACTGAACACCTGGGAATGATGAATATAACATCGGTATGGGTGTGAAGGGAAGAGGACCACTGAACACCTGGAATGATGAATATAACATCGGGTATGGTGTGAAGGGAAGAGGGACCACTGAACACCTGGGAATGATGAATATAACATCGGGTATGGGTGTGAAGGGAAGAGGACCACTGAACACCTGGGAATGATGAATATAACATCGGGTGGGTGTGAAGGGAAGAGGACCACTGAACACCTGGGAATGATGAATATAACATCGGTATGGGTGTGAAGGGGAAGAGGACCACTGAACACCTGGGAATGATGAATATAACATCGGTATGGGTGTGAAGGGAAGAGGGACCACTGAACACCTGGAAATGATGAATATAACATCGGGTATGGGTGTGAAGGGAAGAGGACCACTGAACACCAGGAATGATGAATATAACATCGGGTATGGGTGTGAAGGGAAGAGGGACCACTGAACACCTGGGAATGATGAATATAACATCGGGTATGGGTGTGAAGGGAAGAGGACCACTGAACACCTGGGAATGATGAATATAACATCGGGTATGGTGTGAAGGGAAGAGGGACCACTGAACACCTGGGAATGATGAATATAACATCGGGTATGGGTGTGAAGGGGAAGAGGGACCACTGAACACCAGGAAATGATGAATATAACATCGGGTATGGGTGTGAAGGGGAAGAGGGACCACTGAACACCTGGGAATGATGAATATAACATCGGGTATGGGTGTGAAGGGGAAGAGGGACCACTGAACACCAGGAAATGATGAATATAACATCGGGTATGGGTGTGAAGGGGAAGAGGGACCACTGAACACCAGGAAATGATGAATATAACATCGGGTATGGTGTGAAGGGAAGAGGGACCACTGAACACCTGGGAATGATGAATATAACATCGGGTATGGGTGTGAAGGGAAGAGGACCACTGAACACCTGGGAATGATGAATATAACATCGGGTATGGGTGTGAAGGGAAGAGGGACCACTGAACACCAGGAAATGATGAATATAACATCGGGTATGGGTGAAGGGGAAGAGGACCACTGAACACCTGGGAAATGATGAATATAACATCGGGTATGGGTGTGAAGGGGAAGAGGACCACTGAACACCTGGGAATGATGAATATAACATCGGGTATGGTGTGAAGGGAAGAGGACCACTGAACACCTGGAATGATGAATATAACATCGGGTATGGGTGTGAAGGGGAAGAGGACCACTGAACACCTGGGAATGATGAATATAACATCGGGTATGGGTGTGAAGGGAAGAGGACCACTGAACACCTGGGAATGATGAATATAACATCGGGTATGGGTGTGAAGGGGAAGAGGGACCACTGAACACCAGGAAATGATGAATATAACATCGGGTATGGGTGTGAAGGGGAAGAGGGACCACTGAACACCAGGAAATGATGAATATAACATCGGGTATGGGTGTGAAGGGGAAGAGGGACCACTGAACACCAGGAAATGATGAATATAACATCGGGTATGGGTGTGAAGGGGAAGAGGGACCACTGAACACCTGGGAATGATGAATATAACATCGGGTATGGGTGTGAAGGGGAAGAGGGACCACTGAACACCTGGGAATGATGAATATAACATCGGGTATGGGTGTGAAGGGGAAGAGGGACCACTGAACACCTGGGAATGATGAATATAACATCGGGTATGGGTGTGAAGGGGAAGAGGGACCACTGAACACCAGGAAATGATGAATATAACATCGGGTATGGGTGTGAAGGGGAAGAGGGACCACTGAACACCTGGGAATGATGAATATAACATCGGGTATGGGTGTGAAGGGGAAGAGGGACCACTGAACACCTGGGAATGATGAATATAACATCGGGTATGGGTGTGAAGGGGAAGAGGGACCACTGAACACCAGGGAATGATGAATATAACATCGGGTATGGGTGTGAAGGGGAAGAGGGACCACTGAACACCTGGGAATGATGAATATAACATCGGGTATGGGTGTGAAGGGGAAGAGGGACCACTGAACACCAGGGAATGATGAATATAACATCGGGTATGGGTGTGAAGGGGAAGAGGGACCACTGAACACCAGGAAATGATGAATATAACATCGGGTATGGTGTGAAGGGAAGAGGGACCACTGAACACCAGGGAATGATGAATATAACATCGGGTATGGGTGTGAAGGGAAGAGGACCACTGAACACCTGGGAATGATGAATATAACATTGGTCATGTGTGTGAAGGGGAAGAGGGACCACTGAACACCTGGGAATGATGAATATAACATCGGGTATGGGTGTGAAGGGGAAGAGGGACCACTGAACACCAGGAAATGATGAATATAACATTGGACATGTGTGTGGGTGGGGAGAGGGACCACCAGACACCAGGGAATGTTTATTTTTAACTTTGGGCCAGCGATCATCGTGTGTGGGACCACTATCATCAGAGAAAGTTTACATTTCAACATCAGGCCAATGATTGTGGTGGGGGGGCAACTAGCACCTGGGAGAGTTTAATTTTTAACATCAGGCTAATGATCAGTGGTGGGGGGGGGAACCACTGCCACCAGAGATAGCTCTCTGGGACCCTCCCCATGCAACTGAGCCCATAATGAGCATGCAAATGGCCCCCTAACATCTTGAATGCCCATTGGGTTCATTTGGATTGGTCCGTTTGAATATCGGAAATGTAGCGCAGTTGCAAGCCATTGTGGTGCATTATTTCAGGAGTCATGTCTGCCCAGCACTAAGGGGCTTAGCAGTGGGTGGACATGGCCCTATATTCAGTGGAATAGCGCCGGTGCATTATTTCACTGAATATAGTATCTTTGGGCACCCAAGCAAGTGCAAGGCACAGTGCATATTTTTGCACTTCGCTTTGTGCCTCTTTGAATATTGGGCCCTGCTGTTTAAGCAGCAGAGATTTCCCTGGTAAGCAGGTGGGAGGGGGGAGAGGATTCATGGTCAGCAAAGAAACACCAGAAATGAAAAACTAAGTACTCTGGTACTTCATTTTATAGTGTGTGTGTGTGTGTGTGTGTGTGTGTGTGTGTGTGTGTAGGAAAAAGATTATGAGGGCAAATAACATTTAATTATTATTTTCTTTAATTTAAGGGCATTTTATTTGAAGGGCCTGGTAGAAGGTTTTTAGTTAATAAAGGGGGCAGCGATGTTTGTGATGGAAAACTGTGTCTGACAAAGCTCACTGATTTTTATGAGGGTGAAAAGTCTGATGGTCAAAAATATTTATGAATTATCATTTTGTACTGAGACAACAACACAGATTAGAATGGCCTCTAACCAATCAGAAGTAAAAATTCCATGCATTCTTTTATTGAGTTTGCAAGAAAACCTTACAAATAGATGCATAGAAGGCTAACGTGTAAAAAATATAAAGACATTAAAATTCACTTACAAAGGAAGTTGACGAAGACATCTCCCCATGAGGTGTGTCATGGGAAGAGAACCTATATATAACATTGACACCCATATTATAACATGTATGTATTCAGCCCAGGAAACTAAAGCAGATCAGTCCACAGCCTAAATATGCATCACCCGTTTGTCATGGCGACAAATAGGTCAGTAGAGCCCCCAGTGCTAAGCAATCAGTATCAGCAAGCAATTTTCCTTAAACTGCCAGGAAATAGTCCTTAAATGTCTGTGTATCAGGCAATAAACAAGCATTTGTCAATGCTGAATGTTTGCTTGCTGGCACTGGCATTGGTAGTGTAGAAGTTACAGAGCTGCATTATAGGAATGGCAGTGAAGTATTGAACTTAAGCCAACCCCACCACCACCATGCAGAGAGTGACAGGCATTGGGGTGTGCCTTTGGGTCGTCAGGCATAACGGCCATGCCATTTCACCACACCCTACTCTGCAGACACTGACAAGTGTCACGGTGTGCCTTGGGGTCTTTGGCCCTTATGTGCACCCCATTCCATCAGGAAATACGGTGAGATGGGTGCGGTATAGGAGAATGGGGTGAACTTTGGGGCCGAAGAGTCCAAGGCATACCTCGATGTCTCTCACTGGCTGCAGGATGTGGAATGGTATGAGCATTACAGGCAAGAATCCCAAGTCACACCCCTGATGCCTGTCATTCTCTACAGGGTGGGCTGTTATAGTTGGAAACCCTAACACCTCAGGCATTCATTGGTATTTTCACTCCAAATTTTCAACATGGTTTTTTTGTGACCCCCACCTCATGAACAGTGACAATATCAGTTGTTAACCGAAAGCTGCTTATGCACAGTGACTACGGCATTTAGCACCACAGGTGCAAAAACACATTCTGAACAGGATGTGAAAAATGACAGCTGTACTGTTCATGGGGAGGTGTAAAAAATGGCAATGTTGTAAATCTGCAGTCAAAAGATTAAAAAAACTGGTGAAGTCACGGGCGTGCATAGAAACTGTGCACTGCACACCCGTAATGTAATTAGATTGGGGATTTTTTAAAGCAGATTGTCAACACAGGCATTTTGGGACCTCTGATCATGAACAGTGTCACTGTCATTTTCTTTATCGGTCCCGAAGAATGATTTCCCACAGCGACCGCGCATCTCTGCACTGAAAGTGTGAAAACACATTTCGGCCATGTTGTGAAAAATGACAGCTGTACTGTTCAGAAGGAAGTGTGGAAAAATGCCACCAGTGAAAATCTGGACTAAAAATATTACAAAGTCATGAACTTACGAGGGTGCGTGGAAACTGCACAATGCTCACTCGTAACACAGTCATTTTATGGACTTTTGTCACCAAATTGTCAACATAGCCATTTTAAGACCTCTGCTTATGAACAGTGTAACTGTGATTTCTTAATCTGTCCCAAACATTGCTTTCGCACACCGACTGCACCATTGTGCGCTACATGTGCGGAAACACATTTGGGGCGACATGTGAAAAATGGCAGCTGTACTGTTCATAAGGAAGTGTAATAAAATGGCAATGTGGAAAATCTGGAGTGAAAATATAGAAAATTCGCAAACTTACGAGCATACTTAGGAACTGCGCAATGCACACTCGTAAAACAGTCATTTTTAGGAATTTTTTCACCAAATTTTCAACATAGCCATTTTAAGACCTCTGCTCATGAACAGTGTCATTGTGATTTTCTTAATGTGTCCCATACATTGATTTCGCACACCGACTGCACCATTGTGCACTACATGGGCGGAAACACATTTTGGGCAAGATGTGGAAAATGACAGATGTACTGCTCATAAGGAAGTGTAATAAAATGGCAATGTTGAAAATCTGGAGTAAAAATATTGAAAATTCGCAAACTTACGAGCGTGCGTAGGAAGTGTGCAATGCTCGCTCGTAAAACAGTCATTTTTAGGAATTTTTTCACCACATTTTCAACATAGCCATTTTAAGACCTCTGCTCATTAACAGTGTCACTGTGATTTTATTAATGTATTCCATACATTGATTTCGCACACCGACTGTGCCATTGTGCACTACATGGGCAGAAACACATTTTGGGCAAGATGTGAAAAATGACAGCTGTACTGCTCATAAGGAGGTGTGGTAAAATGGCAATGTTGAAAATCTGGAGTGAAAATATTGAAAATTCCCGAACTTACAAGCGTGCATAGGAACTGCGCAATGCACGCTCGTAAAACAGTCATTTTTTTGAATTTGCCCTTCAAATTTTCAAAAAAGGCTTCTTGACAGCCCACCTTATGAACACTGGCAGTGTCATTTCGTTAATCGGTCCTGAAAGGTGATTTTGTGTAGTGACTGCCAAATCACCCTTCGGGCCTGAATAACACCATGACAGTGACATCATTCATGAGAAGGGGTCCCAAAAACCCCATGTTGAAAATTTGGTGCAAAAATTCCAAAAAATGCCCGAGTTATGCAGCAAAGTTGAAAAAACCCTATCTATTACATTATACAGCTTACCGGCATTTCCTCAGTTCGCGGTCGGCTTTGAAAAATGCAGACGTGTTCCTGGTCCACCAAAGATCGTTGCGCTGGAGTCCAGTAGGTATGGGGTGGGGGTGTGGGAGGCAGGGTGTGCAGTGGGTGGGTGTGGGTGGGGGCAGAGACTCATGAGGGACAGTTTTTAGTTACAGATTTTTAATTTTTTAACATGATGACATTTGCCATGCTGGTGGGCCCAGCATGGCACAAGGACAGCTGGTGGGGGCGGGGGCATGGAACCAGCGGGATTGGGCACCCCATCGGCAATAGGATAATAATATCTGTTGCCACGCTGGGGTGGGCTCCCAGCGTGGCACCCTGTACTGGGGGACAGTGGAGTTGATGGGGATTAGGCACCCCGTCGGCTATACAATGTCAGTGGCCATGCTGGGTGGGCACCAGCATGGCATATGTAATCTGGGGGATTGGGCACATTCGCTACACACAGTGTGTGCTTGGGGGGGCAGCACGCAGTATGCATGCCTGTGTGTGTGTGTGTGTGTGTGTGTGTGTGTGTGTGTGTGTGTGTGTGTGTGTGTATATATAGGGGATCGCGCATGAGCAGGCGATATCTTATCTCTGCTCACTGAAGTGTAGCTCTCCCTTTCAACTGTACTCCACTGCATTTTGGAGCTGTCATAGACAGCTTCAGCAGGCATTGGAGAACTGCGGCCGTGCCTGCAAACACACTGACTGAACTGGAAGAGGGCTGCCACACCTCCGAAAACTCGGATGATGGCACTATGTTTCTTGCACGTGCATGCAAGCAAACATAAAAATAGCACTTGATATGGATAATCTTTGATCTTGATCTCCCTACACCCCAAGAGGCATAGGGAAAGGAGCTACTAGTAAATTAGATAACACAGTTTAACAGAACAGATAACACAGCTCAATTTTAAACATAACTAGAGCAAAACATTTTTTTAATAAAAAAAAAACTGTATAGGAATTGTAAATAGAATACTTACTGCACCAAGTCTCTGCATAGGTTCAGCATAGTGACAAAGTCTGATCTGAACAGGCTGCCATGCTTCCAAACCAAACAAAAACACATTAGGGAGGCTTAGTCTGCAGTACAAGTGAAAAGTCACCATCATATGTGTCACTGAAAGCTTTAGTCTCCCTACTTACCAGTAAGAAACCCTGGACCCCATCACAGCCCATAAGCAATGAGAAAGTAATCATTTAGAAATGAGAAGCAGTAGAATAAGGTTAATTAATTATTCATGAGGTTTTCTCAGTCTTGGATTGGCTACTGGATTAGTCATTAATGGTAAGTGAAAGACTGATCTAGCAGTCAAACAGGGATGAGAGGTCATGTCACAGTGACATGGGTATCTGCATGCTGTGACCACACTTATCGATTTGGATGTCAGACACTTTGTGACCCAACGGTGCCACAAAAAAAACTGCACCACAGTAAAAGCTGCTGCCTCAGAGAAAGCAAAAGAGGCTTTTTAAAAAAATGTCACTGCACATGATGACCTTTACCATGGCCACTGTCCTTTTGACTGGTTTGGTGGCAGTACACGCACTCACACATGCTATGACCATGCATGTGCAGATGTGTGTAAAGTTGCTGCCTGCTCCAAACAAACAAAAACAGAAAAAGTAAGCTTTTTACAATAATTTTGTTATTCAAAGGCTGTATTAGGCTTATAACAGCTATAACAACCTCACTGATGGTTGTTTCCTGGGGATTAACAATCTGGTGGTGGTGGGCGGTTGGTAGTTGTCTGTCACCAGCCCCTCCAGCCAATCATTATTGATTTATCAAAAGCATTTGACCTGGTGAAACACTCTTTTTTTTCAACAAGCTAAGACTATGGGAATAACAGATGGACCCTAGTATTGGCTGCAGTCTTATCTGGATGGCTGCCCTCAAAGGGTTCTAGTCTCAGGATATTTGTCAGCTAGTAGGGATAATAATAGAGGGGTGCCTCAGGGGTCCATCTTGGGACCCCTGATGTTCCTCTTGTTTAAGAACGACTTGCCACAGTTAGTGCAGTACTCTCAGGTGAGACTGTATGCGGATGATACCGCTCTTTTAGTGACCGGCCATAGTATTCAAGAACTACAGACAAAAATGCAAGCAGACTTTGACAGTTTGAGGGGGTGGTTCACCAGGTCAAGGATCATTATGAATGTAAAACAAACTAAACTACTGTACTTTGCGTAAAAAAAAATACTGTTCAGATTAAAATAAACAATGAAGAGTACTTGAAACAGGCTTATAAATATTGTTATCTAGGTGTTACGTTTGATACCTACATGTCCTTTAATGATCATATAAACACACTTACAGGAAGAGTAAACAAAAGAATAGGCACTCTACGATGGACTGCTAAATGTTGAAAAAGTGACTGAACAACTAATTATACCGATTTTAATGTACGGAGAGCTTTTATACCGTACTGCAAATAAACAACTATTAAACAGATTAGATAAGGTACATTACAAAATAGCAAGGTATGTATTATAATGTAATAGAAGAACTCATCATTCCACTATGTTATCTTTATTGCAGTGGCAGTCCCTAGATATTAATTATGTAAGATCCTGGCAAAAATCACTTGCAAATATCATGTTTTTTACCCACGTCATATTAATGCAACACTGTTTGATAGGGACAGGGTGTTCTGTGAGGACAGAAAAAGAACAGCTCATATAAATAGAATATCATTTCCCAACATTAGAAACAAACACAGAGAAAAACATTGAGTTTTCCAGCAACTAGAGACCGGAATGTTTTACCTTATACAGCTCGACCGTCTCCATCTCTAGAATAATTTGTTCAAGAGACAAATGGCCCAAATCTGTTTCGATGTCAATATACTTAGGTTGTTGTACCGGAAGTATTGTAGTACATGGATGGTATGTGCAATGTCTGCCTTACTAGGAGTATTAATAATTTGGACAAATTTAGATATTACTGTGTTGTAGCTAATGTTTTCTAGTTTATGATGTATTTGTTATGTTTAATATATGTTTATGTATAGATTACTTAGATACAAACAGGACTGTCTTGAAAACTGAGTTGCACAACTTAAATGACACATTTTCCTGTTTAAAAATAACATTTTTACTACTAATACTACTACTACATTAATCCCCAAAAAAACAACCACCAGTTCAGTCATTATTTTTAAGTAATAAATCAAGAATCCAAAAACAGCAACTCTTTAAATTAACTGCATCAGATAAAGTCATTCTTCTGAAAATACAAGGAGACTCGGCTTCATCATGGAAAAACACTGTCTGCTGTTCTTGGACACGATAAAACATTTGTTAAGAATACAAGTAAACACAGAAGAGCACTCCCTCAGTGTCACGTGGTCATGCAAAAGCACAGTGGACAGTGTTTTTCCATGGTGAAGTCGAGTCTCCTTGTTTTTTTCATGACTGTGCATCTTTACTTTGGCTCCCTGAGTATTTTGCAGCCACCTGTTTACTTTTTCACTTCGGAAAGTCACTCTCCCTCTGAAGACATTTCACCTCCTTCCTTGGTCATCAGTTCAGCCTCGATTTGCCACACCAGTTTTTTCAGTATCTTTCAGTTAGGTATACAAATAAGTTACCATTCCATGTAAGCCTCAGTTTAAAAAGAGCTGCTGATGTCAGACTTGTGAGAGTCAAAGTGCTGAGGGGAGTGGTGAAACAGTGTTTACCTGTACCAGCCAAGACTGTGTTAGCCCATTGTTTGTTACTTTTGAAAAGTTTGTGAATTTTGGTGAATGTTTGGGGAAAAAACACCATTGCACCAGCTATCTGGTGTAGCTGAGCTTATGTTCTTCTAACGAGTCAGTGCTACAAATGGGAGGCAGTATAGCGTAGTGGTCTAAGGCTTTGAGCTACAAATCTGGTGATATACAGCAGACCAGACTTGGGTTTGAATCCCACAGCTTCCACTTGCATACTGTGTGACCTTGAGCAAGTCACTTAACCTCCTTGTGCTCCCAGGTCGCTCCTGTAAAAAAGCTTTCAGCTTATTGTGCTATACCTGGTTAAACAATTAAAAAAATCTTTGGACACTGCATTTAGCCTGGGGATGCCCACCCTTTTACTGTTAGCACCGGCCCAGCATCATGTGTATTGCAGTTCCCACACCTGGGTTCCTGATGTTGCAGTTTCAGTTGTTGTAAGCAGCTCTGGATCCCATCAAAAGCCTTATGCCTCTGTCTCATGCTGTAACAGAGATCAGGAAACAAGAGCAGCATGTCCCCTCCATATTTCATGGATCTTCTGCACAGGGCTGCATCAAGCACCCTGCCTTATCACCCATGCCTATACATACTATCGTGATGGTTTGGGGATTTGTTGCGGCTGTGGCTTCCCACCACTGCATTATTGCAAAGGCTTCTTCTGTTAATGGTGGAGGGTCCTCCTCGGATAGTTCCAAAAGTGCTGGCAGTAATATCCTTGCACATTTTAGGCTGTCCTTTCCCTCTGCAGACTCTGAGAGAGCCATGACTTGAAAGTTTCCCTTCCGAGTCTGGTTTTCAACTGTTTCAAGCCTCTGGTTAAGGAGAGTGTTTTCCTTCTCCAAACGTGCCACTGTATTCATGGACATCAGCACAGACACTTCAGACCATTGGATGGACTGATCAAGTGAGTCTACTCTTGTTTCCAGAGTGGCCACTTTGGGGTGCAATGCAGCAGATTGCTTGTAAATCTAGGCCTGTTTAACTGGCTGTCTTAGTGTTGTGTGGATGATGCTCAGCGTGCCCTTTCCCTCTGGAGAGTCAGTTATATCCGTGGCCTTGCCATACTGTACAGGCTGACTGTTCTTTCCTCAGTCCTCTCAACTTAAAAAGGTCCTCAGATGCCGCAGCCAATCCCTTCGATTTGCCAATTTACAATAGGAATGTCCACCAATCTGAGAGAGGTATAATAGGCTGCGATTTCATCTCAGAAGTTAAAAAGTTAAGTTTATTTCTCAAGTGAAATGTTACTTCTCTGCTTGGCTGGTTAGCAGACCCCCATACCATTTTGTGAATCAGTGTTTATTCAGGTACAGTTAAAGTAAGCAATAACATACAACAGGGCATGCAGTTGTTGTGTAATTACTGCATCCCCCCCCCCCCACTCCGTGGCTTGGAAGCACAAGGCATTAACAAGCCCTGACGTGTTATTGCATTTAGAAAAAGGCACCAAATGATATATATAAAAATCAAGACTAAATAAAATCTTTAAATTAAGAATACAGTAAATAAATTTTCATCACTGGTAAATCAGTTTACCACCAAACCACTGGGTTTACCCCATCAAGGAGCTCAAATTGGCTGGCAGGTAAAGTCAATCATGTTAGCTTATCCTTTTTTTGTTTTTTCCAACTGTCAGAGTCACTGAAAATTCTGAAGCAGTATTGTGATATTTTAATGCTGTTAAGTCAGCTTAGAAAACAAGTTCCAAGACATGCAAGGCATATTCCCTGACCTGTGTGGTTATTGCTGTATTACTGCAAAAGGTCTGGTTAGTTCTTGCCTGATCAGATCACTGTATCTTTCTTGACCATTTTATAATATGGATCATTTGGCTGTATGAATTTCATTTTTGTAAATAGTTCATTACTAACTGCTGCCAGTGCATACATTTCCTGTCCCGTTTAATCAAGTAACTGACTGTCCCACTGCTGAACCTCCTCTCACTCTCTCTTTCTCTCTCTCCTCCTCTCTCTTTCTCTTGCAGTATTGAACCGCCTGGACCTTTCCTTAACCTCCATCAATCTTGCTTAAGAATCAATAAAATTATAACATGTATTTCTTGTTATTTACACTGCTGAGGCATATTTATGAGAAAAACATTCTTATTTTTTAAAAACAGAGTAATGTTTGAAGTATACCAATAAATTGTGTTTTGTCACTGCTGTCTCTGCTTAGAGCTGTCACAGCCACAACATTCCATGGGAAACAGCATGCTGTTATTTTAGTCTCATCTTAGTTTTCCCCCTGCTGCAAAATGAAGGTAAATTGCATACCTTGGTACGTAATAATTAATGCTGTCACTATAAAGTAGAATCATCATTATTTGAAAGGAAAAAACCTTTCATAAAGGGCTGGGATTGAACTAATTAGGACAAAAAAAGCATCAGCGAAGTATTGTGGGGTAGAGCGATCGGTAAAGCATCACTGAAAAAATCATATTGTCACAACCCTATGGAAAGTCATAGGAATATTATTTTCTGCATGTGTACGTGTGTGTGCGTGCATGTGTGCTCGTTAGTGTGTTTGTGCTTAACAGTTGCTTCCAACTATATCTGTGACTTGTACAACACTTTGGGACACATTGTGTAAGAAAGATATATGAAACCTAATCTGATTCCTTCCTACCAGGGTACGGTACTGTACTGTGTATAGTTGAGGAGGAACAATTTGGCTTGTGTGTTTTCTTGCATGGGGTCTCTTCACTGCAGCAATATCCTGACTTACACTGGTGCTCAAGAGGCCATCTTTCATTCTTTGTCTGCATATGCTCAGTAGTTACACATTGCCAAAAGATTATTGTACAAAATACATAGAGATTTATGAAGCTGGCAAACTTTGCTTCAATTAATTTAAAAGATTTGCAAAGTGCAGACTATGTAGTATACAGAGTGACACTTTTTCAAGCAGTCATTCAAATTCACCAGCAGAGTTTGCCATGACTTGGCCTGAAGAAATGTAATTTCCCCAGGAAATCTCAGTGTGAAGTTATACACAAAGGAAGATTTTGCTGGCCAGGTATTTATTTAGTTGTTTAACCAGGTATAGCACACTAAGCTGAAAGCTTTTTTACAGGAGTGACCTGGGAGCACAAGTAACTTGTTTAGGGTTACACAGTATGCAAGTGGAAGCTGTGGGATTCAAACCCAGGTCTGGTCTGCAGTATGTCACCAGGTTTGCAGCTCAGAGCCTTAGACCACTGCGCTATACTGCCTCCACAAGACTTTGCAACATCTCTAAACATGCAATGGCAGGACATCAGGTACCTAATAGGTGTCCACTTTGCACATCCCCATTATGTATCTTATGACAAAGCACGTCTGATTTATTACCTAGTGTTTTGGCATGCCTGAGCAAAAATGATGTTATGTAAACACCTCTATACATTTACGTATAAATTAGGGTTGCTCAGGTTTTGGATGTCAGATTCAAAATCATGGGATTCTGAATTGATCCGTTTTTAGGATTTCAGCTTTTCAGTGTTCCATGGCCAAAAAAATTAATTCTGAAATACCCTTTTTAGATGCAGACTCTGCATCCAATTCCAATTTTGCATTTGAATGTAGTCCAGTAAAACATTGACACCCCCATCCCATACCTATTGAATACTTTTGGGGCTGCTGGGTTGCTTGATTGAGCCATCTAGTACAAACCTGATGTGTTTAGTTTTCTAGTTCTGTCCTTCCAATCCAATCCAGTGCAATCCAATCCAGTCCAATGCCGTAAAAAAGTGTCCGGTCTGCCATCAGTGGCAGTGGTAATATGCCCCCCCCATGTTCCCAGCCTCCAAGGTGTCGGAGAGGAAAAAACCCAGGAGCCCCCACCATTAATACCTCAAGACTCCCTCAAGTGATAGCCAGCACCCGTCCCTTAGCATGACTCCAGTAGTCTGCCTAGCAAAAACAGAACCCCCCCCCCAGGCAAAAGTTATCTTAGTAATTATTAGTTTAGTAATTCAATAAGTTTTAATCCTTTAATGGCATAGAGTCAGTCTTCAAAACATTCTTCTTCCTCCCTCGCGTGCCCATCACATAATTCTTAGTAAATCCCAGGTCTCCCAGAAGACCTTTATTATCTCATAGGCTGACCTAAATGAAGCTCTGGGCCTTCATTTAAGTTGACCCTCTGAGGTCACAGAGTGCTTCTGGGAGTCCTCAGGTTTACTATGAATTACATGGTGGGGAGGGAGGGAGGCAGAAGAATGTTTTGAAGACCAGCTCTGTACTGCTAAAAGATTAATGCTTACTGAATTACTGACCTAATAATTACTAAAATCGTCTTTGCTGGGGGGGGGGGCAGTCAGACTGGTTACAGCCCACTAGTGAAGTTGCACTAATGGATGGGTGATGGCTGTTGGCCCAGGGAGTCTCATATTACTGTCTGGGAGGCTCCCAGATATTTTCTCTTAGGGCAGTGGCACCGTAGTGGGGACTTGGAGGGGTTATGGATGGACAGCAATGTAGGAGGGTGTCGGAATAGACAACACAACACAGTGGTGTGAGTATAAAACACACAAGTCTTCTGTGTGATATTTATTTCCTTAATAAGGATATTTTCTTAACTTCAGAATAAATATCCGAAAATAAATCAATAACAAGAAAAAGAAAAACAAATTACCAAACTGTATATAAAGTAAATACTAGCTCTCCCAAGCTCCAGCAATGTTCTCCCCAACAAAGCTGCCACAGAGTAAAAATAAATACATAAAAGTAATTTTACAATCTTCTGGGCTTCCTATTTGCTAGCTATACATCCCCTCAGTATAGCTCTCCCAGCTCTACTACTCCACCTGTGTTTCAGAGGGGTTTATATAGTGAGACCTAATGACATCATGAGGTCAGCTGACCCACCCTAATTCTAATCCAAAAGATATCTAGTCTAGTACAAGCATTTGGGGGTTCAGCTTAACCGTAAACATTTATATCCATTCTGAGGCATGGTTCCATCTTCCTGCCACAATCTAGAGGCTTTACAACTTTAATATCAGGGTTATAAAGTTTAAGTGCCACTTAAGAGCTTAAGCTCCTCCCCCTTCTGGTGACATCACACATAATTCTTACTATAAATGGGGCTTGGTTTGGGCCCACTTGCTCTACAGAGCTCACCAGATAATGCATGGAGTCACAAAGTACAAGTAATACTTAGGGCTTCTGTCCTTATTTCAACACTTGCATTCAGTTTTTGTTGTTATGAGAGTCACTTATTTTACCCTGCATAACAACCCAGTGAACCATACTACAATGTATTTAGAAACAAGCATTTGTCAATGCCAAATGTTGTTGCACTGGCATTGGCATTGGCAGTGCTGGAGCTAGAGACGCATAATAGGAATGGCAGAGAAGCATTGAAATGATGCCAACCCCACCCCCACCCTGTAGAGAGTGACAGGCATTGGGGTGTGCCTTTGGGTCATCAGCTGTAACGCTCATGCCATTGTACCTCACCCTACCCTATAGACACTGACAAGTGTCGGGGTTGGCTTTGGGGTCTTTGGGTGTTATACTTGCCCCATTCCATAAGGAAATATGCTGACGTGGGTGCAGGACAAGAGTGTGGGGTGAGCTTTGTGGCCGAACAGTGCAAGGCACACCACGATGCCTGTCAGTGGCTGCAGGGTGGGGGTGGAATGGTGTGAGCATTACATCTGATGATCCCAAGCCACACCCCTGACACCTGTCAGTCTGTACCGGGTGGGCTGCTACAGTTGGAAACCCTAACACCGTAGGCGTGTGGTGGTAGTTTCACTCCACATTTTCAACATGGGCTGCTTGTCAGGCCACCTCATGAAAAGCAGCACAATCACTTTGTTAGCTAAAAGGATGTTTTGCACAGCGGCTGTGTCATTTGGCGACAGAGGGACGAAAGCACATTTTTGGGCAGGATGTGGAGAATGACAACTGTATTGTTCATGAGGAGGTGTAAAAAATGGCAAGATTGAAAATCTGAAGTGACAATATGAAATATTGGTGAAGCAATGAGCATGCATAGAAACTGCGCAACACACATCCGTAACCCAATTATTTTTGGGAGTTTTGTAGCCACATTTGTAGCAGACATTTTGGGACCTCCCCTTATGAACAGCGGTGGTGCAATTTTGTTAATCTGTCCCAAAAGATGATTTCCCACAGTGACCATGCTATTGTGCGCCACAGGTGCGGAAACACATTTTGGGCAGGATGTGAAAAATGACAGCTGTGCTGTTCATAAGAAGGTGTGAAAAAATGCCAGTGTTGAAAATCTGGCATGGAAATATTGCAAATTTGCCAAGTTACAAGGGTGCGTGTAAACTGAGCAATGCACCCTTGCAACACAGTAATTTTATGGACTCTCAGCACCAAATTTTCAACATAGGCATTTTAGGACCTCTGCTCATGAACGGTGTCACCGTCATTTCCTCAAACTGTCCTGAAAAGTGATTTTGCACATCGACTGCGCTATTCTGTGCTGGACGTGCGAAAACACATTTTGGGCAGGATATGTAAAATGACAGTTGTACCATTCATCAGGAGGTGTGGAAAAATGCCAAGTTTGAAAATCTGGAGTAAAAATATTACAAATTCATGACGTTACGGGCGTGAGTAGAAACAGTGCAACGCACGCTCATAAAACAGCCATTTTGGAGAGTTTTGACACCAAATTTGCAACATAGGCTTCTTAAGAGCTCCCCTCATGAACAGTGGCACTGTCATTCCATTAATTGATCTCAAAAGATGATTCCGAGTAGTGACCGCAAAATCATTTTTCGGGACCGAATAATGCCATAACAGTGCCAGAATTCATGAGGAGGGGTCCCAAAAACCCCATGTTGAAAATTTGGTGCCAAAATTCCAACAAATGCCTGAGATATGCATCAACATTGAAAAAATCCTATTTATTCCATTATACAGCTTACCGGCATTTCCTCAGTTCACGGTCAGCTTTGAAGAGTGCAGACGTGTTCCTGGTCCGCTGAAGATCATCGCGCCGGACTCCGCAGGTAAGTATGGGGTGAGGGGGGTGTGGGGAGGCAGGGTGCGCAGAGGGTGGGCATGGGTTGTGGGATGGGGGCAGGCAGACTGCCGAGGAACTGTTTCCTTTCTCCACGGGTACAAAAAGAAACATTGCGGGACCGTTTTCTGTTTACAGGGGCATGTGGCATGTTGGGGTGGCCCTATCGTGCCAATGGAACCTTGTTTGTTTGGAGAGGTAGCTAGTCAAGAGGGATTGGACCACCCCAGTCGGCACACAACAAAAAGGGGTTACTTTATGCCAACTGGGATTGGGCACCCTGTTGGCACACAAGGAAAACGAAGGGGCAAGAGCCGAGAGGGATTGGGCACCCCCGGCATATAACAAATGGGGGTTCTTTATGCTGACGGGGGAGGGCTCCCTCTGGCCGGGTACATACATTAAGTAGGTGTTTCTACAGGGGGATTGAGCACCCCCGAAGTCAGCAGTTTGGCCGGCAGTGTTTGTGTTTCCAGGAAAGCATGTCGGGAGGACTGCTGCATGTGATGAGCTTTGCTCGCATTGCAGCAGACATTTCCTTGGATGTGCTCGCTTGGGTGGTGTGGCGCTAGCATGCAGGCTGATTGGGGAATGAGGGGCGCACCTACTGATGCGTGTCCTGCATTCGCTCGACAGTGACTGTGCCTCCAAATCTGCACTACCGCAAGATGTTGGCTGCACAAGCACGCCAACATAAAAAGGGGTTGTTTTCTAACATTTAAAATATATACTGTAAAGGCAACATTTTTCTGCTTCTCCCCAAGTCACAAACTATCCTTACGTGCTTATGTGCGAGGCAACTCTTAGAGACTTCATTCTCTGTATTTGGGGTAGAAAGGGAAAGTTCTTTCTCTGTCAGCATGCGCACACTCTTTTCTCCCTCAGAGAAACATTTGGGAAAACAGTTGCTTTCAGAATTCTCCTATGGGGCACATTCCGCATTACTGTACCTGGCACCTCATTTTCCTAACATCTCGGGGGTCATTCAGTCTTTTCATACAGGCGTCCCTGTATTACTACTACCCCTCTCATACCAACAGATATTTATACTGACTATCTAGCCCTTTTCCATCATAATGGGGTTACAGTATCAACAGCTTATAACCTCCCCTTGTTTTACAGGCTTTGTGGACCATAAGACCTAGGTCCTTTTCTGTACA
Source organism: Neoceratodus forsteri (assembly GCA_016271365.2). Taxonomy (NCBI): domain Eukaryota; kingdom Metazoa; phylum Chordata; order Ceratodontiformes; family Ceratodontidae; genus Neoceratodus; species Neoceratodus forsteri. The sequence continues at coordinate 940,615,330 of CM028133.1, read as the reverse complement.
CCATCAGGCAGAAATGACAAAGATAGCAGGGTAGAATAGTAGAGGACTACAAAGGGAGGCCACCTCCTTGTAGCTGAAAAGGGAAAAGGGTCAAGGAAGACCCCAAAGCGGATATTGCTACTGCAGTAGGCTAAAAAATAAAGGGGTAGAGAGGGAATCAAGTCCTGTGGTGCACATTCATTTTTTTTTTGCAGTTAATCTTTTTATTATTTTATAATAAAAATATATAACCATTTTCACATATGCAAAGTTACATAAGTAGATAAAATGACCAGATAAAGCAACACCTTCATTATTAAATAACATCTGTAAAGTAAAAAGTGAATGCTATGTATCCTAGAATCTACGATAAGGTTACAATATTTGAAAACCTGCATCTGATCTGAGTTCTCTAATAATAACCTAGAAGATAATATCAACTGGAAGAAACAGGGGTAGCATAGAGTACTTATGTGATAATGATAATATCAAGTTTGTTCAATATAACTATAAATTATATAGATATTGGAAAGGTTGTTAAGGTAACAAGACATGAATATAGGCAACTGTAAAGACAAAAAGAAAAGGCATAAAGTAGAAAGTGAAGAAAAGACAACAAGTAAGAGAGACATTGGTAATAATGAATGCCAAGTGATACTAAGTAGGTATAGTCTTAACAACATTCTATATATTAAGTGTTAGCAGTATGTGGAGATTCTATATAATTAAAATAGTCCTGCCAGCATCTATTGTATTCTTCAAGTCGGTCAGAAGAAATGCAAGATATGCAGTCCAGGGAGGCATATTGAGATAAGTTCTTAAGAATATCAGAACATTTTGGGGTTATAACAGATTTCCAATGGATAAGTATAAGGCATTTAACCTGAAGGAATAATAGATTCAGCCATCTATTTTGAGCACAGGAAATAGTGTTGTTGTTGGGGTTGGTTATGCCCAGTATAGTGTGTTTAGGGTCTAATGTAAGGGGCTGACCTACTACTTTTTCTGCAAATTTGTGTGTAGTACACCATAGATTCTTTATAAGATGGCAATTCCATAGGATGTGATATAGGTCTCCATTGGGGGAATTACAATGCCAACAGTTGTTGTTATTCATTAGACCCATATGTTGTAGTACCGTACAGGTCCTATACCACAAGTGAAGGATTTTTATTTGTAGAAGTGAACTACGTTTATTTTTAAAGGTCTTCTGGCAGGAAAGCCAGCAGCTATGCCATTGAAAGTCTGTTATGTTGTAATTTAGGAGCTGACTCCATTTGTTTTTAGCCATGTAAGATTGATTTGGAATTATACCCCTAATATGTTTATAAATTGTACTGTTCAAGTTAGATGTAGTTTTTAGCCATTGCGAGATATAAGGGTCATGCAAGTATTGTTGAGGTAAATATTGAAAATAGGAATTACAAGCAGTGTGGAGCTGTAGATACTTCCAAAAGTCATGTTTTGGAAGTTTCCAAAGTGTGCAGAGATCAGTAAAGGACTTGAGTCTAAGATCATTTGGTTCCAATATATCGCTTAAGAAGAAAATGCCTCTATTTTTCCAATTACAGCAGAAGATTGGGTGATTGTCCAAAGAGATAGTTGGGTTATGCCATATTGGGACATATGCCAGAGGTGTAGGATTAGATTTGAGGTGTTTATTTATTAGTTTCCAGTAAAATGCAGATGGTGAAATTATGGGATGAGACTTTAGTTTAGGAAGAAAAGTGGTATATATGTGAGAGGTATTGATGTTCCCAGGGGATAGGGAGGCTTCCATATTAATCCATAATGGAGATTTGGATGAAGGTTTAAGAAACCATTTTACAGTCTGAGTTTTTCGTAAAATCGAAAGGCCCATAAATAGGCTTGAAACCAGGGGAGGCCGAAGCCTCCTCTCGAGCAGTGTGAGCAGAGTTTGGTACGACTAAATCTGGGATGTTTCCCTTCCCAAAGGAAGTTGCCAATTAATTTATCTAACTTAACTAGAAAAGTGGAGGGTAAAATGAAAGGAATATTGGCAAAAAGGTGTAGGATTTTTGCAGAGATAGACATTTTAATGCACGTTCATTTTAAAGAATGGGGGGGAGGTTAGCAAAGCGGACAAACTGCCACAAGCAACATTTTGGATTATTGGACACAGCTAAACAAATAGCATCAGAAGGCCACTGGACATGGAATGAACAGACAGACAGAGGGGAGGACTACCACCGGACCATACTGCCTCTGTGCTGCCTCAGCCACCAGGGACTCCAGTCTGCAGTTAAGATAAGGGGAGGGTGTCAAGGGTTGGGAAGGGCTTTGGGGAGTTTGTTTGTGAGATACTGGGCGGGGGGAAGTTTTGCTGTATGGAGAAATGGATTTAGACACTGACTAGTTCCGACAGAACAGAGTCCACATAGTCTGATCCCCCTCTTTTTCATATTTCACATCCTTACCTTGAGAGGACACACAAAATTACTAGCTTAAACAAATCTTCAGTGTTCTATTTATATTTGGAATGGGCACATAGATGCACAACATTCTTCTTCTTCTTCTTGTTTTAAATATTTATTTCATTTTTATTGACAACCAAAGGAGGGCTAGACAATACTGCCTATTTTCAGCTTCATCCAGGGGAGGTGATAAAGATGCAAACCAACAGAAACTGAACCAGATTAAGCTGTTGGTAGCATTTTAGTGAATGGGGGACATTTGGCCCGTACACCACAGTAGTTACCTACTCTAATCGAAAAAGTGCCGTGAGATCTATAATTTCCACCTAAACAGCCACCAGAACAGGCAGACTGGACCTTGGTTTAATATCTCATATGAAGGCTGGCACACCCTAACCATTCAGAATCCCCTTAGTACTGCACTCCAGTGCCAGCAGTTATGGTATGGGCCCATGTGACAGAATTCTCCCCCCATTACACCCCTGGACATTCCCTCTCTTTCTAGCCCTTTTCCTAAAGCCTACTGCAGTAGCACCTCTTCCTTTGAGTCTTCCTTGACTCTTTTCCTAATTCTACCATGATGGGGTGGCCTCCCATCATGGTATCTTTTCCTGTTCTACCCTACTAACTTTTCTCTTTTTCCTTGGTGGTGACAGGCTTGGGGCATTAATAGCCCTCTGAGAAATTCCGTGATTCTGGCCAAATAAGGCAGAATAAGAAAGCCCTTTTGTGCCATGCTTAGGAAAACACACAGGAGCCTGTGGAGGAGTTTGTTTTTGTGTATGATTACTGGTGGTAATCTCCCTTTAACCCCTTGCCAGTAAAGGATGTGGAGGGTTGAATACAGGGATGCCTGTGCCTTCCTTTCCTCTCTTGGAGTAATTAAATTTTGGGTATCTCACCCGCATACAGTCATGGAAGAGACATTATTTTGATTATTATGAAGATATAAGTGAAATATGCCACTGAACACAGTATCATCCCCCCCCCGCTTACCAGTAGTGGACGCTAGGTACGGCTCCTTGATGTACACCCTCACTCTACTCCTTCTCTCAGGTCCACTTCCCACAGTGAGAGAGGTAAAATACGTTTCCCTTGGACCGCACTCTGAGAGATGCAAAAAGCATTAGAATGCCCTGTAATTCAGAGCAGCATACTATTGCAGCCTGCTCCGAGATAAGAGTTTAGTGTACAAGCGGCATAGTGTGATTCTCGGCTCCAGAGTGTCCAGAAAATGGAGCCAAGCACCAAAACATTATTCAGAAATGAGTGTTTGTTTAGCGATACAAAAGGGATGTTTGTATGTGTTTCTTTTATTTTTTGCCCTTTGAACAAAACACCCCACAATATGAACAAAACACCCCATGATATACAAAACGCCTGGATGAAAGCTTAGCCCTATGGCTGGTGAACCCAGCCGGCAGTACACTAAATAAAATAAAAGGAAAAAGGGCGTATGTTTGGTTTATATTTTTGTAAACCCCCCTGCTCTACAACCTGTAGATAATAACTGCAAAATAAACTGCCATGTATATGTTCTAATATTATAAATGCTTTTATAATTCTCTGGGAACAGAGCATAAACTTGTTCATACCTGTTCCAGCAGCAGCATAACCTCTGGTCACTGTTGTGCTCATAAGGGCCAGCGGCCCCTTTCTAAAGCATAGTTATAGAAAATGACAGGTGATTTCACCATCCAGTGAGAGGAGCTGGAGTCACTAATTAGTCATTAAGTCTGCTAAGGTATTTTTCTTAGTCTGTCACCTTTTTACTATATATTAATATGTGTCTCTGAGCATCCTTATTGACGTTTTGGTTTTAGATCATGCAGATCCCTGAAGTCTATGTATTAGATCAGGAATTTATTTGTATTAGAATAGGGCTGGATAAGCTGACCTATGATGTCAGACAGCTCAAGTATATAAGATGTCACTTATGTTCAGTAGTCAGATAGGCTTTGATCACAGATGATGGTGGATGTGCTGATGCCTAAGCTCTGTCCACTCTCTGGCAGCACTGTGTAGTTTAAATTAACGCTGAAGCTCAGGAGTGAGTGATATTTTCTTTGCTTTATTTTTTATTGTTGAGTTTATTTGAATAAAAATCAGATGAGCAATTTGTGTGTTTTGCACTCTACAAGCTGTGTCTGAGTTATCACTTCCCATACCCTCTCACAGCCCAATCCCAGTGTAAGACTAAAGCCCATGACCTTATGGCCCAAAAGCAGATGAGCTGCCAGTCAAGCCGTACTGACAATTTGCTTGTAGGTAACCCTGCTTGTATTTTTGAAAATTCCACACCAAGTTTAGAATTAATGGTTGTTATGTTTTTTGCTGTGGTAAACATTTGTGTCATTATCAGTTTATAAGATTATAATGTATAGTAGAACGTTGTTATAGGCAGAAATCTACCTTTTTATAACAACGTTTTACCATCGATGTGACGTCATGATTTTGTTAACCTATTGATGGTACGTCACATAGATGGGTTAACAACCGGGAACAGTCTGGACATGTCTGCAAATGGATAGGATGGCCTAGAAACGGCCGTGGCGGTGAGGGCAGAGCAGTGGCAACATAAAAAAAAAACTGTAGTAAGGAACTGCTTTCTTTTATATAAAACCTAAATTGTACCATACACTATAAAATGTAATGTATGGTACATCGATGGGTAACCATTTTGTTAACTCATCTTGAGGTTGCCATGGTGACCTAAACCTCTCAAGCCTCTCTCTCGAGGTTTACGTGGTCATCCTGGCAACCTATCGATGGTTAACAAACCGGTTAACCATCGATGACCATACATTATCCTCTATGTCTCAGACTGGCTGCATATTTTAGGCAATTAATAAGCAGAGTAAATAACAGGGTGCCCAATATGGACCCCTTGAGGGATGTCAAATCTTACTGAACAAGGAGAAAGCAGGATTGAATTTACTGACCAAATTGTTTTCTCCCATCCAAATAGTTTACAAACCATTTCAAAGCCGCCAGTTTAAGCTCCCCCTTGTTCCAGCTTATTTTTTAACAATGCATGGTTTGCCAAATCAGATGCTTTGGTCAAGTCCACAAACAGCACCCCTGTAAGCATACCTTTTCCCTACTAAAGGTGCAGGTCATTTATGAACTTGACCAAGGCAGTCATGGTACTATAGTTCTTCCAAAAACTGACTACATGTCAGTTTGTCCTGGGCTGTTTGTCCTGTGACAATGCACTCTGTCACATTAGTTCCAGCATCAGTTGGTCCCCTAAGACAATTCATCCCCAGACAGTTCACACCCTGCACAGATAATTAAAAAAACTCCAGATGGGTGCAATTCACCCACCACATGACACAATGCACTTGAGGGTATTAGAAGGGGAACTCATACCGTAATTTTATTTGAAGTACAGTAGGACATCTAGTGGGAGCAAACTGGGGATGAATTTTATTAGGGAGTGATTGACACCATAGCTAATGTGATAGAGCGCATTGTTGCACAATAGAGAGCCTGGGATGAATTGATGTGTCCCCCCAAAAAACATGTTGTGCTGGGGAACAAATTGTGTGAAACAACACAGTAGACCACTTGTTTGTGCACCAATTGTTCTTTAATTTGAGTGATATAAGGCAATATTGAAATTAGCCTAAAATTCTCAATTACATTTATAGACTCCCTCTATTGTATTGGAATCATTTAAGCTGTCTTCCACAAAGCCAGTACCTGCATTATTACAAATGATAAATTAAAAATGTTTGCCAATGGCTTGATACTTCACTGGCAACCATTTTAAGACATTGTTATTCTACTTAATCAAATCCACACTCTGCTGCTGCATCTGTTTTGTTTCTACACTTAAACACCTCCTTTGCTGTAATAACTTTCAAATGTAATTTTGGCCTTTTGCTTATTCCATGGTTTATTGATGTCTCATTTAATGACATGATCTCATTGTATTTTGCCCAGGTCTGTGAAACTTTAATTAAATTGATCCAACATTTTCTTTCTATCTGTGCAGCCTGCCCCTTCATTGGTTGTTTTTTGTACCTTTACCTGGGATAAAAGTTTTATACATTTTTTTATGTTCCTCCAAAAGTTTGTTTGCTGCTTTTAGTAATTAATTTTGGCAATGTTAATTACTTTTTACAACTGTTTCTTTTTTTTTTTCATTCAGAGTTTACTAAAGTTTTCCACATTCAACAAACAACACAGGATGAGATACATACATTGCATCCAGAAATGAGCGGAAGAACCCAAATGTCCCTCCCCCCTTACCCTTCCCTCCCCTTCCAACAAAACAGCTTTCTGCTAGAAGAAAAAGAAACAAAAAAAAGGAGGTACCCACCCCCAAATCCATCCCTGCCCAACTACTCCCCCACCCCGGGCTTGCATGGTTAAGACTTATTCAGTCTACAACCCATCCACCTTAAACCTACTCCTCTACACAGTTTGAAGTGAATAAAGCGTTAGTAATGGGGCCCAAATTTGTTTAAACCTCTTCATTCTATTCCTAACACTAGCCACCATTTTTTCTACCCTGAGATTATTCAGAAATTCCCGCAGCCACTCCGCATATGATATCTCCACAATATCTTTCCAGTGCCTAAGTGTTAGTTTTTTAACTGACATGGATATTAGTGCCATATGATATTTACGAGCCGTTATTGAGATATCAGAGTAATCACCTAAAAGACATATTTTTATTGTGAACAGATCATTAAGACCTAGTAAGGGATCTGCTCTCAGCCTAATCTATGACCATAGGGGGACTATCTTGGGACAGGCCCAGAAAATGTGCACTAAATTACCATCCCCATGGGCACACTTTGTACAGGTAGGGGAAGAGACCAGACCAAATCTGGCCATTTTTTGAGGGGTATAATATAAGTTGTGTAATATCTGAAATTGCATACGGCAGAGCCTGTCTTGTGTAATAAATTGGTGGCACCCTTGCCAGAGCTTCACCCAGTTAATAGGTATCTCTGGAAGGAGCTGAGCCCAATAACTGGAAGGTCCAAAAGGTTCGGGGTAAATCTAATCATAGAGAACACTGAAAATTCTCGACACCGCATGTGGAAGCCCAGCCATTTGGGCCAGCTCTCCCTGGAAAGCCGGACACCTGGATAACCGGGGTGTCAGTCCTATAACTTTCACAAGCAAATGGTGTAACTGAAAAACTTTGAATACATTAGAGGCTGGAATCTCCAGTTTAACTAAAATCTCTGTGGAGGACAACCAGTTCCCGCCTGCACCATCCCAGAGAACCGAGAGGTTAACCTCTCTGGCCTATGGGATCCACAAGGGGGAAAGAACCCTCCCATCTATTCTGAGGTTAGGATTACCTAGCAACGGTTGCTCCAGATCTAGGCAGTGGTTATACTTAAGAAAATTACAAAATTGGGAATGTACTTTTACAGATATTGCAATTGGAGACAAACGCAGAAGCATAGGAAGATATTTAAGCTGCGTATATAACAAAGAGACAGGAGAGAGATTATAATATTGGATTTGCGCCAATTCTGTCTTAAGCCATAAAGGTTCATAATCAGCAGAATTTCCAGATGCATTGCGATTTGACCCACCTTAGATATTTATTCACATGGCTGGCCCAGAAGTAAAGGCCAACATGGGGCAGGTGGAGACCGCCCTTAGTTTTAGGAGCCACTAACTTATGAAAAGCCAAACGGGGATGTTTTCCAGCCCAGATAAAATTAAAAAAATATTATGTACCTTCTTGAACCATGACAGCGGCAACCATAGATTCATGTGACTAAGTGGATAATAGAGACGGGGAAAAATATTAATCTTAATTAAATAAATTTTAACCCATAGTGATAACGAGAGGTGGGACCATCTGTTAAGGTCTTGTGTGATAGTATACAATAAGGAATCTGAATTTTTCTTTGGAAAAAGTGTATCACTTCTTGTGAGAACAATACCTAAATATTTCAGCGAATCCTTTACCCAGGCCAATCCTAGATCACTAATCTCGTGTTTCATCACTCTCTGGTTCAGAGGAAATACCGATGTCTTCTCCATGTTTAACTTATAATTGGAAAAGGAACTATACTCATTTATCATTTCCAACATAAGTGGTATAGACTCTCTAGGGTGGGAAATTTGAAGTAGTAAGTCATCTGCATACGCCAATACTTTAATTTCTATGTCATGTATAACTATACCACGGATTCTAGGACAAACGACCAGCCTCCGTATAAGGGGCTCCAGGTATAAATTAAAAAGTAAAGGCGATAAGGGGTAGCCCTGTCTAGTACCGGAACCCAGGGAAAATAAATCAGATATGTTTCCATTACAAGAGACCTGGGCCATAGGAGCTTTGTAAATTGCCCGTATCCAGGATTGGAATTCCAAGGGAAACCCAAAAGCATGTAGCGTCCGGAAGAGGAAATTCCAGTCTACCCTGTCAAATGCCTTCTCGGTGTCCAGGGACACCAAGGCAGCCGGAAACTCCGCATCCCTAGACACCGAGAAGACATGGGCCAGAGTGCGCAAATGATCACTGGATGACCTCCCCTTCATGAAGCCCACCTGTTCTGGTCCAATTAAATCAGGCAGGACAGTGCTAATACGATCTACGAGGAGTTTGCACAGAATTTTTATATCTTGATTTAACAAAGATATAGGCCTATAACTAGCCATGAGTTCCGGCACTCTACTGGGTTTGGGCAATAAGATTATTAATGCTTCAAATAGTGCTGTGTCTGTATAATTACCAGTGATGATTTGTTGAAACAGATCAAGGAGTAAAGGGGCTAATTGTTTTCCAAACCTTTTATAAAAATTAGATGAGAAACCATCTGGACCCGGAGATTTGTCTAGGGGAAGATCTTCAATAACTTTAATAATTTCTGCCACAGTTATGGGAGCACACAATGAGATTTGCTGTATTTCCGAGAGAGAAGGCAGATGAGATTTAGCCAAATGATTATCTATATCCATTAAGGATGGAGAGTTTGCCACTGGAGTATATAACGATTGAAAGAATTTATAGAATTCTGCTGTAATGTCTGCTTGCTTATTCAACAATACCCCATTAGCTGACCGAATTGAAGCAATAAACCTGGCAGATTCTTGTTGTTTAACTCTTGCAGCCAGCAGAAGACCGGCTTTCTCACCCTGATCAACATATGTAGCATTTGATTTCAGAATCAGGAATTCTACCTTCTCCCTTAGGAGATCCAGATATGCATCTCTCAATTTTACAAGTTCCAGACAGGTTTGTTCAGTCGAGTGCGGGGACATACTCATCTCAATTTAACTAATCTTGGAAAGCAAATGCGCCAGATGTTGTTCCCTCTCTGTTTTCCTTTTAGATGCTACCCTCATAAGTAAACCCCTCAAATACGCCTTTAGGGCACCCCATTCCATGTCAGGGTTCCCGGTAGAACTGGAATTGGCTAACATGAATTGTGTAATATGGTCACTTACATATTTCACTATGTTTGGGTCCTTGAGGAGTTGGTTATTGATTTTCCAACATCCCTCCGGCTTTGGAAGAGTGGAAAAGGAAAGACAGCAGGAAACAAGAGAGTGGTCCGAAGGGGGCCCTGGATGAATGGTCGAGTCTATCACCCCCGACACTAATCTTTGAGAAATCATGATATAATCAATCCTTGAAGATGTTTTATGAACTGGTGAAGTAAAAGTATAACCTCTGTCCGAGGGGTGCATAACATGCCAGGCATCACAAAGGCCCGCTTTGTCCCACAAATCTCTCAATGCCCGCTGGGCAGGGGAAAGACCTCTAAATCTATTACTCGAGCGATCCATGTTGGGATCGAAAACTAGGTTTAAGTCCCCACCGAAAATCATTGGGACTGCTAGGAAAGGGGTTAAAGCATGAAGTAACTCCATAAAAAATCCTGGAGAGTCACAATTTGGGCCATATATGCTCCCTGATAAAATCTCGAAAGCATTTATTCTTCCCAGAACTAATAAGTACCTACCCTGGACATCTCTGATTATTTTAGAGGGTGAAAATGGAACATTTTGCTTTAATAAAATCATTACCCCACAGCTTTGGGTGGTGTCTTCCGATGTAAACACTTGACCAATTTGCTTCCTTCTCAACGTAAGCTCTTCCGAAATCAGTAGGTGGGATTCCTGGATAACGGTAATATCAGACTTTAGCAGCTGCAAATGTTTTAAAATTTGGTATTGTTTTAACTTCTGTCTGGCTCCCTTGACATTCCATGTGGTAAAAACTAACTGACTACCCATATGACTGAGGTAAATATTTATAAGAGACTTTGAGCACAACCTCAGAAAAGGCTGCCTTTGATCGGATATTGACCAGTGAATCCATGCAAGCCCAACCCCCAACTCTATCTTTCTCCCTCTCCAATCCCCCCAAAAACTGCAACCAGCTCTTAAAGTAAACAAAAATCATTGTAAAGACCCATTCCCAACCCCCTTCCTTCCCTTATTACTGCAATCTACGGTCAGCAGAGCACCCTACGACGCTCTCCTCCCCCAGCCTTCCCGACTCCACTATTACCCCTTCCCTGTATAGTAACTTTTAAAGCTGATATCAATAGATATAAATGCAGGAGCTGTGGCTTAAAACATCTCAAACAACCCACACCCTTCTAACCAGTCTGCATTTCTACAGAGACAAAAAGGAGAGCATAGTTAATATATGAAGGCACACGATTAATCACACCTCGACTTTTTAACCTCTAAGTTACCTAGAGAGAATAAACACCTCCCTACCCATTCCCTAGGCTATTAACAACTTGCTAAACAAGGCATTTTAATACCGTTTTGATCTATCTTATAAAACCTGAAGCAAGATTTCCCAGAATACATATTGCAGCCCAACCTGCACCTAGACCCCGACCTCGGGTGCCTTACTCACTATCCTCCGGCAATAACATAAACAAAATCATGCCCACGGCGTGAGTTGATCCCCGTACTCTAACCTAGAGTAGATTGATTCCTTTAAAACTAAGTTAAGAACCCTTTAACAGCCACACCGGAAATAAAATAAATCTTGGCTCAGTGCAGGTCGCCCCAATTAAGAAAAGGAAAAACTATCCAGACCGACTTCCAGATGAAACTGCTATTAACTAACAATCTGGTTTACTCTCTCGCCTCTGCTCTCCCTGATAAAGGTAGGGCTTATAGCGATGGTAAACTCCCATATCCATGTTCTGAATGTCCCATTATAAAATAAAATGATTTTGTACCCCTAAACAGAACAAAAAGTAAAAGGGAAAAATAACACCAGAGAAACAGGAGACTGTATTTTGTAACTATGTACAAAACTCCCACGTATTAGACCATCCTACCTATTAACAGTTCTAGTTCACTCCCATAAATTAGATTATTAACAGCTTTGAAAAGAAAACATAACAATGTTCTCGACTGAGAGAGATGAGGGATAGAGTTGGACTCAACATAGGGAAATGTTCAAAAGAAACTCCGTTTGCCAAAGGACACTCCACTGTGAACATCTTCTCAGTGTATGTCCCAACACATTTGGACTGCTTCTAATTTAAGACTCTGAGCTCCCCCTTGAGACCGCAACTAATTATAGCAGATCTTGTTTGGAAACCGTACCAGGGAGATAAGAAAACTTGGGTCACATACTGTGAAGCAATAAAATCTTAATTAACTTGAATCTGAGCATGATCTCAGCCAGATTTGAAGAGAGCTGTAACACAGGTAAGCTTAATTTGCCCCACACGAAACTTAGGAAGCAGAGTCCCATTTACAAAACAAAAAGTCTCCGTGGGTGTCCCCATTAAGGAGTCGGGCATAGAAGTTCATCTATGAGGCAGCACAAATCATTAAGCCCTTAGCATAAACTGACGTTGCCAGCCTTGAGCATTAAAATAAAATTAAATTAAACTGCAGATCTCTCCAGCATGATTTTTCTTTTACCCCTCGTAGAAGTCGGCATTATGCAGAGATATTGCTTCCTCATGGCTCTTTGAACAGGTCAGAGAAAGCCTTTTTGAGATCTTTAGCTGCAGTTTCAGGGTCATCAAAGGAGGACCATGAACTGGAGATCAAAACCCCCAACTTAGCGGGGTACCCCATTCGGAACTTTACACTGGAGGCAATTAATTTGAAACCAAGGATGAAACATGGCCTTTTTTGCTGACGATGTTGGCAAGTCCTGTACACCTGATTTTGGAGCCTTCCCATCTCACTTCATGCAGTTCTTTAATCTTCAGGAAAAATGTTGCGCTCCAGATAATTAAGAAATCTGAAGATTAGGGACGAAGGCTCTCACCAGTGGCATCGGACGAAGGGATTGGTGCGCCCGTTCAATAATGTAGCTCGGCCGAAATGGCGATGGGCCGGCCAGCTTTTCTGTCATTTTTTGAATAAACAGCACCGCATCCAACACTTCCTCTTTTTCCGGGAGACCAATGAGGACCACATTATTCCTGCAGCTGCGGCCCTCTAGGTTCTCAATTTTCACTTCCATTCTTGCCATTCTTTGGTGGGTAGCCACAATTTCAGATTCAGCTTTCTCGACCTGCTTCTCTAATGAGCAAATACGGGCCTCGTTATCTGCCGCCCGCTAGTGCACATCTTCTAAAGCTTGGGCAATGCTTTTAATTTCTGATGTAATCACACCTAGTTCTTCTTTAAAAGGAGTAAATTCTTGCAAAAATCGTTGCAAGGTGAGGGGTTGCTGGTCCGCCATGGTATCTTCTAATGAGGACCCTTCTGCACCACTTGAGGTCCTGGATTTTTTAGGGGCCTTCTCTGGGGACGTCGGAGGGGTATGTTTCGATGTGTTTCTCCTCATTCTCACCTCCATACACACAGTTTTCGGCAGCATGCAGAAACCAGTCCTTTTCCAGAGCTTCCAGATAAAGTTTAAGGTAATTGTACCATATGTTTTAAGTAAAATTAATGATTAAATAAGTTGGAAGGCTGGAGCAGTGTTAGAGAGCTACTCACTGGTGAGCTGCATCATGTGATCCCCTTGAGCTGCATCACGTGATCCCCGTGAGCTGCATCACATGATCCCCACAACTGTTTCTAAAATTTCTATACTGGTGCCAGTCTAGTTGCTTAGTTTTCTTGCTGTCATTGTATGCTGCATCTCATTTTTATGTTTGCTTGAGGGCATATGCAAAGCATACATATTGGCGGTATGCAGCACTGTATGGTTTTTGAAGATGTGACCATGTTGTGGCCATGGAGTTGAGCATTGTGGACACAGTGCTGTAAGCAGCATGTTGGTAGTATGCTAGTGACAATGCTGTTTTGCTTGCTGATGGGTAGACATGTCTTATATACTGTATGAATGGACAAAGCTGCCCCTATTATAAGAAGTTTCCATCTGTTAGCCTGCCAACTGAGTGTGATCATTGCTGGTATTGCCCCTGCATTCTGACTCACCTCTTGCTCCTGGTGCTGCTGGCAGTATCTTCCCTCCACTTGATCCAACATTTAATGCAGAAGTGGTGTTGAGTGTTCATTAAACTCCACCTCCAGTATCCCCCTCCAACCCAGCCTACTCCTTAAATATTATTGGCAGTGGGTGCCTAACCCCATGGCTGGTATATACTGCCCTCCTGACAACCTACTCTTTAAATATTATTAGCAGTGGGAGCCCAACCTCACTGTTGATATATACCACCCTCTGCCAACCTACTGTTTAATTACTGGCAGCGGGTGCCCAACCCCACTGCCAGTCTTTATCTCATCTCCTGCCTGACCCAGTGTTTCTCCCTCCCCATAGTCTGACACCGAGGTGCCCACCCACAGTGCCAGCTAACTCCCCTAAAGCAGATTGCAACTCCAGTGGGCCCACCTCAAGTGCCGCCAACCAATCACCATACCTGAAAAGAAGGAAATCATTCCTCACCAGCTTCTGTCTCTCTTTTAATTTTCCTTTAAAAAAAAAAGGTCCCTTTGACATTATCTGCTTCCCCCAACACTCTAGTCCCCCATCCCTTCCTGCCCCTCTTCAGCACCCACCCATCCACCTGCACTGCTCCCAACACCCCTCACTTACCTATCAGATCATCTTCTGATGACTGGCTTGTCCTGTTGCTTCCAGTGATGACCAGAAATTAGCTGAAACAAGGTAAGTTTGGTTAATGGCTTTTTAGTGCATTTTGATCTTTTATTCATAACTTTGTCATTTTTGCTCCAAATGTTCAACATAGCCTTTTTGGGACCCAACCTCATGAACAAGGTAGATGAAATGATTGAAATCCTCCCTGAAACACAGAGTCTGGTGCGCAAGTTAAGTATTACTATAAATGATGATATCCACATGTTATGCTAATATAGAATGTTTAAAAGGAATGCCCATGGATTTTCCTATAGCAAACGGAGTGGACTCGCTCCAAAGATGTCATCAGCACCACTTTGTGAGCTGAGTGGCAGCTCAGTCACATGGCATTTTAAAGCTTATAAGTTATTTTCAAACATGACGAAACCAAGTAAAATCTGCACATTCAAGGTAACTACTCATGCCATTTAATTCAGTAGCACTTCTATATTTACACAGGAGTGTTTGTGAAAATGTGGACCCCCCCCAAATCATTGCTCCACTGTCCATTAAAAAATTTCATCTGCTTGCTCAAAGTGACTATGCACTGCACCAACATGGCCCAAGGCTGCATATGGCCCATAGTAGATAGTGTGCCCAAAATGGGATGGCACCAGCGCTCCTGTGGGCCTTATTCAGCCCTAGGATGCAAATAAGCCCATTGATCATGCACGGCACTAAGGGGCCTTTTGCATACCCATTACAGGCTCATTTGCATGCATGCAGCACCACCCTTAAGCCCATGCTGGGAGGTAGAAATAAAGATTCCCTGGTGTCTAGTGGACCCCCGTCTTGATTGCCCACATTTGAAATGTACCTCATATCTCTGGTAGTCTAGCGAACCCTTCATCCCATGAATCAACCAGGTTTGCAGCAGAACCCCCTACCAAGTACCCCACCAGTTCATGTGTTAAACCCTCACCCACCCACATGCTGAGGACCCCCCACCCAGCACTTCCTCACTCCAGTCACTGATTCTGCATCACAAAATGGTGACCAGCACAGCCCTCCACTCACCTGGTTGTGAGGTCCAGGAGACACCCTGGGTTTAAACAAGGCTGAAGGAGATGCCAGATGTGTTTGGTCCCTGTATCCAGGAGTCCCACTGGACTGAGTGGGCAGGCAGCTAGAAGGCCAGCTGTCTCGTCTAATCCTCTTCGGGCAGTGCTTTGCATTGCCAGGTCCATAAGGAACAAGACTGTTATTTTTGTGGACTTGATTTCCTCTGTCAACCTGGCTTGCATTATGGAGACCTGGCTGGGTGACGATGCTGGTCCAGTTCTAGTGGCCACCGTCCCCATTGGATACTATATAGTGCACTACCCAAGGAAGGATCGCAGAGGTGGGGGAGTGGCCATTATTTTTAGAGCTAACCTGGGCTCCACAGTGCATTCAGTTAGTAATACTAGATCTTTTGAATATGTTGCCATGCGTGGGTGTCCAGGTTCAGGCTGCAGGATTCTCATTTTTTACCGCCTTCCTGGGGTGAGAGGAGAATTTCTGCAGGACGTATCGAACTTTGTTGTCAACCATGTATTGGAGTCCCTCAGATGTTTAATCCTGGGGGACTTCAGTGCTTGGGTCAGCGATGAATCCTCATGGTTTAGTTACAGCCTCCTCCAGTTAATGTCTTCACTGGGCCTGACACAAGCTGTTGCTTCTGCAACTCACCAGCATTGCCACACACTTGATCTGGTGTTCCAACTAGGTGTTGGGGTTGATAACCTTAAGACTGATCAGGTCTTTTGGTTTGATCATTACACTGGGGGTTCATGTTTGGGGTCCCGTTAGTCCTTCCCCTATGGAGATGATCAGCTACTGCCCTTTAAGGGGGTTAGACCCAAAGGACTTTTGGTGCTGGTTGACCTATCTAGAGTTGAATCAGCTTGTGTGATTGGCTCCAGTGAGGCGGTGGACACCTATAATATGGTGGTGTCCAAAGCATGGAATGCCATCACTCCAGTTTGTATATGACCCAGATCCTTATTCCCATGGTTTGATGGGGATCTCAAGGTGATGAAGGTCAAGGGTGGGAAGTTGGAGCATTGTTGGTGGAAGACCCAGCTGGAGGGTGACAAAGTGGTCCTGCGTGCCCACCATGGTGAGTACCAGGAGGCAATCTCTCATAAGAAGGCAGAGTTCCTGTCCAGGGAGATTGCAGCAGGGAAGAACAGACCTGCTCAGCTTTTTCGGACTGTGGATAGGCTTCTTCATCCAGCCTGTCTACAGCCGAAGAAGACTTTTTCATCCATTTTATGTGAAGAGTTTGCTCTGTTCTTCTCTGACAGGGTGTTGTCCATCCGGTCGGGATTCTATCAAGGGGGCTTACACCTCACAGTGGCCAGACTGGTGGGAGCAGAGGCTCTCTGCCTGTCTAGTGGGAATTTAGGCAGTTGAGGTGCCAGAAATGACTGAGGTGATTTTAGAGCTGAAGCACACGTTTTGTGAGTTGGACCCAGCCCAGATGTGTTTCTTGATGGGATGTGCTGAGGCTGTTAGCCCGGTGTTCTCCAGGATTGTCAGATGCTTGATGGTAAAGGGGTGCTCCCAGTGGCCTTGAAAGAGGCGCTGGTGAGACCCTCCTAAAGAAATCTTCCCATGACCCAGACATCCTGGCGAATTATCATCCTATCTCCAACCTACCTTTTTTGAGCAAGGTTGTTGAGGAATTGGTGGCTCATCAGCTCGAGGATTGCCTCATGTCCTACGGCATCTATGAGCCATTTCAGTCTGGTTTTTGGGCTAGACATAGCACAGAAATGGCACTAGTGAGGGTGCATAATGATCTACTCAGGGCTTGAGATAGAGGCGGCAGGTCAGTTCTTGTACTCCTCAATCTCTCTTCAGCTTTTGACACCGTGGGCCACACTGTACTTCTTGATCAGCTCTGTGAGTTTTGTGGACTCGCCAATACTGTCATCAGATGGTTTGAGTCCTATCTCTCAAATAGGGTGCAGCGGGTAGTGATGGGGAATTTCTCCTCCTCTCCAATGCCCCTGTCATGTGGAGTTCCACAGGCCTCAGTCTTGTTGCTGATGCTGTTCACAGTGTATATGCTGCCTCTGGATGAGATAATTCGGCAATACAGCATGGCGTTTCACTGCTATGCAGTTGATACCCTGCTGTTTGTCATTTGCTCCCAGAATGTCCAGTGCCGTTGATGTGCTTAACATCTGTCTGACTAAAATCAATGACTGGATGGCTTCCAGCTGCCTGAGACTTAACCCTGATAAGACAGAGGTGCTAGTGGTTGAACTGGGCCACGGGCATTATGGGTTGCTGCCTGGAGCAGACACAAGTCTTTTCCTGGGGTCTGCTCAGTTGGTTGCTTCCCGGAGGGTGCAGAATCTAGGTGTGATCCTGGACAGCAGGCTGACCTTTGAAGATCAGATGTCATCTGTTAAGAGTGGTTTTTACCACTTACAAAACATCACCAGGCTGAAGCCCCTCATTCCGCCCGAGGATCTACCAACCCTAGTACATGCCTTTGTTACCTCAAGGCTTGACTATTGTAATGCTCTTTATTTCAGGGCATGGGAGGGACCCTCCACAGGCTGCAGCTATTGCAGAACATGGTGGTCTGGTTACTGATGGGTCTACCTAGGTCAGGTCATGTGACACCAGTCATGCGTGCTCTGCACTCGCTATTGGTCAGATGGAGTGTCCTTTTCAAGGTGGGCTTCCTCACCTATAAGGCCCTATAAGGACTGGGTCCTGGATACCTGTCAGAGCTCCTGACACCTGCAACCTTTGTTTGTTCCCTCTGCTCCTTCTCGAATGGCCTCCTGGATGTTCCATGGGTTCGGCTCAGGACTTCTGGTGATCGAGCTTTCAGCATCTCTGGGCCAACCTGGTGGAATGCACTTCCATCTGCAATCCGGGAGACCCCTTCAATTGGTGTTTTTAAGCAGAGGCTTAAGGCCCACCTATTCAGCCAAGCATTTACTGAATAACATACACCAACCCTGTCTTTATTATAAGTAAATTTTAATCGTGAGTACTGATTTTATCTTCTGCTATTTTTAAGTGTATCTGTATGTATTTTGTTATATTGTGTATGGCACCCAGAGCCTCCAGGATTGGGTGCCTTAAAAATAAAATTTGCCTTGCCTTTGCCTTGCCTACCTCCTTTGCTGCCATCTGACATTCACGGAGCACAATCACCTGTACTATAGAAACAGCTGTTTCCAGGGGTGTTCTGTTCTGGGTCTCCAATGAAAATGAGCATTTGATGACCTCAGGGTTTATGGCTTTGCCCACAGCACCAGCATAATTCATGATTAGCACAGCACAAACCCAATTAGTGCCACACTAACCTTTTGAATATGGGGGCCTGCATCCCCACCACAGTCTGACATTGTGCATCCGTGCCATATTCCAAAAATGCATGTCCCCATCACATTCCAAAATTGGACATCTCTGCCAGTTTTGAAGTTGTTTGCCAATGCCACATTCCAAAATCATGTCATTGTCACATTTTGAATTTGTACATCCAGACCACATTCCAAAGTTGCATGTCCCCTCCACATTCCAGCTTTGTGCATACCAGCAACATTCTAAAATTATGTCGCCACTACATTCCAAAAATGTGAATTCCTCTCACATTCCAAAAATTCTTGTTCTCACCATATTCTGAAATTGGGTTTCCCAGTCACATTCTCAAACTAGACATCCAAACCACATTCTAAAACTGAGTGTCCTAGCCACATTCTGAAATTTCACTTTACCACCACATTCCGAAATTGTGTGTCACTGCCACATTCCAATTGCCCGTCTTCATCACATTCAAAAATCTGCATCCTCACCATATTCCAAAATTGTTCATCTCCACCACATTCAGAAAACAAGCATTTGTCAATGCCGAATGTTTGCTTGCCGGCATTGGCAGTGGTAGTGTAGAAGTTACAGAGCCACATAATAGGAATGGCAGTGAAGTATTGAACTGAAGCCAACCCCACCACCACCCTGCAGAGAGTGACAGGCATTGGGGTGTGCCTTTGGGTCATCAGGCATAACGGCCACACCATTTCACCACACCCCACCCTGCAGACACTGACAAGTGTCACGGTATGCCTTGGGGTCTTTGGCCCTTATGCGCACCCCATTCCATCAGGAAATATGGTGAGATGGGTGTGGTATAGGAGAATGGGATGAACTTTGGGGCCAAAGAGTCCAAAGCATACCTCGATGCCTCTCACTGGCTGCAGGGTGTGGAATGGTATGAGCATTGCTGGCAAGAATCCCAAGTCACATCCCTGATGCCTGTCATTCTCTACGGGGTTGGGCGTTATGGTTGGAAACTGTAATACCTCAGGCATTCGTTGGTATTTTCACTCCAAATTTTCAACATGGTTTTTTTGTGACTCCACCTCATGAACAGTGGCAATATCAGTTTGTTAGCGGCTGCTTATACAGCGACTACGGCATTTAGCACCACAGGTGCAAACACATTCTCTGAACAGGATGTAAAAATGACAGCTGTACTGTTCATGGGGAGGTGTAAAATGGCAATGTTGCAAATCTGTAGTAAAAATATTAAAAACTAGTGAAGTCACGAGGCGTATAGAAACTGTGCAACGCACACCCGTAATGTAATTAGTTTGGGGATTTTTACAGCAGATTGTCAACACAGGCATTTTGGGACCTCCGATCATGAACAGTGTCACTGTGATTTTCTTTATCTGTCCCGAACAATGATTTCCCAGTGACCAAGTCTCTCTGCTTGAAAGTGTGAAAACACATTTCGCCATGTTGTGAAAAATGACAGCTGTACTGTTCACAAGGAAGTGTGGAAAAATGCCACTGGTGAAAATCTGGACTGAAAATATTACAAAATCATGAACTTACGAGGGTGCATGGAAACTGCACAATGCTCACTCGTAACACAGTCATTTTATGGACTTTTGTCACCAAATTTTCAACATAGCCATTTTAAGACCTCTGCTCATGAACAGTGTAACTGTGATTTTCTAAATCTGTCCCAAACATTGCTTCCGCACACTGACTGCACCATTGTGCGCTACATGTGTGAAAACACATTTTGGGTGACATGTGAAAAATGGCAGCTGTACTGTTCATAACGAAGTGCTATAAAATGGCAATGTTGAAAATCTGGAGTGAAAATATTGAAAATTTGCAAACTTACGAGCGTGTATAGGAACCGCCGCGAATGCACGCCTAGAAATAGTCATTTTTAGGAATTTTTTCAACAAATTTTCAACATAGCCATTTTAAGACCTCTGCTCATGAACAGTGCCACTGTGATTTTCTTAATGTGTCCCATACATTGATTTCGCACACCGACTGTGCCACTGTGCGCTACATGGGCGGAAACACATTTTGGGCAAGATGTGAAATATGACAGCTATACTGCTCATAAGGAGGTGTGGTAAAATGGCAATGTTGAAAATCTGGAGTGAAAATATTGAAAATTCGCGAACTTACGAGCGTGCGTAGGAACTGCACAACGCATGCTCGTAAAACAGTCATTTTTAGGAATTTTTTCACCAAATTTTCAACATAGCCATTTTAAGACCTCTGCTCATGAACAGTGTCACTGTGATTTTCTTAATGTGTCCCATACATTGATTTCGCATACCGACTGTGCCATTGTGCGCTACATGGGGAGCGGAAACACATTTTGGGCAAGATGTGAAAAATGACAGCTGTACTGCTCATAAGGAGGTGTGGTAAAATGGCAATGTTGAAAATCTGGAGTGAAAATATTGAAAATTCGCGAAGTTACGAGCCTGCGTAGGAACTGCGCAACGCACGCTCGTAAAACAGTCATTTTTAGGGATTTTTTCACCAAATTTTCAACATAGAAATTTTAAGACCTCTGCTCATGAACAGTGTCACCATGATTTTCTTAATTTGTTCTGTACATTGATTTCGCAAACCGACTGCGCCATTGTGCGCTACATGGGCAGAAACATGTTTTGGGTGAGAAATGAAAAATGACAGCTATACTACTCATAAGAAGATGTGGTAAAATGGCAATGTGGAAAATCTGGAGTGAAAATATTGAAAATTCATGAACTTATGAGCTCATGAGGAACCAAGCTAATGCATGTCAGAAACAGTCTGTTTTTGGAATTTTCCACCAAATTTTCAAAATAGGCTTCATGAGAGCCCACCTTATGAACGCTGGCAGTGTCATTTCATTAATTGGGCCCAAAAGGTGATTTCGCGCAGTGACTACGAAATCAGCCTTCGGGCCCGAATAACGCCATGACAGTGACATCATTCATGAGAAGGGATCACAAAAACCCCATGTTGAAAATTTGGTGCAAAAATTCAAAAAAATGCCTGAGATATGCAACAAAGTTGAAAAAACCCTACCTATCCCATTATACAGCTTACCGGCATTTCCTCAGTTCGTGGTCGGCTTTGAAGAGTGCAGACGTGTTCCCAGTCCACCGCAGATCATCGCGCCGAGGTCCGGAGGTAAGTATGGGGTGAGAGGAGGGGTGTGGGGAGGCAGGGTGCGCAGTGGGTGGGTGCGGGTTGTGGAAGGGGGACAGGGAGAAGCGCAGAGGGACAGTTTTTAATTTGAAGGGTTTTTTTACCAAAATGACGATGCGGGACGTTTGCCACACTGGGGTGGGCTCCCAGCATGGCACAAGGATGGCTGGTTGGGGGGCATAGAGCCGACGGGTGATTGGGCACCCCCCTCGGCCCATAAGTCATTGAAGTTGCCACGCTGGGGTGGGCTCCCCACGTGGCACCCTGTACTCTGGGAGGATAGTGGAGCCGACGGGGATTGGGCACCCCCATCGCCTATGTCGATGACTCTGCCACGCTGGGGTGGGGACCCAGCATGGCATGTGGAAGGCTTTGGGGAGCGCAGCACAGCCGACAGGGATTGGGCACTCCGTCGGCTATGCGTGTGCATGGGGGGCAGCACGCGTATGCGTGTGTGTGTGTGTGTGTGTGTGTGTGTGTGTGTAGGGTGTGGGGAGCTGCATGAGCAGGCAATATCTGATCGCTGCTCACTGCAGTGTAGCTCCCCTCAACTGTACTCCACTGCATTTTGGAGCTGTCAAGAGGCCCAGCAGGCATTGGAGAACTGCGCCACGCCTGCCAATACACTGACTGAATTGGAAGAGGGGGAGACACCCCTCCGAAAACTCGGGTGATGGCACTATGTTTCTTGCACATGCGTGCAAGCAAACATAATGAGTGTCTGCCACATTCCAAAATTATGTATCTCCACCACATTCCAAGATTGTGCATACCCTTCATATTCTGAAACTACATTTCAGTGCTATGCTCCCAAATGACGCATCCTTGACACATTTTGAAACTGCATATGACCACCACATTCTGAAACTACATCCCCACCACATTCTGAGATTCCATGTCAACACCACATTCTGAAATTGCAGGTTTGAATCACAATCTAAAATCAAGCATCCCAACCACATTCTGAAATTGTGCATCACCACATGCAAAACAGCCACATCACAAAACTGCATATCTCTGTCATATTTCACAACTTTGTGTCTCCCTTATTTCAGAATTGCATATCTCTGCCACATTCAAAACATTTATGAAACTACCACATTCTGAATTTCAGCATCCTTCCTGTCACATTCTAAAACTGTGTGTCTCAGATACTTTCTTTTTTTTCTATAAAGCTTTCTACCTACAAGGATGAGCCCTGTCAGCCCTGTCCCCACTTCTCATGACTGTCGCTTGCCTCTCTCGACCCAGAATGTAGTCTCCTATGGATTTTCCACCATGGCAAGGCCAGGAGGGGGAAGGTCATCCTCCCTCCCTTCAACATATACAGGCTTCTGCTGAGTAGAATTTGAATTTTATTGATCTGGAAAAAACCTTTGAGCAAAGTGTTCTTTTCCGAAGGTTCCACATCAAAGAATACAAGACAAAACATTAAGTTGAGAGTTACATCATGAGGAAAATCACAAATCACAAGTCAATGTAGACAGGTGTAGCATATAATTTGTACAAAACTGAATACAGTTGCAGGTACTGTACTCAGAATACAAGATCCAGCATGGCACACATCTATTGTACATTAAGATTAAGAGGCAACAATATAATTGGGGTAGCAGCCTGGGGGGTGGGCTTTGTCTAGGTATGCAGTCAGGAGGTAAGACATTGTCAAGGCAGTAGTAAGGGGGAGGTGGAGAATGAGGACAGTGATCAGGGATCACTGCAGGTCAGGGAAGAGGGATAGCAGTGAGGTAACGAGAGGGTCAAATAGGTGAGCGGTGGTGCCAATATAGGGGGAACAAGGGGAATGTTCAGTAGAGCTGCAGGATGGGCCGTGAGGTAATGGCCAGGGTTTCATTGAGCTTTTCCTCCAACTTTTCCATCATCATCCCATGCCTCTGCCATGGCGACATGTCAGTATATGCATGTGGAGGTGTGCATGTTCTGCAAAACCATGGCCTGTCTTTAGAGCTACTCCCAACCTGCACTACCATTGGGCCTCCACCCGGTGGCAGTCAAAGGCCGAGATGACTTAGGGCCCCCCCCAGAGAGGAGAGCGTCTCTAGGATGCTCAATCCTCTCCCATCCAGCCAACCCCCAGCAACCCATGCTTGTTCCCAAACAAAAGTCACCGGCATGGCAAGAGGTGAGGTATGCAATGCCTTAGCCCTCTACACTACTGGGCCAGCTATGTCTCAGCTTCTTTTTGAGATTGTGTCATTGCTGCATTCAAAAATTGCAGCCTGGTGGCATTCTGAATTCTCATCCCTGCAGTATTCTAAAAATGGCATGCAACTTTAGCAACCTAAATCCATGAGTGCCGCTGTATTCTGACTCCACCCCATCACATTCTTAAGTACCTTGCATCTGCACATTATGGAAATGCATGCCTTGTACCCACCCAGTGACAGCGTTCCTTTTTCAAATGTTACTGCAACTGCAGTTTTATGTAATGTAGGAGATAAAAGGTAGCTTGCAGGGAGGACTTGGCTCTGAGTTCTAGTTATGATATCATCAGTAGCTCTTCACTGAAACTGGCTTTTGTTTATCAGGCAATGAAATCAGAGTTAAAAAAATGACTTGTAACTTTTATTTATTTTATTTATTTTTTGATGACCGGGTAGGCACACTAGACACAAAAATGATTATTTTCAGGCACGACCCGGGAGGTCAACAACACACAGAGATACAGGTACATGGAATACAGTGTCAAGAAATATGCAATACATCACAATCAGAAGTGAAACAAGATGAAGACAATAGTGGTACTAAGGCACATAAAGGTGTATTATACAAATAGAAGGTAAGTGCTCGTGTGTAAACAGTTATAGTAATATCACATTTAAAGTGCAGAAAAATTGCACAGGGTATCATTACTTCTGGCTGAAACTGAGAAAACAGCTATTGGGAGGAGGTAGGGAGAAAGGAAATGCTGAGATATAGCCTAGCGAGAGAGAGGAAGAGAGAGGGAGAGGGAAAGGGATGGGAAAGAGGGGGGGAGGATAGAATTTGTGGGGAGCCTGAAGGAGCAAGGTGCCAACTCACTCCACAGAAGGTAGGAGGGGAGGAGAACTTTGGGCAGCTGAAGCAGAGGGAGCCAAGATCTATGGTGGGTTGAAGTAGGTGCATTGGGCACGTGCGGTAAAGAGGTAGCGGTGCCTCTTCTAAAAAGTAGCATGACTAGGGGCCAGACATACATCTAGGGGCAGCGAATTCCAGTAATAGGGACCTACATGCGAGAAACCTGATTTCCCTTTGGTACTTCTACATCTGGGAATGCTAAGCAAGGAAAGGTCAGAAGATCAGAGACCGTAGGAGATGGGCTGAGGGGTCAGCAAGGAGGCGAGGTAAGTAGGCATACTGGACTGCAGTATACTGTCCAGGAGGTTCCCAAGAGAGAAGAGCTGGTGTACAATGGGGGAGGGCCAATTTAGGTCTGAATACAGTAGGCAGTGATGTCTTAATCTGGAGGATGCTGAGGTGTATCGGCATATACCATTATAAGTTGTGTCCCACCTATGAAGAATAGCCTTTTTTTATTTATTTATTGAAATGTTTCACCAGGAAGGGTACACTGAGCAACTTAATGCTCGTATCACGGTATGTCCTGGGGAAGAGGGAGTGGGAAATTTCAACATATTTAAATGATACAAAGACAAAGCAAAATACAGTACTGAGACAGGAGCATACAAAATATAGCAGACAAAACTTTCAGGTAATACACTGCAGTCATTATGGGGGATACATGATGATTCAAAGCCTTAGATGCGTTAGTATAGATTACGGATCCATATGAGAGTGATGGAAGTAGGATTCCTCTAGCAATGGCTGACCTAGCAGAAGGGGTTAGAATATGCCTTGTTTTGTAGGCTAAGCCCAGTTTGGCATTGACAGTCTTACATGTGGAGGTTATATGGGTGTCATAAGTGAGGGATTCATCAAGCAAGACACCCAGATATTTAAAGGAAGTTACCATCTCCAGTGGGGAACCATCAGCCCAGGAGACCTGGAAAAATTCCCAGCACTGCTTTAGTTTAATAGAGGATCCAAAGAGCATAGCCTGGGTCTTTCCAGCGTTGAGAACGAGCTTATTTCTGGTGATCCAGGACTGAATATTTAGTAGGTCCATAGAGAGCTTATGGTTAATAGAGTGGACATTATCTTAGCTAGTGTAAAGAACAAGGTCATCGGGGTATAGCAACGATGAGCAGGAGGATATATTTTGTGCTATGTTGTTAATAAAAATTGAGAAGAGGAGAATCCAAGGATAGATCCCTGCGATACACCAACATTAATGACTGCTTTTTCGGAGGTGGCTGAATTGAATTTTACAGCTTGAGTTCTGTTTGATAGGTAGCTGTGGAACCAGGTTACAACTTTTACGCCAAGTGCCTTAAAAATCTCAGTTTTGGCATGAGGCTGATTGGGGATATGCTGATCCACATTCGGAATTTTTTGATGCTAGAAATTTGGCTGGACTGCCTCTTTGAACTCCACCAAGATGATCACTACTCCTGTTTTTGTTTTCCTAACATGTCAACGAGTTCTCTTACTCCTGCTTCTTCTGCTTTTGGGTGGTGCTGAGCCTGTTCTCAATCCTTTTGTTTTTTCCATGATCACTTTTAAACACAAATATTCATAGTCAGTGGTTGGATGCACAACATCAGTTTATTCGACTTCAGTTCAGTCCCTCACATAAAACATTAGCCCTCCATCTTTTTCTTCTTTTTCTAGCCTTGCAATATGTTTCATAGCCAGACAGATGCACTCAAACTGTGACACAGGAAAGTGTGCCATGCTTATCACAGACTGACAGCATCCTGGCTGATTCCACTGCTTAGATCGAAATTGGTTGTGTTGGGTTTTACCCACGTTTCAATTATTGCTAGTATATCAGCAGCATATAAATATAGCCTTGCTTCTAATTCAGTTTGTTTTAAAAGAACATTACATGTATTTATGCAGGGATTTAAAGACTAGCCTGGCATTTTTACTGGATGTTTAAATTACAAATATCCTCAATAAGTTCAGTGATTGGGCTAAGATTCTGCTCTATATGTTCTGTTCATACTGTAGGAGGAACAATTTAACAATCCTAAAATTGCAAAAAAAAAAGTTGCTGTCCTAGTTAGTGATATGTTGTCTATGTAAGATCCAGTTTTTTTCCCTGTAAGTTTTAACAAAAGCACACAGCAGGTATGGATAATCAGTGGAACCCATTAACTGGTCAGAGTTAATATTAGTTCCCACCATTATTTAACCATTTTTCTCAGTATTAGAAATTATTTGTATTGCATAATCTAATGATATCTCAGTAAAGACATAAAAAGTCCATGTAGCAATCCAAGTTTGACCATTTTAAAATTGGCACTGGTAAGCAATGGGCACTTTAAAACCATAATTAAGAAAAAAAAAGTTTTTCCTCTGTTAAACTACGAACAAAACAAAACCCACACAATACAAATAAAGTAAATTTCCACAAAGTGTCACTTGTGAAGCATGAGTGTCGGCAGGCATACTCAGTGTACTTTGCTGAGTACAGTAAAATCCCAAAAATCCAGGAGCAACATGAGTCTCAGGCCAGGGCAAAAAACACAAATAGAGCCTGATGTAGTTGAAGTCCTGTTTTTCCCCTCCTTGGATGCTTTAGTGTTAGTTTGTAAATGATCTTTGGAAGATGTGTGAGTGCTAAACTTAGAGGCTATGACTATGAGTGACCCAATCAAATATGTATTCATGACTGCTAGTGTGAATAGACTTCTGTGAGGCTGGCTACCTTGATGTGGTACAGAGGCTTATCAAAATGTATCCTAAACTTTGTAACGAAAAGCCAGTCAACTTCTGTCTGATTGGTAGTGTGTGTTAGATAAAAACAATAAGTTGTAAATCTGGTAGGATCATTGGGTTACTGCATATTAACTGAAATGGAGGTGACGCAATGTTTGTGGGATGGGCAGCACGTCTTTTGATTTTTGTTTACGGGGGGTGGGGCAACAGTTCTGCCAACTCTCAAGTACATGTTTAAAATGCCTGGCTACACCCCTGTTGTGAAGCACCACTTTTATCTAATCCAGCCCTGATGTCCCCAAAGTGACACGGAGCCACCTGGCAACCTGCAGGAAAGGAAGGCATTAGGATGGCACAACTGGGTGCACTGCATATGTTTTCAGCAGGCAGGAAATCTTAGGTTGAAAAATGGAACCTTAGTGATAAGAATCAGCATGAGGGAGTGATGAAAGTGCTGACTGGCTGGGGGGAACTAGGGGGCATTTTCCTTGTGTCTCATGTCCTAGATTATAAGTTAATAAGGCCTCCAAGTAATGTCTCTTATAGTATGAGACTCCAAGTGGGAGGTGTAGATGAGAGGACCACAAAGTGAAGCTGAGCAGTTCTGTCTGTCCAAATCTCACAAGAGGAGTTTCTTATACCATAAGAGACACCCCTTGGAGGCCCCATTATCTTATTATTAATACCTCGAGTTTAGATTGAGTGATCTATATTAAAGCTACATTCTTTTTATGTTGATTGTGCACATGCACAAGAAACATATTATGGCAGGTTTCCAGAAGCAGGTTGTGGAGGCATGGCACTGTTGTGGCCAATGCCCCACAGCCTTTAAAGGCTTGGTCTGCTTTCCTCAATGCCGTGGCATGCTGCTACTAACACTAGTTCAGCCAGCATGCCACAGCTTTGTAAGGTTTCGCCACTGCAGTCAGAGGCCACCTCGTCATTGCAGCATAAGCCATTCCATTGAAATGAGGGAGCAACCCATCACTGCTGGGTGGAACCTTGTTACAGTGATACTGTTTGTGAACATGGTGGTGGCTTGCCACCATGTTCTCAAACAATATTAAGCCCCCCCCACTGTGGGGGTGCCCAATCCCCCTCGGCAGCATGTGCCCCTCCACTGTGTTTGTTTGCCGACGGGGGCCCCAGTCCCTGTTGGCTTCAGTGCCCAAGGTTGATGTTGCCGATGGGGAGCCCACTCCTGTCGGCATTATGCAACCCCCCACTTTTGTTGTGTGCGCGCGGGTGCTCAATCCCTTCGGCATGATTTCACCCCGCTTTTTTTGTTGTGTGCGGCGAGGGTGCCCAATCCCCATCGGCATAATGTAACCCCCCCTTTTTGTTATGTGCCGATGGGGGTGCCCAATCCCCCATCAGCTACAACTGCCACCCCAAAAAAAGACTCCATTGGCATGCTGGGAGCCCACCCCAGAATGCCACATGCCCCTGCAAAAACAAAAATGGTCCCGCAATGTTTTTTTTTCTCCCTGTGGAAAAAGGAAACGGTCCCTCCTCGGTCTCCTGCCCCCCACCCACAACCTGCACCCACCCACTGCACACCCTGCATCCCCACCCACCCACACCCCATCACCCCATACTTATCTCCGAGTCTGGCACGACCATCTTGGTGGCCGGGAACATGTCTGCACTCTTCAAAGCCGAGCTCGAACTGAGGAAATGCCGGTAAGCTGTATCATAGAATAAATAGGTTTTTCAACTTTGATGCATATTTCAGGCATTTTTTGTAATTTTGGCACAAATTTTCAACATGGGGTTTTTGGGACCCCTGCTCATGGATTCTGGCACTGTCATGGCATTATTCGGCCCCGAAAGATGATTTTGCCGTCACTGTGCGGAATCCCCTTTTGGAACCAATTAATGAAATGACAGTGCCAGTGTTCATGAGGTGGGCTCTCAAAATCCTATGTTGCAAATTTGGTTGGAAAAATCCCAAAGTTACTGTTCTGATGCGTTGCGCCGAAGTTGCTATACTGCAGCTCGTAACTTTGCAAATTTGCAATATTTTCATGCCAGATTTTAACATTGGCATTTTTTTACACCTCCTTGTGAACAGTACAGCTGTCATTTTCAATATCCTGGCCAAAATATGTTTTCGCACTTCCAGCACAGAATAGCGCGTTTGCTGTGGGAAATCAGTGTTTGTGACAGATTAAGTAAATGACAGTGACACTGTTCATGAGCAGAGGTCCTAAAATGGCTATGTTGAAAATTTGGTGATGATACTCCATACACTGACTGTGTTATGAGGGTGCATTGCACAGTTTGCACACACGCTCGTAACTTCGCGAATTAATATTTTCACTCCAGAGTTTCAACATTGCCATTTTTCCACACCTTATGAACAGTGCAGCTGTCATTTTTCACGTCATGGCCAAAATGTGTTTTTGCTCTTCCGGCACATAATAGCGAGGTCACTGTGGGAAATTAGTGTTCGGGACACATTAAGAAAATCACACTGACACTGTTCATGAGCAGAGGTCCTAAAATGCCTATGATGAAAATTTTGTGATGAAACTCCATAAAATGACTGTGTTACGAGCGTGTGTTGTGCAGTTTCCACGCACCCTTGTAAGTTCGCAAATTAGTAATATTTTCACGCCACATTTTCAACACTGGCATTTGTTCACACCTCCTTATGAACAGTACAGCTGTCATTTTTCACATCCTAGCTGAAATGTGTTTCTGTGCTTCTGGCGCAGAATACCACAGTCGTTGTCGGAAATCAGTGTTTGGAACAGATTAGGACTGAGCAACTGAGAGGGAAGGAGTGACCAAGCTCAACTGAACTCTGTTGGGACTGCTGCAGATTTCTTTGTGGGCAGGAAAAGGCACCAATGCAGGCAGAAGCCCAGTACAAAAGGGCAGCCTGCAGCGCCGAGAGACACAGAATGAGCGAGTGAGGGAGGGGGAGTGAGTGAGTGCAATAGAGCTCTGTTGGGACTGTTGTGGATTTCTTTTTGGGCAGGAAAAGGCAGCAATGCATGCAGGGGCCCAGTATAAATGGGCAGCCTGCAGCGGTGGGAGAAACAGAATGAGCGACTGAGAGAGGGGGAGTGAGCTAGCTCAACGGAGCTCTATCATGACTGTTGTGGATTTCTTTGTGGGCAGAAAGGGTGGCAATGCAGGCAGGAGCCCAGTACAGAAGGGCAGCCTGCAGCCCGGGCAGAAACGGAGACGAGCGAATGAGACAGGGGGTGAGTGAGGCCAATGGAGCTCTGTTGGGACTGCTGCAGATTTCTTTGTGGGCAGAAAAAGATGCCAACAGAGGCAGGAGCCCAGTACAAAAGGGCAGCCTGCAGCGCCAGAAGAAACAGAATGAGCAAGTGAGACAGGGGGAGTGAGTGACCTCAACGAAGCTCTGTCAGGACAGCTGCAGATTTCTTTGTGTGCAGGAAAAGGTGCCAACGCAGGTAGGAGCCCAGTACAAAAGGGCAGCCTGCAGCACCGGAAGAAACAAAATGAGGAGTGAGAGAGGGGGAGTGAGCGAGCTCAACGGAGGTCTATCGTGACAGCTGCTGATTTCTTTGTGGGCAGGAAAAGGTGGCAATGCAGGCAGGAGCCCAGTACAAAAGGCCAGCCTGCAGCGCCAGCAGAAATGGAACGAGTGAGTAAGAGAGGGGAAGTGAGCGACCTCAACAGAGCTGTGTTGGAACTGCTGCAGACGTCTTTGTGGGCAGAAAAAGCTGCCAATGCAGGCAGAAACCCAGTACAAAAGGGCAGCCTGCAGTAGCAGGAGACACAGAATGAGTGAGTGAGGGAGGGGGAGTGAGTGAGCTCAACAGAGCTCTGTTGGGACAGCTGCAGATTTCTATGTGGGCAGAAAATGGCATCAATGCATGCAGGGGTCCAGTACAAAAGGGCAGCCTGCAGTGGCAGGAGAAACAGAATGAACAAGTGAGAGAGGGGGAGTGAGTCAGCAAGCTCAATGGAGCTCTATCGTGACTGCTGCAGATTTCTTTATGGGCAGAAGAAGGCGGCAACACAGGCAGGAGCCCTCTACAAAATGGCAGCCTGCAGCACCAGGAGAAACAGAATGAGCAAGTGAGACAGGAGGAGTGAGCAACCTCAGCGGAGCTCTATCATGACTGCTGCGGATTTCTTTGTGGGCAGAAAAAAGCAGCAATGCAGGCAGGAGCCCAGTACAAAAGGCCAGCCTGCAGCGCCAGCAGAAATGGAACGAGCCAGTGAGAGAGGCGGAGTGAGCTAGCTCAACGGACCTGTGTCAGGACTGCTGCAGATTTCTTTGTGGACAGAAAAAGCCACCAACAGAGGCAGGAGCCTAGTACAAAAGGGCAGCCTGCAGTGCCAGCAGAAACAGAATGAGCGAGTGAGAGAGGGGGAGTGACCCACCTCAATGGGGCTCTGTTGGGACAGCTGCAGATTTCTTTGTGGGCAGAAAAATGTGCCAATGCAGGCAGGATCCCAGTACAAAAGAGCAGCCTGCAGCACCAGGAGAAACAGAATGAGCGAGTGACACAGGGGCAGTGAGCGAGCTCAACGGACCAACGTAATCAACATTCAGCATTGACAAATGCTTGTTATCTTATGTTATTGTGCGGCCCTTCCCACAAGAACTAAAGTAGAGTGTGCTCCCTCCTAAGGGTTCTACACAAGAGCACACTGTACGCAGGATAAGAGATACAGAGGCTCTGCATGCTGATTGGCTGAAATCACATTAATGATAATAGATTAATGAAGACAACCCAAACACGGGAATGCCTTAATGCTACTGCTAGAGTATTTTTTTTATTTATTATTTATGCAGTTCCTGCCAGCCCTCTTTGACACCTTCAGGCAATCTCTCTGGTGACCCTATAGGCACTGGGTGCAAACACATGTTTTCAGCATTGCAAGCGACAGCTCAGATACTGCTCTGACAGGCCATCCCATATTAACAGTTTCACTACACTGATGTCTTTGGGGTTTGAATTCTAATTGTTTTATTTTTATTTGAGTGTTTCCATCTGTTAAGGTGGCACTTTAGAATGTAAGTCAGCCAATCGGAATGCTCTATTGACAACTATTGTTTTATGAAAGAATTTTACATTCACACTCAAAGATAAAGTGTTAGTACTATTGGAAAGACTGATCTGCAGAAAGTAATTTTATTCCCCAAAGTCTACACCAGCAAAGCAGCCGGGCAATGAATTTCCATGGTGCAGAGTATAACATGACTGCCGCATGCTTTCAGGCTGACATGCACTAACTGGGCATCAAGGTAGGGAATGCCCAGTGTGAAGTGTGACACTCACCCTGTACTATCAGACTGATCTGCACTGAAAGTGTAACAGAACAGGCAATATCCAGTGCAAGGTGTAACAGCACCACCCTGTACTTTCAGACTGATGTGCACTGATAGGGGTGGAACAGAAAATGTTCCGTGCAAGCAAGGGTAACATATTTCCTCTGTACTATCAGGTTTATGTGCACTAGCAGGATACTGGGATTGGGAAGTTCTAGGAAAAACATAATCACCAAGTGCTTTCATGTGCACTACAAGGGTACTAGGACTGGGAATTCTGAGCACAAGGAGTAACTAGGGATGGGAGAACCACAAACGATTCTGAGTTTCTAAAAGGTTTTGATGAGCAAAAAAAGGGTTAGATCCTTATCCAAACCTTTTATGACCTTTATTTTATGGTAACCATATGTTAAAAATCATTTTAAACTGCTTTTAATCAACATATCTTAGAAAAAAAAACAATTAAACCACTGTTTGTAGTAGAGAATGCTCTTTAATCACTCTTCGGTTTCTGACATTTAAGCAAGTGATACTAATACTGTGTATAAGTTATATTATTGGCAGTAATTATTTCTATTTCTCATCAGGTACAGGTAGGTACCAGATCTGTTTTAGACAGTTCAGTGATGAAGAAGAAGCCAGGAACACAAAAACAGCACCTGGCCAGAGCAGAGGGCCGCCAGTAAAGAGAACCAGTCAGAGAGCTAGTCAGCCAGCTACCACTTCAAGACTGCAGTCTGCTATTACCCCTACCTACAACAATCAGGGTAAAACCAGAAGTAGTCTACCAGCACTGAAATCAATATGGTTAAGGCACATTTACCCAAAATGACTGCTTAGAAAAGAATGAGAAAGTGACTGTGATAAGTGTAACCACCCAGTCCTGGGGGTTACTAGAATCCTATCAGTATTATTGTTAGGAAGACAGCTGGTAGGGAGTTCATTAGGGCCTTCTTACAAAATAACATCATTGTTTACTCAGCTAGCCTGAGTGAGGAACGTTTAGGTCAATTAGAACTCTCGCAACAGCATAAGTCACACTGTGTGAATGGCTGCTCTGGGGAGCTTAGAATGCTCAGTCTGTGTGGAGAGTCTGACAGAGTGTTGTGGAGTGAAGAGGTGAGAGTGGCAGAAGAACTGCCAGTGGGCTCTGACATATGGCCTAGGATTTCTCACCCTAGTTGAGTGTTATTTTCAGCTTCTAGTTGAAGTGGTGGAGACAAGACTACAGCAGGTTTTCTTGATTTCTACTCCATGTGAAGTGGAAGGATCTGCTTGTTCTCTGAGGATGCAAGGGGCAATCCCTTGAATGTTCTGTGGTGTTTTCAGCTGTCTTGGCTAGGACCTGAAATAGACTGTTTGGACTGGCTATGCGGAAAAGTGCCTTTCCTTTCCCTTTTGGTTGTTCCATGCCTAGGGCTGGAACAAGTTTCTGTGAGTTCTGTAATGGAGACTAGATCTCCACATATTCTTAGTGGAGTGTATAGTCTGGGGTGTGTGTGCCCATAGGTAAGGCTGGATCGCACCTGTCAGTGCCCTTATTCTCACCAGTGTGGCTGAAGAAAGTTAAACTGTGGACCCCAGTGAGTGCCGTTAATTTTCTCGGTGTCACCCCAGTGTTGTGACAAGTAAAGTATGGGACCTCTAGCATTTCAGTTGGGAATGAGGGTTTCAATGGTGTAACCCTGAAGAATGGCAGAGACTGTTGGTTGGGGCCAAGGGTGAGAGGAACACCATCTAAGCACTTACAAGGCAGGGCTTCCTGGTTCGTAAAGGGCACCAGTATGTTTACCTGAGCGAGGGCCACAGGTGTGTGGCTGAGTTTCACATAATTGTCCCTATGTCAAAGAAGAGTTCAAAGTGTGTGGTTTAGATTCACCAAATAACACTCATGGGAAGAAAGATGTGCATGTGTGTGGCCCAATGTCCACAAATGCACTTTTGGGAATTTGGGAAGAAGATGTTTTTGTTGTCATTCATGAACTATACTGCATGCAAGGAGAGTTCTTGAATTTGTACCTGTCCAACCTGGATCAATCCTTGGAGGTCCACTTCAGCTTTACTTGCCATCTGTTGAGTAAAGCCATACTGCACAATCCCAGCCACTGTTATGGACATTCTGATTATTGCTTCAGGTTGTGTGGATTTACTGGGGCTCCCCTCAGCAGGTTAGATCAAGCATATGCCTAGCAGCCTCCATCCAGGACCTGGGTTGTGTTATTTCCACAGGGTTCAAGTTGTTTGTTTCTGTACCTCCCACTCCCTCTAGAAAATGAGCGAGGTATACATCCTAATGCCAAGGGTGGTACCTACCTTTTAGCAAAGAAAATTGATGTGCCAGTAGAAGGGCACCAATGTTTCCAAATATTTAATGGGGGGTGTGCACACTAGTTAAATAAGTAGCCTGGGGGTTACACAAGAAAGTCCCAGACCAGATCTCTAGTTTGTAAACAAATTGTCACCTCCTGAGTCTGATTTTGCAGACAGGGATAATAGTATGTTTAAATAACTGTATTTTAATTTGTAGTAGTACTACCACTACTACCAAGGGAAAAAACAGAGCTAGCAGCATTTATCAGTGTGGTTATTTAATTGTGTGCATTTAGGTAAATGATCTCCTTAGAATGACAAAGTGACTGTGTGTGAGATCAGGGACTTGTCTGTCACAGTTGCTACCAGTACATGATGACGTGAATGTGATGTACTGGCTGCACCTTCCACCCACCCCCAGGATGACAATGATGTGGTTGAAAGGCAGGCAAGTCCCAGATTTATATTTTTTTAAACCAGTCTCCTGAGTTTGACTTTTTGTAGAAGGAGTCAGTGTGTTTTTTGTATGTCACTAATTATTTTAGCATAGCAACGGATCTCAGTATGGAACACAACACGAAGCAATGTGAAAGAACAAGAGCATCAGGCAATCCGAAGTGACCACTTCACCACTGCTACTACTACCACTACTGTCAGAGGGAAAAAAAAAGAGCAATGGTTATATGAGAAATAATTATTCTTAGGTGCATTAGGTAATAAAATAAATTATCTTGTCAGAATGAGAAAGTGACTGTGTGTGAGATCAGGGACTTGTCTGCCACAGTTGCTACCAGTACGTGATGACGTCAACATGATGTACTGGCTGCACCTTCCACCCACCCCCAAGATGACAATGATGTAGTCGTAAGGCAGGCAAGTCCCAGATCTCTATTTTTTTTTTTTTAAACAGTCTCCTGAGTCTGACTTTTTGTAGAAGGGGTCAGTGTGGTTTTTGTATGTCACCAATTATTTTAGCATATCAACAGGTCTCAGTATGGAACGCAATGCAAAGCAATGTGAAAGACCAAGAGCACCAGGCAGTCCAAAGTGACCACTTCACCACTGCTACTACTACCACTCCTATAGGGGAGAAGAGAGAGCTATGGCTATATAAGAAATAAATATTCTTAAGTGCATTATGTAATAAAATAAATGAGATTGAGGGACAGAAATATTTTACAAGGGGAGTGCTGTACTGCTGTGTAGTGGCTCCATTACCTGACAAATCTTTTATTTGCAAAACAAAAAAACAAGCACTTCTCTGAGGGGAGAGACTAGATTATCACAACATTTCCATGGTGGTAAGTGGGTCAGCAAGTTGTGTAGGCCATCAGAGCAGCTCCAGCTGATAACAGGAGCACTGTGGGAACCAGGAGGCTGAAGTCACTGGTAAACAGGGTAGTACTTGCAAACACACATCTGGCTGCAAAACCAGAGCTGCCTGAGACAAAAGTCATGTTACAAGGAGGCAAACTGATGAAACATTGAAACATTTATCTTTTAAATTGAACTTTGTGTGTTATTTTAGGATCATGAAATCGGAAGTAAGGTGGGACGCTACTTCTGGTTTCCAATCCTTCATAAGCAATGCCCCAAGTGAACTGGGTGAGCGCGCAGTTGTGCGTGGAGACGCATGCAGAGTCACATGTGTTTTAGCACATGTCAGTTGTGTCTGCTGGGGACTCTGGGAACCAGGGACAAAATAAAAGTAAGCTATTATTAAACTGAGGCCTAATCAAGTAAGTGTAAACATCCAACTAATAGTGTCCAAGGTAGTTTTATTTCATGAAGTATACTTAGTAAGTCTAGGAGTTCACTATGAATGGGGCTATAAACATATATACATTCTGCCATATGTTTTGCAGTGGAGAACAAATCCCCAGCTTCACTTGTGATAAATGCATCTTAATACAAACTCTTCAGCAAGAAATTGCAATACTACATAAAAGGATATCAGTGCAGAATTAATTAGAGGATCTAGAACAGTTTATAGATCACATGGCTGATCAAGTATCATCTCCAAAACAAAATGAGGAATGTATAAATGGGACAAGGACAGTGTCAGATTGCAAAGGCCTCCGGCATGATGAGACTGAGGTGGAAAAGTGGGCGACAGTCCACGAAAACACTAAAAAAAAGAGGGGGCAAATATACAATAGTGCCTCAGTGGTATTGCAGAACAGGTTTGATCCACTAACCCACACACATGAAACTTCAATGCAGGAATTAGAAAATGAAGAAAACAGATTGGTAGAAACAACAAAAGCTAACAAAAAGATAAAGGTGCTGACAGGAAGCAAGTTAAAGGAATCCCACAAAAACCAAAATACATTTGGTAATAAAACAACACTAGGCAATGGGAAAGGGTCTGTCTCAAAGGAAAGTGACAATAACTCACCTACAACACACAGGGATCTTCTTATAATAGGGGATTCTATAATTAGAGAGGCAGACACAGCACTATGTAAGGGAAGGAATGCCCACACTACCATTAGTATTCTTTCAGGGGCAAAAAACAGGGATGTAAGGCATCTTCTGGGGGGGGGGTAATGGCAAACACCTCAAACCCATTAGTCATTACACATGTACAGTAGGTGTAAATGACATAGGGAAACAAAGGCTACAGGACATCTATATGGACCACAAATCAATAGCAACTGAAATTAAAAGGAAAAATGGAGATTGTATCATCTTAAGCATCCTGCATGGGTACCATTTTAAAAAATGGAGGAAAATAAACACACTAAATGATTGGTTAAAAGATCTATGTAAGCAGGAAAACTATGGTTTTCTAGACAACACAGAAATATTCAGGGACATAAAGCTCTTCAATCCAGATTGCCTGCAGCTGAACAAGATGTCTCGCCAGAAGATTTAATGAAAAAATACTTATTTAAACTGATATCTAGGGGGGATGTGGGGCAGGCAGAAAACACTGTTGCAGATCCTAAAACCATAAACAAAAAGAGTGTGGATCCCAGTGTGTGGAATTTCTTGCTATTAAATGCTATGCACCTAACTAATAAACTTGATGAGCTAAAACATATGCTGACCACACAAAACATTCACATATGTGCAATAACGGAAACATGGTGTGACAAATATGACACATGGGAACAGAACATTGAGGATTACAATGTGTATACAAAATCAAGGGAACACAGGAAAGGAGGGAAAGTGGCAATCTACATATCAGAACATATGCAATCTGAGGAAATAAATGTGATTCTGAACGAACTGGAACAAATTTGGGTCAAACTTACTTCTCACAAATTGCCAAAAATCATATTAGGCACAATATGCAGGCCCCCATCAATGAAGAAAGAAAATTATCTTGCTCTTCTTAATCAAATCCAGTCCTTAAACCCGGCAGAGAGGCTCATAGTTATGGGTGATTTTAATTTTCCAGGGATTAACTGGGGAATGCTACAAAGCTCGAATAAATCAGAATTAGATTTTATTGAAGTAATAAACAATGTTGGATTAGAGCAGAGAGTAGAGGATCCTACCAGAAAAGGAAAGTTTCTTGATTTGCTCCTAACAAATCTGGGAGACACATTAACATACTGTAGGACTTCCTCACCCTTAAGTACTAGTGATTATTTAAAAATCGAGTTTGAAATCAAAGACGTATTCCTAAAATAGACCGTCACTACTACAGACCTTAATTTTGGCAACGCAAACTTCTCTAAAATGAAAGAAAACCTAAAAAATTAGACTGGGAGACAGATTTTATGGAAAAACCTCTAAACATCACATGGGACATTTTCTGCAAACAAATAAATTAAGAAATTCTTAAAAACATGGCAAGGAAGGAGAAATACAGCAACAAGGGTAAAACACAGAGATGAATGACCCCCAAAATAAAAAAGCTAATCCACAAAAAGAATAAGATTTTTAAAAGATATGTAAAAAAAAGTGATCAAGAAGTAGGGGCATTAAAGTATAGGGAAATAGCAAAGAAACGTAAGGTGACAATCAAAAAAGCAAATGCCAACTATGAACTAAAATTGAATAATAAATCAAAAGACAATTATAAAGCCTTTTATTCCCACATAAACAAAAAAAGGGGTAGCATCTGTGCCAGCCCATTAAAAAAACAAACTGGTGAATTAGTTTCAGATATAAAGGACAAGGCCAGCATTCATAACTTATATTTTATGTCAGTATTTAACAAAAACAATTTAGGGTCACATAGTAAACCATTGAATGATATGGAAAACAGCATCATTAATGATGTTAAATACATCGAAGCTAGGTTGAAGAACCTAATCCCAAACAAATCCCCAGGACTGGATGGATTGCACCCTAGAGTAATCAATGAACTCAGTGAATAAATTGCCCACCCCCTTAAGATATATATTCCAAAGCTTGATTGATAGGGGAGAGGTAGTAGACCATTGGAAGGTGGAATCAGTGATCCCCTTATTTAAAAGAGGTTCTGGAACAGATCCATAAAACTACCTCCCCCAGTCAGCTTAACTCACTCACTCATTCACTAAAAATAACACCAACAGCTTAATCTGGTTCAAGGTCAGTTGGCATTCATCTGTATTCCCCTTCCCCTGGGTTGTGCCTGAAAATAGGCAGAATTTGTCTAGTGCACTTACCCAGTCAACAAAAATGAAATAAAAAAAAAAAATAACAATCCCTTCTGAAATACTTGAAGGCATACTAAAGAACAACATAACTGCCTTCATAGACACAGCAAACCTGAGAGACAAAACACAGCTTGGGTTCACCAAAGGAAAATCATGCCAAAAAGACATGTTGCAGTTTTATGATACAGTAAGGATGCACCTAGACAAAGAGGATTCAGTTGACGTGGTTTTCCTAGATTTTTCCAAGGCATTTGACAAACTGCCTCATTTAGAGCTACTGGAAGTCTTAGGGGACATTGGTATACAAGACTCTATAGTTAACTGGATACAGGCATGGTTAAAAGACAGAAGGCAGAGTCTGTACAAAGGGTGTATTCTCAGATTGGACGACGGTAACAAGTAGAGAGCCCCAGGGTTTGGTATTGGGTCCCTGCTTGTTCTATCTATATGTAACATTAATCCAATATTACAGTGCTGTGATATGGCTATCCAAGTTTGCAGATGATTGTAGGCTAGGCGGGGTAATAAAAAATGAGGAAAGACCCAGTCCACTTTAGTCTGCACTTAACTATGTCCAGGATTGGACTAGTAAGTCTAAACTTCATTTAAACCAGGACAAATGCACAGTGATGCACTTGGGTAAGAAAACCCCCCATAAGAACAGTTTGAGGGTGACCACGGAAGAAAGAGATTTAGGGATTCTCGTATCCCAGGATATGCAATTTGCTTCCCACTGTAGGAATATAGTTCAAAAAGGAAACAGGGAGCTGAATTGATTATTAAGACACATTACAAGTAGGGAGAGGGAGGTGATGCTCCTCTTTTATACTTCACTAGTTAGGCCAATCCTGGAGTATGGCTAGCAAGTTTGGTCCCCATATAAGAAAGGGGAAATAGCTATGCTAGAAAGAGTTCAGAAAAGAGCAACAAGAGGAATGAATGGGAAAAACTATAACTCAGGACTTAGGGAATTGGATCTTTACCCCCCTAGCATATAGAAGGAAAAGAGGAGACATGTGTCTTGTCCATAACGCATGGGCAGACAATGACTTGTGGGAGAATCTAGGCTTAGAAAGAAGGGAGCAGGTATATAAGACCCGTGCTCACCCCTTACAGTTGAAAGATAGAAAACCAAAGTTGGTAAGGAGCCAAAACTGGTTTAGTCAGAGAGTTGTTCAAGACTGAAATAAACTCCCACTTGAGGTAGTGAGTAGTACAAGTACTGAGATGTTTAAATCCAAATTAGACACCTTCTATAGGGATTCAGAAAACATATACAAGTTCTAAACCTTAAAGTAGCGAGCATAATGGACGAAAGTCTAAACCTAAGCTTTGTAAACTCCTATGATCTCATCAGAATGAGAAAGCAACTGTGTGAGAGATCAGGGACTTGTCTGCCACAGTTGTACTAGTATCTGATGACATGAACGTGATGTACTAGCTGCACCTCCCACCTACCCTCAGGATGACGATGATGCAGTCGAAAGGCAGGCAAGTCCCAGATCTCTACTTTTAAGCAGCCCAGTGAGTCTCAAAATTGAAAGCTAACGTGTCACTCCACAGCTGCAGCACAGGTACTGCTGTTAGTGTCCTCTTCTTCAAAATCAGCATCACATATGTAGCCAAAGTTTGGCAAATTAACCTTCAAGAACATTAAGTTCTCCACATTGTCTGGTGTTAATCTGGTTCATTTAACAGTCACAATATCCCCAGCAGAGCTAAATAAATGCTCAGAACAGACACTGGAGGGTGGACATCCAATATACTTACAAGCCAGGGTCGGCAACTTTGGCCAACATGATTTTTTTCTCATGCCAGGAAGCCAAAAGGTCATCCTTAATACTAATGTTGGGCTCAGACAGATAAGCATCTACCATGCTTACTACTAAGCATGCATTTTCTCCTGATGGAATTTCAATGTCCTGCAGCTGGCCACAAATGTCATCCTCCTCATTGTCTGATTCTGCATTGGTTTTTGGAGCAGTCTTTTGAATTTAGGTGGTGTTATTGTAGTACTGCTTGCTAATCTCCTACAATGATGCTGAAGCCTGGTTTAAGGAGCACAGACTAATCATTAATCTCAAAAAAACCAAGACAATGCTCTTTGTCCACCCCAAAACAAAGCCTGCAACTACCCACTCCCTATCCTTCCTAGTACCAAACAACCGCTTGAACAAGTCTGATCCTACAAATACCTTGGGGTTACCTTTGATTCAGCCCTCACCTTCCATACCCACATTAATGCCCTTGTATCCACCACTAACACACGACTTGGCATCCTCTACCACTGCAAAAATTGCCTCCCCCTATGCTCTCTGACTTGCAGTTATGTCTTCAGTACTGTCCCTTGTAGACTATGGCCTGCCAGTTTATGGTGCTGCTGACACTACTGCCCTCAACAAAATTTGCCTCACCCTACACAAGGTCTGCAGGCTGATTGCTGGTGCCCCCAGGCTCACACATACATGTCAACTCTATGACGAGGCAAAACTCCTTAACCTAGATGAATGGCTACGCTACCAAACCTGCCTCCTCACAAAAAAAACTCTACTCGGGCTCTTCCCTCCAGGGGTGACAGCCTCCATCCACCACACCCCACCCACTATCACAACCCGAACCTCCTACAAGACCACTCTACTGGTCCCCAGATCCAGGACCACCCATGGACAGAGGTCGTTCTGCTACAGAGCCCCATCCTGGTTTAACTCTCTTCCTGCTCCCATCTCCAATGCCCCCACAATCTCCAACTTCAAAACCGCCCTTCGGAGCCAATTGTTTAACACTTGCAGCTGCTCCTGTCTCTAATTGGTGCCTCGATCTCTCTACACTTGACAACGCCCACTGGGCAGCACTCCACCCTCACCCCCCACTTTCTCCCCCTATGCATCCTGCCTCTGTTAAAACTAGCATGTGCTCAGCTGTATCTCTGGAATTGCTACTAAATTGTATAATGTATGAAATCATTCTGTGTAACTGTAAGTCAGTGACCTGTATTCTGTAACCTAAATTGTTCTGTCTGTCCTCAATGTGACGAGGTACCTTTGGAAATGAGCCTCTGGCTCAAAGGTTGTAAACCAATTATACAAAATAAATAAAAAAAAATCTACTGCATCAATCAAAAGTTGCCTGTAGTTCAACTCCTCCATATCATCAGAAACCACATTAGGAAGGTGTCTGTTCCAGAAACGTGGATCTAGCAATGTTGCTAAAAGATACTCCTTGCTCTGTGCCATGGCTGATAATTTATCATCATTGCCAAGTCTGGTAAGCAGGTTATTGACTAGAGATTGGTTCCTCTCTAAGTTGCTCCTCATTTTCTTCAGCCATTTTTGAAGTAGAATGAGTGGAATAATTTGGCTAAGGGATGCCTTTTCCGCACTGACCTCTTTTGTAGCACTCATCAATGGTTTCAGAATGTGACACAACTGTTCCAGCAAATACCATTGAGTAGAATGGAGTACAATGCCCTCCCCAATATCAGTGTACATGATATACTCAGTGATAGCTACCTTTTGTTCAAGGATGCGTTCA
The DNA here is from genome assembly GCA_016271365.2 of Neoceratodus forsteri. Classification (NCBI taxonomy): domain Eukaryota; kingdom Metazoa; phylum Chordata; order Ceratodontiformes; family Ceratodontidae; genus Neoceratodus; species Neoceratodus forsteri. The sequence goes on along the minus strand of CM028133.1, from coordinate 940,571,938 downwards.
ATCATAAAGTAAGTTGAATTCCACCTTGTTGCTGCATCCTGAACAAGCTGGAGATGAGAAAGACCTTTGTCCTTCTGTATATCAGCAAGAATGTCACAGGCTTTTACTGAATGGTTGCAGTGGACACATACTTTGCACACTGTACCCACAGTGGTTGATTCTTGCCAGTCATTATCCAGGAACCTTTGAACGATTAGGTTAAGACAATGGGCAAAACAGCGTATATGTACATAGTTGCCATCGTGAAGTATTTCTTTAATATTTGAACCACAATGTCGACAACAAAAGAAACAACTTTCAAACCCTGTGAAGTGATCCAAGCAGTAAACAGTCTTTCCAGTTCTTGCTAAATGTGCTGTGCTGTGTGTGTGTCTTGAAAGTGATATACATGGAGAACTGCCATTTTCTCAAATGTGACTTTTTTTTTTTTAGCTCTGAGAGATGGTAGTGGTAGTAATAATACTGCTTGAAGTGGTAGCAGACAGACTAGTACATGAGGATGAGGATGAGTTGCCCCAAAAAACTGACCCAGTGTGCAGTAAGAGAAAGACAGGCAATGGTTTGGCTGCTGGTCCACATATCAGTAGTGAAGTGAATTACCTTGTTCTCAGCCTCTCGGAGAGCATGCCTTACTTGAACTACTAAGCTGTCATACATCCTGGTCACAGCGGTTACGGAGAAGTGTTTTCTACTTGGCATTAAATATTGTGGCTCTAAATATTTTATAAGCCTTCTGAAACCCACATCTTCTGCAATAGAGTATGGCTGCAAATCAAGTACAACCATTTCTGCTAGTTTGCTGTTTATTGCCAGTGCTATGGGATGGTTTCATGAATATTTAGACTTTCTTTTAAAAACTTATTTTAACTTCAACTGCCTCTTATCCGGGGAAGGGGAGTTACATTTGGCTGGGGGTGTTGTATGACTAACACAAACACTGCAGGCATTTCAGAGCTGAAAAGCTAGTAAGTTAGTGTAGAGACCAAACCATGGGTCCCACCTTGACGAAGTGGTGGTTTGGCTTGCTCACACTGGAATTCCAGTCTGATAACTAAGAGGACCCCCTTTTATCATGGAGTTTAAAGTAAGAAAAGCCAATGGGCAGTTAAAATGTTTAAATTCTAATATATAACATGTTTTTTTGGGGGGGAGGGGGTTGTGCACTGGATTTTGTTTTTGTTTGTTATATACCACACACCAGTAGCACCCCTCAGCAGAAATGTGAATTATATTTTGTGAGCAATGCAAAGGTTAGAGCATGCTAGTTTTGGATATGCTTAGAGTATTGTATGATTACATGTCATGCCATGCCTGGTAAAACAGAGGGCCTTCCATAATTATCAACTGTGAGGCAAAAGTGGACTTTTGGATCTTGCCTGGTGCTCGTTTCCCACTGTTTCAGCAGAATGTTCCTGTTCACAGGGAGCCCTGCTAGATTTCCAGCCACCAATGTTAGACTGTTTTTTTGAACCATATACAATGATAGGGTGAATTTGTGAAAGATGTAGCATCATTGTTGTGGTTCCAAGAAGCCCTTTATTTTTTTCCCATTACTAACACATGCGTTGCAATGCACACATATAGCTTGGTAAACATCCTTGAGGTTTATGTAAAAATTATTCCATACAGTAGAGGTAGACTGTCTATGTCTAGTAATGACCTCAGTAGAACTAGGAGTCAAGTGGCTGGGTTTATGTGAGGAAGACATATCAGAGGAGGATTCAGGTTCATCAGGTGAGACAATCATAGAATCCTCTGCATCACCCTTGTCATCATCATCCTCATTACTGTCAGACTTTGTTACACTTTGTGTTGCTTGTGCCTTTGAATTTTTCTTTTTCCCTTTTGACACTCTACTACTGTCTTTATTTTTATCCACATTGTCACTGTCAGAACCAGAATGAGACACAGCTAAAGGTAAAGTCACAAGCTCATCATCATCAGTCTTACCATCACCATAGTCATCACCATCATCATCATCAGACTCAGTAGAGCTAACGTTTGCGGTCACAGATTGAGTTATTCGATACGCATGTGTTGCAAATCGAGCAACTCCACTGTGAGTTGTACCTGTAAGTGCTTTACTTTTATGTACAACTGGAATACTCTTTGATGTTGCCCTTTTTTTCTCAGACAACTTGCTATTGCCACTGTCTTTTGACACTTTATTGGCTGTACTACTGAGCCCTTCTGACATAGACACGCCACCAACCCTTGCTGGGTTTTCAGTAGTTTGAGAGGGCTCTACCATGCTGGCGCGACAAAGATCGAGACCGGCATTACAGCGACGGGCTCCATGTCTATTGCAAGTTGCAGTCGGCATGGAGCCACACAGTTTGGCTCTATTTTTTACATCGGGGGGCTTCGCCCCCGAACCCCTCCCGAACTAAAGAATTCTAACTCCAGGTCGGAGTTAGTTCGGGGAGGGGGTGCAGGTCAGGGGAAGTGGTTGCCCCCTCTCAGTGGCACTTATACGGTGGCATGGTGATGTTGTCGAGATCGACGCATGTCGCCATAGAAATGTCGCTGTTAGGGTGGCATACCATTTGAGAGTTAGCCTGCACATGGATAGTAGTTTCATTTAGTTCAGCCCCTTCAGTAGACTGTGGTGCTTGTTCTTGTTGTTGTACTTTACTTTTTGGGCCACTTCTTTCTGTTCTCTTGAATAAACTTTTTATTTTACGTTTATTACTTCTTTTGCCCCCGACTTTTACTTCACTATTTTCTGGAGTACTCATAATGCCAGTCTGTCACATGTTCAGGGTCAAAAAGTGATTATTATTTTTTTTATTTATTCCATGTGATGTGACGGAATGCCCTGCCCACTGAGCCAAAGCTTATACCCCACTGAGCGAGCATACGCAGGAAGATAACAGATGACTGACTTCTTGGGTGGGGGCAGTCACACAGGCAGCATGCAACAAGTGGCACTGGTGCGTAAACAACTGGCTGGCAGATTTTATTTCACACCCAGAATTTATTTCTCATATCACCTATGCTAAGGACAATGCTGCAGGCACTGCTGCTAGTATATCCACAGAGATTCTGGGGGACTCTGCCTGGCCTAACCCTCTCTAACATGGGGGGTGGGGTTCACACAGACAGTATGCAAGACGTGGCACTGGTGCAGTAACAACTGGCTGACAGATTTAATTTCACACACAGAATTTATTTCACATATCACCTATGCTAATGTCAATGTTGCAGGCACTGCTGCTAGAATACCCACAGAGATTCTGGGGGACCCTTCCTAGCCTAACCCTCTGGATATTTGTTTTCTTTTTTTTTTTTTTTCTTTATTCCATGTGATGTGATGGAATGCCCTGCCCACTGAGCCAAAGCTTATACCCTACTAAGCAAGCACAGGGAGGAAGATGACAGATGACTGACTTCTTGGGGGGGCACAGACAGTATGCAAGAAGTGGCACTGGTGCACTGACGACTGGCTGGCAGATTTTACTTCACACACAGAATTTATTTCACACACCACCCATGCTTAGGGTGATGTTGCAGGCACTGCAACTATTATACCCACAGAGATTCTGGGGGTCCCTGCCAGGCCTAACCTTCTATGACACGGTACTTTTCCCCTTCAAGGATTTATTTTTTATTTTTTTCTTTATTCCACATGCTGTGATGAAATGCTCTGCCCACTGAGCCAAAGCTTATGCCCCACTGAGCGAGCATTGGGAGGAAGATAACAGATGATTGACTTCTTGGCTGGGGTTGGGGTCATGCAGACTGTATGCAAGAAGTGGCACTGGTGCACTGATGACTGGCTGGAAGATTTTATTTCACACACAGAATTTATGTCACACACCACCTATGCTAAGGGTGATGCTGCAGGCAATGCTGCTAGTTTACCCACAGAGATTCTGGGGGACTCTATGTGGCCTAATCCTCTCTGACACGGGGGGGGAGCACACAGACAGTATGCAAGAAATGGCACTAGTGCACTGATGACTGGCTGGCAGATTTTATTCACACACAGCACTCTAGGTCTCACAAGTTGTCCTCAGTCTCCAAGTTCCATCCTGGCCCATGTCATCATTCATGGTTCATGATCCCCTGTCCAAGAATCCTCTTCCATAACATAGTACTCCCCAGTCCCCACCCCAATCCCTGAGTCCCACACCCAGTCCTTGCTGGCTCAATCCCCTCCAGAGTCCCTGACTCCCAGTCCCCGACTCCCTACCTCCAACTTCCCCAAGTTCCCTTCCTTCCTTAAGTTCTTCTTTCTTTTTCTTGTTTTAGTTTTAAAAATGTAATTATTCATTTGTTTTTTTTTTAAGAGTGGCAGTGGACTTCTTCACTTGCCTAAGGGGCAAAAACGCAAGCAACACAATCACAGAAAACAAGTTCAGAATCGGCTATCCGCAAGGAGCAGCTAAGAGAAGCTGCTGCTCTTTCTCTGTCCTGATTCCTCTGGATAGCTCTAAGGTGGACTATGTGGGTTGCTAGAGCAGCAACCTAATCAGGTGCCACCTTAGAAAGATGGACAGCTCAGCCATCCAACAAGGGACCAGAGTCTTGTCTCTGGTCCCTCCTGTGAGTTCCTCCTGCTCTGGTGATTCTCACACTGCAGTTCCCATGATACGAGCCGTCCAAACCGATCCGAACAGCTGAAAATGTTCGGAAGCCATTCGGTTACAAACACTTTAGCATGTTCGGGACGGTTCGTATTTTTGACGAACCAGTTTGCTCATCTCTAGGAGTAACACAATCACCACATGCTTTCCAATTAATCTACACAAGCAGAGCACTAGGACATGCAATTGTGAGTGTAAGGAGTTACAGTCATCATGTGCTTTCAGAATGATGTTCACTAGCAGGACACTAGAAGTGGATTTGCAGTGCAATGCATTATACAGTCTGTCTTTTCAGTCCAATATGCACCAGACGCACTGAAACAGATGAACTTCAGTACCAAGTCTGAGATAATGATTGTGCTGTGCTTTTAGACTGGCGCACACTAACATGTCACTGGAAGTGGGGGTTTGCAGTGGAGGGAATAACATTGCTGCTCTGTGGATTCAAACTGGCAGAACACTAGGAAAGGACGATGTAGAACACATTCCTTTTCACAGAATAAATGTTATCAATAATAAAGAGTCAGATGCTGTTTCAGTTCATGCCCATTTTGACCTTTGGCATCCATTTTCATGTGATTGTTCTGCGCTGGAATGTTAAGCGGTTTCAAGGTCACCAAATAAATGACCCCACTCAGACACTGGACAGAGCGGATCTTTAGTAGGTTTTAATTGATGTGTTCCATAATGTACCATTTCAGTAAAGTGAAAAAAAAAATCTCACCTTTATGGACAGGTAATTGCTTTAACACAACTGCATTTTGACCTCTGATGCTAAAGTCCAAATCATTTTGTTGATTTCATGATGACAGCACTGACTTATTTAAAGCTCCCAAACCTGGAGTAGAGCCAACAGTTTGCCTGCCATTTCTTCTGCAATAATTTAACTAAATTGACATCTCTGAATATGGACTCCTGAATACTAGTACTGGCATGGCCTTTTTTGTCAGGCATCCCAGAAGGACACACAGCAGCCTGAAGGCTGTTTTTTTCCCTTTATTTCTTTGTATAGAATGACTTTTCTGCATTGCACACTCTATGAGAACCCATTTCCAGCATGGCTAGACGTGCAATAAAGAACTGAAGACAGCACTAGTGTGTGGACCAAGGCCACAGTTTTTCACAGATTGACCAAAACTGAACTAAACAGATTAGACATTGTTTATAATAGGATAGCAGATTTGCTCTCTTATGTGATTATAAAACATGTCAATGCAGTCTGTATGATGAAATGGATTAGCTTTCGCTTCCTCTAGAAAAAAAAATGCTGCTATGGGGAAATCAGATTTATAGGGTATTGAAACAAAATAGTGTACAACATCTTGTAAAAAACTGATTAGTAATGACCATAATTATACACTTTGGAAAAACAGAGCAAGAGATTTTCAAATAACAAAGAGAAAGACACTGTATTGTGAAATGAGAGTTGCTTATACAGCATCAAAGAAATGAAATTATGTGGTCAAAATCTTCAAACTGCCAGCTATGTCTTGTATGTCTCCCAGCACATGTAGCACTAAGCATAAATTAGCATGTAGATGCAATTGTTTTAATGTACTAACATACTAGATGCCAGCAGAGTAGGCCTATTGGTCTATCACGTCTGCTTGTGCTTCAGCACTTGATTGCGTACCGTAGCCCTCTATATGTCTGTCTCCTTCCACTGTTACTCCATCCCTCAGTCCTGCCCCCCTGGGCAAACCAGCTTTTGCTTCACCCCTTGCCTATACCTGTCTCACCCTCTCTTGAATCCCTCCACCGTAACTGCCTGTACCAGCTCCCTGGGCAGCGCATTCTACAGTTCCACCACTCTCCCTGTGAAGTACCTCCTCCTCCTTTCCCCCCAAATCCTACCACCCTCAATCTTCCAACTTTGTCCTCTGGTGATTCCACCCTCCTTAAGTCTAAAGATCCTATCTCGTCTTACCTTATTTACTACCCTGAGGTACTTAAAGACCTAAAGCATGTCCCCCCGGTCCCTCCTCTCCTCCAGCTAAAACAGGTTGAGCTCCCCTAGTCGTTCCTCATATGTCATTCCTCAGGCCCCGGATCATTCTGGTTGCTCTCCTCTGAACCCTCTCCAGGAGTTGGATGTCCTTCCTTAGTGTGACCTCCAGAACTGCACACAGTACTCAAGATGTGGTTTAACCAGACTGTTGTACAGTGGCAAAATCACCTCCCTGTTCCTTGAAATAATCCCCTAAGCGATGCATCCCAGCATCCTATTTGCCCTGACCACAGCCCTCCTGCACTGCTCTGAATCATTTATGTTAACATCCACCAAGACTCTTAGGTCTCTTTCCCCTGCCGTGGCCTGCAACTCATCCCCCCAGGGAGTACACATAGTTAGGATTTTCCTGCCCTAGGTGTAGCACCTTGTAGTTGGAGGAGTTAAATGGCAATTTCCAGGTACAGGACCACCTATCTAGAGTATCCAGGTCCTCTTGCAGGGACAATCTCCCCTCCTCCCCCTCCACCACCGCTTCCAGCTTAGAGTCATCCGCAAAGAGACTCATTTCACACCCGATATCTTCCCTGATATCTGAGATGTAGGCATTAAACAGGAGTGGCCCCAGGACTGATCCCTGTAGGATCTCACTTATGACCTCCCTAGGAGACAATGCCTCCCCTCCGACCACTATCTGCTGAGTGTGACCTGAAAGCCAATATCTAATCCACCTAACCGTCAATGGGCCTACCCCATCCCCCCAGCTTCTCCCTTAGGCCAATGTGAGGGACCGAATCAAATGCCTTGCTGAAGTCCTGGAACAGTACATCCACTGGTCTCCCCCTGCCTAGCTAATGTCGCCCACTCATAGAACTCTACAAGGTTTGTTTGACACGATCTACCTTGCACAAACCCATGCTGCTGGTCATCCAAGTAACCCATCTCCTCCAAGAAACCTCCCAGCCTTTCCTTAAGTATGCTTCCCATTACCCTCCCCACCACCAACGTCAAACTAATGTGTCTATTGATTCCTGGCTCTTCTCTCGATCCCCCTTTATGGATGGGCACAACATACGCCTGCTTCCAATCCCTTGGCACCCTCCCTGTCTGGAGCAACAAGTTAAAGAGACCTACCAATGGTGCAGCCAAAACATCCGCCAACTCCCTCAGTACTCTGGGATAAATAGCATCAGGCCTCTGAGATTTATCCTTTTTTAGGGACTGGAGAGCTTCCCACACCCGAACAATAGGCATAGGAGAAAATTGTTCTCTGTATGAAACCATTTGTGTAACGTTTGTCTACTACTGTCATGAACTCTGTAAACTTGTAACTCTGTCCTCTCTGTGACAAGGTACCTTTATAAACTAGCCTCTGGCTCAAAGGTTGTAAATCTGAAATTGTACAAATAAATAAATAAATATTGAAAATATGAAAATCTGCCCCCCCCCCCATTCAGCATAACCAGCCTGATGTCTCACCCCTGGCCTACCTCCCCCAGCAGCTTGTTTTTTAGCAGGTACCCCAAAAGTCAGGTCTGCTGCACCTTCTGTGTCCTTCTCAACCCCTTTTTTGGAAGTTCCCCAGCCTCCTCCCTAGTGAACACTGAGGCAAAGTACTCATTTAGTACCTCCACCTGCTCTCCAGCCCCTTCCACACACCCCCAGCTGTACTCAACCTACTGAGCTGAGCCTTGACCATCCTCTACTCACCAATATACCTAAAGAACCCCTATTCACTACCCCATATCCCCTGCACCAGCCTCTGCTCTTTCCAGGCCTTTGCCCCCCTCACCACTCTGGTGACTTTCCTGGTTGCATGTAGAAACATAGAAACATAGAAGTTGATGGCAGATAAGGACCGCAAGGCCCATCCAGTCTGCCCATTTCTTTTTCTACCTTATAAATGTGCCATTGGCCTTTGCTCTGTCAGTGGCCTATCTATTCATAGTCATTTGTGTTGCTCCCTTATGCCTATCCCATGCCTGTTTGAAGCCCTGCACTGTATTCATAGCCACCACTCTTGTGGTAAGCCATTCCATGCATCCACCACCCTTTCTGTGAAAAAGAATTTCCTCATCCCCTTAATCGGCCTCCTCTGATCTCATGCTGTGTCCTCTTGTCCTGCTATTTTTCTTATATTTAAACATGTTAGACTCTTTCACCTTGTTTATGCCCTTAAGGTGTTTGAATGCCTCGATCATATCACCTCTCCCTCCTTTGCTCAAGGGTATACATATTGAGCTCCGTTAATCTGTCCTCATATGTCTTCTGATGCAGTCCCTGCACCATTTTGGTTGCCCTTCACTGGACTGCCTCAATTTGGTTAATGTCCTTGTGAAGGTGTGGCCTCCAATACTGCGCAGTACTCCAGATGGGGCCTAACCAGTGTCTTGTAAAGAGGGATTATTACCTCCCTCTTACGACTTGTGATACCCCTACTAATACACCCTAACACCCCTAGCCTTACCTACTGCTTTAGAGGTCTGCTTGGATGATTTCAGGTCACAGTGATGATGATGCCCAAGTCTCTTTCTTCCTTTGTGACTGCTAGCAACTCCCTCCCAGCCTATAGGTGGCTTCAGGGTTTCTCTTCCTATGTGCATGAGTTTGCACTTTTGCATTAAATCCCAGTTGCCACTGTTCTGACCATTCTGCCAGTTTATCCAGATCTCTTCTCATTCTGCCCACCCCATCTGGATCATCTACTCTGTTGCAGATCTTGGTGTCATCTGCAAACAGACAAGCCTTACCCTCTAGTCCATCTGCAAGGTCACTAATGAAGATGTTGAAGAGGACTGGCCCCAGGACTGATCCCTGAGGTACCCCACTTGTGACTTGCATCTCTTCTGACTGTATACCATTTACCACCACTCTCTGTTTTCTGCCCGTCAACCAGTTTGCCACCCAGTTGACCAACTTCTGACCCACCCCGAGCCTACCCAGCTTATTTATCAATCTTCTATGTGGAACTGTGTCAAAAGCTTTGCTGAAGTCAAGGTAGGCGACATCAACTGCTCCCCCTTGGTCCACCATTCTGGTTACCCCGTCAAAGAAATCTATGAGATTAGTTTGACAGGACCTTCCTTTTGTAAACCCATGCTGTCTTGGATCCTGTGCCCCTATGGATTCCAGGTGTTGCACTATCCTTTCCTTAAGGGTGCCTCCATAATCTTGCCCACTACTGAGGTAAGACTGACCGGTCTGTGGTTCCCTCGCCTCCTTGCTACCACTCTTGTGGAGCGGGATCACATGAGCCCTTCTCCAGTCTTCTGGGACCTCTCCTGTGCTCAGAGACTCACTAAACAATTTTGCTAATGGCTCTGCTAGTTCCTCCTTTAGCTCCTTAAGTACCTGGGATGTATGCCATCAGGTCCCATTGCCTTATCCACCCTGAGCTTAGCAAGCCTTGTAGGACCCTTTCTTTTGTGAAGGGAGTAGTGCTCACCTCCCTCCCCCCTGTGTCCACGATGCTGAGCTGTGGGCCCTGCCCTACCTTCTCTTCAGTAAATACTGAGCAAAAGTATCTATTTAGGATAGATGCCTTTGCAGGGTCCTCCTCCTCACATGCTCCCTTTCTCCATTAAGCTTAGCAATACCCCTCTGGACTTTCTCCTTTCACTAATGTATCTATAGAAAGTCTTCTCACCTTCTTTTACTGTTAGTGCTAGTGTTTCCTCAGTTTGAGACTTTGCCTGCCTTACTGCCTTACCTGCTTCCTTAGGACAGTTTGGTATGCTTCCTCATCTTCATCCCGCTGTGTTCCTTATATTTCCTGAAGGCCAGCCTTTTGGCTCTGACCTTTTCTGCTACTGTTTTTGAGAACCAAAGTGGTTTCCTTCTTCTTTGCACTTCCTTTTCTGTCTAACACAATGGGATGTTGCTTCAAGTATTGCATCCTTAATGCTTGCCCACTTTGCCTGTACCCCTCACCTGTGTTTCTTTTGCCAGGGCTAGCTTAACTCTGTTGGCCATCTTATCCAAAGTCAGCTCCTCTGAAGTCCATATTTTTGCCTTGGAATGGGATGATTTAGATGTAGTAGCCAAATTGAACCATACCATGTGATGGTCACTGGCCCCAGGTGACCTTCTACCTGGAGATCTGTGATCCCTTCTTTGTTAGTCAGTACTAGATCTAGGATAGCCCTGTCTCTTGTGGGTTGCTGTACCAGTTGTTTGAGGCCCTCCCCCTGCAGGGAATCCACTATGAGTCTAGTTCTGGCAGATGTTCCTGCTGGTATTGACCAATCTGTATCCGGCACGTTGAAGTCTCCCATTATCAGAACCTCCCCTTTAGCTGTCATGTTTTGTATATCTTCTAACAGTAATGTGTCTATGTCCTCCCCCTGGTCTGGGGGCCTGTAGACAACCCCAGTTCTTATGGCTGTCCCATTTCCTGTTTCCAGGGTGACCCACAGTTCTTCTGGCTCCTTATGTGTATTCTGAATTTCTGTAGCTTTGATATTTTCATTAACATACAGGGCCACCCCCTTTTGCACCTCGGTCTCTTCTGAACAATACATAGCCAGGTACTGAAGTCTCCCAAGTGTGGTTACTGGTAAACCACGTCTCACTAATTGCTACTATGTCCAGTTTAGCCTCTGACATTATTGCCTGCAGGTCTGGGATCTTATTTCCAGGCTGTGAGCATTTGTGTACATGATTTTCCATTGGCCAGATTTTGGTGTGTTAGTTGTTGGGTGAAGTTTGGCATTACCCCTGAGTCGTATGGGGAGACAAACCTTTTTCTTATCTGGTGATGCAAATGAACAGCAAACATGCTGAATTCCTGTTTGACCACTAGCTGAGGGGGAGGGGTGTTCTTCCCATTCGGCACGTATGGGGTGCTGCACCCTCTCCCATTTGCTAGTTTAAATATTCTACAAAGCGTCAAACTTCTGCCCCAATGCACTGACTCTCTTTAGTCAGATGCAGTCCATCAAATTTAAGAACTTTCGCTCCCAGAACTGTTGCCAGTTCCCTACAAATCTGTGTCCTTTTTCCTGGCACCAGCCCTTGAGCCACGTGTTTAGTTACCCTATCTCCCCTTCTCTGACCTTCCGTCCATCTGCTCCCCTCTCCCAGACTGGCAGGATCTCAGAGAAGGAGATGCCGGACGAAATAGATGATAGTTTGTCACCCAGCCTAGTCAGGTGTTCCTTGGTCTCCACAACTGACCGGCTGGTGAGATCATTAGTCCCTATGTGTACTATGACATCAATGTTTTCTCCTGCTTTGTGAACAATTTTAGCAATGCGGTCTGCGTCTCTCCGCTTGTATGTACCTGGGAGACATCTGACCATCACCCCTGGCTGGAGATGGGTATCAACTCCTGAATCATGGAGTCTCCTATGATCAGAAGTTTTTATTTGGATTTCCTTTGTGCTTGTTTAGTTTTGGTTCCTGATTTGGGTGAGTTTGTTGTGCTAGCTCCTGTGCCGCAGTGTCCTGCTCTGCAGTGTCTTCTGCCTCTTTATTTGATTTCAGAGATAGAGGCAGATACCTGTTTGTAGTGTTTATATGGTTTTTGGAGGTAATGTGTTGGAGAGCAGAGAGGATGGGGCACCTGATTTGCTCCTCCTAACCACCTGCCAACCTCCTGGACCAACTACCCTCTGCGGTCGAGGTTTTTCTGTTGGATGCTGGGGAAATGGCGGGTGGTTCTTATAATGTATTTCCTCTTCAATATGAAATTTGAGGCGTGCAATCTCTGCCCATGCTGCCCGGAGCTGAGCCCTAAGATCTCCAAAGGCCCAGCATGTAGGACAGTGTCCTAAATCCTGTAAGACTGTCCTTCTGAAAATTGTTCCACAGTACCTGCAGTTAATGAAATCCATTCCAAATAAGTTGCTGGGTTTGTAACCTAGTCAGAGTAATTAGAAGGAAAAAAAGGAAAAAAATGCAAGTAATGGTTTAATTGGCTTTGTTTAACTTGTTATAACAAGTTAAATTACTAAGTGCCCTTGTAAATGAGATCACCTTGTGGAGGCCCCACTGATCCGCCCCTTCCTACTCTGCCACAAGAAATGTCACAACTGTGGTACCCTATAAAAGGAGTGTAGCGTGGGGTGGTTGGCTGGGCCCTTCCCCTGCCTAAAAAGAAGAACCATGGACGAAAGAACAAGGAGGTAAGAGCAGAAACAATCAGTCAACAACAAATGCAGTAACCCTGAAAGCTTATCCTAATGTTAGATAAAACTGTAAAACCTGTAAAGCACCACCTGTAATAATTTCAGAGAAGATATACACTGTAAGAAACACTTTGCTCCAGAGAAAAATAAAGCAGTAACAGAAGATATACCTTGCAAAAGACAATTTGAATCAGAAGATTACAGGAGTAATTGTTGTTAGCACACCTGTAGGCACACCTTGTAATAATGCAGAAGAAGGTATACCAGCAACAACAATTTGAATCAAAGAAAAATAAAAGCAATGAAATGTTAGCAACAAACAGTAGGTAGCAATCCCTGTGAGTAAAAAATAAAAACACCACCACACAGTAAATCTGCTTAGCCAAACTAAGTCTTAATCCTTTTCCGTTGCTCTGGTAAGTTTCTCTACTCTGCCTTTCAAGCAGTCTTAGAAGGAAAGAGCTCAGGTGAAGCTAGGTGCCTTGGCCAGCAAACCAAGTCTTCTACACGCACGGCGATAGTTCTCGCTATCACTCTCTCCTCTCATTTTTTTTGTACCTACTGTAGGCCACCTTCTTCTCCCTTATCACCTCCTGAACCTCCTTGGTCCACCATCATGGTTTACGAGACCTACCGCCCTTGTGCTTCACTCTTGCACAGGTCCTGGTGGCCTCCTGTAGCCCCCGCTTTATGATCTCCCACCTACCTTCCACATCCAAACCTGGTTTTATCTCCCGCACATGCCCCTTGATAATTTCCCCCATGTTCTGAAAGTCCGCCCCCCTAAAATCAACTATCATTGTCCTTGAATGATCCACCCCCCTCCAGTTTAAGCCGAAACCAGACTGTGTTGTGGTCACTCCCAGCCAGGGGTTCTTCCACAACCAGATCTCGTACAAGATCCCCATCTGCTAAAACCACATCCAGGATAAAATCCTCCTTCATTGGGTCCATCACCTGCTGATTGAGGAACGCATCCAGGAAGCCATCCAGCAGCTTCTGCTCCCTGGTTACAGTGGACATCATAGTACCCCAATCAGTAGCTGGCATATTAAGGTCCCCCATCAACACCATTCCTTTCCCTTCCAGTCTACACTGCCCCTTAATGTTAGCCAATAGGCAATCCTCCAGGTCCTCTGCTAGTCCTGGGAGCCTATATACCACCCCCAACTCGATCTTCCCTCCCATGGGGGTTCACAAGGTGTCCCATAGGGCCTTCACATTGCCCTCTGCTTTCTCCACTCTCTTAATCTTTGTCCTGTGACTAGACTGTCCTGAGTGAATGGTAAATGTTATGTATATTTGATGTAACTCATGCAATCATGCAGGACCACCATGTAAATAAGGCTTGTAGTCCTAACAGTGTAATTCCTGCTGAGAAATACACATCTTACTACTATACAATGAGCTGTATGCAATGCTGATGTGAATCTATTACATGGGGGGTTGTGTATATGCAGTGCACAGCTTTGTCTGCAGTCTGGGCCCAGGTGTATGTATGTACCATGCTACTAATGTCCCTTTCATGAAGCAGCTTATGGTTAATGAACAAATAGCTCTTTTCCCACAGTGTATCAGTATCACGAAAGTACAGGAGTCATTTTTTTTTTTTTGAAATTCAACATCTTTATTATTTTTTCATACATCCAACCAACAAACATATCATTGAAATGTCCAACAAAATCTATATACGGATAACTAATACAAATTATAAACCTCCCTTAACCCCTTCCCCACCACCAACACCTCCCCTACATCAGCACCCCTAACACCCTAGAGTGTGCCCACTGAAAATGAAACTTATTACAATGGCAACAAAATACATAAAACATATTTTTCTTTATAAATATTGGGTAGAGACATGTGGAACCTGGAAATTAATGTAAATATAGAGCATATAATTTGTCCACTTTTTGTTAAATGTTTCCATATTATTATGGGAACTAGCCAGCAATCTTTTGGTTTGGAAGAACAGTGAAATATCATTCAGCCATTCACTATATGAAATAATTAATTGGTCCATCCAATGCTTTAGCACTAGCTTCTTCACTGTCATTGAAATTAACACCATATGAAATTTACGTTCCTGAAATGCAATTCGAGAGAACTCTCCTAGAATACAAATCTCTATAGAAAACAAATCTGCCAAACCTAGTAAAGGATCTAATTTAGTCTGGATTGCTTGCAATAGAGCGGTTACTCTATCACATTGCCAGAATATGTGTACTAAGTTCCCTTCGTCTTTATTGTATCTAGTACACGTAGGGGTTGGTAGCCTGCCTAATTTGGCTAGATGGACTGGTGTATAATACATATTATTAATAATATGATACTGAGTTATCCGGAGTCTATCTTGGGTATGAAATTTAGGGAGATCTTTCCAGATCTGATCCCATATAAAGGTAATATCCGGTAAGAGGGAGGCCCAGACTGTGGAGCCTGGAAGAGCCTCTGGGAATTTGAGATCCAGAGGGTAGGAATACATCAATTAGACCCCATGAGGTTTGTTAGAATAAACTAGCAACTGCTCCAGAAAGAGCTTCAACCGAGATTCTGTGGGAATTGTGCCAACAAGGGAGCAAATAACATGTCTCAGCTGGAAAATTTTGAATATATGTTTCTGAGAAATCCTAAGTCTGGTCATAATTTGTGGAGAAGAGAGAAGGGTGCATTTTGAAAATAGATTGCGTATTACAATGCCTTGAAGTTGTGAAAGCCAGTCTGAGGAAATCTGAGCACCCCCATCTTAATATTGGGATTATGGAGAAGGGGTTGGTCTAGGTCTGTTTTAGGAGACATCTTGAAGTAAGACCAACACTGGACCAGAACCTTGCAAGTGATTCCGACAACTGAGTTTTGTAATGGGAATTATAAGGCCACTTTGGTGATATAGAAGATAGTAGATGAGTTGAGATTATAGGTCTCTAGCAGGTGCCTTTCAAGAAGAAGCCAGGGAGGCAGATATTCATCATTCCTGGTGGAGAGCCATCTACCCGCTTTGACCAGATGACTTGCCCAGCAATACAAAAGAAAGTTAGGAAGGCGAAGACCCCTGTTTCCTTGGGAAGACTGAGCTTGATGAAGGAGCATCTAGGAAGTTTTTCACACCAGATAAAGTTGGGAATAATTGAGTGAATGTGGTGGAAAAGAGAAATAGGTAGCCATATATTCAGAAGATTTAAGGGATAAAAGAGACAGGGCAGAACATTCATTTTAATAGTACTAATTTGGCCCCATAAGAAGATATGAAGTTTGGGCCATCATTTGAGGTCCTTCTGGATATTAACTATTAAGTCTTCAAGGTTTAATTTTTTGAGCGAATCTTGGTCTCTAGTAAGGTAAATACCTAAGTACTTAATCGACTGTGGAGACCATTTCATCCCAAATTGAGTAAAGTCTGAGCTATGGGTAAAATTATTTAGAGGGAAAATTTCAGTTTTAGATGAATTCAGCTTGTAATTGGAAAGGAGACCGTATTGCGTAATGATATCTAATACATGTACTAGCGAGGTGACTGGATATTCCAAATGGAGAAGTATGTCATCAGCATAAACTGAGAGTGTCAAGGTTTGCTGTAGTATCGATATACCCCGTATTAGAGGAGAACATTTGATATGAAGAAGAAGAGGTTCCAAGTACAAGTTAAACAAAAAGGAGATGGGGGGCAGCCTTGTCTGGTACCTGTAAACAAAGGAAAGTGTGAAGAAAATACTCCGTTGCAGTAAATCAAACAGAAGGGGACATATAAACTGACTGAGTTCTTCTAATAAAAGAGGTAGGGAATCCCATTTTACTGAGAAATTAACCATAAAAACTCCCAGCTCACTCTATCGAAGGCCTTTTTGTCATCCAATGAAATTAAGGCCATAGGAGTCTGTGATGATTGGGCTGTACGGAAAATGTGGGCAAGAGTTCTAAGATGGTCTGCTGATGAATGGCCCTGTACAAAGCCCACTTGTTCAGGACTCTGTAACTAAGACCAGATCTTTTTAATCCATAGGGATAACATTTTTGTCAAGATTTTAATGTCACAATTTAAGAGGGAAACTGGACGATAACTCGTGGAGTCTGTAGGTGGTTTATCTGGTTTGAGAAGTAATATTATTGTAGCTTCTAACAACGCAGGGTTTAGAAAGTTGTTCTGAAACATATATTCATATAATTTGAGTAGAAGAGGAGAAAGTTCCTTACTAAATACTTTATAGAAATTGGATGGGAAACCATCCGGTCCCGGGGATTTGTCCAACTCGAGTCCCTTGATTGCCTCCTCCACCTCTTGCAGAGTAATAGGGGAAGGCAAAAAGGTCTGGTGGTGTTCCGGAAGATTGGGAAGATCAAGCTCCTCCAAATAATGAACTATGTTAGCAGACAGAATTGCAGAAGGTGGATTACCATATAATTTACTGTAAAAGGTTTCAAATACCTGAGCTATATCATGGGGAGATGTTTTAATGGTACCACTCTGGGACTGTATGGCAGGAATTAGTCTCGAACTTTCTAGTTTATGCAGATGCAGAGCTAATAACCTACTCACCTTTTCGCCTTGATTATTATATTTAGTTTTAGATTTTAATATGGCATATTCTGCTTTCTCCCTTAACAAGTCAGTGTATTCATTCCTTAGGGACAAAAGGATTTCCAGGGAATTTGGTGAAGAAGAGGAAGATAGGGAGTTTTCAATTTCCCTAATCTTTGTTGACAGGGAAATTACTTTAGCTTCTCTTTGCTTTTTCCTTCTGGATGCTATCTTGACAAATTCTCTCCAAAGATAACACTTTAGTGTACACCAGAATATGTCCTCTTTTGATGTGGAGCCGGTATTAGAGGTTATAAAATTGGGATTCATTTTTTAATATGGGAGATCATTTGTTTGTCTTTAAGAAGTTGAGTGTTCAGCCTCCATGTTGAGTCCCGCTGAAGGTCTGGAGTAGGAGAGATTGAGACCCATGCCACTGAGTGGTCTGAGAGGACTATAGGTTCAATAGCTGCCCGCTGTAAACCGGACAACAAGAAAAGACTAATGAGGACATAGTCTAATTGAGACCAAGATTGGAGCGCAGAGGAATAGAAAGAAACACTATGCTAGGAAGGGTGGCGCAGACGCCAAGGGTCACATAATCCAAGATGGTCCTTAAATTCCGCTACTGCCTTTTGGGAGGCAGATAGAGGTTTTAGTGGCAGGTAGGTTCTGTCCAGATCCTTGGACCGGGATGTTCCAATCACCACCAAGTAGCAATGGAGTGGGCAGCCAGTCTGCTAGCTTATGGGATAAAGTCATTAGGAAGTTGGGGTCACCCATTACTGGACCATATACCAAGCCCAATATTACTTTAATATTATTGAGGTGACCTTTTACTAATATAAACCTACCATCTGGATCTTTGATGCTCATTTCTTCTTGGAATGAGGTATGTCTTTTGATGAGGATGGCTAACTTCCAACTTGACAAGATCTGCCAGCAGCAAAAACCTGGGAAAAGCTTTGTCTGTGAAGCCAAATGGCTTCATGATTTAGCAAATGGGTTTCTTGGAGCAGAACAATATCTAAATTTAGTAAATCACAGTTTTTAAGTACTTGGACTCTCTTTGTTATGTCTCTAATTCCTCGGATATTCCATGTGGCAATTTTAATAGGATTGTTAGCCATTCTCCAGCATTACAAAATGCATATCTAAATAAAACAATGACCGAAGTATAACTCTTGAAAGGCACACTCTACATATTCCCCTTACTCCACTCCTCTTCACAATAACCAGATCTATAGTAAACTTATATTTACCCCGGATAAAATATACCATACAATCCTTGAACACTGTTTGAAATAAACCTAAGAGAATATCATGAACAACACTAAATATGAACCACAGGGTAAATGTATGTACATAACACCTTCCCCCCTTACCCCCAACCAACCCCAAATAACTATATACAAACAGTCCCCATATGCATACTAAGAAGTCTAGTTCTTTTGCAAAAGACTTAGGAGACTGTTTCCCTTGGTACGCAGTTCTCTGGAAGTATGTGCAAACCGTATCATTTTCAACTTAGTTAGGTGACCCAAGCTTTAAATGCAAAACATATCCAGTCAAGCTTTCTTTATCATCAAGCCCTGTAATGCTTTCAGGAAGTATGTCCTTTTCCCCCTCAGCTGGCACGATATGCAGTTCTTCTGAGCTTGCATCAGACTGGAGCATCATCCCCGGCCCCCTCACACCAACCGTGGTGAATGGGGAAAGTAAAACCCTTGTGCTTAACTTAGGAGAGATAAAGGGCTGAGATGGAAGCAAAGGAAAGGCATAAGAAGGTCCCAACTCCTAAAGAAAAAACCCAGAGTTTACTTCCTGACCTACTAGGAAATGCCTCAACTTAATCCTCAATCGGTTGAATCCATGGAACAGCAAAGAGTAAAATTAACACTTTAATTACTTACCCCCTAGAACTGTCCCTCTTAACATCTCACATGAGTCCCCTGAGGCTGAAAAGCGATCAAGCGTTTAAGTAAAAGAAAATACCCTCCTGTGTATCGTGTACACCATCTCCCGATCCTTAGACACCCAATGAAACTGGAAAAAACTAAAGGGAAAGGAAACAAGTAGGGGGGCATTACATGGTAGGACCAAAAAACGTCCTTCCCAGAAATCACATCCTGGAAACGCTCCCCTGACAAAGGTTCCACCCTCTCAACCCAGGAGCAGCCTACCATGCTGCAGGGAAGATTTGGGCCTACCCATCATTATTGAGACCTAAGCACTCCTCCCGGGCCTACCATCCCAAACAGGACTTTCCCCACATGAACAGGTAAATCAAAGAAACATATTAAATTCAATATTAGGGAAAAAATATACCATTCAAAAAGTGAGCATCAGAGTTTAGTCATTAATACAGTCGCCCTGATTTGAAGAGGTTGGAAAGCTTGCTTGTGAGATCCACTGATGCCTGATCTGGAGAAACTTCGGAGTGCGATGTGTCTTCTATAATTATTTGCAGCTTGGCAGGGTATATCATTTTGAAGCAGATTCCCGCAGCAATCAATTTGCTGACAATTGGGTGACACGCTGATCTTTTCTGGTGAGTCTCAAACGGGAGGTCTTGAGCGATCCTGATTGTAGAGCTTCCCCAGGTTACCGATTGTAGCTCCTTATATTTGGCAATAATGTGCTGTTTCTCTAGGAAGCTAAGAAATTTGCTGATGATCGATCGGGGGGGTGGGGTGCACCTGTTTGAGGTCTTGGTCTGAGAGAGCGATGAGCTCTCTCAATGTGGTAATGTGGATTTAAAGGTGATGGGCCCACGATTTTTAACAGAAACTGTTGTAGGAAGGCTATGATGTCGGCTCCTTCCTCTGCTTCAGGTAGCCCGATGATCAGAACGTTATTTCTCCGGCTCCTCCCCCTCTAAATCTTCGGTTTCAAGTTGGAATTTGTGTACTTGTTGTTGAAGATGCACAATGTCAGGGTCAATTTTCTCTTTCCACCTTTCTAAGGACAACGACCTAGCCTCTGAATCCCCCGTCCTGGTAGTTAGGCTGTTAAGATCTCCCCTGATGGTTTTTAGTTCTGAGGATATATCGGTCACAGTCTCCCGAAATGGCAGAAGTTCTTGAAGAAAATGATCATCAGTGAGAGGAATCGCTGAAGAACTAGGAACCAAAGCTTTACTGACATTCCCCGAACTTTGAGATCTAGATTTTTAAGGGGGGATTTTTTCCGGAGTGGCGGGTGGAGTATGCTTGATGCTGGCCTGCCTCATTTCAGCTTCCATCGCCGCGATATAGCAGATTGCGATGTGGGACCAAAACAAACAATAACCACTGAAGGCAGGGAGTCAGTTGAAGCATATAACAGCTGAAATTGTCTTCGTAGGCTGACCAAAACTTGTGAAAATAGCGTTAGCAGAGGGTCTTAGGTGGGAGCTTCAGTCTGCAGCTGCTTCTAGGTTCTCTGCATCACGTGATCTCCCAGGAATCATGGGGTTGCCAAGTGCTCTATGCATGTCTCTGGGTCTGCAGCTGTGCCATGCTTCAGCAGCAAGGTATCCCAGTGTTTAGATTTAATTTAAGGGATCCACTCTTTATCAGACTCACTGTGACATAGTACCATACTGCTGTCAAGATGGAATCGACTCAGAATTTATCTTGCCTGCTCCTCTTGCTGCATTAAAGTGGCTACTCCCAATTTGAGTATGGATACAAGGAGAAAGAGTCTAACATATTTCAATATAAGAAAAATAGCAGGACAAGAGGGCATAGCATGAGATTAGAGGGAGGCCGATTAAGGGGTAATGTGAGGAGGTTCTTTTTCACAGAAAGCGTGGTGGATGCATGGAACAGCCTACCTCAGGAAGTGATGGATATGAATACAGTGCGGGGCTTCAAACAGGCATGGGACAGGCCTAAGGGAGCAATACAGATGAGTATGAATAGATAGGCCATTGACAGAGTAAAGGCCTATGGCACATTCGTAAGGTAGAAAAAATGGGCAGACTGGATGAGCCTTGTGGTTCTTATCTGCTGTCAACTTCTGTGTTTCTATGTTTCTGTAGATTTCCAAACTTATCAGCCAGGAGGTTACTTTTATTCATGCTGTGCAACCTTCAGTCCATTCTTCCTTACGAACTGTTCTAGTCCTGCTTTGATAGTGTGGACCCTGCTAGCTTCCTCAACCTCACCAGACAACCTGTTCCATGGGTTAACCACCCTCTGTATGAAGTCATGTTTTGTAAGGCTTCCCCTTATGCTGCACCATAGAATTCTACTCTTCTCAACAGTGTGGTGCTAGCATGTATATAATTTCAAAAGCCTGATTCTGCATGTTGAGCATTTTTTTTTCATTTTCTGTTTTTCCCTCCTGGGTTAGGTCTGGGATTTCCATATCTGTGCCTACTGTAGCTCACATATTACCCACTGCAGTAACTGCTCCATCTGGTTACCTTTCTTGCCACTCATTTGCACACCTCCACTTGAACAACTTTCAGTGATCTGTTAGGAGCTCCTTCGTGGTGCTGGTAAAAGAGAAATTAGAAACAAATCTTTATGAGGGAGGTGAATATTATGGGGTTCCAAGGAATGACGCCTGCAATGTTTGATCCTGCTTGAATGTTGAAAGCAAGTGCTAGTTTATCTTCCTCACAGCAAAGATGCCTCAAGAAAATACACTATACTTATTTCTAAAACATTGGCTACTGCTGCTGGCCTGGTGGCACTGGATGCCTTACCTCACGGCACGCTGGCGACCCAGGTTCAGGAACGAGCCCGGGCCATTGGAGGTTGGTAGCGGGGGGGGGGAGCTGGATAGAAGTGCCTGCAGGCAACTCTCCTCCCCGGGGAGGTGTGGTGGCTACCTTCAGCTAATGGCTTCCCCCCGGTGGAAGTCAGGGGGCAGCACAGGCCCAGAGGGTGCCAGGCATTAGGCCAATGAGGTGGAGGATAGAGAATCGTTACCAGGGCCATAAGGCGCATGCGCACCTCCACCTGCATGCGCGCCTACTCCTGGGGCCCCAAGGAGAAAATGGAGGGAAAACACACCAGCGGTAGGATGAAGATTGACACCCCACAAGTGCCACTTCCAGACCGGGCATAAGGTAAGCCCTGGTAATTCCGGGGGACGGGGCTGGGGGGTCGATTGGATGGGGGCAAGCGGCAAGACGCACAAAATGTTAAATGATAAAACATTGGTTACTGGCTTACAGTACATGTTGCTGTGACTAAGCTCTCACACTCTGCCAGTATGAGGCCAGTCACCAAGTTTGAAGTGAACAGTCGCCTCAAGTCCTTGAATATTCTAGGCTCCCTTCCCCTTCAGGCTCCCCTTCCCCAGCAGTAACCAGTCTGCTACATCTTTGTGCATGTCCTGACATGTGTTCAGAAGCTTAGTTGTTGGGTCCCGCCTGCCCCTCCCATTCCTAATAAAAGAGGGGGTGCATGCACAAGCTCAAGCTTGCCTGAGCTGAAATCTGAACCTCAGCTCAGAGGAATATGCAACCTTACCTGAGAAAGGAGAAGAGCTTTAAGGACTCAGTAACCTCCCTCTGGTGTGGGTGGGGGGGGGCTGTTTCAGCCAGAACCAGAAGAGAAAAGAACTGAGAAAGAGCATGGTGCCAGTGCCAAAGATTAGAGAAGAGAGAGAGAGAAAATAAGATATAGAAGAGAGCATGAGAGCAGACCAGTAAAGGTCCTGAGGCCCTAAGGTTTCACCAGTAGGAAGAGGGAGAAATGGAGTAGTGGGGATATTTGCTTAAGGGATGTGCCAAGGGTTCATGAGGGCCCACTACAGGCTTCGAGGTGGTATATGAGAGCAGCCTTGGGTCAAATGTGTGGAGGCACAGGGAATCAAGGAGAAATCCTCCATCAGTTCCGGCTGTTGAGATTTCTGTTACTGGAAGAGGTGGAGTCACACATGTGTGCCAAGCATAGCCAGCCAGGGTACGTGCCTGTGCCCTGTGAGATCTCAAGCAAGGAGCTGGAATAAAGGCTAGATGGTGGGGTGTCTGGGAAGAGTTACACATGTAAGTCGGGCATCAATTTAGAGGGTGAGGCTGTACCCCATTGGCACTATGAAAACGTCTGACTGTAATACTTAAATCGATCTGCATGGCTACTTGTAAACAGTAGGGCTGTGTGTATGGAAGGGTCCCTATACTAGAGACCCTGTGTGAGCCCATGTAAAAATGTGTATAGAGCATAGAAGGCTAAATACTTGTGCAGCAGGCTCCCAGGGATGTAGCTCCTATAAATATGTATGCCCCCTCTTAAGGGGCTGAGTGCCTGTATGTGTTGTGGCCACTGACGTTCTGTATGCTCAACACTACTTTCCTGGAGTTGCAATGCCTTTGTAAATTAATAATTCAGGTGGCAGCATGTGTTATGGGGCTCCCATGTTTCATCCCATATCCAGACATATACATAACCCCTAACCGGTGCCTCAGCTTTTTAGTGGGATCCACAGCAACCTATCTGCAGGGAACAGCTACATTGCATAGTCACCTTTCTGTTCACTGAGGGAGAAGGATGATGTAGTTCAGTTTTCAAGGAAAGCTGTCAACCCCTGCCTGTGACTGTAACAGATTGTTTGTGTTTTCATTGTGTTCTTCCAGCTAATTAAAAAAACTGCCTCTTCTATATTTAATTGATGAAGTCAGCAGGTGGGCTTTGAAGGAAAATAAAATAATCAGCTGTGTGACACACCAAACCAACTCAGCAGCGGCTGTCAGTGCCCCTCTCCCTCCTCAAGACTGACCACACTGAAAGCAAATTCTGGTCAGATCCACCATGGCTGCATGATGAAGTTAGTGAGATTGTATTGAATTGTGAAGGATACATGGAGAAAGAACACACTGCTTTTTAACTAGTAAGATTTGTTTTATTTTCTGTTCTAAGGAAGGCAGACACATTATTAGGAAAAGAGATGGAGGTGTCGATTTTAATGGAAGGAATGGTAAGCAATAAAGGTTTTGTGTAACGATCATATACTCATAGCGATAGAAACAGACTGATTCAGAACCAATTAGGAATGCACATTTCATTATTCATATTGAGGCCAATCAAACCAAACATCATTATTCAGTTGGCCTTAACTTGCCTGGCATGGCCAACCCCTGTTCTGCAGATGCAGTCCCTGTTCTCTACATTAAGATGCAACATTTCATCTATGGACTACTGATTGCTACTTTTGTGATTGACATCAGGACTGTGACACTTTCCTCTATGCACAATTAGAACAAAAAAAAATATTTAGGAAAATACATACATTTTTCCCAGATAACACTTGGGTGCTCCTATTTTACATAGCAACACTTATTCCAGTTTCTGTTATACACAGACTTGTACCTAGGAATTACAGAGTTTGGATCAGTTCAATTTCAAATATTAGGCTACTGCTATTTAGTATATGACAATGCATATGTCACCTTGGAAATATTTCTATATTATCCTTTTTTTGGGGGGGGGGCAGGGGGGATTTTGCATAGAACAAACAGTGACACTCATGATATCAATCACAAAATTAGTATTCCATACTCATTACACCAAGATGTTCCATCTTACTGTAGAGAACAGGACCTGCATCTGTGAAGTGGGGGTTGACCATACCATGCAAAGATACCTCAACTTGTCGTCATGATGGTTGCCGAGGTACTTGAGGGAAAAGTATGCCTCTTTACAGACACAAAGAACTGCAACAGGGTTGATACACAGGGGAAGGTGGAAAGGATGGCTAGAGGATACTGGGATGTACAGGGAGAGGCATCACCAGTAGAAAACAGGAAGTTGTTATCCCTCTGTACAGATAGTTTGTGAGAACCCATCTGGAGTACTATGTGCAGTTCTGGAGACCCCATCTCCGCAAGGACATAGACAGGATGGAGACAGTTCAGAGGAGGGCAACTAAAATGGTGCAGGGCCTGCAACAGAAGCCATAGGAGGAGAGACTAAAGGAGATTAATATGTATACCCTTGATGAAAGGAGGGAGAGGGGAAACATGATAGAAACTTTTAAGTACCTCAAGGGAATCAACAAAGTTCAAGAGGGAGGCATCTTTCAGAAAAAGAGATGTGCAAGAACAAGGAGACACAATTTGAAGATGGGGGGGATGGCTCAGAAGTAATGTGAGGAAGTATTTTTTCACAGACAGGGTGGTGGACACATGGAACGGCCTTCATGAGGAGCTTGTGGAGTCAAAAATAGTGGGGGAATTCAAGAATGCATGGGACAGACATAAGGCAATTCTTGTGGGAGGTAGGACGAAATAGGCTGTTGGTTAACTAGGGTCTGCAGCTTATCCAGTAGGTAGGGATATGGGCAGACTAGGTGGGCCAAGTGGTCCTTATCTACCATCAAAGTCTATGTTTCTATGATTTTTGTGTTTCATCTTTTTTATGTTTGCTTGCATGCAGCACAAGAAACATATTGTGGCAGCTTGGTGCCAAAGCAGGTTCTGGAGGTGTGGCACTGTTGTGGCCAATAGCAGCACAGCATTTTGGTTCATGTGTGATGTCCACCAATAATGGGGGACACAGCCGGTGACACTAGTTTCGAACGTTGCCACCAACTTGAAAGAAAAAAGCCACGCCTTCCCCCCCACACATGCACACAATACTTACACATACATCAGCCTCCCCACTGTTATGGCCGACGGGTGCTCAATCCCCGTCAGCTCCACTGTTCCCCCCAACAGACAAGCAGGTGCCATGCTGGGAGCCCACCCCAGACAGGCAACAGTCCATATGGCCGATGGGGGTGACCAATCCCCCGTTGGCTCCACTGCCCTACCAGCCCCAAACAGCCTTCCAGGTGCCATGTTGGCAGCCCTCCCCAGTGTGGCAAAAGTCCTGCATCTTCCAAAGGAAAAAAAAGAAACCTGAAAGAGAAAACCTTCCCTCGCTGACTGTCCTGACCCCGGCTCCCCCCACCTGCGCCCACCCTCTGCGCACCCTGCCTCCCCACCCCATACTTACCTCTGGAGCCCAGCACGATGATCTTCGTGAACCAGGAACACAACTGCACTCTTCAAAGCCTACCATGAACTGAGGAAATGCCGGTAAGCTGTTTAATATAATAAACAGGATTTTTTCAACTTTAGTGCATATCTCAGGCATTTTTGACTGATCAAATGATTGTTTTACGAGCATGCCTTGCGCTGTTCCTATGCATGCTCGTAAGTTGGTGAATTTTCAATATTTTCACTCCAGATTTTCAACATTGCCATTTTACCACACCTCCTTATGAGCAGTACAGCTGTCATTTTTCACATTTCGCCCAAAATGTGTTTCCGCGCATGTAGCGCACAATGGCGCAGTGGGTGTGCAAAATCAATGTTCAGGACAGATTAAGAAAATCACAGTGACACTGTTCATGAGCAGAAGTTTTAAAATGGCTATGTTGAAAATTTGGTGAAAAAATTCCCCAAAATAACTGTTTTACGAGCATGCTTTGCGCTGTTCCTATGTACACTCATAAGTTTGTGAATTTTCACTATTTTCACTCCAGATTGTCAACATTGCCATTTTACCACACCTCCTTATGAGCAGTACAGCTGTCATTTTTCACATCTCGCCCAAAATGTGTTTCCGTGCATGTAGCACACAATGGTGCACTCGGCGTGCAAAATCAATATTCGAGACACATTAAGAAAATCACAGAGGCACTGTTTATGAGCAGAGGTGTTACAATGGCTATGTTAAAAATTTGGTGAAAAAAGTCCATAAAATAACTGTGTTACGAGCGACCATTGCGCAGTTTCCACGCACCCACATAAGTTCATGGATTTCTAATATTTTCAGTCCAGATTTTCACCACTGGCATTTTCCACACTTCCTTATGAACAGTACAGCTGTCATTTTTCACACCATGGCTGAAATGTGTTTTCACCCTTCCAGCGCAGAAATGCATGGTCACTGTGGGAAATCACTGTTCAGGACAGATTAAGAAAATCACAGTGACACTGTTCATGAGCGGAGGTTCCAAAATGCCTGTGATGACAACCTGTTGTAAAAAATCCCCAAACTAATTGCATTATGGGTGTGCGTTACACAGTTTCTACACACACTCTTGACTTCACCAGTTTTTTAAATATTTTCACTACAGATTTTCAACATTGCCATTTTTTCCACCTCCCCATGAACAGTACAGCTGTCATTTTTCACATCCTGTTCAAAACGTGTTTTCGCACTTGTGGTTCCAAATGGCGTAGTCGCTGTGCAAAATCAGCTTCCGGCTAACAAACTGATACTGCCACTGTTCATAAGGTGGGGATCACAAAAAACCTGTGTTGAAAATTTGGAGTGAAAATGCCAGCGAGCGCCTGAGACATTAGGGTTTCTGACCATAACGCCCCACCCGGTAAAGATTGACAGGCATCAGGGGTGTGACTTGGGATTCTCGCCTGTAATGCTCATACCATTCCACACCCTGCAGCCAGTGAGAGGCATTGAGGTGTGCCTTGGACTCGGCCCCAAAGTTCACCCCATTCTCCTATACCGCACCCATCTCACCGTATTTCCTGATGGAATGGGGTGAGCATAAGGGCCAAAGACCCCAAGGTACACCGTGACACTTGGGGTCTGCAGGGTAGGGTGTGGTGAAATGGCATGGCCGTTATGCCTGACGACCCAAAGGCACACCCCACTGCCTGCCAGTCTCTGCAAGGTGATGGTGGGGTTGGCTTCAGTTCAATACTGCACTGCCATTCCTATTATGCAGCTCTCTAACTCCTACACTACCAATGCTAATGCCAACAAGCAAACATTCGGCATTGACAAATGCTCGTTTTACTATGCTTCATGAAATGTGCATTCCCTATTGATTCAGATGGTGGGGTTCCAGGGTTTCACATCTTTGTGTTTCTCTCATTCCATTATATGACTGGATGTGAAAACAAAGTAAAACTATTTTTCAGTTTACTTTCGGTACATTACAAATTGTTTTACAGGTACTGTACTTGGTAGACTACATGAATTTTCATTTTAATTTATTTATTTTTACACTTGCCATTTTTTAATCACTGTTGGAGCGCTTAGTAGCTGTACACAACAGTAAGATAGGCCCTAGGATTTTCATAAAATACATGCATCATAAAATAACTTGGATCATAAAAACCAAAAAATGGAAATTTCTAGATACTGAACCAAGTCTGAATAATGTGATATCAGCATGACCACAATTAACATTTAAATGAACCAGTACTTTACAAGATACCCTTGTAAAATCTATATTTATAAAAGTAACATTTAATCTGAGAACAACTTCAATGCCTGACAGTCCACACTGAAGAAATGATTTTGACAGTTTGAGAGGAGACATGTGAAGGAGATAGCTTCAATGAGAACCTTACTGGATTTATGAATGTCACAGTTTGCAGCCAAAAGGTTTAAATGAAGTTGTCAGACTGCACAGTTATTTATATTTTTTCCATTTTTCAGTAGCTGTAACTTGTTTAGTGAAAAAAATTATTTTCCAGGAACTGGGAGGAATCAGTATATATTTTCATTGGTTTTACTGAGTATGTGATGTGTTTTTTATATGTCATTACTTGAAAGATATGTGCTTTGCACCCTTGTTTCTATGGTTACAAGCTTCATAAAACTACACACACAAAAAAAGACAAAGAAAAGCAAGTTGTGTTTAGCACCTTGTTTACAAGGGGGTCTTCAGAAATCAATGCGATCTTAATAAAGAAACTGAGAAGTTATAGGTATTGAACCTTGTTATTCAAATGGCAAAAAAATTACAATTAAAAACTGATAAAGGTGTAAAGCTGTAAATAAGAGTGAACAACCACGCTGGTATACACACCACATAAAGTAGTTCTTGAAAGGCTACAGATTAGGGACAGCTCAATTAACATTGCAAGTCCAGAAAAAAAGATACATTGTCGCCTCTTGCTGTACTGAAATGCTACAGCTGATGCAAAATACAAAGCAAGGTAGTGGGGGCGAGGCTGGAGGATGAGTGTGAATAACACCATATACCCAGCAGGAGGGACTTTACATCTCTCAGAATTTATTTGTGAAAATGAGTGATCAGGATAGGAATGTAAGCTGAGCCAAGGCTGGTTAAAAAAACATAGTTGCTTAACTTGTAGACTTGAAATGATTGCATGTCTTCCTTTCGGTAACATCTTTCCATGCACAAACAGGTTTGGCTTTGAAGCTAACTTGCTTAACTGTGTTTGATAGATTTTACTCTTGATTTCCGTTTATGACAGGCAGTAAACATTTCTGCATGAAAAGGTTTTACCATTGAAGCACCTATAAAGTGAGGAACTACACAGTAAAAACATCATCTTATAAGAGCTTCAAAGGCAAAGTCTGTTCCAGAAATATTAACTGCCTGTCATGAAAAGAAGTCAGGAGTCAAATCTACAAAAACAGTTAAGTAACTCACAGTTGCACTAGCAAATATGATTTACACTTTTACAAACATTTATCAAGAAAAAGACGTGCTTCAACTTATTCTAAAAACAGAGAAGCAAAACTCAGTAACCACACAGGCTCAGTACACACTGGCCTGAATATTCAAAAGGGATGCACCATATGCAACAGAGATGCACCAGTGCAAGTACAGAAATGCACCATTGTGCGATATTCAGCAGGAGGCAGCTGTGCTGTGCAAGTTGCAATGCGCAAGAGCGAAATAGTAATGAATGCATGTGCAACCGTAGGGGGAGGAACCAAGAATAACATGTGCAGTGCGATATTCAACAGCATGTGCCATGCACAATAGGGGAGCTAGCAGAAGTTGCGCGACAGCGGAAATGATCCAAAATAAAAAGGAACAAGAGAGATGCGCAAGAACACTACAGGGAAGTCACAGGTGGGAGCAAGGTGACAGGAACAAGGCAGACGGTAGTAGTGAGCAGGCCTGGGCAGAAGCAGGACAGGGGACACATGGAGTCATCCAGGAACAGGAAAGGAGTGGGGAGCTTGTGCCACTGTGCAGAAGTGCTAGGGAGGTGCCACAGTGGACTGAGGGCAGTGGTGGAAGGCAGGACAGCCACAGTCAAAGGAAGGAGGTGTACCCGGTGCAGGGGGAGCATCACAAATGGACAGTGGGGGGAACGGGATAACAGCTGCTGGGGGGGAACATCAGCCAGGGACATGGCCAGTGCCACCTTCCAGATGGGGTGTGAGAAGGCAGGCAGCAGGGGGGCACAGCCATGGAAGGTGCCCATCAGCGGTACTCCCTGAACAGGTGATACCGAGCCCACACCACCTTTGAACACTACTCTGACACAGAGATTGTGGGCTGGTACCACCTGAACTGGGTGATCCTGAGGCGGCTCTGTGAGCTGTGCAGTGATGAGATGCAGGCACCCACACGACAGAGCCATGCTCTGTCAGTGGAGACAAAGGTGACAGCTGTCATGTGCCTGCTCACCACTGGCACCTTCCAGAGACCAACAGGGGACACAACAGGCATAACCCAGTCAGCCGCTTCACGCCAACTCACACAATTCCTCAGTGCACTGCTGCCTCATGCTGCAGAGTACATCCATTTCCCCAGCACACAGGCGAAGTGCACAGCACACATACAGGAGTTCCGCAGGGTAGCATGTATGCCTGGCATGCTCGGGGCCATTGACTGCACCCATGTGGCCATCCGCATGCCACCTGGCCCGGACGGTGTGTCTTACATAAACTGGAAGGGGTATGCCAGCATCAACTGCCAGGTGGTGTTGGATGCCAGGGGACACATAACCAATGTCTGTGCCATGCACCCTGGGGGGCACATGATGCCTTCATCTGGCACCAGTCCACACTGTGACACAGGTTCGAGAGTGGGGACATCCCCACTGGCCACCTAGTGGGTGAGTATGCACATCACGCAGGACGACATGAGCAGATGTGGGGGGGTGCATAGTCAGAGGTGCCATGGGTACTGGCCTGGACAGCTCATGGCAAAGCGACGCAGACCACCATACTAATGTCCACCCTCTACACACAGGTGACAGTGGCTACCCATTCTGTCCCTGGCTGCTCACCACCCTGTGCCCGTGACCTCATCGCATCTATAGTACAATGAGGCACATGCCACAACACGGAATGTCATTGAGCAGGTGTTTGGGATGCTGAAGGCATGTTTCCAGTGCCTGGACACGTCTGGCGGTGCCCTACAGTACAGCCCCTCGAAGGCCTGTGGGCTATTCCTGGCCTGCTGTATCCTGCACAACATGGCCAACAACTGTGGGATAGCCTTAGAGGTCAAAAAGGGGGACAGCGGTGGGGACGATGAGGACGCCAGTCCAGACGTTGATGGGCAGCCACCCCCTGGGTGAGGGGAGCCCTGCCTGATCTGGATGTCACAGCTGCACCGGGACACCATCACAGAAGAGCACTTTGGCCAACACAGGTAGGCCACGGGGCCATGTTCAACCACCAATGGCAAGGTCACAGCCCACAGACAGGCATGGATGAAACCCAGGGGTAAATTGTGGCAAGGGAAAGGGTCTGAGCGTGGAACCGCACACGCCGTCAGGGCCAAACACAACACGTGTTCACACACACACACACACACACCACAAGACATGCACAAGGGTTAAAAAACATGCCAACCCTGAATGCAACCCCTACCCACACACAGGTCCACACACAACCACGCCCAGTGGCCGTCACTGTGCATGCCTCAGATGCTGGGCACCATTGCACACTGGCGGACAGCGCAACACAGGCATCATCATGCACATGCCACAGTGGCCAGCAGCTGGGATGGTATGTACAGGGACCCTGTGTGTGCAGGGCCAGGTACCTCACCCATGTGTCACACAATACACAACACACTGCACACAGGGCAGCAGCAGACAGTGGCCATGGTGGGAGACAGGTCAGTCACGTGGCACAGTTCCATGGCCACCATGGATGCGTGGGTGGCCCTGCTGAGACCTGCCAGCCATACCAGGCTGACCATTGGCCTCATGGGGTGGCACCGACAGTCCCCCAGGGGTGACGCTGCAGGAATGTGACCGTGTTCGTGCAGGGGTCTGCAGCTCACCGAACATGCTCGTGCCATACATACTCGGTATGCCCATAGCTGAACCCGGTGTCAACATGGAAGGTGTTGCACGATGCCAGAATCGGTGGGTGGACATGACAATGCATGGTGTCTGTGGTGCATGGGCACCGAACTGGGTGCCCAATGTGGCCATGACAGCTGTGAATGCATGCGTCTGCCTGTCAATGGCAGTGGTCACATCTTCCCACTGCCAGGCCATCTCTGCTAGGAGCAGACCATGGTCTCTGCTGCGCCGCTCCTCTGCCTGGTTCAGAACTGCATTGAGTGCATCCACAGCAGTCACAATCCACAACTGCTGATCCACTGAAGCCTGGAGTAGGCAGTTGTGTTCATCAAAGAGGTCATCCACTGTTTCAGCATGCTGTCCCTCGTGGTGTTCCTGGCCCTGCTGGGCAGCACCCCTTGACAATGGGCACTGCATACCAGAGCCATGCTGGGGCACATCCACACGTGGTTCACTGCCACCACCTCTCGGCACTGTCCCCCCATCGCCATTGGCCGACTGCTGGCACTGCCCCTCCGGCCGCCGATTGCCAGGGCTCACTGGTGCCTCCGCAGCAGCTGCAACAGCCCCACTGGCCTGGATGCACACCAGTGCAGCCCCACTGGGGCATACAGGCACAAGCTGGGACTGTGATGTCACGCAGGCCTCCACGGCAGCAACATCCATGGCTACGCCCATGCTGTTTCCTTCTGTGGGACCATCCTGCATCCCACATGTATCACTGTGTGATCCATCATCATCGGTGCTGGATCTGGCACCAGTCTGTGTCCCAGCATGCTGGAGTCCATGGGCGCTGTAACGCTGGGACACAGGCAGTGCCTCATCCGCACCCATGCCACCATCTTCAGTCTGGACAGACAGGGAGGCATGCAGTAGTCCTGTCCCTCTGACACCTGTGGAGGTGGATGGGTGTTCCTCTGTGTCCAGGGCTTCACCCTCGGTGGACACACCCACCACCACTGACCCATGTAGACGCTCAGGAGCTGTAAGGGAACACAGTAGCGTTATAGTGTCTGCCCTACCCTGTGGCATTCCTCCCACCACCCACACAGTGACAGCACAGGACCTACCATGCTGTGATGGGCTGCCACCCATCTGGAAGCCACCACCAGGAACGCCCTCTATGGCACAATGCCACATGCTGCCAGCCACCCGCTCCTCCTGTGGTGTCAGCTGTGGCACATCTGGCTGTCCACCACTGGTGGCAACCACCTTGTCCTTTATCCTCCTCCTGTCCATGCCCACCTTCTTTTTACACTTCTGCATGGACCGCTGGTGGCTGCCATGCTGGTTCATGGCACGTGCAACCTCACCCCATGTCGCAGCACGGGCCTGTGGTGTTCCACACTGTCCACTGAGCTGCAGTTCCCTGTCGAGCTAGGCCTCGAACAGAGCATCTGATTCAGCCTGGATGAAGTTGGGCCTCCTCCTCCTCCTTCTCCCTCATCCCTGTTCCTCTTCTTCCTCTCGTTCAGTCATTATAAAGCCTGTGGGAATGACAGGAGTTACCTTTGAATGTGCAGTCCCATGCATTACTCACATACCACAGTCCACACATCCAAACAGCATGCAACCCACTACAATAGACTGCAATACCAAACTATGTCCTCTGCAGCCCCATGTCACATTTATATAGTACAAGGCATGCAAATGAGGTGAGACACAACTTTAAATGGATGCTAATGCAGTGGCTGCGCCATGGAATTGCTGATGAGCTGATTTGCATATGCTGGCTGAATATCGTGCTGTTGCACCTTGTGCAATGTTGTTGAGCGTGCTCAGGCAATGGCGCAGCTCTGTGACGTGCACAGTAGGCACTGCACGGCACATGCCCGGGGTGCAGACACTGATGCCTGCTGCGCTGATGATGTGCTGTGTGCAGGAGGCAGTGCAGGGCACAGCCACCACTGTGCCAGTGGTGCTAATGTGCTGTTCTCACATGTGGCGCTCATGCCATGGTGTGCTGTAGGCACCATGGAGCCACAGCATGGTAGGCTACTGCAGGGCATCACACACAGGCACCCTACCGCGCTATAGCAGGGAGTCCCAATAGTGCTGTGGCAGTCCATGCATGACAGACCCTTGACCCTGCGGTTGACCTTTGCTCCCTAGGCACCATGAGTCCACATGGGTGAACCCCCTCATGCTGTTTGGTGACAGCATGATGGGGAATGGCAGTGCTGTACCGCGCAGCATCTGCACGTGGGGGATGTGCGCTACAGAGAGCCATTTTGTTATCTGGATTGCATGAGAGATGGCATGCAGGAGAGCCCAACAGTGGAACGCAGTTGAGCTGGCCAACCTTGTGGCTATTGTTGAGCCCCATGCTGGGGCCCTATTTGGACAGGACCCACTAAATAGGTCACACAGCGCCATGTGGGAGAAGGTAGCAGAGGCCATGGAGGAGGCCACAGGAATTGCCCATAGCACTGAGCAGTGTCACCACCGGTATGGGGACCTCCAGCAGAGGGACCCAGATAGGCTGGGGTGACTACAGGCATGTGCCAGGTGAGGCAACGTGCCATGGCCAGGTAGGTTCTCCACCCATATGCTAGTAGCGTCCGTCCGTCTGGGTATCACGGTGTGCATGTGTCTACCCCACAGGGAGGTGGGGGCCATCCAGTGTGGGTGGTGGTGGTGGTGGTGGTGGGGTTGCGGCATGGCTGGGCTGTGTGGGATCGCACACACCAGTGGGCGGGGGCTTTGCTACTGGTTTGTACTGATGTTCCCCTCTCCATGTTTGCACCCTAGGCCCGGAGGAGCAACGTAGAGCAAGGGAGGCCAGAGCTGAGTGGGAGAGAGCTGGTGTGCTGCAGCAGGGACGTGGCGGAGGGACCATGGGACAGCAGCGCCCGGCTGGTATGGATGCAGGTGAGTGCATTTTTTCCCATCACATCTGTGCATGCTGTGTTGCAGGGTTGGCGGTGGGGCATGGCCACCAGCACTTGGCCCCACCACTGTGCACACCACACGGTACACTCAGCACCGTCCTGTGACACCGCATGTGTGGGTGGGTGTCACTGGTGGTCCATGCATGCACTGGGTACATATCTGTGCCACTGCCTTCGCACCGCATAGCCATGTCACTGTACGGCCACAGTGGTGCTGTGCAGGACATGGGCGGTGGGTGTGTGCCGCAGTCCGCATGGCTGTGGGTACGGGGTAGGCAGGTCTTGAGGACATGGTCACTGTGGGTGGTTGCACACCATCACAGGGACATGGCCCACAGCTGTATGCCATGCACAATGGGTGGGCTGCAGGGGGATGGACAGTCATATTGACTCTGCTCCCTTGTCCTAGGTGGACATCGCTGGACAGTGATCGAGTGTGGAGTGCAGGAGCTGCTGCAGCTTGCATGAGCATCCCTTGAGATACTACAGAGGATGGAGCGGGATGGGGTCCGGCGCTGCAGTGGACAGAGGTGGAGAGCGGAGCAGGCAATAGGCCCTCCATACTCCCTAATTGACTTACCCCCCTGGACCCACCCCCACAACCCTTCTTCCCTCTCCCATTTGTTCACCCCTGCCCCATGCCCGCCCACCTGGTTTGTGGCCCTTCCCCTTTGTATATATTTGTAAATATGTTTGATTGTTTATGTTTAATACATACATTTTGTTATCACAACTGTGGTAGTCTCTGATTTGCAGTGAGCTACAGGTGCTTGGCTGCAGTGGTGTGCATGGCATCGGGGGTGGTGCAGGCATGGGCATGTGTGTGTGTCCGGCAGGGACCCGCCTATGGTGTGGGTGGGGGACTTGGTTACTGTCTGTGGTATATGTGCTGTTCTCTGTGCACTGGACGCCTGTGTGCAGTGGTCCACAGTGCATCCACTGTGTCCATGGTGCCTCTGTCAGACTGTCCATGACCTGTGCAGCTGACACCCTTTCATGTCTGTGCTATGCATGGTCTGCTGGCATGTCAGTGGTGGCTGTTCATGCTGGCCACCCCCTGTACCCAGCACAATGCCAGATTGCCTCCTGACACCGGTATGGTGCACATCTGCCTGGGGTGGCACTGTGGCCTCCACTGTTGTTGTCCCCCCTCCATGCTGTTGCTTGTGTCTATTGCAGGGAATGTGCTCCAGTGTCTGTCACTTGTGCTCCAGCCGCATGCTGGTGGCTGACAGATTCATGGTGCATGCACAGGGTAGCTGGTACACGTGTGCCATGGAGGGGTACTGGCCATGGGTACACGGCTGCTGTGGCCACACGCCAGCAGATTTGTTGCCCCGCTATTGTGTCCCTGTGTTGGGGTGCCCTTGGGTATGGGTGGGTGTTTGTCCATGCCCTGTGTGGCGCATGCTTCTGTGCACCACTGTGGGCATCTGTGCTGGCTGTTGGGGCCAGTGCTGGGACACGGTGTGTGCTTGAGTGGGTGTGTGAGGTGCTGTACTTCTGGTGGTGGGGTCCAGGGCAGGCCCTGTCGCATGCGGGGTACCTTGGGTGCCGATGCAGGGTCGATCTCTCAGCTGTGCCTCGGGGGGGCTGTACAGGGTGGCACTGTGTCTGCAGTTGTTGTGTCAGTGGCTGCTGCTGCCCACTGCAGGGTGCTCACAGTGGTGCTGCCTTGCATGGTTCTATGGTCCACAGGGTTGCATTGTCACAGTGGGGGTGGTGGCATGCATAGGGTGACATGCACTGTTGGGCGCTGCTCCTGGGTAGGGTGTCTGGGGATCGCTGTGCAGGGTGTGCTCTGCATTGGTGGGATGGTGTAGAACAGGGTGGCTGGACCTCGTTGTGTTCTGGTCACAGCTTGCCAGGGGGTGTGCTGAAACACCATGGCGCGATATTCAGTTGTGTTGTACATCTTGGCCTGCGCTGTGTTTGAATATTGTGCGTGTTGCACATAGGTGCACTGCACTTGCACTTGCGCCTGCTCCTGCTATTGCGCTACTTTGTGATGCAGTTTGAATATCTGGGCCACCGTATTTCCAATAAGACACTGGTCTACTGTAGGGGCTATTAGACATCAAACCAAAGGGCACACTATAGAACAATCCAACAATACATGAAAGAAAACCCTACGATATATATCACTGTTTTGCAAAATGTATCCCTTACAATTTTTTCTTATTTGTAAGCATATATTTATCCTAACAAGTCTGTCCTACTGCCACATTCAAAACACTATCCCCAGTCTACTACCTGCTTGCGATATATAAACTCAATTACAACACTGCTACACTTGTATATAATACATACTTCTCAAACTTAAAAGAAAAATACACTTTATTACCAAAGGCTGTATTTACCAAGTACTGTGCCCATGATTAAAATAATTGTAACCCCCTCCACAAAACATGTACCCTCACATGAAACTGCATGTTTAACTGTAAAGAAAATTAAAAAAAAATGTATTTCTAAATGGATTACTAACACCAATGCTTTCAATGTTTTGAAACTACTAAAAAGACTATATATATATATATGTATATATATATATATATATATATATATATATATATATATATATATATATATCATAGTGGTGCAGTGAGCGGCCAGTTACATACTAAAGTCAAATGTTTGGACGTTAATAACTTTGGACCCATTCAATGGATTTGCCTGAAATTTGGTACACATGTTGGGGTGCACTGGATCTCTTGATCTGCCAAATTGAGTTTCAGTCAGAGTGTACAAAAGCGCTGACAAATGCAAAATTATCAATTTTTGAAGGAACCTTTTGGCATTCTAAATGTGGTCCTACACAGCCATCATGTGGTGTCCTGCTCTGCGAGATGGCTCATTTGAAAGAGCTTTGGTGGCTGAACATGCCTCTTTTTGTTTGGTGAAAACATATTAAGGCATTCAAAAGTTATGGCAGTTTTAAGTTCCCATTATAAGTCAATGGGAAAATGTACATGTATATCTTGCGATCAAAGAATCTCGTCCCACCCGACGGTCAAAGAATTTACAGCCTCGCAGTTCAAGAATCTTTGATCCCATGGAATTTCAAAAATTCTTTTGACCGCATGGTCCGCCATCTTGTTTTCAGTTTTCTGATCGGACAAACACAAATATCTCGTCTCAGGGGTCACTTCTGAAGTAAAACTTCGATGGGTTTTACTCAAGGGACTCCAATCTATCGAGCCATGGCTTTGATTCCATCCAAATCGGTCAAAAAATAGAGTTATAAGCTTTTAAAATCTTAATTCGTGGCTTGCTAACAATCTTTGATCGCGCGCCTGCAAATTCTTTGATCGTGAGATTCTTTGATCGCGATCTTGCATCGCGACCCAAAAACACTAATATATCGGCTCAGGGGTAGGCTAGGGACACAAATGAGGGTGGGTTTTGCTCAGGATGGTCCGTTCTATCGAGGCATGCCATTGGTTTGGTTCAAATCAGTGAAACATTCACATTTCACCATTTTTAATTCTTTGTTCGTGAGCCTGCAAATTCTTTGATCGCGAGCCTGCAAATTCTTTTATCGTGAGATTCTTTGATCGCGATCATGCATCGTGAGCAAGGGACGAGATGGGCCAATTGAAAAATAAATTTTCTCAGCCCAGGGGTGTTGTAGGAAGTCAAATGAGGGTGGATTTTACTCAGGGGGCTTCGTTCTGTCGAACCATGGTGGTGGTGGTTTACCACAATTCCTTCAATTTTTGTATTTATAAGGTTTTTAAATCTTTGTTAGTGAGCCTGCAAATTCTTTGATCATGAGCCTGCAAATTCTTTGATTGCGAGATTCTTTGATCGCCATCTTTGATCACAAGGGAGGGACAAGATGGCCAGATTTTTTATAATGGAGTAGATAGGGAAATTTTAGTAATCTTTCATATTGAATATCTCGGGAATGGTTTGGTCTTTTTACTTGAAATTTTTAGGGTGTTTACGGCATGTCCTCTAGATGTGAATTATGGTGTTTATGTGTCGGAGAAAATTTATTTTGCAGAGATATTGTATAACACACTTTACGTGTTGCGGACAGTGTTTTGCTTGTGGTGGTGGCTTGAAATTGATAGGATACCTAGCCTTAGTGTCATGGATGTAATTTTCAGTTGTTGTGTGTGTTAAATGTCAACAGGTACAGAACTGTGCCAGTCTGACAAATGAAAATCTCATACATGAAAATGTTATATCTTGGACACAGTTTGGTCTTTTCACTTGAAATTTGGAGGGTGTTGACAGCATGTCATGTGGATGAAAATTACAGTGTTTCATGTCAGAAAATATTTTTTGGGTGCAGATATGGTGTGGTGCAGTTTACATTCTGTAGACAGCATTTTGCTTGTGGTGGTGGCTTGAAATTGATAGGATACCTAGCCTTAGTGTCATGGATGTAGTTTTCAGTTGTGTGTATTAAATGTCAACAGGTGCGGAACTGTGCCACTCTGATGAATGAAAATTTCTAATTTTGACATGTCAGATCTTGGACACGATTTGGTCTTTTTACTTGAAATTTGGAAGGTGCTGTCGGCATGTCCTGTAGATGTTAACAGAGGTGTTTATGTGTCGGACAATATATTTTTTGCGGACATATTGTGTGACACACTTTACATTTTGTGGACAGCATTTCCTAATGTTATACTAGATTAACATTTGTTTGGTGGCTGGCTTTGCTGTTGTGAATGTACTTTTTAGTCATTGGGTGTGTAATGTGGCCTGACACTTACAAGTTGGTGGGAGTGCAGGGCCCAAAGGGCCCTATGCTCCCACCAACTTGCACAACTTTCAACTTTTCTATTCTTTCTTAAAAAGTAAGGAAATTCTATGCAAAAAAATGTTATTAATGCATCAGTTATGGTTCTTCTACAGTGAAAAAAAGCAAGGAAATTCAGTATTATTTTGAAAGCCCCCCTTAGACCCCCCAGCCTCCTAACTGGATTGGGGTGCATGTTGGGGTCATCGGTCCCAACTCTCACCTCATTCTCCTATACCTCTGCTTCTTTACACATGTGATGGGGTGAGTTAGGGCCAATGACTTCAACATGCACCCTGATGCTGGTTGGGGGTGGGCTGAGGTTCATAAGGCGTCAACCCTAATACTGAATTTCCTCACTTTTTTCGCTGTAGAAGAACCCTAACTGATGCATTAATTAATTTATTTTCATAGAATATATATATATATATATATATATATATATATATAAATATTGTGGTAAACAAATATTCTTAATCCCAAAAGCTGAACTTTATGTTTTTAGTATATAAATGTTTAAGAAAAACCTGTGGATCTTTCAACTTGAATCAAAACACTGTGTCTATTGTTTTCCTTGGGAGCTGTAGTTTCAGGCACTCCTTAATTACTCTTTCCTTCTGAGTCCCCAGGTGGCTCTAATAATCATTTGTTCTAAGGGTTTTTAAGTCAATTTGAAGGCATTAAATAACTTCTGTTCTCCTAGTCCTTAATAAAATGCAGGGTCTCCACAACTCAATCACTCCACAGACTTGTTCTGTTGCTTGCTCCAGGTTCCAAACTAGTGTCTCTTGTTCCAACATGATAGATCCACCTCATGCCCCTCCCACATGAATCAAAAAAGGTGGGGGTGGATCATTAGGGGCTTCTTGGATGGAGGTGGTGGTGGATCTTACTCCCCCCAAAAAACGAATGCTGCCTCCCACTACTCAAGTTCCAGTTCTTGAACAGCCCATTTTTTCGAAAGAAAATAGTACCATTCAACCATTGACTAACATGAAAGCGTATTTATTTGAGGGCAGAAAACATTTCTTGGAGGAGGGTAAGGTGGAGGAACTATTTACACCTTCAGTCAGTTCCACAGACAGAAAACATGACATCACTCCTTTTGTACTTGCAAAACATCTGCAGGCTCTGCCTACTGCAGCCATAAAAAGGGTTATTTGTTGATTTTACTATACCAATATCAGATTGAATTTCAGCTTCATTGATTGTCAGCCAAATGTCATGGCCTTGATCTTAGAATGGCACAATATTGCCCCGTGATATTGTCATGATACCATACATGACCTTGCTTTTCCCCCTCTCATTCAACACTTAGCTCACCATTGTATCTGTGCTTGAGGGAAGATGCTTGCTAAAAATTAAAAAAAATATATATTGTGCCCAACAGGGAAATATTAAACAAATACTTCTTTGATTCCTAAAACCAGAGAGAGAGAGAGAGAGAGACAGATGAACAAAATCAGTGATGTTTCACAGAAAATTTATTCATTGAGGTGGGGTCAAGGCTAAAGTCAGTGTACACAAAAAATGCTGAAAGGGATGGGCAGAGGAACTACAGCTTCCTCATGAAGGATGAACATTAGAGCCCTTCCCCCCAACAAATGGGAAAATATCCCTTTTTCTTTACATTCTGTTTTTCCTTTCTTACCCAGTTGTAGTTTAATAAAAAAGTGGGACTACCCAAATACAATGAACTTTAAACAAAATCATATTTTAACACAAATATAATTGTTTTAGTGTATTTTTCAGTTAGTCCCATTTCCTTATTAC
Organism: Neoceratodus forsteri; assembly: GCA_016271365.2. Taxonomy (NCBI): domain Eukaryota; kingdom Metazoa; phylum Chordata; order Ceratodontiformes; family Ceratodontidae; genus Neoceratodus; species Neoceratodus forsteri. The sequence continues at coordinate 940,530,351 of CM028133.1, read as the reverse complement.
AAATATCCTTATTTAAACAAGAGCTGTCTCCTTTACAACACACCTAGTGCTGCACCACACTCATTTCCATGGCAGCAGAATTTAATGTCTCAACACAGGATTTATTTTTACAATCAATTTAACCTATAGTCCAGCTGAGATGCAAAATCTCATTTTCCTTTAGTGCTAATTAATTATTGCAGATAACCATTTTTAAACAAGAGCTTTCTCCCTTACAACACACTTAATGTCCCAGTGTTCAGCCTTGATGAGGAGACTGATACCAGTTTCAAACGTGGTGAACCCTGGCCCCAGTCTCTACAATGAGCAGAATTACTTCCCCCTCAGACCCTGTCTGGTCAAACTGCATTGGTCTGAATATAAACAGTTAAAGACCCACAACTCATGACTGTGAGGGCTGGGTGAATTTGTATTATCTGGAGATACTTACTGTTACCAAAACATGGTTGAAGCCTCATATGAATAAAATTGATATCCCTGGCTATAGCACATTCAGGAATGACCGGTCTGGTAAAAGGAAAGGAGGGGGGAGCAATCATGCATACCAAAGCCAATCTCCAAGCAATGGAACTACCTTTGCCCACCTCCGGCTCCTCTGGAGAGTCTTCTTGTGAATGTGTCCTCATTAAAATACTTCTGGGCAGTACCAAACCCTTGTGTGTAGGCGGTAATTAAAGTCTCCCTTAGCAGCCAAGCCTGCACTGGATGAACTCCTGGCCTGTCTTTGGGAGCTACCTCTTAGTGAAATAATTCTGTTAGGAATTTTAACCTCAATTGGCTTGATAAGGGCCTTTGTGCTTTCAAACATACACGTAAGGATACAAATCCACACTAAATCATCTGTGAACCCACTAGGCTAAATGCCAAGTCAGGGAGTCACACTTCACTTGCCTGGGCCCCGGAGACGATTTTTGAAGTCTGAGTTTTAAATTTCTTAACCATGCTACAAATAAAAAATGGCCACCCAGGCATAACAGAATTGTTCGTATTCATGCAGCTGGGACTTTCTCTGATTCCCTGAGTGATCACTTCCCAGTATACTACATCTGGAGTAACAGCTTCCTAAGAGTCATAGAATTGTTACTGTCTGAGATTATTCTAGAGTGGACAGCAAGGCTGTTCTTGATAACCTTACAAGGGCAAACTGGGAGAACATTTGATTACTTTGAGTATGTCATCCTTGCCCTCTACTTTTTAATTAACATCATTAACAACATAGTAAACAAATAAGTTTTCCTTGTACAAAGCAGGAATCGAAGGTGCCTGCCCCAAATGGCTAACTACCTCATTCTGCGACCTAAAGAAACTGGGAGGTTGTGCCTAAGGCTTATTCAAGACCTCAGACCATCAGCAAGACTGGCTTGCATACAACAACTTAGAAACGCCTTTAACTCTAGGTTAAAAAAGGCCAGGATTAACTACTCAAAGAATCTGCAGGCTGATAACTTGTAAAATCCCAAATGTTTCTGGACACAGGTTAACTGCCTCCTTAGAGGATGGGCTGATGCTCCAAACCATGAAACACTACACAATACAAATGTAGTGGTAGCCATCACCATTTTCAAACATTTAGCACCATGGATCCAGGTACTGTATCAGACTTATGGTGTCATTTTTATGTTTGCTTGCGCACATGCGCAAGAAACATATTGTGGCAGCTTGCTGCAGAAGCAGGTTGTGGAGGTGCGGCACCGTTGGGCCAGTGCCCCCACTGCCTTTTGAGGTTTGGTCCCCTTTCCCCAATGCGGTGGCACACTGCTGACACTAGTTCAGCCAGCATGCTGCCACCTTGAAACATTTTCGTCGCTGCAATCAGGGGCTGCCTCATCACTGCAGCATCAGCCATTCCGCTGCAATGAGGGATCGACCCGTCATTGCAAGGCGGTACCTTGCATGCCCCTGACCCTGTTTGCTGATGGGGGCCCAGTCTCCATCGGGGCATACTTCCCTACCCCAAGTTTCTGTTTGTATGCTGAGGGGTGCCCAATCCCCTCGGCACCATGCACCCCATCTTTCTTTGCTGATGGGTGCCCAATCCACGTCAGCTCAGTGCCCCTTCCCAGTTGAATTTGCCAATGGGGACCCTCCCCCGTGGCCTAATGCCCCCAATGAATTGTGTGCTGAGGAGGGTGCCCAAACCCTCGGCTCTCCCCGTATGTGCCGATGGGGTGTGCCGTCCCTCATTGCTACATCCACCCCAAAACACTCAGGTGACACAGTGGAGCCCACCCCAGCATGCCAGATGTCTGTAAAAGAAAAACTGTCCCACAATGTTTTTCTTTTTTTTTTTAAAACCCTGTAAAACAGAAAACGGTCCCTCATTGCATTCGGTGGCCCATCCCCCAACCCGCGCCCACCATCTGCACATCCTGCCTCCCCACACCCTACTCCCCTCACCCCATACTTACCTCCGGAGCCCAGCGTGATGATCTTCAGTGGATCTGGAACATGTCTGCACTCTTCAAAGCCGACCACGAACTGAAGAAATGCCAGTAAGCTGTATAATGGCATAAATAGGGTTTTTCAACTTTGGTGCATATCTCAGGCATTTTTGGGAATTTTGGTGCCAAATTTTCAATGTGGGGTTATTGGGACCCCTCCTCATGAATTATTCACTGTCATGGCATTATTCAGCCCCGAAAGGTAATTTCGAAGTCACTGTGCGGAATCACCTTTTAGGGCCGATTAACGAAATGACAGTGCCACTGTTCATGAGGCGGGCTCTCAAAAAGCCTGTGTTGCAAATTTGGTGAAAAAAATCAAATAAATTACTGTTTTACGAGCGTGCAATTGGCAGTTTGCACGCACGCTCGTAAATTCGCGAATTTGTAATATTTTCACTCCAGATGTTCGACATTGTCATTTTTCCACACCTCCTTATGAACAGTACAGCTGTCATTTTACACATCCTGACCAAAATGTGTTTTCGCACTTCCAGCGCCGAATAGCACGGTCACTGTGGCAAATCAGTTTTTGGGATAGACTGAGAAAATGAAAGTGACACATTCACAAGAAGACTCTCCAGAGGAGCCGGAGGTGGGCAAAGGTAGTTCCATTGCTTAGAGATTGGCCTTGGTATGCATGATTGCTCCCCCCTCCTTTCCTTTTACCAGAGGTCCTAAAATGCCCATGTTGAAAATTTGGTGATGCAAGTCCATACAATGACTGTGTTACAAGTGTGTGTTGTGCAGTTTCAACGCTCCCTTGTAACTTCACAAATTTGTAATATTTTCACTCCAGATTTTCAACACTGGCATTTTTTCACGCCTCCTTATGAACAGCACAGCTGCCATTTTTCTCATCCTGGCAGAAATATGTTTTCGCACTTCCGGCACAGAATAGCATGGTCGCTTTGGGAAATCAGTGTTTGGGACAGATTAAGATCAAACTAGTGAGAGAGGGGGAGTGAGCGAGCTCAACTAAGCTCTGTCAGAATTGCTGCAGATTTCTGTGTGGGCAGAAAAAGGCACCAATGCAGGCAGGAGCCTAGTACAAAAGGGCAGTCTGCAGTGCCGGGAGAAACAGAACAAGTGAGTGAGGGAGGGCGAGTGAGCGAGCTCAATGAAGCTCTGTCAGGACTGTGTGGATTTCTTTGTGGGCAGAAAAAGGTGTCAATGCGGGGAGGGACCCAGTACAAAAGGGCAGCCTGCAGCGGTGGGAGAAACAGAACGAGCGAGTGAGAGAGGGGGAGTGAGCTCAACGGAGCTCTATCGGGACTGCTGCAGATTTCTTTGTGGGCAGAAAAAGGTGCCTACACAGACAGAAACCCAATACAAAGGGGCAGCCTGCAGCTCTGGGAGAAACAGAACAAGCGCGTGAGAGAGGGGGAGTAAGCGAGCTCAACGGAGCTCTGTCGGGACTGCTGCGGACTTCTTTCTGGGCAGAAAAAGGCACCAATGCAAGCAGCAGCCTAGTACAAAAGGGCAGCCTGCAGCGCCGAGAGAAATAGAATGAGCGAGTGAGAGAGGGGTAGTGAGCAAGCTCAATGGAGCTCTGCCAGGACTTTAGAGTTGCCCACCCTCTGCCCAAGGTCGACTGTGGTCCTATAGTACAGCAGGGTCTCTGGAGTGGAGACAAAGCAATGATTGGATACTTTTAGGATTGCTGTAATAATTCAGATTTAGTTGTTCTGTTTATTTCTCTAACTGAGCTAAGTACTGAGCTATACTATTATGACTGCTGTAATAATACATATTTACCTGTTCTGTTTATTTCTCTAACTGAGCTGAGTAATGCTTGGAGTGCAATAGGATTTCTAACTGGCCTAAGTGAAACTATATGAGAGCTGAGAACAAAAAGTATGGTAGCTGAGGGGTGAAAAACGGACAAGGAGGCTTTAGGATTGCTACAGTAATACAGTATCTAATGGATGAGATTTGACACTGAATTAACCCGGTTGGCAAGGGTGCAGTAGGGGGACTAGTGTTGGGGGCAGGAATTTGAGTAAATAGGGGCCTAACAGTTGTAGTAGGGTACAGAACCTGGAAGTAAGAGCCTGTAACTTAAGATGGGGGCCAAAATGGGGCAGGTGCCACATGTCAATAGGTTGGGAATCTTTGGAAGGGTGGAGGGGTGTACAGGGTGTGGGTCTGCCATGATCCTGAACTGGCCTTAGAGAATGGGGGGGGGTGTATGGTCTGTAGATGACTGGCTAGTTTGAGGGAGGAACTGTGGAGGTTAGGGAGAAGTCTAAGTGGCAGGGCAGATGAGTATGGTATGCATCCTGGCTGGGGGGGGAATAGGGATGGCAAAGGGGACGGACTTAAGAAAAACTAGGGAGGAACTGACCCCAGTATCAGTGGCACTAACAGAAAAGACAGGAGAAAGGAGGTGGGGTGCCTGAGGTGAGGGGGCCTCCTGATGGGGAGGAAAAGACCACGAGGAGTACTAGGGGAGAGATCAGATGGCTTCAGGTAGTGAGGAACCAGGGGTGGCACGAAGCAGAACAAGTAGGAGGGGGGAACCGATAGGGGGAAGAGATGTAGGAGGGGTATCAACTAGGAATAGATTCAAACCTTTGCTATGGGAGAGAGAGGGGGAGCAGGAACATACTGAAGGGTGGGAGGACAAGCGGGGCATGAGAGGGATGGCAACAGGTAGGGGAAGAGATAACGAGGATGAAAGGGTAGAAGGGGGCTAGTAAGGAAGGAGGGGGTGGTGACTGGAGAAGAGAGGCTCAGGAAGGGGAAGGATGGGAGGGGCATCTCTATCGGCGTAGAAGGGAATGGGGGCTCTAAATCGACAACAGAGGGGATAGTAGAGGGGTTGGAAATCAGCAGGGGAGGAGGGGAGGTCGACATGGGAAGTCCAGTAGGAAGTGGTCAGGCTAGGAAGGGTCTAAGGGGATGGAGGAATAAGGCAGAGAAAAGGGGTGAGGAGGAAGTAGGGGGTACAGATACAGAAGTCACAGAGGGTGCAACTGGCAGGGTAAGGGCAGGGAAGAATGAATACTGGGGTGGTGGAAGGGGCATTAGAAGGGAAAGGGGGTAAACTGGGGGTACTCGTCCTGGGGGATCCTATACTGAAAGGGGTGAGATGCAGCAGAAAGGGGGAAGGTATAGCCGTATTTGGGTTGAAGCTGTCCCCAGGTTGACTGCAGGAGAGGCAGGGCAGGCACTGCTCAAATGTGCAGCGAGGGGGAAGAAGAAACCTCATTTAGTGTTGCTTGTGGGTACAAACGACTTGGCGGAGGAGACTGTGGAAGTAGTTAGAGAGAGGTTTGAGTAGTTGGGCAGACAGTGTGAGGGGTTGGGGGAATCGGTGGCATTCTCAGAGGTACTGCTGGCACCATGTGCAAGCATGAGGAGGAAGGGTAGGCTTGAGGAGTTCAATGAGTGGCTGAGGGATTGGTGCCACACCAAACATTATGGGTTAGTGACTAACTGGGGTAGGGTCTCGGGGGAATAATGACTTGTACGAGGGAGACAGGGTACACTTGAGCAGGAAGGGAAGGGGAGTATTAAAGGCAGGATTAGTGCTGGCCCAGTGGCACTGAGGGTCGAGGCACAGGACGCCACACTTCGCGCCATGCTGGCGACCTGGGTTTGAACATGAGCCCAGGCCGCCAGGGGTCAGCAGGAGAGGGATAGGATTGAGCATCCAGAGGACTGTTCTCCTATCCAGGGAGGGATCCAGGGACCCACTGCTCTGTAGCAGCTCCTGGTGATGACCGGGGGCGCTACTAGAGCGGTGTAGTAAAGGGGCAGAGTATGGCAGACGTTGGCACGCTGTGCCTAAGCCTCATTGCATGCTCACACTCCGCAAAGGGGAGAAAAGTGGAAAATGGGCTACGGTCAGGCAGCATGAGCTTCCAACCCCTGCTGCCCACCCTGAATAGTGCCTCCTCAACTGGATCCAGCTCCAGTGGGTTGACCTGGGAAGCTCCTCACCACTCCGCCATGGGGGGTAATCCATGGAGGTGAGCAGGTCGGCCTGATGTCGGAGGCAGGTCTGGAAGGGTCGGTCGGGATGACCAAGCCGACTGTAGCCCGGGGAGAAAATATGTACAAAAATAAAATACAGGATTAGAAGGGTATATCTCTACTAAGGTGGATTTAAACTAGTTGGGGGTGGCCAAAACACTAAGGTTGGTAGAAAGGTCCGGACAGAGGAGCCTAATGAGCTCACCGCCCTACATGTAGGTAAAGGTGGCAGTGTAGTAACCCTGAGAGAGGGTGGGCAGAGTGGTCTGAGTGTAATACAGAAGGCACCAACACCCAGTAAGAATAAGGAGGAGAAAGGGTGAGGGCTACCTGGAGGAAGGACACTGGCCAAGGTGGAGAAGAGTGAGGAGAAGGAGGGGTACAGGTGGAAGGTGGTCTGACTAAATCGATAGAGAACTGGTTACAAGGGAGGGTGCAGAGGATGGTGGTGGTGGGGTAGCTCTCAGCACCCAGAGCATTGACAAGCGGGGTGCCACAGGGCTCAGTGCTGGGCCTGGTGCTATTTGGGCTTTTTATCTCTGATATAGCACACGGAGTGGGGAGCAGGGTTAGTCTGTTTGCACATTATACCAAACTAAGGGCGGTTGTGGACAAAGTGAACAGATGGCAAAAATTGCAGGGGGACCTACCCAAACTAGAGGCATGGGCAGTGGAGTGGCAGCTAGGATTCAGTGCAAAGAAGTGTAAGGTGATGCACTTCAGGGCTAAGAACCAGAAGAACCAGGGACTATTGATAGGGGATCACAGAGGAGTAGAAGGACCTAGGGGTGTTGGTAACTGGGAGCATGAACAACTCGGCCCAATGCAGGAATGCAGCAGCAAAGGTAAACAGGATGCTGGGGTGCATCGCAAGGAGGTTCTCATCACGACACAGGGATGTGATCCTACCTCTCTACAGATCATTGGTCACACCATACCTAGAGTACTGTGTGCAATGCTGGAAGCCATACCTGAGGAGAGATATAAAGTTACTGGAGGGGGTGCAAAGGAGGGCAACAAAAATGTTAAAGGGGATGGAAGGAAAGGAATATGTTTGTATGTAAAAAAACAGTGCCTCTTTTCATGAGCAGAGGTCCTAAAATGCCTACGTTCAAAATTTGGTGACAATTGTCCATAAAATGACTGTTACAAGCGTCCATTGTGCAGTTTCCACGCACCCTCATAACTTTGCAGATCTGTAGTATTTTCACTCCAGAGTTTCACCATTGGCATTTTTTCAGACCTTCTTATGAACAGTGCAGCTGTCATTTTTCGCATCCTGCCTGAAATATGCATTTACACATCTGGTGCAAAATACCGCGGTTGCTGTGGGAAATCAATGTTCAGGACAGATTAAGAAAATCATAGTGACAGTGTTCATGAGCAGAGGTCACAAAATGCCTATGTCGAAAATTTGGTGAAATAATTCCACTAGATGACTGTGTTACACGCATGCGTTGCGCAGTTTCCACGTATGCTCGGAAGTTTGAACATTTTTAATATTTTCACTACAGATTTTCAACATTGCCATCTCTTCACACCCCCCCCATGAATGGTCCAGCTGTCATTCTTCATATCCTGTCCAGTCTGTGTTTTCGTACATCTGGCGCACAATGGCATGATCGCTGTGGAAACTCAAATTTCAGGACGCATGGGCAAAATCACACTGCCACTGTTCATGAGAAGAGGTCCCAACTGCTTTCATGAGGTGGAGGCCACAAAATGGCCATGTTGAACATTTGTACTACAAATACCAACAAATGCCCAAGCATTATGGTTTCTAACCATAACGTCCCATGCTGTACAGACTGACAGGCATCAGAGGTGTGCCTTTTGATTGCCGACTGTAATGCTCATGCCATTCCAACCCCCCCCCCACACTGCAGCCACTGACAGGCATCGAGCTGTGCCTTGGACTCTTTGGACCCAGAGTTCACTCCATTCTATGTTGCACCCATTTCAGCGCATGTCCTTATGGAGTGGGGTGACTGTAAATCAGAACACCCCAAGGCACACCTCAACACTTCTCAGTGTCTGCAGGTTTGGGTGAGGTGAAATGGCATGAACATTATTGGTGACAACCCAAACGCATACCCCAATGCCTGTCTGTCTCTGCAGGGTAGAGGTGGGGTTGGCGTGAAGTTCAACACGTCACTGCCATTCCTACTCTGCATCTGTCTAACTACTGCATTTCCAATGCTAATACCAACAAGCAAACATTCGGCATTGACAAATGCTTGTTTTGTTGTTCTTTCATTCCGATATTGGAATTTTTCAGACACAGAAGTTCATGTGGTGGCCTGCAGATGTCATTATTCAGCATTTAGGCTGTACAAGCATCACCCTCAAGCATGGTCTTAGGACAACAGTTCAGAAGTGCAGCAAGTAATAGGTGATCCATGGTAATAAACACTCTAATACCCACTTTGTAACACTTTGGAATACCTGGTGGATGGTGTGGTGTCCTTTGCATACACTCTATGCCATTCCCATCTGAATACTAATGATTCAGCAAGCCAGAGTATACAGCTGTGATTGAGGAGAGATGCATACTGTGCCTCTCAACCTTTTAAGTTCCCAGTTGAGGAGAGGGGCACTATTGCAGCACTCTCCTGGCCGGCAATCAGGATTTTCTCTCCTGTGAGCCAATCATTGCAAGTTAGACCAACTTTATGTGGTCCGGCTTGTGGCAGTCCCAGGGGAATTTTTTACAGAGCTTGCCACAGATATTTGGTGCAAGCTGCTGTAAATCATGAAAACTGTTGTGACTGTGCCCAAGATTACAAAATTGGATGAAGTTGCAGCAAAGGGGTGCAGCGTACCGCCAGAACCTAAGTGTTGTGGTGCAGGGCTCGGCACAAGCCCTGCACCACACTTTGAAATTGTGGCCCTATGTCACGGGTATTCCCTAACAATCACAATTAAAAAATCATGACTACATAAGTGAATAAAAATAGTGAAAACAGGAACAGTGACCATAACATAATTGGGCCAGCACAAAATAGTGTTATTTTTGTCCAAAAATGGCAAATGCCAAAATCGCTACCCCTGCTCCCGCATTCCCATTCTAAGTTGTCTTGGTCCCCTCCATTTCCTCCCATGTCTTCCCCTTACCTGCAAGAGAGCGTACCAGCTGTGTGAGTTAGAGAAGGTGGTGGACTGTGAGTGTGAGACCATGATTTAAAGCAAGTGAAAACACCGACATTGTCAAAATAGCGATTTGTGCAGTGTGGATTGGTGTTCACATACTGTACTGGGAGTATATAACAGTAAATGGACATGAGACGGGTTGCGAGGCAGAAAGCTCAAAGTATGAACCCACTGATCTATCTTAGGGATAGGTACAAACTGAGATTCTACCCTATAGCTTCAGTGTCACCAAGGACAGTGCCTGCTGTAATGAGAGCACCTCAACATTGGAGGAAACAAATCTGGATCTGGGATATGACAGCATGAGTCCAATCTGTCCCTGTCAGATCCTGGCAGAGCAGTACCAATCACACAGTTCTGTCTCCTAATATCACAGAGAGATTTACACACCTTCAGCACATCGAGAATAAATTGTGCTGAAGACAGGGTTAGAAGCATCAACTTGTGGAGCCAATCAAATTCTGTAAGAGGACAATATAGAGATATTGAAATGTGTGTGTGTGTGGGGGAGGAGGGAGCGCATGGGAAGCCTGCCTGCTGTCCAATTTTCCTTCTCTGTTTTTGCATGGATCGCTATTTTGACATGGACATTTCTGAACAGACACTATTAGTGTACTCGCTGAAATGTACTCGCTATTAAAACAATTGTGTTTTTATTTTCACGATTTTAACATGGAACCATGTCACATTCTCAGTTTAGGAGATGGTGTCCTTGTAAACACTCTGTCACATTCTCAATTTAGAAGAGGGAACCCTTGTAAACACACTGTCAAATTCTCAGTTTAGGAACATGGTCCCTTGGAAACACCCTGTCACATTCTCAGTTTAGGAGAGGGGTCCTTTGCATATTCTCAGTTTAGGACAGGGGTCCATTAGAAACACTATGTGATATTCTCAATTTAGGAGAGGATGCCTCTGGAGACACTGTGATACATTCTTACTTTAGAAGAGGGGTCCCTTGGAAACACTCTGTCACATTCTCAGTTTAGGATAGGGGACACCTGGAAACACTATATGGTATTCTCAGTTTAGGAGAGGGGACCCTTGGAAACGCTATGTGACATTCCAAGTTTAGGAGAGGGTGCCCCTGAAAACACTATGTGACATTCTCAGTTTGTGAAAGACCCAGCAGGTGGCATGTCATCACCTACCGGAATGAGACAAATGTAGTAGATTATATAAATATTTGTTTATATAATGTTTATGCAAAACAAACTAAAAGTGTCCCATGAAATGGATGAAAAACTATAGCTGGACAAAGGGATGCAAGTCTTCCTCCTCATCCTCCTCCTCCTGGGAATTATTGCTGGCTTCCTTGGGGGTGGTGGTTACAGACCCCCTCTCCACCAGCACCATCCTTCTAAATGGCCAGTGACAGTGCTGAAATGAAACGAACATAGATGACAGTCATGAGGTGGCTGCACATGCAAGCCTGCAGCTCTATACAGCTGGCACACAGTGCCCCTCACTGCACACATACCTTTGATGGCTCCTTCAAGGCACTCAGCTCCCTACCATCATTTTTATATTGGGTATCTTGGCTGCCCACCCTCCAGAACAGGAAGTCTGAGATGAAAGGTGGCCATGGTCACTGGTGCCTCTGAGCTACCACCACCAAGATTGCCCTGTTTGGCTGGTTGTACCTTTTCAGGACTATCTGTCCTAGATGTCCATGGAAATTCTGTGGTGACATAAAGATGGAAACCACATCAGTGACAATGCACACATACACAAACAGGTAAAGAATGCACCATCTGCCCGTTAAAAGTGTGTACTATACTTACCTCTGCAGGTGCAGTCACCTGCCAGATGACCCTCCCCCCTCCAGGGAGTCCTAATATGTAGAGAGGGACACCTTCCACAACTTTCAGGGGTATACCCCAAGCCTCTTCACACTTGGCGCTGACACACTACACACTTGCATAACCATTTGATGCAAAGTACTGGATCAAACCAGGACAGCATGCTGCATGTCAGAGGTCACACAGGTACTAACAAAATTGCCAGCAGATACAGGCCACTCTGTCTATCTAGTCTGCTTGAATGTGCAGCACTTCAGTCCATTAGACTGCAGCTGCCACCCCTCCCTCATATGCCCTCCCCCCAGTCTCACGCCCCCTCCAGGTTTGTACCTTCCCCTTGAATCTGTCCCTACCCTTCTTGAAGCCCCCAACACTCTGCAGTAATATGACTTTCTCTGGCAGAGCGTTCTACCCTGTCACCACTCTTTCTGTGAAATAGTGCCTCCTCAGTTCCCTCTTGTATCTGCCCCCTTCCAACTTCATAGTGTCCCCTGGTTTCCCTTCCACCCTTCAGATTGAAAATACACCTGGGGCTAGATGTTCAAAGGGGTTGTGCCTGGTGCAACTGAGTTGTGCCAGCACAACTAGAACTACGCCCAGGGCTATATACAAAAAAGGGTGCATAACTGATTCCCAATGTGCCAAGTGCAAAGATAATGTGTGAGGCACATCTCCAGGGAGCATGCCCATGAATATGTGGCACATCCTGATATTTAGCCAGGGATGTGTGGTGCATCTGCTGGCACAACCCTGAGATGTGCTGTATACCTGGGCTCAAAGTTAAGCCCATAAGAAATGGCTCAAGTACAGGCCACTCACCGGTGGGAAGCTGTATTGCTATGAGCAACACAGCAGCCATCTGACATGGGTGGCAACCCCCACAACACCGTGCACAAGCATGCACATTAGACCCTGCTTGTCCAGTGGTACCCTCCTCCCCCTCCCATAGCACCAATCGCCGTAGTGTACTATAGTTAATATTCCTGGTAGTCTAGTGGTACCCCCTTCTCCGCCCAACCCTCTGATCACTGTAAAAAGAAAATGTTAATATTACTGGTGGTCCAGTGGTTCCTCCCACCCTGCCCATACCTCTGATCACCAGTGAATTGGCAAAGTAAATGTCCCTGGTGGTCCTACTGTAAGCTGTCATTCAGTGGGCAGCCGCGGTGGTATGCGGGGCAGGTATGCTGTCTGCTGATGACCGGGGGGGAGCTGGCTGGACTTGGGGTCCTGTGTGGGTGGGTGGGGGTTACCACTGGACCACCAGGGACATGAACTTTGCCAATTCACTAGCGATCAGAGGTACAGGCAGGGTGGAGGGAACCACTGGACCACCAGGAATATTAACCATGGCTTTTTATGGTGATTGGAGAGTTGGGTGGGAAGGGAGGTATCACTAGACTATCAGGGATATTAACCTTGGATTTTTACAGTAATAGGATGGCCGGGCAGGAAGGAGGTACCACTAGATTTGCAGGGATATTAACTATAGTAAACTGCGATTGGTGCTACGGGAAGGGAGGATGTACCACTGAGCCATAAGAGATTTTGGTGGCACACCACTACGGGTGATGGGAGCTATGGGATGGGGGTGGGGAACATCTACACCTATACTGCCAGCACCACATGGTGTGCAGGGCACCAGGAGCATTTGCCAGCCAGCCCTGCACAACTCATGCAAATGGGGCCATAACGACATGCAAATGGCCCCATTTGTGCCTTGCATGCATTATGGCCCCATTTGCACATTGGTGGCTGAATATCAGGAATTTGCTCACAGCATATCTCTGATGTACTGGCGCAGTTCCCATTTTTGGTATTCAGCCCTGTCTGGGAGGATGCGCCAGTACATTGTATTTGTGCAGTGTGCATTACTTTATATATTCAGAAGAGATGTGCCATGGCTCATCTCTTTTGAATATATCCCTTAGTTGCTCTAGCACACCTCGGTTGCACTGTGTACCCACTTGCACCATTGCCAGGTGCACACATGAATATTGGGCCCCTGGTGTCTACTGTGTTCAAACCCTTCAGATACTTGAAGGTCTCAATCATATCCCCTCTCTCCCTTCTTTCCTCCAGGGTATACATATTGAGCTCTCTCAGTCTCTCCTCATATGGCCTGTCCCCCAACCTCAGGATCATTTTTGTTGCCCTGCACTGCACCCTCCAGTAGTTTGATGTCCCTTTTCAAATAGGGGCTCCAGAACTGCACGCAGTACTCTAGGTGCAATCTCACCAGGGACCTGTACAGGAGCAAGATGACCTCCCCACTCCTAGAAGTAATCCCCCTTGCTATGCACCCTAGCATCCTGTTTGCCTTCATTATTGCCTTCCTGCACTGAGCAGAGTGGTTCATCTCCCCAGTTACCAGCACTCCCAGATCCTTCTCCTCCTTGGATTTTGTCAACAGGACACCCTCCAGCCAGTAATTGTGTCCTGGGTTCTTGCCTCCTAAATGCATCACTTTGCACTTCTTGGCATTGAAACCAAGCTGCCAAGTGTGAGACTTTTCCCCCAATTTTGCCAAATCCTCCTGAAGTACTTTTGCACCCCCCAATCTACCTCTGCACAAATCTGTCTGTCATCTGTGAAGAGACTGATCTTGCTCTTAATCTCTACTGCAATGTCAGCTATGAAAATGCTAAACAAAACCGGTCCCAGCACTGAGCCCTGTGGTACACCACTTGTTACTGCCCAGGGTTCAGATGCCTCCCCCCACAACTACCTTCTGCTGTCTACCCTGCAGCCAGTTCTCTACCCGTCTGACTAGTTTCCTCCCTGCTCCCAGACTCTTCAACTTGCAGGTCTGTCTACCGTGTGGCACCTAGTCAAAGGCCTTGCTGAAATCCAGGTAGAGGACATCCACCTCATATCCCCTGTCCAGTGCCCTTGTAACCCAGTCATAAAAATCAACCAAGTTCATCTGGCAGGATCTGCCTGAGACAAACCCATGCTGCCTGCTGTCCTGGAGGTTGTTATCCTCGAGAAATTGCACCTGGCTTTCCTTGAGGATTGTCTCCATCAGTTTTTCCACAATTGCAGTAAGGCTCACCAGTCTGTAGTTCCCGGGTTCATTCTTTGGCCCACTCTTATGGAGAGGTACCACATGTGCTTCCCTCCAGTCCCTGGGCACATACCCCGAGTTCAGAGAGGTATTGAATAGGTCCACCAATGGCCCTGCCAGGACCTCTGCCAACTCTCTTAGCATCCTGGAGTGGACTCCGTCTAGGCCACGTGCCTTGTCAACCTTCAGGGACTTAAGGCCCTCCCTTACCCTCTCCACCATGATTTCCCCATCTGTAGTTGCTTCTCCCCCACCTTCTCCAACCTCGCCCTTCCTCTCAAATACGGGCCCATCCCTCTTCTTGGTGAAGACTGAACAGAAGTATTCATTAAGTACTTTTGCCTGTTCAGACCCCTTTTCTATCCACCCACTTCCCTTTCTGATCCTAACAATTTGATCACTTGCTCTTCCTCTTGTCTCTGATATAACTGAAGAAATCTTTTTCTCCTCCTTTGACCCCCTGCACTAACCTCCGTTCCCTAGCTTCCTTTGCTGCCCTTACCACTATGCTCACTTCTCTGGATTTCTTCAGATATTCTTCTTTGTCTTCTGCCCTGTTGGATCGCTTATAGATCCAAAATGCATTTTTCTTTTCCCTCACCTTCTCCACTACTTCTCTACTCATCCAACTAGGTTTCTTGGTCCTGGCTTTCTCACTCTGGCTCTTAACATAAGTTTTAGTGGTTTCAGCCAGTCCTGTCTTGATGACTGCCCATTTTTGTTCCATGTCCATTTCTGGGTGGATGCTTGACAGGTGAAAGGTTCTGTGGAATTCAGGTTGCGGAGGTGACATTTTGAGGGAAATGATTTTATCAGAGTTAAACACAAGTGTCCAAAAGAGTACCACAACAGAGGAGCAGTTCAGTGCCTTTACCTCTGTTGCAGTGACTGTACAAATAGTTGCACTTGTTCTAGAATCTCCTCTTTCTAAATACAGCATGTGGAACTGGACTCAGCATCAGCAGCCAACAGGTACTACAGTGTACCACTGGACGTGATGGTGCGTGATTGCATAGTGTGCAAATGTGGGACACTGCTTCTACATCACAGTCAGAGTTACATCACCCCTGGGGCTGGATTCAGAGATTAAACTTAACCTTGGGTATGTGAAGCAGATTGCTCTGTGTTCATGTAGTACATCAAGCTGTTGGGCAATGCCCCACATTCCCCACTTAATTAGAAATTTAGATGATAAATGCATAGAATCTCAGACTTTAAATGAGATTAAATTGATTCCAGAGCTTTCATAGCAGAATTTAGTAGACTACAGTAACTGCAGTTTTTGACGAGACCCTACCCCCACAGACAGTATTAACAAAGCTGAACTCACACCTCAGGATGCTGTCCTGCTAGGTGTTAGAACTTGACAACACAGCACTATCTGTGTTACTATTCTATTACACTTCTGAATCTGAAAAACATTTATCAAAGAATGGTATACCTTCTAAATATCCCTATTTTCAGGGATTCTCCCTGATTTTGCCTTTTTTTGGACATTCCCCCTGCATTTTATAGCACCAGCCCATTTCCCTAAAACTATCAGAATTAACAAACTGTTCCCCAAGTGTTTAAATGACTTTAGGAATACAGTTCTAGCACCTTAGATTCAGTTAGGCATATTCATTAGGGCCCTGTGAAAATCTCTCTGTATGAGTGATACTTTTTATTCAGCATCCTGTTTCTAAAATTTATCACATACCTGTCAGTCTTTACCACCTTATGATTTGCTGTTAGCTTATAGAAATGGCAAAAGCAGGGGTGGGATATCATGGACTAATGATAGTTAAAGAACATGTGTTTATTTCAAATAAATAGACCACTGACAATTTTATTACATTTTGATGTATTTTTAGTTACCTTTTGCATTTTGTAACACAATAATTAATTGTGCACTGACTGTGCTGTCTGTTCTTTGGCACTGATGATTCTAGAGACTTGGACATATTTCTGTCTGGGTTTTTTCTTTCAGAATGCAACCCTCTTTAGAGTGATTCCTAGAACCTTTGCCCCTTCCCCCATCAGGATTAGCAAACCTAAATTCACACCTCTGGATGATACCCTGCTAGGTGTTCGAACACTACTGATCCAGTGGTTCCTTAGACTCTTTGACACCCATCCCCCACAGCTGTAATTTGCAAACCTGACATCACACCTCAGGACCAGGTGTTTGGCTACAGCAGGTGTTACATACTGACGCAGCAAACACAGAAACATGTAGGCCCTTTACATGCAGTATTCTATATCAGAACAAGTGTTACAGAACAACTGCAATGTTATCTTGTGTGTACATGTACACGCGATCTGCCCCACAACAGAAGTGAGCATTTGCTGATTCCGCATTCCTTCCTTGCCTGTGTTCGCAGACTCTTGTATTGTTTTGCCCAGGCATGTACTGGCAACCTGCCACTCATTTTGTCCCCATTATAGCCTCTCATGATAGGGTCCTGTGGATTCCTGGTGACTACACTGATGTAACCAGCAAGGATCAAGAAGGTTACAGCCAAAGCAGGCAATATATTAATTAAAATCATTTATTTTTTACTTTTCATGTTTTAGATAGACACATCCCAACTTCTCAGTTCATCTGAGGCATCTGTGCTTTATTTATTTATTTATTGAAATAGTTTCACCAGGAAAGGCACACTGAGCAACAAGATGCTCGTCTCCCAGTGCGACCTGGGGGGAGGGGGTACAAGGGGGTTGGATAACACGCAGGTTATCAACTGAGCAAATAACAGAGGCAAGTAGCAGCATATGGATACAATTGCATTAAAGGACAAGCAACAACACATGGAGTACATTGGATATTGTATGGATATTATAACAATTACTTGACATATAGCAGCAATACAAGGGAAAATTTAGCACACAGTAATATGCAGGTATAAGCAACAGGAGACATAGAACACATGACAAAAAGGCATAGGTGAAAAGTGCATAGGTTGGAGCTATATGTCAGCATTTATAGCAAAGCTAAGGTTGCTGATACAATCCAACTGCAAAATGTAAAGCTATACTTCAGGCAAACATTTGATGTATTGTCTGCACATCATCAAATCTGTTGATAAAAATTACCAACAATAATATACCTATAAAACAATCTTTGTTCTGCATAGGATTATGGAATTCAAATTATTTGTCCACCCTCAGGTTAGTGAGTGTTTTCTGGACTTGCTCCTCAGAAATCAGACAAGTGCCATTTCCCTCTCCTCAAAGCTCCTGATGCCTTTTCCTGGTCACTCCCCTTCTCCTTCTATTGTGAATACTGAGCAGAAGTATTTGTTCAAGATGTTTACATTTTCTTGTTCCCCTTCTGTACAGTCACCCCTCCCTCTTTAACCTTACAACCCCCCCTTTGCCTTTCTTTTCTTGCTAACATATCTAAAAAATGTATTTTCCCCTTTTGAGACTCCCTGAGCTATTCTTTCTTTTGTTTTCACCTTTGTGTTCTTTACTGCCTTGCCTGCTTCCCTCTGTTTTCCCAGATGCACTCCCCTATACTCCTCTCTCTGGGTCTCCTTATACTGTACCTACTGAATACTGCATTTTATGCCATTACCCCTTCTGCTACCTCTTTTGAGAACTGCAGCAGTCTCCTCTTTGTTTTCCTTTGTTTACCTGCTTGAAACAAAGGTTTGTTGCCTTTATTATGCCCTTTTTTAGTCTGGCCAACTTTTCCTCCACTCCCCCAGGTCCTCTCCCCTGGCAGGTTGTTCCTGAGGCATTCACCCATCTTGGTAAAATCAGCCCTTCTGAAGTCCAGGACTTGCTCCACTATGTTGGTGGATTCCGCAGCTGTTCATAGGTTGAACCACACTGTACGTCTGTAACACTGTCTTTGTTAGTAAGCACCAGATCCAGTATTGCCCCATCACAAGTGGTTTAACTTCCTAGTTGCCTGAGGAATGCCCCTTCAAGGAGTACAGGATGCCCCTGCTTCTAGCAGAAGCTGCCACAGAGAGGCTCCAATCTACATCTGGTAGATTGAAGTCCCCTGCCAGTAACAACTCTCCCTTTTCAGTCATCCTGCCAATTGCTTTTACATTTCCTTATCCAAGTCCTCCCCCTGAGCCAGCAGCCTGTAGATCATCCCTGTCCAAATCATGATTCCATTTTCTGACTCAAGTGTGACCCACAACACCTCTGCCCCCCTAAAATTCCCTGTATTTCTGTTATTTTTATGCTTTCCTTCACATAAAGCACCACTACCCCTCCTTTCCTTCCTACCCTGTCCCTCCTAGACATTGTGTAGCCTGGTATGACCATGTCCCAGTCAAGGATGTCCATGCACCATGACTCAGTAATGGCCACAATATCCAGATAGGCCTCTGCCATGATGGCCTCTGGGTCTGGGATCTTATTTCTCAGACTTCTCACATTTGCACACATGGCCTTCCAGATTTTTTTAGCCTTTTGCATATTGCTTCTCCTTCTTTTCTTCTGTACCTCCTTCCTCCCTCTTCTTTTCTGACTGCCTGTCCCCCTCCCATCCATAGCTAATTCCTTTCTTCCTTGATTTATTTGCTCCGAGGTGGGACTCTCAGCCTTCAGGATCTCTCTACATTCTATTTCAGCCTGAGGTGGGGCAGTTTCTGCCTCCCCTTTTTTCTTCCATCAGCCCTTCAGCTAGTTTAAATGCTCATCGAAGTAACATTTAAGCCGTCCACTGAGAACTGGAGTTCCCCTCCTGGATGGATGCAGACCATCCCCTCTGTATGGGTTGTTATCATCCCAGGTGAGCCCCCGGTCTCCAGTGTAGCTGTACCCCTCCATTCTGCACCATTCATTCAACCATGAGTGGAAGGCATTGGTGCGGAGCTCCCTCACCTTCCCCTGCTGTAGACAGGCAGCACCTCTGCAAATGTTAGAGTGTGTTACCTGTCTAAGGCTTCTTCCCAGCTCCTTAAGCTCCCCCTGTACTATTTCTGCCTCATCAATGGCTAGGTCATTTGTCCCCATGTGGATAATTACATTCAAGCTCCCCTCCCTTCCTGCTGACCTAGCGACCCATAGCATATGCGTCCCATTCTTCCATGCCATGGCACCAGGTAGGCATCTGACCTCCATCTCCACCCCCTGTCCTACTCTCAGTTCTATCCCCCTGATGATTGAGTTCCCTACCAGAAGTTACTTCCTCTTCCTCTGGGGTCCTCTTCCACCAACTATGGGGCTCCACCTGGGAGGGACCCCACATCCTCACTGGCCATTCCCACGGGTGCTTCTTGGCAGTCCTGCTCCACCATAGTTGTGTGTGAAATCTGTAGTGAAACTGGCTGTGGTTAAGGAATGTGCAAATGATCCTGCAATCTCCCAGATCCCACCATCCCTTCCCTCCTTGAGCCCGCCATAGTCCACCCTCTACTCCCGTCCTGCATCCTTGAAGGTAACAGTGTCAGACTTGGGGGTCCCTGGGTGGGATAACAGGTCACTCTACTCACAGCCAATGCAACCCTGAGTCTAGTGACCCTCTCCTGACTCACAACTAACACAGCCTCGAGTCTAGAGACCTTCTCTGCCAAACCAAAGAGGAGCAAGCAGATTGGGCAGCATCACAGTCTCCAGAAGGTCTCCCTGAAGACTGCCACCCCACAACCACTGCACTGCACCACTCCCCACATTCCCTGTTCCTGCTCTTCTTGTGCTTCCTGATCTCATTTTCCAGAACCCAGTATGGCTAACCTATATGCAGTTCAGTTACTAAAGCACAATACAGAACCTTGTAATTACAGTACCCTAGGAATTTTCCAGACACAGGTATTCTGTAACAAGATGTGGGATACAAAAAAAAGCAAAACACTGCTAGAAAAACAGTGTTCAATTTAACATTTTACAATTTTAATCATAGTACTATACAGTAACAGCTTTAGTGGAATATACTACTAATATGCATGAGGACCTGGGCAGTGGTGGTCTAATTGGTACTGTATACATAGATTTGTCAAAGGCTTTTGACTTGGTTCATCATACAAAACTGATTGAGAGTTTGAAACAGCATGGTGTTTCCAATTCAGTTTAATCTTGATTTAACGATTACTTAACCATCCGTGTGCAACAGGTTAGAATTCAACATTTTCTTTAAAAACCATCACCCATGACTTTGGGTGTTCCATAAGGATCTATCCTTGGACCCCTGCCTTTTTAGTCTTTTTTTTAATACCTTACCCAGTGTTATAAAACAAAGATTTTATTGTATCCGGATGACACAGTAATCTTTTTCCAAAACAAAGCCTTAAATAAGTTGACTACCATACTACAATCTGATTTTTGTGGTATGCATGATTGGTTCTCTAATAATAAGCTATGCTTCAATAAAAAGAGTTATGTTATTCCATCCTAGGCAACATACTGGTTCCCAACAGTCTCTTTCTATAAAAACAACCAATGGTATTATATTGGATCAAGTCACACAATATAAATATTTAGGTCTGGCTCTAGATAGCTGTCTTCGTTATCATCAGCACACTGACAATGTTGTGAAGTCTGCAAACCAATGATTTGTCATGCTGTATAGGAACAGATTTAACTTTACTTATGAAGCAAAAAACCTTATTGTTCAAACTCATATTGTATCCATTATTGACTATGGTCTAGTCATTTACTTGTCTGCTAGTAAATCTTTGTTGAAGAGAATACAGTCGCACTGTTACTCAACAAAGATTGTAGGTTTGCATTTGATTTACCTTTAGAATGTCATACCTGTTGTTTATACAAAATATCAAAGTAGTATACTTTGCAACAAAGAATAAATGAACTGGAATGTTGGGCCTGGAAATGGCAAATGAACAAGTACTAGCTAAATTAAGATTATTGGTAGAAAGACCAGCATTTTCAAATGTTAAAACCTGATCTATAGAGCGCTTATATTTAAAATTACCTAAGTGTTCAAAGAGGTTGGGCAAACAGCTTTCTATTATAGAGTTGACACTTTTTGGAATTCCTTACCTTTCTGCTTAAAAAAAAACACTAATTACAAATCTTTAGTTACAGCTTTAAGAAATGATATCGGTGCTGTGGACATGTGTAATGGTGCTCCACTTTATGTACGAAAATGTAACTTGCACTATGTTTTTTATTGTCTATGCATGCATTCTTGTATTGTATACTGTTTGTACCATGACTATAGTTGCCTATGAAAAGGGGCATTTATTGTCCATATGCTCTTGTTTTAAATAAAAATGAAATTAAATTCATTTTATTATCATTATTGCTACAATGCAGTGGCACAACCATTGGCATGAACAATGGCTGGCATCACTTTTTCCCCTGCGACCACTACATTTATTACAGTCTTCAACTGTCAGCACTCTCCTCCAAGAGTGTCTTATGCCCCATATTAGCTGAGCACACTTCCTTGGCTTGACACCCCTCTGAATATAGTGCTTCATCTGATGCCACACCATCTCCGTTGAGTTCAGGGCTTGCAATTCTGCTGCATCCTGACTTAGTTCTCTCCCTGGTCCTTTATGTACATACCAGACACTGTATGCTTTGAGTCCTTATCTGTACAAGAGAAAGAACACATGCATAAGTAAATACATAGAATACTGTGCTGTATATCCCCACCATGAACACAGAGTAAGTGTAAGTACAAAGGGCTCAGCCTTGGACCTTGAAAAAGCTGATGCCCATCTGCAAAACACGCTTAATAAAGGGCACTACTGTACTGGTCCCTACCTCCTCTTTGAAAAAATCACCCTCCATAAGGCACTGAATAGTAATACCGGCCCTGGCCTGTGGCGCGAGATGGCACCCCAGATATGTATTTTCAGGGCACATTAGGACTGTTGTTTCAGTACCAGAAATCCTTTTTTTCAGAATCCACCAGGCACAAAAGACTGCATCATTATGGTAGTCTCAATAGTAGAAAGAACATCTGTAAACTGTTCATTTCCTTCCACCCACACCTAGGCCTGTTCAAGCCACTTATGTTTGTTGGCTTCATGAATGGGAGGGCATATACTATGGGCAAGACCCCTGGAATTGTGCAGTTCTGCAGTTGCGGAATTTGCCACAGAATTTGCATCATGCCACAGAATATATATAGTGCCACAGAATTCATTGTTTTTGGTGAATTTTCACATAAATATACTGTTTTTCCATAGTGTCAGGCTTTCTTTCCCATCTCATTTATCCCGAAGCCCCCCCTCTATGCTCAGCATATGATGTCATCGATGACATCACATCATAATTAGCTAATGACAGGACTGTGTTCTGCCAGAGAAGTGAATAAATCATGCAGCAGAAATCAGAAAATGCTGCCACAGAAGCCAAGGAGCCCTGCCGCAGAAATCAGAAAATTCTGCTGCAGAACACCAGGGGCCCTGACTATGGGCAGGACTATCAGCATCTTGCTGTTTTGAGGAACAGCATATTACTTGCAGTGTATACAGTACAACACAGAGATTCTTACACAGTTGGTCAGCACATTAGCAAAAGATGAAGAACTTACAGAAATGGGCAGGCTTTAAATTGTTTTTTGGCACACATTGCCCAGAAAAATCGATTACATACATACAGGCAGTGGCCACAACACTGCACTAGCCATGCTCTGCCATAACTCTATGCATTTTGGCATTGCATTCACCTTACTGATGATTCAGATATTGAGTGCCCTTGTTCTGTCAGTTTCTGACATATTTGCACTAGACTGCTCTCACTATCCTCCATTGTTAGTTGATCCCCAATTTAGGAAATCCATGTCAAAAAGACAATAATGCTCATTAATTAATGACACATGTCTACAGAGGCAGCCCAGAACATTTCACTGCCTTGTGGTGTACAGTGACTTGCTCAAGATCACAGAGGCAGCTCCAAAACATTTCATTGACTTGTAGTGTGCTGTGGCTTTGCTCAAGGCCACATGGGCAGCCCTGGAATATTTCATTGCCTTGTAGTATGCTGTGGCTTGCTCAAGGCCACAGATGCAATCCTGGAACATTTCACTGCCTGAGAGGCAGCCCTAAAACATTTCACTGCCTTGTGGTGTACAGTGACTTGTTCAAGATTACAGAGGCAGCTCCGAAACATTTCACTGACTTGTAGTGTGCTGTGGCTTTGCGCAAGGTCACATGGGCAGCCCTGGAATATTTCATTGCCTTGTAGTATGCTGTGGCTTGCTCAAGGCCACAGATGCAATCCTGGAACATTTCACTGCCTGAGAGGCAGCTCTAAAACATTTCACTGCCTTGTAGTGTACTGTGGCTTGCTCAGGTCCCTGGAACATTTCATTGCCTTGTAGTCTACTGTTGCTTGTCCAAGGCTATGGAGGTAGTCCCATAATATTTCACTGCCTTGTAGTGTACTGTGGCTTGCTGGAAGCCACAGAGACAATCCAGAAGATTTCAATGCCTGAGAGGCAGCCCTGGAACATTTCACTACCTTGTAGTGTACTGTTGCTTGCTCAGATCCCAGCATATTTCACTGTCTTATAGTGTTCTGCGGTTTGCTCAGGTCCCTGGCACATTTCACTGCCTTGGAGTGTACTGTTGCTTGCTCAAGGACACAGAGACAGTCCTGAAACATTTCACTGCCTTGTGGTGTACTGTAGTTTATTCAGGTCCCCCGCACATTTCACTGCCTTGTACTTTTGCTTGCTCAAGGCCACAGAGGCAGTTCCAGAACATTTCACTGCCTTAGTGCACTGTGGCTTTCTCAAGACCATCGAGGCAGCCCCAGAACATTTCACTTCCTTGTAGTGTTCTGCGAAGTTCCTGGAACATTTCATTGCATGCAGTGTACTGTAACTTGCTCAAGTCCCTGGAATATTTCATTGCATGAAGTGTACTGTGACTTGTTCAAGTCCCAAGAACATTTCATTGCATGTAGTGTACTGTGACTTGCTCAAGTCCGTGGAACATTTCATTGCATGTAGTGTACTGTGACTTGGTCAAGTCCCCAGAACATTTCATTGCATGTAGTGTACTGTGACTTGCTCACATCCCTGCAACATTTCATTGCATGTAGTGTACTGTGACTTGCACAAGTCCCTGGAACATTTCATTGCATGTAGTGTACTGTGCTTTGCTCTAGTCCCTGGAACATGTCATTGCATGTAGTGTACTGTGACTTGCCCAAGTCTCCAGAACATTTCATTGCATGCAGTGTACTGTGACTTGTTCAAGTCCCCATAACATTTAATTGCATGTAGTGTACTGTGACTTGCTCAAGTCCCTGGAACATGTCATTGCATGTAGTGTACTGTGCCTTGCTCAAGTCCCCAGAACATTTAATTGCATGCAGTGTACTGTGACTTGCTCAAGTCCCTGGAACATTTAATTGCATGTAGTGTACTGTGACTTGCTCAAGTCCTTTGGAACATTTTGTTGCTTTTAGTGTTCTGCACTGTGGCTTGCTCAAGGCCACAGCAGAAGCCCTCAAAGATTTAATTGTCTTGTAGTTTACTTTGGCTTGCTCAAGGCCACAGAGGCAGTCCTGGAACATTTCATTGCCTTATAGTGTACTGTGGCTTTGCTCAAAGATACCCACCTAGTGCAAACTGTCTTCTTGTGTGGATGTTCTTTGCATGTTGAATGTGTTTGTAGAGGGGGGAGAAAGAGAGAGAGAGGGGGAGAGAGGGGGAGAGATCGTGAATCCGGCCACTGCAAGGTAGTTCTGTATATTCAATACTGGAGTCCCATTTTTGCGCATTTCATGGACATCATTGCTATGTCTGATACTCAGCTTCTTGGTCAGAGCAGTAGTATAAATGTGTTGATTTCTGATCTTCAAATCTCTTACAAAAGATGTCGATAAATGCCACAAAAATGCACACTATTTATTCATTAGAGAGACATGTACAGTAGGTATGGACTGGAATTGTGATGAATCACAAGCTGGGGATTAAGGAACAGACAAATCAGATGTTGATGATCCTTGAGACATGACGTAATTATGACATGGGAAACAGTATTAGCTAATCAGCTCCAAATAGATGGCTGTCTTGAAGTCAGGGAATAGTATATAATGGGGGCTTTGTCAAGCTTGAAAGTGTACTTCTGACTAAGAGGCAAAACTCTGTATCACTGTACTGTATCTTGGTTTGAAGATGATAACTACTAGATTCAGAACCGCAAACTTTTCTGGAACACCAAATGTAATAAAATTTGCCAGGACAAGAAAAGTGGTATCGCAACTGAAGAACAACACACCTGTGAGCAGAAAAAGAGGGGAAAGGAAAATACCATACCACCAGAAAAATGAAGGATTTCCAGAAAGGACCCAAAAATACGCAGTGCGACAATATTGTTTTGTATTATTGTTTTAAATAGTAGGTATTCACATAGATCTCAACTGCAACAATTTTTCGGATTGCACCACTGATGTGAATTATAATCTTGAGTAACCTGACAGAAACTGTCTTTAACACTAGACAAATATTTAATACAATTTTTAAAATTATTATTTTCCCTGGCATGCCTCCAGTCACATACACCTCAACCAACTGCCTCAAAAATCAGAAACAGATGATCAAAATCAGGGACACGTCTTAAACATGGTGCATTGGAGAAGACTTGGTGTCTGCTCAGTTTTTGGTGTCCCCGAGATTTCTGGTGTTTGGGGGACTTCAGTCACTGGGTAGATGTAGAAGATGATGGGATTGCTGTTGAGATCCTTACTTGATTGAATTGCTGGGTTTTACTCAGCATATTAGGGCTGCCACACAAGGGGGGGACATATATTAGACCTTGTGTTTCCTGACGGGATGGTGGTCAACAGCCCTTGGATTGATCCTGTGGTCTGGTCTGATCATTAGGTCATATCCTTCATGTTGATGTCCCCTCAATGCCTTTCTACCCCTTTGGAGATGGTCCACAACACAGCATGACGTAGACTCAATCCTGATGTTTTATGTGATTCTTTGGACAAATCAGGTGTTACTGCTTCCACTAGAAGTGTCACAGAGGCAGTGGTAGTTTTACACAATAAAGTCCTGCCTTCTGTTGATGCTCTAGTGACAGTGCATTGCTGCTCCTCCACCAGGAGGAGGATGAGTGCACCATAGTTTAATGATGCACTCCATTCTCTTAGAGATAGGGATTGAAAGAGTGCAAGTGGAGGAAGTACTCTCTGGATTCTGATGGTTTTCTCTTGGCTGCTCATTATAGAGAACACCAAGAGGTGATGATATCCACGGAAACAACTTTCTTGTTGGGCATCATTGCATCTGACAGAAATTGACCTCCCCCCCCCCGAGTAGTAGATGGTATTCTATAATCCAAATCTCATACACATGATTTAGGAGAGAGTTCTCATGAGAGGTTCGCAAATCTCATGACAGCCAAGATTGCAGATATCTGAGCTCTGGTTTCCTCCATGGTGATTTTGCATAATTGCTTTTGTCATGAGCAGGGGTTGGCAGAAACTTGGGTCATCTGGGATGAGTTTCACTCTACTGATATGATGGATATTCGCTGAGTGCTGTCCAAGCTGAGCCCCAGCCAATGTGCGCTGGATGCTGTTCCAGCCTGTCTAATTACAACTGGAGAGGCGGTGATCGGTCCAGCCCTCACTAAAGTTTTAATGCCTCTCTGAGGGAGGGTGTGTTTCCTACTGTCGTGTGAGAGGCAGTGGTTTAACCTCTCCTAAAGAATGTTAATTTAAATCCAAATGACACTGTAAGTTATAGACCTATCTCTAACTTACCTTTTTTTGGTAAAGTTATTGAGCAAATGGTGGTAGCATAGCTTAGGGAGCACCTGGAGGAATTCTCCATCCATGAGTCATTTCCAATCTGGTTTTTGTTCTCAGTACAGCACTGAGATGCCCCTTGTAAGGCTTTTAAGTGATCTACAGTTTGAAAGGGATCTTGGAGAGGTTTCTTTCATGGTCCTCTTGGATTTATCATCTGCATTTGACACTGTGTAACATGTGGAGCTGTTGGAGTGTATGAAGAGGTTCACTGGAGTTGTGCGGGTAGTCTTTGACTGGTTCCAGTCCTTCTTTAGTAATCACCAACAGTTGGTGATTTTGGGGAAATTTCTATCTTGTTCCTCTATCACTGACTGGCATTCCTCAGGGTTGCAGCTTGCCTCCTCTTTTTTCAGTGTTTATGTTCCTGCTCAGAGATGTGATCCAGAAGTATAGCTTGGGTTTTCACTGCTATGTGGATGATATCCAGCTATAGCTTTTGTTTATATCTGGACAGGGCTCCTCAGTGAGAGTGATTGAAAATGCTGTATTGGAGATCAGTGGGTGGATGGCTAACAGTGGGCTGACGTTTAATCCCAGAAAGACTGAGTTGTTGCTGGTTGGGATCAGATCATCTTAGGTCTTCCATTTTAGAGAGCCTGGATCTCCCCATATTTGGAGGAGACAGACTCCAGGCTAGGCAGGTAGTTTGTAATCTAGGGGTTATTCTTAACCAGGGGCCAACACTTGTGCCACAGATGTTGGTGGTGGTCAGAAGTGGCTTCTATCATTTAAAGAATATAGCAGGATTGCATCCTTACCTTGCCTGAGATGATCTGTTAACACTAGTGCAAACTTTCAGATTCTGACACCTCGACTACAGCATTGTGCTCTGGGGTGCTTCCATCAAGTCAGATCCACCATCTCCAGCTAGTGCAGAATGCAGCAGCTAGACTTGTTGCATCTGTAAAGAGGAGTGATTATATCACTCCAGCACTGCACTGTCTGCATTGACTTCCTGTGAGATGGTGGATCAACATTAAAATGCTCCTACTTACTTAGAAGGCCCTTAATGATCTGGGACCTCTGTATCTCAGTGGGCTTCTTGCAACCCGCCCCGATATCCAGGAGCTACGCCCACTGATACTGGGCTGTTGGTGATTCCAAAATCAAGACTAGTCAGCTGATAGAGCATTCTCTGTAGTAGTCCCATTGCTATGGAATGGTTTACCCACAAATATTCATGCTGCCCCTTTGGTTACTATCTTTAAAAGTAAACTTAAGATCTGTTTGTTTTCTCAAGCTTTTATAGGAGACTGAATTGTTGTATGGTGCATAGCATTCTTATCTCTGTTATTTATTTATTATCATGTCGGATGTGTTATATAATTTTTATGTAAAGTGTCTTGGTTTTTATAAAGGTTTTTTTAAGTCATGCATCTATCTGTCTCTCTATCTCTTTATCTGTCTCCCTATCTATCTATCTATCTATCTATCTATCTATCTATCTATCTATCTATCTATCTATCTATCTATCTTTAGTGATGTCCACTCAGGAAAGTGGTGGAACAGGAGATTTGGTGTAAAATGCTTTTTCTGAGCAAGAGCAAGTCTGTAACTGTAATGTCTGGCATTATTTTATGCTTACAATTCCCACTGTTCAGCCACAGAAACCTGAACTTCTGGAGGGACATCCCTGAAAATCAGGGACAGTTGAGAGGCGTGCCTAGTCCTATTTGTCAGTTGGACTCTGATAAGCATAGTTCGTGGACAGGCAGTAGCATAGGAGAGGGCAGCAAATGAGCAGCAAGCCCGTCCAGAGGACACAGAAGCACCACAAGCAGCTGGCCTGTTTACAGGTTATGGAAGAACCTAAGTAGCTGGTTCATCTGCAAGACAGAGAATCCCCAGAGCAGCTGGCCCATCCAGAGGATAAAGAATCACCCAAGCAGCAGGTTGACCCAGAGGACCAGGAATCAATAGAGCACCATGTGGAGGATACATGAGGGGAAAATGCAGCTACAGAGCACCAAGGAACAGGGTCTGCTGTGAAAACAGCTACACATAGAACATAGAATAGAGCTGGAGAGAGAGAGAGAGAGAGAGAGAGAGAGAGACAAAGTCAAGTGTTTTATGTGGAAGAGCATAAAAGAATGGAAGCAGGAATGCCAACAGGAGAGGGAGTCTGTGGAACATCTAAAGGCAGGACAACTCCATCTGCAGTCAATGACTCAAGACCTGAAAAGGGGGATTAGGAAGAGGTAGCAGCAAATGTCAACACCATAGACATCTAGACCACTGGAGAGGCACAGTATAGCTAGTCTTTTAGAAAGTAATAATATAGAGGCAGAGGAAATGAGAGATTCACTGCAAGACAGTGACACAGCGCTGGAGTCAATGGCAGATGAAAGGGTACCTGTGTCAGTTCCACTGAAAGCAGTCCATGGTCACATCACAAGTACAATGAACATTCTGCTGGATATTGACATTGTGTCTCTCACAAGCAAAAAAGAAAATAATCTCAGGTGCTGGGGCCCAAACAAACCTGAATGCTTTGCAGCACTGATTTTTCATGCCCATGTGCCGTACAACATATATGTGCAAGGGGCAAATAAGTAAAGTATGATGGCACAAGGGGCAAAAAAGGGCTGCCTGGAAACCTGATTAGTGATGTCTTGACCCATGTCAGGTGGTACTTTAATGCAAAACCACCAAATCTTGTGAAAATAAGGGACAGAATAAATGAACAGCTACAAACGATGTGGAAAGGCAAAACACACCCATTTACATTGTACTGCACCATCTGCTCATGAAATGACAATTTCATATTACTGACTTATACATATTTTTTCCGGTTTTATTTGCCCCTGAAATGTATGTGTGTAAAAATTGCTGTGCTGTGTAATATCCTGATAGTGTTGTTTGTGTGGGTATTTGTGTGTTTTTAGTTTGCTTGCACAATACTGTTTTGTTGTTTGAAAATAAGTCTTTGAATGAATCAGACTTCTCAGGTGCTCTGTGAACAAAAAGAGCTTTTTAAGATAATAATGTTTTTATACACAACGACTTAAAGGTGGGGAGGTAGCAATAAAGCAACAGCAAAAAGAAGGATGGGATAACATGGGCTAATGTTAGTTAAAGAGCAGGTGCTCAATTTTCAAAAGTTTGTGCAGGTGCTAACAGGTCTTTGCCATAGCAAACCAATTTTGAGTTAGATCCCCATATTTTAAAGGAGCTATTGCTCGGGCTAAGAGGGTTAGCACCTGCACAAAACATAATGTATGTGTGCAAGCAAGAGGAGAGGCATGACCATGAATATGCACCCTACCACATATTCAGTGGCTTTGCACTGCACAAAAGGGTTTAGTGCTGTCTTTTTGTGTAGTGCAAATACCGCCAAACAATACCCCAACTTAAATCTGCACAACCCTAGCAGCTGCCGGAGGTAATGCAGCCACCTAGCTGATTGGCCTTGGGGAGTGCACAGTTGCCTCCTGTGATCCCTGTAAACCCCACCACTCTGCAGAGCACTGGCTCGTTCTGTACAGTCATACCATCCCCCGGTGCTAGTGGGCTCTCCCTTCAAATTGACAGCCCATTCAGTAAGATATATGTTTTCTGGTGCTAGTGGCTCCCCCTGCCTATTGTCAACCCATTTAGTAAGATATATAATCCCTGATGCCCCTGCTGATAGCTGGTCTGTTCTGTACAATAATACTATCCCTGGTGATTATACCTCTCAACTGTCCCTGATTTTCCCTCAAAATTTTACTCTGTCCCTCCTAAAAATTGTGTTTCCGCGACCAAACAGTAGGGATTGTAAGCACAAAATAATGTCAAAACATTAAAGTTACAGATTTGTTCTTCCTTAGAAAATGTGTTTTATACTAAACCCCTTACTCTACCAGGTTCCTGAGCAGATATCACCAATTTTGAAGATGTGTCCCTGATTTTGGTCCTTTGTCCCTGATTTTTTTTTAAGCCTTGTCCCTGATTTATGAGGCAGGAGGTTGAGAGGTATGCTGGTGATTGTGGTGCCCTCCCTCTGATTCCAGTCGCATTGTAAACAGTATGATCCTTGGTGGCTGTGGTGCCCTCCTTCTCTCCAGTCTCAGCCCTGTCATGAACAATATGATCCCTGGTGGTAGTGGTGCTCTCTCTACCTTCGATCCCAGCCCCATCATAAACAATATGATCCCTGGTGTTAGTTGTGCCTTCCCCCCTCTGATTCCAGCCTATCGTACAATGTTATATCCCTGGTTGTAATGGTTCCCCCCACCCCACCCCTGATTGCCAGCTCTGAAGTACAAACAACCTCTCCTGGGCATCCAGTGGTTAACCCCTCTGGCATTGGGCACCCCTCCACTCACCGTATCCTCAGCAGTGATTTTGCGGTTGCATACAGAGTCTGGCACAGCCCTTCTCACACCTGCTTGGCCAGCCTCCACATGTACAGCCTGGGAATGCACCTCTTATTTATAGGACAAGTAGTGTCACCCTGTACTGTAAATAAGAGGCATGCTCCCTGACTGTACATATGGCAGCCAGCTGAGGAGGTATGAGAAAGGCTGTGCTAATCATCGTAATGCGCTCGCGGACATCACCACTGAAGAACATGGTGAGTGGGGGGTACCCGTGCCATGGGGGATAATCACTGATGCCAAGAAGGTTGTTTTACTTATAGGCTGGGCGATGGGGGACTACGCCACCTGAGATATAACATTGTGCAATAGGCTGGGACTGGGGGTAGGACACCACTATCACCATGGATCATATTGTTTGTGACGGGCTGGATCAGATGGAGGGAAGGTGCTGCTACCACCAGTGATAGTATTATTGTACAGAAAGAGTCACTGATCATCAGGAGGGAACCACTAGCACCAGGGATTATATATCTTACTGAACAGGCCGGTGATCAGCAGGTGGGGATCACTAGCACAGGGCATTTTATATATATATATTATATATATATATATATATATGTATCTGTCTATCTCTCATCTATCTATCTATCTATCTATCTATCTATCTATCTATCTATCTATCTATCTATCTATCTATCTCTGTCTGTCTGTCTGCCTATCTATCTATCTATCTATCTATCTATCTATCTATCTATCTATCTATCTATCAATCTATCAATCTATCTATCATCCCCCACCCCCCAAAAGTGTGGGGCTTACCTTGTTGCACCAGGGACTCTCACTGCATGCACAGCCACCAGCCCAAGTCCTGTGCCACCTTCCGAAACTCCTGCCGGCCCCCGCAATGTGTTTCCTTAAAAGCAGAGGTCCGAAGGAGCAAGACCTACTAGACGGCCGCACCATAAAGTGTGAGCTGATGGGTTTGTGCATGTGCAGTAGCACAAAAATGTTTAAAGCCACTCCTGTGGCAAAACAGAGGATCCCCCCATGATCCCGGGCCCCTGGACCAGCTAATCAGAGTCTGGAGACATGAAGGAGGGATCAGTGGAGCCACAAATGTTTTTTAAAAGCACTAATACATGCATGCAAATGAGCCCAGCAGCTAAGGTTGCTGGGAAATGTAGTTTCCCTGGCACCAATGAATGGATCCTGCTGGTGCCTTGGGGTGACTACCTCATGGGACATGAGACAGCCAAATGGTGGCACCTACATAATTTATACTGCCACCTGAGTGTAGGGCACAGTATGGGCTTTCAAGCCCTGTAGGCAATTAAAATTAAAGCAATATTGTTCGGCTGCAAGCAACTCTTCAAAGTGTGGACTGCATAGAATCATAGTATCATAGAACTTAATGGCAAAAAAAGGACCCCATGGTACATCCAGTCTGCCCTTATCCTCCTGTTAAACTGTCCACTTCCCTCCTTGAGAACCAACCCCACTCCTCCGTAGCCCTTTTTGCCTGTCCCAAGCTCTCTTGAAAGCAGCCACTGTCTCCACCCCCACAACCTCCTCCAGAAGCCTGTTCCAGGCATCCACCACCCTTTCTGTAAAGAATTGCCCTCTCATGTTACCTCTGATGTGCCTCCCCTGCAGTCTCAGGTCATGCCCCCTTGTATTGGTGTCCTTCTTCATTTGGAATAAATACCCGAGCCTACTTTGTTTATCCCTTGGATGTATTTGATGGTCTCTGTCATGTCCCCTCTCTCCCTTCTGGTCTCTAGTGTGTACAGCCCCAGCTCATTGCATCTCTGTTCACATGGTTTGCCCTTCAACCCTTGCACCATTTTTGGTCGCTCTTCGCTGAACCCTTTCAATCAGGTCTACGTCCTTGCGCTAGTAATGCCTCCAGAACTAGACTCCACACTCTAGGTGCAGTCTCACCATAGCTTGGTACGGGGCACCAGGACTTCTCTCCTCCTGCTGGTGATTCCCCTGCCTATATTTGCCAGCATTCCTTCCCCACCACCCTTGTACAGTGTTTCCCCACCAAAAGGTTGCTGGAGACTACTATACCTAAGGTAGATTCTTCTCCTGCTCCATAATCCTGATTTCCACCCCTCCCATCTTGTACCCTGTCCTCGGGTTTCTGTGTCCCATATGCATAACCACATACTTCTTGATGTTGAATTTAAGTTGCCAGGTCTCTGCCCACTCCTGTATAGTGCCCACAGGTCCTGTCTCATGTCCAGCACCCCTCCTTCAGTGTCAACCCTATTGCAAATTTTCATGTCATCCACAAAGAGTGCCACACGTCCCTTCAGTCCATCCGCTATGTTACATATATAGATACTGAGAAGGAACGGTCCCAATACCAACCCCTGGGGTACCACACTTGTCACCTGCACTGCCTAGAGTGCTCCCTATTCACTACTATCCTTTGAGTCCTGTCTGCTAGCTAGTTTTCCACCCATCTAGTTATTTTCCCCCCTACCCCCATACTTCCCAGTTTGTTGACCAACCTTCTGTGGAGTACGGTGTCAAAGGCCTTGCTGAAGTCCAGGTAGGCCACGTCCACCGCCCCCACCCCCTTGGTCAATTACGTGCATCACCCAGTTGAAGAATTCTATTAGACTGTACTGGCATGATTTCCCCCTTGTGAACCTGTGCTGGTTGTTGTTCATCAATCCGTTCACCTCTAGGTACTGTGCTACCCTTTCCCTGATGAGTGCTTCCATGACCCTCCCCACCACTGCGGTGAGGCTGACTTGACAATAGTTCTCCTTCACCTCTCTGCTTTCCCTCTTGTGTATTGGCATGACTGTAGCCCTCTTCCAGTCCTCTGGCAACCTTCCAGTGTCCAAGCACAGTTTGAATAGCCTCGCCAATAGGGCAGCCAACTCCTCTCTTAGATCCCAGATCACCCTCAGATGCAGACCATCTGGTCTCATGACCATGTCCACCCTCACCCTGCCGAGTTCCTCCCT
The DNA here is from genome assembly GCA_016271365.2 of Neoceratodus forsteri. Lineage (NCBI taxonomy): Eukaryota > Metazoa > Chordata > Ceratodontiformes > Ceratodontidae > Neoceratodus > Neoceratodus forsteri. The sequence continues at coordinate 940,495,935 of CM028133.1, read as the reverse complement.
GACTCTCTCTCTCTCTATGCTAAAGGGACTAATTTCCACCCCTTCGCCCCCCCCCTTTCCTCAACTGTGGTCCCCTACCTCCTCACTCATAAAAATCAAGCAGAAGTACCTGTTTAGCTCTTCTGCTTTCTTGCAGTTATCATCCAGTGGCTCCCACCCTCTCCCAGAGCCATACACGATCCCTTGACCAGTCTTCCTTCTTTCCCTCATGTACCTGAAAAATTTCTTTTTACCCCCCGGCTTGCTTTGCTATCTGTTCCTCCATGTCTACCTTTGCCCTCCTAAACTGCTTTTTTGCTAGCCTCCTCGTTTCCCTGTAGGCTTCCCTGTCCTCCTCCTTCTGTGGTTCCTTATATTTTCTAAATGCCCTCTGTCTACCCCCTACCAACCTCACAACATCTCTGTTGAACCATAGCAGCTTCCTGCTTCTTGCTCCCTTCCTTACCCTCCTTATACATGTGCATGTGGCCTCCCAAATCCAGTCTCTAATAGCTCCCCATAGTTCCTCCACTTCCTTTATTTCCCCCATACCATCCATTGCTTCCCCCACTAACCTTTGCCACTTATTAAAGTCTGCTGTCCTGAAGTCCAGCACAGTTGTGCTGGTTCGACCCACTTCCCTCCCCACCCTCACCTTAAACCTGATGGCCCTATGGTCACTATTTCCCTGATGTTCTCCCACCACCACTTCCTCTACGTTCTCCCCATTAGTCAGGACCACGTCCAGCAGGTTGTTCCTGCTAGTTGGTTCTCTGACTAAATGCTGAAGGAACACCCCCTTCAGCACCTCCAGAATTTCCTTGCTTCTGGTCAAAGCTGCGTCAGAGATTGTCCAGTCAGCATCTGGGAGGTTTAGGTCACCCACCAGTAGCGTTTCCACTTTTAGAACCATCCTCGCTACGCCCTGTGTCATCTTCCTATCCTGCTCATCCCCTTGGTTGGGCTGCCTGTACACCACTCCAACTCTCAAGGATTCCCCTTTCCTTTTGCTCATTGTCACCCATTGTAATTCAGCTTTCCCATTGCCCTCTCGCCCCTCTATCACCTTCACATCTTCACTAATATATAAGGCCACCCCTCCCCCTTCTTGTCCTTCATGTACTTCCTCAGCAGTCTGAAGCCAGGAATCACTGTCTCCCATGTGTGGAATTCCATCCACCATGTCTCTGTGACTGCTATTATGTCCAGTCTATTGTGTGCAATGGTGGCCATTAACTCCTCCATCTTGTCTGCCAGGCTTCTAGCATTGATCACCAAGCCCTTCCACCATTTTCCACTTCCTCAGCTCCCTCCAATGGCTTACTAGAGCCTGTGTCTACAATTTTTCCCAGGGGGGACCTAGGGCCCCCCAACTCAGCTGTGGAATGGCATGTCTCCACATCTAACTCCCCCCCTTTCTCAGTTTAAATTATATTCCTTCTCGAAGAATTCCCCCAACCTACACTTCAGTATGGCTGACCCATCCTTGTCTTGATGTGCAGCCTGTCCGTGGCAAAGAGGCTCTCATCTTCCCAAGTTGCCCCCCGTCCCCTATCATTCTATACCCCATCTGCCTACTCCATCTCGACAGCCAGTCATTAAACTCTTTTATTCTGTACTTCCTCTCCATGCTGGCCTTTGGTACTGGCAACACCTCTAAGAAGGCTAGAGATTTAAAGTCTAGCTCCCCACAGACTCTAACCAGAGCTTTAAATCTCACCTGTACCTCCACGAGACTGTTGCCATCCAGGCTGTTCATTCCTAGGTGGAATACCAGATGCACATTTTTATCTTGGTCCCTGCTCCATGATGGGATGTGGTAGATAACTTCCAATGCCATCATCCCTGGTATGCACTCCACCCACACCGCACTTCTTCTGCCCCCCCCACTTGATCCCCTTTAAGATAGAGTCCCCAGTCAGAAGCACCTTGCCCCCCCTCTTTCCTCTGGTTTTGCTGCTTCGCAGATCTCCTCCCCCGAGGTGCCAGTGTCTGATTCTTCCCGTCCCCATGCCCTGATCCTTTTCCCCCTCAAACACTGTATTCTTCCTTCCACTTTTTCTTTTTTCTTCCTCTGCCCCTCACCCTCACTTCCCACTTCTCTCATCTTGCTTAACATCTAACTGTGAACTTCTACGTGGCCTAGAGTTGCTGGCAGCCCCTTCCAACTCCTTCATGCTGCTCCCAAATACTCCAGTGTCACCCTGTTCCACCACCTGTCCTTCTGATGCCCCAAGTGTATCCCCCCATCCAAGTTAATATCCTCCTCTTCTGCTGCCAGCTGGTCCCCTTTTGCCTGAGATCCCTCCTTTCCTCCTTCTTTGCCATCCCATGTTCATCCCCTCCCTGGCCCTCTGGACTCACAGCGTCCCTTCCTGTACTTCCTCTGGACTGTCTACTAGTCCTGCTGCCCCCCCGCTTCCATCTTCCTCCTCTTCCCACATGCCTCTGCCCCCTGGGAGCCTTATTTTCTCTAAGTTCCCTATCATGGTTCCTGCCCACCATGGCCTCTGCCAGTGGTAGGTACCTCTTTTGTGACTGGATCTAGTGTGTGCTTACCAGCTTCCCTCCCATGCAATGTTAGCCCCTTGTCATAGTCAATAGAGCCTTTTTTATTCCCAATGGCCCCAACCTTCTGCCATCCTTCTCCTTCTACACGGTTCAGTCCCCTTGGTCCTTCTTCCCATTTCCACCCCCTGGGCTGGCTTGACCTTCCAAGTTTCCGGCTGTCCCTCCTTCCCCCTGCTTCCTCCCACTGCCATTATAAATGCACCCCCAGTCCTTGCCCTGTGCCCTTCACCCATCTCTTCAGCTCAAACCTAAGTCTACCCAACTCTGCCTCCAAGTTCATTAACCTGGCACATGTAGGACAGCATCCTAGTCTCCTCAGTGTATTCATGGCCATAGCAGCTCCACATCCACTGCATCTCACAAGTCTGCTTCCCCTCCATGCTGTAACTGCAGTTCTCCTCCCCCTGCCAAGTAGCTACCCCACTCCTCCCAGCTGCCTCTGTTAGCCATCCCTGCCATTGTCTCCCTCCCCCACTCCCCCATATCCACTTCCCCTGACGTACCCCCATCTTGTTCCAGCCATTTGGTCTTTCAAGCTGTATACCTTCACCCAAGAGATGCAATTTCTAAAATTTGTATGCAGTTTAAAATGGCCTTTCTTTTTATTTCTTTACTCTCCTTCCCGACTCCCCCCCAGCCCTGTCACCCCGGCGACTACCAGACTCACCTCTGCTTCACGAGGTGACGGCTGGCTGGGTGCAGTGCCTGTGGGAGGTCAGCATCATCCTGCTGGTTGGGATTTTCCCCTCTTTCCTCTCTCTTTGCTTCCTGGCCCTGAGCACAGAGAGAAGCCATGCAATGATGCCAAAGGCCAAACAGCGCACGCATCTGCGCGTGGCATGCCGGGTGTCAGCCCCGCATCCGCCACTATATTGTGGGTCCATTGTGCCAGTCCCCAGCCACCGCCAGGGGCCAGTCACGCAGCGGAATCTATCCCCACCCCTCCCCGGCAAGGGTGTAGACAGGCATACTCACTGTACACATTTGTGTACAGTTTTGTTGAGTGCCTGTTACAAACCATAAGCCAGTCTGTTAATATTATCATTCTAATCTGTAGTAGTTGGTTAGTGTAGGCCACTGTGGAGTGTCTGATACATGTATAGCCTCTTTGGAGAGTAGAGGAATCATCTGACAACAATCTGACTTGTTTGGAAGGGGGTGCCATTTGGAAAGGATGTGTACATTTTTTAATGGGGGGGTGTAACTTTTGGAGACTGTGTACAAGACAGAAATTTCTGGCTACACCACTGCCCCCAGGAGAGGAGAGCAGTCCTCCGGATGCTCGATCCTCTCCCTCCCTGGCCGCCCCCTGGCGGCACGCTCACACCACAAACATGGGTCACTAGCGTGGCAGAAGGTAAGGCACAGATGCTTCAGCTCTCCATGCCACTGGGCCAGCTAAAATAGCCCTTTTGTGAACAATTTCAGCAGTACACCTTCACCCCAAAGATGCAATTTCTAAAATGTGTATGCATTTAAAATAGCCCTTTTGTGAACAATTTCAGCCAAAAGTTCAAGTATCGAAAGCCCAGAACCATCCCTACAACAAAGCAGTTCAATTTCAGCCAGTGGCAGTGCATGAATATACTCTAGTGAGCCCTGACCACATGAAATGATCCAAGTATTAGAAACAGTTCAAGTAAAACAGCCCTGTTGTGAAAAATGTTACCAAATGTTCCAATGACCAATGCTCAAGTAATACATTTTCAGTCCAAAGTTCAAGCAACATCAGCCCTTTTTGGAATAGTTCAAGTAAAACAGCCCTGTTACATATTCCAGTCCTCTGCTCAAGTAAAATTCCAGCCAAAGACCAAGCAACAACTGTCCTTTTGTGAAAAATTCCAGTCAATCTTCCTGGCCAATCCCTGAGTCCTCCTTGTTGCAGGCTTCTTCTCCCTCCGGCATTTAATAGAGGTCGGGGGCAGGTGGGCGGGCGGGATGAAAAATCTACCCATCTCCATACAGCAGCTCCAGAGATTTGCACCCAGCCTCCTGGCTTTTAAAACCTGGCTGCGTTTGAACTCTGGTGCCTCTTGCCCTAATTGGCCTGGCCGTCTTCCTCGGCCGCTGATGAGGCCAATCAGGGACCCCCTCATTGCCAAAATGTGGCCACCAGCTCTTTTCACCTTCTTCTCTCTGTACCCCATGCCACCAACTGTGGCAAGAACTCCTGGGACAGCGTCTTCCTCCTCAGCCACCAATGCAGCCACCCAGGTCCTCCTTCTCTCTACAGCAGCTCCAGAGATTTGCATACAAACCGTTTATTCAGCAGCCATTTTGATAGACCTTTTGACCCTTGCCTGCCAATCAGTTTTCGCAGAAGCCTTGGAGGACTGAGAGATGGCTTCTGGGAGAGGGGAGTATACATTGTGCTGGGGGCCCAAACAACCAGTCAGATGTCGAGTAACATGATGGACAGCCATATCAGCCAATTAGAGACTGCCTTTTGTTCAAAGAAAGAAAAAAAGACTGTTACAGCTCGAGGCAGTTCTCCTCGAGCCCTTGAGAGTAAAGGAAGGTCCTGTGGCAGTTGGAGAAGAGCCCTCAAGTCAGTCAGAGGGTCTCCTGACTGTCTCCAGAATGGAGAAATGTTTTTCTGACAAAAAGAGGTTTTACCAACCCTGAAGACAAGACAAATTCTGCCTGCTTTGCTGTCTTTGACAGGTTTAACAGCTAAGCCTGTCTGTGGAGTGACTCTCAGCAGATCCTGACTGAAAGGTTTACCAGAAACTGTTTGTTCCTGAGGGGATCACTGTGCCTTGGTAAGGTGTCCCCTGCCTATTGAGGATTATCACCAGAGGTGTTCTGCCTGCCAGCAGAGGTATTCAGGTGAATACTGATCAAAGGAAGCTAGAGACTGTTTGTTTCCGTGGAGAACACCCAGTGTTCTCCACCCCTTGGCTACTGCTACTGGCCAGCAAGGTAATTGAAGTTCTTTTTGAGGCTAGCAGGCTGACTGAAGTTTCCAGTCACCCTCCCCCCGACCAACCTGGAGACCACCGGAGAGAAGAAGACATCTGGAAGGCCTGTCAAGTGAACCCCCTTTACAAAGGCCATCCAAGGTGAAGTTTGGAAAGGCATGACAGGTGAAGACCAGCATTTTCATCCTCTGCAACCAGCGTTGCAGTTTCCTGCTTTCTGCTGTTGTGGTGCATCACCAACTACTTCTGAAACCAGTATGGTACAGTTCAAGACCAGCCTCAGCAAACCCCCAGCTCCAGCTTGTTTGTGTTACGTAGGCTGTTCACCAAACCGTGAGTAAGTAGAGCTACCCTGCAAAAGTCTTGGGGGAAGTGTTTAAAACATTGTTATATCCAGTCACAGTAAAAATTCAAAGTTACAGTTACAGTTATTGTTTATAACATATAAGTGCCCCAACGCCAGCCAACCTGTGGCAGCAACAGGCCTGCTCCAGTCTGGGGTGCCTCAGCATAGGACTAGGGGGTCTGGTACCAAATGGGAGGGCAGTCTGTATTCCTTGTTGCAGGCTGGCGGGGGGTTGGCCACTACTGTTTTCACTGCTCACTGTTTAAATGTTCATGTTTCATTGTTCATTGGGTATATCCCTGCATTGCATTTCTACCAAACAATCAAATGCCTAGTGTTGTGTACATCCCTGTTTCAGGTATTCCCTCCCTATTCCTACCCCTATGGTAAATAAAGCTGTGTTTATTCTTTTTCCCCACAAGTGTGTAAGTTAGCATATTATTAGAGATCTCTTCTAATTACATGGTTGCTATTGAAGTGCAAGGTAAAGTATATTTCTGTGTGTGGGGTGTTTGGGAAGGGAAGTGGGTAGGTAATCATCCCAGGGTGTTGTACCCAAATCATCAAGAGGCCCACAAAACCTTACTCTGAATGGAGGCACTGTGCTTATTGTAAAGTCATTTGGAAAAAATCTCCCAGACCATTCTGAACAGAGCTCAGGACCCTCAACCTTGACCACATACATAAGGCTGAGGTAGTAGCCCATTGGCTCATAGCGCCCGGGTTACATCTTTGGAGGCTCTTCTGGGATCTCCTGTTGCCCAACATGTACCCCACATGGAGTTACTTGCCCAAGCAGAAAGTGGGGCAATCCCCAAAGCTAAGATAATGGTTGATGTAAAGGTGTATGAATATTTGCTGGACTGGTGTGATGGCGAGGGTGTGAAACTCAATAAAGCACTATTAATTTTGTGAGTCCCTCTCAGGACTAGTAATGGACAAGTCAAAGTGGTGTTGCCTGCAGAAAAAATGTAGGTCAAATTGTAGTACGAGGGTGAGTAAGGGACTGCTCCACCTAGGCACTGACTATCCTTGTTGAATGCAGAGAAACTGTAGATGCTGTAAAGGTGTCAGACCATGTGACCCCGAAGTTTCCTACTCTGCCTGGATTTTGGTGCACCCTGCAAGTAGAATGCCCAAAACCAATGTTCCCCCCCAAATCTGAGGCTTTTCAAGAGAAACTGAGTCACTTGTTATTGGCAGAAGGGAAGTCCGCTGAAGACGTTTGAAAAGTAATTAATGTACTAGAATGTAACTTGCCTAATGCTCCAGTAGGAGGGCCAAGTTATATACTGAATATTATGCAAGATTTCCATAGAAGATTACAAATGTTTTCCAAGATCAAACCCACTCCAGCAGAGGAGGAGGACCTTTACACCTGGATGGACTATGCCATTCCGTTAGTTCAAGACTGGCAGTATCTAGAGGCAGAAAAGTATAAGAGGATAGGAAAAAGTCTCAGAGGGCCTGCCCTTGATATCTGCTTATTAAGGGCCTCAAAGCCAGAAGCCACAGCACGAGACTATTTGGTTGTTCTTGATAGTGTGTTTGGAAGCACCAAGTCAGGTGAAGTCCTTATGTGGCAATACAAGGCTAACAAGCACTGCTGAGGGGAGACATTATCAGACTTCCTAATTCACCTTGAGCGAGCATTGCAACAAGTTTTTCATAAAGGAGACGTGGCTTCCTCTGACTTAGATAAAGTAAGAATTGACCAAGTGCTTAAAGCTGCTCAATATTCAAGTTTGCTACTGTAAAAACTGGGTCTGAAAGATCAAAAAGACAATCCACCCATCTTCAGTGGCAGTATAGCCTAGCCTAGCAGGCAGTATAGCCCAGAGGTTAGAGGAACGAGGTGTGAATGAGCTTGGTACATCCAGTAGACCAGAGCTGAGTTTGATTCTCACAACCTCCGTTTGCATACTGTGTGACTCTGAATAAGTCACTTAACCACCCAGTGCTCCCAGGTCGCCCCTGAAAACAGGCACTTGTGCCTAGTGGGCCTTACCCGGTTTCCAAAGACTAAAATAAAAATGAAAAAATAATAATGAAGTAAAAGAGGTAGAAAATGAGACAGACTTTTGGGACTCCAATGCTGGAATAACCAGTGTCCTCTCGTAGTGAGAGACTTAAGTAGTGATAGTCATGACATCCATGGACTATTGCAAGAGCACAGAGAGTGGAGGGCCACCCCAAAAGTTACTGTAGTTTTGTATTTATTTCTCTGCTATTTCTGTGCTGTTTACAGATGTAACACATTGTTTTCGACTGTATGTATTTTCAACTGCCACCTCAATCCCCCTCTTATGGCCTAAGATCTGCTGACCCTACTACTCTCCACATCCCGTGCTGTAAAGTGTCCAGGGGCACCTGTGATTTCTCTCTCACAGCACCAAAATTCTTGATCTCTCTTTCCTTAACTATTAGGCATGCACCAAGTCATGCCCTATTTAAAAAGGAACTTTGGACTCTCAACCAAATCTGCCTGTTGTCTGTGCTTTAATCCACCTTAGCCCACTCTCCATATTCCAAACCACCAAGTGCTTACTTCTACTTTGTTCTACCCTGTTGTTATTCTTCTGTCCCTCCCCTATACCTTACTGTCACTGTTCTAATTTGTCTCTTGCCTGGCTTTCTCCCCATCCTCCTCTCTGTTCCTCCTGCTGTTTCCCCATCACTTCCCCTTCACTGCCTTGTTAATGCCTTCATAACCATGCTTGTTAACTGGATGCCTTCTGGCACCATTTGCCTATGATCCAGCGTTAAATTCAGTATCTCCTGAAATTGTTTTTCCCTGCTGCTGCCTTACTTACTGTGTACTTATGGTACTGAAATTGCTCTTATTACTCTGATCTTTACATTAGTTCCTGTTGCCGAACCATGTTTTTTGTCAACTTATTTGCATCATTGGTCTTTGGTGGCATGGCACTTAACCCACATTTAAGGTATGCAAGGTATATTTTGCCCTTCCTACTGTGCTCCTCTGCTACTGTTAAGCTCTCATTTGTGAAATTTTACCGTATTCCTCATTGTTGAACCATGTTCCTCTCTATTTGTGTAGATGGCTCACGGAGTTATGGCTCTTACCTTATAATTTGTACCACCTGCTTGACTGCTGCATTTTATCTCAATATTTTTACCATAACAGTTTTTTTTATTGTTTTTCCTTTTGTTGGAGGTGCAGTAAAAGTTTATAACTATAAATTTACAAACCATTTGTTTACAGAACATTTGTTTAACAACATTTACTTGTAAACATTTATAAACCTTTACAGGGCGACATGGGTTTACATACAGAAGGATACTACAAGTCACCCTGTACAACTATTATATACATTTATGTGAACGCATTTTGAGCATTCTTATACAGTTTCTGGCAGGCTACATTTAAAAGGTAAAACCGGGTTAGAAAACTGTTTCAAGGAAGACATTATTGGGATTAGCTTCCTTTTGACTTGTAAATGCCACTGCTTCGATAGTCCAGATACTGGGTACCTCACATATTTGGCAGAAGTGCTGTCCTTGGCATATTGTCACTGAGACAAGTGCCTCAGTCTATGAGTCTGGCTGGGCTGCCAATTTTGTTCCTGGCCCCCAAAGGAGGCAGCGAGGAAGGAGGACACAGGGAAGAAGGGTGAAGGGAGTCAGAGGATACATCTGCAGCTTTAGAAGGGGGGAAGGAGAGGAGAGAAGGACAGGGGTGGTGCTTGAAAGGTACAGTTAAAGGGGCTCACCTGAGAGAAAGGTGCAGGTCTCACCCTGCTTTCCACTGGAAAGGGATACCAGGCATGAAGTTAAGTTACAGTACCTTGTGTTTGGGGGAGTCTGAGGTCACTGCCACCTCTAGTGTGCATGTGATGAGTCCTCCTGAAGAGCAGAGCACAGTCTTATCTCACCTCTCTGGAGAAAGTCAGAGTTCCTGAGTCATTTGTTGTATAGCCAAATATGGCTCCCATATCTTGCAGTATTCCAACAGAATTCCCTTAGCTGTGTGCACTGTTCTTTCCTATGAAGCTGTTAGCCTAAGAAGGCTTTCCCATTCTTTGGTTGAGAGTGGTGCTGGGTCCCTTGAATGTTGTAATATGACTTGTTTGGCCACTGCAAAAGCACCTGTTGGCCATAGTTTTTGTGAGGGCTGGAGCTGGGAAGTCACTGGGGAAAGGCCCAGAGGGGCTAGTTCAGTATCCCTTGATCCCAAGCACGGGACACTGCCTTGCAACTGTTCCAGATTCCTGTCCAATAGTCATCCAGCTCTGGACAGGCCCAGAGGACATGTGTAAGGGATGCCTGTGGTGAGGAGCATCTCCAGCTCTCATTTGTGGGGGACAGACCTGCTTTGTACAGCCACATTGGTGTATGACATGCCCTATAAAAGAACGTGTACTGTAGTGTTTTTGCCTGGAGCTCAGCGGATGCCCTATAGGCAGTCACCCATCCCCCTTTCCACAGCTCCTCAAGGAGGTCAGTGGCTAACTCCTGCTTCCACTTAAGTTTACTTGTGACCTCTACTATGGCATTGCAGAATTTTGAACTTATTAGAAAAGTTCTTGAGGGAGTCCTGGCTGTCTATCCAGGCTTTCAGTGAGGAGTTGGCTGGGAGGATATGATCTTCAGAGACTGCTACATGAAGGAGATCCCTGACTTGCAGATATTTCAAAAAATCTTGCCTGGGGATTTTGTAAGTTGCCCAGAGCTTCTCAAATGAGTACAGGATCCGAGAGGATGAATGACTTTATCTCAATATTGTATAACTATTCACCATTGTTTTTCTGTTTTTTTCAACCACTATGTATTGCATTTTTGTTGCTTGTCATGTAATCTTGTTTTATAACCTCTCAGGTCATACATGAAAATAGGCATTTCTATGTCTAATGTACTTACCCGGTCAATAAAAACTAAATAAAATAAATAAAGTGTACTGCCCTTCCCTTTCTCTCCAGGATGTATCTGGAAATGAGCTCTTTTTAGTTTAGTATGTCTTTCCCAGTGAAACGCTTAAATAAATAAATAAAGTTGAGGCTGTGAAGTGCAACAAAACCCCATGGATATGTCTCCAGATCACAACCGTGGCCCAACTAGCTAGTCCCACAAATGTTTCTGATGGTATGGTATGGTAAAATTTTATTTATACAGTGATACAGCCATTAGGGTTCCGAAAATCCCTGTTCACAAGGCTTACTTGTTTACATTATGCAAAATTATTACAACTATACATTTATAACAATAGAGGTTACAGAAAAGTACAGAACAATACATCAGAGTTTACAAACTCATCAATAACAGGCATATTAGCATTTTTAGATTTACATTAATTTCACCTATTACAACAACAACAAAAACTAAGTTTGTGATTCAGACCATTTTTAAAAACATGATCAGTAGTTGTTAGTTCACGTAAAAAAGGAGGAAGACAATTCCAACTTTCAGCTACTTGATATTGAAGGGTCATTTCACTAAATCGATTTTTTTAACTTTGGTATTATTAAATCTCTAGCACCAGTTTTTCTTAAATTTAAACCATGTTTTGGTTTTTGTAATTTGTTTTTTAAGTTATCTAAGGATTGATTTTGAAATATATTACAAACCTGATTTAGCCAGATTCCCCTAGCCCGTAAGTCTAATGGAATCCAACCCAAATCCATATATATAGTGCAATGATGAGTTTTAAAATCACACCTTAACACAAATCTTGCAAGCTTATTATAAAGTGTATCCAAGTTATTTAAATGTTTTCTTGCTGCCAGAGCCAGCTGTAGGAATTAAATGCCAATGTGGATGACTTAGATCTCCTGCAAGGAATGATTCGTATCGACGCTTCAGAGAAAAACAGACCTCAAGAAGTGCCCCCCAGCCCTCCTCTGGGTCAACTCCTTCACGACAAGTCCAAAAAGGCATCTTTTGCTATCAATGTGGTGAGGATGGACACATGACAGTGTCAGTCCCTGAAAGATTTGACCATGGTTAATACCAGGTTGTTGGAAGAGTGCCAAAAGTGGAATCCCCCAGGTAATGCAACTAAACAGAGTTTAAACTTCTCAGTAAGCAAGTCATCTGTGAAAATGTTTGGACTTGCCCTGACAGAGGTTGATAGACTTGTGGGTGCTACCATGCAAGCTACTATCACTGTTGAAGGAGTGCAGACCCAAGCTGTCCTAGACAGTGACTCGCAGGTGACAATAATTTTTAAAGGATGATATGACAGGCACTTATCTCAAATCCCCTTAATGCTGCTTGATGGATTGAACATTTGAGGCCTAAGTGACAAAACATACCCATACTTGGGATACATCAGAGTATGAATTACTTTCACATCATGGATCACTGGTGTAGGAGAGCCTGTTAAGACACTCATTTTGTGTACCTGTGCTCATTGGGACAAATGCCCATATGCTAAGCTGACTGGTTAAATTGTGTGGTGGAGGTCAAGAGAAGGGGCTGAGCACTAAGTGTACATGCTATGATTAGACAAGCCTTTCAGAAGCAGTCCAAGTTTACCCAAGGTGCCCTAGATGATCCAGTGGGCGATGTGTGGAAAAAGGATGCTGAGGAAGTTGTGATACCCCCAAATGCTGAATGTGGCATAACTGGCATGGTACATTTCCAAGGAGAGGTCAAGAATAAGTTGCTAATGCTAGATGCTCCAGAAAAGCATGGACTACCTGAAGTAGTACCTGTGAAGACCAGAGTCCTGCCAGTGTGAGCACATGCCTATGCACAACGAGTAACTGTCCATGTGAAGAACATAACAGACAGAAAGGTGACCATACGGCATGGGTGTACCCTTTTTTTAATCAAAAAAGTTTTATTGATTTTACATACAAAATACAACTAATAAAAATTAAAAAAAAGACATATGACCAAGGTGAGTAAGCCATTATAAAAAAAACTCGGATAAATCAAACTCCTTCCAGACTACCCTTCTCCCATCCACCCTCTCCCCCACCCCCACCGCTGGCGAGGCATACAAAATAATTTTAACAAACAATGATAGCAAAGGTAATCTACTATGGAACAGAATACAATCTGTGCTTTAAACCTTTATAGAATGTCAAGTAGCTCGATGCGACCAACAGGAAACAATCAGGACATTTACAACACATATAGTTTCCCCCACTTTTTATTGAATGAAGAGACACAATGTCTAACACTGGCAATTAACTGCTCTGCTTTGAGACCAAATTATATTTTGTGTAACCATTCTGAATAAGTAATAGTTGCCTGGCCCATTCAATGTCGAAAGACTAGCTTCTTTTCTGGCTAAAAGATGAGTGCCATATGGTATCTTCTTTCCTTAATCTGTATCTGCGAGAAATCCTGAGAATGCAGATAGATGGGGAAAATAGTCCTTGAAGACCCAGAGGTGGGTCAAGCTGGTATTCAATTTATGGCCACAGAGGAGATACCTTCTCACAAGATCAAAAAATATGTTTTAAGGAACCCTCTTCTTTATTACATCTAGAACAGTGTGATGAGGGGAGGCGGCCCATTTTGGCTAGTTTAACCGGGGTATAATACATGTTGTTTAAGATACGATACTGGGTCAGTCTGAACCTGTCCTGTGTAATATACATATAGAGATCTTTCCAGAGTTGAGGCCAATTAAGTTCTATATGAGGTAATAGAGTGTCCCATATCTTAGAGCCTACAGGGGAAGGGGGTTGGGGACTGATAAGCAAAACTTTATATATTGTGGAAATTCCATGAGGTCGATAGACTGGACCGGAAATTTGTTGCAAGAATTCCCCAAACACCGAGGGTTGTAATCGTTGTCCAAATAGTTTAACTAGTAGGTGTCTGAGTTGGTATACTTTGAAAGAAGAAGCTGACTTTAAGCCAAATTTAGACAGTATCTCCAGTGAGGTGGGAATGGTAATATTAGAATAGAGGTCTGAAACTTTAGAATCTCAGGGAATTCTGAGCCAAGATGAAGAGAGGGAAAGACCTCCTGTCTTAATATTTGGATTAGAGAAAAGAGGTTGACAGAAGTCCTTGGCAGGGAATAGTTTGATATGATCCACGAGTTGGGATAAAACTCTAAGGGAAATGTCTATTGGAGTAGGATACAAGGCTTTTGGTAAGATTTTTGTTGGAGAGTAGACAATTCTGGTGGGATCCAATTTGTGATTGGAAAGTAGATCTGATTCAATTATGAGCCACATGGGTACATAATCTGTTTGTTGTTGGATTTGGGTTATAGACAACCATTTCCACACTTGTAGAGATAACTCGCCCAATAGTAGAACATGAAGTTGGGGAGACGGAGTCCTCCATATTCTTTGGGCAAATTAAGTTTATGATATGACCGTCTGGAGGTTTTGTCCAGCCAAATGAAAGAGGCGATCTCAGCATGTATACGTTTAAAGAAAGTTAAGGGTAACCAGATGTTAAGCATATTGAGGAGGTAGAATAATCTCGGAAGAACATTCATTTTAATAATGTTGATCCTGCCCCATAGTGAAAGTGGAAGATTTCTCCAACGCAAAAGGTCCTGCTGAACAACATTCCAAAGATGTAGAAAATTAAGTTCATGCAAAAGAGATGAGTCTGAAGGAAGGTAAATACCCAGGTATTTAATGTACCAGGGAAACCACTTCGTACCAAATTGAGCAAAAGGCTGTCTGTATGTAATATGATTGAGGGGATACATTTCTGTTTTGCTCAAATTCAGTCTGTAATTAGAGTACTTTCCAAAGGTATCAATTAATGTCAGGACCTCCGCTAGAAAGGAAACCGGATTTGATAGGTGCAACGGGATGTCATCAGCATAAACTGATAGTTGTGGAGTCTGGTTCCCAAAAAGGATTCCAACGACAGAGGAAGAAGATTTTAATTGCCTGATTAATGGCTTAAGATATAAGTTGAAGAGGAAGGGGGAAAGTGGGCAGCCTTGACATGTGCCAGTGTTCATTTATTTAAATTTTGGTGACCAGATAGGCTCACTAGAACCTTGCGTTCCTTTTTCAGGGGTGACCTGGGATTAGTTACATGTACCTAGAGGGAGGGAAAAAATAATGCTTTTGATAAGAACAGTACAGTGAGGCTTAAATTGAGTGAGTGAACATACATAACAGCACAGAGACTGATACAACAATAATCAATACTTTTTGTTAGGAACAGACCATTGGCAGTTATACACCTATATAAGTGCAGCAATTGGTTCTATCATCAAGCTGTCGGACCTTTACATCCAATTTGCTATGTCTTTTTTATTTCAGCAGAGATAACACCCTGTGTTGGGTCCCTTTGGGGGACCTTAAGTGAAGAAGCAGCAGCATGGAGGTTCCTTCCCAAGGTGTATTTTCAGCCCCTTCTTGAAACCCTCAGTAGTGGAGCTGTCTTGTATCTCACTCAGGAGATCATTCCAGAGTTTGGGGAGGGCAATCCTAAATGACCATTGACCTAAGGATGATCTAGCCTGGGAATTTCTAGTAGTGTCCGATTGGTAGATCTGAGCTCGCATCTCATTGCCTTGGGGACAAGCAGATCCTGTAGCCCAGAAGGGGCCCCGGGTTGCTGTAGCTTAAATGCCATGCACAGGGAGGGATAAGCTAATCTTGCTTCCAATGATGGCCATTCTAAGGCCTGGAGCACCTTGCAATGGTGTTCCATCCTTTCTGCCCTGGTGGCAGACCAGCCGACCCTGTGGTAAAGTGTGCCCAGTCGCTGTCTTTCAATAGCCTTCAGTGACTGGAGCAAGGTTGTTCCATAGAACATGGTGGGGAGAATTGTCCCATTACCGACCGCCATTCTAGTTTCCTTGGTTAGGAAGGGGTTTAGTCTGTATTGGAGGCCCAGCTTTTTGGTTTACTGCCTTTGTGAGGTGGTCCATGTGATTCCTGAACGAGACCTCCAGGTCAAGGTACATTCTCAGGTACTTTATGCTGTCCACTACTTCTTTCCCTACACCATCATGGATGGAGAGGGATAGGAAGTTAGATCTCTTTGGTCCCAGTTTTTTGGGGCCAAAGAACATAGCTTTCATCTTTTTGCTATTCAGGACCAACCTGTTGACCTGGCACCAGGTGTCAAGGGCAGCAAAGTCTTGCTTCAACTCCAGATTTAAGGACCCCATGTCCTTTCCTGTCCTGTACAGCACTGCGTCATCAGCATAGAGTGTGACCTTTGCCCCTCCACAGTGTTTGGGGAGGCTCTTAGTGAACAGGGAGAAGAGCATGGGGCCTAAGATTGACCCCTGTGGAACACCTACGGGTACTGGATGCTCATCTGACTTAGTTCCATTTCACTGAACCATTTGCGTCCTGCCACTGAGGTAGTCTGTGAACCATTTCAGGGCTGTTGCATCCAGACCCAGACCCCTTAGTCGTTCCAAGAGTAGCTGGTGGTCAACTAGATCAAAAGCCTTGGTTAGGTCAATAAAGACTGCCCCTAGCATTTTGTTCTGGTCTAAGGCTTCATACACTTCAGTGGTGAAGTTTATTAGGGCTGTTTCAGTCCCATGTTTTTTTCTAAAGCCATGCTGTTGATCAGCCTGTAGGTTGTGCACTTCCAAGTAGTTGTTTAACTGTTGGTATACCACCTTCTCCAGTAACTTGCTTAGGGTGCAGAGAATGGAGAGTGGCCTAAAATCTTCCATGTCTTCATGTGGTCCGCTTTTTGGGATTGTGGTCACCAGTCCAACCTTCCACAGTGCCGGTATTTTCCCTTCAGTCAGGGACCTGTTAAAGAGCTGGGCTATAGGTCCTGCGATAACAGGGGCTCCAATATTCAGCAGCTTGAGTTCCAGGTTATTGTGTCCTACAGCACATTTTAGTTTCAGGCCTCTGTGCAGTTTCAGGACTTCCCCTGCTGATACCAGCTTAAAAAGTGAAATTCGGGGCCCTGATGCGGGTCCCCAGAGTTTGCTTGGTCGCCCTGGGGAGGGTTCTCTGGGTTTGCTTAGCTACCTGTGTCTTTGTTTGGATTGTCAGTTCTGAACCTCTGTAGGTCCTGGAAGAAATCGTGGAATGCATTGGCCGTGTCTTTAGGGGTGTGGAGTGATGTCCCATTTGTTTTTATTAACCCGGTCACCTTACTCTTATTCCCCTTGAGCAGCATGTTTATGTGCCCCCAGAACTTCTTTGGGTCTGACAAGTGCTTGGATTGCTACGCATGCAGGTAACTCTTTTTTGCATTTTTGAGTTCCCTTTTGCAGCTATTTCTGGCTTCACGATACCTCACCCAGTCCTGTTGTAGGTCTGAGTGTTTGTATTTCCCCTATAGTTTGTCTCTGTCCTTCAGCCTCCTCTTGCTATCAGGGTTAAGCCACCTAGCATCTTGATCTTAGACCCTGATCAGCTTCTGGGGTGCATGCTTGTTGGCTATTGACAAAAAATGTCTGGTGAAGCCTTCAAGGGCTTTGTCTATTGTGGTGGTACCGAGGGCCTGGACCCAGTCCACTTCAGACAGGGCTTGGAGGAAGGATCCTTCATTTAGCGCTGAGTAATTTTTGGCCCAGAAGGTTCTGGGGGGTTGCTTGGGGAAATTGTTCTTCCACATCAGAAAGGTAGGTGTGTGGTCTCTGAGTGAGTCTGCACACGTCCCTACCATTATGGCCCTTTCTGGATTAGATATTAGTATCCAGTCTAGTGTGGTATGGTTCCCAGTCTTTTGGTTTATGCATGTGGGCTCAGTGTTTAGAGGGAAAGAAGAAGAGTATGTCCCATTACAATGGATTTTAGCTGAGGGAGAGGAATATAATGTTCGAATCCATTGAATAAACTAGGAAGGAAGGCCCATTCTTTGCAGAGTCACCCATAGAAAGGCCCAGTCCACCCTGTCAAAGGCTTTCTCTGCATCTAGAGAAATTAATGCCATTGGGAGGGGGTGGGATTCTGCTGCCTGAAAGATATATGCAAGTTTACGAATATGGTCTGATGACGATTTACCGGATACAAAGCCCACCTGCTCTGGACTAAGAAGACTGCTTCAGACTTTTTCTATTCTACTGGCCAGAATTTTTGCTAAGATCTTTATGTCATAATTTAGTAGGGATATAGGCCGGTAACTGGCCGGACATGAAGGGGATTTATGCAGTTTAAGAAGGAGAATGATTGTGACTTTTAATAAGGAAGAATCCAAGACATCACCAAAGAGCATGTAACGATAGAAATGGAGAAGAATGGGGTTTAGCTCCTTGATGAAAGTCTTGTAAAAGTTATAAGGTAGGCCATCAGGGCCAGGGGCTTTGTCTAGAGACAAGGCGTTGATAGCCGATTCTATTTCTTGTTGAGAGATTTCAGTGAACAGTAGTTCCTGGTGCTTGGGTGAGAAGGAGGGTAGGGCAACAGAAGTAATATAGGCTACAAGATCTTCTTTGGATGGAGGAGATATCCGTGGGCCATATAGAGAGGAAAAGAACTGTTCAAAGATGGTAACTATATCCCTTGGGTGTGTTTTAACTGAGCCATCAGGAGCTTTAATCGCAGGTATGTTTCTGGAAGCTTCTAGTTTCCAGAGGAGTAAGGCTAACAGATGACCAGCCTTTTCACCATGGTCTATATATTTTGCCTGAGTTCTTAAAATGGCAAATTTAGCTTTTTTTTGTAGAATAGAAGAGTATTTATTTCTTAGGGATAATAGGGTTTTTTGGGTGGAAGGGGTAGAATTAGTGGAAAGGGATTGCTCTAATGTGTGGATCTGAGCTAGGAGAGAAAGAGCTTGCGCTTCTCTCCATCGCTTACGAGTGGACACTAATCTTATAAATTCTCCCCGAAGAAAACATTTCAGGGCACACCATTCATGATCTACTATTGGAACTGAGTTATAGTTGTTTTCTATAAACGATTGAGTGAGAGAGGAGATTCTTGAAACCCCTTACTCGTGTTTAAGTAGCTGAGTGTTTAGTCTCCAGGATGATTCCCTGTGATAATTGGGGTCTACATTTAGAGAAGTCCATGCAGCTGCATGGTCAGAGAGGACAATGGATTCTATTCCTGTATCATATAGACCAGGAAGGAGAGAACTATTGATTAATATATAATCCAACCATGATGAAGAGTGATGGACTGCAGAAAAAAAGGAAAAAGAATGGGAAAGTGGATTCAATACTCTCCATGGATCACATAAGCCTAAGAGATCTAGAAAGTCGTGTAGGGCTCGTTGTGCAGCCAATAGTGGTTTTAGTGGGCCATTGGAATGATCCAAATCCTGAGTTGGAGGGAGGTTCCAATCACCCCCTAAGATGATTGGTAAGGACAAGAAGGGAGACAATTTGTTCATAAGATCCATAAAAAAAAAGGGCCCCCCCCCACTGGACCATAAACACTTCCGAGTATAAGTTCCATACGTCCTAGTGTGCCTTTTACAAAGATGTATCTCCCCTGTGGATCCGCAATGGTTTGGTCTGCTTGAAAGGGTGTGGACCTGTTTATCAGTATGGCAGCCCCTCTATTGGCAGTCAAGCTTCCAGAGGCAAACACTTGACCAATATTTTACCTACGGAGAACCATGGCTTCAGATGGAAGCAGGTGGGTTTCTTGGATAAAAGAAATAGTGGATTGTAATAATGCAAGATGTTTGAAAATTTTATACCTCTTGGTACCCTCCCAAGCACCCCTGACATTCCATGTCAACAGCTTAATTGCAGTACTAGCCATAGCCATCATATAAAGTATTAAACAACTTGTAACCTTGATTCAGAATAATTGCCTCACCACCCCCGCCGCATGAAGTATACCTCGTGCCTTCTATAATGGAGTCATATAACAAAGGCAATGCGACCAGACAGTCTGCGGTTGAAAAACAACTGAAAGAATATTTGTGCAAAAGGTCAGAATTGGATATTTTAAAATGATTATACAAATTGTTAGCAAATATAGTAAACCCATCCTGCCCCTCCCTCCCTTTAAAGAACCTCTCAATAACAAACTTATCCCTTACTAAACTCCCTCCTCCGCCTTCCCACATCACTAATCTATAACTACATACATTGGTCCCCCTTTGCTTCCAAGTGTAGAATCTGGACATAATAATCACGAGCATGGGAGACCACCCCTTTGTGATCTCAATAAACACTATTACCAGGTCTAAGAACACTCCACTACTTAAATCCTTCATTGAGACAAATATTTCAGGGGTTTCCCCTGCATCCTCTGATTGAAGCAAATTCTCCACAATATCAAGAGCTACAGGAGAATCTGCAGTAGAGGAAGAAGCAAGTCCCCCTACCTTTCCAACATCCATCCTTTCAGCAGCCGATTCAGAACTGGCCATTGCAAAGGCCAGAGGTTCCCCTCTGCCACATCAGCACTTCCTTCTCCACTGCTGTCTGGCTCCAAACTGAGTTCCTCCACTCCACAGGAAGTCAAACCCCCTGCTGGTGGAGTAGGGGAATTTCCCCAGTGCCCTGGCCAAATTTCTTTCATTCACTAAAAAAATACCACCAACAGCTTAATCTGGTTCAAGGTCAGTTGGCATTCATCTGTATCCCCCTCCCCCAGATCGTGCCTGAAAATAGGCAGGATTTGTCTAGTGCACTTACCCAGTCAACAAAAACTAAATAAAAAATAAATAAATAAAATTCTCAGACCATGTGGCTTTGACAGCAATATTTCAGGATACCCCAGAGATAAATCGTAAGGCCCCAAGATGGAAATTAAACACATCAGTCTTAGCAGACCTCCGAGTTAATCAGGGTATTTTGGATTTAATAAAGATTAGATGTTCGGTATGTTTTTTTATACTCCGATATTGGAGTCTGGTGGATGGACACTAAAGCAGATTTTAAAGCCTGGTTGATGTCTTATGGGAAAAAGAGAGAGAATAATAAATTTCTTAAATATTTGTCTTTATGGCAGCAAATCCAAAATCTGTTTTCTTGGTCGAATGCCACTAGATTTGATTACTCTGTACAAATTAACAACAGACAAGAACAGATGAAGTCTTATCAATACGATCGGGCACGCACCATGAAAGTTATGTTTCAGAATGAAACTCGAAAGTCTCCTTTGCGCGACCCTTTCGTAGCATGTAGAACACTTAAAGATAAGATGGAGATGGATTATTTAATGGATTCTGCTTGGAAAGCTCAGTTCTCAGAAGAGGGTATCCATGAAATTATCCTAGAGCATGTCACTACTCTTGCTTCTCAGGTTTTCCCTTCAGACATAGAAATTGATACCTTCCTGAATAAAATCACGATTCCTTCTTTGTCCAACTTAGCACAAGATTCACACTGTCATATAGGAAGATTGGATATTGCTCAAGCTATTCATTCAATCGTACTGGGGAAATCTCCGGTACTGGATGGATTGCCCATTGAATTTTACAAAACATTTGCCACGGAATTGTCGGAATGTCTGGAAATGGTATATGGCCATTTTTTCACTTCCAGTTCTATTCTTCCCTCATTTTTGGAAGGGATACTCATTTATATATTTAAGTCTGGAGACAGGCATGTACTTTCCAACTGGAGACTGATTACCATCTTAAATACAGATTATAAGATCTTAGCACACATTTTGAATAATTGGTTGAAACATCTTGCTCACTTAGTTATTTCCCCTTTACAGTTTTGCGGCCTTCGCTCACGGAAGATACAGCATGCTCTGATGGTTCTTCGGGATGTCATAGACTTTTTATCCCTTTCTGGTACACATGGTTGTATTATTTCAGGTGATCAGGAGAAAATGTTTGATCAGGTTTTTCACCCATTCCTATTCGCTACGTTGAAATATTATGGATTGCCTTCCAATTTAATTCAATATTTAAAGCTATTATATACATCTACTTTAGTATGTCCCATCATTCGAAGGAAAGTAACAGATGGGTTCCAAACAAGGGTTGGTGTTCGGAAAGGGTGTCCTCTCAGCCCTCTTTTATATGTATTTTCTTTGGACCTCTTTCTTAGGATATTGTCTGAGCACCCTCAATGGACTGGGATTGCAGGAACAGGTATACGGGATCATCTGTATCTTCAGGTCTATGCTGATGACATTTGCCTGTTTTTTTCAGATTACGCTCAATGTCCCTCTTTCTTGCAGGTAATGTCTGACTATGCTTTGGTTTCAAATTCTAAATTAAATCTAGATAAGTGTAGAGGGCTTTTTGTGTGCACAGGATATCCTGACCCTATTCATATAGCAGGAGACAAAATTCCCATACACCCTTTGAAAATCTTGGGAATCATATTTGGGCCCCAGAATATGGCTAACCAAAATTGGGAAATCTCCTTGCAGACAGAAGAGGTTAAGATCAACAGATGGAAAAAATGGAATGTGTCAAAAATAAAGAGAATACAGGTAATAAAACAGTTTATTATTCCATGTCTGTTATATGTTGCTATGATTTATCTCCTACCAGTACATCTTGAAACAAAACTTTATAGTCTGTTTTTTCAAATGTTGTGGGGGAACAGGTTGAACCCTATCAAGCGGTGTTATACCTGTTTACCGAGATCAAAGGGAGGATTGGGGATGATGGATCCATCAATTTTTTTTCATACACTATTTCTTTCCCAGACAGTTAGATGTGGTTTAGACCCTTTGGACTCCTCCCCCCCCCCCAACAAACAGTGGCTGTTGAATCTCTCCGGTTATTTTCGGGCCTGGAGAGTGGTTCCCCCAAAATTTAATAAGTATCCGCATGTTCCTGAATATTTTAAACCAGTTGTTTCAAAAATAAATAAATGGGGCTAGTCAAAGCAGCAACTGGTAACCAGTAATGGACGGAAATTGTATCTGGTTGTTATGGAACAGTGATTTCCTGTAGAACCTAGCTTCAAGTACTGTTCCCCTGATAATACGAAATTTGTTCTTGCTCAGTTGACGAACCCCAGGATCCTTTCTCATATGTGGGAACACCTGTGGCTCTCAGTTTATGGGAGAATTAATATCAGGGGTAATGCCAAGCATAAAATGGTTGAAGAACGGAATTGCCCTTATCCACTTTGTATCAATCAGGAGGAGACAATGGAACATTATCTTTTATTTTGTTCTTATTCATCACAGTTATGGTCTTTTTTGGCAAATAAATAGAATATGAGGTGATTAACAAACTTGACTTATGAGTTTCTGATATTAGGTCAATACTCCCAGGTGGGGTCGCAGTTTCATCATGATACTTTGATGATTTTTTATGTTGTACAAGTATTTTTTTATGGCAAGCTAGATGCCAGTGGGTGTTGAATCAAAGAAATATGCCTTATGAAACTGTGAAAAACTTAATACAGCAAGCTATGGTAAATGTCTACCTTCCGGATGTGGCTTTTTCTCTTCTCAGAAAGTTTTTAAATGGCGGAAGGGATTTCTTCCTTTATAAAGTTTAAATGAATGCAGCAGAATTTGTTTAACTTATTGCTATCGGACAGACTCTTGACCAAATAGGACTTCCATAGGATTATGAATGTTACTAATTCTAAAGGGTTGAGTCTCATTGTTTTCCTCAAGTATTTCTTGTTTTATCTAACAGTAATTTATTGCTTGCTTTACTTGACCGCTTTTTGATTTAATTCTTCCTTATCGTTTTGTAGTGTTTTTTCATTTCTATGTGATCTAAAATTGTTCATATTAAGTATGATTTTGATGTTATTACAATAAAACTTCCCCTCCTGTTTTTCGATAAGTGCCATGGGATCTTTAACATCCACCTGAACTACCACCAATCCAGGCAGATGGGACCTTGGTTTAACGTCTCATCTGAAAAACGGCACCTCAGAAGTGCAGCACCCCTCTCATGCTGCACTACAGTGTCAGTACTGGGATATTAACCCAAGTGCCAAATGTGGGAACTGAACTCACAGCCCTCAGATTTCCTGACCTCAGAGGCAAGTGTGCTACCTACTGAGCCATTGACACTGACAACATAAAGCAGCTTGTATTTCTTATTAGCTCTCCATTTCTTACCTCTATTACGTACTACTGAGGTCAGATGCATGAAAACAGAAGAGTTGTTCCTGTAGGGTTCATCAGCTCCTGTTGTTTCTTCCCAACCTGATGTCATAATACTGTGCCTGTGACATCAGTTATTCCCATAGCAACAGACTGTGATGTCACAATAGAGCTTTATGATGTCAAGTAGGGATTAGGTTACAGAGGCAGATGGTCTGTAAGGGATAAAGATCCTGTTTTTGTGGGAATTTCTTCATTGACAAATAATGAAGAGGAGAAATCTATAGAAATTATGTGAAATACAAGCTGAACTGTGTCCAACTATTATGTTTTCCAATGTTTTTTCAAAGGCGTCCACTGCTCTTTAAGAATGCCACAAGGGATCTCAGATGCCCCAGCTACATTCCAAAGACTCATGGAGAAGGCTGTTGGTGATATGAATTTACTTCAGTGTTTGGTATATCTGGATGATGTAATTGTTTTCAGCAAAATGTTGGAAGAACTAGAAACTAGGTCCTTAAGGGTGTTAGATCATCTAGAAGAGTTCAGATTAAAGCTTTCAATAGATAAGTGCCAATTTTTCCAGAATTCAGTTAAATATGGTGGCCATATTGTATCTGCAGATGGAATCCAGACTGATCCAAGTAAGGTGGAGACATTGACAACATAGCCCAAACCATCCAGTCTGAAAGGGTTGCAGCATTTTCTTGGGTTCTGTTGTTACTATAGAAGATTCATGAAGGACTATTCCAGAGAGGTCAGACCTTTGTTGAACCTCATGCAAAGCTACGCACCCACCAGAAAGGGAAAGAACACAGCAGTCAAGACAAATGACCCCAAGACTTACTATAAACAGTCAGAATCATTTGGAACTCAATGGACTTTTGAGTGCAAGAAAGCTTTTAATAACATTATTCATTGTTTGACGCATGCCCCTGTCCTGGCGTATGCTAGTCCAGAGTAACCCTACATACTCCACATGGATGCAAGCTTCAATGGGTTGGGGGCTGTGCTGTACCAAAGCTTTCCTGAAGGACTACAACCCATGGCTTTTGCCAGCAGAATCCTTAACAGTGCAGAAAAGAAGTACCCTGTTCATAATCTAGAGTTTTTGGCACTAAAGTGGGCAACAGTGGACCAGTTCCATGAGTATCTCTACAGAGCCAAAATCACCGTCAAGACAGACAGTAACCCCTTGACATATGTACATACCACTGCAAAGTTGGATGCAGCTGGGCACCGGTGGTTATCAGCCTTGTCTACTTACGATTACAGTGTTAAGTACTGACCTGGGTCGAACCATGTTGATGCAGTTGCATTGTCTAGAAGACCAACAATCACCCAGAACAATGTCACTTGGGTCAAAATTCCTGAACAGAGAGTGAAAGCTCTTTGTAAGAAGTTTGACACTGATGAGCAACCCTAAGTAACTAACTCAAACTGACTAATCAACACACCTGGTGCCTCAGCAGAATGTTTGCCCACCACCTACTGCAACTTTCCTGCAATTGATATAAGCTTGTTGCCACAGCTTACAAACCAAGACCTGCAGTGAGATCAAAGGGCATATGCAATCATCAAAGCTATCCTGTATACTTTAGAGAAACCATGGACACCATCCATCAGAGGGAAACCAGATGTCAGTCCCCACTGAAAGACCAACTGGACAATGGAGTAATCCGGCACCCACCATCCGAGACAATATAGCAACTGGTTAAGAGGTCCAGATGGCTCCCAGAAAAAAAACAACTATAGTGGAGCACCAATGCTCCAGAAGCAGAAGCCATAGTTCAGACTCACCCAGCTCATCACAAGATCTCCACAAATTCTTTGAGCCCAACCAGTATGAAGTGCTCAACAATGATCCATCAGAACAGCCCTCTTCAAAAGAAGGAGCTTCAGGCAACAGAGCTTCAGACCCTCTTTTGGAAGTCATCTCCTTATGATCTGATCAGGCAGCGGAGACTCCACTACTAACTATGGCCTCCTCAGGAATGGACAATCCTGTAATGTCGAAGAAAACACTGGCCCACCATTGAGATAGGATGTACAAATCATTTGGTTTGGTAAGGGGAAAATTTACAAGGGCCTCCCAGTAGACTGACCTGAGCCCCTTGGCCCTTTCTCCCCTACAAAGCTTGCTCCAAAAGCCCTAATGGCCCTCTATGGTCTAAACAACTTAATCTCTGACACAAAAGTGGGTCTCAGTTCCAAGTACTCACTTTTGCCTGCAATGTTTCACATCTCCGAGGCTCATTTTCCCAAAAGGTTGGAATTGCCTCAAGGGTAAAATACTCACCACCCATGCTGCCTGCATACTTTCAGACAGGTGCTTGGGCTGCACCCCAAGGCCTGACACCACGCACTGAGCTAGAATACAGCAGCAGGCTGCCAACCTGAAGGAGCTCACTGCAGGGACACTCCTGGGATTAAAACATGCAGTTAACCAGGCCTTAAGGGTAAATATGTTTCCATCTAGTTGTCAGAAATGCTCGACAAGTTGCAGGACTGTAGTCCCATGTTTAATGTGCAGAAACTAGTTTTATAGCTGTGTTCAGATTTGTTAAATATAGGAATGACTTGCAGTTTGGAGCCCTTATGGGTTATAGATTCAGAGTTACTAATAAAGATAAGCGCACATTGCATTGACTGTGGAGTCAGCATGGCACACTGCCCAAGTTGGGTTTTTTTGTTTTTTTTTCCAGCTACACAGATAAGAGGACCAGCTGCTGGGCTTACTTGTAAAGCAGAGGGTCCCTTTCTGCTACTGTTCAGCCTAATAGGGGGCTTGACAAAAGTGGGCACTGGAACAAATCCCTGCCTGATTCCTGAGATCTTGTTCCATATGTTGGGAAACAATATTACCAATCTGTCTGGAGTCTTGTGGTCTAAGCCTGACTAACACTATACTATAGAGGCTTGTTAAGGACCTACTAAGAACTTTGTCCCTCTGCACTCTTCCAAGCTCCCTCCTTGATAAGTAGCCCTCAGTCAAATAGTGATCCAGTTGGAAGACATGCAGCATACTGGAACACTGGCATGAGGAGTCCTAGTAACACATAGAAGCAGCCGAAAGGGCCAGACTGAAACACATGGACAAGTACCTAACCTGGCAGTTAACAACAATACTTGTTCCCTCCTTTCCATGGAGTGCAAAGTAATCCTGGGCCCCCCCCCCCGACAATACATGAGCAGACAAGAAAGGGACTCTAAGTTAAGCTGCCTGCTGGGCTCACACCCAATGATTCAGTCTCACCCCACACCCAGTCCATGGTTGGTTAAGTGGTAGTATGCTGTGTAGAGTTAAGTTTAATGTGGCAACCACTCTGCCGGTTACTGATGCCCCAGGTTTGAAACTCTGGGCCTCTGGCAAATGGTTAATTGCCAGCCATGAAGAGTTCATTGCTCTAGGACTTAGCAGTCTCCTCATTCATAGGTACAGATTCTGTAGATACCCAGTAGTAGTTAACAGAAGGTTTAATGTTCAGTCGCTTGATCAGGGTAGCAACAAATGTTATGGTAAAAGCAGATGTAATTTTGTGATACATCTATTTACATAGAAACATAGACTTTGATGACAGAGAGGACCGCTTGGCCCACCCAGTCTGCCCATTTCCCTACCTATCGGATAAGCTGCAGATTCTAGTTAACCAACAGCCTACTTTCTCCTACTCCCCACTATAATTGCCTTATGTCTGTCCCATGCATTCTTGAATTCCCCCACTGTTTTTGACCCCACAACCTCCTCAAGAAGTCAGTTCCATGTGTCCATCACCCTCTCCATGATAAAATACTTCCTTACATTGCCCCTGAGCCGTCTACCCCTCTCTCTGTAAATTGTGCCACCTCGTTCTTATACATTTCTTTTTCTGAAAGATGCTCCCTTCCTGGACTTTGTTGATTCCAATGAGGGACTTGAAAGTTTCTGTCATGTCCCCCCTCTCCCTCCTTTCCTCAAGGGTATACATATTAAGTTGTTTTAGTCTCTCTTCGTATGGCTTCTGTTACAGACCCTGCACCATTTTTGTTGCCCTCCTCTGGACTGCCTCCATTCTGTCTACATCCTTGCAGAGATGGGCTCTCCAGAACTGCATGCAATACTCCAGATGGGGTCTCACCAACTGTTTGTACAGACGGATAACAACTTCCTGTTTTCTTCTGGTGATGCCTCTCCCTATGCATCTCAGTATTCCCTCCAACCCACTTCAACTCCTTCTCACATTGCTTGCCTACCTTAAGGTCATCTGATATGACAACCCCCGGTCCCTTTCCATTTTTGTTCTTGTTAGTATCTCCATTGTGTACTCCTCCTGTGTTTTTGTTTCCCAGGTGCATTACTTTCCACTTTTTTGCATTGAATCTAAGCTGGCATACTTTTAACCATTCCTCCAATCTTGCCAAGTCCCTTCTCAGCCTTTACACCCACCCCCTTATGTATCAACTCTGTTGCAGATCTTTGTATCATCTGCAAAGAGGCATATTTTTCCTTACACCCCTCCACAATGTCTCCTATAACGACATTAAAGAGGACCAGTCCCAGTACTGAATCCTGCGGTACCCCACTAATAACCACTCTTTCTTCAGAATGTACTCCGATTACTATTACCCTCTGCATCCTGTTGTCCAGCCAATTTGTTACCCAGGCTACCACCCTGGGACCCACTCCCAGGGTGGCTAACTTGTCTATTAATCTTTTGTGTGTTTTCAGTTCAAAAATATAAACCAAAATAAAAGTCCGGCTTTTAAAGCTTTCATGCGAAAAGTTTATTGGCAAAAAGAAAATATAAAAAAAATTCATCCTGTATAAGTTTTGACTTATCTGACTGTCCAGAAAACATAATTGTCTAAGTAGCCTTTCTATAGCACCTCGCAAGTGCTCTTTTTCTATAATGCTAATTTTATTTCTGTACTATATCTAGCGTGTACATCATTCTGAGGTAAACAATGGTGACTTGATCCTCATAACATTCTAAAAGGGTCGATCAAAAAAAATGTGCGACCTGACACAGAAAGAAATGCACCATGAACCTAGTATTATTTTCAATGTATAGTTACAATAATAGGTTTATAGGTTTCTACATGCTAGGAGGATAAATTGCCTATAGATGCTTGAAACGCTTAAACAGATGTAACCCCTAGATGGCGCTATCCCAGGGGCTACTACCCCTGCCTGATTTGCCACTAACAGGTTGAGGGGCCTGGATCCAATGGCGGGTGCCTCCACCCAGAGGTCAGGGTTTGCAATAGTTAAACTTACTTGGTCACAGCCCTCTGGGACACTGCAACCCCCCCCTTTCTTCCCACTAGTGGCCCACACAATATAGCAGAATTACCTTCACAGTATACACTTACCCCCAAGGCTGGTTCAGGCACCGGGACATCCTGTAAAATAAGATACAGTGCAACAATCACAGTACAGTACTTTAACATAGACAAATACCTCAGGCAGTATAACTTTGTTGAAACAAGCAGCTCTGATTTATTTAGGGGGATATAACAAGGACAGGGGGAAATCAGGTTAATTAGCTTATCACTTTACTATTCATTTATGGCTCTGTGCAGCAGCCTATCCCTACCAGTTACTGTCCCTGGGTACCCAGGCCCTAGTGGCTAGTCCAAACCGTGGCAGCTGGTAGGCCCTTTCACACAGAGAAAAGGAAAATTAAACAGTCAGCAGTACAGTAATTCCATTTGGATTTAATGTGGCACCAACAGGAGCTATTCTCGAATTAGTACTCACGACCTCCAAAGAAGATATGGTCCTTCAATGTCAGCAGGGCTACTTTTGATCTCCAAGAGACTCCTCACACATTTATATGGTAAAAAAAGAAAGCACTATACCAGGCAGGCTGCATCTGTATCCCAATCGCAATTACTGCACAATAACCAGGAGAACACACAGCAGATTCAGTTCCTGACAGACCGAGTGTAATTCAACAATTTCTTCAGTCTTCTACAGGGTGAGCCTGGTTTCTACTCTTCAGAGATCCTTTGATTCTTTTCACAGGACGGATTCAGTCCTAACAAGCAGTTACACAAGTTGTAGACCGGAACTCTGGGCCTTGCACACGCTTTTTGACTGAAACTGTGCACTGAAGGAGCACAGGGTTTTTTCCCTTCACTTTCAGATCTCAAACTGAAACTCCCAACAGACAAAACTGGCACTTCCTTTGAGTTCCTCCCAGTTCTTGACTGGATTGGCTGTCACTCACAATAGACTGCTGCTGTTGGTCCAAAAGGCACTAAGTCTAAACTACATCTCCCAGAGTCACTGCCCATACAATCCTCTTGTGGCTGGCTCAGATTATGAGTCCAAGTTCTGATTCGTCCAAGGCATCATTTTAGAGCTAGTTTACCCCACACTGATTGGTCCAGTTCAGCAGTTCAAACCAGAATGGGGAACTAGCAGACACAGTTCTGACTGCAAAGAAAGCAGGTTAGACAAACTGTAATTTCATTATTACCTAAATAATTTCTGGCAAACAGTTACATCTTTCAGATAGGTTCCTTTGCACTCTAGTGACTGCAAAATGAAGTGAATTGGCAGCAGCTCGAGTGGTACTCAGAGAAGAAACACACAGTCCCCATACAACTAATTATGTCTGCAAGCAGACAGCTCTTAAAGAGACAGTACCAGAGGCTCTAAAACACTCACTGATAAATGGCTTAAATGCCAAACACCATTCAGGCTTGGAGCATTCAAGCAAGCTCCTGGAAGTCTTTTGGGAACCCCCATTTGCAGGGGGGTTACACCCTTCCTGGCCTGGGAAAGCTTGACGTCCGCGTCAAGCAAGTACCCCCATAAGTTTCAACTGCAACCATATACATTTGCATTAGGCTCGCACATGTAATCATCAGTCAATATATCATTTTACCAAGAACACATTTCTGAAACATTGCAGTACGTCACTCTACACAGTATTACATACACATTGTACCATAACTCAAGTTATTACCTCTTGTACATGAAACCTGAAGAGAGGGGGCCCTTCCCTATCAGTTACCTTGGGGCTGGACGGGGCAAGGACACCATACTTAGAGGGCAACACAAGTAACTTGGAGTTAGCACTGACGCTCAGTTTGGGCAATGAGCTCGGGACACATACACTCTTTATGGACAACATTGAGAGGCAAATCCACAGGCCTCCCAAGGGAATCATAACTGAGGTGCACCACAGGCTTTACAGCTCGACCAGTCTTTCTAGGGGAACTGTTATAGTCTCTGCACTCTGAGCCTCATTTTCAGCATTGTCCTCACTTGTCAGGGAGTCTCCATGGGGGTAGAGAGGCTAGAACTTGGGGCACTTTCAGCTCCAGGAGTTACAGTTTCTGAGTCCACAACATTTGGCTCGCATGGAGAGCTCGACACTGGCAGTGGACTGTCAGGGCACTCAAAATACTCTTCTTGTTCGGTGTATCACCAGTCTGCCCCAATCTATCATTTTCCTCCCTGAAAGCTCAAACAGTTCAACCATGCACAATGATTCCATTTCATCTGATCTGATGCTTTGCACTTCACTTTCTGGGAGCATTGGCTCCAGGGATGAAGCTTGGGGCTTAGACAGTCCAGAAGGCCCAGCTTTGTCTCCAGTATTGACTAGGGATTGCCCCAAACAATTGACTCAGTTCAGTAAGAAGGATAGTATTCAAAGTCACTCTCACTTTCTTCCGATATGGACTGACAGTCATGCTCAACTGGGACTTGTGGAGGGAACACTGTAACTTTGCTTCTGTAGGTGCAGACTTTCTTGATCTTTTCTTAGCAGCAGCTCTGGTCACTGGTCCAGAGGGGCATCTTCTAGGGCTCAGACTCAATTAAGATTTGTCCAATGGGCAGTAAATGATTTCTATGCATTGTTTTTACATCTTTTGAATTATTCTCAGGCCTTACTTTGTACACTGGCAGATCATCTAGTTTGCCCACTACAATGTGAGGGAGATGGTGCCATCTGTCAGCAATCTTGTGTTTGCCATGCAGTCCCAGATTTCTTAGCAATACCCGATCTCCCTCCTGGAGTTCCTGTGCTTTCACCTTTTATCATACCTTTCTTTGTTGGCCAGATTTCTTTGGCAGCCATGGTTTGAGCCAGTTGGTACGCATGAGTTAGCTGGGCCTTTAACTTTGCACATACTGTAAATAGTTGTCAGCTTGAACCCCATCAGGAGAGACCCCAAAACACACATCTACTGGTAGTCGAGCTTCTCTCCAAACATCAGGCGGTAGGGGAGAATCCAGTGGCATCACTTTGGTGCAGTTATAAGCATGTACCAGGGTGCTAATTTGTTGGCTCCATCTAGGCTTGTCCTTTGGGTGCAGGGTGCCTAGCATATCTAGCAAAGTGCGGTTGAAACGCTCAGGCTGTGGGTCCCCTGGGGTGGTAAGGAGTGGTTCTGGACTTCGGACTCCCCACAGAGAAAGCATCTCTTTGATCAGACGACTCTCAAAGTCTCTCCTTGATCAGAATGGATTCTTTGTGGAGCCCCATAGTGAACAAAAAGTTTTCACAAGTACTTTGGCCACAGTGGATGCTTTCTGGTCTTTGGTGGGGAAAGCTTGGGCATATCTCGTGAAATGGTCAGTGACCACCAGCACATTACTGATATTTCTTTGATCGGACTCCAAACTCAGAAAATCAATACAGACCAGCTCCATGGGTGCACTGGTGGTGATGTTAACAAGGGGGCAACATAGTCTATCCAGGTCTCCCAGTCATCCTCCCTTGGGGGTGGGAGGGTGCCAGAGAAGATCCTCAACCTTCGGTAAGAGTCGTGACTAATGGCAGGTGCAGAAATAGGAGTCTGCATTGGTTCAGCCACCATTACGGTACTGGAGCAGGAGAGGGTGTTGGGGAGGAACACTTCAGGTGGCAAGAATAGTTTCTTCAAGTCCTCCACAGTTTTCCCTTCCCAGCAACCATTTAGCAAATTCTCCTCAAAAGTTTCAGATAGTGGTGGGGGCTCATTCCCCCGGTCTTTACTGTCCTTAGTTATCACCTCCAAGCAGTGAGGGCTCCTCTGGGGTAATGGTCTGTGGTACTTTGGAGCTATCTATGGGATCCTTAAACTCTACTAGGGCCAGGAAAGTGTGGGTGAGCAGATTGCATCACCCACCACCACAGGATTTTGTAAACCTTCCACCTTGGAAAGTACTCCCTGCACAGTGTCCGTGATGATACCCAGGGGATGTCCAGGATAAGCATAGCATTTTGGGGTCGATCTCTCCCAGTACACCACTCCACCAGCCGGTGCACAGCCACTTCTGTCGGGGTACCCATTTATTTATTTATTTATTTATTTTCCCTTAACAGTGGTTTGTAAATATGGCCACTAGAGGACACACAATCCCAGCGGTGCCTCCAAAATGTAACCCCTAGATGGCGCTATCCCAGGGGCTACTACCCCTGCCTGATTTGCCACTAACAGGTTGAGGGGCCTGGATCCAATGGCGGGTGCCTCCACCCAGAGGTCAGGGTTTGCAATAGTTAAACTTACTTGGTCACAGCCCTCTGGGACACTGCAACCCCCTTTCTTCCCACTAGTGGCCCACACAATATAGCAGAATTACCTTCACAGTATACACTTACCCCCAAGGCTGGTTCAGGCACCGGACATCCTGTAAAATAAGATACAGTGCAACAATCACAGTACAGTACTTTAACATAGACAAATACCTCAGGCAGTATAACTTTGTTGAAACAAACAGCTCTGATTTATTTAGGGGATATAACAAGGACAGGGGAAATCAGGTTAATTAGCTTATCACTTTACTATCTACCTATGGCTCTGTGCACAGGCCTATCCCTACCAGTTACTGTCCCTGGGTACCCAGGCCCTAGTGGCTAGTCCAAACCGTGGTAGCTGGTAGGGGCCCTTTCACACAGAGAAAAGGAAAATTAAACAGTCAGCAGTACAGTAATTCCATTTGGATTTAATGTGGCAATTCAACAGGAGCGACCCGAATTAGTACTCACGACCTCCAAAGAAGATATGGTCCTTCAATGTCAGCAGGGCTACTTTTGATCTCCAAGAGACTCCTCACACATTTATATGGTAAAAAAAGAAAGCACTATACCAGGCAGGCTGCATCTGTATCCCAATCGCAATTACTGCACAATAACCAGGAGAACACACAGCAGATTCAGTTCCTGACAGACCGAGTGTAATTCAACAATTTCTTCAGTCTTCTACAGGGTGAGCCTGGTTTCTACTCTTCAGAGATCCTTTGATTCTTTTCACAGGACGGATTCAGTCCTAACAAGCAGTTACACAAGTTGTAGACCGGAACTCTGGGCCTTGCACACGTTTTTTGACTGAAACTGTGCACTGAAGGAGCACAGGGTTTCTTTCCTTCACTTTCAGATCTCAAACTGAAACTCCCAACAGACAAAAACCGGCACTTCCTTTGAGTTCCTCCCAGTTCTTGACTGGATTGGCTGTCACCACAATAGACTGCTGCTGTTGGTCCAAAAGGCACTCAAGTCTAAACTACATCTCCCAGAGTCACTGCCCATACAATCCTCTTGTGGCTGGCTCAGATTATGAGTCCCAAGTTCTGATTCGTCCAAGGCATCATTTTAGAGCTAGTTTACCCCACACTGATTGGTCCAGTTCAGCAGTTCAAAACCAGAATGGGGAACTAGCAGACACAGTTCTGACTGCAAAGAAAGCAGGTTAGACAAACTGTAATTTCATTATTACTCTAAATAATTTCTGGCAAACAGTTACATCTTTCACATAGGTTCCCTTTGCACCTAGTGACTGCAAAATGAAGTGAATTGGCAGCAGCTCGAGTGGTACTCAGAGAAGAAACACACAGTCCCCCATTCAAACTAATTATGTCTGCAAGCAGACAGCTCTTAAAGAGACAGTACCAGAGGTTCTAAAAACACTCACTGATAAATGGCTTAAACGCCAAACACCATTCAGGCTTGGAGCATTCAAGCAAGCTCCTGGAAGTCTTTTGGGAACCCCCATTTGCAGGGGGGTTACACAGATATAAACTTGGATGCTGTTTCCGAGGCAGTGGTTGTTTAGTTTTATTTTGAGCTCATTTACTGATATACTACCTATTATCTTTAGAGGCAGCTTGTTCCACACTTATACCACTCTCCCAGAGAACCATATTGCCCTTTTATTTGCGTGATTAATACTACCTTTCAACTGGAGCTCATGGGATCTCATAATGTACAGATAGTATTTTAATTGCAAGCCTACACAATTCCAGAGGTCATCAGTGCTAAAGGTGCGGTACACCAGGCAGAGGTTCCCCCTCATTCTCCAGTATTCCAAGGTGTGCAAGCTTAAACTTTTCAGCCTATCTTCATAACACAGACCTCTCATACCCATAATATGAATATGACCTACTGGTATAATGATCAAATGTTTACTTTTGTAGGTACATGCTGAGCAAAGTTTGATGGGTGATCATTTGAGAATGGAGAAAACAGAGATCAGAGCAATCAAGTACCTCCATATTAAAGTAATTCCTCCAATGCAAATCCATGATTATATGGTCAACACACTTGAGACAGAAGTCCCTTCATATTCAACTGTCAAGAAATGAGCTGCTGAATTTTAACGTGGCAGAAGAAGTGTTGAAGATGATCCCAGGTCAGGGAGCCCAAGGGAGATGACCACTGAGGAGAACATTGATGCAGTCCATCAAATGGTGATGAAATACAGATGAGTAACTATACAGCATGTAGCCAGCACTTTGGGCATTGGTTTTTTGGTGCAGTACAAATAATCTTGACTGAAAACCTGCACTGAAGCGCACAGTGCAGCGCCGCACCTTTACTGTTAATGGAGCTGACCCAGCCTCTGCCATACTTTTGGGTAGCAGGCTTCTGATAATTAAATTAAAGTACTTTTCAGCGTCAGGAAAAGCTGCTTTTCTTGCAGAAGCTAATCTGGTGTGTAACTTTTGAAGAGGTGGGAGCCCCTGCAAAGGCCAGTTTTGTTGTGTAGCTGTGGTCATTAAAACCACTGAAAACTGGAGTGGCAGAAGGCATTAGAAACATTGGTGGCATTGTGTAGCAGCAGTTGGTGGAAGTGCTGATGGGCTTGTGTAGCAGTGGGTGTTAGAACCACTGAAGATCTTACATGAAAGCAGCATTAGAACTGCTGATGACCTTGAGAAGCAGAGGGCTTTAAAACCCCTGAAGAGCTTGCATAGCAGCAAGCATTAAAACCACTGATTGAGTTGTACAGCAGTGGACGTTAAAAACCCAGAAGGGATTTTGTGGCAGTAAGAGTTAACTGCTTATGGCCTTGTATAGTAGTGGGTGCTAGAACCACTGAAGAGCTTGTGTAGCAGTGAAAGTAAGAACTGGCGATCGTCTTGTGTTGCAGTGGGCATCAGCACCACTGCAGAACTTGTATGACACCAGGAAGTAGAACTGCTAATGGCCTTGTGTGGCAGTGGGCATTAGCACCACTGATGGCCTTGTATAGCAGTGGGCATTAGAACCCCCAAAGAGCTTGCATGACAGCAGGCATTGCAACCTCTGACGGCTTTGCATGGCAGTAGGCAATAGAACGACTGAAAACGTGCATGTCAGTGGGCATCTGAACTGCTGATGGCCTGTATATTTATTTTAATTTTGTTAACCAGGTGGGCCCACTGAGACAAGACAGTGCCTTGAGGGGCAACCTGGACATGAAACGAGACAATATGTAATAGCATTTACAGGTGTGCAGACAAAGACAACACTGTATTTTTATTTTTTTTTATTTATTTAATTTTGGGATTACAAGTACCTTTGAGCCAAGGCTCTTTTACAAAGGTTCCACGTCAGTAAGAGACAATATAGAGTACATTACAAGGTAAATATAGTATACAGTACATTACAAGTTAAATGCAGTTTCAGACAGAATGTACAGCAAAGACATGACGTAAAGTGAGCATACACAATTTCTAAGTTAAAAAAGGTGGGGTGGGGAGGGAGAGCAGTGGGAACGAGAGGGACAGAGGGAGGTATGAGCAGCCAGAGGCAGTTGTCGAACATAGAGAAGTGTCGAACAGTGGGTCTTGGGGGGGGGGAGGGGGAAAGTGAAGGAGAGAAGAAGGTAAGTGCTGAGCAAGATATTGCCGGACTAAATGAGGTGGAATGGGAAAGCTGGCTAGGAGTGGCAGTCACAGGTGCTGGAAGCAGTGAGGTAGTAGTAGAGCCTTTTTTTGAAAAGGCCAAGTGATGGGGCAGAGGAGATCTCAGAGCTGAGGCTGTACAGCCAGCCAGGGGCCCTGAAGGCAAAAGAATGTTGATCCAGGGAGGTTCTGCGGTGGGGGATCTTCAGGAGTTGGGACTCAGAGCCCCTTGTGCTATGGCGGTTATTATTAGCTCTAAGGAGAGATTGAACCCCTGGAGGGGCAAGGCCCATAGTTATTTTCCTAGCCATAGTGCAGGTTAGGTATTTTAGGCGATTAGATAGTTGGAGCCAGCCTGTTTGTGCATATAGATCACATGTGCGGGTTAGTCAATGGGATCCTGTAGTAAGTCTACAAGCTTTACTGAGTGATGTAGACATGCATTTGAATGCGGTTGAAGAAGCTGATCCATATATGATGAGGCCATAGTCGATTATGGAGACAGTGGAGCTTTGCACTGCAGTACTTAGGGCAGCTGGGGTTAAGCAAGACCTGTGCCTGTAGAGAAGGCCGGGACGTATGTTAGCAGCCTTAGCAACATTGTCAATGTGGGCACTGTAGGAGAGGTTACTGTCTTGTGTGATCCCAAGGTATTTAAAGGTTTTGGACCTGTTGGAGGGTAGATCCAAGACAGTTAGTGATGTTCAGGGGTGACAACCTGTTCTTACTTTGGGAGTTACTGAAAAGCATGGTCTTAGTTTTTTGTGTGGTTGAGAATGAGTCTCTGTTTGATGAACCAACTCTCCACAGCAGCAAAGCTTAGCTGGAGATCATTTTGCAGGGATTGGGGGTCCTTGTGGGAGGAGTGAATTATGGCATCATCAGCATAGAGTATGATTTGTTCTCCGCAGGATTGAGGGAGTTTACTGAGAAAGAGAGAAAATAGAAGGGGGCCAATGATAGAGCCCTGGGGTACTCCTGAGTGGACTGACATAGAGTTGGAGAGAACATTGGCAATTTTTACCTGTTATGTTCTGTTTTTCAGGTAGCTTCTAAACCAGGCCGTGGTGACAGGGGAGAGGCCAGAAGTAGAAAGCTGATCCAGTAGCAGACAGTGATGAACAGTGTCGAAGGCCTTGGTTAAGTCTATGAAGACTGACCTCGTAAGGTGACCATTGTCCAAAGAATTGTGGATGGCTCCAGTTAGTTCCAAGAGTGCCGATGTAGTGCTGTGCCCCTTCCTGATACCATGTTGTTGTGGACACAAGATGTTGTGTCTGTCAAGGTAGTCTGAGAGTTGGTCAGTGACAAGTTATTCTAGAGCTTTTGAGAGGGGTGGAAGTATCGAGATAGCATGGTAGTTTGCGTGATTAGTCTTGTCACCTGTTTTGTGAACAGGGGTAACAATTGCAGATTTCCATCTGTCAGAGAACTGGCTGAGGCTGAGGAAGAGGTTGAAGATCTTAGTGAGTGAACTTATGACTAAGTCAAGAGTAAGAGACAGCAGTTTTAGGTCCAGAGAGTCCCCGCTATGTCTTGATTTGTCTATTGCCTTCCTAATGTACTTGTAGGCTTCGTGTTTCTTGATGGCTTTGAAGTAGAAAGGTGGGAGTGACGGAGAGTGTGGAGCTTCGGTGGTGTTATCGGAGGTATCAGTTTTATTGAAGAAGTATATACAATAGAGAACAAATACATATAAAGTGCAAGGTAACATTGTACTGGTGTTCAGGAATTATTATGTTTTACCATCTTAGGTTACTGATTCATGACAGTGGGCATTAGAACCATGGAAGAGATTTAGAGTGGCAGGAGGTGATAGAATTGCTAAACAGTTAAGGAGCTGGGTAGCAGAAATTAGAATTAACATGGTGTGTTCGGCTGGAGGCTCATTGAGTTGTTGCTGAAATATCACAATGGCCTCAGAGAAGAGACAGCCATTCTGCCATGTTTTGCTCTCAAGTGTTATTATGTCACTAGAAATCCTCCATGGAATTCTAGGGTTAACATTCATTTTTAAAGCCACAAGTGCAGAATGATTTTTTTGTTGCATATGTAGAAAGAGTAGTGACACATACAGCACAGCAATCACAATTCAGTTTATGTTCTGTTCTAGTTGTTGCAATAAATTTATTTTAAAAGTTGTTTTTGTTTTTAAACACATGCAGAGAAGAGAACAGAAAGAAAGTCTTCTTTTCTTCTTTTCTATTGCATGCCAAGACATATTAATTCACAGGATTCACAAGGCATAATAAGAACTGAGAAACAATGATTGTTTTAACCTACTGTTAGTCCATGTCAAGTCTCATTACTGTATGTCATACAAATGCATTTTTTTTTCATGTGACTACAGAAATTTCCTTTAGACAGACATTGTTTTTTTCTTAGCAGAAGAGATTAGTCTAAAGTAGGGGTGGGGCAAACCAGGGAGGTTCTGGTTCTGTTTTTTTGTTTTGCAAAATCCCCCCCCCCCTTTTGGTTTGGATTCAAGCCAGTCTCTCTCTCTTCCTTCCACCAAGCCCTATGTAAGAATATTCTCCAGTCACTAACTGTAGCCAAGACTTTCCCTTTACGGGCAAAAGCTCCATGTCAAAGGTCTTCCCAACTCTCCCATAGCATGCCTGGCTTTCTGCCAGTTTCACCTCCCTCCCACCCAACATGTTTAATACCCCCCATTCTCACCTCTAAAGGAAAAGGAAAGTATCAGTTCCTCAGTGCCCTTCATACACAC
This sequence comes from Neoceratodus forsteri, assembly GCA_016271365.2. Classification (NCBI taxonomy): domain Eukaryota; kingdom Metazoa; phylum Chordata; order Ceratodontiformes; family Ceratodontidae; genus Neoceratodus; species Neoceratodus forsteri. The sequence goes on along the minus strand of CM028133.1, from coordinate 940,456,478 downwards.
TATATCACAAAGTGCTTTATAATACACTAATGAGAAGGATCCTGTTAATGCAGAGACTGTTGAGTAAAATATAATTTAGTTTTACACAGCGCATTTCATACAAACTCTTCAAAAATGCTTTGCAAGAGAATGTTGTTGTCTTAAGGTGTGCACGATTCAAACAGTGGCTAGATTATAGAAAAGATAGTTAAGTGACTTGCTCAGAATCACACAGTAAGTGGTAGAGGTGGGATTCAAATTTGGCCCTCTGGGTTTGCAGCTCTGTTCTAATCACTAGACCAAACTGCCTTTTACTGATCAGCCTGCCTCCCTAGTCTCATTGTAGGGCAACTGCCAAACTACTGTAAGTTGCATAGCTGGCATCCTTCCAGTCTCTCTTGCCTCCCAACACACTTTTAGACTCTTTATCCGAACCAGTTCTGCACCCCTGTGCACCTCTGTAATTTATACAGCTTGAAAAGAGAACTCCAACAGTCACATGGGGAAGAGTTGCTGCTGGACGGACTGTTGTCAAGATTTACCTTGCTGGTGAATTGTTAGCAATGTGCCAAACATTGTACTATACATGCACTTCATCAACAATTTGCAGCACAAAGTATGTTTTTTTTTTTAAAAAGTTCAAAATTCATAGGAAAGTACATTTCCTATCCCTTCCCCCACCCCAGCTAAAATCATGATGAGCCTTCCTTCCCCACCCACTCAGCAGCGCCCAATCTCATTCCCCCTCCCAGCCTCAGAAAATAATCAATAAAACATTCCTTTCTTCACCCACTCAGCAACAACAAATCTCACCCCACCCCTGCCAGCCCCAGCCAATAAAGACACTGACATATCCACTCCATCACAGAACCCACTTAGCACCCAACCCAGCCACCCTCATGCCAGCAAAGAAAAGGATACAAGAACTGTGGCTTAAAGAGGAATGGTGACTGTCACAGACTCTTCTCTCACCACCCTGGCCAGCCACTCAGATGACATTAAATTCCACTCCAAATCATGAAGGTTGACAGCTGGTTCCACATCACATCATGGCAAAATGCTGTTAAAGTGAAATTGATCCAGGGGGAAAGGGAGTGGGATGTGGCCTCTAACTCAAATACCATCAGCATGGTGAGCTCTTCTGGAATACTGTCAGGTGGCAGCTAACACTGTAAATCATTTAGACTTACAGATTAAAAAAAAAAAAACTTAAAGGAAAACTAAACACTCATCTCACGTAAATTTTATTTGCTTCCCTGTCAACAGACAAATCTCTTCCTGTAGCTGTTAGGACTATACAAGTTTGCTTTAGTTTGCTTTCACGGGGGTCTCCATTTTGTGGTTGTTGAAATCTCACTGTCCATGAGAGCTGCATTAGTATATAAGAACATCACGTTACATCACCGATTTATACCATGTATCTCTATGTGAAAAAACAAATATCAGTTTAAACAGTAGTTTAAAGGAAAAAAACCTGTATTACAACTCAGACAGCCTGCAAAGCTGACTGAAGGTAAATGTGATATTTCACACCTTCCTGCAACTTGTTTCTTTGAAATATAATTAAGCAGACAGGCATACTGTGGAGTCTAAAGGGTGATTTCACATTGTATTCACATATGGTAATGTGGCTTTCAGAGACAATTAGATTTCAACAACCAGCAAATGCAGACCCCCAGGATAGTTACAGGGCCTAGTATGAAGTGTGAAAACAAACTAAAGCAACTGCATACATCTCAAACACCTACACAAAAAGAGTTGTCTGTTAACAGGAAACAGAACAATTTGCAAGATGTGAGGGTGTAGTTTTCCTTTAAGAAGAGGGAAGGGAAGTGAACAAATCCTGGGGGGGAAAATCACCACAGCTGGAAGCGGGTAAGCCAGTGGTGAGCAAATGTGGCCAAGAGAGGTACCACAGCAACTAGGAGGAGACTCTGAAAGGGAGCTGGGGTATGGCACCATCAAGAGATAGGCACATGTACAGAAGTCCATGATGTCATTGCAAGTCTAAGATGGCACTCTCAAGTCCTGTTGCAGATCACCCCTGGCATCTAGCTGCTCCCTCTCTTTCTCCTCAACCAGTAGTGTAGCACAAACTTCAGATCCAGCAGCTGCAGACAGATTAAACCAAAGAGGTGACTGCATTGGGAGGCTGAAATGAGGGCCCAAGAGCAAGTAATATGGGGTAGCCATGTGCAGGTGTTGGTGGGAGAGATGCCAAGGAAGCTGGTAATGGAGAGGGGACCAGTTAAATCTGTTTGGGTTGGGCTGGGGATATGTAATACAGTAGGGCACAGAGGAGGGATGGTAACTGTCAGAAAATAGTGGCCATGTGATTTTGTGCTAGGGAAAGGGCAGATAATAGAGGTGGTAATGGGATATTTGTGAAAAGCAAGTCATAAGGTAGAGGGGATGGGGATCTGAATGGCAAAGGTGGGGCTGGGGGAGCTGGCACTGGGAAGAGGCAGATAATGAAGCGAGGGGACAGAAGATGTGTGAGGGGCAATGGTTATGGGGTATGCAAGTGAAGACAGGGGAACTGGCAATTTTGGAAGAGGAGTCCTAGGTAATGTACGTATTTGTATCTACTGAATATCCTTTATTAGTTTAATTCATTAGCAGGCATTTTGGCTCTAACCAGATCTTGTGTCTTTTCTTTTTGTCTCGGGGGCCAGGGGACACCGGGTTGGGGCTGTCAACAACACTACTAAATGCCAGTGTAGAGAAGAACCTATATACCACTAGGACCTACTGTGTGGTTGGCTAACAAGGACACCACCTCCTGTCTCACCCCCCATCCCCAACTACATCAAGCAATTCAATGATGGGGTTCAGGGGAGAAGGAATGACAACTCCTGGGCCACAGGCCCCCACCGTACCTCTAACTGACCTGGAATGCTAGTAGTATGCAGAGATCGAGATAACCAAAGTATACATAACTGCTGCCCAAGACTTGCGATAGTAGGCCTCTGCATTCTAGGCACAAGAGGATGAATAGTCTCACATAGAAAGAGTTGTGGTACTGGTACATAGCAATAAGATTATCACCTGTTAATTGCCATCTTCCTGGCTGAGCCTTCTCAGGGCCCCTCCACGAGGCCACTGACCATGCACCTTCCTGTGACAAAAGCTAAGGTGGACTAAACATAAGCCAGGCTCTGAGACCAGGCGGTGGGACAGACCATTATCCACCCTAGATAATAACATGAGGGCCTAGCTGCATAACAGCAGGAAAGGTACCCAACTCTAGGCGGGCAATATATCTCAGAAATGCCCCCAAGGTATGCTTTCAGCCTTGGGAGTCAGGCTGGTACAGACTGTCACTGCCAAACCACAGTTGTAGGTGGCCATAACGAATAGCCACTATCCACCAGGGTAGAAAGGTGGGCCTAGGCAACATTCATTGCTGGCTAAATTCACTTCCTATATTCTTAGATGTATCAGGCTTATGCCTATGTAAATAGTTTATGGTCTGTAATACTTGTTAGTGTGGTTATTACTAAGATGGCAAGGAATGATAAGAAACAAGGGACATTACATAGAACTGTTAAAATGGAATGTTCCTTACTAGAAGAAGAAGAAGAATCAGCATTTATATAGCGCTTTTCATACATCCAAAGCGCTTTACAAGCAATGCTAGACTGGTAGTGAAGTGACTGAATGTGTGGTGGCGGCCATATCGCACATCATCACCCACACACAGCCTGGATGATTGCATGAACCAGTTTATGGGAAGGGGAATGTTGGCCAGGACACTGGGAATGTTCCCTACTTTTTGCGAAGAGTGACCTGGGTTCTTTTACTTCCACCTGGACACCCACCAGGACAACACCAGGATAGGCAGAAGGGACCTCGGTTTAACATCTCATCCGAAGGACGGCACACCCCAGCAGTACAGCACCCCCCAATACTGCACTCAGGTGCCAGTGATTTTTAGGTGCAAGTCCAATCCCGGTGTGGGATGAGAACCCACGACCTTCTGGTCCAGAAGTGGATGTGCTACCAACTGAGCCACGCTGACACCCATTCTGTGTGCAGGTTTCAAGGAATTCATTGGAATCTCCGTAATAGCATAGGAGGACTCTAGCTTATTTTTACTATTGCTGCACACCCTCACCACTCAGAATTCCATATGTTGACCATGGGTGAAATAAATTGTCACACCTGGAACTTGAGGGGGCTGAATACCCCAGTGAACCATAAACAAGTACTCCATCATTTGAAGAAACTCAAGTCCAACCTGGCCATCGTGCAGGAAACTAAGCTAAGACTAGCAGATCATTCTTTGCTTACTGGGGACTGGGTAGGACAGGTGTTGCACTCATCTGCCCCAAAACGTAGGATAGGGGTTGCAATACTAGTACACCAAAAACTCAAGTGGTCCCTTATCAAAACTGAGCATGACTCTATGGGGAGGTGGATAATTGATCTGGTGAAGACCCCCAAAGGGCGTCTGCTGCTGGGTAATACATATGCCCCAATGAGGATAATCCTGCCTTTTTTCATACAATAGCTCAAGCCTTAGGGCAAAAGACTGAATCCTACCCCAGTCCTCATGGGGGGATCTTTAACCTTACTCTTCAGCCCTGCCTAGATCAGAGTGCCTCCATCCATGAATCCCATGCCAAGAGAGTGCTAGTCCTCCAACAGCTGATGCAGGATAATGGCTTGGTAGACATTTGGAGGACATTCCATCCCCAGGTTCAGGATTATACTTTCCTCTACCTAGTTCATGGGTCACACAGCAGAATTGACTACTGGCTCACATCCACACAGCTCACACAGGCCTCTGTGGGATCTGTGATTCTCTCAAACCATGCCCCAGCGCAGCTCCACCTGCCATGGGGCACCCCAGATCCCTCTTCGCCTCCTTCGACTAAGGGACCCGGAGTTTAAGCCATGGGTACAGAAAGAAGCCTTCCTTTTCTTTAAGGAGAACCCGATAAGCAACACTTCAGCCAGCAATACTTGGGAGGCTTTTAAAGCTACTCTGAGAGGGAAAATAATTGACTTCGTAACTGCCCAAAGGATAAAAAGGGAGCAGCGTTTCAGACATGGAAATGCAACTAAAAGCTGCAGAACAAGCCTTTAAGGATATGTCACATGCCAGCCTGCAGTCTCCATTGGGGAGGACTATTATAGGGCTCTGCATGGAGATAAATGAGTTACTATCTAGGAAAGCAGTAATCTCAATCCTCTGTCTGAGGCATAAATATTAGGTGGAGGGGAGGAATTGTCGTACAAATTAAAGAAGAAGCAATCAGAGAGCTTTATCTCTGTGCTAACAGATACCAATCAAATCAAAACACAGGACATCAACAAGATCATGAGAGGTTTTTATGCCAAGCTAAACTTGTCCTCCCACTAAGTGAAACCCTCTACAGTGAATACATTCCTAGCTTCCCTAGACATGCCCTGACTCTCCCCATAGCAAGCTGCACTACTGGACGCCCCCATAACCAAATTAGAAGTCATGCAGGTGCTTAACTCACTAAAAGCAGGCAAAGCCCCAGGCAAAGATGGGTTCCCAGTGGAATTATGGCAGGCCCTTTCTTCCATGGTCACCCCAGTGTTGTGCTCTGTATATACTGAAGCATTCACACTAGGTGTCTTCCCCCCAACCCTTAGAGAGGCAGTTGTGACAGAACTCCCCCAAAAAGGGAAGGTCCCCACATCACCCACAAGCTACAGGCCAATATCACTTATTAATGCGGATGGCAAGGTTTTCACGAAGATTATCACTGCTAGGCTCAGTCCCCTGCTCACACAGCTCATCCACCCCTCCTAGGTAGGTTTTGTACCTGGCTGGTATAGTGCAGACCATATGAGGTCCCGACTCAGTATTGTCCATGTAGCCAGATCCATTCCTTCCCCCGCTGCAGCGATAGCCAATGACTTCAAGGTGTTTGATTCTCTGGAATGGGATTTTTTACAGCTCGTCCTCCAATATATGGGATTTGGGGAAACACTCTTAATATGGATTCGCTCCCTGTACACATGCCCAGTGGCATGCATCCTTACCAACTCTGTGCTGTCGGACCCCTTCCTATTGGAAAGAGGTACAAGGCAGGGCTGCCCTCTGTCTCAGCTTCCCTATGTCCTTGCAGTGGAACTGCTGGTGGCTGCCATCTGACAGCACCCCCAAATTCTAGGTATAAAAGTCATCCAACAGAGTTACTCCACACTCATGTATGCAGATGATCTGCTAGTATCCCTGGCAGATGTCAGTATATCCCTAACACCTTGTTATCCCTTCTGTCTAGCTTCACTCAATACTCTGGTCTGAAACTAAATCAAAGCAAAACCAAAGTCCCACCCGTTAATAAATGGTGCACTCCCCAAGTGACTTTACCACATGGCCTTGGTTCCATGTCATAAGGATGAATTTGGCACGCTGAACGCCCTTACGGCAACCCCACATCACCAAAATTCAGTTTCGGCGATGTGGGATCTTTACCAAAAGTAAACCCGCACACAAAAACTTTGATTTGTTGATATGGGAGGGGGAGGCTGCACCCCCCCGCATCCCCCTCACTTTAGGATTCTCAACCCAGGGAGTGCACAAGTCGAGGGAAATAAACCCAGTCTGGGGTCGGATATAACAAAACCACACCCAGTTCCCCCAGCACCTATCCCACCACCCCTCACATACCATCCCCCAATATCCTGTCACCTTTCAAGACAACCCCCAAAAAATCCAGTCACCTACCATACACTCATGCTGTCGGGCACTAGCTGAAAGTGGATCGCCATCTAGTACCCCATAACATGGCCTTAGATGGTCTCCCTTTATTTCTGTCATAACCTATCAGCCCGCTTTTATACCCCTTTTTTGAGCCACAAATTGGTCTTGACCACCCATCCCCCACAGTAGCAGTGTAGTCGCCCCCCTTTTTTTCCTGGCACAACCCCAAACAATTTACTCTGACCCTACTACTGTTATAGACTACCCACCCCCCTGTTTTCACCTTTTCCTTTGCTATATCCTTTTCCTGCTTCATTCATTACCGCCTCCTGTAGCTCTCACACTATTGTAGTTCAAGTGCACTCTACTATTGTAGAGTTCTGTGATTCAAACCTGGTCTGTTCTTTGCCTGATAGTACAGCCAGGAGCTCTAACCACTAGGTCAACATTGTATTTTTGCTGCTACTGGTGATCAACAGATATGGCATACAAGATGAAGCTTGTTGTGTTCCCTCTACTGGCAGCCTCTCTGATAGGCACTCTGATGAGGGTTGATTTCTGCACTTCAGTACTTGCTTTGGATCAAGAGCACCTCTCCTCCTACACACTTGCCTTCCAACCTGATGCTAACCCCCCTTGGGAAATACAGATGGGAACTAACTCCCCTGGACCCATTATTCTACACTTTTCTCTCAAAAATAGAGGTTCGCCTACTTGAATTCTTCCTGTGTTCACTCTCACTAATACCCTCTGTGCTGCCCCGCCCATATAGTCCTCTCTTTTCCCTGCTACCACTAGCAGGGGATGTGGAAAGCAACCCTGGCCAAGGGCCGTCCTTAATCATTCTGGGCCCCTGTGCAGCCCCCTGCCAGGCCCCACCATTCCATTCCCTGCATCCCCTCCCCCACACATATCCAATATTTACACCTAACTAACCCCCCTGTCCTGTATTAATAAAGCAGTAACAGGTCTACTAGTTTAACCAGCATCTTTTAATTAGTGCCATTGACCGCACTGAATTGTTTGACTCCACCACTAAAAATGAATCTGACTGAACCTGGAGCAAGAACTTAAGTAAGTATGGTAGTACTGCCGTATTCATTTCTGTAAGGACAGGGACAGGGACATCATCACTGGACACTCAGACCTCAGATACTCAGATCTGCAAATAAGTTAAACAATTTAACTTTTCTGGAGGTGTGAGAGAGGATACAGAGGATTATCACAGGAGGAAGTACAGTGCAATGGTGTAAGGGTCTGAGCTGCAAACCTGGAGATCTGGGTTTGAATCCCACAGCCCTCATTTGCATACTGTGTGACCCTGAGCAAGTCACTCAACTTCCTTGTGCTCCCAGGTCGCACCTGTAAACAAGCTTGCAGCTTAGTGTGCCACTCCTGATAAAACAAATAAATAAAATCACAGGACACCTGTATGGTTGTCACCTGTCAGGTTTTTTTACCTATTGATCAGATTTTTAGGGTCCCTATCAGGAAATCTGATTTTGCCCTGTGCTGGTCAGGTTTTTGAGCCATTGTGAGCAGGGGTCAACCGTAAACATTTTTTGCACTAGCCAGCAGAGCAAGTTGATTCAAAATTGCACTAGCCCTCAATTATAATGGTACATTTTGATCACTTATACAGCAAACAATGCAAGCCAAGAAATAATCTGATTGCACATTTATCCTGCTCCCACACTGCTTCTAGCTACCCAGAAAAAAAAAGACTACAATGCCATCACACACAGTGAGCCTCCCCATTGTTTTGCACCATGGCCTCCTCTCTTCCTCTTCTTTTTCTACACACACACACACCCCAAACCAGTGGCTATCACAACAACAAATGTTCAATCAAGAAGTCCTAGCTCTGCACACACAATAGCTAACATCATCATGCACCTCACCACACTGTCACCACCACCCAAAGGGCAATGAACAGAGGCAGGCAGAGAAAGACACTCTCAGACCCCACCCTATAGTCAACTGGAGACCTGCACTTCTGGAAATTTTTGTACTGTCTCAAGTAAGTCAGTAGCACATCTAAGATGTATTTGAGGTGGGGGCTACACAAATCTAAGGGGCCTGGGAAATAGAAAACTATAACATTTTTATTTTTAAAAGCATTGATTTTAATATGCTCTGCACCAGCAATAACATATTTTTCTTTAACATTGTCCTTTCATCAGCCCAGAGGAAACAGTACACTGGCATAATTAAAGGGATTCCAGGGATTATGTGGGGGAAGAGCTCTTCCCCCACTGCCTACTTAAGGAGAACAGCTAACTCCCGCTCTGCTTAGATCAAGTCGCACTCGATGCGTGGAGGTGCTGGCACTGGCTGCTCTTTCTTGTTCTGTCTGCCTCTGCCCCCCCCTTCCCTCCATTTGTTTGTCTGTCAGTTGGCTCCCCTTTTATGTTGCTTTCCTTCCTTTGGGATTCCTTGTTCCTACCTTCCTACTGGGCCGTGGTTACAGTCCCCCCACTCCGCTTCTGCCGCTTGCTTGTTTGTTTGTTCCGTTCCTTCTCCTTGCTTCCATTTCTGAGCAGCCGCTCCATGTCTCGCCGTAGCTTGTGCATTCGCAGTCTGTTTCGCTGCCGTACCTCAGCTGTCTACTGCCACAGCTGATCTGGGATCCTCCTTCCTCCGCTGACTACCGTTGGACTCCTCTGCTTAGGCACTCGCTTGCGCCTGTTGCTGGATCCTTCGCCTTTCCCTCGCCCTGGCTGCATTTCTTCCTCCGTGCATCCTTATGGACTTCTTGTCATGCCGCTGTTTTCTCAGCTTGCCTGCCAGGAACGCCACTGCATTAGTCGGCCCTTGGACTAGCATTCCATTTCTGGGGATGACTTGCGTTTAATGCATTGTGTACCAAACAGCATCTGCGGGCATTCCACAGCACTTTTGACTGCTTCTCAGCTTTACTTATTCGGGCGCATGATTGCACGGCATTGTTTGATGTTTTAAGCTGCCTCATTTCCGGGATGATGGGGGAGACATATTCAAGAGGCATTTATTTGAATGTCTCGTCCCTAACCTGCTTCCCAGTGCTGATCATTGGGCTTTTCCCTTTACCCAGTCGATTCTATTTTCAGTAAGGCTCCTCAGCTGTGGGACCACATGTATTTGCAGGCCTGGAGGCTTCATCAGGACAAATGTTTCCTGTACTTTATTGTTCCTCAGGACTTCTGTTTTCAGCTTCTTCAGGTTTCCTGCTATCTACGGGATTATCTGGGATTATTCAAGAGTTTCAAAGGACCTGCTCCCTTTTCCTAGCCTCCTGACCGATATATATATTTTTTTATTTATTTAGTTTTTGTTGACCGGGTAAGTGCACTAGATAGATCCTGCCTATTTTCAGGCATGACCTGAGGGAGGGGGATACAGATGAATGCCAACTGACCTTGAATCAGCTTAAGCTGTTGGTGGTATTTTTAGTGAATGAGGAAAATTTGGCCAGGACACCGGGGAAATTCCCCTACTGCTGCTGGCGCTCAGTAGCCAGTGGGGGGAGTTCAGACGATTGCTGCAAGATGGCCACTATGGCTAGGCTGCTGTTGGAGGAGGAGGAGGTTGTGGTGTTGTCGGACACAAAGTCAGAGACTCTTCAAGGTTTGGAGATGGACGGTAGCAACGGAGAGGAGTCGGAGGACAAGGAAGTATTTTTTGAGGCACCAAATACAACGGAGGAAAGAAGGAGGAGCGTGCATTGGAGGAATAGGGAGTTCCTTGAAGTCGGCATTGGCGGAGGATCCCTGGGCTATTGAAAATAATCTTATGTGCTTGCGCTTTAAACCCGCCGGGCCAACGTGAGTGTCGGGAAGGCGGAAGCACGGCAGAACTGGAGGAGGATCGAGAGTTTATCGGCGCTGGCAAAAAAGGTACTGGAGGTGCAACGAAGGGGTAATTCAGAAGAAAGCGTAAAGGAGAAGATAAAGGAGGCAGCAGAAGGAGTGCGAGAGAAGAGCCAGAGGTCGTGGAACACAGGACAAATGGAGAATGCATGGAGCAAAGGGAAAATTGAATTAAGAGGGTCTGTGAGTACGAAATCGCTCAAAGAGAACTTTCCTACAATACAGATAAATAAAGAGACTGGCTTTGTTTTTAAACCCGGTAGTACGGGTGAGATGGGGAATTTAAATGTGACTTATCAATCACAAATCGGAATACAAGAGGGGGTTACAGAATTTTCTTTTAAAAATAAATATAACTCAAAAGAGCTGCTAAAACAAAAAGATGGGAAGATGCCTGAGGATGTTGTGAATATTAGAACAGTGAGTGAACACCCCGGGGAAATTTTGCAGTCAGGGGAACATGACAATTGGACTCCACAAGCAGCTTTAACAGCAGCAGGGTGGAAGAAATTAGGGCAGGGATTTGGACTCCAGACTCTACATGGGATAAAACTTGGGAGTTAAATAAAGCTAGGCCAGAATGGCAGCGGGGGATTGGAAATGTGTTTATACAATAAAGTGAAAAATGAGTCTACTAAAGAGGGAAAGGTAGAAAATACAACCAAACAAAGTGGAAATACTGTTATTCCCAACTTAGATACGGGCAATAACTTTGATGAGTCAAGGCCTAGGCCAGAGAAACCATTATTATCTAGTTTATTTGCACAGAGCAAGAGGGAAGCTGCACCACGTAGAAATGCAGTACGTATTAGATATAAGGGGGATTAAAAGAAAGGTAATAGAGTTTTTGTAGGTAAAACATTAATAAAAGAATCTTTGAAGTTCTCTCCTAGAGATGTGTTCGCTTTATAAACATATCAGGAGAAGATAATTATGACATTAGTTTTCGGTCACCTGCTTTATTAGACCTCTTCTGGGAGAGGTATAACCAGGTAAAGTTTTCCCTTAGGGCCCTTTTTGTTATCCCTTTATCAAAACCATTAATTAAGTTTGTAACAGTAATGTTTAGAAACGAGGGGGTTCATGTAGATGACATCAAATTCTGGTTATCACAGAAGTGTGAAGTTCTGAGTGAGCCAGAACCGATCTTAGACTCTGAACAATTTTGGACTGGAGGATGGAAATTTAAAGTTAAATTGAGACAAACAGCGTCAGGAGTGGAGCACATTCCAAACTCCTTTCTGTTGGGAAGGGATAGGGGGGTCTGTTTTTATAGCGGGCAGCCCAGAGCATGTTACAAATGTGGTGCTCGAACACACTTATCCAGTGCTTGTGACCAACCAAAATGTGATAATTGTGGGGAAGTGGGACATATTACCATGTTTTGTACTAATTCTATAAAATGTGATCTTTGTGAAGAACAGTACCATGCATTTAGGGATTGCCCATGGGCAGCCCAGAATAAGACTAACTGTGGCAATTTAGATCTAATTATTCAGAAAGCGCAAGAGGCTAACGATTCCAAGCTGGAGGTAGAAAATGTTGCAAAATCCTCTTCTGAACCAAAGAGCACAGTAGAACCTCAGGGAAAAATAGGGGTAAACAAAATAGAAACTGTTTCTGTTAAAAAAGAGATGGAGAAGGTAATACCTAACCTTTTACAGCCTGTGTGCTATGTTGCTCCAAATGAGGAGAGTGCTGGGCCTATAAGCCCAATTTTGCAACCCCCTTTAGCACCTGTGGTGCTTAGGAGATCAAGTAGAGCATCTAAAAATACTTTACCTTTAGAAACAGACGCTTTGGAGACCAAAAATTCATATGTAGAATTATTTTGGGGGGATTCAGAGATGGACATGGGGGACACAGATTCCCAAGTGTCATTACAAGATGCAGTGGCGCCTCAGAGAGAGGAGTATAAGGGAAAGAAAAAAAAAGGAGAAAAAAAAAAAGTAGGCAGAAGCTAAATATTGCAAGTCATTAAAATGGATTTGGTATGGGCTTCTTTGAACACACATAGCCTTCTTAAGGCACAGAAGAGACAGAGCGTTTTTCAGTTAATTCATGATTTACAAATTTCAATCTGTTTTGTACAGGAAACTTGGATGTTTGCTAAAAACCAAATAGCTACCTTCACTAAGGATTGGCCATGGGGACCAGCTTTCTGGTCCTTTGGGGAAGATAGGGCAGATGGTTTAGGAATTCTTTTTAATTCTTTTGATTTCAGTTTACATAAATTAATAGAGGTTTGCCCAGGTAGAATCTTAATTTTAGAGGGGAAGTGGTGTAAGAACACCATAAGATTGATTAATATTTATAATCCACAAACTAAGTCAGGGAGGGTAAAGTGTTTTAAAGACATTCAACCATTCCTAGTTACTTCTATCCCTATTTTTTGGGGTGGGGATTTTAACTGTAACATAGTTGGGCCTGGAGGGGGGGAGATGAAGGAGAAGGGAAAAAAAATATATTGTGACACTCATTGTTTAAGGGACATTATTAAAAATGCGGATTTAGTTAATTGTCATAATAGTAGAGCAACTGGTCCTAGGGGCACCTTTTTCAAAAGGGGGAAAAGCTTTACAATAGATTATCTTTTTATTTCAAAAATTCCAATACATAGCCCTCAGATTATTCCAGTGGAATTTTCAGATCATGCTCTGGTGTTGGTTAAAGTGGGAGAGATTCAGAGACATAGCAGGCAACGGAATAGATGGAAATTAAATACCTCGATTCTTCAGGAAAAAGTAGTTCTAAACTCTATTAGTTTCATATTAAAATCTAGGCTATCAGTCAGCTTCTTGTATCAGGACTTAGGGGTTTGGTGGCAGGAAACGAAGGAAGACTGTATTTTATGGTTTAAAAAGTATGGGAAGAGACGGCAGACATCTGAATTTTTGACTATTTAAAACTTAGAAACCATTTACAACAGGTTCTAACATGGGCAAACTCCTCTAGAGAGGATTTTTCAACACAAATTGCTGAAATCAAAGAACAAATGAGAGTATTGCAATATGACAGGACAAAACACTTCAAGCTCTGTTGGCTAATCATTTTAAAAATCCGTGTTCGAGACCCTTTGAGTTGTAGAAACCCTAAAAATCATGTTTCACTAGATTTTTAAATCAAGGAGGAAAGTATTTTCAGTAAAGGCTATAGGAGACATAATTGCAAAACATTTTCGAACATAGAGTCTCATTATAATCCTACTTTAAACCAGGTTAAACAGTTTTAGGCCCAGTTTCAGTAAAGGGTGTGGATCAGAAGAATTTTAAAATATTAAACAACCCTTTACTAACTCCGAGATTAGAGAGGTTATTAATTCTCTGAAACTCAACGTGGCCCCAGGATTAGATGGTCTTTCAAATGCATTTTACAAAAGATTTCAATCAGAAATTGTTGATTGTTTAGTGTTGGTTTTAATTTCTTCTTAAAAGAAGAGGTTAGGCCAAAATCTTTTCAGAGGGTTTACAGACTTATATATATAAGTCAGAGATAAGGAGAGTTTAAGAATTGGAGGCCAATAACCTTGTTGAATTCTGACTACAAAATCCTCACAACTCTGATTAACAATAGATTTAAAAGGGTATCTGATGTGATGTTTACGCCAGTTCAGCATTGCGGAATCCCCAATAGAAGAATTCAATCTATCTTATGTCTTATAAGGATACTATTGAGCAAGTGAATAATATTGGAGGAAAGGAGTCATAGTATCTGTGGATCTAGAAAAGCATTTGATAGAGTTAATCATTTTTCTTATTTACCACTTTAGAATGTTTTGGGTCCCTGAGGAAATTCTGAAGTTAATCAAAGGTTTATATGATTCAGCCCAAGTGTTTCCGTTCATCAAAGGAGAATTGGGGAATGGTTTTAAAATTAATGGTGAGGTACGACAAGGGTGTCCTTATGCTCCTTTCTTTATAATGTTTCATTAGAACCACTACTCAGAGCAGTAGGCTCTCCGTTGTGGCAGGGGATAAAAATTCCAGTACAAATCTATTCATTACCATTCAGCCTATGCGGATGATATTTGTCTTTTTTTTCTAAATATGCTCAAATTAAGTTTTTTTTTTCTGTTTTAATACATATGCAAGTTTATCTAATGCTAAGATAAATTTCGATAAGACCAAGGTCTATTATTGGGTAGATTTCAACAAGAGTCGATTGTCTTTAACTCAATAGAAATGTCTTCTGAGCCCTTATCAATTTTAGGGGTAATGTTTAAGTCTCAGAACTGTCCTCATGGACAATTGGACAGTTGTGCTAGATAAAATAGAGTCTAAAGTTAATAACTGAAAAAGGTTTAGGTTTACCAAAATTAAACGAATCCAAGTTTTAAAGCAATTTATATTACCAAGGCTTCAGTATTTAGCTGTAATTTATCCCTTGCCAGTACAGTTTGAGACAAACTCTATAGTATTTGTTTCCAGCTGTTATGGGGAACAGATTGAACCGGTCAAGAGAGGTTGTACATATTTAGATAAAAACAGGGAGGTCTGGGAATGGTAGACCCGTTGTTTTTGTTTTGCATTATTTTTTTCCTTCTCCTTAAAGAGGGTTTAGGTCTTTCAAGATATCAGGAGAGCTTATTTTTCAAAATTTAATGAAACACTACTTTTCTAACTGGCTGCATTGTGCACCCAAATGGTCCCCACGTTATTGGTACCAGATTATTTTAAGCCAGCTGCACAGAAACTATATAAATGGAAAAATTACCCAAAATCAAATAACAAGGTGCTCATCAAGGGCATTGTATAAGAAATAATGTCTACATATTATTTTCTGGAGCCAAGTTTAAAATTGTCCCAGAGAAAGGAAGGAGGATGTTTTGGAACAACTGAACAACCCCAGGCTACCAATATATATGTGGGAGAGTTTATGGCTCATGATGTATGGCAGATTGAATGTGAGGGATCGGCAAAATATAAGGCAATAGAAGAGATCTTGCCCTTATCCAGAATGTATAAATCAAGAGGAGCGATGGAACATTTCTTTCTACAGTGCTCTTTCCCCACTAAATTATGGGTTTATTTAGCAAAAGTATGGATATACCATGGTTAGCAAGGTTAAATTATGATATTTTGGTCATTGGGAGTTTTCCCCCATCTTTGAGACAATATGAGAAGGGTACTTTGCGTTTATTTTTTGCCAGTTTAAGATATTGCCTATGGCAAACAAGGTGCCAATGGGTGTTATATCAAAGGAGCCCCTCTTTAGAAGGATTCAGAGTTTATGCAACTAATGTTTTGAATAACATTTTTTTATCAGAAATGCTATTGTATAATGCGGATAAAGTGAGATTTTGGTGGAAGGGATTTTTACATTTTATTAAATATAAATAATAAGTTAGAGAAATAAATACTATCTATTCTGGTTTTTTCTACTAGGAATAAAGAGTATTTCTCTTTTTTTTCATTTTTCATTTTATTTTTCTTCTCTTTTTTCTTCTTCTAAATGTTTAAGGTTGCATTTTTGGTTTGTTAGTTCCCAAGGAGTTTATGAGTTGTTATGTTCAAGATTTAATTATGGGAAATGCCTTTTTGCTGTAATTTGTTTTGGCTGTATTTTTATGTTTTGTCCTTTAAGTTTTGTTCTTTACATTTGGTTTCTCTTGTGGAAATGTATCCATGTGATTATTCCAATAAAATTACCCTACTCTTTCGATAAGTGCCATGGGATCTTTAACATCCACCTGAACTACCACCAATCCAGGCAGATAGAACCTCGGTTTAACGTCTCATCCGAAAGACGGCACCTCAGAAGTGCAGCACCCCTCTCACATTGCACTACAGTGTCAGTACTGGGATATTAACCCAAGTGCCAGATGTGGGAACTGAACCCACAGCCCTCTGATCTCCCGGCCTCAGAGGCGAGTGTGCTACCTGCTGAGCCACTGACACTGACTGTAGGTTTGGCCATGCTGGGGCCTCGCCTGGCAAGAGTTCACTCTCTCTTGCTACCCTGCGTGCTGGTCTGCGGTACTGCTAGCCTTCATGGGGCCTAGCTGCTAGCTAGCTGCCGCCCTCTATGCCTTCCTCCGGCTGACCTGCGTGGTCCCAGCCACTCCTCCTGCCCCATGTATAGGCCCAGCTCCATTGCCTTCAGCCCTGTATTTCACTCCTTAACTGCCCTGCCTGCATCGGAGCCTGTAGTTTCAATATATCCTATGCCTGCTTGCCAGCTCACAGCATCCTTCTTGGATGATTCACGGATTCGGGCTGTCCAGCTTCTTGCCCACTTGCCATTCGCCTGCTATTGCTTCAAGGTTCCTCCTTCTTCATGTGGACTTCCGTCTGATCCTTGGGCCTTATTACCTTTCACTTGCCTGCTTCAGGTCCTCCTTACCACTGTTGACTTGCTTTAGATTATGTCTCAGGATTTGCTTTGTGTTTCTGCAGGTTACCATGTTGCTCATTGGGCTAGCCCCCTTTGTTCTATGGATGCTTCCAACAGAGCTGCCTTTATTCAGACCTACCATTCCATAAACTGTGTTTCTTAAAGCTTCTGCCTCCAATTGGATTATTGCTGGAGTATTTTACGATGGTTAGCTTCAATTCTCCCAGATGCTCCTCGCCATGCTACTTCAACTCCCCAGAATTCCTGCTACCATCTCCACCAGGACTCCCTGCTGACCTTGTTTCCTTTTGTCTTCCTTCATTGAACTAATGTCTCGAATTTTGAATACCTACAGTTTTCGGATGCTTATCGCCTCGTCAACTTGCCAACTCTTCCACCGAAATCCCTTCTCTGCAATCCATACCATCCTCGATCTTCAAGATACGACAGTCTACAGCCATTCTCCTCTCCTAAGTCTGCCTTTCAACTACAGTATTAGTCCACATTAAATTAATTCAGGGTATGCCATTTACATACAATTTGCAATCTGTTCCTTTGCTGCTTCTCCACATTGTATTGCAGTTAGACAATTCCAACTGCATTATCTACGACCTGCCTTCGCCCATTGGGCTGGGAGGTTTATCTACTACTCACCTGCTTCTATGACCTGCCTTTGCCCATCGGGCTGGGAGGATTACCTACTACTTCCTGCTTCTATGTCATGCCTTCACCCACCGGGCTGGGATGTTTACCTACTACTGGCCTGCTTCTCTGACCTGCCTTCGCCCTTCGGGCTAGGAGGTTCACCTACTTCTGTTCTACTTCTGCCTCGCCCAGCTTGGGACCAGGTGATTCCCATTCTACTTATGCATACCTGCTTCTGCTGCCTTAGTCATGGACTCACTGATGCTTCACCTTTCGGGACATTAGTTACCATCTCGACTTTGCTCCCCCTACATGCCTAGTCACTCCTACTTCTACGACTAAGTGGCTGGTCCTCATACTCAAACACTTTCAGATTGCCTCAGTGCTCATTCGTCGGCTTCCGGGGTTGCTATCTTGGGTTTTTGCCCTGTGCCTCAGCCGTGGAATTGCAGCTGCTTCTTTCCAGGACTTGGTTGGCTTCTCCTGTAGACTTTCATTACCCTGCTTGTCCTCTACCATCTTCAGGCCTGTGACTCAGCTGCTTCCATGGGCTCCGCTTCTTCAGCTATCTCCATCTCAGACTCCTCAGGTCTCGTCTGCTTCATGCCTCGAATTTGCATGCCTTCAGTTCTCCATGTTATTCCTCTTGTGCGGTGCCATGTCTCCATCTCAGTTTCTTCCAGGTGACTCCATACCTGTTCAGCTGTTGCATTCCTGCACATCATCAAAGGACTCAATCGCTTGATTTCTGCCTGTGGTCATTCCTGGGTCTAGCTGGGTTTCCCATACTGGAATCAGCCCCCTCTCTCTTATCCTGCCAGCTGTCTTGGCTACGTTTCTTCAGGGGCTGGTTGCCACATCCTGTTCCTTCACATTTGCCTATGTTGATGCACTCCTGCTCCTACTGCCTCTTGCTTTGGATTCGGTTCGACTGCCTTCTTTCATTTGAGCTTACCTCATTATACTACTTGGATGCTTCATAAATACCAGTGTCTCTGATTATCATATACAGCATGCCATTTTTACAGCTCAGCTCTACAGCCATTGCTTCATATCAATTCCTAAGATTATATTTACTATAAGAACTGAATTCATCACTCGATAGCCTGGCCTCAAGCCTTCTGTCATTCCTCGTACTATACAAGCCCTATTAGAAACCTGGACGTTGTACTACTTTGATTTCATTCTGCCTTGTAGACATTAAGCTTGGATGCAATTATTTCTGCTCTTGTTTTGAATTCGTCAGTCATCAACTTCATCTCCACCATCATTCAATTCCTTGGATTATGCCCTCTATCAGCTGAAGTACAGAAGATGGTTCTTCATATATCTACTCTCCATCATTCTGAATTATACATGGATTCTCGAACTCGGACTTTATTAGAAGGAAATTATTTCACTGGACATTTATAATTCAGCTTTCTTAAACTCCATTAATCTGGATTGAATTCTACAAATTTGAATTCAGATTAGCCCAGAAGGACGGGCAGGTCAGTAGCCATGGGTCCTCAGAGGTTTCCCCCCAAGGGGTTTTTTCCTCTCCTGAGTGCTGCTGGTCACACTCTCCGGAGTTGGAGGAGGTGATCGTCTATTCTTATCATTAAGTTGTTATGCACGACTTCTTCAGCATTCAGTTACTGAACAATCGTTGATATTTATTCTTTTTGGGGCTCCATAATTCTAAACCAAGCCTCCATCCTTCCTACAGGTGAGATACAGAGAAAGGCCAAAACCATCAAATATTATCAAATGACTCATTTCAAGCATCCAAGTACCTAAGCACAAGTCATTCTATGCTGGCCTCTGTATCCAACAACCATCTACATCATTCCAATATGTTACATAAGCACTGAGCTATGAACCACACATAATACTATACTATCGCTATTTCTATACAGGATGATCTGTGTACCTAAGGAATGGCTATTTCAGACTTTCAAATTATGTATTTTATTAAAGTTTATTTTTGTACCATACATGATCCGAAGTTTTGTTTTTAAGATGAAAGCACATGCTGTGTGAGATAAGGGTCGGATTATATGGATAGTGATGGCTGGCATGGTCCATTTAGAAGAGCTGAGGACCCCTTACACTTGCCAGTAATGGCAGCCATGGATCTGAGGATGGTCATTTCAGAGTCTGGTCTACAGTGGTGTCCAGGGACAGAACAGGGTTAAGAGATTTGGAAGGGAGAAGGAAGTTATGGTGAGGCTGGAATAAAACCCACCACCTACAGGGCCGACCCTGTATACCTCCTCACATTTTGTCATAGAAATATTGGATACAGATACTCAAAATGTAGGAAAATGAGGGGCACTGGTCTTAACAATATGGGACAAATTTTTTGACACAGACACATTCAGAAAACTGGAAGCTAGTGACTTAATAGTACTCTACCATTGATCACACCCTGGACACTAGCTGACAGTCCTAACAGTGGAATGATAATGACTCACATTAAGTCTTTTGTGGGATCCCCCTCTTGAACTGAAAGGTAATTGCAGCTCTTAATGAGCTGTTAACCACACCAGGCCATCTGGAACACTGAGAGAGATTAGCATGAGGACTAGAGCCTGCTAAAGCTGAGACTTTTTTTAACTTCATTACAGCCATGAAAACCTGCACTAGTCAAGACAGACAAGTAGATAGTTAGCTGCATTAGCTTTGGACAATTTGCATGAGTGTTTGGGCTAGTAATCTTAACAATGTTAAGATCAACCTCTGATTTTGAGTGCTCCATATTTTTGAAAACATTTTGTCATATCATTCATTGTTTCAGCTACATGTCCAGGTTACAGACAAGTTCTCTTGTCAGTATATCCCTTTGTTTGTAAAAGCAGTCAGCATGGGATGTGTAAAGTATGGCCATTAACACCATTAGCACTTACTTAACCTAATCTTTTCCACTGCAGCAAAGCTGCCCCCACCAGTAGCAGAGCCAGTTGTCTTCCACTTTGATTTGCTGGTAAACATTTTCATCTATAGCAAAATTTAGGCATTTTTAATTGTTTTAAATTATTTTTGCTTCCTTAAGAAAAAAAAAGTATGGGCCCCCAAGGTACAGGGGTACAGTTTGCAACTAGCTAAGACCGGCCCTGCCCGGGCCCCAAAAATATCTCTATTGCCCACTACAATAATATGTGGGCTAGCTCCCCAGGGCTGAATATTGCACATATAAACATATGCAACCTCCCATCCAAATGTCCTGATCTAGAAGCCTGGGTATCCCTTTACAAGCCCCATGTCCTTGATCTCATTGAAACTTGGCTAAAACCACATATCCTTGATGCCACGTACCAACTGCCAGGATACTCCATGCTATGCCAAGATTGACCGGGTAAAAAGAAGGGTGGCAGCATGGCACTGTATTGCAGGGAACCACTCTCAGCCACCTCTGTCCTCAGCTCTGACCCTGCTTCCCCTTGCAAGTGGCTCATAGCCGAGTTGACCTTGGGTTCAGCAAAAAAGATGTATGTGGGATGCTGTTACCTTCCCCCCCTCAGGGGGCACCCAAGGTTTAATGGACCACCTGGCTGGACAGGGTCAACTCTCTCTCTCCCCCCAGGGACACTATTTTCCTTGGAGACTTCAACCTTAATTGGTTAAGTGCCCTGGAATCCAACTACTTAAACCTGCTAAAACAGCACAATGTGACGCAAACCAGCTCCATCCCTACCAAACAAAGCACGTGTACGCAAAACCACTCCATACTAGTCTGGATGGCCACCAACAGAGAGGACAAGGCACTTCAGGCAGAGACCTTGTCAGAATCCATCAGCGATCACTCCCCCATGTACATTGTCTGGTCCACCAAGACCAAATGACCACCCCCCAAATACTTATCCTTCTGGAATTTTATCTGCCCTGATGTCTCCACCCTCCTTGAGGATGTTAGGGTGGTAAATTGGTCTGCACTTTACTCCCTTATGGATGTGGCCATGGCAGTGATGTTTTTCACGGATGCCCCCCTTCAGATCTTGGATCAACACTTCCCACTCACTACCTGGAGAGTGAGAGGTGGCTGTACTCAGTGGGTCTAAAAGGAACTTCTGGCCATGGTGAAAGAAAGGGACACAAAGTGGGCTGCCTACAAAGTGGCCCTGTCCCCCACTCTCTGGAATGACTACAGGCATATGCAAAACCTATGCAAGCAAACTGCCCAGTTCCAGAAATGGAATTTCCTCCACGACCAGCAAAGGGACAACCTTGGTAACCCCCACTACTTCTGGGGCCCCATCAGTTCCTTGCATAATCAACATACTCACAGCCCTACTATCCACCTAAGCTCCCCCAATGGCACTCTGACCAATCCATCAGAGTTTGCCGAGGCCTTTAACAAAAAGTTTATTGACCTCTCTTCCCACCTCAGTAAACTACCTACCCAACTAATCCAGGACCTGGTCCTGGTTGCCTACCCTCTTCCTCCTCTCTCTCTCTGGTGCACTCCCTTTTACTTCAGGGCCATCTCCCATAAGGATGCCACCAAACTCCTCAAGAGTCACACTAACAGGGCAGCCTCTGCAGTGATGGTCTCTTGCCCTTGCTGCTCAAGTTCATTTCCCCTGCCATCTCCAAACCCCTCACCTTTATTTTCAATCTGGCACTGGCCACCTCAACCATGCCAGACTCCTGGAAGATTGCCAAGGTGGTACCAATTTTCAAAGCAGGGGACCCCTTTTCCTCAGACAATTACAGACCAGTCTCCATACTTCCCCACCTGAGCAAACTCCTAGAAAAAATTGTTTACCCCAACTATCTGTACATAATGGGAAATATGACACGCTGTGCGGTCAACAACATTGGTTCCTCAAACATCACAACACCACATCTGCCTTGGCCAATTTTTCCAATCATGTCTATAGGAACATGGACCTGGGGAATGCTATGGGTGCTGTATTTGTGGACCTGACTAAGGCCTTAGACCTTGTTGACCACTCCCTTCCACATGCCAAACTACACCAACTTGGTTGCTCCACAGAGACCTCCATGTGGTTCTGGAGCTATCTGACAGGCTGATTCCAATCAGTGAGCATCGGCACCACCACCTTCCCTGACTAGCCTGTCTCCACAGGCATCCCCCAGGGCTCCAGCCTAGGCCCCTTACAGTTTTCCATATTTATAAACTTCCTTCCCACCAACAGCCTCAGCTGTGAAGCACTACTATACACCAACGATCTCATCCTCTTCCACAGTGACAAGTCCCTAATGAATATATCCTTAATTCTGACCTGTAACTATGGTTAAGCGTACAATTGGTTCCTGTTAAATAGGATCCTGTTAAAAGATGAAAAAAAACAAAGCAATGCTCCTCAGGTCCAAATCTTACCTGTCAAACATCTCTAAATCCAACTCCTCACACTCTGTGCTTACACCTGATGGCCCCGCCCTGCAGAATGTTCCCAACTTTAAATACTTGGGTATAACCCTTGACCCCACCCACTCCTACACGAAGCACATCAACATCATAGTGCATTGGGTTATTTATTTATTTATTGAATTTTGATAACTGGGTTGGCCCACTGGGCCCACGAAGGTCCCTTTTTCAGGGGCGACCCGGGGAACAGAAGCAATACAATACATACAATCAGGTGATCCAGAAGTAATACAATACATACAGTCATGTGATGCAGAGTTACAAGAAGTAGACAAGATAATGAGGATAACAGTACAGGCAATTATTCAAATTGTAGACCATAAGTGCAACACTTGAAAGATTTAAGGATTTGAGGCATGATTTAATGTAGATTAAGGTGAGAAGTGAGAGGGGATGGGTGTTGTGATTAGAATCGGGGGTGATTATCCTATACCCTCACAGTGGCATGAGCTTGTCCTGAGCAAATGGGACTTAAGCCTAGTGCAAAAGATTGGTAGCGAGGGGGCTTCCTGTACTAGAGGTGGGAGAGTGTTCCACAGTTTAGGGGCTGTGAGAGAGAAGGAATTGCCTCTCTTGTGAGTCTTGATTCTGGGGATTGCCAGTAGGGATCGACCCGAGGTCCTGAGCATTCGAGGGTTAGGCTTAGCCATGATTATTCCTGTTAGGCTTGGTGGAGTCGCCGGGCTCTGCATTTTGCATGTATGGCAGAGTAGGGGATACTGTAGACATGCCTCGAAAGAAGGCCATTGCAGCTGGGCTAGTGAGATGCAGGAGTGGCTTCTTGGTTGACACATTGTCGCAAACCTCACAACCTTGTTGTACAGGACCTGAAGCCTGCTAACCTTGCCTTTTGCCATGCCCTGGATTACTGGGGCAGCATAGGTTAATGTCGGTAGGAGGACACTGGAGGCGATTGCTCATCTAGCCTCTAGGATAAGTTGTTTTTTTAGCCTGTACATGGTGCCAAGTTTGACGTGGATAGACCTTGTTACCTGGTCAATGTGGGGCTTAAAGGTGAGAGATGCTGGTCAATAGTTAGACCTAGGTATTTTATGTTGTCAACTACATCTATTCGTTTATCTCTAAGGGTAGTAAGTGTTAGGGAATTGGTCCGATCCTGGCCAAGGGATCTAGGACCAAACAGCATGGCTTTTATTTTTGCTGTGTTGAGGATCATTCTATTTGATGTGAGTGAGGCCTCGAGTGTGTTTAGGTCCCCTTGTAGGAGAGGGCCCAGATCATGTGGTGTGGACCTAGCTCGGAAGACGACAGTATCATCTGCATATTGAACTACTGAGCTATCCCCACAGTGCTGGTTTAGGTCATTTGTGAAGAGAGAGAACAGGAGGGGGCCAAGAATTGAGCCCTGAGGCACACCCTCCTTGATGGGTAAAGGGGCGGAAAGCTCTCCCTTCCAAATGACCCTGTGGGAGCGGCCTGAGAGGTAGCTCTTGAACCAGTTTAGGGCCTGAACATCAAGTCCAATGTCTTGAAGCTTAGTAAGAAGAAGGTTGTGGTCCACAACGTCAAATGCCTTGGACAGGTCTATGAAGACAGCACCCGTCGACATGCCCTCATCCATTGCCCTGAATAGGTCCACTGTGAGTTTGACGAGTGCCGTGTCTGTTCCATGGTTAACCAGAAATTTGGGGCCGCCTTTCACCTAAAGCATTTCCTGACCTCAGAGGCCCACTTAGCTATTGCCCAAAGGCTTAAATAAAAGAAATAAATTAAATAAATCATGTATCTGGATATCCAAATATCCCTGAATTTCCATAAGCACTGGGAATTGAACTTAAAACCCCCAATTGCTGAGATAAGAACAGAGTTTGAGAGATGGAAGCTGTTTCAGCTTACCATGGGAGTGAAAATTGCAGCCATCAAGATGGTTACTGCATGACCGGCCCGGTGGCGCTGAGGGTTAAGGCACTAGATGTCTTACCTCATGCATTCATGTTTCTGGGTTCAGGAATGAGCCAGGGTGTTGGGGTTGGTGGGGACAGGGAGGGATTGAGCATCCGTGGACGGCTGTCCTTCCCAGGGAGGGTGTAGGGACCGTGTTGCTCCTGAGCAACCCCTGGTGATGGTTGGAGGTAGCCTGGAACAAGGCGACTCTGCTAAATGGCACTGGGGGTGGAGCTCGGCAGATGCTGGCAGTCATTGCACGTCCGAGTTCCATGGGGCAGGGACAGGAAAAAGTGAAAATCCCCAGCACCTGATAGGCGAAGGTGGGATCAGTGGTCGGTCCCCATGCCCAATGCCGGGCTTACAGCTCCATCACGGGCACTCCCACCACTCCCTGGTTGCTCCACTAGATTCTAGATAGAGCGCCAGTGGAGTCGGCGGTCCTGCCCCAGGGGCTCAGAGCCAGGGGGTCGGGTGGCCAGGTGTGGTGGTCATGAGATGGGCCCATGCCCGTGGAGTGGAGTCTGGGGCTTCAGGCGGGCAGGAACAGTCCGCACTGTGAGTCCCGATGGAGAGAGTTCAGGTCGCTGGCATAACAGGGCATAAATAAAGTTGAAAAAAAAAAAGATGGCTACTGCACCCACACACCTTTATGTGACATCACACCTCCCCTTGCACATCCCTCTAAATGGTATGTTGTCATAGATGTCACCATTGGTAACTTCATATGGGAAAACAAGAAACCCAGGTACAGTAGGAATAAACTCTGGGCACATTGGAAAGATGGTGGATGGTGCCTTACCTGGCTGGAGGGATACAAATGGGCCTTCCAAGCCACGTAAACCATAAACTGGTTCTGGCCCATCATCAGTGCCTCTCCTCAATGGCTCAACATGGAGAAAGCCCAAGTTGGCCCAGAGTACTTCTCCCTGCTCCTATACAACACCTCTCCTAAAGGCCTCCCACCACACCCAACTATAGAGCCTGCAATCCACTAGTGGAAACAACTCCATAGAAAATTAAACACCAACCCTGCCTCCCATGAATTGACTCCCCTGGGGCAATGAAGACATACAGATAGGCCACAAAGTTATCTTACAAAGAAACATAGACTTTGACTGCAGATAAGGACCGCTTGGCCCACCTAGTCTGCCCATTTCCCTACCTAGAGGATAAGCTGCAGATCCTATTTAACCAACAGCCTATTTCTTCCTACTCCCCACAAAAATTGCCTTATGTCTGTCCTATGCATTCTTGAATTCTCCCACAGTTTTAGACCCCACAACCTCCTCAGGAAGGCTGTTCCATGCATCCACTACCCTCTCTGTGAAAAAAATACTTCCTCACATTGCCCCTGAGCTGTTCCCCTCAATCTTCAAATTGTGTCCCCTTTTTCTTGCACATCTCTTTTTCTGAAAGATGCTACCCTCTTGGACTTTGTTGATTCCACTGAGGTACTTAAACGTTTCTATCATGTCCCCCCTCTCCCTCCTTTCCTCAAGGGTATAGATATTAAGCTCCTTTAGTCTCTTCTCGTATGGCTTCTCTTGCAGACCCTACACCATTTTAGTTGCCCTCCTCTGAACTGCCTTCATCCTGTCTATGTCCTTGCAGAGATGGGGTCTCCAGAAATGGACGCAGTACTCCAGATGGGATCTCACCAACTGTCTGTACAGGGGGATAACAACTTCTTGTTTTCTGCTGGTGATGCCTCTCCCTATACATCCCAGTGTCCCCCCAGCCTCCCTACTACCTTCTCACATTGCTTGCCAACCTTAAGGTCATCTGATAGGATTACCCCAGGTTCCTTTCCATTTTGTTGTTGTTACTATCCCCCCCATTGTGTAATCTTCCCCTGGGTTTTTGTTTCCCAGGTGCATTATTTTGCACTTCTTTGCATTGAATCCAAGCTGCCATACTTCTGACCATTCCTCCAACCTTGCCAAGTCCCTTCTCATCTTTTCCACGCCTTCTTGTGTATCAACCCTGTTGCAGATCTTTGTGTCATCTGCAAAGAGGCATACTTTTCCTTCCCAGTCCCTCTGCAATGTCACTTATAAAGACATTAAAAAGGACTGGACCCAGTTCTGAACCCTGCGGTACCCCACTAGTAACCCCTCTTTCTTCAGAGTGGACTCCATTTACAATCACTTTCTGTGTCCTGTTATCCAGCCAATGTTTCACCCAGGCAGGCTACCACCCTGGGACCCACTCCCAGGCTGGTTAATTTGACTATTAATCTTTTGTGTGGGGACTGTGTCAAATGCCTTGCTAAAGTCTAGGTAGGCCATGTCCACAGCACCTCCCTGGTCTACTACTTTGGTCACCCAGTCAAAGAAATCAGTTAGATTCATTTGACATGACCTTCCCGCTGTGAACCCATGCTGCCTTTTGTCCTGTGCCCCACTGGCCTCTAGGTACTCAACAATTCTTTTCTTCAGAAGTGATTCCATCACTTTCCCTACCACAGAGGTCCAACTGACAGGTCTGTAGTTTCCTGCCTCTGTCTTACTCCCACTTTTGTGAAGGGGAATCACATCTGCCTTCCTCCAGTCCGCAGGTACCACACCATCCTCCCATGATTTGTTAAAAAGGGTAGTCAGTGGTGTCACTTGTTCTCTGCTTAATTCTTTTAGAATTCTGGGGTGAATTCCATCTGGCCCCATTGCTTTGTCCACCTTCAGTTTTAGGAGTTCTTTCAGAACCCTTTCTTCTGTGAAAGGACTGGGATCAACCCACCTATCCAGAGTGCTTCTGTTAATTGGATTAGGCACCTCTCCCACCTCCTCTTTTTTGAATACTAAACAGAAGTATTCATTCAGTATCCCTGCTTTTTCACTGTCCCTCTTTGCCCACCCACTGTCTATTCTATTCAGCCTCACTATCCCTCCCTTTGTCTTTCTCGCCTCCTGATATACCTATAAAAGGTTTTATCCCCCTTCTTAACTGAGTTGGCTATCTTTTCCTCAGTTTGGGCCTTTGCTATTCTGACTGCCCTCCCTGCTTCCTTCTGCCTTAGCTGGTACAGTTCTCTGTCCTGCTCCTTCTGTGTTTTCTTATATTTCCTATATGCTATCTTTTTTCTCCCTAACCTTCACCGCCACCTCTTTTGAGAACCATAGTGGCTTTTTCTTTCATTTTGATTTGTTTATTTGCTTCACACAAAGGCTTGTTGCCTCTGTGATGGCAGTTTTGATATTTTCCCATTGTTGCTCTACTCCTCCTTCTAGCCTGTTTGCTAGTACTTTTCTAAGGCACTCTCCCATCTTGCCAAAGTCAGCCCTCCTGAGGTCCAGAACCCTCACTTTTGTATGGCTTGACTCTGTAGCTGAGTTTATCATGAACCACACTGTTTGGTGGTCACTTGTTCCCAAATGGCTACCCACTTCTAAATCTGAGATCCTCTCACTGTCCCCATTTGAGAGTACAAGGTCTAAGATTGCTCCCTCACGAGTAGGTTCCAAAACTAGCTGTCTGAGGCATGTCACCTGAAGGACATCGAGAATGGCCCTGCTTTTGGATGTGGGCTACAGCAAAGGTGCTCCAGTTGACATCCGGCATATTAAGGTCTCCCATCAACAGTATCTCCCCTTTCTCTGCCATTCTAAGTATGCCTTCTATCATATTCTTGTCCATTCCCTCCCCCTGACATGGGGGTCTGTATACAACCCCTGTGGTGCCATTTCTAGTCTCTAAGGTGATCCATAGTGCCTCCTCTCCTCCCTGTTAACTCTTTTGTTCAGTTGCTTTTATCCCTTCCCTTACATAGAGAGCTGCTCCCCCCTTCTGCCTTCCCTGTTTCTCCTGTAGGTTGTGTACCCCAGTATGTTAACATCCCAGTCATGGTTCTCTGTGTACCATGTTTCTGTGACTGCTACGATATCCAGGCATCCCTCTTCCATCAAGGCCACCAGTTCAGTGAGCTTGTTGCCCAGAGCACGGTGTGGTACCATTACCTCCATTTCTTGATGGCCTTTACCCCTTTTGCCCCATCCCTATCCTTATTGTGTTTGTCACTTTCCATTTACCCCAGTGCTTCTCCTACGATATCCCTATATTGGTGTCTACCTCGCTTAGTACCCTGATTTTTGGGGCTAGGATTTCCTGCTCCTCTCAGTGCCTCCCTTGGCTAGACTAAGTAGCACAATGAAGCATTTAAACCTATCACATAGGATCCTGGTTCCCCTCCTGGACAGATGCAGACCATCATGCCAGTATAGGCCTGCATCCCTCCAGGTGAACCCCAGTCCCCAATGAAGCCAAATCCCTGAGCTCTGCACCAGTTTTTCAACCACTGATTGAATCCCATGGTGTGGAGCACCCTAGCCTCACCTGTGCCATAGACAGGCAGCAGCTCCGAGAAGGTTACTGTGCATGCTATTTGTCTAAGGCTCCTCCCCATCTCCACAAACGCTTCTTGCACTGCTCTGATCACTTTCTTAGCCAGGTCATTTGTTCCTAGGTGGACAATGACATCCAGCTCCTTCCCCTGTGCAGCTGCTCTCGTGATCTTGAGGATGCGCTCCCTGTCCCTCCAAGCCATGGCTCCAGGCAGGCATCTTACTTCCCTCTCCACTTCCTCCCCCGGTTCTACCTTCCTAACAATGGAGTCTCCCACCAGGAGTTGTTTCCTTCCCCTGTGGGGTCCCATGCCACCCTTCTGTGGGTTTCCTTTGTGGAGGTTCCCAGCATCCTCCTTGGTCTCCACTGTGGGTGCCTCCATAGAGGAACCACACTTTTCCAGAGTGGCATAGAAATTGTGGAGAGATACAACTGGAGGGATGTGCCTCTGTTCCACCACCCTCACCCTCCCTGAGCCCACTGTGGTCCAACTGCTCCTCTTTCTTGGCAACCTCTGAGGCAACGGCAGTGACCCTGGTGGTCCCCAGAGAGGAGGTTCCACAAATCCTGGCCAACTCAGCCTCGAGATGAGCAACCTCCTCTCTCAGCCCAGAGAGGTGCCTGCAGATGGGACAACACCACCTCCTCCAGAATGTCTCCAGGAAGACTGTTGCGCCACAGCCACTGCACTGCACCACTCCCATCATGTCTTATTTCTGGCCCCCTAATTGTGGTTTGGAATACTTACTCTTTCCTCTGTTTGTTCTTTTCTTTTTTCTTTTCTGTCCCTACTTGCACCTCTGTGCCCTTTTAGCTACTGATCTTCCTGTTCTGAGACTAGAAGTTCCTATATTTCTCAGTAGTCTTCTTACTTGCTCAGAGTCAGACCTCTAGCAGCTGGGGGTGGAGAGCTAATCTTGCCCTTTTAGGATGGTGAGTCTTTGTGGCTTTTAGATCACTCACTTCCTGCTCCCAAACAGGAAGTTGCTGTTGTCAGTTAAATCCTGTGCCTATAAAAGTAGGACTGCCTTTGCGTGGTGGGGTAGAGGGCAATATAGTCCAAGAAGAGAAGTGTAGTTATACCAGCAGGTACTTCCTCCCGGTGCTCTGCTTGTTCTCTGGCAGAAGCTATCTAGGGCAATGCTTAAATCTGTTTTTAACCTGGCTCCTTCTAGCTAAGCCACTCCCCCTACTTTGCAAATATTTCAACACTTAGTTAATTTCACAGATAATTCCCTTCAGCCACCTGTTACAAGCACCTAGATAACTAAACAGCTAACAGATAACAATTCACTTCAACTAACTCTGACAAACAGACTAACTTTTTTTTGTTACCCTAAATTGAAGGTCCCAGTACAAGAGTTCTAGTTCTTAGCCCAAGTAGAGAAGTTTAGTTATACCAGCAGGTCCTTCCTTCCGGTGCTCTGCTTGTTCTCTGGCAGAAGCTATTTAGGGCAGTGCTTAAATCTGTTTTTAACCTGGCTGCTTCTAGCTAAGCCATTCCCCCTACTTTGCAAATCTTTCTACACTTAGTTAATTTCACAGATAATTCCCTTCAGCCACTTGTGACAAGCACCTAGATAACTACACAGATAACAGATAACAATTCACTTCAACTAACTCTGACAAACAGACTTTTTTTTGTTACCCTAAATTGAAGGTCCCAGTACAAGAGCTCTAGTTCTTAGCCCAAGTAGAGAAGTTTAGTTATACCAGCAGGTCCTTCCTCCTGGTGCTCTGCTTGTTCTCTGGCAGAAGCTATCTAGAGCAGTGCTTAAATCTGTTTTTAACCCAGCTCCTCTAGCTAAGCCACTCCCCCTACTTTGCTGGCTCCACTGGGCCATCAAGGGTATTAATCACCTCAGAGACATATTAAAGAGCTTTTCCACTCTCATGGTCACCTTCCAAAGCATGAGGACCAGATGGAACCTCCTCTAGGCAGATTACTGGAGATTTCTCCAACTCCGTAGCTCATTGCAAGCATACTTGTACATATCCCCCAAACATGTTCAACCCAATATTCTTAAGAGTTGGCTCACCAACAAGAAAGGACTAGCCAGTATGATATACTCCACCCTCAAAGTGTATACCCAGCCAATCCCTGGAGTCTAAGACTAAATAGGAAAAGACACTTCACATCCCCATTTCAGACCAACAGTGGCAGACCTGTTTGACATCTGTACACCACTCCTACCGTGATGCTAGAAGCAGACTGATACAACCAAGATCATGCACTTATGGTACAGGACTCCAACTGTGCTGCACAAAGCCAAGCTCATTGATAATAACTTCTGCTGGAGATATCAAGAAGCTGAAGGGAACCCGAAGCACATTTTGTGGGACTGCCCTCTAATCCAGCCCTCCTGGAAATAAGTCTCCAAACTAGCTGCTGAAATCACTCATAGAAGGAACCCAGAACTGCCAGCTTTTGGTTTCTAGGTATACCGCCTTTAGACCCAGTGCTGGGCAACTCAGAATGGAAGTGGCTGGCACCCCTGGGTATACAAGCTAAGAGGCTTCTTCTATGTAGGCGGAGGACAACTGAGCTCCCCCACCTGCTCCAAACTAATAAACATGCTCACCTACAATGTCTCCTTAGATTGCATATTTCATACAGTTGCAAACACCCTGCTGACTTACTATCGCTGTTGGGATCCCTATATAACTTATGTAAAGTCTCGAACAGGTATAGGTTAAGAACCAAAGTCCATTACTGTCCTGGTCCTAAGGTATCTGATAAACTTCCTCAGAGCTAAGCAACTCTGGGATGTTTCTGTAAGTAATGTTAACTGTCAAGCACCCTGTTTCTTAGTTTCTATGTGGTTCTTCGTGGTTTTATGTTTTCTTTACAGGGCAGGAGAATGTATCACACCTGCCAGGCAAGAATGTATAGCTACATGAATGTCATCTCTTAGAGCTGGCAAGACCAGATCACTTCTGTTAGGTGCTGTATCCATCTCTATATACGCATTGATTCTCAGTGCATTTTATTAATGTATTTATAGGGGGCACAAGATGTAACATTAAGTCTCCTGCACCGTGTTGACGTATGTACTGTTCAGACAATCTTGAAAAACAATAAAAAACTTTAAATGAAAAAAAAAGAAAATAAGGGACAAAAACAAAGGAACATGAATGTAAGCTGGTGAGATAGATTCAAGAGGGATGCAAGAAAGCTTTACTTAATAGAGAGGATGGTTGAGCCTAGGAACAGCCTTCCAGCAGAGGGAGTGGGTGCAAAAACTATTAATGGGCTCAGGGATGTCTGGGACAGGGTAAAGGGCATAACAGTTCCTCAGGAAGGTAGCAGTGAGGCAGAGAGCAAAGGGGGGAGGATGCAAGGGTGAAAACCCTGTCTAGACAGTAGGTCACAGGGTAGAGTATGGTAAAACTGGTCAGACTGGATGGGGAACTGGGGCCAGATTTTCAAACCCCAACATTACTGCAAGCCTTGGGAACACCAGAGATATGGTTCAATGGGTTTGTTGTGATCTAAAGGGATTTTCTAGCCCATCAAGCAATGGGCACAAGCTAGACCATCATTCTATGGTCTAGCATGCATCAGTCTCGGGGACCATTTTCATGGAGCTTGCAGCCAAGATTTGGAGCAAGCTGCTGTAAAGGAGGTAGACTGTCGCAATTGTGTCTGAGCTTTGAAAATAGGGCACAGTTGTAACAGAGTGGGATGGTGCATGGAAAGGGTTTGATTTAGAGCTTGATGCAAACCCTACACTATGCTTTGAAAATCTGGTCCCTGGACTTTTTTTGCTGACATTGTCTATATTTCTGTTTTTCAGGTAATGCAACCACCTCACACAAATGCCCAACACATTTTGCCCATGGCTTTACTTTGATCTACACCACCAGAGTATCATGTGTTCTTTATAGTTCCTGAATTAAAGGAATACAGTAACAATTCTTAATACAATTAAAGGCCATCTACTCTAAACACCATGGCCTGGATATTCCAAAGGTTGTACGGGCGCAACAGGGATCGCTCATGTGCAGCCCCACCAATGAGCCAGCATGATATTCAAGGGCAAGTTGCGATCGCGAACTCCTGATGCACCGGGCGCATTGGTATATGCGGCGCAGTGGGGGTAGCCCATGATATGCGGCACATCCCGATATTCAGCCCGGGATGTGGCGATATGCTGGCACAACTCCACCTTGCGCTGCTCGGGGAGGGCCAGAGATTTGCCTAGTAAAACCAGGAACCAATCCTGGCCACCCACAGGTGAGCTGTCATATTGCAGGGCACAACACAGCAGCCGCCAGCCATGAGTGGCCACCCGCCCACCCAGAACACTGTCCACAAGCCCCCTGCTCTGGGAGTGTTGTGTCCCCCATCGCCCAATCACAGGCATATGTATTAAGAGCCTCTCTGGTGGTCCAGTGGAATCTCCCCCCCCATCGCCCGATTGCAGGTATAAGTAAATATAGACTCCCTGGTGGTCGAGTGGTACCCCTGCCCCATCACCTGATCATGGGCAAAAGTAAAATTAGACACGTTCATTCACATATCAGGCCTGTATAGTACAGTATGGTCTGCATGCCCATTGGTCCACATAGTGGACCAATAGGCGTACATACCGTACTGTACGCTGTCATTCGGTGGGTGGCCGGGTGGCATGCAGGCGGGGTGCTGCCTCCCGCCAATGACGGAGGGGATGCTGTGTGGCGGGGGACCTCAGTGAACAGGTGGGGAGGGGGTACCACTGGATCACCAGGGTTTCTATTGCTATTTCCGCCTGCGAGCTGACGATGGGAGGGGTTTCCACTCGACCACCAGGGAGTCTATTTTTACTTATGCCCACAATCGGGCAATGAGGGGGGTTGTTTCCACTCGACCACCAGAGAGTCTATTTTTACTTATGCCCACAATCAGGTGATTGTGGTGGGGGTTCCACTTGACCACCAGAAAGTCTATTTTTACTAATGCCTGCGATTGGGTGTATGGGAGCGGGGGACCGCCATGGGACTGCAGGGCATTGGTCCTCAAAGGCTGCAGCCAGGTACAAGTCGCCGGGGAACGGGGAACGGCGCACCACATGTAAATGGGGCCATAATGGCATCACTTGGGAACATAAGCAGGAGGCTGGTAAGGACAGAGGTCTGGAGTTATATTCTGTTTTAACTGAAATATTTGAATAGTTTTGTACACGAAATTAGTTCTGTGTGTTAAAAATTACTACTTTGAGTTAGAACTGTTACTTGGGCTGTGATATTGTAACTTTTGAGGCTTGGGAACACTTGTTTGGCAGTGATAATTAGAGTGAAATTTAAATGTGATGTTTGCTTGGTGTTGGGGAGGGAATTAACAGAAATCACCTTGTCTTTCATTGTTCACTTGGGAACATAAGCAGGAGGCTGGTAAGGACAGAGGTCTGGGGTTATATTCTGTTTTAACTGAAATATTTTAATAGTTTTGTACATGAAATTAGTTCTGTGTGTTAAAAATTACTACTTTGAGTTAGAACTGTTACTTGGGCTGTGATATTGTAACTTTTGAGGCTTGGGAACACTTGTTTGGCAGTGATAATTAGAGTGAAATTTAAATGTGATGCTTGCCTGGTGTTAGGGGGAGGGGAAATTAAATACTGAAAAGCCACTGGGGGTTGGGATTGAAGGGCTGTGTATTTCTGTTTGGGACTGAAATTCGAAGCAACAGGAACTGGTGGGCCTGTGACATCATACAGTACCTGATGTCTGCATACACGCACCGTTAGTGGTACTGGACACACACTGGTCTGTATGTGTTTGTGAGACTTGGGAACTTTATTGGTAGGGTTGAAATTGGGTTTGTAAATAACTGCAGTCAGTATAGAGAGAAACTGTATTCCAGGAGGAAGGGACTGAGAAAAGGGGGTGTGCCATTATAAACAGAGGAGGACAAACAGGGTGGCCATATTCCACCATGGCAGGCATCTTTGGAAGGGTTGTAGGCTGCACAGGCTGTGGGATGGCAATAATTCTCAATTGGGCCTGGAGAGAGAGAGGCTGCCCACTCTGTAGACAGCTATTTTATATCAGAAGTGAGGTATATTGGTTAAGGAGTAAGCTGGAGGGGCTGTCCAAGGATAAGGGGTGTGGATATGGGCAGCAGAAGGGTGGGACTGAGGGGAGGCTGGGGCAACGCTCTGAAATTACAGGATGTTATGTTACAGCAAGCAGGAGGGGGGGATATTAGGGACAGAGGACCCTTAGATAGGGATGTTGCGCTAAGGGGAAGCGTGCGACAAGGGTGAACATTCCGAATACAAAGAGAGTGGGCGGGGGAAGAGTCAGGAGGGCTGTTGGGGGAAGCCTAAAACAGCAGACTGTGGAAGGGAGCTCCTAAGGAGAACAGAGCAAGAGGGGAAGAAGAGGGGCAGTTTAGAGGTGCAGTCAGGGGAAACTTGGGTTACTTGATGGAGGCTGACATAGAGTGTCACAATAAATTTGAGCTACTAAGCAACCTAGAGCGGGAGGAAGGGGTTGGTGGAAATGAAGAAACTGATACAGAGGCTGGGGGGAGGAAGTCAGATACCCATAGGGCATCACAGACCAGCAATGGAAAAGATAGAAGTAGTCCCAGAGGGAGAAGAGGAAACATAAATGTTAAGCAGATGGGGGAGATGCAACATATTGCAGACATGAGGTGGGAGAGCATGACTGTAGACAAACTGGGAGACAAGGAGGTGGGAGAGGAGCCCCCCTTCAGCAGGGGGGTCAGTACCAAGGATGGGGCCCTAGCTAAAGGGGACCCACAGAGAGCCTCTGGAGGCAGGGGTACTATTACAAGAGGGGAGGATGGCAGTGTGGGGGAAGGGGAAACCATCAGGGCCAGGATAAATGGTTCGAATAAGAGAGGTTAAAGGGACACCTATTCAGAGGGGTCTGAGTTAAGTGGGCAAATAACGAGGAGGCAGAAAGGAGAGGGTGACAAGGGGGTCTCTAATAAGGCAGGAAGACTCCCATGGAATTGAGATCATGAATAAAGGGGGGAATGAGGGGCTGAGAGGGCATAGTGGAGGTAATCATAAGGATGATGGCGGTGTTAAGGTTCTGTTATTAGGAGACTCAATGATTAGGGGTATCCAGTGGGAGGGACAGGGGATGGATGCCATAGCCAGGTGAAGGTAGTGAGTATCTCTGGGCTGACAGTGCACAGAGCAAAGTTCATGGTGTATGAACTGGTTAGAGATTGTGGAGGGAAACCGGATTTCCTGGTGCATTTGGGAACTAACGATCTAGAGGGAAATAGTGTTTTGGAAATCCAAGCAAGGTTCCAAGAACTTGCCAGAGTCTGTCGGGATAATGGATGCAACATTTCCTTTTCGGAGATATTGCCAGTACCAAAGGCCTCAGTGGAGAAAAAAATGAAGATCACAGAGGTTAATGACTGGCTCAGGAAGTGGGGTGAAGAGAGTGGGTTGGGGTGTTAGGGAACTGGAAAGGAGTTTGGGAGGATAAGGGAGCTGTATGCAAGGACAGACTTCATCTTGCCCCATTAGGGAGGAAGTCCTTAAACAGGGGATGGCTGACTACATTCAAGAAAAAGTGGGGTTTAAACCTGTGAGGGGAGGGATAAGGGAGGGTTGCCCAGAAACCCTCTCCTCCAGATGAGGGAAGTAGCCTTCAAACCCAAGGGGAGGGGAAACAGACTGGGGTGGAGGTTTCAGGAGGAGCAGAGGAGGATGGAAGTATAGGAACCTGGGTGGGGTTCGACAAGGTGATCAGGGATAAGGGTGGGGTTGGTGTTAGTAAATGCCAGCAGCTGGAAAACAAGTTGCCATGAGTTCCAAACCATGCTGTTTGGGGGTGGATGTGGCGGCAGCTACGGAGACGTGGGCCAACAAAAACTATGACTGGGACCAAACGCAGGGGCACACTATGCTTAGGAGGATAGAAAGGAGGGAGAGGGGTGGATGGCTATGTTCATTAGAGATGACATAGAAATTGCTAGGGTAGAAGAGGCAGAGGAAACGTGGAGGCCTTATGGGTCACCTACGATCCCAGCAGGAGATAAGGTCAAGCTGGGTGTAGTATATAGGCCCCCCGGGATGAGTGATGTTCTAGAGGATGGTTTGCTGGACAACATCATTGCCCAGTGTGGACCAAAAGGGGAAGGAGTGGTGTTGATGGGGGACCTTAATATGCCAGGTACAAACTGGGGAACCATGTCCTCTAAGGTGGCCAAGGAGCAGAGGCTGCTGGATGGCTTCCAGGATGTGTTCTTAACACAGCATGTGATGGAGTCCACAAGGGAGGAGCATGTCCTGGACGTGGCTCTGGCAGATGGGGATCTGGTAAGGGACCTGGTTGTAGAGGACCCCCTGACCGGGAGCGACCACAATACTGTCTGGTTTCAAATAAGCATGGGGGAAGGGGGGGAGATCTAGGACACTGGCAGTGGACTTCAGGGGGGCAGACTTTGTGGGCATGGGAAATATTCTCAAGGGTCACTTGAAGGGGATTACATCAGTGACAAGTGTGGAAAGGAGATGGGAGGTCATAAAACAGGGACTTCATGAGGCAGTTCAGATCTGCACTAAATTGAAACGAAAGAGAGCAAGGTCACATAAACCATGCTGGTGGTCCAGTGAGGTACAGGTAGTGGTCAGGGAAAAGAAGTCGGCCTACAAAAAATATAAAACAACAAGAGGGGATAGGGATAAGGAAATGTACCATCTTGCATCTAGAAAAGTCACCCGGATGGTGAGGGGAACAAAGTCCAGTAAAGAGCAATGACTGGCACAGGGGATACATGGAGGGGAAAAGGGGTTCTTCCGTACATTGGAGAGCAGAGAAAACTAAGGGCCATCTCAGCAGTTGAGATCAGGAGGAGGGTGGGTGGAAGGAGACGAGAGGACCAGGCAGAGGTATTTAACAGTACTTTGCCTCTGTGTTCACTAGGGCGGGAATGGGATATCTACAAAGCAAGGCACGATGGGGATAGAAGCGGCAGTGAGTGGGATCAGGGGAGCAACAGAAATGGAGCAAGAGGGAGGGAGAGGTACCCCAGGGGTGTCACATCTGGATAAGGATAAAAAGGCCAGTAAGGTGGAGGGGACAGATGATGCCATCTCTGCCAAAAGGGTGTGGTTAGCCCTCAAGGCCCTAAAGAAAGACAAATCTCCTGGGCCGGATGGCATTCATCCGAGAGTACTATGGGAATTGGCGGACATACTGGCTGCACCCCTGGTGGAGCTCTTCAACAGGTCACTTGAGACAGGGAGGGTACCTAGGGATTGGCGAGAGGCACATGTGGTGCCAATCCATAAAGGGGGGTCAAGGGAAATACCAGGTAACTACAGACCCATCAGTTTGACCTCGGTGGTGGGAAAATTAATGGAGGGTATACTAAAGGAACGATTGGGGGTGTACTTGGAGGTGGTGGGAGGTCTGGATAGTCGGCAACATGGGTTTGTGCCAGGTAGATCATGTCAAACCAATCTTGTGGAGTTCTACGAATGGGTAACATCAGAACTGGACAGGGGAAAGCCTGTGGATGTATTATTCTTGGACTTCAGAAAGGCATTTGACTCTGTCCCCCACAATGGTCTGGTGGAGAAACTGATGGGGTTAGGAGTAGGCCCTTTGATGGTCAGATGGATTGAAAACTGGCTAGCTGGACTCACCCAGAGAGTAGTGGTCTGTGGGGAGCTCTCGAACCCTAGAGAGGTTGGTAGTGGGGTACCACAGGGCTCGGTCCTGGATCCGATCCTATTTAATGCATACATATTGGACATCAGGGAGGGTATAGGGTGTGAAATGAGTCTCTTCACTGATGACTCCAAGATGGGAGCAGTAGTTGAGGGAGAAGAGGGGAGATTGTCCCTGCAAAGGGACCTGGACACCCTGGAAAGCTGGGCTCACACATGGAAATTAAATTTCAATATCACCAAGTGCAGGTGTTGCATCTTGGATGGGAAACCCTAAACACAGATACACCCTGGGAGGGAGGCTGGAGGCCTCAATAGGGAAAAAGATCTAGGGGTCATGGTGGATGCATGTATGAATAACTCTGGTAGTGCAGAAGAGCAGCTAGCAAGGCAAACAGGATGTTGGGATGCATCGTAAGTAGGATCACCTCTAGGAGCAAGGAAGTGATTCTGCCGCTGTACAATGGACTGGTTAGACCACACCTTGAGTACTGTGTACAGTACTGGAGACCACACTTGAAGAGGGACATACAGCTCCTGGAGAGAGTACAGAGGAGGGCAACTAAGATGATAAGAGGGCTAGAGGATTTGACGTATGAGGACAGACTTGAGGAGCTCTGCCTGTTTTCATTGGAGGAGAGGAGAGACAGGGGGGACATGATTGAGGTCTTCAAGTACCTCAAGGGAATAAATAGGGTAAACACGGAGGGGATCTTTAGACTAAAGCAGGGAGGTATCACCAGAGAGCATGGTTTGAAGTTGGAGGGGAGAAGGGTGAGGGGGGAAAGAGGAGGAGGTTTTTCACTGAGAGGGTGGTGGACCCTTGGAATGCACTGCCTGGCGAGCTGGTTCAGAGATCCACAGTGGAGGGCTTCAAGAGAGGGTGGGACAGATACAGAAAGTGGATGTATCAGATGATGGCCTGGCCCAGGGGGGTGGGAATGGATGATAAGGGTTTCTGAAACACAAGTGGGGGGGGGCCTCGGCACCCAACTAGGGATCTGAGGTTCGAGCAGACTCAATAGACCGTAAGGCCTAATCTGCTGGCAAATAGTATGTTAGCATGTTAGTAAATGGACCCATTTGCACCTTGCATGCATAATGGCCTCATTTGCATGCCCAGTGCTGAATATCGCGGGTGATCCGCCTAGCACAACTGCACTTGTGCTGGCGCATCCCCCTGTTCCTGTTCCCTGCCTTGCACTGGCGCAGTGCCACTGCACCATGCACAGTGTGTGCACCCTCAGTGCCATATTCAACGGTGTGATGAACCATGGCGCAACACCATTGAATATAGCCTGGACCATGCCCTGGCGCAGCCCAGTTGCGCTGCACCCAGGCTTGTGCCCCTGCCCGGCGCAGTCTGAATATCCAGGCCCACATGTGCAAAACAGTGCAAAAAGTGGTCCAAGCACAATGAATGAATAATTGCAATAAGAACAGTTAAAAACACAACTGAGCTCAGGAATTCGTTGCATTTTAAATGTTTACATTTTTTGCAGTACCCTTTAACATAGATAACATGCACCCTACGTTTGACTAATTGTGTTTCCTGCTTCATGGCAAAAAAAACCACAAAAGCTTATTATTCATTATGACTTGGAAAACAGCTTTGTTTGTGGTGCCTGTAATTTATCTAAGGGCTATCTCCTGTTTTTAGCCTTTGCGGATTGTCTGTGAGACCTTAAGGCATTTAGGATTTTAGGAACTTCAGAATCATAGTCCAATTCCATTTCAAATCTTAAAAGGATCTAAAAATTGTATTCAGATTTGAAGTCCTAAATCATAAATGCCTATATAAAATAGGTTTTAGGATTCTGTTTAGGATTTTCAGACCTCAAATCTGAAAACCCTAAATCTGAAAACTGAGTTAGTGTCTGATCATTTGATTTCTTATGGCAGATTCTGAGCAAGCCTATAAGGGACTAGTAGAAATTATTAACATTTTCTGCCTACTTTTTGGCAGTCCAAGCTCTTTAAAGGACTGCTTCCTAGAGTAGCATATTAAACCGGTGACTAGGTTTGAAGCCACGCTTGCCTTTGTCCTCAGCAGAGAGATGGGGTCATGTCCTGTATGAATGTTAAGGAAATGAGGGCAACAGTGACCGCAGCTGGTTAAACTTCTCCCTGGTGACAGGGAATACTGTCTGAGCCTCTGCTACTGGGACCCAGAACATCAGAAAGGCAGATGGCAAGATGAAGGACCTGATTTCCAAAGGTCTGGAGCAACTGCATGTAGCTGGCAATGCAGAGCACATACAGAATTTGTTGAAGTGGGTACTCAAAGCAGCCATGAACGCATGCATGCCTGTAACCATAAAGGAAAAGGGCCCAAATGTGGCCCACTGGCTCAACAGGGACCTGTGGTAATTAATTCTGAACAAATAGAAGAAATGCTATGCAACTTGCCTCCAGACCAGAGAGGAGTAAAGAGCGGCCCGAGGGACTGCAAGACTAGAATGAAAAAAGCCAAAGAGGACTAGAAGCCGCGATAGCAGTGGGAGCCGCAAACAACACCAAAGCCTTTTTCCCAGTACATGAATGGAAGGTGGAGGAGGAGACTGAATCTCTGAAAACAGTGGAACAGGTGGAGGAATCTGTGAGATAGCCAGTGGTGATGGGCACCACGAAGCTACAGGGGGAGAAAGCATGTTCTTTAAGCTGGCCCATGGTGAGTAGCTATGATGCAGCCTGCAGACATCACACCCATCCTGGTTATTGAGCACCTTGTAAAGGTCTTGTTGGGTAAATCCCATGGGCCATATGGGGTATATTTCAAGTCCATAGTCTGTTGACCCATCCCTCTGGAATGCCATTCAAGTGGGAACTACAACTGCTCCCTCCCATCCTCTCTTTCAGTGTCTGGGTCACCCGCTGAGTGCATCCCACTGCATTTGTGCTTCCTCAGATACTAGCTTATGTCTTGTCAGTTTATATGGGTGATGTTGGCATTGCTTGAACTCACTATACTATAATTGTAGCAGTATTGCATTTTTCACAGATCTAATTGTTAAACATGCATGTTTTGTGCCACTTTACTGAAATTGTATATACTTTTTTACTTTATTTTTATCTGTACTCTTTGTTGTTCTTGTAAATGTGTTTTCCAGCATGTTTATAACCATGTATCTCATATCTCCACCC
Source organism: Neoceratodus forsteri (assembly GCA_016271365.2). Classification (NCBI taxonomy): domain Eukaryota; kingdom Metazoa; phylum Chordata; order Ceratodontiformes; family Ceratodontidae; genus Neoceratodus; species Neoceratodus forsteri. Next base: position 940,414,577 of record CM028133.1, on the reverse strand, counting down.
ATCCACCCTTTTTTTGCCTACCTAGGCCTGGGTCATTCAAGAAAAAGGTGCCTTGGATCATTGTACTTATTCAGTCAGCAACTAACTAACTAACTAACTAACTAACTAAGCCCCACATATTCAAAAGAAATGCGTGGTGCCTCCCTAGATGTGCACGCACATCTCCAGACTTGCGATGGCCATCATGGGCATGACAATATTCAGAAGCCCCTGATGTACCATGCAAACCCAACTGTGCTGCGGCACAGAATATTGTGGTGTGGGCATGCAAATGAGGGATCCTTCATGAATATTGCCAGCATCACAATATTTAAACCTCTCCTGGTGAAGACATGGCTGGAAGCACCAGCTCAAAGTTATGAATCCAAAACCCTGTTCTAACTTTGTGTGGGGCAGGGTGGTGCCCCATGCAAAGTCCAGGGCTGGTCACATGATCTCCCCTCCCCAGCACCGATGTCTGTCTGAAAGAAAAACGCCCGATCCCATTGTTTCCATAGTGTTGGGTTCCCCCTCCCCATCCCCGATGCCTGTAAAAATAATCCAGCCCGACCCCTTTGTTTCCATAGTGTAGGGTCCCCCATCCTCATCACCAATGCCTGTAAAGAATAATCCAACCCGATCCCTTTGTTTCTATAGTGTAACTTCCCCCCTCCCCATCCCTGATGCTTGTGAAAAATAATCCAGCCAAATCCCTTTGTTTCCATATTGCAAGGTCCCTCCTCCCCATCGCCTTTAAATAATAATCCAGCCTGATCCCTTTGTTTCGATAGTGTAGAGTCTCACCTCCCCATCCCCGATGTCTGTAAAAAAATAGTCCAGCCTGATTCCAGTGTTTCCATAGTGTAGGGATCCCCACTACATCCTCAATGCCTGTCTAAATGACAATCTACCCAATCCCATATTTGCCATAGTGAAGAGACCACTCTCCCCAGCCCCAATCACCATATGAAATATAAGTACAGTATCCCCTTTCCATAGTGTAGTCCCTACACTGTGGAAACACTGGGATTGGGCTGGATGCTTTTTTACAGACATCGGGGATGGGGAAGGGGAACCTTATACTACGGAAACAAAGGTGTCAGACAGGATTATTTTTTACAGGCCTTGGGGATGTGGAGGGGTGGTCCCCACACTATAGAAACATAGGGATCAGGCAGCATTTGTTCTACAGACCTCAGGGATTGGGAGGGCTGGCCCAGCACAATTATCTGAACGCAGCCATGCTACTGAGTCCATAATGGGCATGCATGAGGCCCCTTTGTGTCATACATGCCAAATGAGTTCATTAGCATATTTTGGCTGAATATCACCCTTTGGGAAATGGCACATCCAGATATAATAATAATAATACTAATAAATTTTATTTCTAAAGCACCTTTCAAGTTTTCAAGGCACTGTACAAGCATAATAAAACACAGATAAAACTTCAGTCTCACAATAATACAACACAATCAATAATCCAAGAAGGCAGACTGATACAAATGGGTTTTTAAGTCCCTCTTAAACTCCTCCATGGAGGTGCAGTGCCGCAACCAACGGGTTAGAGAATTCCAAAGAGTGGGAGCAGCATAGAAAAAAGCTCTGCAACCAGATGAATTTAGGCTCACTCTTGGAATTTCTAGTAACCCCTTGTTGGCCAGGCAGAGTGATTGGCCCGGGCAGTAAGGAACCAGAAGATCTTTCAGGTAGGCTGGACCCTGATCATGTAGGGCTTTAAAAGTCAATAAACAGATTTCAAAGGTGATCTGCCACCAAACGGGAAGCCAGTGCAGACTGCGCAGCACCAGGGAGATGTGGCAAGACCTGCTTGTCCCAGTCAAAACCTGGGCTGCTGCATTCTGCACTAGCTGAAGGCAGTGGATTTCAACCCCAGAAACCCCAAAATACAGGGAGTTGCAGTAGTCCAAACACGAGGACACGAAGGCGTGGACCAACGTTGGTAACAAGTCAGATGGAACAAGGTGCTTCACTCTAGCGATATTCCTAAGATGGTAAAAGGAAGTCTTGATGACTGCTGACACCTGTGACTGTAGTGTCAGCCTGTCATCCAAGATAACCCCTAGGTTACGCACCCGTTCGGAGGTCAGAAGTGACACACCCCCAAGAAAAATTCCTGAGGGTGCACCAACAGGCGGCCTCTCTATCCGACAACCCAGATCCACTACCAAAACCGCTGTCTTTCCTGAGTTCAACTTCAGCCAACTAGAATCCATCCAATCCTGGATTTCTTTCAGACAGTTGTTAAATACCGAGAGAGCTCCATCCTGGTCAGGAGCAAAAGACAGGTATAGCTGGGTATCATCTGCATAGCAGTGAAACCTCAGCTTATACCATCTTATAATGTCTCTGAGAGGCAGAATATACACTGTGAATAACATGGGAGATAGCACAGAACCCTGAGGCACCCCACACAACAAAGGAGTTGGACCAGAGGAAAAATTCCCCGACTAACTCTTTGTGATCTCCCAGTGAGGAATGAGGTGAACCACCCAAGGACGGTTCCTGATATTCCACAGATCTGCCTCAGGTGTGCTAACAACACCACATGATCCATGGTGTCAAAAGCTAATGAGAGATCGAGAAGAACTAGAATAGAACATCTCTTCAGGTCTATCGCCCTCAGGAGATCATTAAGCACCCGAACCAGCACAGTCTCGGTGCTATATCTTTTCCGAAAACTGGATTGGAAGGGTTCGTAGATGTCATGGATGGTTAAATGGTTCTCCAATGGGACCGCCACTACTTTCTCAATCACCTTCCCAATAAAGGGTAGGTTTGAGATGGGTCTGTAGTTTGTGAAACAGTCTGGGTCCAAGGTAGCTTTCTTCAAGAGCGGTGTCACCACCGCCTCTTTCAGGGAGCCAGGAAACTCATCTGATTCCAGGGAGCACCAGACTATTTGCACAAGGATTGGACCAATGATGTCACAACAACCCAGTATTAGGGAAGTCCGTCCAGGATCCAAACTACAGCTCGTAGGGCGCACACCATGGATAATCCTCATGACATCCATGAAATCAGATCTGCTGAAGGAACACCAAGAAAATTGAGGCACTGTGAACTCATGCTGTTCAACCGCATCCCCCTTAGAAGCTGCTGGATGCAGATTCGCCCTGATGTCGGCCACCTTATTAGTGAAGAAATGAGCTAGCTCCTCAGACTCTAATTGCGAAAAAGCTCTCTGAACTTGCAGACAGGCTTGGTTGCACAGCCTGTCCACTGTTCGAAAAAAACTGAGCCGGTCGATTCCTAGCAGCAGCAACAATCTCCCTGGACAGGAATTCTGCCTTCTTATGGGAGATTGCAGATTGATAGACAGAGTAATGGTCTATCAATTTAAGGCGGTTGGTATCACTGGCAGATCTGCGCCAGCAGCGTTCTGATCTTCGCCCCTGTCTCTGCATCTCCCTCAACGTCCCATCAAACCAGGGTGCCTTGGGAAGAAGGGAGAGGGGGCATACACGAACAGGAGCAATAGTATCCAGAGCTGATGCAACAGCCCTATTATAGGCCATCACCAAGGTCTCTGGACTACTGCTCACCAACGCGGGGAACGAGAGGTCAAGAACCACCACAAGGCCTTGGGGAGTGATATTCCATAAAGGGCAGTATCCCACCTTCTCCACAGGGGTAGGCCTTCTCAGCGGGGGTGTTAAAATTGAACCCCACAGTGTAGTGGTCTGACCACACTACTGGTTCCACCCTCAAATCAGTAATATCAATCCCTAAGAGAAAGACTAAGTCCAAGGAGTGTCCAGATTTATGGGTAGCAGTGGAAACCACCTGTGTAAAGCCCAAAGAAGTCATTAATTGGAGGAAGTGATTACCAAATTGCGAGAGTTCATCGTTGACCCAGGCGTTAAAGTCACCCAGAACCATCAATCTGGGCAACTCCAACGACATGTCAACGATGAAGTCTGCCACTTCCTGTAAGAACCGTTTCACATCTCCTGGTGGACAGTAGATGAGTACGATTAGAACGCCAACACCCACTACCATTGTACACTCAAAGGACTCAGCCTCCCCCCACAACCACACTAGTGAGGTCCAATTCCGTCTTAAAACAGACTGCAACCCCCCCACCCCTGCAGTCCAATCTCAGGTGGTGTATCACTGAGTACCTGGCCAGAGTCATGGCTTCCAACGTGGGGCCTGGATTTTCATCCAGCAAGGTCTTGGTGATGCAAGCTAAGTCCACTGAACCAACAAGATCAGCAATAATGCCGGTCTTGTTTCTGACGGACCTAGCATTGCATAACACCGCCCGGGTTGAACGAACCTCGGAGGCTGTCAAGCCCATCTGCCTACCAAATTCCGTAGTGCCCTTGGGTATGGGCGCCAGACAGGGCAAACCATGGTCTGGGTTCCATTTCGCCCTAGGACACCTTCTAGATCTCACTACCCGGATACGAAGGCCCCCCTCATCCATCCTCCCCTGGTTCACGGCCCCCCACTCTCCTCCCTCTCCTTTGAGCAATTCCCAATGTTTTACAATGCTGGTATATATCATAGTGGAAAGGGGGAGGATAAAAAGGGTGGAGGGCGTGAAGAGAGGAGGATGAATAGCACACCACCATGGGGATTGTGGCTGACACATGCCGCTACAATACAACTAAACCAAAACAGTAATACAAAATATTTAAACTTAAATTAAATAAACCCCCAAAATAAGTCTAACTAAACATATAATCCTAAACCAAACCAAAATAAAATTACTTTCCCCACCTCAAAGAAAAATTTAGACAGACCCCGCGAAAAAACTTCTTAAAAATAATATAAATATAAATATATTCAAAAACAACTCAAATAATTCAAACTTAAAAATACAAAACACATCCCCCCCCAGTTCTCTAACAACCAGGGAGTAGAGGAAAACAATAAAATAAAAGCTTATAAAAAGTTCACACTTAGTCAAAAGATGTCACACAGTATCTGATCTGCACAGTCTCTCACAAAGGCAGAAAAGAACTCACAGCTGGGTGAGAAGGGTAATAGTCCTGGTACTCAAGTTACTCAGAAACAGCACAGCAAAATATCCCCCTGCACAACCTCTCACGAAGGCAGGTTTAAACTAACAATAATAAAAGACAAATTAACCAGGCACTCTCACTACTCGGTAAATTTGAAGCAAAAGGCTCTAATCAGACTACCTCTCACATAGAAGACAGAGCCATAAATAATGTTAACAAAATAAAGTGCATTTTCACTGTTTCTGGATATAATTCATCAGAATCTGACTGTAACTAAAGTCCAGGACTTTATCCAGACGAATCTTCTTATGGGTCTTCAAGTGGGGTATCAAGCTCTCAAAGTAAGCAGAGACCAAGTTCATCAGCCATCAGGAATACTAGCAGGGTTCCAAATAATCTGACCCAGGAGAGCCACCACCAGGAATATTCTCCCACTGTAACCTCGGTCTTCAATGAGAAACGGCCCACCGGTCGATTCCCCGAAGACCTCGAAGCTCCAGGCCAAGCCAGTCGGATCCCCACTGGCAAAACCCCAACTCCTGCACAGTGAGAAATCCGGCAATGGAACAACCAGGAACAGAGTAGATCCCTGTTTCCACGTCAACAGATAGTCAGCAGGTAGCCCCACACACATGAGATTGTATTAATATTATAGTCTCCACAGCCCAGGGATGATTAACAGGGACCCCCGGTCCTCACCAAACAGACAATAGGCAGACAGCAGCAGGAGCAGTTCATGATAGCCAGAAGATGACAGAAACGGCTTCTTTAGAAAACTGCCTCTACGAAGACCACCAGGCCCAAGATTCCCTTCGATAAAGGGCTCCTCCTCTAAAGTCCATCCCACAGACCAAGTCCAAGTGTCAGGCAAACAGGGAAAATAATCCCGGTAACTTCCCTGAAGAAAAAACTGTACTCAAAACTGTAGAACCTGTAAAATGGCACTCGGACCGTGGAACCCGAAAAAGGAACACTCAATTAACAGCGTCCAATGAGGTGTTCAAGCTGTTCGAACTTCATTTCAAATATTAAACCGAGAACAGACATAGTAAACTAGGAATAGAAATAGAAAAAAAAACAATAAAACGCTCATAATAAAAACACTCTAAAATAAAACTCAACGGCAAATGGCATAACACTCATATGCTCATACGATCATCTCGCCCAGCCTAGTGGGCATCTTGGATCCACCTATCTCACCTCACAAAAATCCCATGGCACTTCTCGATATGCATTATGTATTCCCCTATTGGTGGTTTTCAGCACTGAACCCTGGGTACGCTGCACCAAACATGGAGGCCGCCCACTATGTGCCGTGCATCCAGGGTCTGATCTGTTCCAATCATGCATTCTGTTTGAATATCGTGTCAGAGCTGACCAGCCCAATTTGTTTGTACAGCACATTAATTTGTGTGCACATCCATCCCGCTCTGAATATGGGGGCCTAACTAACTAACTGCAATAATTTTTCAAGATCCTGTCAGGACAACTGTAGTGCCAGATGACTGGAAAGTGGTTAATGTGATCCCCATCTTCAAGAAGGAGGTAAGGTCTGATACTGGAAGATACAGACTGGTCAACCTGACATAAGTGTTGGGCAAGGTCCTGAAAGCCATTACTAAAGACACACTAACTGAACACTTGAGTAAGGCCAAGGGTTGTTGGTGCCATGGGTGGGTGGGTGGGGGTTTTACTGGCCACCAATGTTAATGCTATGGTACTGGGTCAGGGATTTGTGGACTGAGCCTCTGCTGTGTGTCAGTGGGGGGATTTATTTCTGTTTGTATTACAAGTTGGTAACCATGGCTTGTTACGGGGACAGGGCATACATGTGTTGGGGTGGGGATATGTATTGCTCAAATGGGGTTGGGACTTTCATGTGTTGGGGAGATGCTTATGGTACAACAGGGGTGGGGCATTTCATGTGTTGGGGGATGCTTATGCTACAACGGGGATTAGGACATACACGTGTTTGGGGGGGTTATGTATTGTTCAAACTGGGTCGGGGTTTTCATGTGTTGGGGTGGATACTTATGCTACTATGGGAACAGGACTTTCATGTGTTGGAGGGAATGCCTATGCTACAACAGGGCATACATTTTTTTTTGGGGGGGTGAATGCTTATGTTACAATGGGGACACAGGCCCGAGTGCCAGCGTTAGCTATTCATGCACCCAGACCTCTGCCTACATGCATAGGAGATACACTATGGGACCTAGGATAGCCATCCGATTGGATGCCTGTTGGGGTCCATTACTCAACCACCGACCACCCGGCATAGTCCTACACAACAGGAGGCAGGGTGGGTGGCCATGGACAGGTGCTCTGTGGGTGCATGTGGTTGTGTATTCCACACACCCTGTGCTTGTTTGGGTCTGCAGAGCAATATGGGTGGGGTACGTGCCTATGGCACGTACTTTCTGCCCATTCATGCGTAGCCCCCAATGTCCCTTCTAACCATAAGCTACTATGTAAGTATATTACTATGTTACTACTAGTCCTCTGTAACTATCCTGGGTGCCTCCTTTTTTCCTGTTGTTAAACACATATGTCCGAGTATTGGAGGGGCACCGTAATGAAGTAGTGCAATGAAAATTTTTTTCCCAAAAAGATAGTTTCGGCTACATGAAGGCAGTATAGCGTACTGGGTTAAGGTTCTGAGCTGCAGATCTTGAGACCTGAGTTTGAATCCCACAGCCGCCTAGGTACATACTGTGTAATCCTGAGCAAGTCACTTAACTTCCTTGTGCTCCCAGGTCGCATCTGGAAACAAGCTTCAGTTTAGTGTGCTACTGCTGGTTAAACAATGTTCCCTTCCTTCCCTTAAACATGTAATAAAAATATTTGCATTCCTGTCAGGTCTACTTTTCTAGGTATCTCTTATGCTGTGCACCATGTGTTTTTGGTATTTTCTCAGTCCTCACCCTCACGATATCTACTATGGCATTTCTGTGCTAAATGTGAAGGTCATCTTTTATCCTTGAGGAAAAAACTAAATTAAAACATTTATAAAAGATTCACTTTTTGGTGTACTAGAAAATGTTACCACCAACTAAAACTGGAAGATGTCTGGAATCTTTTATAGTGAAAAAAGGGTAGGGTCAAATGTTTGCCCAATTTCGTTGCTCTGCTGCTTTCGTATAAAGAAAAATCTACCTACCTACTTACCTAACTCTTGGGTGATTTGTGTCACAACTTGCATCAAACACAATTTTCTAAAGCAGACTGCATCAAATCCTGATGCAGTTGTGCCAATGCCCCTTGCACCAAGGTTGCGATAAACACCCAGGTTTGCCAGGTCACAAGGGGGCTTGCACTATGGCAGGGCTGCAACTTCCCCTTTTTTGGGGATTTTGCAAGCCTCACCATGGATGCAGCAAGGGGCACCACTTAGGTCAGTCAGGAGGTGGTCTAAGTGGCATGCGCTAGTGGGATGGGGTCTTAAATTGGTCTGCTGGGGGCAGTAGGGGTGCAGTAGGGGCACAGGAGGTGGCAGCAGGGGTGTTGGGGAGACATTTGGGCATTTATCGGACTATTGTGTAACCCGGCGAGGTGTGTTTGCATTATGGTGGTACTGTCACACATTCTGTAGTATTGTATGACAATATACTGTACCTATGACCGATACTGTAAATACATATAGAACTGATCTATTACAACACATCAACAGAGGGGCAATGGATATGTCCAACTGTCATGGGATCATAATGAACCAAAACTCAGCAGACTGAAAAACTGTTATGTTGTACAGACCACGATGTCTAGCAGTTCCCCTAGTCCCCGATGTCCCTCATTAAATACTCATACATCTGTCCATGGTGGACTTGTGGACCCCCGTCCCTATCCCGGATGTCCCATATTAATTATAATATATTCTTCACTGGTGATCTGTTGGACCTCCCTCCCTATCCTGATCACCCCCATAGTTATTTATATAACTGTCCCTGGTGGTCTAGTGGACCCGCCACCCCAGCAGGCAGTGGCCCACCACCCTGTTCCCTAATCCAATTCCCAAGCCAGTGACCGGTACAGCACTCCACTCACCACCATGGCCAGCTTCTGACTGAGCAGTCAAGGAGTGCGTACTGTATAGTATGCACTCCTTGACAGCTCAGTCGGCAGCTTGTTGTGGTGGAGAGTGGAGGGCTGTGCTGGTCACTGACTCGGGGATGGAATGGGGGAGCTGGGTGATGGGGCACCACCTGCCAGGGTGGGGGCTGGGGGGTCTTCTAGACCACCAGGGACAGTTATATAAATACATATGGGGTGATTAGTGATAGGGAAGGGGGTCTGCTAGACCACCAGGGAAGGATCTATAATAATTAATGGGGACATCGGGGATAGGGAGGGAGGTCCTCTAGACCACCAGGGACAGATTTATGACTATTTACTGGGGACATCGGGGATGGGGGTTGACTGCTAGACATTGTGGTCAGTATAACATAACAGTTTTGCGGTCTGCTGAGTTACGGTTCATTATGATCCTGTGGTAGTCAGACTTATTCACTGTTCCTCTGTTGATGTGTTGAATAGATCAGTTCTATATGAATTCATAGCATCAGTCATAGGTACAGTATATTGTCATACAATACTACAGAATGTGTGACAGTACCACCATAATGCAAACACTCCCTGCCAGGTGCCACAACAGTCCCATTAATGTCCAACTGTCTCCCTGACACCCCCAGTGCCACCTCCCATGCCCTTTATTCCTCCAGCCCCCTTCTGGCAAGTTATTTTTTCACCCCCACTACAATCCCAGACGCTCTTGTGTTGTGCCAGGCAGAGGGGACTGATCCCTGTGACAATTTCCGCAGGTACACCAACTGTTAGGCATAGCTATCAGCTTGCAGCAAACCCAGGGGGTTTGACGCCGGAACCCTGATTTTTGAAAAATCGGGCACAGGGTCCCATGTGCACCCAGAATTTGCCACAGCCCTGGAGTGATACAACTTGTATTGCTCTAAGGGCTCTATGAAAATCGAACCCATGATGTCACAACTACAATTTACACTATTTATCATTATGTAGGTAGTCTGAATATCCAGAAACACCTTTAGAAAACATTTACAAGAAAAAATCATTTTCTGTGACTTCTATGCATGTTTTCAATCTAACTGAAGATACATAATGTATTTCAAACCTTTGCTGCTACCTGTTTTATTAAACTAAATCAATAGACCAACATACTGCAGAGAGTAATAGACCTTGTAACATCATGTTCTCAGTGCTAATGCAGCTCCCAGTAAGAAACAAGATTTCAACAATCAAAACAGGGAATAATTCAAGCTAGTTATAGAGGACTACTTTTAACAGTCGAAATAACGTTGAAAAGAACTTATATCCCCAACAGCAATCAGAAAAGCAAGGCTCCCCTCGTGGGTGCTGGTCGTGAGGGTCAGACACCCTCCCATGAGCTTTGCAGGGACCCCCGCAGCATTTTTCATCAAGAACAGCAAGGTTCCTCTCATAGGTGCTGGCCGTGAGTGTAGGACACCCTCCCACGAGCTTTGCAGTGACCCCTGCAGCATTTTTCGGCCAGGTAATATGCACTTTAAGTGGAGGAACAGCAGCTCTATCAAAACACTGAAAATCCCAAACTCGCAATAAGAGCCAAAAAGAGCCAAGGACTTGATCTTTAACTCATAAACCTCTTAATTGACTGCATTTTTTTTAACCAAGTTCCTTAAAATTAATTGCTGGTCACGTGATGGCTGCTTAGCAGACAGTCGCACTCCTTCCTCGCTCTCCATTACAGCAAGTAAATTCGCCTTTCTGTAGCTAACTTCAGCTATTAATTTTGGAAGCATTGCTGTGGAAAAGCCCTCTAAAACACTCAGGAGTAATAAACGAATGGAGGCAGAGATGCAGAAGGTTCCCCCGTGGCATACGCCCCCACCCTCTCCCGAAAAGGACAAGGCTGAGAAGAGGCCTAAGGCACAGGCACTTGCCATTACCTCTTCCGCCGTGGCTCCCGCAGCGCTGACCGTGGAGAAATTCATGGAAATCATGCTGCCCTTGAAGGAGTCAATAACCACCATCTCAAGTGAAGTGCAGCAAATTAGAGTCAATCTACACTCGCTCTCCACCCAAGTCGGGGATATGGATGCCCGTTTGGTATCGGTAGAGAAATGGAGGGACAAGTCGGAATTGGATTCTTCCTCGATGAGACAAAAATTAAGAAAGTTAGAGGATAAACTAGAAGATCTGGAAGGGCGCAGTCAGCGCAACAACCTGATTCTTTTCGGATTGTCAGAGAGGCAAGAGGGCACTAATCCTGTCTTATTTGTGCAAAGGTTCTGTGAGAAGATTGCGGGTCCCTCTCCGAATAATAGAGTGTATGTTGTGGAAAGAGCACATCGCTCCCTGCACCTCCCTCCATTGCTGGTGCATCACCCAGACCTCTGATATTCAAGTTTTTGAATTATCTTGACAAAATGCACATCTTAAGTAAGGTCAGAGAAGTGCAAGAGATTCAATGGGAAGGGAATAAACTAAGGCTGGCTCAGGATCTGCCACAGTCAGTTCGGCTCAAGAGACAGAATTTTCACCCTCTGGTGTCTCGGTTGATAGCTGTAGAAGTGCCCTTCTGAATGAAATACCCTGCAATCCTACATGTTAAATCTAAGGACAAATGGGTAGTATGTGATTCGCGTAAACAAGCTGCGGAAGATCTTCAAGTGCATTTTCCAGATCTCTTCAAATGAATAAGGCCCAGAGAGAAGGAAGGACAGATATGTGTTTTATTGACTCGGTTTTTCTGTAATTAATCGGCACTCTGCCACTCAGTGACCATACAAAGTAAAGTCCTGGAACTGTGGAAGGACAGTAATTAATGGACAGAGGGCAATCGGAGGATATCAACAACCTTTTATTTTATAGTTATGATAGCTCCCAAGGTTATACTGGTTTGAATGGCATGGCTTTGAAAGAGAGAATCCTGATTGTGCAGCGGGGCTATATGCTGTGCTCTTGACTGAAATTTATTTTTTTATTTTTTTTATGTATAGGGAGTAAAAGAAGGGAGGGCATTTTGTCATGAGTGTTAAACGTAGAAACTGGGAGGGGGGGGAGCTGCTGGGAGCTGAGCAGTGAGAGTAATAATTGCATGCCATATTGTATAGTTGGAGTTCGGTTTTGTTAGAATCGGGGGTAACTGATGTGTAGGCATAGTGCTGGGGAAGGGGAAGGTTTTCTTGCTATTTTTCTCAAGGGGAGAGGGTATCCTCCTCAGTATCACTGGGCTGGTTAAAGACGGGGAGAGTGGGAGGGGTTATCTTTTCAGTAGTAAATGTAATGTTTTTATTACTGTGGGGCTTTGGGGTCGAGTTGAGTCTGCACTTATCACTGGGGTTCTCCTCAACTGTATATATCATAGGCTAATCTGGCAAACAGGGATCACGACAGAGGATGAGTGGTTCCTATAATTTTATAAGTTGGAACATTAAAGGGGCCCAAAGTAGAAAGAAATGAATTATGATCTTAAAGCATCTCTCTCAGCTTCGAATGGGGATTGTCTGCTTACAAGAGACGCACCTATTGAGGGATAATATCTTCCTATTCAAAAGAAGTTGGGTGGGGCAGGTGTTCGGTACTGGTAACTCCACTAAACATAATGGCACCATCATATTGGTTACTAAAACTGTGCCATTTATTATGTGTAGGGAATAGTGGGATCCGGGAGGGCGTTACATCATAGTACAGGGTAGGTTAGAGTCTTATCCAATAATATTGGCGTCAATATATGGCCCTAACACAGATTCCCCTCTGTTTTTCACTCAGTTAATACCCTTGCTAGTTTCCAGTCCCACCCTTCTAACATTCCTTGGTGGAGACTGGAACCTAGTCCTTAATTCCGAGATCGATCATTCAGATAGCAGAAGAGTGGGGTTATCACCTGCACAGAGGGCCCTAAAGAAACTTATTTCTGGGGTAGGTGTTGTCGATGTGTGGTGGACTCTCAACCCCTTGGAGCGGCAATACACCTACTACTCCCTACCACATGCCACTCTTTCCCGGATTGACTTTTGGTTAGTAAGTGCCTCTGGTCTTTCGGGAGTGGTAGATGCACCTATCTTCACGAAGGTGCTGTCAGATCACTCTCCAGTGGGGGTAACCTACATGTTGGGTTCCAGACATAGGGAAGGGAAACGGTGGTGCCTGAATACTCAAATCCTCAAATGTACCGAAACATTGAAACATATTCAGGAATTAATAATCAACTTTATCAACATTAATTTGGGGACAGTTGATAGGGTTGATTCGGTATGGGCAGCTCTTAAATGTGCCATACAGGGAGAGTTTATACGTATTTCGGCTACCCGAGCTCAGAGGGATAGATGTACACTGGACCAATTAATGGGTGATATCCAACAATTGGAAAACTGATTAAGCCATATGTCCCCCATGCAGGATTGGGCAAGGCTCCAGCAACTGCGGTCAAATTATTATGATCTGATGGCGCAAAAAGCAGAGCTGGCTATTCAGCGCACAAAATTAAGGTATTTAGAGGCAGGGGAGAGGGCAGGGAAGCTCCTGGCCTTAAGATTAAGGCAAGTGGAAATGTCCAAATTTATTGCGGGGTTAAGGTCCCCTACAAGTAATAACGTAGTCTCTCACCCCCAAGATATTACTAACATCTTCGGGGAATTTTATAAGACCCTCTACTCCTCGGCAGACTCGATAAGGGCGACGGATCAGGAGATCTTAACTTACTTACATTCGGTCGACCTTCCCATTCTATCCCCTCAGGAGGCAGAGAACTTAAGAGCTTCTATCACCCTATCTTAAGTAGAGCAGGCCATTAGACAGCTGCCACTGGATAAAGCCCCTGGGCCGGAGGGGCTACCCAACAATCTTTTTAAGAGTTGCTCTTCTCAATTGGCCTCACTGCTAAGGGATGTTTTTAACCTATGGTTTCGAAAGGGAATAAAGGATCCTTACTTTTTGATGGCTTGGATCACCCTAATTCCAAAACTGGACAAGGATCCACTATGTCCTGGGAGCTACTGTCCTATATCGCTTATTAACTCGGATGTTAAAATTCTTGCTAAAATATTAGCTAACCAGTTGGCCCCAGTTATTGGAGGGATTATTGGCAAGGAACAGGTTGGCTTTATGCAAGGACATGTTCCAGCAGATCATATGAGGAAGCTACCATACTTAATATCGGCCTCGAGGGATGCCGAGTCCCCTGCGGCTCTGGTATCCCTCGATGCAGAAAAATCCTTTGACCGGGTGTCCTGGCACTTCCTGTTTGCTACTCTCCGACAACTTAGAATGCCCGATAATTTTGTACAATGGGTCAAAGTATTATTCTCTTCCCCAAGGGCTAGGGTCTGGTGTAATGGTTGTATGTCTGACCCATTTATCCTTGAGAGGGGCACCCGTCAAGGATGCCCACTCTCCCCACTCCTGTTCAATTGTTATTTGGAGCCCTTGATATGTAAATTAGCAGCTTCTCCCTTGCTGAAGGGTATCCCAATCCAAGGGGAGAGGTACGTGATATTGGCGTATGCTGATGATCTGCTATTACATTTAGAGGATCTTGAGAATTCGTTACCAGCTTTACTGGAGGAGTTGAACAAATTTTCGGTGGTATCATCCTATAAACTGAACCTCTCCAAAACAAAAGTATTTCCACTAAACCACCTTTGTATGAAAGGAGCATACACTTCCATGGGACTGTCATGGGAATCTAGGGCCCTGACATACCTGGGAATTAAAATAGCTAAAAGTGCCTCCCTGATGGTAAACCTTAACCCTTAGGCTGCCGGAAGATTTAGAACGCATAGGTTTTTAGGACAAGATATCTTGTCGGCGGTAGCCTAAGGGTTAATTTGTCCAGTCTTGTGCATTTAGTGCAGTCTGATTTAGAGAGGTGGAGTGCCCTCCCATTGTCACTTTGGGGTCGGATAAATATTCTCAAAATGAATGTCTTACTAAGACTGCTATACTTGTTAAGTATGATGGGCAGTTTTCTGCCCAAATCTTGGTTTTTGCAAACACACAAAGTGTTCAATAAATTTTTATGGAAGGGTAAGGAAGTGAGAAGGGCATACCTGAAACTGACTGCACCTAAACATAAAGGTGAACTTGCCCTCCCTTCTCATTTTCTATATAATGGGGCCCAACACCTAAGTAAGATAGCTCACTGGATTAAGGCGGAGGTACCCCGAGAGGAGCATCCTTATGTCCCAATTTGGCTCGATATTGAATGCAGACTAGCACGAAGTGTGGGAAGTACTTTATATGCCCTTGTCTTCTCTAAACCCTCCCATCTTCCCGACCTGCTTAAAGCAACTCCAACAGCTTGGTCTCTGAAAGCTCTTCAACAAATGCAGCTATATTTTTTAGACTGCTGGTCCACCTCTCGGGCCCAACCACTCTTTAACAACTGGCACTTTCAGATCAGACGGCGTCCTATACCACCTTTGTTCTGTCCTCAACTCAAGCACTGTAAACTGGAAGATGTCCTCCAGGATACAGAGGTAGCCTCCTTCCAGGTGTTGCAGAGTCGTTTTTAACTGAGACCCCAGGAATTTTTAAAATACCTGCAAATTAAAGCGGCTATACATGCATTTAAAGGTAATCAAGAATGGACAATACAGTCGTTCGATGGTCTTTTAAAGACCCTTCAGGATGCAGAACAATCCCATGCAGTCTCTAATATTTATAAGCACCTTCAAGGCCTAGATACAGCTCTCCGTAAAGGGGTTTGTTATTTTTGGGTGCAGAAGCTGTCCCTGCCTGCGGACACCGATTATTGGGAGAAAGCATGGAGAGGGTTTTATAAAAATATTAAACAGGATAGGCTTCGGTTAATCAGTTTAATGTCTTGCACAATATTTATTATTCTCCGGATAAATTGCATAATATGGGTTATACTTCCTCCCCTATTTGTCCCTGAGGTTGTTCGGTCCCTGGGTCGCTGTATCATATGTTGTGGCTGTGCCCGCATACTAAGAAGTTTTGGACTGCGATACAGCAGGTTCTGGACCCTATACTGGGACTGAATCCTCTCTTTACTCCGGAGTGTTGTCTGCTGGCGATCTTTCCAGTGATGCACTCCAAATACGTAAGGCGCATATAACCTTAATATCAACTGTGGCAAAATTAGTTATGCTACGGCATTGGAAGGATGAATCCCTTCCAACTATCATTGAATGGTACCGTGAAATGTTACTGGCAATCCAAGTAGAAAGGCATATAGCAAATTTGAGACATGTGTATTATCATTTTAAAAAGATTTGGGAGCCCCTTCTGTCCCTGCTAATGCTACTGAAGTTCTAATAGTTCCTACTGAGTTGGTGAAATATGGTTATCCTCTCTACTACATAGCATTGGACATATACTCCGGATCAACAGGTTAGACATTTATATGAGTGCAGACTTGGGGTGGGAGGTTGGGTGGGTGGGTGGTATATTAACCCCGATCAGTCTTCATTGCTATATGTTTCTGGATGTACTGTTAAAAATGTTAATAAAGTACACTGAATTAAAAAAAAATTAATTGCTGTCCCCACACATGTGGAGATATTTTTTTGTTGCTTAGATCTTAAGCGTCTAAATAGCTTGATTTTACATGATTCCTGCAGTGCCTTAACAGCTAAATTCTTGGTGCCAGTTCTGAAGTTCAAATAATTGTTCTGTTTTACTCGCCTCATAGCCCCTACGCCTGTAATTATAAAGCAGCAATTTCCTAGTTAAAAGCCAGTCTGTATGTATCTAATTAATCCATCTGTGCTCTAGTCATTTTGTTTAAATTAATTGCAACATAATCACTGCACCTTGTTTGAAATAACATTTCTGACCCTGTTTGTTGAGTAAACTAGGGTGTTTGCTGTTTGCATTTGCACTGAGTAGTTTGAAACCGCAGTAAGGGAAAAGATGTTAGGCTGCCCCTGAACAGTAAAATCATTATTAGTAGTGGTGAAATTTTTAAGTCACCATTTTAAAGCAGTAATACGCAGTTGCAGACTATCTAGAGCAAACAAATAGTTGCCCTTCCCCCTGTAATTCAGTTTAAGCCCCCTGCTTTGCACCTGTGCAAGCTCACCTGATATTAATTGTGCTCTCCTCTTTCTCCAACAGAACAGCAAGGCTCCCCTCGTGGGTGCTGGTCGTGAGGGTAGGACACCATCCCACGAGCTTTGCAGGGACCCCCACAGCATTTTTCGGCCAGGTAACTGGCGCTTTAAGTGGAGGAACAGCAGCTCTATCGAAATGCTGAAAATTCTGAACTCGCAATAAGAGCCCCGCTGACGCTGCGCGTTAGCTCCCCACCGCCCCACCACCACCCTTGGTCAGCTTGTTGCTTTATAGGGAAGGAGAGGCCCCTGGTGAGCTGTTTTAACCGATCAGGCAACTTTTCGATTGGCAGGTTATCAGGACCTACCACTAGAGGCTGCTATTGTCTCTCAGCTGGGATTTTCTCAGCCTTACATTACAACGCATTGCCTCGGTGTGTTGACACTTAATTAATACCCATACCTCTAAAAAAAAAAAAAATTCCTGTTTACACCCACTAGCCTTCATCCCCCCCCCATCAGCAGCAGGAAAATATAATTCTTTATCAAACTTCTAAACACTATCAGTGTTAAACTTGATACTAATTACTTCCTAAAATGCCAAGCAACATTGCTGTATCTCCTTCTCTCACTCACAAAATGACATCATGGCTTACTCTCCTCTTGATGACCCTTCCCCTCTGTGCACCACCCTCCTGCTCTGCCCATACTCAACCTCACACAACCCCCCTCCTTCTTACCAACACCTCCTCTGACTCTCAGCCCGAAGTCCACTGCTGCCTCTATAACCATGTCCAACCCCCCCCATCCTCCCCTCATGCCAAGCCATCTACTCCCAGTTATTAAGACTACCCCTTTTCTATATGGCCACAAAATATTGTGCTTTGCATGCGCCCATATTACCAACAAACTGCACCACCATGCAATCCCATTGATCCACACTCACAAGAAGATCCTAAAAAGTACCCTGTCCAGGATAGTCATTATCCTCCTGCTACTCGTTGGCAACATACACCCCAATCATGGCCCCAATGACCATACCCCTCGCTTAACAATGCAACACAAAGGGCTACATCTGGCTACCATTAATATATATATCCTCCAAAAGAAACGAACCCCAGTCCAAGCCTGGGTCAGCCTCCACAACCCTGATACTCTAGCCATAACTGAGACTTAGCTATCGCAGCATACCCTTGACTTGGCTGTGCACATACTGGGCTACACATTGTTTAGATCAGACAGACTGGGTAAGCGGGGTGGGGGCAGCACTCGGTATCTTTGGGAATACCTGCAAGGCATAAATATTGCAACACTGAACCCTGCAGAGGGAGCACAATCCCTCACCATGAGGGTTGCTATTGGTAACTCAGGTAAATCTCTCTATCTAATGTCAGTATACATACCCCCTCACAACCAAAGGGATGCTTTCACATCCATCCTTAACACTATCGCCCAGTTCCCAAAAAACTCTGAAGACATAGCACTTGGTGATTTCAATACAAACTGGCTTGCTCCCCAGTCAGCCTCCCTCAGGGATTCAACTGCCACCCAAAATCTGTCCCAAATGGTCCTTACCCCTACTACAGTAAACAAAAACCTAGGCCCAAGTTCCCTCCTTGATCTCATACTCACGAATCATCCAACACATGTACAGGGTGTCCAGGTCCTCTCAGACTCACTCATTGATCACTCCGCTGTAACTTGTCTCTGGATAAACAGCTGGAAACCCCTGTCCCCAGGATCTCCAGGTATTGCCAACTTAAGAAAGGGACTTTGATACATTTCCAAAACTATCTCAGAAACCTCGACTGGTCTCCACTTGATCACCAGTTGTCAGTTGATACCTCCCTATCCTTCTTCATAAGTTCCTTCCAATCCTCCTGCGACATTATTGCCCCCTTTGTAAAATGGATGTAAAAAACCAAATCCTCCCCCTGGGTAACTCGGTCCTTGCTCGACCAAATTAAGGCCCATGATGACCTGTGGCACCGTGCCCTTCAGTCTTTCTGACTGACAATTGTACCAGGCTGCCCGAAACTCATGTGCCTGGGCTATCCAAGAGGCAAAGGCTGCTTACTATAAGGCCAACCTTACTGCCAACTGGGGAAATGGGAAAAGGTTCTGGGAAAATGTAAAGGAACTCAGTGGCAAGTCCAACTCCCTTCCCCCTACCATGCTTATTATCGATTGTGTCTCCACCCAGGACCCCTACAAAATAGCAAATGTATTCAATAATTCTTTCTCTGACCTCAGTACTATTTCCCCTGACTTTTTCACTGTAGATGCTGGACAATTCCCACCATCCCCAAGTGCTCCACCTTTTCACTTCAAAACTGTCTCCCCTAGTGCTGCCCGCTCATACCAGGCCAGGTCTATAGGTAAGACCAGACAAAGCGGTGACTCCCTAGATGGAAAACTGCTCTCCTTAACCCTTGATGCAGTCCTAACACCCCTCACAAAAATTATCAATATGTCCCTATGCTTAGGGCAGTTCCCATCTCTGTGGAAAAAAGTGGTGATTATGCCAATTCATAAAAATGGTGACCGTACCTCAACTAGTAACTACAGACCCATTTCCATACTCCTTCCCCTCTCAAAAGCACTGGAAAAAAATAGTGGCTGATCAGTTTATTGACTGCTTAGATTCACACCATCTACTATGCCAGCAACAACACGGGTTCAGGAAAGGATACAGCACAAACACTGCCCTACTGGAATTCACTTCCTTTATCCATGATGTTCTAGACCAAGGAGACTTCCCAGGGTCAGTCTTTATTGATCTCTCCAAGGCATTTGATACCATCAATCACAATATGCTCATTACCTCCCTCCTCTCAGTTGGCGTTTCCCAAGAATCAGCTGGCTGGTTCACCAACTATCTCCACGGCTGTACCCAAAAAGTGAAGATAAATGACACCCTCTCTACTACCCTTCCCATCCAGTCGGGTGTCCCCCAAGGGTCCATCCTGTGCCCGCTTCTTTTCTCACTATACTTGAACTCCTTATCTATGGCCTCCTCTGGACACCTTCTCCTCTATGTGGATGATGCTGTGATCTTTAGTTGGCACTCTAACCCTACCCAGCTCCAAAAATCCTTGCAGTGCTCCTTCACACAAGTAGAAACCTGGTTTACCTCCCACAAGCTTGTACTCAACTCTAAAAAGATGAAAGTAATGCTATTCGTCCACCAGCGACACAAACACAGCACTTCCAAAATATCTATACTAACCTCATTGGGTACCATGCTGGAGCCAGTTAACTAAATTCAAATATCTAGGGATTACCCTTGACTCTGCACTTACCTTTCGTGAGCATATTTTGCCCACATGCTCTGCAATAAACATCAGAATCAGTCTCCTTTACAGGCATAGATCTTGTCTCCCTCCTAATGCCCTAAGGTTAGCCATCTCCAGCTCCATCCTTTCCCTGGTGGACTATGGAATAATCATCTATGGCGCTGCCTCTGACACTGCACTGACCAATATTAAATGCACCCTAAACAAAGCCTGCAGGTTGGCCATAGGCTGTGATCAGCTCACGCACACCTGTGACCTCTACCAATGGTCAACATGGCTAAACTTTTAATGGTGACTTTTCTACCAGATCTGCTTTCTGGCCCAGAAAATCCAGTTGGGCTTAGCGCCCCCCCGGCTGTCTCCAGCTCCTCCAAAACAGTCTGCCGGCCCACGCCACTAGACTTTGACACTACAACATTCCATGTCCCTTTTGTAAAGACCTCTGATGGCCAAAGGTCCTTTTGCTACAGGGCCCCACTCTGGATGAACTCAGTCCCTGATTCTATCATATCAATCCCCAGGCTAGGACCTTTTAAACCTGAGCCGTGGAGCTACATTATATCCAATTCTCACTGTGACTGCAGATAAATTACACTAAAAGACCTAAATATGTCTTTTCTGCAGTTTATGTTTGTGTCTCCAATATATGCCTCAACTATACATACCTTTGGTGTTCCCATACGTATGTATTATTATCTAGCTTTACCTCTGTACCTAGCACTGTATTTCTGTATTACAGCAGTACTCTGTATTCTGTATTCTGTTATACTTTGTACCTGTCCACATCTATGTATGACGTGGAGCCTTTACAAATGAGTGTCTGACTCAAAGGGTTGTAAGTCCTAGACCTTCAATAAATAAATAAATAAATTGAGTAAATGGAGTCTGGCTGGCCCATTGGTGCAGTGGTAGCACTACTATTTGCAAAGCTGGCCACCCAGGATTGGGAGTGATCTTGGTTCATCATGGGCTGGCTGAGGGAGAGGAAGATCGAGTATCCCAGAGGATGCTGTCTTCCTCATGGAAGGGAGAGTAGTCTCCTGTGCTGCAACACTGCTGCCTGTGTTACCATAGGTGGTAGTGTAACTGGAGAGACCACCAGAGGAAGAGGCAAACACAAATGCCAAAGTGCATACATACAAAGTGTGCACATGTCATAAGGTCACTCACACGCCACCATGGGACCAGAGGGAGGAGAAGATGGGAAAATGGGCCTTGGCATTCAAGGTAAGCAGACCTGGTACATTCAGCACCCCCGCCCTCAACCCAGCTGTCCCACGAAGTAAGTAATTAAGCTTAGTTAGTAAGTTTTATTTATAAAGCACCTACTCCCTCAGGCTCATGGCACTGTACAAAATTCAGGACAGTTCATATCACAAATAATTCAAAAATTGAATAAAACACTTACACTGAATATAAACCCAACTAAAATGCAGATGAAAATAAATATAGATCAAATAACAAATAATGGATACAATAAAATACATTCTAAAAGACAACCAGTGAATTTGGTGCAATTGTCAATAGTCCATGGGCCTTCTTCAATAGGATTGATTTCAGGCTCTCTTAAAGGCCTTCAGCAAAGGAGGCTTCCCTCAAGGATCTTTGAAGCGAGTTCCGCAGGGTTGGCCAGCTACATTAAAGGCCCTGTCACCAGCCTAGCCCTGGGAACCACTAGGAAGCCCACCTCAGAGGAGCAGAGAGAGCAGTGGGTATGATCAGGAGTACACAGCTATTGCACAGTCCATTTAGAGCTTATAGGTCAGTAACCTGACCTTGAAGGTAATTTACCACCTTACTGGCAGAAAATGCAGATTACAAAGGACTGGGGTCACATGACAAGACCTTGGAAGGCCAGTCAGCAACCTGGCTGCCATGTTCTGCACCATCTGCAAGCAATGTAGGACCCCTCAATTTACCCCGATGTACAGAGCATTACAGCAGTCGAGTCTGGAAATCACCAAATCATGGATCAAGGAGGGCAAGTCATTAGGTGGGATCATGGCTTTAATGTGGGTGATGTTCCTGAGGTGGTAAAAGCCACTCTGGACAATAGATGACATCTGAGCCTGAAGTGTCAGTCCATCATCCAGGATGACCCCCTGATTCTTTACCATGACAGCGGCAGCAAGAACAGAGGAACCAAACTTCAAGCCAGTTGCTTTTTCTGCCACCTTTACACCCCTTTGATGTGCAGGCTTAATGACCAGCACCTCCATCTTGTCCGGGTTAAGCTTCAGCCAGCTAGAGGACATCCAGTCCTGTATCTTGGCCAAGCTTAACTTCAGTTCTTCAACTGCAGTCTGTGTACAGGCAGGAAATGACATATACCACTGGGTGTGATCTGCATAACAGATGCTGGCCTCAACAATCCTGTTGAAAGTTGCCCCAATCCTCAACCCCACCTGGTTGTCTATCCATGGCACTGTAATGGCCTGGAAAGAACCAAGCTAAGTAGCAATGGCTGGGCCCTGCTGCCAGAAACAGATAGGGGCATAATTAGAAGGAGAAAAAAAGGAGATGCAGTTGACTTGTGACTAGTGCTGGGCAGAAACTGTGAATTTGAAACTCACAGCAATTTTGTTAATACTCATAAATTTAGCAAAATTTTGCAAACTTCTGACTGGACTAGATCTGAATCCTCTGAATGTGTGTGATGAATTTTGGCCCCTTTCCACAAAATTTTCTGGCTGAACTGCAGAATGCTGCACGTAAACCACAGAATGACAGTTCTGTGAAATTCATTTCCACAGTTTTATACATCAGTCTGCAATATATGGAATCATTTAATAGTTCAGTTATCAGTTCCGTGGGATTCCTTTCTGCAGTTTAATACACTAATCCGCACTTCATACATTCATTCTGCCATTCAAAGTCAGAATTTCACAAAAGTTGGAATTCTGCTTCTGTGAAATTTCTGAATGCTGTTAATAGATTTTACAAAATTCCAATGGCAGAATGCATGTATGGATGTGGATTGATGTATTAAACTGTAGAGTTGAATTCCACAGAACTGTAGTTCCATAGTTCATGTGTATCATTCCACAAGTCACCTTGAACATTTTGCAGAACTGAGTATCAATTCGCTGAACATTTTCAGAGGATTTAGATTTAACCAAAGTTGGACTTTCAGAACATTTTGTGAAATTTAAAAAATGTTGTGAGTCTTTTGCAATTCAAAATTATCAGTTTCCACAGAGCATCAGTCACATGTAACTCCATTGTTATTGCTGTTGTGACTATACATTTTTGTTCGAGATTAGTTTGACTATCTGAGTGACTATCCTGGGCTCCTCCATTTTTTGA
Source organism: Neoceratodus forsteri (assembly GCA_016271365.2). Lineage (NCBI taxonomy): Eukaryota > Metazoa > Chordata > Ceratodontiformes > Ceratodontidae > Neoceratodus > Neoceratodus forsteri. Next base: position 940,390,976 of record CM028133.1, on the reverse strand, counting down.
TCATCGAAACCTTTTTTCTTATTAGGAGATACAACAGCAGTGAGAACATGATACTACAGGACCTACTGCTCTCTACAGTACTGTTGGTCTGCTGACTTAGTTGCAGAAGTAACATTCTGACTCTTTTGGGAATGTGTGGGTGGAATTTTACTTTTGCACAGCACTGCTTGTGACAAGGACCCAGGTACAATTTTCAGTATGTGAGGTTGTAGGTCTCCTCTTCTAAATGAGTTTATTGTTGAGCTTGGATTAGTATCTTCCTCTGAAGAGGAATTTCAGAGCCTGAATGAGCGTCTCACACTCTATAGAGGGGCACAGTGTTGTTGAGCCTGGATGAGCATCTTCCACTCTCTAGAGAGGTACAACATTGTTGACCATGGATAAGTATTTTCCACTCCCAAAAGAGGTGCAGTATTTCTGAGCCTAGATTAGTACTGTATCTTCCATGCTTTAGAAAGATATAATATTGCTGAGACTGGATAAGCATATTCTACTGTTTAAAGAGATACAGTATTGCTGAGTCTGAATAAGTGTGTTTCACTCTCTGTAAAGGGTAAAGCATTATTGAGCCTGGATAAGAATTTTCTACTCTCAAAAAATACACATTTCTGAGCCTGCTAAGTTTCTTTCATTCTCTAGAAGGTAAAGTATTGCTAAGCTGAGATAATTATCTTTCACTTAGTAGAGAGACATTTCTAAGCCTGTATGAGTGTATCTCACTCTCTAGAAGGATACAGTATCTCTGAGCCTGGATAAGAGTCTTCCTCTCTCCAGAGAGGAGTATCTGAATCTGGATGAGAATCTTTCACTCTGTACAGATGTATAGTATTGTTGAGCCTGGATAAGTATTTTCCAATCTTGAGAGTCTTCTGAGCCTGAATGAGTTTCCTTCACTCTAAAGAGGTACAGTGTTGCTGAACCTGGAGTATCTTCCACTCTCCAGCAAGGAGCTTCTGAGTCTGGATGAGTAGTTGTCACTCTTTAGAGAGGGCTAGTATTGCTAAACTGGATAAGTAGCTTCCACTCTTCAGAGAGGAAGTTCTGAGCCTGAATAAGTTTGCCATGCTCTCTAAAGATGTACAGTGTGGCTGAGCTTGTGTAACCCCTAGATGGCGCTATCCCAGGGGCTACTACCCCTGCCTGATTTGCCACTAACAGGTTGAGGGGCCTGGATCCAATGGCGGGTGCCTCCACCCAGAGGTCAGGGTTTGCAATAGTTAAACTAACTTGGTCACAGCCCTCTGGGACACTGCAACCCCCCTTTCTTCCCACTAGTGGCCCACACAATATATCAGAATTACCTTCACAGTATACACTTACCCCCAGGTCTGGTTACGGCACTGGGACCTCCTGTGAAATGAGATACAGTGCAACAATCACAGTACAGTACTTTAACATAGACAAATACCTCAGGCAGTATAACTTTGCTGAAACAAGCAGCTCTGATTTATTTAGGGGATATAACAAGGACAGGGGAAATCAGGTTAATTAGCTTATCACTCTAATAATCTACCTATGGCTCTGTGCACAGGCCTATCCCTATCAGTTACTGTCCCTGGGTACCCAAGCCCTAGTGGCTAGTCAAACCGTGGCAGCTGGTAGGGGCCCTTTCACACAGAGAAAGGAGAATTAAACAGTCAGCAGTACAGTAATTCCATTTGGATTTAATGTGGCAATTCAACAGGGGCGACCCTGAATTAGTACTCACGACCTCCAAATAAGATAGGGTCCTTCAATGTCAGCAGGGCTCACTTGAGGTACACAAACCTCTTCACACATCCATATAAAGAAGCACTATACCAGGCAGGCTGCATCTGTATCCCAATCGCAATTACTGCACAATACCGGAGAACACACAGCAGATTCAGTTCCTGACAGACCGAGTGCAATTTTCAGCAATTCCTCCAGTCTTCTACAGGGTGAGCCTGGTTTCTACTCTTCAGAGATCCTTTGATTCTTTTCACAGGACAGATTCAGTCCTAACAAGCTGTTACACAGCTGCAGACCGGAACTCTGGGCCTTACACACGTTTTTGACTAAAACTGCACACTGAAAAGCACAGGGCTCCTTCCTTCTTCACTGCCAAAGCTCAACTGAAACTCCAACCGACAAAACTGGCACTTCCTTTGAGTTCCTCCCAGTTCTTGACTGGATTGGCTGTCACCACAATAGACTGCTGCTGTTGGTCCAAAAAGGCACTGAAGTCTAAACTACATCTCCCAGAGTCACTGCCCATACAATCCTCTTGTGGCTGGCTCAGATTATGAGTCCTAGTTCTGATTCGTCCAAGGCTCCATTTTAGAGCTAGCTTACCCCACACTGATTGGTCCAGTTCAGCAGTTCAAAACTAGAATGGGGAACTAGCAGACAAGTTCTGACTGCAAAGAAAGCAGGTTAGACAAACTGTAATTTCATTATTACTCTAAATAATTTCTGGCAAACAGTTACATCTTTCAGATAGGTTCCTTTGCACTCCTAGTGACTGCAAAATGAAGTGAATTGGCAGCAGCTCGAGTGGTACTCAGAGAAACACACAGTCCCCCATACAAACTAATTATGTCTGCAAGAAGACAGCTCTTAAAGAGACAGTACCAGAGGCTCTAAAAACACTCACTGATAAATGGCTTAAATGCCAAACACCATTCAGGCTTGGAGCATTCAAGCAAGCTCCTGGAAGTCTTTTGGGAACCCCCATTTGCAGGGGGGTTACACTTGGATTAATAATTTTCACTCTCTAAAGAAGCATATGTGAGCCTAAATGAGTGTCTGAAGCTCTCTAGAGAGGTGTGGTGTGGCTAAGCCTGGAAGAGACTCTTCAACTTTCTAGAGAGACTTTCCTGAGCCTCACTGAGTATCTCATGATCTCTAGAGAAGTATAGTGTCGCTAAGCAAGAGTGAGTAGTTTTCAATCTCAAGACAGTCATTTCTGAGTTTGTTTGAGTGTCTTGAGCTTACCAGAGAGGTATTGATGAACCTGAAGGAACTCCTGCTCAGTGCTTGGTTAAGTTCCTTTTTCCTGCTTGGAGGAGCTCACTGCTCTCTGGAGGGGTCTGTATGTGAACCTGAATGAGTGTCTACTGCTCTTTAGAAAGGTATTGGTGGTAGCCTGCCAACTAGCACAGTGGTAGAGCTAACACTTGACATCCAGATGACCCGTGCTCATACTTCGTGTTTGGGACATCAGGTGATGACTGGTGAGGTGAGATTCTGACTTTTACTTGGTTGCCTCCTGCCTCCGGGAGGGAAGGTGCCTCCTTCTGCTATAAGATTGCCCCCTGGTGGCCCAGGGACAGGGTGTATCCTGCAGGAAGGAACAAGTGGTTCCTCTGGAGTAGCCTTACATTGGCAAACACATACACACACACACACACACGCACGCGCACACACACACACACACACACACACACACACACGATTGGAGAGTAATGTGGACATCAGAAAGGGTCTGGTAGGGGAGTTCTGAAGGTAGGGCTGGACTCACAACCCTTATAAGTGCTCTGCCAGGTCACTTCTTAAGACCACACCCTGGGGAGGGATGAGAGGCCTTAAAATGAAAAAATACCCATGTAGCACCAGGCAGAAGAAGTTGCTGCACCCCCATACCACAGTAGGGTGCTTCTAACTCCTCTAGCACTTCACCAGCTCCTCTTTCAGGGCCTTGTTCCTTAAGTGAAGTATCCTCCACTTGGCATGGGAAACAGGGCTTACCACCCCCAGGGGACAAGCTGTGGGTTACAGTCGGGGTTTCCAGAGAAGATGTCGAGCAAAGGTTGGTAGTGGGTTAGAATATCAGAGGACTCCTATGGTGGTCAGAAAGGATTCAGCAGGTGGAAGGAAGACCTGGCAGTTGGTGTGGAGAAATGGGGGAAAAATAGAAGGTATTTAGAAAAAGAAAGGTATTGGTGAACTTGGAGGAGCATGTGCTGGTCCCTGAAGAGGTTCCTTGCTCAGCTTGGTTGAGTTTCTGTTGCTTCCTGGAGGGGTCCATTTCTAAGCCTGAATTGGTGTCCTTTTCCATCTGTAGCGGTCCATGTTTGAGCCTGATGGTCCACTGCTTCCTGGAGATGTCTATTTCTGAGCCTGGATGAGTGTCCACTGCTTCCTGTAGAGGTCAATTTCTGCACCTGAATGAGTGTTAACTATTTCCTGGATAGGTTCCTTGCTGAGCCTGGTTGAGTGTCAACTGTTCCCTGAAGAGGTTCAGTACTGTGCCTGGATGAGTATTTGTTGTTCCTTTGAAAGGTCCCAGTTGTCATCAGGGCCTATAGAGTGACAGCAGGTTGTTTCACTCTGATTCTACTCCACATCTGCTGTCTATCTGTTGCTGTCTGTCTCTCTTGCACTTCATCCAACTCTGCGAATCTCAGCTAAGTTCCTCCAGCTTTTGTCTCTCCTGTTCCATCTCTCTGAGAAATTCTCTCACATGCCCCACTCCATTTCTCATTTCTTGGCTGCAGTCAGGGTCTGAAGGGAAATGTGGTCTTCACATGTGGTTATATGGGAACAGTTTCTCTCTGGCTGAGGTTCTGTGAGCCCACAAGATGATGTTGTTTAAGTCAGAGCTGCTGCAGATGAGCCTATGAATGAATGAATAATCAGAAAAGTGATGCAAGGGCATCTGGCAGCAGGACATGACATGAAGATTTCAAAACCTGCTGTCATAGGTGGATAGATGGGACGGTATTTACACTGCAATATAAGGTATCTGAAGACAGCAGTTGTCAGTTCTGAGTGTGAAGGCCGACAGCAGTTGTCAGGCCCAGTAGTGATGGAAACATTCCAGCTGTGAATCTGACTATAGATGACTATCCAGTCCTGTCTGGAGAGAAATGTTCCTGCTGCATATTAACGCTGAGTATTAATTGTTATAAAATATGTTACTGTAGCATTAGGGAAGAGGACATTCACTCCAGCAGAAGTGGGGGGATAAAGGGAAACATTTGAATGTGCTACTTCACACTGAGAGTGGTGGACATGTGAAGTAGTCAACCCTATGAGGTTGTGGACACTAACACCCAGGCTAGCACCCTTTAGCTTTCAGAGCAAGACTAGATATATTCTTGATGAAATATGACATTGAGGGTTACACAGCTTGAGCAGGGTAACAGTCCCTCTGTTAAGCTTGAATGAGTGTCCATACTAAATTAGGTATAGCCATTTTTATGTGGCAGTAAGAATGGAAAAGATGATCCCTAAGTCTCTTCCATCACCACACTACTGTGTTATCATAACATTAGGAATTTAGATGTTAGTGTTACAAGTTCACCAGGGCCTAGGTGAGTGTGCTACAGTGCTGTCAAAGTTTAAACAGTTATCACTAAGCATAATGTGTAACCTTTTGAAGGCAAGAGCATTTCATGGTATATGAACACATTCCTAAGCTGTAATAGACTATGCTCAAGTTAAAGAGCACAGAGCTACTAAAATAAGATTTAACTACAATGTTTACAGGAATTCTGTTAATTTTTAGTATTTTCTAGTTTTCTCTTTACTTGAAATGTTGTACCCCTCAGTTTTATCTCAATCAAATGTATTAATTTCTGGAGTGGGACTGACTAATTATATTCTTAAACCCAAAGTCGGTGATCACAGAACTGGAAACTTTCTTCATACACTGTTTAATTTGGTATGCCCCTTCCCCCAAAAAACAGTGCTAGACAAGAAACAGACAAATATTCATTGCAAAAAATTTCATTAATGCACTAGTTAGGGTTAAAGCAGCAAAAGTAGGAAAATGTGGCTTTAGGGTTTCCCTGCAGGCAGCAACTGGCATGGGGTGTGCCTTGGGGTTGTCATCCCTAATGTTCACCCCATTCCATGAGTAAATTAGCTGAGATGGGTACAGTATATGAGAATAGGGTGAGCATTAGGGTTGACAACCCCAAGGCACACTCCATGGCTGTTGCTGCAGGGTAGGGGTGGAGTGTTATGGTTGGAAACCCTAATGTTACATCTCCCTACTTTTGTCACTTTAACCCTAATTAGTGCATTAACAAAAGTTTTTTTGCGATGAATTTCCTTACTTTTTTAGATGATATAATCCTATCCTGTTTTGCCAGTGGGAGTGCAGGGTCCTTTTGAGACAGTGTAATTATATCCTTATTTGCCTACGCTTGCATCCCTTCACAGATGCATATAGGTATGTTGCTGTGGATGCACTGGGCCCTCCAGGCACTGTGCTTACAATTTTGGCAAAACTGCAACCAAATGATCACCACTGCCTTCTTTATATTCCATCTCATGAACCCAGTACTGAACATTTCCAAATCCCCACCAAAGTGTGATCCAGTGCCACCACAATGTCATTCTGCATCACAGATGCAAAAACACAGTTTGGCCAGGATTTGAAACATAACAGCTGTCATATTAACGAGGTGGTGCAAAAATATGACTATCTTGAAAATTTTGAGTCAAAATATAAAAAATTACTAGAGTTACAAGCAAGTGTAGCAAAGCTTCAACAGATCACCATAACTTAGACATTTTTACATATTCTTACCCCAAATTTTAAACATGCCCTTCTTATGACCCCCTTCATGAACAACGGTGGTAAAAATTTTCAAACTGCACCCAAAAGGTGATTTTGCCAAACAACTGTGAAATCGCCTTTCTGGTTGGATTTGTTTAATTCCACTGACATTATTCATAATGTGGGGTCCCAAAAACACCATGTTGAAAATGTGGCCTCAAAGTATGCAAAATGGCAAAGTTATGCATCAAAGCTGAAAACCTTATTGAAATACATTGAACTGCACTTACAGTGCTCCCTCGCTATAACGAACCTCACTATAGTGAATGAATGGTTATATAGCAAATGGTTCGTTTGGCTCCCTGTCAAAGAACACTGATTCAGCTGACCAATAAGTACTGTACTGCACCAGGCCAAGCTGTCAGCATTTAACTGCCTTTGCACGGACAAGTATCTGCAGTGTTGTCAATGTAGTAGTGCAGTAATTGTAATTCAATAACAGTAATTCATTAATTAGGCACATGCTGGTAATGTCATTAAACTGTTCAAACTGTTAAACTCAAAAAATCCACTTACACCCTGCCTCTGATCTTACTTCCAAAATGAAGTGATGATCGGGATATTCTGTGAAGATGAAGCTTGAGATCCTTGACAAGCTGAACAGTGGAGAGAGCCTAAAAAAACTAACGAAGCTGGGCACTCCAAGTCCACTATTTGCACTTGGAGAAAGCAAGAGGATTTACCAAGTTTGTTTTCAAGTGCTCTGAATCGGAGGGTCACAGCCAAAAGAAGCTGCAAAAGGCAGAAGAGGCTAAAATTGATAAGGTGACCAGATATAGTTTAGCCAACAGCAGTTGAGCAGACTCCCTGTTTCTGGCTTGTTGGTCCGCAACAAGGCTAACCAGTTTGCCGCTGAGCTGTATGGCGACAGCAACACATTCAAATCATCTACTGGCTGGCTTTGGCATTTTCAACATCAACACGATATTGACCGTGTTTGTATCACTGGGGAGCGACAATCCAGTGATGATGTTACAGCAGCTGAGTTCTTACCGAAACAAGAAAATCATTGAGGATGGAGGGTATACACAGGACCAGATGTACAATTGTGATGAGACTGGCCTGTTTTGACAGTGCTAGTCAGATGTTATGTTAGCTTCTAAAAGAAAGAGTAATGCATTGAAGGGTTTCAAAGTATCCAGAGACAGGGTCACCTATTTGTTATACAGTAATACCACTGACTCTCATAAAATGAAACCACTCTGCATTGGCAAGTTTAGGTCTCCACAGTGCTTCCACCATCTGAACATGATTTCCCTCTCTGTGGAATAGTATAGCTCTAGAAATGCTTGGGTGACATCCGAGCTGTTTCAAAATTGGTTTGACAAGTCTTTTGTGTCTTCAGTAAGAGCCCACCTCAGATAACTTCATCTGCTCCAGAGAGCCCTACTTCTCATGGATCAGTGCCCCCCCCCCAAAGTTTCTATGCAGTCACGGAATGGGAGAATAAAAACTGTTTTCCTACCAAAAAATACAACTGCCCATATCCAGCCATTAAATGGAGGCATAATTGACACTTTTAAAAACATTATAGAAAATGACTGCTCAGTGATCTTGCTGCTCAAGGTGACTCTGTGACTGCGTTTCTGAAATCACTTACACTAAAAGACGTGCACCTGTCCAGTGAAGTCTGGGCTTCTGTTTCTGAGGGTACCATTAGGTATTGCTGGGATATGATGCTTGGTCTTGCACTGAACCACCCTGACACTTCCACAGAGTGTGATGAGGATGACTTGATGACACCAATGAAATAGTAAAACTAGCCACTGATCTAAACATCATTGAACATCCTGAAGAAGTAGGAGAGCAGACTGAGAACTGGTTGCTAAGCAATGATATGCTAGCAACAACAGAGCAGCTTAGTGATAATGCAATTGTGGCCTCGGTCTCGAAATTGCTCTCAGGACAGTGAGGAGAGTGAGAGTGGGAGTGATGAAGAGGGAGAGGGAGTGGCTGAAGAAGAAAAACCGAGTGCCACTGAAGCAATGAAAGGACTGGAAACATATTTATTCTGGATGGAGTGTCAGGAGGAAGCAGATTCCTTGAAGGTACTGCAGTTATGCCAGTTGCTGTCCTATAACCATGATCTCAGTCGGAGGGCACTGGTTCAGAAACAAAATCACTGAATTTTGGAAATAAAATGAAATGATGTTTTACAGTACAGTGTACAAACATATTAACATTTGAAAATGCCAGCAGATACAGGCCTCACAGCCTATCGAGTCTGCTCAATTGTGCAGCTAGCCCCTCACCTTGCAGCTACCCCACCCACCCCTCTCCTCTTCATAATTGCCCCCCTCTCGCTCTGTTCCATCCCCTCTTAAAGCTGTCCACCATGCTACAGGCTACTACCTTCTCAGGCAGAATATTAGAGTTGTCCATCACCCTCTCTGTGAAATACTGTCTCCTGACTTCCCTCCTGATTCCCCCCCCCAATCTCTGCTGGTGCCCTTTTGTGACCCTCCCCTTCTGATCTGGAAAATTCCTTCTGTGCTAGTCTTGTTTATCCCCTTTAGGTATTTAAAGGTTTCAATCATGTCCCCTCTATCCCTCCTCTCCACCAGGAAATATATGTTCAGCTCGCCCAGCCTCTCCTCATAGGAGTAGCCTTCTAATCCCTGGATCATCTTTGTCACTTTACGCTGTACACCCTCCAACAATTTGATGTCCGTCTTCAGGAATGGGTGCCAGAAATGCACACAGTATTCCAGGTGCATCCTGACCAATGACCTGTAGAGGGGCAGGATCACCTCCTTATTTCTAGAAGAGATTCCCCTCACTATGCACCCCAGCATCCTGTTGGCTTTTTCGTTCCCCTTTCTGCATTGAGCCGAGTTGTTCATACTCCCCGTTATGAGTGCCCCTAGATCTTTCTCCTCCTCAGTGCATTACAGCTGTACCCCCCTATCTGATTGCTCCTCCCCTCATTCTTATACCCCAAAGTGCAATACCTTGTACTTTTTGACGTTAAACCCCAACAGCATGCCTCCAACCAGTCCTGTAGTTTGGTCAGGTCCTCCTGCAGCCCCCTCCACCCTTCGATGTCATCTACTACTGCTCCCATCTTGTGTCATCCGTGAAGAGACTGATCTTACTCCAGACCCTGTGGGAGATATCAAAATGAAAATCCTGAACAACACCAGTTCCAACACTAATCCTTGTGGCACCCCGCTCATCACATCCTTCGGTGATGAGAGTTCTCACACCACCACCACCACCACCACCACCCTTTGCTGCCTACCTTTCAGCCAATTGGTGACCCAGTTCCCCATCTTTGTTTCCACCCCTATATAGTCCAGCCCCCCCCAGCCTCCCATGTGGCATGGAATCAAAGGGCTTGCTGAAATCCAAATACAGGACAGCCACCACATGGCATTTGTCCAGTTCCCTTGTCATCCAGTTGTAGTACTCAATCAGGTTTGTCTGGCTGGATCTTCCCGAGACAAACCCGTGCTGCTGACCATCCTGGAGACCATTGTTCTCCAAAAAGGTCACCAGCCTCTCTTTTAGGATCATCTCCATCAATTTCCCTACAATTGATGTGAGGCTCACTGGTCGATAGTTGCCTAGTTCGTCCTTGGGTTCACTTCTGTGAATGGGCACCACATGGGCCATTCTCCAATCCAGTGGTACACATCCTGTGTCCAAGCAGGTATTGAACAGGGCAGCAAATGGTCCTGCCAGGATCTCAGCACTATATAGTATTCAATTTATTTTTTCTTAATCAAAGTTTGTAGTGTTTGAAGTGTTGATTACAGTATGAAATAAAGTTTGCTTGCAGCATACTTACTAGTGCGCGGCTGTATTTACCTTGTGTTTGTATGTTTGAGTAGCAAATGTAGTACTTCTCACTGTAACGAATGGCAGGCTATAATGAATGGCCACTATGGCTCTGAATTCATTCATTATAGTGAGGCAGCACTGCACCTTACTTTCTCATATTGCAGTCTGTGGTTCCAGCAGCAAGATGTGTCTTCAGTCAGAGTGGATCTTCACACTGGGACCTGTTCAGGTGAGTGAGGGGGTGTGGGGGCTGTGCGGTGTGGTGGGTGCTGAGTGGGTGGTCGTGGATGGGGGTCAGATTGCTGAGGGACCTTTTTTCTTTTTACAAATTTTATTTAAAAAAAAGACATTGAGCAACAGTTTTCTTTATTACAGACAAAACGAGTACTCGAGAGAGGGGGTGCCACTAGACACCAGGTGAAAAAAGAATATTTATGGGGACAGAAATTAAAGTGTGGGGGGGTGCCAGTAGACATCTGCTATGCAGATGATACCCAGCTGTATATGTCTTTTGCTCTGGGAATGAATGACACCATTGAAGTGCTAAATAATTGCCTTGCCGACATCCAGGACTGGATGTCCTCTAACTGGCTGAGGCTGAACCCAGGCAAGATGGAGGTGCTACTGATAGAGCCTGGTCACGGGTGTGATGAGAATGCCTCTGGGGTGGTAACAGGACTTGTCCTGGGATCCACCCCATTGATGGCATCCTCTGGGGCGAGAAATCTGGATATCATCCTGAATGACAGATTGACACTTGATGCTCAGGTGTCAGCTGTCATCCAAAGTGTTTTTTACTACTTAAGGAATGGCTTCCGAATTAAACCCCTTGTTCTGCCGGAGGATCTGCCCTCACTGGTACATGCCTTTGTTACATCCAGGTTGTACTACTGTAATTCTCTTTACCTCAGAGTCAGTGGAGGGAACCTCTGTCAACTACAGCTAGTGCAGAAAGCAGCAGCCAGACTGCTGATGGGCATACTCAGGTCTTGTGACGTGACCCCAGTCCTGCGAAACCTGCATTGGCTGCCTACCAGGTGGAGGATCATCTTCAAGGTGGGCTCTATATGGCTCGGGCCTTAGCTATCTGACCGACCTCCCTACACCTACCATCCAGGTCCACTCCCTCTGCTCCGCTATCGAGGGCCTCCTAGTGGTTCAGAGGGTCAGGCTGAAAACCTCAGGTGACCGCTCGTTCAAGGTGGCTGGCCCGGTCCTCTGGAACTTGCTCCCCCGATCATTGAGGGAGGCACACTTGGTGGAGGCATTTAAAAGAGGTCTAAAAATGTATCTCTTTAAAGAGGCGTGCCTAGTCTAAATGCAGCTTATTTTAATGGTTTATTTATTTTTATTAATGCCTATTTATTGTTGAATTTTAGACTTTTGTCATATAGAACCCTTGTGCAGCTTTATTCATATGTTGATGTTCTACCATGCTTGTTTTGAGCTTGTAAGGCACCCAGAGCCTCAGGGATTGGGCGTCATATAAATAAAGTTTACCGTATCTTACCAGAGAAAGAAAGAATATTTACGGGGATGGCCATCAGAGGGTGGGGGAGGGGAGTGCCACGCTTTCAGGCAACAAATGTAAGTCTTCACAATGCAAACAGAGACCCCAGAACTTTTCAAGATGTCCCAGAAGTAAGACACAGTCAGCCACCGCTTATAAACATATATCACCATTTTCAAAGTGTAGCACGCACCAGCGTTGTCCCAAATCACTGTAATGGCAAGTGTAAAGTAAGAAAGAGCAGTGTGGAAAAAAGTATAGCTTGGGGGCATTTAAGGGTAACAGGTGATCTGGACTAGGAGCTACTGTACTGCCTAAAACTAATATTAGATTTTAAAAGTAGCCAACCATTACCTTTTATATCTGAGGTACTTTTTCCTTTCCCTTTGTTTAATTAGAATATTATTTACCTGATGTTTGTAGGTGTGATGTGTGGAACAGCGCTTAGCCTGGCAGCTAACATATCTTGCTCTACTGATCCACACTACATCATTGGCATTGTGACCTCACTGATTGTGATATCACTGCTACTTAGGAACAGCAAGTGAGTGACTGCCAGGTCATTCACCTGTGATGTCACAGTCAGTGAGATCATAAGGCTAATGATATAGTGTGGAGTAGTAGAGTTAGATATGTCAGCTGCCAGGCTAAGAGCTGTTTCACACATCCAACACACTATTATCACATAGAAGACTTTCTGATTAGGAAAAGGAAAACGAAAACCACTTTTGAAATAAAAAGGTACAACTGACTACTACTTAAAATTTGTATTATTTTCCTGTCTGCCTGTTTTGGCTTCACTAGCTCTTTAATGCAGCCCCTGCTGTGTTCTCCTATATTTATGAAACAGTATGCCAGTGTGATTTATTTTACCATGCTGCTCATGAAGCGCTTTCACTGTGTTAAGTTTTCTACAGTTGCCTACATTTTAGCCTTGTTACGTCTTACTCCATTCGGAAAGTCAGCACTGAAAAAGAAACCGAATGAACTGCAAAAAGTGTACAAATAACTGAAAAAATATATCTTTATGAAGGAAGGGTGAACATAATGCAACAGTTGCCAATGGTATACAGGAACAGTGCTGGCATATAAATCACGAAGATTAAATAGTATTAATCATCATAATAGTAATAATAAAAGAGATGCAGTGACTCTTGGGACAGAATTATTGATGCTTGGGTTACCAGACAGAGGGAGATGTAAGCTGGAGTTGCTGTTTTTATATTTAAACAGTTTAACCTGCACACAGTTTGTGCAATTAGGAGTCTGCACTGAGAGTTGCAATTCGTGAGTACAGCATTTCTTTTCTTGTTCATGGCACCAGTTTGTAGCCCATATCTGCCCCCCACCCCAAGAAGAGTAAAGTTTGGTTGCATGAGCAAGCTTGGGATACCGGACTCTTATAGACAGCATCAGTATGCCTATACCGGAGTTGTTCTGAGATTTAAACAGCAAGGATGCTCCCCCTTCCCGGATTGCCAGTACCTCTAACTATAATAAAGGTAACACTATGAGCTCCTTTGTGAAATATTTGTTTTTTAAGGAGGGTGAATGTGCTTACTTGAATGGAATACAGTTTTTTTTATCGATCACACTGTTTATTATTTGCTGTTTGAACAGTAAAGTGTGACCTGCTAACACTTGCAAAGATTTTTCAGTGATTGCACTTTTTTTTTTGTTTTCTTACTGGCACGTCTGGTGGCTATCCCAAAAATTGTAATAATTCAGAATTGGTATATTTTTCATCAACCAGTCCAAAGGCACACCCTTGGCACAGGCCATCATCCCTGAAAATTTCATGAATAAAGTTCGGCCCGTCTGGGCTATAGATGACAGCAAAAAATCACCATGTTAATTATAGGGGAAAAAAGTGTTTTTTTAACCTGTTTTGTAGCAGACCTTGGCAATGGGTGGGTTCTACACAGTGTGGGTGAGCCGCAGTAACTTAGGACTCACACAGATCAGATGCCCACAAGCAGGAGTACAGTCAGGCAGTATGGCTTTACTTCTGACAAGCTGGTCTGACAGAAAGTGCAGGTGCCCACAAGGGCTTTTGCAGTTGCGGAGCAAAGTACACATGATCCACAACACTGTAGTGATTTACTACCAATACAAATTGTTTGAACTTTCCGTCCATCCTTCTTTTGGGCAAATGGAACAGGACAGAGATTGTCCAAATATGTATTTATTTATTTATTTTATTTATTGAACATATCGGAATTAAAACCTTTGAGTCAGAAACTCCTTTACAAAGACTCCACGTCAGAGTATTACAGACAGAAGACAGATTTCATGGTATGAGTGCACACAACAACTACGGGTTTACCAAAACATCATTCTTGTGAGAGAGTTTCCACATGGGCATACAATCATGGCAGTGAGGGCAACTCCTGACTCCCTAATTAAATTGTCAAAACCCAATGCATTGATCGGCCACTAGGGGCGCTAATGAAGATGGCAGCTTAATCACCAGCTCTACAGCCCAGAGGGACTTATCCAAATAAATCTGTCAATTTGGAAGCACCGATCCACTCACAAACTGCAAGAACTGGGACTCTATATACCAAGAATTTTAAATATAGTCTTATTTTTGGGAAAAATCATAGAACTTAGGTTAAAATTGTGATCATACCTGTGTGCCCTGTGGAGAGTTTTTTCAGCCTGGCAGCACGGCAGTTTCTCAACTCCCTCAGCCATGGGAACAGCCCTTGATCGAGGTGATGTTTGGCCAGCTCATGGTACAAATGCCCCCGGTAACCATGGCAATGAACCAGAACACCCATGTTGTGCAGAATCTTGAGGCCAGGATGTTCAACACTGAGCGACAGGTCAATCCGAGCTTAAGGTGCAGGACTTGACTGAGGCCCTATGAAAACAGCAGCATACAATCCAGTTAATGAGGGGCAAAATCGACGATCTTGAGAACCAAGGTCATCGCAACAATCTGTGCTTTGTGTGATTCCCAGAGCGGGTCGATGGGAGAGACACGGATGACTTCCTACAGCTGGCCTTCACAGAAATGTTGAAAATGGACCCCCTCGACCGCTCCAGGTAGAGCGTGCACACCGCTCACTTGCTCCCATGCCTAAGGCCCAGGAAAGGCCCCGGCCAATAATCGTTAGATTCATCGATTATGAGGAGAAGGTCCTGGACATAGCCAGGGAGCTGTAACGGGTCCAGTGGTGCTCGAACAAAATTAGCATTTTTCAGGACTTTTCAAAAGAGCTTTCTGACAGGTGCAGGGCTTATACCAAGGCAAGGCACACCATGCACAAGATCGGGCTCCCATTCTCCCTGTGCTACCCGGCCACAATGAGAGTAGTGCATAATGGAGTTCCAGTGACTTTCAATACTCCAGAAGCCCTAAGTGACTTTCTCCAGTGAAACTGGCCCAGGGAAACTAATTCCTGTATCCAGCAGCCCTCTCCCATTAAGACTTCACTGAAAGAATTGGACAGGTGCTCCCTGATCCATGCTGATGGGGCCAGGGATTGGCAGGGCTCCAGAGATGCGCAGTGGGATCTCCCCCCAAAGGCCAACTGCAAATGGCATACATCCAAAAAACATGGGAGAAGGGACCTTCCTTCAGAGAGGGGACCTACAGAATCCACGGACAGCTCCCCGATGGAAGTTTCGGTGCCTGATCCTTTGGATGGGCTCCCTACCTCCAACTATTTTGAAGCTTTGAGGCCCGGCTCCCTGGAGCAGCACCCAAACACCTCTGGACCCATGGTTTGCTAACACACCACACTGCTTAGACCACAGTACTTGGGCAGCTCCTACATCCCAGCCCTGAAGTTCGACAGCGGATCAAACTCGTAGATAGTCCAACATACAAAGACCTCTCGTGTGCTGACCCCTTGCTCCAGTGATTCTGCTCCCTCTCCAGGCTGACTGGCCCAGGCCCAGATACCAACTCAGGCACCGAGCACAGGTCCAGCTGTGTGGTCAGATAAGTAACCCCCTGTTCTTTTTCCTGCTTTTCTTGGGGCATTCTGTTGGTTAGCCAGGTCGGGAGTTCAGCTGGGGGTCTGTTTCATCGGCTGTGGAGGGCAATTCTAACTGTCATTTCTCCACAAGGCCCAATCCATGCCACTCGAGTGCTAGGGCTACCAGGACTGCCCGCTACCCCCGGTTCGGCTTTGTTTCCAGGTGGCTGCAGTTGCAGTTGAAATGCCCCTCTCCCATAATGGGAGGGATTCTCAGGGCCCTATTCCTCATAATGCTGGACTGTGAGGAGGAAGGAGGTTCACTGTACACACCAGGCTGTTGTAGGGTGGTCAGTGTCCTCCCCTCCTCCCATGACTTCTAATAGTGATGCAGTGATATGGGCCCTGTTACCCTTGGGTATGTGTTGGGGGGGGGGTTGATGTCTGATGTTGGCGTTCTGGTAGGGGTTACCAGTGGAGGCATGTGGTTGTCTGGGACTCTTAGCAATGCCCATCTTCCTCAGACACAGAGATAGTTGTTTGGATCTGGGTCCCTGGATCACTCTGCCAGGGATTTGGGGCAGAGATGGTGGTATGATGGGTGAGGGCACTTGATCCAAAGAGGAGGCATTGATACCGGGGCAGCGCTCATAGGCAGGGATTTAGTGCTTCTGTGTTATGATATCTCCTTTCTGCCCCTTCCCTCCTCACCTCCCTCACCCGCCACCAGTCATTACCCCAAGTTACTACCCCAGGCTATCTGAGCGGACTGGCTACCTCACCATTACAGGCCATTTCTCAGCCCTTCCAGAGCCACTTGGCTCCTGGAAGTCCTTTCAGGCCAGCCCCTCCCCTATGTCTCTGCTCTATTGAACCTGTGCCCCCCTTCCTCCCCCCGGCCTCCAAGTAATCTCCTAGTTGGGTTATATTTTAAATTTTGTTTACCCTCTAGGACTTTCAGTGAGCTAGGATTCTCACAGCTAGACTCACCAAGGTGATAATTACATCCCTACCGGGGGCTACCCCCCCGATACCCCCTGCAGTACAGGGGAGCACACAACTGCAAGACTGTGCCCTGGGAATAGAGGTTGGCCTTCAGCAGATTTCTGCTGCCAATGGGATGCCTCTATCTCCCCACTATGTATGAATGACAGTACAAGATGTATATAGTTCGTATTTGTGTCATTGTTATCTGTATTTCCTAAGAACACACACACAGCCGATGCTAATTAAAATGTTTGGAAGAGTTGTTAACTCCTGGGTGGGGCCACCTCTCTTCTCTCTCTCTCTCTCTCTCTTTTCATGCCAAGTGTACAACCACTTCAGCTTGCTCCCTGTGGGGGCTGCCACCCCGCTCCCAACCTCCCAATGTATATTGCATATCTCCTTTATCATTATCTGCCTCCTACTCAGAATGAGTGACAAAACATGTTTGACGTGGAACGTCAGGGGGCTTAACACGGTATCCTGTGATATGGGCAGACCCCAAGTGAGTGCTTGCTGAAACGGCGACCCACTTGCGGTGACTGCCCCGATGGCAAGGGTATTGGGTTGGTGACTGGATAGGGAGGATTCACAAAATGGTGATGGGATATCGTGCATGTATACGTGCGGTGGGGGGTGCGAGCGCACCGAGCGAGGGGCAGGAGGGTTTGCGGGGAGTGGTGTCACGGGTTGCCACTGAGCTGGCGTGGTGGCCTGGTGGGGTGGGTGCTGGTCTGGAGTGGTGGGGATGCAGGGTTCGGGATTGGGCGCTGGTAGGTTTTGTTTGCGCCCGGCCTGAGACAGGTGTTTTTTTTTTTTGCAGGCAGATGCACCCCTGGAGTTGAGAATCTAAATTTAGAGGGTGTGGGGTGGGAAGCCCCCTCTGGGGGTATGTGAGATCCTGAGCCCCCATATTAAATTAAAAAAACATGATTTTTTGCGCCACTTTCACCAGCGCCGGGATTCCACATCGCCGAAATTGAATTACGGTGATGTGGAGTTGCGATAAGGGCATTCAGCATTCTGAATTCGCTCTTATCACATGGAACTGCTTAACACCCCCAATAAAAGAAAACAGGTATTATTGCACTTTAGGAGGTGGGGCGCAGAGGTTGCTTTCCTTCAGGAAACCAAGCTTATCGGGGGGGGGGCATCATGATAGACTGAAGAGAGATTGGGTGGGCCAGGTCATTCATGCCTCAGCCTCCACCAGAAAATGAGGGGTAGCCGTATTACTTCACATGGTCCTGCACTTGAAAATGGTATGCAAGGTAAGTGACTCAGAGGGGATATGGGTAATTGCACTTATGGACACGGCGGAGGGGCCCCTACTATTGGGGAATGTTTATGCCCCCAATGAGGACTCTCATTCCTTTTTCCACAAGTTGGCTCAGGTGCTCGGGACTCTGGCTACAGATGATGCCCGGTGTTTATTGGGGGGATTTTAATCTTACTTTAAACCCAATTTTGGACAGGTGTGCCTCCAATATTGAGACCCACTCCAGGGCAGTCCTGGTGCTCATCCAGCTGCAACGGGACATGGCCGTCACAGATATCTGGAGGATTTTCCACCTGTCCCAGTGAGACTACACTTTCCACTCCCCAGTGCATAGTTCCTACAGCCGTTTAGACTTTTGGGTAACTTCCCCCAGCATCACCAGGAACTCCACTGACTCCACCATTCTGCCCTTAGTTATATGTGACCATGCCCTGGTGAGACCATCCTTTCCCTGTGCCAGCCCCCACTCCCTAGCCTGGAGGTTGGATCCCTTACTTCTCCAAGATCCCTATATTTCCCCCTGGCTCCAACGTGAGGCTGTGGATTTCTGTCAAAACAACCCTATTGCAGATACCTCCACTGGCACCACCTGGGAGGTTTTAAAGCTACCCTGAGGGGGACAATTATGGGCTTCACCCATAAGTGCCGAAAGGCGAGGGAACAGCAGCTTAAGTCACTAGAAAACAGGTTCAGGCTGTGGAGGAGGCTATTAAGGCCCTTTTGAACCCCTCGCTCCAGTCCCAATCGGGGTGCCAGGTGGCGTCATTAAAGATGCAGATGAACAAGCACCCCTCCAGGAAAGCTGAGATCTCTATAATTCGACTTAAACATAAGTACTTGGGGAGGAGGGGCAAGGTCCTTGCATACCGCTTGAAGAAACAGCAGGCAGAGCAGCATATAGCAGCCCTGGTGGGTAAGGGTGGTATAATCCATACCTCGACTGAGGGGATTAATCAAATAATGGCTGATTTTTACTCCTCACTATATAAATCCTCCAGACAGCCCAACCTCAAAGGTTCCCCTTCCTGAACTCTCTACATCTCCCCACAGTTTCTGAGCACCAGGCCGTAGCACTGTATGCCCCGATTATGGTTGAAGAAGTAGCCTCTACTCTGCTGTCCCTTAAGAAGGGGAAGGCCTCCAGAGGGAATGGGTTCTTGAAGGTTTGGCAGATTCTTCATTCTACTGTTGCGCCTATTCTACAATAGGTGTTCACTGAGGCCCTGCAGGTCAGTGCCCTTCCCCCATCTTTCAGGGAGGCGATAATCACCATCCTTCCCAAAAAAGGGAAAGACCCCCTGAAAGTGGCCAGTTACCGGCTGATCTCTTTACTAAACACAGATAGTAAGGTGCTGGCCAAATTCTTGGCCACTAGACTTAACCGTCTCCTACCCAATCTGATTCATCCCTCTGACGTCGGGTTTGTCAAGGGCCGTTTCAGTGATGACCACATCAGGTCGTTGGGAAACTTAATTTATAAGGCCAAGACACTCCCTACACTGGCAGCAGCCATAGCAATAGACTTCAAGAAGACCTTTGACTCCCCGGAGTGAGACTTTGTCCAGCAGGTGCTGAGCGTCATGGGGATGGGGGCATGTTTTAAGTCCTGGATAGGGGCTATTTACTCCTTCCCAGCTGCAAGGGTACTCACTAACTCCATGCTGTCCTCTCCCTTTCCTTTAGGCAGGGGTATGCTTCAGGGCCACCCCCTATCCCTGCTTCTGTTTGTTCTGGTGGTGGAACCACTTGCCGTGGCTATCAGGCAGAGTGTACACATCCAAGGGGTCTCACTGGGGGAAGAGACATACCCTACCCTCATGTATACAGATGACCTTCTGCTTCCTATGACTGACATCGCCATAGCTCTTCCTCCCCTTTTGAATACCCTTACAGACTTTGCCCCCTTCTTGGTGCTTCAGCTCAAGGCAGGCCAAAACTGAGGTCCTCCACTTCAATCCTAACTGCTCTCTCGCTATGGCCGCACAACATGATTTTCAATGATCACCAGAAGGAATTACATATCTTGGTATCAGTACCTCCTCTGACCTCACCAGGATCTGGGAAATGAATTTGAAGCTGCTATACACATCCATTCAGACCGAGCTGGATAGATGGAGGGCTCTCCATCTCACTCTGGCAGGTAAAATCTCCACAATCAAAATGGTTGCTGCCCCCAGGATTATGTACTTCCTATCACACATCCTCCTGAAACTTCTGAAATTCTGGTACACTAAGTTAGACACTCTGTTGGGGCCTTTATATGGGAGGGAAAGAGGTCCAGGTACAGTAGGATAAGTTGAGGGCCCACTGTACAGAAAGAGGGTGGGGTCTCTCATGGTTTGAAGGCTATAAGTGGGCCTTCCAGGCTGCTCAGATGCTAAAGTTGTTTGCAGGACCTGAGCAGGATACTCCTCAATGGCTGGGTATGGAGAGAGAGGCATGTGGGAAGACCCTTTTGACTCTGTTGTTGTATAATCACCATCCCAGGGATATCCAAGCTCACCCAACAATAGGCTCCTCCCTGGAATACTGGAGCAAGGTACATATGAAACTCAGCACCAACCCAGCCCCAGCATCTCACCCACTATGGGATAATAGCGAGATCACTATCAATAAGAAACCAATCACCTGGGCCAACTGGGCTGCCTCAGGTCTGATTCTCCTGCAGGACTTGTATATCCCAGGCTCAAACACCTTGGACTCCTTTGAGGGGATGTGAGACACCCATGGGATCCCTCCTAAGGACTTCTGGCGCATCCTACAAATCAGGAGTGCGGTCACAGAGTTTATCCACAAGTGTCCCTTATGTATGCCTGTCTTCCTGGTGGAGTCTTGGCTCCGAATAGACAGGGGTCAGACCAGATGCATATATGTGGCCCTTGGGGCCACTCTCCTCTCCCAATCCCTGGCTTCCAAACTTAAGTGGGAACAGGCACTGCAGACCCAGATCACTCCCCAAGAATGGAAGTCCTGCCTGAGGTTGGCCCACACAGCTTATCCCGATGTCAGAAGCCAGTTAATACAAAACAAGATCCTGCATTCATGGTACAGGACACCAGCGGTCCTTAAGAAGGCTAAGCTGATTCAGGATGACCTTTGCTGGAGGTGCCAGTAGCACCAAGGGGACCTGATTCATATACTCTGGCACTGCAGGCTAATCCAGCCCCTGTGGGACGCGGTTTGCATGATGGGGTCTGAAATGTTACAGAAACCTGTGCCAATGTCCCTGGAGGCGCTGATATTAGGAATTCATTCCTCAGCCCCACATCTGCCCCCTTGAGAGCTAAACGTCTGGTAATATTAAGTATGCAGGTAGATTTCTACTGTGCAAGCAGAGAATGCAGGAGGTCCCTTCAGTCCCACAGCTATTTAACTGCCTCATGCAGTTTGCCAACTAGTCCAGCATGTTGCATACTGTGGCTGACACCCTCCCTAAGTATGTAAACTTGTGGCATCCCTTTATTCTGTGCTTAAAACCTAGAGAGGGAATAGGTTGATTCTGTCCTCTATTTTTGACCCTTTACCTAATGCTCCTCTAGGTTGGTCCAAAGTGATCCCCATTAGTTTTTAGAACTGTCCCAGGAGAATTGTACTAAGGTATGATAAAGCACGTTGTTTTGTGTGTGTGTCCTATATCCAAGAAGTCTAGACTGTATGCTTTGTGTGTGCTCTTTTGCTCTGTTGTAAGTCCAGCCCCAAAGTTAGCTGGCCCTGGATCCCCTATGGCTCCATATGATTCATAAGTCTGAGCTGTCACCAAGGGAGATCCAGGTAAGTCCCGTCACATCAGTTTCTGTTGGCGACCGCTATAGTCAGTGAGGTCTCTTTTGTAGCACTTCTCCGGACTATGTTGCAAACCCACATAGGGAGACATCAGAGGGCTCAGGACCCTGTAGTTGCTCCTTAAGTACTAAGGTGTTTTTCAGTTGTCATAATTCTTACAGTCAATTGTACAGCTCTATACCTTTTCATGTACTGTTGTAAAATGTTTCTTTCCATGTACTGTTGTAATGTTAAAAGAATAAAAAACTTTAACCACAAAAAAACAAAAAAAAAACACAATGCATTTGCATGACTGAAGGGCACAACCTGGCAGACCAGTCCAGGGCAGCACTTTTACACAAATCTTTACAGATGGGGGATGGCCCCAGTGGTAACTCACTGTTACCAGTCCCAACAGGCAATTTCTGAAGAACTCACCCCCTCGGGGCATTACACAGAAGACAGCAGCTGCCATGACCCAGCGTACAGACCGTTACATTACTGTACTAGGGCGAGAAGGTAAAGGGGGGCTCCCCTCTAGCGCTTGGTCTACCCACAGACAGAACACTGACTCACTTGAACTGACCTCTGAAGACCTCTGAATGAACTCGGATCAAATCTCAACTGCAGTACTACAAGTCGTGGTTCATGCTGCTGCGAGAGTGTCACATTCCAGTATAGAACCCTTTGCTCAGCAGAGCTTACCACATGGCTTAAAGGAGCCCTACAGGGATTTTATCCTTGTGCTCCCAAGTCGTACCTAGACTACACTGAAAAATGGGTTCTTGTAACCCAGGGGAACCCGGGTGTTACACTTATAAAATGAGTTTAGGATAGTAAAAAATAAAAGAGAAAATTGTTTTGGTTATGAAATTAATGTGTTTTTTTTTCCAGTGTTTCTTCTGCTGGTTCCAGAAATTGATTCAATGAAGCATCTGTGAACAACTCAAAGGAATCTGGCAGCACATAACATTAATATTTTGTGGAGTGCAAAACTAAAGCTGGCAATGTTAGAAGTGAAATTTCTTCATTGCACAGTGGGACTATTTTTAGGTGATGGTAGTAGTACTGTAATTAAAGAGCTAGTGGAATCAAAACAGACAGACAGGAAAATTACACAAATTTTATGAAGTAGTCAGTTGTAACCTTTTTATGTTTGCTTTCACACATGAGCAAGAAACATAGTGCCACCATACGAGTTTTCATAGGTGTGCCTCCAATGCCCTGCTCCCTTTTGCAGGCACGGCTGCACTGTGCCAATGAATGTCTGTGCTGTCTGTGACAGCCGTTCAGATACAGTGGCATACAATTCTGAAGAAAACACCGTCACAATAAGTGGTGGTAATGTGTAGACAATTTGCATACTGCTGTCAGCAGTATGCAAATTGCCTACACGTACGTCAGCACAGCATCTGAACTGTCATAGACAGTTCATCACCCCCCCAACACTATGCAGCACTCCTCTCCACCTCCGCACACTGTATGACCGGGGGTGCCCAATCCCCCGTCAGCTCCACTGCCCCCCAAACAGACTTCTAGGTGCCACGCTGGCAGCCCACCCCAGTGTGGCAAAAAGTCCTTATGGCCAACAGGGGTGCCTAATCCCCTGTCAGCTCCACTGTACCCCCCCCAAAAAAAAAAACACAGACTTCTAGGTGCCACGCTGGGAGCCCACCCCAACATGGCAAAAGTCGGTATGGCTGACAGGGATGCCCAATCCTCCATCGGCTCCACTGCCCCCCCAAAATAACCTTCCAGCTGCCACACTGAGAGCCCATCCCAGCATGGCAAAAGTCCTGTCATCTTCCTAGATAAGAAAAAAAACTGTAAAAAAAAAAAAAAACAGTCCCTTGTTGACTGTCTTGCCCCCTCCCCAATCCAGCCCACCCTCTCGCACCCACCTCCCACCCCGACCCCATACTTACCTCTGGAGCCCAGCGCAATGATCTTTGGTGGACTGGGAACAAGCTGTATAATGGCATAAATAGTTTTTTTTTTTCAACTTTTGTGCATATCTCGGCCATTTTGGTGAATTTTTTCACCAAATTTTCAACATGGGGTTCTCGGGGCTCCACCTCATGAACTCAATCACTGTCATTTTGTTATTCGGTCCCAAAAGGTGATTTCACAGTCACTGTGCAGAACCACCTTTCGGGACCGAGTAACGAAACGAAAGTGTCACAGGTCATAAGGTAGACCCTCCAAACCCTATGTTGAACATTTGGTGAAAAAATTTACCAAAATTACTGTTTTTTACCAAGAGTGCGTTGCGCAGTTCCTACGCACGCTTGTAACTTCTCAAATTTGTTTATATTTTCACTCCAGATTTTCAACATTGCCATTTTATCACACTTCCTTATGAGCAGTATAGCTGTCATTTTTCACATCTCGCCCAAAATATGTTTTTGCGCATGTAGCGCACAATGACGCAGTCAGTGTGTGAAATCAATGTTTGGGACAGATTAAGAAAATCACAGTGACACTGTTCATGAGCAGAGGTCTTAAAATTGTTATGTTGAAAATTTAGTGACAAAAGTCCGTAAAATGAGTGTGTTATGAGCGTGCATTGCACAGTTTCCACACACCCTCGTACGTTCACGAATTTGTACTATTTTCAGTCCAGATTTTCAACACTGGCATTATTCCACACTTCCTTATGAACAGTACAGCTGTCATTTTTCACACCCTGGCTGAAATGTGTTTTGGCACTTCCGGTGCAAAAATGCATGGCCGCTGTGGGAAATCAGTGTTTGGAACTGATTAAGAAAATCACAGTGACTCTGTTCATGAGCAAAGGTCCTAAAATACCTGTGTTGACAATCTGCTGTAAAAAATCCCCATACTAATTGCAGTTTCTACGCACGCTTGTGACTTCACCAGTTTTTTTATATTTTCACTCTAGATTTTCAACATTGTAATTTTCTACACCTACCCATGAACAGTACAGCTGTCATTTTTCACATCCTGTTCGAAACGTGTTTTTGCACCTGTGATGCCAAATGGCGTAGTCGCTGTGCAAAATCAGTTGTCAGCTAACGAACTGATATTGCTACTGTTCATGGGGTGGGGGTCTCAAAACACCCATGTTGAAAATTTGGAGTGAAAATACCAATGAACATTTGGGGTTTAGGGCTTCCACCATAACGCCTCACTCCTGTAGAGACTGACAGGCATCAGGTGGAGTTGGGATTGTCGCCTGCAATGCTCATGCCATTCCACCCCCACCCACACCCTGCAGCTAGTGACAGGCATCGAGGTGTGCCTTGGACTCTTCAGCCCCAAAGTTCACCCCATTCTCCTATACTGCACCCATCTCACCATATTTCCTTATAGAATGGGGTGAGCATAAGGCCCAAAGACCCCAAGGCACACCGTGACACTTGTCAGTGTCTGCAGGATAGGGTGTAATGAAATGGTGTGGCCGGTATGCCTGACCACCCAATGGCACACCCCAATGCCTGTCAGTCTCTGCTATTATGCATCTCTCTAACTCTTACACTACCAATGCCAATGCCAGCAAGCAAACATTCGGAATTGACAAATGCTTGTTGTTTCTGTTTTTTGTCTGATAATGTGTTGGCTACGTGAACCATCTCTCAGCCTGGCAGCTGACATATCTGTCTCTAGTCCCCCCCACTGCATCATCAGCATTGTGATCTCACTGACAGTGACATCACAGGTGGATGACCAGGCAGCCACTCACTTACTGTTCCTAAGCAGCGTGATGTCACAGTCAGTGAGGTCACAGTGTTGATGCTGTAGGTTGGGGGTGGGGGGGGACAAAGACAGTCAGCTGCAAGGCAAATGTGTCCACACATTACACCTGCAACATCAGGTAAACTGTCTTCTAATTAATCAAAGGGAAAAGAAAAAGTACCTCAGATATAAAAGAGAATAGTTGACAGCTTTGAAAAACTATTATTAGTTTTCAGCAGTACAGGAGCTCTTTAAGTATGGCAGATAGCCAATCAGAATGAAACATTTTCTTAACCTATTTTATAAATTAGTTTAATGAATGTACATACTGAAGTGCAGAGTTGTTCTTTAAGGCTACACTTTCATCTGGGATTGATTCAAGGTTCTATCCATATGAAAGCCATGGCACACCAACATGACTGAACTGAATATCCAATTTCTCGGCTTTTTAAGCACCGAGTAGTTTGTCTAAAGTGATCCCAGTGTTATTCTCAGCATTTGATATCCCTTAATGTATTTTGGCAGGTACCTAGCTTTTGTATTTGAGAGAGAAGCATTAAATTCAGGCTGCTACCATCACTTGCAGACATGATTAACAGATGTTGCCACTGTCTTGAGTCATCAAAATCAGTAACCGATTAGTGAGTTGGTTGCCTACTGTCACTGCTGTGAATGACTAACAGCATTCCATTGACTTCTGTTTTGCTTTTCTTTTTATTGTTAGGCTTATTATTTTCATGGCAGCCTCTGCTGTCAGGGACTTATCCATACTACCATCCCCCCCCAATGATCTGGCTGCATGCCATAACACATGGAAAGTAACTTGGGATTTTTGGTCAGGGCAGAGGTTGGAATTACCCTTCCTCCTTCTTGCTGAGTCCTGCATATTTTTCCCAGCAACTCCTTTGCAAGCTTAGTATCTCCACTCCAACTCCCGTGATGGTCTTGGTGCAGTGACAGCCTGCTGTGGCTGCCTGGGAAAGCCGGGACATACTGGGACCCGGGACATCAATAAGCAAGGAAGCAATCACTCGTATCCCCCTGCCGGGAAGTGATGAAGGTCTGGTACTGGGCTGTAGAACACAGTCTAGAAATGTCGTCCATCAATGTTCCAGGCATCCAGAACATCCTGGCGGATAGGCTAAGTTGGTCACTGTCAAGGACGCATGACTGGGAGCTGCTGACTTCAGTCATAGAATACCTGTTTGACAGGCTGGGGTCATTAAGAGTTGGACCTCTCTGTGTCCCCACTCAATGCAAAACTGCTGCTTTTTTGCTCACTCGCTCCAGGGCCTGGAGTTTTCTGGTGTGAACCGTTGTCCCTCTCTTGGAAAGGGCGGTTCCTATATTCTTTTCCCTCTTTCCCCTGCTTCAGAGGTTGCTGATCAAACTTCACATGAAAGGGGCCACTATGAACTTCATTGCCCCCTTCTGGCCTCATCAGATCTGGTTCCCTTTGCTGCAGCAGCTGACAGTGGAACCTCCAGTGCCTCTCCCTCTGTGCACAGCCTTACTCTCCCAGGAGTGGGGCACCTTGTCCATCCAGACCTCAAATCTCTATCTCCATGTCTGGCTTCTGAAGACATAACCATGGCTAGGTTTGGGGTATCCTCCAGGGTGGCTGATGTCCTGGTGGTCGCTAGAAAGCCCTCCACTAGGGCCACTTATTCCATTAAATGGAAGCATGTTGCTCAATGGGCTGCTTCCCATCACTTGGACCCTTTCATTTGTCCAGTGAATTATATTCTGGAGTACTTGCTGTCCCTCTGACTCTGGCCTGAAGTACTCCTCCATTAATGTACATCCGTCAGCTATTTCGGCCTTTCATGTGCCAGTTGATGGCTATAAGGTGGCACAGCTGGAAGTGTCCCGTACTTTCCTTAGAGGTATCCTTCACTTGAAGCCTCCTATCCACAATCCAGTCCCACCTCGAGACTTGAATTTTGTGCTGGAAAAACTTACTTTGGCTCCTTGTGAGCTGGCCACAACATGAGAGCTATGCTTTCTGTCATGGAAAGCATTGTTTTTAGTTGCTATTACTTTTGTTCCAAGGATTTCAGAGCTTTACGCTGTCATGTGTGAGCAGCCTTATTTGGTTTTCCACAAAGACAAGGTATCTTTGTGAATGAATCCTACATTTCTTCCTAAGGTGGTGTCTGAGTTTACTCTAAATTAAAGCATCCACCTGCCTGTTTATTATCCAGAGCATGTCAATCCAGAGGAATTGTTCCATACTTTAGATGTTGATAGAATTTTGCATTACTATACGCACCGTATGAAGGACTGCAAGAAGTCCTTGCAGCTGTTTGTTTCTTTCACCCTTTCACCCCTGGGAAAGAGGGCATTCCAGTTTCTAAACAGTGCCTGTCCAAATGGTTGGCCAGCTGTATTACTTTTTTGGTACAGGAAGTATGGTAAGGACCTTCCTGGGGTTGTACATGGTCATTCCACCAGAGGCATGGCCACCTCAGTTGCCTGTTTTAGGAATGTTTCAGCTGCAGACATCTGCGCTGCTGCCACTTGGAGTACTGTCCACACCTTCACCAAGCATGACAATGTGGACATTGCCTCTAGGCATACGGCCAGTTTCAGCCTAGCTGTACTTCAGGGCCTTCTCTCTTAGGTCCATGGTATCTAGTCACCCAGACTGATTCTCCTATTGTCAGTACTGCTTGGGACTCGTTCCATAGGTGTGGCCTACAGCAGGAGATACCCTCGATCAAGATAGTGCAGTTATATAAGAACTTACTGTAACAGTAGATCTTTGAAAGGATCTCTTACAGAAGGCCATGATATGCCATCCCATCCTCCATCCCCTTCACCCGGTGGGTTTCTGTCTCTGTCTCCTTCTCCTGTGTGGAGAACCTTCTGCTTTATGTTATTATTGTATTGGCAGGAACCTTCGGCCCCTCCTCAGTTCCCCAACAGTAGATTGGTTGCTTATGGCCTCCGGCAGGAGAACTGAGGAGGGCTTGGGGCCACCCGCACTTATAGAGAGGGGCTATGTCAGCATGTAACATCAGAGTGGGCAGCCCCTGGTAGACTGCCAGCTAGAAAGTTTTCCATGTGGTCCTAGTGCCTGGTGGCAGCAGTCCCAGTTTTGTGGCCTGCTACAAGAGATCTTCTTGAAGATCTACTGTTGCTGTATGTTCTCATGTAACTATACTTTTTCCCCCACCCTGGCACAGCACCCTATTCCCTCCCAGCATCCAGTTCTTAATATGAGAACTTAAGATGTGACTGGCTAAACCCACCGTTTTCCATGGCCAGCCATCTTCTGATGAATGAAAGCAAACACATGTTTGCTATTGTAAAACTAGCTGATCATATGATCAGCTGGTTTTATTATAGCAAGCACACAAGAATTTTCATTCAAGAGAAGCGGCGACTGTGGAAGAGGACAGGTTGAGCGGTCACCTTCCAGATTTTCATATTGAGATTGGGTGCTGGGTAGAGAATGTGCTGTGGCAGGGTGGGAGGACTAATTTTCAAAATTTTAACCACCCTCACAGAGAACCTATGTTTTCATGTATGAGTGTTTAATCTCGCCTTTTAATTGTAGGGGGTGGGCTCGCTCTCGCCTTTTAATTGTAGGGGGTGGGCTCTGGCATTATATTTCTGGTCTCTCAAGATAAGTCCCAGCTTCTCCCATAGATGTAAATCTGATAGTGCTCTAAAGATCAGGTACATGTCCCCCCTTAATCTGCGATACTCTAATGAATATAACTCCAGATTTTGCAGCCTTAGTTCATAGTTTTGGCCCTGTACCTCTTTAATTCTCCATGTGGCCCTTCTTTGGACTTTCTCCAGGGCTTTTATATCTCTCTTATTCCCAGGTGCCCAAAACTGGGTACAGGACTCTGTGTGTGGGTACACCAGAGAAGTATAGAAGGGAAGCAGGACTGCCTTCCTCCTACTCTTAATATGTCTGTGGATGCAGCACTGAATACCGCTAGTGTTTTTAATCACCTGGTTATAATGTAATTTGAATTTGAGGTCATTGCTAACCCTTATTTCCAGATCTCTCTCATCCTATACTATCTTTAGTGCCTGCCCAGCTAATGTGTAATTCATCAGGGGGTTGTTTTTACCACAGTGCTTCACTGTGCACTTCTTGGTGTTGAACAGGGACTTTATTTTCTTGGGCCCATGCTTCGAGTTCCCATAGTGCTTCTTGTAATATCACTGCATCCATGTGACTATTTACTGGGAAGCCTAGGCATGTGTCATCCACAAATTTAGAAAGCCAAACGTCAGCTCGAGGTTTTGTTGTTGAAATATACAAATTAAAAAGGCAGGGACCCAGCACAGATCCCTGAGTCGCCCGCTAGTCATGTCTGCTCAACCAGATAATTTGTCCCTAATGCAGACCCTTTGTCTCCTTCCCGTCAGCCAGGCCCCAATCCATCTATACAATGCTCTCCTGTATTTTTTTGTGAAAAAAAATAAAATAAATAAAAGCAAATTTTGTGGCAGTTTTAATGATTTTTATAAACTGTATTCTTGCACCAGAAAACTGGTGCCATTGTAAGAGGTGGATCATAGCGAGGAATGGAGCAGAGAGCAAGCAAACTGGAGAGAGCGAGGCATAAGGTGGGTGTTGTTTTCGGCTGGGGGACAACTTTTGAAAAAAAAATGTCATTTAGAATTTAAAATACCGGCTTATTATTCCCGTTTAGTGGGAGTTACTGTGACGTTTTTTGCTGGCCTGCAGGTGACTGAGTATCTTGCTGTGCGTCATCGTGTTTGCAATCCATCTGGCGATTTTGAAATGGTCGGACTCAGAGTGATTTAAAAAGGGGGTTTTGCTGTGGCTCACCGGTGGCTGGCACCTTTTCCCATGGGTACACTGGAGGATTTATCATGCTGAAAAGGTGCAAGCCAAGCAATCAGGATGCGGGATTTCGGCCATTTAATTTACTACATTGTATAATATTTTTTTGAGTGCAAATGAACACTTTACATTAAATAAAATGTCAGTCTGTCTTGGAGGCTGGTGAGTTAAGCCAGTTGCCCATTGGGGGATATACTGTAAATAATATAATACATGATGGTTGCTGGGTGGAGGACAGTGGGATTGGGTGGGCTGTAGATAGAGGGTGGTGGATGGGGTTTACATTGTAACTGATTTGGGGCTGAGGGAGAAGGGCCTTTTCTTCTTTTGTTTTTGTTTTGGTAGGTAGCGGAATATCTTTTCCTAAATACCCAAATATTTGGCTGCCAAATACTGAATATTCAGCTGAATATTCATCCCCCCCCAAAGCAGCAAAAGAACTACACCACACAAGCAACCATAGACAGCCATCATCAGGTAAGACAAATAACATACAACTGTGTCCAGATTATACAAATTCAGTAGCACTGATGTGCTACCTTAGTAGATTTGTATCTGTGGCTGCACAGGCCCCATAGGGGCATGTGCTTGCACAGCTGTGTGTGTCTGGCATACTGCATGCCTGGGTATGTGTGGCTGTAGAAGTGCAGGCCCCATGGAGCCTTGTATTTTGTACACAGAAGGGCCCATGGGTCCTATGTCTCTGTAGTTAGAGGTACTGCGGCTCCAGCCAGGAAGCAATGCAGTAATGCTGCAACATATCACAAAAATGCTACAGTATGCTGTGGGGGAACTGTGTAATTCAATGGCAATTAAGCCCTTTTTTATTGCAGTATTTTGTGATATGCTGCAAGTTTCTGCATTGCATCATGACTGGCTCCTCTGTATTCATGCACACTGTACGAGGTACCTTGCTAGACAGTATGATTTGTTAGTGTATGCTTTTCTATAGATGCAGCTGTGTAACTGAAAAACTGCTATTCCCTTGAACAATTTCTATATCCACTGCTGAAACCATTATATCCACATTGTGACAGTACTTCCACCTGAATAACTGCAGGCTTCACAGTGGCCTGCCATTCTGAAGCCAGATGGTGTGTGTGTTTTACGTCTGCGGCTGAAGAGGCACAGGCCCCTCTGCAGATAGAAATAATGTTGAAATTTTGGTATCATGGATTTTGTGGTACCTGTGCTTCTGCAGCCAGAGGATGGTGTATATCTTATACCTGTGGCTGCAGAAATGCTGGCCCATCAAGTGTGTGTATGTCTTACAGTGTGCATGACTACTTGAGGCTACAGAAATTTTGCCCGCTTATGGCACACCTTTCTGCACAAAAAAGAACTCTTGTAATTTGGGTGTTATGGATTTGTAGCTGAGACTGCAGGGGCCTATGCTTCCGCACACAGAAGAAGTATTGTGATTTGACTATCGTGGATTTGTATCTGTAGTAACAAGTGAGTGCGTATGTCTTGCAGTGTGCATGCCACAGATACAAATCCATGAATATAGCACATCAGTGCTACTGCATTTGAGTAATCTGAAAATAGCTGTATGTTGTTTGTCTTACCTGGTGATGGCTGGCTCCATTTCATAATGGTGATGATATAAGAGCGAGATCCTAAACGGCGAATACGTAATAGCACATGCAATGACAGCACAACGAAATTTCGACGACATGCTTTTTTAGGTGAATTATACCCATATCATAACAATAACGTGCTCTAGTAAATTCCACGCAGCTGCACATTATAAGCAATACTAATGAGGTAATCTGAGCACTCCCTCACTGACTACTCCTGTACTACCTGCAGGATACGCTCATTAAGATCCCAATTACGTCGGCGCACATGGGCAGCACCAGCACCAGATACCAGCTGGTTCAAACGCACCTCACTCAACTGCTGCTCCTCTTGTAGGCACTTAATCAACCTCCAGATGTTAGTGTGGCATGCCCCTAGATGGGTATTGAATCCCCTAGTCCACCCTTCTACAGAATTATTGGTCCTAGCCTGGCCATTGAGTATTGCCTTGTAACAATTCCACAGACCAATAGTGAACACAAGACACCTTCTTCCCGACCTGAGAGGACGACCCAACCATGTTTTTTTTTTCCATTTTTTATTTTTAACCAGTTAGTGGACTGGGCACTGCCCTTTTTCAGCCATGCCAAGTATTTATAGAATGACAAAACATAAAAAACTTAGAACCATAAAATAAAAATACAAATTCACAATACGTTACTCTACAAATACAAATACAAAATGCAATAATTTCACATACAAGTACACACTGTCTCATTTTTTTAAGTATGTAAAAAGCCCTTTGCTAAAGTGCATTAAGTTATGTACTCCCTTAGTAAGATGTAGATATTTGTTCAGAAGATGGGGTGCATACCAAGAAAAAGCCCTCCTAGTCATCTGCAACTTGTATCTTGGAACCTCATAGTCCTGCGCCCCACTACTTCCTGTTGTTTGTTCCCGCTTCATTAATCCCAATGCCCCAGAAAGTACCTTGGAATCACTAGCTCTCGATACCCTAAATGCACAATTCCCCAACTGATATCTAATTCTCATTTCTGGTGGCAATGCTCCCATTTTCTCACAAAGCACTCAGTGATGTGTACGTTTTGGCACCCTCAGTGCAAACCTACAGATGTTACTAAACAGAGTCTTATACTTTGTCTCAAACACCCTAGTACTATTAAAAAGAGAGTAATGGATAGGTCCCGGTGCATTACAGGTGAGTTATACCATCAAGAGATTCTGGACATGTAGGAACCTCGAGAGCGAAGCTCGAAAGGTTCCCGTGTCCAGAACCTCAAGATGGTACCACTCGCCGGTAATGCACCAGCACCTTTTCATTATTTTTTTAATATGTGGATTTTAAATTTATTTATTTATTTTTTTATCTTTTTGTGAATGGCAGTCAGCCGTTTCAGTGAAGAAGGCTGTGTCCTGGCCGATTGCTGCATTGTCTTGCCCCAGCCTGCTGCGCTGCACCCCGCCTGCCTCTACTCCTCGCCTCGCTCTACAACAACTGGCAGGAAGTCCTACCTTTTCCCTTTTTGGCCTGCGGTCCTGTTTCTGCTGTTTGAGAGGAGGTTAAAACAAACAAAAAAAAAGAAATGTTGAGAGCAGGCAGTACGGTCTCGCTAAGCGACAAAGCGAGACGTCATGTTTTTTAAAATGTTCTGTCCGCCCACACAGGAAAAGTGGCCAATGAGAAGGCACGCTTAGGATGTGGGGGGCAGAAGGTATCTTTTTGGGTGCTTGCAACAATAGTATTATCACCATCAAACTATACTATTAAAAGTGACTGACAGTACTATTAAAAGTGATTGACAGTACTATTACCACAGCAGGTTTGATGGTATTATTGAAGCTTTGTTGTATGCTTTTGAAACATATTCAATTTCAAATCCATATATTAAAAAACAGTATACTCCCATATTCCAATGTAGGCATCAGAACTTGCTTAGCTATGACTGTCCGGGCTTCTTCTGTCAGTGCATTTGTATTTCTATACAAATACTCTATTTTTTGGTTAAGTCTCTTTCCTCTTTTTTCAGTATGTGGAACTAAACTCAAGCAGGAGTCCAGGTAAACTCCCAAATGTTTTGAAGTAATGTCTGTGGAATGACTTGTCCCATTTTGACCAATTATCTGTAATTTATTTTCCTTTTGTAGTTTCTGTTGAGTTCCAAATAACGTGATAGTTGTTTTTTTCTCATTTAAGATCAATTTATTGTCCCTTAGCCATTGAGCCAGCATGTTATATTTACATTGCAGGGACACCTGAATAATATTGCTCATAGGTGCAGAGTCCCATATAACAGTATCATCAGTATAAATAATGCTGCTTTCAATTGAAAATAAAGTAGGTATATCATTCATGAATACTGTAAATAATAATGGCCCTAGCACTGACCCTTGGGGCACCCCTGTCTCAACTTTCATAATCTCTGAGGTTGTATCCCTGATCTTAACTTTCTGTCCTCGATCATACAAATAGCTCTGAAACCACTCCCTCTCCAATCCAATATCCCCTAAATTGCCAAGCTTGTATAAAAGCAACATATGGTTCACTGTATCAAAGGCGCCAGCTAGGTCATCGAATACTGAGCCCGTGGCACAACCCTCCTCACAAACCACGAGCACAGTATTTGAAAACCCAGCAAGCGCCGTTGCAGTGGACTGTCCTCCCCTGAACCCATGCTACTAATCAATAATCAGGCTATGCCCTTCCAAATGATCAAACAGTTGCCGAAATACACACTTCTCTAGCAGTTTACTAACTACTGCTAGGAGTGATATAGGCCTATAATTTGACATTTCCAGCCTATTCCCCCTTTATAAATTGGAACAACCCCATTTCAGGGGTACTAACCGTTTTTTCAACAACAAGATAAAAAGTTCAGTTACAGGAGCCACTATGTATCTAGCTGATAATTTCAATATTTTTGGATGTAATTCATCTAAACTCCCACTTTTATCTTCTTTCAGCATATCCATTTTTATGATGTTCCAAAGGGTAAACCAGGTTTAGCAAACTGGTGCCAGGTTGTAAATGCTCCTGTGAAGCCTGTGTGAGGGAGGATGCAGCATGGATCAAAGAGATGTCATTTGAAACATATGAGTTATGCTGTGGTTGCAAAATGTAATGCTTTGAAAAGACATCCTGTTTTTTTTATTAGATATATTTTTATATATAATCTGATAGAGGAGGAGCTAGATGATCTCGCACAAAAGGGGTTGGCAAATACAGTTTACTTTAAGGAATAATTCTGTTTTACTTAGACACACTTTTATCTAGACTCTGAACAAGAAAACATCCTTGAGTACTTTTAAGTAGGTATTTAGAGGTAGAGACAATTCTAAGTACTGTAGGTAGGAATTGTACTGTTTAAAACTTGTTCTTTTAAAAGATGTGTATGTCTTGTGATATGAGTTCTGTATTTTGGTGTTTTACATATTTTTATCTATTTTTAGTAAAACTCTTTTTAGAACATATTTGGTCTGTCTTTGAATTTCTTTTAGTTGTAAGAAAAGTATATATGGTTATAGCAGACAATAGACATAAGCTTGAATGATGATACCAAACTGGAAAGAGAAGCGTTTTAAATCTGAGGTCTTTATTAAAGTTTTTAAGGGTTCATCTCTGTATACCTGGTTACGTGCCCATAGGCAAAGATATCTGGCTCCTCAAAGACAGAAATATCTGAGCCTGTGCATTGGGTATGCTAGCAAGAGATTCACAGTTTGAATCCCTCCAGAACTTGAGACCAAAGGTTTATCTAAACTCACAAAACAGACAAGAGGGTTACCTTGTTCTGTTAAACTGTTCACAAGACTGCGCTCAGAGGTTAGCACTTTGGGAGTAGAGGGTCTGACCTGCTGAGTGGGTTTGTGACACCTTATATCCTTCAACCCCTGGACTAACCTCTTGATCGCGACCCCTTGTACATTTGGATACAAAAAATCGATTAAATATTTCTGCCATTTCTCTTACTTCTTGTATTAACAAGAATGTGTCCTCGTAATAATCAAACAGTGGTTCAAGCAGCTCTTCATGTTCCACAAGGTACTCCCATTCTCTAAGCTCTTCAGATGTGGACACCACATGATCTATTGGCACAAAAGCAAGAGGCAATAGCATGCGCACATGCAGAGCGAAATCAGCATTGTGCACATAACATGCATAAATATCCCCACACTGTTGTATCTTCCTCCAGATAGCTTGGGAATAATGAAAGAAACAGCCTCTCACTGTAATGGCAGGGAACACAGATGCAAAAGCATGAAAATCTGCCTTTTCAAAGTCCATCATAGCACACTGTGGATGTATGGTAGCACCCCAAACCTTCAGCTTCATAAATACCCTCTCAAAGGTAGTAGCAATCCTGGAACACATAGAACATATACTGCAGGGATAACATTCCCACCCCTCAGCTCATGTATACTGTAAAACTACTTAAATAATGTGGGACATGCTTTAAATGTGCCATCCAAAAACTAATCTTGGCACTGTGAGAGGAAATAAAGATTCCATTGGGTCGTGAACATTAGAAATCGGTCAGTCCTGATAGAACAGTCACAGAAAAGAAATTGCTCACCAGCAAGGGTAACCTTATACTGCTCTGGTATCAGAAGCTCCTCAATGTTGTTAGGCAGCACAGGACATACTCTCTCCAGTCACCTCACTCGCTGCACAGTCCAGTGTAGCAAAGACAGCCGAGGCAAGCGCCTTGCTATAGCGTCATTAGACTGCATGGTGCTCTGCATCAACACCTGGCCGGTGGTCTCCATATTGGTCTGCACTCTCTCCTGCAAGTCACCCAAAACATGCTGAACCCCTACTTTGGCAACATCAGCCACAGGGTTGTGGCTTCTCTTCATGTCAACAACCTCACCTTCGATGGTATGCACTCGGGAGACACATCATGAACAGTGGCTCTCCACACATCTCCAGTAGATCTTAGGAGGGACAGCCTTATCAAGCCGACACAGAAAACTGGCATGGTTCAACAGCGGACACCCCTTCTGACTCACCAGGTATGTGGTCATGATGCATTCCATATGTGCACCTGTGCACCTGGCAGCCTATTATGCTAGTGGGGGGGGCTGTGCCTCAAGGACCCCCCGCTATCTCTAGGATTCCAACTCAAAGGTGCACTTGGGCACAAGGGCAGGATAACACCTCGGAGTCACTGTTTACTCCCTATTGCTCTTTAGTCAGGGTCGCTGTTACTACTTTCACCATTTATTATTCACTGTTATTGAGTCGCCTATTTAATTTTACCTTTATGATGTGCTACCATGATGGCTGTCTAGTTCCTTGTGTGGAGTTGTCCTTTTGCTGCTTTGGGGAACTGAGGAGTTAGTGTTGGGAACCCTAATGCTACATTTCCCTACTATTGTTGCTTTAAGTTGAGCCCTAACTGGTGCATTAATGCTGCTTTTTGCAATAACTATATATATATATATATATATATATATTGTGTGCAATAGACTTGGACACAAAAGCCATTGTATAAATCCTGTTATCTGAATTACTACAGTATACATATAACTCTAAACTCTTAGATTTATGCACTGCAGTGCTTCAGGGCACTGGCATTAGTGCGCCGAGTCATTAGGACACCAAAATCAAAAGTTGCCACCCCTATTTGAGGTCCACCCCCCCAGAGTTGGAATCTATATTTGGGGGGGCGAGGGCCAAAAACAGTAGTTGGCACCCTAATGACTCGGCGCCCCAAACCCTGGCACGTTCCGAGGGTGGAACCAGATTTATACATATAGTAAAGTCATCATCAGGATTACTACATCTAGTAAGCTCATCATAGGTTGGCCATGCCCCCGTGCTCCCACTGGCACTATTTCTAAGCTTTCAGTTTTATTACCAACAAATCACTCAAAAGGTTCACAAATGGATATGTTCACACAGGCCCCAAAGGGACCTGTGTTAATGAGGATACGATTATACTATCTCAAAAAGTAAGGACATTCTTTGCAGAAAAACTTTGTTAATGCACCAATTAGAGTTCTCACAGGAGTCCTTGTGGGTGCCATTGCTGAAACCAATCCAGCCTTCTCCAGGAGGAGCTTCTGTCAGGCCATTAACCCCCCTCCTCAGACATGGCCATAGGAACCAGGAGCCCTGTGGGTGCCATCGCTGAAACCAGTCCAGCCTTCTCAGGGCATGGTTTCTCTCAGACTGCTGACCCCCCACCTTGGACATGACCATAGGAACCAGGAGCCCCTGTGGGCACCATCACTGAAACCAATCCAGCCTTCTCAGGGCGTGGCTTCTCTCAGACTGCTGACCCCCCTCCTTGGACACATCCATAAGAACCAGGAGCCCCTGTGGGCACCATCACTGAAACTGATCCAGCCTTCTCAGGGCACAGCTTCTCTCAGGCCGCTAACCCCGCTCCTCAGACATGGCCATAGGAACCAGGAACCCTTGTAGGTGCCATCACTGAAACTGATCCAGCCTTCTTTGGACGTGGCTTCTCTCAGGCTGCTGACCCCCCTCCTCGGACATGGGGGTAGGAACCAGGACCCCTGTGGGCACCATTGCTGAAACTGGGTCAGCCTTCTCGGGGTGTGGCTTTTCTCAGTCTGCTGACCCCACTCCTTGGACACAGCCATAGGAACCAGGAGCCCCTGTGGGCACCATTGCTAAAAACCAATCCAACCTTCTTGGGGCATGGCTTTTCTCAGGCCACTGGCCTCCCTTCTCAGACATGGCCATAGGAACCAGGAACTCCTGTGGGCGCCATCACTGAAACCAGTCCAGCTTTCTCGGGGTGTGGCTTCTCTCAGGCTGCTGACCCCCTCCTCAGGCACAGCCGTAGGAACCAAGTAATTCCCAGCACTTCTCTACAGAGCTCCTGTATGAATCCTGGAGTATGGCTCCTGCCCCTATTGGTCAGTGCTCCAATAACTCGGCAGCACTACTGGACAACCATGGCACTGGCTTCTCGTGATTGGCTGCAGTGGAAATCTCGGCCTCTCCAGCTAGCTCAGCCCTAGTGGCAAACTTTTAAATTGAATCGTGCAACCTTATGCTGCTCTATCCCCTGTATATTTAGTCCCTCCTGCCCACCCCGACCCCGGCCTCGGCTTGTATTAAATATGGTTAGACCACACCCCCGCTCTCCTCCCACTCTCTCTGACTGCCCTCTGTGGTTTGGTACCTTGGCTTGCTGAAATGACTTATCTGACCCCTCCCACAACCTCTCTGCATAGCACCTCACACCCCAACACCTACTAAACCCCTCGCTTCTTAACTTCACCCTCTCACCCTATCTCAGTGTGTCACACTACTTGTTTGGTTCCCTACCACATTCTCATAGCTCCCCACACAATGTTCATCATAAAAGTGATCTGTCTGCTCGCTCTATGTCACACGCTGGCACCTACAGATACAATGACAACAGACAACATTATAAACTGTCCCTTAAAAATAAATTTCACTCTCACCCGCATGAACAATGCCCCAGATCCACATCCACCTTCATGCCTGGTGCTCACTATACTTCAACACCCTTCCCCACATTTTGTATGGAACCATGGAGGACCAGGTACCCCCTCCCTCCACCAACCTTAAATATATTATTCACCAGCTCTACCATTACATGTCACTCATCCAAAAGACACACTTGGGCATGATGACTAAGGAACCTAAAGAGACAGGCAATTCAGCTAGAGTGGCTGCTTTTTCTTCTCACTGGGAGCATCCACCTGAACCCTGGCCCAATGGCAAACACAGCAGCGATCCCAAATTTGTCTGCTACACCTCACAGGCACTGTGGGCTAACTCTAGCCTCAATTAATATATGCAGTCTCTTGGCAAAGTTTGACAACCTGCAAGTCTGGGCTACCCAGCACCAGCCAGATATCCTATCAGTAGTCAAAACTTGGCTCAATCCACAGATTGCTGATACATCCATCCATCTCCCAGGATACACCCTATTTAGACTGGACAGAATAGGTAAACATGGTGGTGGGTGTGCCCTCTACCTAAAATAACACCTGCAGGCTCAAATGCTACCTCCTATTGTCTCCAACTGTAGAACTCAACTCCTAGTGATAAAATTGCTACTCGGTACCAACGGCAAAACAATAACATTCGCCTCTGTATATATCCCTTCCAAGGACCAACCCAGTGGGTTCAAAACTATCCAGGACTACCTTTCTGAACACCACCTGAACTCTGAACTAATAGGAAAGGGGGACTTTAACATTAACTGGTCATCCCCAGATGATGTCCCTTATAAAGATGCGCTCCTAACCCTAAACCTGACGCAAACTGTGAACTCCCCTACTCATCTTAACTACCGCACAGGCACTAGTTCTCTGATTGACTGGGTCATCACTAACTGGCCGGAGAGGATAACATACACCACTGTTCTACCAGACTTCCTTAGTAATCACTCCCCCATCCTGTTCCACTGGTCCAATAAGTCACCCAAAGTCCCAGCTAAAACAGCCACACAGAGTCCTGAAAAAAGAAAAACTGTCAGTCTTAAAAATCCACCTGAGCAGCCTAGATTGGAGTTTCCTAGATAACACTGATGATGTCAACACTGCCCTAAAGGGGTTTATTCTCTGATTTAATGAGTCCTGTAATATCTATGCCCCCTTCACCAAGTGAAAATATGGGATTCCTGCAACTCCTGGATCTCTCCCAAACTCCTAGCAATGATGAAAGATCAGGATGAGCTCTGGGCTAAAGCAAAATGTTCGGGCTCCCCAGCTGACTCTCAAAATTACAGATCTGCTTGGAACAAGTGCACCTGGGAGATTTGGAAAGCCAAAAGCCTACACTTCAGAACCAAACTTACTAACTCATGGGGAGACTGCCATGGGTTCTGGGACAACATTAAAACACTGATAGGTAAACCTAACAAAGCTCCCCCACCCTATAAAATGTGGATGGTACCCCATCCCAAGACCCCCTAATCATTGCCAATTTAATCAGGTTTTCACTGACCTTAGCAGCATTCTACCCCCAGACTTCTTCCTACCCCCAAGTGAAGACTATTCATCTGAACAGCCTACATCCCCTACCAACTCCCCTCCTCCTTTTTACCTAAAAACTGTCACCCATGCTAAAGCAAAAAAATACCTCTTAGAAGCACTTGGTAAGTCTAGGACAAGTAATAACATGCTAGACCTCAAGCTCGTAAAGCTCACCCATGATATAATTCTCATTCCTCTTACCAAAATCCTAAATCTATCCCTCATCTTCAGTAAATTCCCAAGAATATGGAAAGCTGCTGTGGTCACACCCATCCATGAGAATGGTGACAGGACCCTGCACTCTAGTTATCGGCCTATTTCTATACTCTCGCCCTCTCAAAAGCACTAGAAAGCATTGTATCAGAC
Organism: Neoceratodus forsteri; assembly: GCA_016271365.2. Lineage (NCBI taxonomy): Eukaryota > Metazoa > Chordata > Ceratodontiformes > Ceratodontidae > Neoceratodus > Neoceratodus forsteri. Next base: position 940,349,777 of record CM028133.1, on the reverse strand, counting down.
CTAACTGACTATCTGAACAAGTACCAACTACCATGTCGCCAGCAACATGAATTTCATAAGCAACACAGCACTAGAACCACCATTGTTGAATTTACTGGATACATTCACAGTGCAATGGACCGTGAGCTACTGGCGGGGGCAACCTACATTGACCTCACCAAGGCCTTCGACACCGTTAACCACAAACTGTTCCTGAACCAACTCTCCCGAACCGGTCTATCCGTAGACTCGCTCTCCTGGTTCAGAAGCTACCTTACAGGGCATGCACAAAGGGTGAAAATCCAATCTGTTCCCTCAGATAGTCAGCCAGTTACCACTGGGGTGCCCCAGGCGTCAATTGTCATCCCTCTTCTCTTCAGCTTGCTTCTTAACCATCTCCCTTGGGCCATAAATGACAATGTATTACTTTATGCAGACAATGCTGTACTCTACTCAAGCCACCACGACCCAACGGTACTGGAGCATCTGATGCAATTAAACTTCTCTCTGGTTGAAAAATGGTTCCTCGGTTCCAAATTACTACTCAACCTCAAAAAAAAAAAAACTATGATGTTCGCCTCTGCTCATAACAAGCATAGGGCCTATCAACTACAAATACACAATGCTCTTGGGTCCCCCCTTGACATGGTACAAAACTTCAAATATCTTGGTGTAACACTGGACAGCACTCTATCATACACCTGGCTCATTGATATTGTAGCCAGCGCAGCCAGTGCTAAGCTGGGCCTGTTGTACAGGAATAAACATTACCTTACTAGCGAAGCACTACAAATGGCCATCTCAAGCTCTGTACTATCAATCATTGATTACGGCTTAGTGGTCTATGGTGCTGCAATGCACTCCACCCTCCAACGTTTAAGGACCACGCTCAATAAAGCATGTCACTTAATGTTGGGTGCAGACTGCCTAACTCATACATGTTATCTGTATGAACAGTCTAGTTGGCTCAGTTTAGAGAGTAGACTGCACTATCAAGTTTGTCTCCTAGCTAAAAAATCCACCCTAGGTCTCCTACCCTCAGGTGTGTGTAACCTAATCGCAATATCCAACACTGCCAGATGCACAAGGGGTGCTAGCAACCTCACCCTTAAAATCCCTTTCCGCCATACTCTCAAGGGCAATGCTCCTATGAATACCGAGCACCGCTATAGCTAAATGCTCTAGGGCTAGACTTTCTTAAGGAATCAAGGCTTGGACCTTTTAAGTCTAACCTTTTAAGTCTAACCTGTGGTCACTGCTAGCATCTACCAGTGTCTGTGACTGCTGGACCTAACTCACAGTCACTACCGCCTTTCCCTAACTTGTTCCCTCCGCACTCCCAGCCCCACTGCCTCACTCTATCCCCTCTCCTTCTAAGTCATCTTTCCTATGCTCTACCCCAGCTTCCCTAATTAACCCTCCACTATTACTTCTCTCCTAACACCGTCCTTTCTCTGTGTCCCCTCCACCTTCTGATCTCCTCTCTCTCTCTTCTTCATCACAACCCTACCCCATCTTTCCCCAGTCATCCCCTACCCCCTTTTCACACCCCTTGCACCCCCCTTCCATGTGTCCTCTCTGGAATACACCCTTCCCCCACTCCTACTCCCTTTCCCTTCCTCCCCTTACCTTCCTCCTCTCTTACCTTATCTCGCTGCGTCCCTCCCCACTCACACTCTGCAGCATCCTTTTCCCCCTTATTGTTTGTCAGACAAGAGATTATGGTGGATAACTCCTAATCTTGCTAATGACTCTAAAACTGCTAAGCTGAATGTGTTCTTTGCCTAGGATATGCACGTTTATCCATTATGTATAACTTGCAAATGATCTATATGTTTTTCATATTTATCTATCCTTATCCAAACCCTATGTAATTACCTTCTTTCTACTATTGCATACCTTTGTCTCTAACTGCCTGACGTGGAACCTCTGTAAACGAGCATCTACCTCAAAAGTTATTCTGAAATGTAATAAATAAAATAAATAAGAGTTCAGACTACACTGACAAAATTAGGGAAATGTGGTGTAAGGGTTCCCAACACTAAAACTCCACCCCCACCCTGATGTAAGCAGCAAAAGGAAAACCCATAATGATTTTTTTGTTTTGCTGCCAATAGCAGGGTAGGGATGGGGTGTTAGGGTCAGGAACCCTCACCACATTTCCTTACTTTTGTTGGTTTAATATGAGCCATAACTGGTGCAGTAACAAAGTTTTTTGCCAAAAATGTCCTTACTTTTTGAGATAATATAATCCTATCCTCATTCATGCAGGTCCCTTTTAGACCTGCATGAACATATCCATTTGCCTATGGCAGCCAAGAGGGCCCCTCAGTTCCATCTCTCCATAAACGCATACATCCATGTTGCTGTGGAAGCACAGGGCCCATGAAAAAAGATGTAAAAATGTATAAAAAAACACATTTTGGGGTAATTTTCCATAAAGTTACTGTAGAATTCACCTAAAGGGGTTCCGATTAGAACATACATGTTTTGCTGTCTCTGCAGGATCTCATTTTTATAGGTTTTCAAAAAATTATTTTTGGAAAAAATGGAAACAAGGTGGTAGCCATACGAAAAAAGATTTTTTCTCACAAAAAAGGATTACCCCCATATGAAAAGGGATCTTTTTTTATATGGACTACATTCTTTTTTCATTCCAAGCAGTTATCCAAAAAACGTACACGCTGTGCTCAGAACCGAAATTTCAAATTCTTATAACTTTGGAATGGATTAATATTTTTTCACCAATCCAGCAAAGACACCACTGTGGCTGAAGCTTGTTCTACCCTGAACATTTCAGATCAAAATTCCAAACCATCTGGGTGCTAGGTGATGCCAAAATGATAGCAAAAGCCCCCTGACTGTTTCACTTTTTTCGCTATCCGGATTTCGGAATCTGCACATCTGACCCGAACATAACTTGGCATGTCAAGGGAGCTTACCTCTGAGACTTTGCGTGCAAAATTTTGTGCAAATCTGTTAAATGGCTGTAAAGCTAGTAAAGTACAAAGTTTGAGGTTTAACATAGAAACCCCTGTTCAACCCTAACTATAGTGTCGCTACTACGTTACTATAATATACACAAACACCTACCTTTTTTGTGCTTAAGTTTTGTTGCTGCATAGCAGGTGTACCAAGGTTGGGGCGCAGCTGGAGAATCCCAGGGGGATGTCAATGCCATCACTGGCTGTATTGTTGGACACTCCAAATGCACAGCCCAAGCTCCCTCGTGTGCTGTTCCCACCTCCCCAGCCTGGTCAGGAATCATAACCGTTAAGAACAGCTCCCTTGCATATAAAAAAGTAAATCAGTCCACCATCCTAGCACTGGCCAGGAACCAAATCGGTGTCCTAACATGGGATGGACCATGTGGTGGCTGACCTGAGCTAGACCAGGAGTCCAGCAGCGTGGCCTTCCTGTGGAAAATTGACCACCGTCGCCTATCCACATATTAGAGCTGAGAGGACATAGAGGCTAATGCCACTAATCCAGCCCTCATGGTGCAGAATCTGCATACATCTTCCGGACACAGCCTTCCCGAGATAACCTGGTGCTGGTGCTATGAAATGCCCAGGAGCATGGCTGAATTTTAGAAGATGCCAGCTTGGAAGGATATTGCTCACTGGAGCAGGGATATGAAAAGTCATGACTCACAAACAACTGACAGTTGTGGAGGTTATGCAAACAGGACATTTCAGAGAAAAATAAATGCCTGTCATTTCAGCTTTGGCAGGAGCCTCTTCCCTCCCCAGAAGATGGTGTGTTGGGCAGATGGAAAATAACTGAACAATTGTTGAACCTCTTACTTTGTTGTTACTGCAGAACTGAGCACAGCATGCTGAAGCACAAAGGCACAACTACCAAACTGCCAAATGCCTGATAACCCTAAAGAACTAAATAATACATAATAACAAAGAACTGCCCATGGCATTGGAATTGTGTTGATCCGGTTAGGGCCAGCAACTGGGACCACAACATCTTGCAAGGGGGAGGAGAGAGGCTGAATGCCTGGCATTTGAACTAGCAATTCCCCTACTGGGTGTCTGGTTCAGGCACTGCACTCACCCTATTCTCATGCTGGTCTCCAAGACACTTTTGGATAAAGGCAGAGATACAGCTAAAGGTAATTATAATGCACATCATTGGGTAAAATGCAAGCTGTAACATGCATGTAAGCTTACTTCTGCAATAAGCATCTGCTTTCTGTAAATTAAATGTTGAATTTAACAGGGATTTCATTATCTAGAATAAACTCTACATTTGGATACAACTTGCTTTGTGATTTGACATTGAAAAGCAACGTACAGTAGTTTGCATAAAAATAGATAACGTACTACTTCAACAATGTTTAGATAGTTCTCGGTTATTGAATAAGTCATTAGATATGAAATATGATTATGCTAGTGCCTACCCAAGTGTTTACACTGTATGCGTACTAATTTCAGAAATAACAATTATTATCGATTAAAGCAGATCAGCACACTTTGTACTACTGTAATCCTGCTCAGCTTTTCTGAGCTGCCCCGTGGCTCAGTGTGGTGATTCTGCAGGACTTCTTTCCCTCACCCACATGGTCTGGAGTCTTGAATGCCAACTTGATCGTTGACACACTGGTGGCCAAGTATCCTACCCACCTGCCCCACATGTCACACTATGGCTCTCTTTGCCTAGCACAGAGACTGGACCAGGAAAACTCCATCCATAAACACATCTCAAGATGCCTCGGTTGACATGGCCTGCACTGCAGCTTCAGAACTCAGCCTGAGCTAGAAGCCTGTGTCAGGAAGCCTGGCTGCTGGGGGCGGAGTGGCTCCCGAAATCACAAGGTACAGTTGGGGATAGTGCTGGTAAATTAAAACAAATATGCATGACACATAGCAGCAAGACTAAGTAAGCAAGTCAGGATTTTCCGTTTGGATTTCCTACATAACATGGTGCTGCAGCACCTGTTGGAAGCCACACTTTAAACACCAAACTCTGACCATCCTCCTGCAGGCAACAATAAATGAGCAGTTAAGTAAACTACCTGTTTGTCAAGCAAACCTATGCTAAATATCTTCTTACCAGAGGCTGGAATGTTCCAGTGAAAGGCTATAGCCTTGCAGTGGATCTGACAGACTCCAGAGCTAAAGGTGTTACACAAAGGAAAGTAGAACTACCAGGCTGCTGAGCAAACTGGAACTTTCCAGATCTTTGGAGTTTCTCATGCTGCCAATCTGAAATCTTTGGCTGGAGAGAGATTGAGGGGGAGCTTTCAGTTGTAGCTCTTTTTTAACCCCCTCACTCTCCTCTCCCAATCAGATGCCCACACGCTGTGTGAGGCCCAAGTGTTTTCTCCCTTGGGGAGGGTGCTAGGTTACCTCTTGCCCCCATGGGTGTAACCTACCTGTTTACCTGAAGGCCAGATTTCGATGGAGGGGCTACAGGTAATACTTTGCCTGCTGCAATTCTTGTACAGACTGCTTATTATGCCTTTAAGGGTCATCCTCACCTTGTACTGTCTGTAGTTCATCCCACTCCATCAGCCACTTAGAGGGAACTGGACAGACAGCTGGTCTGAAAACTTTAGCAGAAGAAAGTAGGAGCAAAGCACAAAGGGAAAGGAAAGGGAAATTGTTTAACCAGGAAAGGCACACTAAGCCAAAGCTTGTTTTCAGGTGGTTCCAGGGAGCACAAGGAAGTTAAATGACTTGCTCAGTGTCACATTATGTGCAAGGGGGGATGAGGTATTCAAACCAAGATCTCCAGGATTGGCAGCTCAGAGCCCTAAACCACTGCGCTATACTATCTCCTTTGTGACTTGACAATAAAAAACAATGTACAGTAGTTTGCATAAAAGTAGATAACATATCACAAGGCTACATCCTTTCAATGGAACATTTCAACTTCTGGTAAGAGGATATTTAGCAAAGGTTTGTTTGACAAACAGCATAAGACAGTTTGCATCTGAGAACAGCAACCAAGTCCCTCTGAAACTACCATGGTTTTGATCACAAACCAACCAGCAGCCCAACCAGATTACAATATCTGTTTGGATGCATCTGATACACTTTATAAATCTAAGAAAATGGGTCTGCAAAATCTTACACCCTGACTGGCTCGGACAGCTAACCATACAGTCTGGTATCAGGCAACAGGGACTGGGAAATGATAAGTCCCAGTATCTGTCTGCCTGTTTATCCAAAGTATTACTGTGCGATGGAATTGTCAGCATCTCGGTAGTCACTATTTTTTACTTTCGCTTAGTGGAAGTGAGTTACTGAGTAACTTCTCCTTCCCAACTTTCCTCTTCACACTGCCCTCCTTGCTGTTTTAAATAAAAAAAAGATTTTACACAACATAATTCTATCACACAGCATCGTCAATCCCTCTGTCAGCTCAGCCGCTCATCATGTCCCCCTCCATCCACCCAGCAGCCCGCTTACTTTGCTGCAACAAGCTAGAAGTGCATCTCCATCTTTGGGAGATGAATCCATAAAAATAATGGTGATCTCCTTGTGCTACAGTGTCACGCTTGCACTTCCCTCCACTTGGCCATTGCTGTATCATTCCCCAATTTCTCTCCAACCTGGCATTAACTTAAAATAAATAAGAAAAAAAAACATACTGAACTGAGTGGCAGAGGTAAAAAAATGTGTTTTGATCACTCATAATTCACTGATGTTGGTACTTCCTGAACCAAGCTGCTGACGACATGGTCTCCCAACAACACTCCTTTCAGCAGCCATAATCATTAGTTCTCTATCTGAAAATAATGTATAACAACAACAAATAAGAATAGCAGGACAGTTGTCCCATGGGAGGGGGCTGGGCAACAAACCACAGACTGAAAGTAAAAAAAGTACTGTAGTAAAACAGCAGTGCCCTCTTCGGCAAGAAGACCAGTAGAGGGACTACTTTTCAAAAACCTTTTTTTTTAATTCATTTTAAACATATTTCAGGTGATTTATTTTTCATTTTTTGTAGTACAACATATAATTTTACATTAATATCCATTTTCTAAGCACAGTAATACCCTCCATGGTAGATGGTATGGACTATACTGGACCTTCCAACGGGTATAAGGCCCTCTGCTTGTGGTGTCAGGCCTCATTATGCTCCTGGGGTGGTCCGGTATAGCCCAATACTGATCAGTCTGTTGGGTGTTATTGCTTGTATATAGTCAGAGCCTGTGTTAACTGCGAAAGAAGCCTACATGGTAATTTCTGCTCCACAATACTTAAAATTCTATGCACTATATTCTAAAATTCTGGAATGACATTTTTCAATATTTGCAGCTTAAGTTTACATTTTATTTGCATGCCAGCTATTTAGTTTTTAGGTTGGCTGTTTCTATAACAACACAGTGGCTGATGGGAAACTACAGTGTCATTCATATCTTTAAAAATATGCAAATATTCACATTACTGAGCCCTTTCCTTGCTGTGTTTGACTTTCTTGACTCTTTCTAATTTTTTTAACACTCTAAATACTGATGTACAATAAAATCTACACTGTTTAAAAGTTAATTTTTATCAAGCTGTGCTAACTGGTAGCAATGGGAGATTTTAACAACATTGCTTCATTGGAGTTAAGTTTCCAGTTTTGACATAAGTATGACAAATTGTATGTGTATTTATCTTTGACTATTTGCCATATACAATTACTCTGTTTGGAGCAACAAGTCTCCTACCTGAAACTTGGGATAGAGAGAATGCAACACAGTGATAATGTTGTCAGGGTCTGACTGGGGTACTGGGGAGCCACCTGGTAAACTGATACAGGGGCCCACCTGGAAAATCAGTAGGGGAGGGCCTCAGGTGACAAATGTATTATGGTGCACTAGCTCTGTGTTGGCATCTTACATTTACCTGCAGTGCCCAAACTACCCCCAATTTAATTAGAAAACAGATGATGAAAGTAAAGATCTGAGAGTTGAAAAGGTGGCCAGGTACCAAACAGAGGGGGCTCACCTGGAAATTCCAAGTATTCTGGTGGGCCAGTCCAACTCTGAATGTCGTACCAATTCCATGTGTACACTAGCCATATTTGGACAGCAGGAGACTGTGGCAAATAGAAGCTACTTGAATCAGGGATCCTTTTATTTTTCAAATTAAGGGAACCCCAAATTACAAAAACAAATAAAATAAAATAACATGAGCTGAAAGTACTTCTGACCAAGCTAGAAAGATTATAAATCCACGAAACTAGTCTTTGGTATAATCTTGTCGTTAGAAACCCATCAAGTGCAAAATAAAGCCCCCCCCCAGTGGTCTCTTCTTCTATAAATACCCCATATCTGGCAGGAAGACCTTTACCATCCGTTAGAATAGGAGCACACAATGAATGAGTGTTTAGTCACATTGGTAAATAGTTTAAGGAAGACAAAATTAGATATACTAAGGTATCGGAAGAAATTCAACTGGTATAAAGTGAGTTAACAACATTTCATGACTCACCACAGTTTAAAGGCTTTGAAACCAAATTAATAATGACAAACTGTTAAATCTCAAAGTTGAAATTGCTGAATACAAACGTTCAAAACACCTTTGTGATGAACATGATCATCTGAGTGGCATTGACTTTGCATGGTAATGCCTTTCTCATTCTAAAATCATATATTATTAGCCACATTCAGTCAAAGCAGAGAGGCAAGACTGAACACAGTGCATCTTTAGATCTGCCAGTGGCTCAGACAGGGTATCTTACTCCAGGGCTAGATACTGTAAGTGTTGTCAAAATGTGTCTGTTTTTCAGTTGGCAAAATCAGAATTTGGAAGCAATTCTCAAGCAAAATATTTCAACAAAAAAATAATCAAAAAGATTTGGATGGTACCAACAAGACTGGTCTTGTTTTTTTTAACATTGTTATTTTTACTTTTGTAGCAGGCATTCCTGCCTCAGCGGTCTCACTTTTATAACTGTAGTTAAATGAGGATCATGCACCCAACATCAGTTTTACAGATTGTATACAGTGCCCACAGGGGGAGCTTTGATGCAGCAGCACAGCTTTTCAGTAATGCTTCCTACACTGCACACAGCAGTTCAAGTCCCCCACCACCAGGCAGTTAGTTTCACTCACTAGCACCAAACTCACTTATAGCCCCCATATCACCATTATTTGTACTCTCTGATGGTCCAGGTCAGACACTGGACCCATCAGGTAGTTGGGGAGACAGGGTCAGATTCTTTTTATTCCCTGGGAGGCCTGGTTGGGCACCAAACCTGTCAGTTACTTGGGGGAAGGGGAAGGGCTGGATGTTTTTTATTTCCTGAAGGGCCAGTTTGGGCATCAGACCCATCAGGTAGTTTGTGGGAGGGAGACAGATTTTCTTTATTCCCTGACAGGTCAGGTCGGGCTTAGGATTTGTCAGGATGTTGAGGGGAGGCAGGTGGCTTTTCCTTTTTATTCCTTGATGGTCCAGATTTAGCTCTGGACTCATTAGGTAGTTGGGTGGAAGAGAAGGAGGAGGAGGGGCACATTCTACTTTTTACATTCTGTTACAGATTGTGTTGGGCTCCAGACCCATTAGGTAGTTGGGGAGGGGGCCAGATTTTTTTTATTATCCCCTGCTGGGTTGGGCACTGGACCCATCATGTAGTTTGTGAGAGGCAACCAGATTTTGTTTTATTCCCTGATGGGCAAGGCTGAGCACCAGACCATTCTGCTGCATGTGGCAGTGTGATCCTATGTGCATTTTGGGAAGAGTACAGAGTTAAGATTGAGGTCTCAGAGAAGGAAAGATAGAAAGAGAGAGAGAGAGAAAGAGAGTTGGGCAGTGGAGCCAGGATCACTGGCACGTGGGGTTACAGCCTCAGAAGTGTGTGCCATTGGTCCCCCTTGGTCCAGTCTCCCTTGCTAGTGTGTTGTGGATAGGAGGAATTGGAAATGACTGAACAGGCTGGTAGCAGCAATGGTGTGGCAACAGCCCAATGCCTCTTATGCAGTGTTTGAGCCCCTCACTGTGACCTGAGTGGATGGGCATGGGGAGGGCAATCTTTTCTACCCTGCCTATTCCACCATCCTGTCACTGCTTTGTTGCTCCTCCTTATTTCTCTTTAGCTTAATACACAAGCAAGGTTGGGCTTGAGATCATCAGGCAGTTGGGGGGGGAAGAGTTTTTTTTTATTACCTGAGGGGGCAGGTTGAGTACTGAACTGGTAAAATGCTTGTGGGAAAGATGGCCAGATTTATTTTATTCCCTGTCAGGGAGGGTTGGGCACTGGACTTGTCAGGTTGTTGGTGGGGGGAGGGTCAACTTTTTTTTAAATTCCCTGACAGGCCTGGTTGAACACTGGACCTGTCAGATTGTTGGAGAGGGTTATAATTTTTTTTATTCCCTGACAGGACAAATTAGGCACCAAACCTCTTTGGTTGTTGTGGGAGGGGGACAGTTTTTTTTTAATTCCTTGATTGGCCACATTGGGCATTGGATCAGTCAGGTTGTTGGGGAAGGAGAACATATTTATTTGTTGGTTGCATACATGTGCAAGCCAACGTATTGTGGCATTAGTGGATTTTGGGTGTGTGTGTCCTGCCGAGTCCATTGCAGTACACAAAACTAGGGGCTCAGAATGGGCTTGTCAGTCTACACCAGTGACCACTTGGTGTGGTCCTGATGCAACTCTCTGTTGGGTGGGCTGAACGGTCATGCACTTCAAAGGACTGAAGCCACTCAAGTCAGAGAGGGCTTTGGTCCTTTGATTTGCATTCTCAGTCGGCCCCGACCCCAGACAGAGATACAGAGTTCTGCAACATTTTCTGCCACTTTCCCCAACTGTGCACACATTAACCAAGCAGAAGGTGTTTCTGTTCCCCCTCTAATTGCTGTCAGAGAGCAAAACAAAATGGAGACCATGAGCAGGTTGCAATGTTTCCCAACCCACCCCAACACTCTCTGTTCTCCGTCCTCCGGTCACAGAGAGAGAGAGAGAGAGAGAGAGAGAGACCGAGAAAATGTGTAATTCGAACTTGCTGCAGTCTCCGGTGTCTGTCAGTGTCTTACTCTGTGTATTGAGTTCCTTGATATGAGCAGCACTGTGTACTGTACCAGCCCACCCCTCCATTTCCATCCTGGTAGTTTGCAAAAAAAAAAAAAAACTCCCGCTACCGCTCACTGTGCACTGTACTGCCCTCACCCCTCTGTTCCCATTCTGGTAGTTTGCAGAAAAAAAAAACGAAAAAAAAAAAAAACAGCCGCTATCATCCACTGTGCGCTGTGCCGCCCAACCTCTCTGCTCTGCTTGGCTCCTTCTGGTGTCTGGCTACAGTATAATTCCAAAATGCTAATGATGCTCATTCCTGAGAGGCTGCAGAGTACACCACTAGTTAGCTTATTTCCAAACTTTCCTTTCAGCTGGCATTAACAGACTTCCTGGAGTCTCTCTCTGCTGGCACTGCAAGAGCCAGTGGTCCCCGGACATAGAAGCTGAGTCAGTGGGCAGGAAGGGAGAAAGTGGCATGGCAGGCCCCCCTGCACCGGAGTCAGGACTGGGATGAGAACCTGCAGTATTACAGAACTACTTCTGTAGAAGTGCACCTGTTTTTGAAAATCAGTGCTGCCTCTCCACTAACAAGGCTTGGGAAACAATCCACGAGGTAGAGATTTCTCTGCAGGGTCTCGGGGAAAAAGGAACAAATACAGGGATTTAACTGTCCCTTCTGCTGCTCACTGTATGGCTGGTGAATTGTGTGCACCGTTGAAATCCTTTTCTGGTAAGCTAAAGCAGACGGGATGGGGAGAGCTTTGGGGATTGTTTGTTGTTCAGTTTAAGGTAACTGTTGCTGATTGTTGCTCTTTGCTTATTTTGAATTAAAAGCAAACAGTTTTAATCCAAGGGGCAGTATGTGCAGCTGACCAAAGGAGCGCAGCAGCCAATAGTTGTTCCGGATTCCAGCACAAAGTTTGAATGCTCGATTTAAAAGGCACAGCAGAGGCCAAGTAATTCACTAATCTCTTATTTTTACATTGGTTGCACACATGTGCAAGCCAGCGTATTGTGGCAATAGTGGGTTTTGGGTGTGTGTTTGTCCTGCCAAGCCCATTGCAGTACACAAAACTAGGTGCTCAGAATGGGCTTGGCAGTCTGCACCAATGACCACTTGGTGTGATCCTGATACAGCTCTCTGCTGGGTGGGCTGAATGGTCATGCACTTCAAAGGACCAAAGCCGCTCCAGTCAGAGAGGGCTTTGGTCCTTTGATTTCATTCTCAGTCGGCCCCCTACCCCAGAGAGAGAGACATGGAGTGCTGCAACATTTTCTGCCACTTTCCCTAACTGTGCACACATTAACCGAGTGGAGGTGTTTCTGTTCCCCCTCTCATTGCTGTCAGAGAGCAAAAAAAAAAAAAATGGCGACTATGAGCAGCTTGCAGTGTGCCCCAGCATGCCCCAATGCTCTCCGCTCTCCATCATATGGTCACAGAGAGAGATACCGAGAAGGAGTTTAATATGAACTTTCTGCAGTCTCCTGTGTCTGTCAGCATCTGTCTCTCTTACTCTGTGTATTGGGTTCCTCGATATGAGCAGCAGTACCGTCCCACCCCTCCATTCCTGTCCTGGTAGTTTGCAAAAAGAAACAACCCTTCCACTACCGTCCATTGAGAGCTGTACTGTGCCCACCCCTCCATTCCCATCACAGTAGTTTGCAAAAAAAAAAAACTCTCGCTACCGCTCACTGTGCATTGTGCTGCCTCACACCCTCTGTTCCCATTCTGGTAGTTTGCAAGGAAAAAACAACTCCTGCTATCGCCCACTGTGTGCTGTACTGCCCCCAACCCCTCCATTCCCATCCCAACAGGAGGAGCTCCCCTGTGCAAGTTCAATCCCAAACAGATGATTGAAAGCTGGTACTTGTTAGGCAGCTGGGCAGGGAGAGTCTGTGCACAGAGCATGCCTGAGTCAATTCAGTAAATGGAGAGGGAGAGGAGGTGCGGGGGGGGCATGAGGCATGCTGTCAGTAGTGTTCTCAGTCCCCGACAGGGCTCACCATCTCCAGTCCTCCTGCAGGACACAGTAAGTGACAGGCTGTCAGCTACCATGACTGAGGTGATCATGCAGGGGGCTAGAAAGCCAATGACTATGCTCGCTGCCACTGCCCGGCCAAGAGGTAAGGTGCTGGTGGGCCACCGCAGTGTGAGATCTACAGGTGCAACTTTTTTTTTTAACCATTTCCTATGTTCATCCAGCTGCAGTCATCATGAATAGCATTTGCTTGCTCTATCTCCAGGACCCCAAACAAAAAGAGGTAACCCTTCAACTTTTTAACCCCCCTCTCCTTCTACAGATACCCGTGATGAGGTCTGCCGTGTTTACAATCTGCTCCTGAAGTGACGGGCATCCAAAGTAGTGCCTGGTGCTGTTGCCTATGTATTAAACTGTCTGTGTTTGTTGTGCATTATCATCAGGTCAGGAGAAAGTATTCCCAAACAGTGCAACTCTGGTTTTAACTTCGTTTACATCCATCTTTGATTTAGTTACAGACCATTAATATATTCTCTGGTGCTATTGATTTGACAAACGTCTCAACTTGATTTATTGCTCGGGCATTTTTAGTTTGTGTTTTAGTGACTGTGTTTCAGTTAGTAATGCTTGGTAGTCTAGACATTTCCCACATATGTATTCTGCTATGATGTTATAACTAGGTTTCTCAGCATACCGGAGGCGAGAACGCACAAGCACATTCATTATAAAGACACAGCACCATTCCACTGTACCCCACAGCTTCAGTATGTTGGTACCCCCCCAACAGTGCGAGCAGAACAGCAGCAGAATATAGCAGGCAAGCAGTGAATTCCGTGGGGCATGGCTTGTGAGAGATGAGAGAGAGCAGCAGTCATCCGGTGTGGCACAATGAAACTGACAGAGCCATCTCATTGTGTGCTCTGTCCTGTCTTGCTGTGTGTCATGTCAGTGATTATTGTACTCTTAGGCCCAGATATTCAAAATGGTTGCGCCATGCGCAACAGGGATGCACCAACTCAAGTCTGGAAATGCGCCATTGTGCGATATTCAGTGGGAGGCAAATGCACCCCCCAAATCACAATGCGCAAGAGTGCAATGGCAATGAATGCATGCACAACTGAAGGGGGAGGAACCATGAATAAATGGCGCAGAGCGATATTCAACAACATGCACCATGTGCAATAGGGGAGCAAATGGAAGTTGCGCAATAGTGGAAATGATCCAAAATAAAAAGGAACAAGAGAGATGCATGAGAACGCTACAGGAAAGCCACATGTAGGAGAACTGAAAGCAGGCACACAGTAACTGTGAGCAGGACAGGGCAGGAGCAGGACAGAGCACTGGGAACCACCAGGTACAGGGAAGGAGTGGGAAGCTTGTGCCACTGTGCAGGATGAAAGTGGGAAGTGCCACATCGGACTGAGGGCATGGACAGTGGGCAGTACGTCCAATACTGGGAGGTGTTCCCGGTACAGGGGGAGTAGCAGTAAGGACAGCGGGGGTAATGGTAAAACAGCTGCCAGGAATAGGTAACATAAGCCAGGGACATGGCCAGTGCCACCATTCAGATGGAGGCAGTAATGAGGGGTGTGAGAAGGCAGGCAGCAGGGGGGCGAAGCCGTGGAAGGGCCCGTCGGCGGTATGCCCCCAACAGGCAGTACCGAGCCCGCACCAGCTTCGAGCTGTACACTGACACTGAGATCGTGGGCTGGTACCACCTGAACCGGGCGATCCTGAGGTGGCTCTGTGAGCTGTGCAGTGAAGTGATGCAGGCACTCACACGACAGAGCCATGTTCTGTCAGTGGAGACCAAAGTGACAGCTGTCATGTGCCTGCTCACCATGGGTACCTTCCAGAGACCAACAGGGGACATGACAGGCATAACCTAGTTGGCCGCGTCACGCCTTCTCACCCAATTCCTCAGCGCACTGCTGCCACATGCTGTGGAGTACATCCGTTTCCCCAGCACACCGGCAGAGCACACAGCAAACATACAGGAGTTCCACAGGGTAGCACGTATGCCTGGCGTGCTCGGGGCCATAGACTGCAGCCATGTAGCCATCCGCACGCCACCTGGCCGTGAAGGGGCTGCATACATAAATCGGAAGGGGTATGCAAGCATCAACTGTCAGGTGGTGTGCGATGCCAGGGGGCATATAACCAATGTCTGTGCCATGCACCCTGGGGGAGCACATGATGCCTTCATCTGGCACCAGTCTGCACTGTGCCACAGGTTTGAGAGTGGGGACATCCCCACTGGCCACCTAGTGGGTGAGTATGCAAATCATGCAGAAAGACATGGATCTTGGGAGGGGCATAGTCAGAGGTGACATGGTTACCGGCCTAGATGGCCCATGGCAGGGTGACGCTGATCACCAAACTAATGTCCACCCTCTACACACAGGTGACAGTGGATACACACTCCGTCCCTGGCTGCTCCCACCATACCGGCGGCCCGTAACCCTATCGCAGCTATGCTTCAATGAGGCACATGCCACCACACGCAATGTCATCGAGCGAGCGTTCGGGATGCTGAATGCACGTTTCCATTGCCTGGACACGTCTGGAGGTGCCCTACAGTACAGCCCCTCAAACGCCTGCGGGCTATTCCTGGCCTGTTGCATCCTGCACAACATGGCCAACGACTGTGGGATAGCTGTACAGATTGAAGAGGGGGACAGCGATGGGGATGATGAGGACGCTGATGAAGATGGTGATGGGCAGCCCCTTGGTCGAAGGGACCCCCGACTGATCCGGATGGTGCAGCCGCACCAGGACACCATCACAGAGGAGCACTTCAACCAACCCAGGTAAGTCATGGGGCCATGTGCAACCACCAATGGCAAAGGCACAACCCACAAACACGCATGGACAAACCCCAGGGGTGCATGACGTAAAGGGAATTGGCTGAGCATGGAACTGCACATGCCGTCAGGATGGGCAAGGTCTAACACGGCACACAGTCACACACACACACACACACACACACACACACACACACACACACCTCACAAGACATGCACAAAGGGTAGGAGGCACGCCGACCCCAACCGCCATCCCTAGCCAGACACATGTCCACAGACCATGCCCAGTGCCTGTCATTGTGTGTGAGTCAGACACTGGGCACCATTGCACAGTGGTGGACAGCGCAACGCAGGCATCATCATGCACACAGCACAGCGGACAGCAGCCAGGAGGGTGTGCAGATGGAACATGTGTGTGTGTGCAGGGCCGGGTACCCCACCCGTGCATTGCACGTTGAACAACACACTGCACACAGGGCAGCGTCAGACAGTAGCCTTAGTGGGAGACAGATCAGTTACGCGCCACAGTGCCACGGCTGCCATGGATGCATGGGTGGCCCGTCAAGACCCGCCAGCAGTGACAGGCTGACCAATGGCCTCATGGGGTGGCACTGATGGTCCCCTAGGGGTTCCACTGCATGAACGTGACCGTGCTCACGCAGGGGTCTACAGCACACCGAAAATGCCTGCGCCAGGCATGCTCGGGATGCCCACAGCTGAACGTGGTGTCAACAAGGAGGGTGTCGCACGATGCCAGGAATGGGGGGTGGACATTGCACTGCACGGTGTCTGTGACGCATGGGCAAATAACTGTGTGCCCACTGTGGCCATGACAGCTGTGATTGTCTGTGTCAGCCAGTCAATGGCGGCAGTCACATCCTCCCATATCCGGTTCATCCCTGCCAGGAGCAGACCGATGTCCCTGCTGCACTGCTCCTCTGCCTGGCACAGGGCCACACTGAGTGCATCCACCGCTGTCACAAGCCGCAACTGCTGATCGACTGAATCTTGGAGTATGCGGGTGTGCTCATCTAAGAGCCTGATCGGCATGCTGTCCCTCACGGTGTTCACGGCTCTGATGGACAGCACCCCTTGAGGGTGGGCGCTGCACACCAGGGCCATGCCTGGGCATGTCCACATGTGGTGCACTGACGCCGCCCTTGACACTGTACCCCATGGCCCTTGGCCGACTGCTGACTCTGTCCCTCCGGCTGCCGCTCTCCAGGGCTCAACGGCACTGCTGCAGCAGCTGCAACAGCCCCACTGTCCTGGACACACACCAGTGCTGCCCCACTGGTGCAGACAGGCAGAGGCTGGGACTGTGATGTCATGCAGACCTCCCCGGTGGCACCACCCACAGCTATGCCCGTGCTGTAACCTGCTGTGTGGCCATCCTGCAGCTCACACGTATCACTGTCCATGATGTGTGCTCCATCATCATCAGTGACAGATCTGGCACCAGTCTGAGTCTCAGCATGCTGGCATCCATGCACGCTGGCACACTGGGACACGGGCAGGGCCTCCTCTGCATCTGCTCCACCAACATCAGTCCGGACAGCCAGGTGGGCCCACTGTTGCCCTGACCCTTGGACACCTGTGGAGGTGAAAGGACCCTCTTCTGTGTCCATGGTATTGCCCTCAGTGGATGAGCCCACCACCACTAACCCATGTAGATGCTCAGGAGCTGTAAGGGAACACAGTAGCATTAATGTATCTGCCCTAGCCTGTGTCATCCCCCCTCCAGTGACAGATCAGGACCTACCATGCAGTGACGGGCTACCACCCATCTGGAATCCACCACCTGGAACACCCTAGATGGCACAACACCGCATGCTGCCAGCAACCCGCTCTTCTTGTGGGGGTCAGGCATTTCACAGCCAGCTGTCCCCCACCGGTCGCAGCCCGTGCTGCCCTGATGGCAGCCACCTTATCCTTAATCCTCCTCCTGTCTATGCCCACCTTCTTCTTGCACTCCTGCATGGACCGCTGGCGGCTGCCATGCAGGTTGACGGCACGGGCCACCTCTCCTCATGCAGCAGCATGGGCCTGTGGTGTTTCCCGCTGTCCACTGAGCAGCGGCTCCTGGTCAAGGTAGGCCTCAAGCAGGGCATCTGTTTCTGCCTTGGTGAAGTTTGGCCTCTTCTTCCTCCCACGTCTCTGTTCCTCTTCCTCCACCTCACGATCACTCATTATTGATCCTGTGGGAATGACAGGTGTTACCTGTGACTGTGCAGTGCCATGCATGTCCCACACACCACAGTCCACACTCCCAAACAGCATGCAACTCACCACAATAGACTGCAATACCAGACTATGGCCTCTGCGGCCCAATGTCACATTTATGTAGCGCAATGCTTGCAAATGAGGTGAGGCGCAATTTTAAGTAGATGCTAATGCAGTATCTGCGCCATTGAATAGCTGATTAGCTGATTTGCATATGTCAGCTGAATATCGCGCTGTTGTGCTTTGCGCAATTGTGTTGAACATGCTCAGGCAAGGGCACATTTCTGTGACATGCGCAGTGGACACTGAACAGTGCATGCCCGGGGTGCTGATGCTGACGCCTGCCATGCTGCTGATGTGCTGTGCACAGGAGGCAATGCAGAGCACGGCCACCATTGTACTAGTGGTGCTACTGCGCTGTTCACATGTATGGTGCTCTGGCACTGGGGCGCCGTAGGCGCAGTTGGGCCACAGCGTGGTAGGCAGCTACAGGAAGTGCCACACAGGCACCCTACCATGCTACACATGGTGAGTACCAATCACTCTGTGGTGGTCCATGTGTGAGAGACCCCTGACCCTGTGCCGACCTTTGCCCCTAGGCACCATGCGTCTGCATGGGTGCACCTCTATCGTGCTGTTCGGTGACAGTGCGATGTGGAATGGCAGTGCAGTACCACGCAGCATCCGCACGTGGTGGACGTGCTCTACAGAGCGCCATTTTGATACTGAAAGATTGGAGGATGGCACAGAGACGGGCACCAATCTGGAGCCAGGTCGAACTGGCCAATCTAGTGAACTTGGTGGAGCCCCATGCTGCTGCACTATTTGGGGAGCCACCCCTGGACAGGGCCAGGAGTGCCATGTGAGAGGAGGTGGCGGTGGCCCTGGAGGAGGCAACGGGCATGGAGCGCATGGCCGAGCAGTGCAGGCACTGCTATGGGGACCTGCAGCATCGGGACCCGGACAGGCTTGCCCGCCTGCGGTCATGTGCCAGGAGGGGAGTGGTTCCAAGGCCAGGTAGGTCCCCCATCCATACACTGTTAACGTCCATATGGGTATCATGGTGGCTTGTGTCCAGCTCATGGGGGGGCCATCCAGTGTGGGTCGTGGTGGTGGTATGGGGTGGGGGCAGATGGGTATGGCTGTGTGGGATTGCACACACACGGGTTGGGGGGACTTTGCTACCAGATTGTACTGATGTTCCTCTCTCCATGTTTGCACCCTAGGCCCTGAGGAGCGCCAGCATGCCAGGGAGGGGAGGCTGTGGCGTGAGGCACATCATGCAGCAAGGGCAGCCGTACAAGACCAGCGCAGGGACCAGTCTGATGATGGTGAGTGCCTTACATCCATGATTATTTTTGCATGGTGTGTAACAGGGCGGGCAGCAGGGCATGACCACCATCCATTGACACCACTGCCATGCACGCAACTTGGTACAGTCAGCACTGTCCAGTGGCACTGCATGTCTGGGAGTGCATCAATGGTGGTCCATGCATGCACTGGGTACATGGCTGTGCCACTGCCTTCGCACCGCATACCCATGTCACTGTACAGCCACGGTGGTGCTGTGCGGGACTTGGCCGGTGGGTGTGTGCAGCGGTCCACATGGCTGTGTGCACCTGAGTGGGCAGGTCTTGTGGACATGATCACTGTGGGTGGTCGCACACCATCACAGAGGCATGTCCCATGGCCGTATGCCATGCACAGTGGGTGGGCTGCAGAGGGCTGTGCATTCACACCTATTGACTCTGCTCCCTTGTCCTAGGTGGATGGCAGTTGCAGACCATCCAACAGAAGCTGCAGGAGATACTGCAGGTGGCCAGGGCCTCCCTGGAGATACTGGAGCGAATAGACCGTCTGGGAGTCCGATGGAGGCATGGCAGGAGGTGCAGTCAGAGCGGGGAGCGGGGCTCCCGCTGAGCATGTTACACCCCATGATTTCCCCTACCCCCCCGGACCCACTCTCACACCTCTCCTTCCCTCTACCATTTGTTCACCCCTGCCCTTGCCCACCCCCACCTTGTTTGTGGCCCTCCCCCCAACCTTTTGTACATAGCTGTAAATAGTTGTTTTTGATCTTTTAAAATACATTTGCTTTGTTATGCCTACTGTGGTGGTCTCTGATTTGCAGCATGCTATAGGTGCTCAGCTGCAGTGGTGTGCATGGCGTCAGGGGTGGTGCAGTCATGGGCGTGTGTGTGTGTGTCCATAGGTGAAGTGACTATGGTGTGGGAGTAGCTATCAGTCACTGTCTGTGGTTTGTGTGTTGTTCCCTGTGCACTGGATGACTGTATGCAGTGGTCCACAGTGCATGCTCTGTGTCCATGGTGCACCTGTCAGACTGTCCATGGCCTGTGCAGCTGACACCCTTGCATGTCTGTGACCTGCACGGTCTGCTGGCATGTCAGTGGTGGCTGTCAATGCTGGACAGCCACTGTACCTGGCAGAATGCCAGGTTGCCTCCTGTTACTGGTGTGGTGCATGTCTGCCTCGGGTGACACTGTGGCCTCCGCTGTTGTTGTCCCACCTCCATGCTGTTGCTTGTGTGTGTCACAGGGGATGTGCACCACTGTCTGTCACTTGTGCTCCGGACACATGCTGGTGGCATACAGCTCCATGGTGCCTGCACAGGGTGGCTGGCACTCCTGTGCCATGGAGGGGTGCTGGCCATGTGTACACAGTTTCTGTGGCCACACACTGGGGGCTTGGTTGACCCGCTACTGTGTCCCTGTGTTGGTGTGCCCTTGGGTATGGGTGGGTGTTTGTCCATGCGCTGTGTTGCATCCAGTGTGGCACATGCTTCCATGCACCACTGTGGGTGTCTGCACTGGCTGTTGTGGCCAGTGCTGGGTCAGGGTGTGTCCTTGGGAGGGTAAGCAGGATGATGTACCACTGGTGGTGGGATCCAGGGCATGCCCTGTCATGTGTGGGGTACCTCATGTGCCGACGCATGGTCGGTTTCTCAGCTGTACCTCGGGGGAGACGTGTGTGGTGGCACTGTATATGCAGTCGTTGCATCGCTGTCTGCTGCCATCCACTGACGGATGCTCGTAGTGGGGCTGCCTTGCATGGTTCTGTGGTGCACAGGGTTGCATTGTCACAGTGGGGGTCGTGGCATGCATGGGGTATCCTGCACTGGTGGACGCTGCTCCTGGGCAGGGTGTCTGAGGATAATGGTGCAGGGTGTGCTCTGCATTGGTGGGATGGTGTGGCATGGGGTGGTCGGACCTCCTTGTGTGCCGGTCACAGCTTGTCAGGGGGTGTGCTGGGGCACCATGCCCCAGCTGTGGGTTTGTTGCTGATATCCATGGGCCGTTGTTTATTCCAGCTTTCCACCGGTTTTGCAGTGTATGGGCTGTGGGGGGCAATGTCTGTTCTGCTGTGTGCTCCTCTGCCCATCTGTGGCATGGGTGGTGGGCCCCTGCATCCTGTCCCTGCGCATCCCTGGTTGTGCTGTTACACTGCTGCCCTGCTCCACTGGGCATCCCTGGTTGTGCTGTTGCACTACTGCCCTGCGCCACTGGGCATCCCTGGTTGTGCTGTTGCACTGCTGCCCTGCTCCACTGAGCATCCCTGGTTGTGCTGTTGCACTGCTGCCCTGTGCCACTGGGCATCCCTGGTTGTGCTGTTGCACTGCTGCCCTGCTCCACTGAGCATCCCTGGTTGTGCTGTTGCACTGCTGCCCTGCTCTACTGAGCATCCCTGGTTGTGCTATGGCACATCTGAACTGCTCCACTGAGCATCCCTGGTTGCGCTATGGTGCATCTGAACTGCGCCACTGCACATCCCTGGTTGTGCTATGGTGCAGGTGGCATGATATTCAGTCATGTGCCGCAGGCGGATCTTGACCTGCGCAGTGTTTCAATATCACGCTTCTTGCGCATGGGCGCAGTGGCCTTGTGCTTGCTCCTGCTGTTGTGCACTTTTTGGGCACAGTTTGAATATCTGGGCCTTAGTGTTTTTATTTGTTAATTTTATTTATACTGTTTCTGTTTTATCTCCCTTTATTTTTGTTGTGATGTCTGTAGCAGTTATTAGATGTATAGATAGCTATGCCAACTCCCCTTTTTTATTTCTATCTTTATAATATAATTTATAACCATTTATTTCTGTACCCCATGATTATCACGTATTCACCAAGTCTCGGTGATACAGATTATATCATACTTTTGCATGGCTACTATCAAGCTCATCCTTTTTGCTTCTTATGCTCCTTGCATTGCACAGCAAACACTTATATTATCACATCTAATGTCAGTAGCAATCTTGAAAGTATTGTTTCTTTCCATATTGATTTAAGTTGGCCTTTACATTAATTTGGGTTCTTGTGCTTTTCCATTTGGTTCTGCAATTATCTACCCCTTCCCCAGCCTTCTTAATGTACATGCTTATTTACAATGTTATGTTTAATGATATTACCAAGTAAACTTGACTCTGTCCTTTGTTTTTATGAAAACAATCCCTAGGACAGCAGGCATCCAGTTGCATATCCTTGCTGGAGGACGAATGGATCATCTGCTCTGTAGCTGAGGATCAGTAGCTGTACTGAATAACAGTAAGGATGGAGGGGTAGCAGGACTCAGTCCACATATCTCTGCCAGAGTCCTGCTACCCATCCATCCTCAATGTTATTCAGTATAGCTGTTGAACCTCTGCTACCTAGGTAATCAAAAGTAATGATGTGCTGTTTCCATGTTGCAACAGCAAGACCTGTCTTAGATCAGACAGTGGATGCTCACATTGGGTCAGTTCAAGTGAGTGTGGGTGTGAGGAGGGGGCCGGGTGGATGTGGGGAGGTGCTGCAACATAGCTAGGTCTTGTAGGTATGCAGACTAGACTCACCATTGCCCTTTTTTTGAAAAACATCAAATTGTTTAACAAGCAATCAATGTTCAGCACTGACAAATGCCTGTTATATTCCCTGACAGGTGAGGTTGCATACTGGACCCATCAGATAGTTCGGGAGAGGGGAACATATTTTGTTTATTCCCTGATGGGCTGGATTAGTTAATGCACCAATCAAGTAGCTGGAGGCAGGAGAGGGCCAAATTTGTATTTTATTCCCTGATGTGTCAGGTTGGGCAGTGTATCTGTCAGGTTGCTGGGGAAGGGGACAGATTTGTTCTGTTCCCTGATGTTTTGGGTTGGACAGTGGACCCATCAGGTAGTTGGCAGACAGGGCCTCATTGTTTTATTCCCTGAAGTCCAACAAGTATTGCCACGACCCGCAATGCAGGGCCATTGCTCACTACAACAAGGGTGGCCAGCCCCGTACAATGAAATGAAACTCCAAACAAAAGTAGTGGCACTTAGGACTAATAAGCACACACCTTGCATGGTTTGACAGTTAAGCTATTTATTTTTGTGTTTCAGAAAACAAACAAAGCCAAAAACCAAAGTCCACAACAAAAATGCTGCTGCTCCAGCAAGAGACCCCTGCGCTTTGACTCTCTTACGAGTCTTCCTCAGAGGGTGGGGCTGGTAGGAGAGCAGAAGACTTATACAACTTATAAATAGCAAATTTTTATTTATTTATTTTTTATTTAGCTTTTGTTGACCGGGTAAGTGCACTAGACAAATCCTGCCTATTTTCAGGCACGACCCGGGGGAGGGGAATACAGGTGAATGCCAACTGACCTTGAACCACATTAAGCTGTTGGTGGTATTTTTAGTGAATGAGGGTAATTTAGCCAGGACACCGGGGAAATTCCCCTACTCTTTCGATAAGTGCCATGGGATCTTTAACATCCACCTGAACTACCACCAATCCAGGCAGATGGGACCTCGGTTTAACGTCTCATCCGAAAGACGGCACCTCAGAAGTGCAGCACCCCTCTCATGCTGCACTACAGTGTCAGTACTGGGATATTAACCCGAGTGCCAGATGTGAGAACTGAACCCACAGCCCTCTGATCTCCCGGCCTCAGAGGCGAGTGTGCTACCTACTGAGCCACTGACACTGGTCATGCATCATGCATGCAATCATGCATATTAATGAGCAAAAATTAGCATGTATACATATATTTCAAGTCCTTCATTCACACTAAATGGACTCATAAATTAAGTAATAAACACACAAAATAACAATGAAAATTAAAAAAAAAGTACTGCCAAAACATGCTGATACTTAATGCAAATACTGTATATGTGTATATTTTGTAAATAACAAAAAAGGACAGCTGCTATATTGTGCTAGTCCATACTTAGGAGCAAAGCTAAACAGTGTTGTAAAATAAAGAGAGAGAGAGAGAAAGAACCAATACCCCTCGACCTGACCACTGATTTGTGACAAGACAACAGAAATTAAGGACCCCCCCCTTGCAAATAAGTTTCATTCCAGATGGGGGGGTATTTGTAGACAAGGTAACAGCAGACATAGAGTAAGTTAATTCTCAAAATAGTGAAAGGTTCATCTAAAGGAGAAAACCAAAGAGGAGAGAAGCATTAAACCATTAAATCGTTTTTGTCAGACTTTCATAAAGAATCAAGTACAATTATGAAAAACTGTCAGTCAGGGCAAATGGAATTAAGGTTGTGACATTCATTTTTCCAAAAATGGTTTGAGATCCCATTGATCATTTAGGCCTACAAGTTTGACACTGCTGATCATAAAAATCCACTTGCTTTCCTTCTGTAGTAGTAAATTAGCTCTATCACCCCTAACTAAGGAGAAGAAACCCATTCTTAGTTAATGAAACTGAGATCATCTGGTCTGGACCCGTGATGCAAGGTGAAATGTGATCCAGCAGGGGTGTCCTGTCTGCCACTGATGATTGAGTGCACTTGCTCTTGCATGCGCTGCTTGAGGGGCATGCAGTTTCCTTATTTCCATTTAGCTTAATACACAGGCAAGGTTGGTCATGGGACCCATCAGGTAGTTGACAGAGAGGTCCAAATTGTTTTATTTCCTGTCAGGCTGGGTCAGGCACCAGAAATTCTATTCTATTCTACATTTTCTGCACAACCAGTATGGAACCCCTGTGCCTTGTAGAACACTTTGGGATAGAGTGTCTATGAAAGTCATGTTGACTAAGTGTGCAAATTGCCTCCCCCCACTCCCCCTCTTGATCCAGCAACTGATCCCCCTCCTTAGTTTTTCCAGGCCGTGGCCAGGCTATTCGGACTGAATGGAAACTCAGCTGTATTTTTATTAGACAGAGATGCTAGGAGAGATAGTTCATAGACTGGAAACTCAGCTGTTTTTCTCATTATACATAGAAGTTAGGAGAGCTATTTCCCTTGTTCCTATAAGAATCAAATGGTGCCACAGCTATGCTATTTGTTGTCCTTTTGCATCTCAATAATTTCATAGCATGAAAACTCTCAATTTTATGTAGGCAATTTCAATTTTTTGGAAAAAAATTAAGTTTAGCTTTCCATTCCCAAGATTGTACAGACATAGAGTTTATTAGTACTTCCTCTCTGAGCTCATTCATTGTCATTCTTGTCATCACTGGGGGGAGGGGTAGCTAAGCTAAGCAACCCAAGGATCTTTGCAGTGTATCACCTATATCAACTGCATAATCATGAGAGTAGACTAATTGGTGATTTGCACATACAGCCTATGATGCTTTGAATTATGGGGGTATGTGTGATTTTGTATTGCAGTTGGTCAATAGGTTCTCATGCACTCTCCTCCTTGCAGCCAATAGAAAGTTAGCTAAGCATTACATACAGCTGCAAGGAGCAATAGCAAGGCACTCATTGACAGCCATAAAAATTCATGTGTCAGCCCACCAATGCTTCTCAATGGGACAGCTGCAAAACATGTCCTGACTTTGACCCCAACAGGAACTGGTTTAATATGCTTCAAGCCTTAAAAAAGAAAAGGCAGAGAGGATGCATGCAGTGGGTGATGCAGGGACGTTGACTGACAAAGTGGAGATCCAATAGGGAATTGAACAAATAGAGAATACTGGATGGGCAACTGTGCACAACCAGTGTATTCTGCCACAGAGGGGTTCTGATTCCCTTTGACCTCAAGAGCGAAGCTCGAGAGGTCCATGGGAATCAGAACTTCGCGGTAGTAAAACACATTGGTTGTGCATAGAGTTGCTCATCCTGTATCTTTTTATGGTGTACAGTACTGTGTGAAATATGTGTTTGTGAGTTCTTTTGCTTTCAAAATGAAACTGTCTCACGCAGTCTCTGGAGGTTCTAGAATGCTGTTCTACCACAGTAGGGTAGAATCACATTCCATGACCTTGGAAATGTGGTACAACAGCATTTTGAAAGGGATGGAATTCTATACAGAACAACATTCCACTATACACTACAAGAAGGTAATTACCTTCTCTTTGACCCCACTCATTGGCCCCAACTTAAAATTTTTGCAAATGAGTTGGTATTTTATCCCTATACCCTCAGTTAATGAATGTAAATGAAAGTGGACTTGATTAACTTTATTTCCATAAGATCAATATAAAAATCATATTGGGATGGAGGAAGTAATAGTTGGAGATCAAGACCAGGAACTGACAGCAACTGAGGATTTCAACTTCTCCAGAGAAGCAATCTCACATTGATGAAATAAACTACAATCAAAATTTAAGTGGGCAGTGGAATGTGCAGCAACCTATGCAAGTTTTGAACTCCTACCCCGATAATTCTTCACAGGAAGTCGACATAAGTAATTTGCTGTTTTTATCTGCTGCTCCATCTGCTTCTTCAGTTGCCGCTTTGTCAATTTGTGGCTTAAAGTATATGTGAAGGAGGGATTTAAAGCCATGGATGTATAGGACACCAAGAGGAAGTGGGGCTAGTGCTGTGGGTCATCCTGGAGACACTCCCTGAGACAGTTATCCATACTGGAGTTGTGTGCAGACCTCCAGAAAAAGGGGAGAAGATGTATAGAGCACTAGGGGAAGCTATGCAAAGGATGACAAGCAAGAGGAAGATGCTGCTAGTTGGAGACTTGAATCTGCCAGATGGGAAATGGAACCTTCCAGCTGAGACTTTGGCAAGTAACAGGGCAATCCTTGACTTTACACAAAGCTTTTCACAGGCAGCTAATCAAAGAACCTACTAGGGATAGGGCAGTGTTGGGCCCGGTGCTTACAAACTGATACAGCACTACAGGTGTCACAGCGGGCAGTCCACAAGGTACCATGATCACTGTAGAGTGTGGTTCAGCATAAGGACAGGAGCAGAGGCTAACCAAACTAGGGTTCTGGACTTCATTAGAATAGATTTTAAGGAAATGGGAGACTAGCTCAGAAAATGCCTCTAAGAAGGAGAATGCCATGGAGGAGTAGAGTCATAGTGGGAAAAAATAAAGGAGGGCATAAAGAAAGGAAGTAAAAGCAAGAGGAAAGAGAGATTGTTATGGTTCTCCAAGAAAGTGGCAAGGGTGGTGAAAGATAAAAGGGTGACATTCAAAATGTACAAGGAAATGCAGAGGGAGGAGGACAGAGAGGTATACTGAGCAACGCAGAGGGAAGCAGGCATGGTGGTTAGGGGCACAAGGTGCAGACATAAGAAAGGATTACCAGCAGGGTCTCTAAAGAGGATATGACTTTTCAGGAACATAAGTGAGAAGACAAAAGTAAAAGGGGAGGAACAGTGAGGATAAGAAGGTTGGAAAAGGAGACTGCACAGAAGGGGACCAAGAGCAAGTTAACACCTTAAACAGGTACTTCTGCTTAGTCTTCACAATGGAGAAAGGATAGGATGACTCCATGGAGAAGCAGGAATGGGGAGGGGAGGTGGACACAAGTCCATTTTCAGAGGACAGATTCCTGAAAAGACTTGCAGCCCTGAAGGTGGATAAGGCTGTGGGACCAGATGGACACACACTAGGGTACTAAAAGAACTCAAGGAGGTGCTAGCTGACCTTGGCCACCTTATTCTTTCCATAAAGCTTTTCCCACAGGTTGCAGGTGGGCTCTTTGGCTCCTTCTCACCTCTTCTGCCATCTACCACCTCCCTCGGGACTCAACCGCCAGAGAACCCCCCCATTGATTGTCCCCTCCAGTGGGACCACAGAGGTACTGTCATCCTCCTCACCCTGGAGACTAACACATCCAGATAGTCAGCAGAGTGGCCTGAGTGGTGAAGTGAGCAGGAGCAGGTGAGCAAGGCTTTATATGCCTGCTCCCACTTTTCTGTGTTCTGATCTTTCCCCCAACTATCAGCATGCAATGATGCTAAACGTGTGTGGAGATGCTCACGCACTACAATGGCCACTGCTAGCCAGCCCCTGATGAATCACTCCTTCTGGACTTCCACTACACCTCCACATGGTGGCAATATTGGAGTAGTGCAGTTGAATCCCCCTTCCCGGGAGAGTGGAGCAGTGAAACAAACTCCGAAACCCCTCTCTCCCTTGCTGACCCTCAGTGACCCGAGTCTGTTCCTGATCCTGGGTCACCAGCATGATGGTAGGTGTGGTGTTCGGGGCCTCAGTCCTCCATGCCACTCCGCTTGCTCTGCCACCCTTGTTGAACAGCTCACTGGAATCAGGCATGGTTCTGGAGGACTAGAGAAGAGCTGAGGTGGTCCCTCTTCATAAGAGGGGGAGAAGGGAAGAGGTTAGCAATTATGGGCAGATCAATCTTGTGCCAGTGGTGTTTAATTTATGAAAACCCTACTGAGAGAAAGAGTGGCTGAGCATCTGGAATTCAATGGGTTGAAGGACCAAAGGCAATACAGATTAATAGGGGAAGGTCATACAAAATGAATCTGAAAGATTTCTTTGATTGGCTGCTCTTTTGGTGGCTGCATTCCTATGATTCACTCATTGTGTGTTTCACATGTATGAAAGTAAAGCTCTTTTTAGCATCATTTAGTAGTTAAACTTTATTACTTCAGGATGGCCAGAGCACTTATTGTGGGAGGTATTTATTCACTAAAGTGGATACCCATCAGCCAATGTACTTTGCACATTTTTGGGATTGTGTTTGTGCACATCACATCCATGCTCATCCGGCTGAGGCAGCACTATAAGGGAACCAGCAAGACAGCAAGCATTTTGGCTAGCAAGTACAGCATCTGGAGCACGAGAGCATTTACACTGTCTGCTGAAAATAGTTGAGCATTCCAGAGCCTAAAAACACCTGCAATCTGAAATACCAATGCTTAAAACTCTTTGTTGGGTTAAAACCTGTTATATATTGAATGGACTTAAGAAATAAAAGTATTTTACACCTGCCACATAAAGATTTTGTTACACCTTATGTTTAAATGCAGGACCACACCCTGGAAAAGTTTGTGATTTGGTATGTTAAATGGTGAGATTTTATAAAGTGATGGTGAAGAATCTATGGAAATAAATTAAGAATGTCATCAAAACTTCTAATTTCTGTAGGTATTAGTTTATCTACTTCTTTTTAGGAAATCTATGGAAACCCTACTCAGAGAAAGACTGGCTGAGCATCTGGCATCCAGTGGACTGAAGGACCACGGCAGTATGAATTCACAGGGGATTTCTCCGACTGGGTGACCAGGGAAATAATTTCAGGGAGGACAGTGGACATGGTCTATGTAGACTTTATCATGGCCTTTGACACTGTGCCACACAGATGGTTGACTAGGAAGTTGACCAGCCTAGGCATGGGGTACAACGTGTTAAACTGGGTTAGAAACTGGCTAATGTTGGCCATCCCATCAGCACAGTGGTAGCACTACCATTTATGATGGTAGCAGCCCAAGTTCAAGAATGAGCGTGGGTCATCAGGGGCCTATCAGGGAGGAGGATTAAGTGTCCCAGAGGATGCTCTCCTCCTCTGGGAAGGGAGGGCTGTGTGCTGCACCATAACATCATCACCCAGGTGACCATGAGTGGCGATGAGTGGCTAGAGCACCATGGCAGGGGGTCCACTCTTTGACTGCACACTTAAGCACGATCTGCACACACACACACACACATATCACCACCTACTCCATGGAACATTCAGAGGGACAGGAGAAAATAGAAAGAGCACCAGCTGGCAGGATGGCACTCACAGTCCCCTGCAGTCCCCATATCACCTAATGTGCACAGGACCCACCAACCAAGCATGGCATCCAAAGAGGGATTGGGGTACTCCCAATGGCCACACCTTATGGAAAAGTTATGGAGGAACATGTGGGTCCCACGGGTAAGCCCCAGAGATAGGGGGGTGATGGTGTTGGGGCACCATGGAACTAAAGGGTGCCAGTCAGGTGAGGAACGGGGGAAAGAAACAGGCTAATGGATAGGAGACAGTGTGGTAGTTAATTCTAAGGATGGGGAGTGATTAGAGGGGTACCACAGGGCTAGGTACTGGGAACAGTCCTCTTTGATGTCTTCATAAGGGACACTGCAGAAATTGTAGAGGAAGGTATGCCTTTTTGCAGATTACATCAACAGAGCAATAGGGTGGACGCACAGAAGGGGATGAAAAAAAATGCACAGGGATCCAACTAAAATGGTGCAGAGTTTGCACAGGAAGTGCTACAAAGAGAGACTGAGGGATCTCAACGTGTACACCCAGGAAGAAAAGCAACAGGGTATGGACATGATTGAGACTTCCAGTCACCTCAAAGGGGTGAACAGTGTGCAGATGAAGAAGCTCTTTCCAATGAGGATGAGCAGCAGAACCAGTAGACATGTGACAAACTGGAGGGAGGAAGTTCAAGATAGAGGGGAAGAAATATTTCTTCACTGGAAGAATGGCAGATGCCTGGAACAGAATGCGACTGGAAGTGATAGAGGCTAGACTGCTGGGAGGCTTCAAGCAAGCATGGAATAAACATAGGGATATATTAAAAAGAGGCAAGGCATGGGGAGGTTCACCCGAGACCAGATAGTGTCTGCAGTCAAAAAATAGGCAGGGAATACTTGGGCAGACTGCGTGGGCCAAAGGGTCCTGTTCTGTGTTTTTATGCTTAAATTTGAATAAAATGAGAACCAGCTATTTAAAGGAGTTTCACGTTATTCCTGATGTACTGTTCAAATTATGTTAGTGTTCTATGGGGAGACCCAAGATTATTTCAATATTTCAATATTTGGGGAATGCTTAAGATCTTTTCTGTGGCCTGGGGCAAGCTCACTATGTTAAAGTCTCAGAACTAATGCATTAGAGAAGCATTCATCTATGGAAAATGTAATAATATGAGAGGCAGACAATAGTGGCAATATTATAATTCTAAATTAAGAAGATTATGTACTTGAGGCACAGAGACTTTTGGGGGACACTAATACTTATTTATTATGTTCACAAGGTCCTACTTCATTATTTTAGTGAGCCTTATTTGATTTTGATAATGTGGTAGAGGCAAATCTGTGGATTGACAATTCTGAAGTGAAGATTTTGAAACAAGTTACTGTAGTTCAATTATACCCACATGTTATTACAACCTAGGATGCATAAAAAATACATTAATCCACCTGATAGCCCCATGGTCTATAGTGTAGGATTGCTTGCAGGCCACTAATCCAGATTTTTTTTTTTCCATGCCCTGTAGTTGAAAGATTGTCATCCTACATTAGCGACACCATGGAAATGTTAAATAAATTACAGAATGTGACTTGGGATGATACATACTGGTGGGTGTGCATTGATGTACACTAATTGTGCACATACATACTGTACCTCACTGCTTTTGTTTAAAGGCCTGTCATATATTTTAAAGTTATACTCAAATACTAGAATGGGCACAGCCACCTGAGGGATAAAGGGGTCTCGTCCCACTCAACGTTTTAGGCTCTGCAAAATGACCAGCGATATTGATGACAGCATGAAAGGCTTGGTGAGCTTCATGGCCCTCTGCCTAATTTTTAGCCATGGATGCACCCATGGATACTAGTACCAGTACCAGTGCACCACCACCGCCATCTTTTGAGTTTGCTGTTGAAGTTATATTAGCACATAATCGTTTTTTTTTTTTATTCATAATATTTTTTGCAGAAATGTACTGCTATTGGGTGCATCATTTGCACCTTCAAATGTAAATCGCTTTTTAGGGTGGTGGGATGAACAGGATATTAAAATACTTCAGTAAATCATTAAAAAAAAATCTGGTGTACTGGAGCAGGTCGACTGATGATGTTCTCATAATTTGTCAAGGAGACCATACTGAAATATCAGTTTTTATTAATTAGATCAATAATAATGTGCATAATTTTAAAATGTTCACATAAATATATTAAATCTAAGACAAAATTTTTATCTCCAGTTGTACATCAAGCAAAATCGAAGTCAAGGCCCCTAGGTTTTCACAGCGCTTAATTTCTGGTTTTGCAGCTGGGGTTCCCAGGCTTCAGTATCCCATGAATATATTGAGTATTTTACAGTGAACTAAAAATGGTAAAGTCAAAATAGTGAGTGTATTGGGCTATGTGTATTTTATAGTGCATTGTTAGCACATTGTTAGGTCAGTGCTTTTTAAGTGCTTTTTGAGTGAGTTTGGTATGGTAGGGAGTAGTCATTGTATAGAGTATAGGGAGAATTGTTTGTGCTGCCAGTTTCAAGCTGGCCATCTGTTGTAGTGGTTCGAGCCACTGCCTGTGTGGCTGATGGGCTCAGGTTTAGAACTGGCTCTGGGATACTTTGTTTAGGTGTGTTGTACATATTTTTTTATTTTATGTTTGCCTCCCATTCTGCCAAACCTCCCAACTATGCCACCCCCTCACCCGTAGGAAGTCAGGGGTTGTGTGGGTGGCAAAGTCCCCCACAGAAAAAGCAAAGGTAGCAGCACTGTTTTGCAGCATGCTATATTGCTATGCACTGTTTTGTTTTTCATTTTTTTATAGTGGCTGAATTATTATTTGCCATTATTACGTGGAACCCCAGTCTTCTGCAGAAGCATTTGTATATTGATGCAGCATCAATTACAGTATCTGTCTCTGTGTCAGAAGAATGCAGTCTGGCCATTGACCAAAATATGATGTGATGTTATTGATGACACCACATGCTGAGCAGGAAGAAGGGGCTTCAACAAAGAGCATGATATGAGGGAGTGAGGTAATAGAGAACAAGCATTAGTCAATGCCAAATGTTGTCTCGCTGGCATTGGCATTGGTAGTGCAGGAGTTAGAGATGCCTAATAGGAGTGGCAGTGAAGTACTGAACTGACACCAACCCCACACCCACCCCGCAGAGACTGACAGGCATTGGGGTGTGCCTTTGGGCCATCAGCTATAACGCTCATGCCATTTTACCTCACCCTACCCTGTAGACACTGGCAAGTGTCGTGGTGTGCTTTGGGGTCCTTGGACGTTATACTTACTCCATTCCATAAGGCAATACACTGAGGTGGGTGCAGTATAGGAGAATGGGGTGAACTTTGTGGCTGAACACTCCACGGCACACCTCGATACCTGTCAGTGGCTGCAGGGTGGGGGTGGGGGTGGAATGGCAGGAGCATTACAGTTGATGATCCCAAGTCACACCTCTGATGCCTGTCAGTCTCTACAGGGTGGAGTGTAATAGTTGGAAACCCTAACACCATAGGTGTGTGTTGGTATTTCACTCCAAACTATCGATATGGGCTTTTTGTTACCCCACCTCATGAAGAGCGGTAGTATCAGTTTGTTAGCCAAAAGGTGATTTTGCACAGCTGCTGTGCCATTTGGCATCACAGGTACGTAAACACATTTTGGGCAGGATGTGAAAAATAACAACTGCATTGTTCAGGAAGAGGTGTAAAAAAATGGCAATGTTAAAAATCTGGAGCGAAAATATGAAAAATTGGTGAAGTCGTGAGCATGCATAGAAACTGCACAATGCACTTCCATAACCAAATTATTTTTGGGTTTTTTAAACCACATTTTCAACATAGGTATTTTGGGACCTCCCCTCATGAACAGTGGCACTGTGATTTTCTTAATCTGTCCCAAAAGTTGATCTCCCACAGCAACCACACCATTGTATGCCACAGGTGCGAAAACACATTTTGGGCAGGATGTGAAAAATGACAGCTGTACTGTTCATAAGGAGATATTTAGATAGATAAAAACTTTATTTTTATACAGGAGATTCTTATCATTAGGATTATACAATCCTGTTCTCAAGATAGTCCTGTGTATGACTCGCTAAGTTACATCTAAACATATAACATATAACAATACTCAAATAAACACAAAATACATACAATACAAAATGAACAATATCCAAAAAACCACATTGAAACAGAAGTACAAAAGAAAACAAGGATGCAAAATTACACAATGAGACACCCCAACCAGACAATCATATACAATTACACTCTGTTTTGCAAAGTTTCAAAATTTCATTTTTAAAAATCGTATGGTCTTCTAAAGATCTTATTGGAGGGGGTAAAATATTCCATACTTTAGCTGCCTGACATTGAATGGAACTATTACCATATTTATCATAAATTTTTATAGAACAGACTCTATGTCTATGCACAGATCTTACTAGCTCATACCTCCCTTTACTGACTTTGGGAAAAAGTGTTTGTGTAATATAATGTTCGGGGTAGAATATCTTATATTTATGTATCAATATTAACCAATTTTTTTGAGAAATCATTTCTAGATATGGAAAAATGCCAGTGTGTTGAAAATCTGGCATGAAAATATTGCAGATTGACAAAGTTACAAGAATGTGTGGAAACTGTGCAACGCATGCTTGTAACACAGTCATTTTATGGACTTTCATCACCACATTTTCAACATAGGCATTTTAGGACCTCTGCTCATGAACAGTGTCACTGTCATTTTGTCAAACTATCCTGAAAACTGATTTCGTACAGCGACCATGCTATTCTGTGCTGGATGTGCGAAAACACATTTTGGTCAGGATATGTAAAATGACAGCTGTACTGTTCATAAGGAGGTGTGGGAAAATGGCAATATTGAAAATCTGGAGTGAAAATATTACAAATTCATGAAGTTACAAGTGTGCATGGAAAGTGCACAATGCACGTCCGTAAAAAAGCAATTTTTTGATTTTGTCACCAAATTTGCAACACTGGCTTTTTGAGAGCCCCCCATGAACAGTGGCACTGTCATTTCATTAATTGGTTCGAAGGTGATTCCGCCAGTGACTGCAAAATCACCTTCAGGACTGAATAAGGCCATGACAGTGACTGAATTCATGAGAAGGGTCCCAATAACCCTATGTTGAAAATTTGGTGCCAAAATTCCAAAAAATGGCTGAGATATGCACCAAAGTTGAAAACACCCTATTTATGCCATTATACAGTTTACCGGCATTTCTTCAGTTCGCGGTCGGCTTTGAAGAGTGCAGACGTGTTCCCGGTCCACCGAAGAGCATCGCGCCAGGCTCCGGAGGTAAGTATGGGGTGAGGGAGAGGGTGTGGGGAGGTGGGGTATGAAGAGGGTGAGTGCAGGTTGAGGGTTGGGAGCAGGACAGACCGCGAGAGAGCGTTTTCTGATTTTTTTTTTTTTACAGGGGCATTTGACATGCTGGGTGGGCTCCAGCATGCCATCTGAGTGTTTGTGGGTACAGCCGATAGATTAGCACCCCATCGGCACATACTTCAAGGTGAAGGGGGAATAAGAGCCGAGGGGGATTGGGCACCCTCCCAGCACACAACAAATGGGGGAGGGACAGTATGCCAATGGTAATGGACTCTGCCAGCCAATTAAACTGGGAAGGGGGACTAAAGCCAATGGGCATTGGGCCCCCCATCAGCAGAGAAAGACTGTTGGGGGGCATCTGATGCCGAGGGGGATTGGGCACCCCCTTGACACACACATGTGAAATGGGAGGGAGGGGGCATTATGCTGATGGGGAGTGGGCTCCCCCATCAGCAAATGAAGTGTGTCGGGGCGTGCTGACAGGGGCATTGGGCACCCCTGAAGTTGGTGCACTGCACGGTGGCAGTCAATGCCGCCATGTTTATTAAACTGCTTCACCAGGAAAGGCATGCCGTTGCATGACGAGCTTAGCTCTCATTGCAGCAGACCTTTTCTTTGATCTGGTGTCCAGTTTACGTGTTGCTGGTGTCAGCACCTGCAGCTGCCTTATTGGGGAATGAGGGATGCTGCTGCTGATGCATGCCCTGCATTCGCCCATAGTGACCGCACCTCCAAATCTGCTACTACTGCAATATGTTGGCTGGCGCGCATGCAGGAGCCAACATAAAAACTGCTTATTTTTATGAGACATCACTAAGAAGAAAGAATTCTGTGGCATTACATGTATTTTGCAGTGTGATTGAAATTCTGTGGAAAATTATGCTGCCGTGGAAACACAGAATTCCAGGGGCCTTCATCAAAGTATTGGCAATATAGGGTTCTGAAAAAGTACTGCATGTAATTCCTAACTTTGTGCAAAGTGTCTATCTGTGCCATCTAAAAGAAAAAAATAACACCCCTTACAGTCAATAAATTCACATTTGGCAAAATTGTTCCAGTGTGACAGACTTTCATATTGAGGCTTCAGAACTCACACATAAACAGAAACTTTATGCTAGAGTTTATTGCTAGGACATTTTTAATCGGGCTGTGACCACAGCACTTAATTTGCCACATGAGACTCTTCAGACTCCAAAAAGAGAATTAACTCAGATTGCACAGCCAATTAGTTTGGTTTCATAATAGATTGCTGTGACAGATAGGATTTCATACTACGGTTCATATTAAGGTTGCTTTACAGCAGGAAAAGGCTAAGTGGCCCCTATATGCTGCTATCTGACTATTTCAGTGGTAATGTTCCAATCTCTGTTATGCAACTACATAATTGTCTAGTGTTTCTTATATTCCACTGTATTTTTTACAAATTATTAAGTCCACTGGGAGATTATTCCAAATCCCAATAACTCATTGAGCAAAGAAATATTTCCTCCTCTCAGTCCTGAAATTGCCTCTTTTAATTTGAAGCAGGTGGCCTCAGGTCCCTTTATGCTGGCTTGTATTCTATGTCTAGTTGAGTCATTAGAACCAGATCATTGAGTAGATCATATAATACTAACAAATATCAACCTAAGTAAGTCATCTAGTACCTAGGAGCATAAGGTTTAGTCTGGTCAGTCTTTCACTATAGGTAACATTAGTTAGCCCACGAAACATTTTGGTGGACCTCATGTGAACCCACTCACTAAATCTAGCTCTCCTCATTTGCATCAGGCTGCAAAGGATACAGTCTTCACCTGGGACCCATTTCCAAGAGATATACTATGCAATCCGTAAACTCAGTATGCCGACACTCAGCATACCAAGTTAATCTGCCTGAAATTCACATCTCTGAATGGATGGTATGCCCTACAGTAATCTACCCCCACACCCCTGTAACTAAAATAACCAACTCTGAGGGGGAGCGAACCCTGGAGTAAAAAAATAAGTGCTATGGGGGGGGGGGTGTTCCCTAAAAAGATGTGATCCGCATCAGAACCTGGGTCTGAGGGAGTGCACTGGCAGAGATGCTGGGGGTTTAGCCCTGTACACCACTGGAGCAGCTCAGCTAACTCCCTGAAACAACTGTCCCTTAACGTGCACCAGCAGGGGTAAGGTAGCAACCTGTGACATCCACTACCTTACCCCTGTCGAAATCCATCAGATATTTTATCAACAGGATGATCAATGTCGGGACACTACACCTATCGGGCAATAGTGCTGAGATAGTGAGCCATCGGAATATATATGGGTACCTTTCCAAGATACTAGAAGGAGAACAGGGTGAATTGAGACCCAGCTCTGCTGATTTCTCTCCTGGCCCTTTAAAGACTGTATACACTGGCTCAATTGAAGCTTGGAAATCCCTGTGGGGAAGGGCACATATGAGTCTCACCTGGGAGGCATAAAAAAAACAGACAGAGCAAGAAGGAGGATTTGGGGGGGGGGTTGAGAGAAGTAGAGAGAGAGAGAGAGAGCAAGCTGGGCTGCTGTGAATGGGAAAAACCCATAAAATTTTGTCTGTGTACATGGGGATACCCGCACATATCCTATAGCCCCAGTGTGGTCAAAGTGGACAATTGGGTAGGAATAATAAACATGGCAATTTCAAAAAAACGACTTTGGCCAGTAGTCCTGAGCTAGGATTGGGAAGGTTTTCATACTCTCCTATCAAATAATTCTGAAGGTGTATGCTCGTGGGGGGACCTGGAAGGATTATAAAAAATACTTCCCTTCACTGATGCTGAACTATTTGGCCCAGAAGGGAAGCCCAAGAAGTCCGGTGGACAGAAACAGAGGGAGGAAAACAGGGGAACTCCTCTGTCAAAGGTTGCAGTGGATGAGGACTACAACAACCTCAGGTCATGGAAGGTCAGAATTGACTTTCATGAGGAACTGACATCCGCATCAACAGGAGGTCATAGGGCACTTCTGAAGATCAGGCCAGACATGTTTCATAATCCAGTCAACATCATTTCTGAGCAAAGAAATAATGAGGTTCTTAAAATGCTTATCAAAACCTAGCTGTGGTAAATGGCATTGTGGTTGATAAACAAAAAGCACAGATATTTCCAAGATTTGAACTGATAAATCACATTTTGTACAGGGTGGAACAGAAAAAACAAATGGGAATGGTACACTATCAGTGTTTCGTTCCCCAGTCTGCAAGAAGGGAGTTATTAAGATTAGCTAATACCATACCTATTGCAGGTCACCTGGGACAAGAGAAAACCAAAAAGCACAAACATGCACATTTGTTCTGGCCAGGTATATGGATGGAAGTGGCAGATTTTTGTGCTTCCTGCTCAGAGTGTCAGTGGTTGTCACCAGAAGTATAACACAGGCCCCATTGATCCCTATGCCCATAACAGATATTCTGTTTGAAAGAATTTGGGTTGATATGATGTGACCCCAGGTAAAAAAAGTTAATCAGGATATCAGTGTATTATGCTGATAATAGATTACGCCACCTGATACCTATAGGAAATTCCCACACTCCACTACAGCCAAGTCAATATCCAAAGAATTGCAAAAGATATTTTCCAGTGTTGGGTTACCAAATGAGATGTTAACTGATCAGCTCACCAACTTTATGTGAAAGATAATGGGGGAGGTGGGTGCTTTACTAAAGGTTAAATCCATCCAGACATCAGAGTACCCAGTAGCAGAGCCAGGTTTGGGAGCATTTGTGAGCCGGGGGGCCATTCAGTCAATCATGGGCTCCATAGTGGATACTAAACATTGAATAATAAAGGTGGTGGGGCACCACTACTCACACTGGGGTAGCCAGGAGGGGTGACTCCCCCCCCAGCCCCCCTTTAGCTATGCCACTGAGTGTACCACTCTCAGACAGATGTCTTAGTAAAAGATTTAACAAATCCTTAGAGTATGCTGTCTAAATTTGTTTCAGCTGTGGCAAAAAACTGGGATGAACTGTTATCCTATTTAACCTTTGAAGTTTGGGAGGTGCCACAATCATCCATGGGTTTCTAACCCTTTGAATAGTTCTAAGGGCAACAACCTAGAGGGATGCAAAATCTTATAAAAGAAATAGGGAAAGAACAGACAATTAGTCCTCCTAATATGCTCAAATATGTAATGTAGATGAGAGAAAAATTGGACACGGTTGGCAGATTTGGCAGAGAAAATGTATTCAAAGTACAGTAAACCCAGACAGGACACACTATAACCATGGGTCCAGGCTACAGAAGTTGAAACCTGTTGACAGAGTACTTCTTTTGCTTCGTAGCTCTGAAAGTAAACTACTGGTTAAATGGCAAGGATGATATGAGGTACTGAGAAATGTCGACCAGTTGATAGTGAGGAATCCCAACCCAACCCCAAAATATGGCAAACAAATTTATCATGTCAATTTTTCAAAACCCTGGAAAGACAGGGAGGGTTCGCTAGTTGACCCAGAGGATCGTAAAGGGGCCCCTAGTCAGGTGACAGATGAGGACACTGAAGATGGAATCTTTGACTTAGGTCCTAGAATTTTAAAAAATCAAGTCCTGTCCCCTTGGATGAATGGTTCAACCTGACCTAAAAAAAATGAAGCTCACCAACTGGTAGAAAGTTTTGTGGATGTGTTCTCTCGAAAAGTGGGATGAAATCATGTGATCCACCACCACATAGACACAGACCCAGCTGTCTGAATCCACCAACAGCCATATAGAATCCAGTAAAAAGTCCAAGAGACCATATGGGAGAAGATTTACTCTATGTTAGAATTGGGAGTAATTGAGGAATCTCAGAGTGACTGGTCTAGCTCTATTGTTAGTCCCAAAACCAGATGGATCCACTCGGTTTTATATCAGCTTCCAGGAAGTCAGTGCAGTCTCCAGATTTAATACATATCCAGTGCCTAACCTCTGAACCAGCTGGGTAAGGCCCAGTACATTAATACCCTTGATCTGATCAGGGGGTCATGGAAAACCTTGCTAACTCCTGTGCCTTTGTCACCCCATTCGGTCTGTATCAGTTTTCTGTGCTCCCCTTTGGGTTGCATGGTGCCCCGGACACATTTCAGAGATTGATGGATCAAATCCTCCATCCTAATGGGATAATGCAGCAGCAGCGTAGTGGATGATATTGTCATATTTAGCTCTGATTGAGACACTCACCTGTGGGATGTGGCTGTGGTACTTCAGTAACTCAGGGAGGCAGGTCTCACAGACAATGCCATGAAATGTGTCCTAGAGTGACAGGAAACTAAAAACCTGGGATACATGGTTGGGAATGGTCATGTATGCCCAGTTGTTGAAAAAATAAAACTCTTGCTGACTGCTTTGTACTGACTACCAAATGGCAAGTTAGGTCCTTCTTTGGCTTAAGGGCATTATCACCTGTTCATTCCTAAGTTTTCCATACTTGTCTCACTGATTGACTTGACTAAAAAGGCTGTCCCATATAAGGTTTAGTGGTCCTCAGAGTGTCAGACGGCATTCCAAACTATCAAAAATGTGTTGTCTAAGGGACCTGCCATACGAAGTCCTGATTTCAACTGTTCATTAATTTTATACACAGATGCCTCAGAAGTAGGGTTGGGGCTGTTGTATAATAAGAATTTGATGATGGGATTCACCCTATCATCTATTTGTCTAGAAAATTGTTTTCCAGGGAGCAACATAATGCCACACTACAGAAAGAGCGCCTGGCAGTGAAGTAGGCAGCATTATCTCTCTGCCACTATTTTTGGGAAAAATAATTCACCTTGGTCACTGACCACGCACCCCACAAATGGTTGCATGCCATGTAGGGCATAATTCCAGAGTCCCCTGTTGGTAACTGGCTCTGCAGCCATTTTCTTCCCAGGTGCATCACAGGGCAGGTTCCCTACATAGTAATACTGACTTTTTTTCTCCTGGATTGGCTGCTCAATGCTAGCCAGTGCTGAGCATGCCATGGGCACAGCCCTGAGGGGGAGGGTATGTGAAGAAGTCTATAGAACCTTCACACAGGACTCACTTTCCGCTAAGGCACTAGCAGGAGAACATGGTGAATTGAGACCCAGCCCTGTTGATTTTGACTGGTCCTTTAAAGGCTAAATGCATTAGCTATATGCAAACTTAGAAACCCCTGTGGAGGAAAGGCACAAATGAACTTCATCTGGGAGGCATAAGAAGTAAACTAGATGGAGCAAGGGGGAGGTTTTGGGAGTTTGAGGGGGAGAGCAGGGCTGCTGAATACTGGAGAGCTGAATCCAGCTAAAAAGCATTTTGTTTTGTATTTGCTCTGTCAAAGTGAGCTGCTTTGACCGCTTCTTTGGTGCTGAAATAAAGCAACTTTTTGTTTAATTTAACTTTGCCTAGATTATTTTTCCTGTGTTTTCCCCCCCAAAATCTTAGCTCACTACAACACTGTTTTAGGGGTCAAGAATTGTGAGCCATAGTCTAATAGTGTGTGGATATAAGGGGCCCAATTCTCAAATGATTACGTCTAGCGTAACTTGACTTGCGCCACAAAAAATGGTGCAAGTAGCAAGTTATGCCAGCAGTTGCGACATATGGTATTCTGCAAAGTGGCCTGCAACATGCAGCAGGCTGCTTGTGCCAAAGTGGACTTACGCCACCAGTTACACCTTAAACCCCCTGCGACATTGTGCTAGGGGGTTTACAGCAGCAGTTGCACCCTATTCTGGAAGGTCAGTAACAAAGTCCCCCAGGGCGCTATTCTACAACAACCCCTGGGGGATGCCGTCAATGTAAATTACACCAATATAAAGCTGGTGTAACTGTACTTATGTCTCCGGAGGTTGCCTGTATGTGCTGTCCACCCATCCCCTGATGGTATGCCACACTCCCCCTCCCCAACACTGCTCTGACCCCAAACAACAAAAAAAGCCCCACAGGACTAGTCCTGTCCCCCCATGCCCCAAACTGGTAACAGCATGGAATGCCCCTTAGGGTTATCCATGCCCCCCTTCCAATACCACAAAACTCTGCAGGGCTGCAGCATGCCCCCGATTCCCTGTATTTGAAATATAGCCCTATAGGGCTACTGCATGTCCCTGACCCCCAGTACTTGAAAAATAGCCCCACAGAGCTAGTGTCAGTCCCCCCAAGCCCCAGTCCCCAAATGCAGTAATGACAACCCAGCAGGACTACACACGGCCCCCCCTCCAAGCCCCGATGCCAGCTGCTCACAAATGTCACTGTCCTGTACAAATATTAAAAAATAGGCAAATCCTAACCCATAATCCCTGGTAGTCTAGTGGCCCCCCACCCAGCATTGCCAGACCACCCTGTACCCTCCCAGCCAGCCAGTGACTGGCACAGCCCACCTCTCACCACTGTGGCCAGTGTCGACTGAGCTCTGTCTGATGCGTACTGTATATATGTGCTCAATGTATGAATGACAGTTCATTCATTGGCTTGTGATACTGCGCTCAGATAGAACTCAGTCAGCGGTTAACCATGGTGATGAGAGGTGGGTTGTGCCATTCACCGTCTGGCAGGGGGTGCGGTGTCTGGCAATGCCAAGTGGGGGCCACTAGACCACCAGGGTAATGGGGGACTTGTGCTTCAGCACACATATCAGTCAGGGGTGGGTGCTGTGTGCACATTGCAGGGCGTCGGGGCTTTGTTGTGATATTGGGGGAATGAGGGGGGGCATGACTGGGCCCCGAGGGACTGAATTACAATATCGGGGAAGGGTGATCATGACAAAGCCCTGAGGGGAAGTATTGCACTGTCAGGGCATTGAGGGCATGGCAGAGTCCTACGGGACTGTACGGACAGGGATCGGGGCATGGGGGGATGCACCCTTAACAACCAGGGTTGTGGCTTGCGGCAAACCCTCCAGGTATGCCCTTTGTTCAGTGTACCTGTAAGTTTGTTGCAAGTCACAGAACTTAGCTGCCAAGACCCTGCCCCTTACAGAATCATGTGCAGGGTCCTTGGCGCAACTGCACTCCTCGTATATCGCAACTTGTGACATGCGAAGAGGGGCCCAAGCTCTGTAAAGGGGTCCTATTATTACATAGAAACACAAAATTTATTGGCAGAAAAGGACTGCTTGGCCCTCCCAGTCTGTCCAGATGTTCCCTGCCTAATCTGTCTCTGCAAACCTTAACTGATCTCCGGTGACCCCCCTACTAATATTCTCCTATGTTTCACACATGCTTGATAGCTCCCCACTGTTTTCACCTCCACCACATCTGCTGGTAGTTTTTTCCCGGCATGTACCACCCTTTCAGTTAAGTAGTACTTCCTCACATTGCTCTTAGACTCCCCTCCTCCAGCTACACTGCATGTCCCCTGGTCCTGCTGCTCTTTCTCATTTGAAAGACACTCCCCTCTGCACCCTGTTCACCCCTGTGAGGTACTTGTAGATTTGTATCATGTTCCCACTCTCTCTCTCCCCTCTCTTCCAGTGTGTTCATTTTGAGCTGCCTCAGTCTATCCTCGTAGGACTTCTTGTACAACCCCTGCACCATTTTAGTTGCCCTCCTCTGGACTGCCTCCACACTGGCTATGCTCTTTCACAGGTGTGGCCTCCAATTCTGGACACAGTACTCCAGGTGGGGTCTCACCAGTAAGTGACACAGTGGCAACACCATCTTCCTCCCTCTGCTGGAGATACCCCTCCTTATGCATCCAAACATCCCACTAACCCTACCCACTTCTTTGTCACCCAACTCTGCCTTTTTGTTGTTTTTCTTTTTACATTTTTTAGTCCTTTTCCATTTTTTTCCCCTGCCCTTCAGGCACTGCGATGCGCGTGTGGAGGCCTGCACGAGGCTGTGATCCGAGATGCCTTCCTGGCTTGCTGCTCCCTCCCTTACGCCACCACTGGACCTTCACTCGGTGGCAATGGAACTATGGGGGGGCAACAACCACCCCCAGAGAGGAGAGCTGCCATTAGGCAGATTGA
Organism: Neoceratodus forsteri; assembly: GCA_016271365.2. Lineage (NCBI taxonomy): Eukaryota > Metazoa > Chordata > Ceratodontiformes > Ceratodontidae > Neoceratodus > Neoceratodus forsteri. The sequence continues at coordinate 940,305,669 of CM028133.1, read as the reverse complement.
TCCCGCGCCGTCTTTTCCTCCCATGCTGGCACCCCGATGACCCAAAGTTGTTCCCGAACCTGTGTCGCCGGCATAGTGTGAGGTAAGGCATAACACCTCAGCCCTCAGTGCCACCAGGCCGGCCAACCCTGCCACTCTGAGTTCATCAGTTATGATAAAACCTAAGTAACTTTCCTGCTTAGTGACTGTCAATACTTCCCATCCCATCCTGTACTCTGTTCCTGGGTTCCTATGCCCCAGATGCATGAGTTTGCATTTTTGTCATTTGAACCCCAACTTCCACGCTCTTGGCTACTCCTCAAGTTTTCCAAGATCTCTGCGTTTTCTCTCCACCCCCCTCCTGAGTGTCCACCCTATTACAGATTTTGGTATCATCTGCAAAAAGGCATAACTTCCCATGAAGTTCTCTGCAATAAGGCATACCTTCCCTTCCAGTTCTTCCACAATGTCACTTACTGTATGAAAACACTGAAGAAGACCCGTCCCAGTACTGAGCCCAGCATCACTCCATTGGTCACTCTCCCCTTCAATCATTAAAGTGAGTGCCGTTAAGCACCATCTTCTGTGGCCTATCCCTTCACGCATTTCTAACCTAGTTCACCACTTTGGATCTCACATCTTGGCTGCTCAATTTCATTATCAATCTCCTGTGTGGTACAGTGTCAAAAGCCTTGCTGAAAACTAGATAGGCCATGTCTACTCCCTCCCCTGATTTATTTTCCCACTGCTCACCTCCTAAAGTGTTTCCTTATCAGCTAGTTTAATACAGTTCTGTTACCCAGCAGTCCAGCACCTTTCCTGTTTAGCTGTAGCCCATCCATTGCATAAAGGTGATTATTGGGGATTATATTATAGGGAATTTTAATGTGAACTGGCTATTGAAATTGGCCTCCCCTATAAAAGACACCCTTTCTGCACTAGACCTGGCCCAGTTAATTAATCATCCAACTAGGGTGAATCCCAAAAATGGATCCAGCACCCTGATTGACCTGCTACTCAACAATCGCCCAAACAGAATTTCAAACCTACCTGTACTCCCAGATTCATTAAGCGATCACTCCCCCATCCTCTTCACCTGGTCATGTCAGTGGCAAATACCCCAACCAAACAGTTTTACCCAATGCCGTTTTCAACCTGGAGGCCTCACTAAACTAAGGAGACATCTAGCCCAGTGTGATTGATCCCCCATCAACTAAGCCCCTTCCATAGATGAAGCCTTGACTACCTCACCCGCATGTTCAACAATGCATGTGATAGATATGCCCCCCTCACAAAAGTTCAATCCAAAAAACGTAATGCTCCCTGGGTCTCACCAGCACTGCTTCAGCAAATAAAGTACTGTGACGATCTCTGGCACAAAGAAGTTGCCTCTGGTGTGCAAGCAGACAGGCTTGCCTACAAGGCGGCTCACAACAGGTGTGCCTGGGCTATTAGGATGGCCAACTCTGACTACTATAAATCTAACCTCACCTCCTCCTGGGAGAATGATAGGTTGTTCTGGGACAACCTAAAGGAACTGAACTGAAACTCCCGGATGTCATCCCCCTCCCAGCCAACTTTGAACAATTATACTACCTCAGACCCACTTACCATCACCAATTGCCTAAATGCTGCATTCTCTGATCTAAGTGCAGTTCTTGCAAACACCTTCTTCGATCCCACCCCTGAGACCCCTGAGCTAAACAATGCCTACCCCCCCACCTCAGGGTTATTACAATAAGTGAAGCGAGGTCATACCTTGCAAATGCCCTCGGGGGCTCAAACTACTGCAAAGACTCCTTTCATATGAAAATCCTTAATTTAGTACTAGACTCTGTGCTCTCCCCCCTGACTGATCTCCTTAACCACTCTCTGTGCCTAGGGCAGTTTCCAACCTACTGGAAGATGGTCACTGTCACCCCAATACTGAAGAGTGGGGACCCCACCTTACCCAATAATTACCGGACCATCTCCATTCTCCCTCTCCTCTCAAAAGCTCTGGAAAAAAATCGTTGCCACCCAACTCACCGACTACCTGCTTGCGCACAACATACTATGTAGGGAACAACATGGCTTTAGAGCTGGACATAGCACAACAACCGCCCTCACAGAGTTCTCTAACTCTTTGCACAATGCCCTAGATAAGAAACACCTAGCAGGAGCTGTATTCATAGACCTGTCAAAAGCTTTTGATATTGTCTCCCACGCCTTGCTACTAAATGCTCTCCACCTCACTGGTCTGTCCCCTGGACCCATCGGGTGGTTTACAAAGTTATCTCTCAGGTAGGTCCCAATGTGTGAAGATCAACAGCACTCTCTTGTCTACTCTGCCAGTCCACTCTGGGGTCCCGTAGGGCTCCATCCTTGGTCCATTATTATTCAGCGTCTTTCTGAGCACCCTGTCTAAATCCTGCTCAAGTACTCTTCTGCTCTACACAGATGACGCAGTACTGTTTGCCTCCCACTCAGATCCCACAATCCTATGGTCCTCCCTACAACTTGCCTTCAACCACATCAAAAACTGGTTCACTGACCACAGACTGGTGGTCAATGTAAAAAAGACTAAGACAGTGCTCTTTGCCCACTGGCAGAACAAGGACTGCGATGCCCAACTAACAATCTTTTCCAAAGCCCTCCTCCTGCTGGAACAGGGCCATACCTATAAATACCTGGGCCTTACATTTGATCCCAGCCTCTCATTCCACCCACATATCAGTAATCTTTCCTCAGCCATAAATATTCACACAGGACTACTGTATCGGCACAAAGTCTGCCTACCGCCAGAGTCCCTTAACCTTGCTGTTACCTCCTCTTTTCTCTCTCTAGTAGATTATGGGCTAACCGTCTACTCGGCCACTGACTACACTGCTCTAAATAAAATCCACCTAGCCATCAACAAAGCATGTAGAGTTCTCGTTGAAGTAGATAGGCGTACCCACAGCTGCACCCTGTATGCCCTAACAAACATCCTCACCCTAGACGAAAGAGTACGCTATCAAACATGTCTCCTCACCAAAAAGATTCAACTAGGCCTTACCCCCCTTGGAGTTTCTGCCTCCCTCCACACTGCTCATGCCTCAGCAAACACCCGCTCAGCAAATAAACTGATGTGTGCTGTTCCCAGGGTCGTGATCTCACTAGCCCAAAGGTCATTTTCCTACAGAGCACGGTTTTGGTACAATGAACTCCCCTCGGCTGTTACCTCTGTCTCCAGACTAGGCTCTTTCAAAATAGCCCTCAAAGACCATATACTCTCCACCCACCACTGCCAATGCACCGACTAAGTATGGGCTGCTGCTTAGCACCACCAATACTTGGCCACCGGGCCCTGGCCAGACCTGCCTGGTCCTACCTCAGTGGTGGAGCTGGGATGGAGGTGCCAGCTGGTGCATATAAACTTGCAGTATCACCAGTACCACATTGAAAGAGTGTGGGCCAAAGTTCTCTTTCTTCTACCGCTGTTAATGTAATGACTGTTTTAATGACAATGTCGGTATCTCGACTGCTTGCACCATGGCAATTACAAGCTCCTTAGCTGGACCTGTATAGCTACTTAATTGTATAGGCCTCACCATCCTTATTGATTGTACGGCTCATTGACAATTACAAGCTCCTTAGTCGAACTTGTATAGCTACCCAATTGTATAGGCTCCATCCTTATTGAATGTACTATTCATACCGTGCTTTTTTTTTTTTTTTCTTTTTTCCTTTTTCTCCTTCTCCCTTTTTGTATTATTATATACTGCCTGATTACTGATCTGTATTGTACTCTGATATGGAGCCTTTGTAAATGAGTCTTTGACTCAAAGGTTGTAAATCCGATATCCTCAATAAATAAATATTGCCCTCAAGGTCCCCTAGTTTTTTAGACAATAAAATTGTATTTACCACATACCAGTCTTACAGCCATTTATTAGTCTTATCCATAAAATAGTGTCTTGAAGCTGTTGACCAAAGGGCAAGCAAGATTTCAGATATGATAACTTTGCATCCTATTTCTTTGAGCTTATTTCTTATGGGCTTTAGGCACTAATCGGCACCTCTCACGTGTACCCAGCCCGTGCAGCTCCACACACGTGGATAGGCATGCACTGGCTGGCATTCATAATTGTTGGATCCCTGTCTGTGGTCCTCTCCCCAGCACACAGGATCGCTGGGGCGAATGGGTGCAGAGTGGAGGACATAGGTGGGCATCCAATCGAATGCCTGTCCTGGGTCCTGTGGTGGATCCCCTGTTCTGTGTGAGCAGATGATTCTGGGAAGACATAGGTCCAGTGATTTTGAAATTGCAGACAAGTGTCCAAATGGTTGCCCTGAGCTCTACCATGCAGCTAGGAGAGCTGGGGCATTACAATGGGGGTATTCCCTCTCCTGCCAGAGCCGGCAAGTGTTATTGATGGGGACATGCACTGGTTATGCCATGGCCCCCATTGCATAACCTGTGCTCCCCCATGCCTGACACTCCTTGCCTTAGTGAATATCACCAGCTAGCCCGTGCATACTGTCCTCCCATTCCTCCAAGGTGGGTACTGACTCTAACCTCCACTTCCTATAAATGACACACTTAGCTTCTGAGATGGCTGCCATAAATCAAAAATGATGGGCTCTGCACTTAACAGGTAGCTGATCGATGTTACCCAAGATTAAAAGAGAAGTGTCCATGGGAACCTTACATTGGAACATGGGAGGGAACCTGGCCTGTAGCCAAGACCACCAAACCTTTAATTTAGGACAGGACCATAGAATGTACAACAAGGTGCCGTCACACTGATGACATCTCCAGCAGCTGGAATGACTACGAAAACTCATTTTTTTCAACAAATCTGGTATCCTGTACCACATATGCAGTGTCTTCCACCGCATGAGCCTCCCTCCCGGGTCTTCGCAGGAATCATGGACACTTGACCAGCAGCAGATCCAATTGTCTTCAGTTAAGGAGTGACTGAGCTGCTTCTCCCATCTGAATTTCAAAGAAAGCATCGAGGAGGCATATTGCTTCAGGAGTCCCTTATAGACCTGACTGAATTTAGGGGCCGTGAAGTATCAAAACCTACACCTGCCAATCCTAAAACATCATCCCAAATCCCCTTCAGAGGCAGACGGAGCTGGGAGCCTGTATATGCAGAGATTAAGTGTTGAAGCTGCAAATACCTCCACATGTGCAATTGATGCAATGAAGCTTGGGACTTGAGGGTGGCAGAATCCTTAAACAGTTGCCTCAGGCTTGGTTTCTTGATTCACTCCACTGGTACAAGTCTCACTGATTACCTTAAACACTTACTGTAGATGAACTCCAAGCCTTGAAAGGCACTGCGTATAAGACGGAAGCTCACATTAAGGCATGAATGGATAGAGCATAGGTTGTATAAATTAAGAAGTATGAGCATGATAAGAAAACGGCATGACCCTGTATTGGACAGAATGTTTGCTGTATAGACTCAGAAGCATTAACGAACAGGGCATGGTGCTGAATTGCTAGAACAAAGAGCTGGTCATATAGATTTGAAAGCATGAATGTGAAGTGATGAGTGAGCAAGGCATGGCCCTGCTACTTGGGCAGGCTGGTGGAGGTACTTTAGATGGAAGCAGCAAGTAAGAGGTGCAAGCTAGGAACAAGTGAGTCTGGATGTCCCAGGCTTGGTAAGTCATGAGTGTAAGCCTAAGTAACCAAGGACAGAAAGCAGTTAACTTGCCAGAGGATAACTGCATCTGCCTGGTTGCCCCACAGATGGGAGAACTTGATATTGTTTGTTCAGCTGGCAATTGTGAGATACAAAGTTATCAAAGAAAACCATATCTGATGGCTGCAGCATTGATGGTGAGCTTAAGGATTCATTGCAAGAAAGCTGTTCATTGCACTGAAACATACAGTACATGCTTTAATTCCTGAACAGGCACTTAAGATCTTGAGAGACATTATGTATACAAGTAGAGCCCACATTAAATACATAGACACTGTTGGTAGATAAGGGTCTATTGCCCACCCAGTCTGCCCATTTGATCTTGTAAGTTCCCTTAATGTTTTTCTAGAATTCTGTTGCCCCTTACCTCTGACCTCTAGGATTCTCTTATGTCTATCCCATGCATTCTTAAATCCTGTCATTGTTTCAGCCCCCACCACTTCCGCTGGTTGGGTGTTCTACTTGTCCACCACCCTTTCTGTGAAGAAATTCTTCTTCACGTTTCCTCTGAATCGCCCTCCCTCCAACTTCATCCCATGCTCTCTAGTCCTGGAACATCTTTTTCACTGGAAACTAATGTATTCCTGCACCCTGTTCCTACCTGTAAGGTACTTGTATGTCTCTATCATATCCCCTCTCTCCCTCCTCTGCTCTCCTCCAGGGAGTAAATATTCAAGTCCTTCAGCCTGTCCCCATAGGACTTGTGATGCAACCCCTGTACCATCTTTGTTGCCCTCCTCTAAACCTTCTTCACCCTGTATATGTCCTTATGTAGGAAAGGTGTCCAGAACTGTACACTGTACTTCCAGTGGGGCCTCACTAGTGTCTTGTATGGTGGATTTATGACCTCCCTTTTCCTGCAGGTGATGCCCTTGCCTATGCATCACAGAATCCTATTTGTTTACCTGCTGCCTTGTCGCACTGCTTCCCTACCTTGAGGTCATCAGAGATGATAATCCCAAGGTCCCTTTCCTGCTTGGTACATGCTATATCCTCACCTCCCAACTGATATGTTGTTCCAGGGTTTTCGTGCCCCACATGCATTACCTTGCACTTCTTTGCATTGAATTTCAACTGTCAAACCCTTGACCATTCTTCAAGCTTCTGCAGGTCCCTCCTTATTGTGCCTATACTCTCTGGCATGTCCACTCTGTTACAGAGCTTCGTGTCATCAGTGAACAGGAAAATTCTGCCTTCTAGGTCCTGCACAATGTCACTGATGAAGACGTTGAACAGGACCGGTCCCAGCACTCATCCCTGTGGTACTCCACTGGTCACTCTTCCCTCTGTAGAGTGACAGCCATTTACCACCACCCTCTGTGTCCTGCCACCCAGCCAATTACCCACCCACTGCACGTCTGCCCTGCCCACTCCCATATTGCCTAGTTTTCTTAACAGCCTTCTATGTGGCACAATGTCAAAGGCCTTGCTGAAGTCCAGATAGGCCATGTCCACTGCCCTCCCCTGATCTACTTCCCTTGTCACTCAGTCAAAAAATTCAATGAGGTTGGTCTGGCATGACCTCCCCCCAGTGAAACCATGCTGCCTTGGGTCCTGTAGTCCATTGGCAACCAGATGTTCCGCCAATCTCTTCTTCAGTAGTGCTTCCATGATCTTCCCCACTATCGAGGTGAGGCTGACTGATCTGTAGTTCCCTGCTTCATCTTTGTTCCCGCTTTTGTATAAGGGAACTACATCTGCGGTCCTCCAGTCTTTGGGTACCTCCCTTGTGTCCAGTGATTGGCTAAACAGGATTGCCAGAGGTGCAGCCACCACCTCTCTTAGTTCCTTTAGGACTCTGGGGTGCACCCCATCTGGCCCCATTGCTTTATCAACTCTTATTCTTTCCAGTTCCTTTAGGACCTTTTCCCGTGTAAACGGACTTGTGTTCATTTCTGCACCATTCCCACCTCTTGTACTCCCTTCAAGCCCATTACCCTCCTCTTCCTCATTAAAGACTGAGCAGAAATATCTGTTCAGTATGTCAGCTTTACTGTTGTCATCCTCCACACAGCCCCCGTCCTCCCTCTTCAGTCTCACTATCCCTCCCTTTGCCCTTCTTGTTTCACTTATGTACCTGTAAAAGATTTTGTTCCCTCTACCCACTGATTTTGTGATGCACTTTTCTGTCTGAGTTGTGGCTTCCCTTACTGACCTCCCTGCCTCTCTTTGCTTCTCCTGGTTCTCCTCCCTATCCCCTTCTGCCTATGTCTTTTTGTATTGCCTGAATGCAATCTTTTTGGCTTTCACTTTCTCTGCTACCTCCTCGGAAAACCATAATTGCCTCCTCTTCCTTTTCCCATTGCTAACCTGATTAATGCATAATCCTGTTGCTCTTGTAATCCCTGTTTTAAATATTGCCCACTGTTCCTCCACCCTGATTACCTCCCCATTCCCATTAGTGCCTCTTTCAAGCATGTCCCCATTTTTCCAAAGTCTGCCCTCCTAAAATCCAGGGTACATGTTTTTGTGCGGTTTGGTTCTGCTCCTTCTGTGATTTCAAACTATAGTGACCGGTGATCACTGTTCCTCAGGTGCTCCCCCACCATTACCCCTATCACACTGTCCCCATTTTTGAGCACAAGGGCCAGTATTGCCTTCAGCCAAGTTGGTTCCATGACCAGTTGCTTAAGGAAGGCACCTTGAAGGGAGTCCAGGATATTTACTTATTTATTGACATCTTGGATAACACCTGCTCCTGGTTGATGCTGCTGCTGGGAGGCACCAGTCCACATCTAGAATATTGAATTCTCCAACCAGCACCACCTCCCCCTTGTCCACCATCCTTTGGATGGCTAGCATTAACTCCCTGTCTGTCTCTTCCTTCTGTGCTGGCGGTCTGTAGACCACCCCTGTGTGGATGGCTGATCCCATTGTCCTTTTCAGCTTAAACCACAGTATCTCTCCCCCATTTTGTTCCTCCTGAATCTCTGTGGCCTTTATGTCATCTTTCACATGAAGTGCCACTCCTTCTCCCTTCCTGCATGCCCTGTCTCTTCTGAATATGTTGTAGCCAGGTATGGCCATCTCCCAATTGTGGTTATCATTACACTAGGTCTCTGTGATGGCCACAATGTCCAGGTATGGCTACTCCATGGGAGCCTTCAGATCCTCTATCTTTATGCTAAGGCTACTGGCACTAGCACACATGGCTTTCCATGATGTGAACTCCCTGGACTGTTTAACTGTTCTACTTCAGCCCCCTCCCTGGTTTTCCTTTATCTCTGGTTCTCCCTGATGCCTGCCTTTCTCTTGAATTTTGACCCCTTTCTGCCTATCCACTCCTTGGGAGCTTATCTCCATCTTTTGCACACTGCTTTGTAGAGATATCTCCTCCTCCTTCAATTCACTGGTTCCACTGCTTGCTATGGGGTGGGCAATTAGGTACCTTCCTTTCTGGCCTACCACCCTCCTTGACTAGTTTAAATGCTTGTCCATGTAGCATTTGAACTTATAATTGAGTGCTTGGATTCCCTTCCAGAATGGATGCAGGCCATCAGGCTTGAACAAGCCCCCATCCCTCCAGCTGGGTCCCCAGTCACCAATGAATCCAAACCCTTCCTCACAGCACCAGTTCTTCAGCCATGTGTTAAAGTTCTTGGTGCGTGTGCCCCTACACTCTTCCATGCCTCTCACAGGTATTACTTCCAAGAAATTGGCAGATGTAGCTACTTGATTGAGATCCCTCCCCAATTTTCTAAACTTTTCCTGAACTTCCATAGGCTCCCCATTTGCCAGGTCATTAGTACCTAGGTAGATAATGACATCCAGATCACCCTCCCATCTTGCCTTCATGGAGATCCACACGATCTTCCTCCCATCCCTCCATGCCATGGCACCTAGTAGGTACTTCACCTCCCTGTTCTCCCCCTCATGTGTTTCTAGTTGGATACCTCTTATGACAGAGACCCCCACCAGGATTCACTTCCTCTTCCTCTGGGGTCCACTGTTCTCCCCACTGAAGTCACTTCCTCAGTTGACCTCCACATCCTTCCCTTCCACTTTTTTGGGCATCTCTGTTTGGTTGTCCCCATTTACCAGTGAGGCATATGAGTTCTGGAGTGGAATAGGATTTGGGATGTCCTTCTGCCTGACCCACCTAACCCTCCCCAAACCCACCGTCATCCAAGTGCTTCTTGTTCTTGGCATCCTTTGAAGCAGTGGCATTGGACTGGGTGGTCTTTGGATAGGGGTGAATGTATTCCAGACCCAGTTTACTTCTGCTCTGAGTATGGCTACCTCATCTTGCAGTCCAGAGAGAGATGCCTGCAGATAGGGCAGCACCTCAGCATCCAAAAGGTCTGCCTGAATCCGGCTGCCCTGCATCCACTGCATTGCATGACTCCCCACATTATACTGCACTTATAGTGCTATTCCAGTAGTTGTCTGTTACTGAAGCTCTCCTTCTAGTTCCTTCTTTATTAATTTACTGTCTAAAAATCCTGCCACCGATCCTCAAATATTTTTTTTAAAGAAGGAAAACAACAACAAAAAATGAGTCAAAACACTTGTGCCAAGGGTGGGCTTCTTCCCCCTTATGCCCCTCCTACTCCACACTCCCTGCTATTCCCTGAGTTTGGCTCCTGTCAATCAGGTTTAACAGGACATTTAATTAAGAGTGGGGACGAGGAGGGAGGGTGAGCAAAATTTGCAGCAAGTAAAGACAGCAAAGTAATAACAGCATCACTTTAAGCACACCAGACTAAGTTTCAAATTTTCATCCACCCTGAACAATTCCAAGTAAAGACTGCAAAGGAATAACAGCACCACTAAACACACCAAACTAGGTTTCAAATTTTCAACTGCCCCAAAACAATTCCAAGTAAAGTCAGCAAAGAAATAACAGCATCACTAAAAGCACACCAAACTAGGTTTCAAAATGTCAACAGCCCCAAAACAATTCCAAGTAAAGACTGCAAAGGAATAACAGCACCACTAAAAGCACACAAAACTAGGTTTAAAACAAAAACAGCAATGAGCAGTTACTGCCCTGCACAGAAATGAATCTGGATCCTTCCCCTTCTGTCTTCGTCTCATTTAGGGCATGAAGCAATGAAAAAAATTTTGGTATAGAGTCATATGTGTGTAAAAGATGTGATGCATGGATGAATGAAGAAGAGCCCTATGGTTGGAGGATGGGAATAACAACACACAAGCAGGAAAGCCTGTGATTGTGATAATTGATCAGTAAGTAACACATTTTGTATCGATGGGTTGATTTATGGAATCAGGGGTATATGCTTGATGCATAGGTACGGAGGAAATGGGTAAGACTGATTACCTTTCAGCTCCTATCTGAACTGTTGCTGGTCTGGGCTGAACGTTACATAGTAAGCCCCCTGGAAGACCATTTGAAGCCTACAAATCTATTACCATTCAGACCTCAGCAGGCACAGGGACTCAGGGGTGAGCCAGTGGCTGAATGTACGGTCCACAAGTTGAGGTTTTGCATTTAAAACCCCACGCTGCTACACAGAATGCCAGATCACTTCTCAGCTCCTACCTGAACTGTTGTTGCTCTGGGCCGAACATTACTGAGTAAGCCCCCGGAAGGCCATTTGCAGCCTACAAATCTACTGCCATTCAGGCCTCAGCAGGGACAGAAGCGATCCAGCAGCTGAGTGTACCTCCCACAAGGTGGGGTTTCACATTTAAAACCCTGTACTGCTCAACAGAATACTAGATCACTACTCAGCTCCTATCTGAACTGTTGCTGAACGTTACAGAGTAAGCCCCCGGAAGACCATTTGCAATCTAAAAAATCTACTGCCATTCAGACCTCAGCAGTTACGGGGGGGGTGAGCCTACAGCTGAGTGTACCTCCTTCAAGGTAGAATTTTACATTTAAAACCCCTCGCTGCTCCACAGAGTGAGCGTGAGTGGTGCGAGTGTCACTCAGTAACAGAAAATCTGTAACAGGTCAGATTAGCAACGTTGTTTTTAAACTTGCAATTTGCACAGTTATTTTAACTTAAACATTCTGTTTTTTATAAAGGCATACACAGAGTAACAGTTCAGATTAGTAACATTGTTTTTAAATCAGCAGTTTGTACAATTATCTTCATTTAAATATTATGTCTTTGTAAAGGCATACACAGACTACTTTTAATTTATTTAGGGGATGTAGTTTGTGAAATTGATTCTTGTTGGGTAAAGAAACAAACTGGAAACACATAATTTCAAGTCTATTTTATTAATTGTAGAAACTGAGAGTTTAAAAAAGACAATGAAACTAATACTGAGGCTACTTACTTACACTGTTACCACATTGGCAATATATGTTAAACACACTAGCCCAAATGTGATAGAAAATTCTGCTGTGCTGGCTGTTGAGCTGGGACCTTCTACTGTATGGGGCCCAGATCAGCTATATCCATAGCCACAAAATCCATATAAGAGAAGAAATTCATTTGGTAAGATCTGTTTTCAATTAAATAATTATGTAAAAGGTAAATTTATTGCAACCATTGCACCTCAAAAATGTGTAAATTGTCTTGCCATGATTTTGGTCCTGGGAGGAGACATTGAAACAAATCCCTGGGCCTGAATCCCTATGCAAGCTAAAATTAGTATGTGACAATGCAATGAGTATTATGTCTAAGACTGATCTGTTCAGAACTTGGATTGCCACTGAAATACCTGACCTAATTTCTTTTTTTTTTGCCATTCAAATTTTATTATAGCTTTTTCGATACAGAGAACAAATCCACAACACGATTAATATAGTATAACCAGTTTGAATACAAATATTGTGATGATTCAATCTCTTCCTTCCCTTCCCCCCCTCCATCCACCCTCCTAACCTTCCCCTGTTTCCCAGCACAGCATTATACAGCCCAGACTGCACCTTATGGTATAGTATCAACAAACCTTAAGCATGTAATGAGTACAGGGTTTGTAATGGGCCCCATATCCTGTTGAACTTCTTTACTTTGTTGTGAAGACTTGAGATGGTTCTCTCCGTTCTAAGGTTAGCAAGAAGTTCCTGGAGCCATTCAACATAGGTTAGTTCAACGGAATCTTTCCGATGTCTGAGGACCACTTTTTTGACAGATAGTGAGTTTAACGCCATATATAGTTCCTGTTCACCACCGAAATGCAGGAAAAATCACCCAAGAGACATATTTCGGGTGTGAACAAGTCAGATAGCCCTAAAAGAGGGTCAGCCCTTTGTTTAATAGTGGTCCAAAGTGGAACAACTTTAGAACAGCTCCAGAAAATATGAAGAAGATCCCCTCTTTGCAATTGACATCTTGTACAAGTATGAGAGGGTACAATACCTAATATAGCCAATTTCTGTGGGGAATAATAAATATTATGCAAAATTTTGAATTGCATTAGCCTAATCCTATCTTGTAGCAAAAATTTGTGACAGTTTTGCCAGAGAAGATACCAATCCAACACCTTGCCCGGGAAAAGAGAAGACCAAAAAGCAACAGGAGCAAAATTATCAGGGTGGGCCCAGCTATATAAGGCACTATATATCTTGGAAACAGCATGTGGTAAACCGGCCAGCTCAGTTAAAGTAGCCTGGAAGCGGACATGGGTAGCCAGAGGCGGGACTGTCCCTATTACCATTAGCAAAAGATGACGAAGCTGAAGAATTCTAAAAATATTTGTGCGGGGAATTTGAAACTTATGCATAATTTCAGCTGAAAAACACCATTGCCTATCGGCTGTGGTAAAATCTTCAAGCTGACAATCTTCTATCTAGGGAAGCCAGCTGGCTAATAGGGGATTACCATCTAATTGAAATTTGAAATTACCTCTTATAGGTTGGGATAAATCTTTGATATTTTCATATTTCAGGAATGCACACAGCTGAGAGTGAGCCTTGATTGAGACTGCAATAGAGGAATTACATAGAGATACAGGGAGGAATCCTAATTTAGTATATAACATCGCACTTGGAGAGTAACCATGTTTTTTTATGCTAGCTAGTTCCACTTTTAACCAAATCAGAGTGTATAAAGAATGGGCTAAGAGATGTTCCGCAGTCAACCACCTGAGATATTTATTAGCCTGACTGGCCCAATAATACAAACCAATATGTGGAAGTCTTAATCCTCCTTTTGCCTTGGGTGCTGCTAGTTTATGAAATGCCATTCTTGATTTTTTATGCCCCCATATAAAAATGGTGATCATACTGTGCACTTTTTTAAACCAAGACAATGGAAGCCTAACATTCAATAGATTGAGGGGTTAAAAGAGATGGGGAAAATATTCATTTTAATTAAATTAATCCTTCCCCAGAGGGAGAGGGGAAGTAGGGTCCACTTGCTTAAATCCTGATCTATTCTATGAACCAGGAAATCTAAATTTAACTGCCTAATACGAGCTACACTTCGTGTTAAGATAAGCCGGAGGTATTTAATAGAGTCAGGTTTCCAAGCGAGCCCAAAAGCAGTAATTTCCTGTTTATAAACCCTGTGATTAAGAGGAAAGACCACTGTTTTTCCTACATTAAGTTTGTAATTAGAAACCTTGCTAAAACCATCTATTGTTTTAAGAATAGAAGGAATAGATATAACTGGGTGCGTTATTTGAAGCAGGAGGTCATCTGCATATGCTGCCACTTTAACTATCCGTCCATTCAAAGGAATACCAAAGATGTCCTGAGCTATTATTAACCTCCGAATAAGGGGTTCTAAAAATATATTAAAGAACAAAGGGGACAAGAGACATCCCTGTCTAGTTCCCACATGCAATTTAAAAGGATTTGAAATTACCCCATTACAGGAAATTCTAGCTGAGAGGGATATATAGACCGAGCTAATCCAATTCCGAAACTTCGTGGGAAAACCAAATACCTCCATTGCTGCAAATAAATAGTTCCAGTGGACCCTGTCAAAAGCCTTCTCGGTGTTCAGGGAGACCAAGACCATTGGAAGGACAGTATCCCTGGAGGCCAAGAAACATGAACCAAAGTCCACAGATGGTCAACCAAAAATCTTCCTTTCATGAAACCTACCTGCTCCACCCCTATTAGCGAGGGAAGGACTACATTCATACGATCGGCCAATAGTTTGGCCAAAATTTTATTATCATGATTAAGGAGAGAAATTGATCTATACCTTGAGACCAAATCATGTGGCTTGTCTGGTTTAGGCAGCAAAACAATTAAGGCCTCAAATAGAGATGGATCGGATGACTGACCAGTGAGAAGGAATTGAAAAAGTGGTAAAAGAATAGGAGTCAGCTGCTTGGAAAATACTTTGTAAAAATTTGAGGAGAACCCATCTGGGCCAGGGGTTTTATCAGATGGAAGAGATTTAATTACCCTTTCTATCTCACCGTCAGAAATATCAGTCACACGTGTAGCCTGTTGAGATTTTGTGAGGGAAGGTAACAGCAAGTCCCTCAGATATTCCTGCAATTCTACCTCAGAAGGGGGATTTACCATGGGACCATATAAATCCCAGAAATAATTGGTAAATTCCTCTGCTATCTCTGACGGTGAGATTTTTAGGGAATTATCTTCAGCAGAGTGAACCACCGCAATTAATCTAGCAGATTCCTGTTGCTTGATACGCATCGCCAACATCCGACCAGCCTTCTACCCCTGGTCAGTATAAGCTGCTTTTGTTTTAAGGATTGCAAACTCAGCTTGCTCCCCTAACAGGCTGAGATAAGCATCTTTCAGTTTAACTAAGTCTTGCTTGAAAGTCTCTGAGGAGAGTGGAGAGAGGTTGGATTCCATGCCCCGAATTTGAGACAGAAGAGAAGAAACATGATGTTCTCTCTTTTTTTTCCTTCTTGACGTTAGGCCAATTTATAACTCCTCTCAAATAAGCTTTAAGGGCCCCCCACTCAATGTCAGGCCACCCAGTAGAGTTATTATTAATGACAGTAAACTGATCTATTTGGGATGCTATATATTTGACCATTTCTGGGTCCTTCTATATTTGATTGTTTAGTTTCCATCTACTCTCCTTTTTTGGTAAAGATGAAACAGAAAATAAACAAATGACTGCTGAATGGTCAGATGGTGGACCTGCCACAATACTAGAGTCTAGAACCCCAGGTAACAAAGTTTGGGAAATTAGGATGTAATCAATCCGTGACGAGGTTCCGTGTACCTGTGAAACAAAGGTTATACTCCCTTATTTTAGGATGAAGGACTTGCCACACATCACAGAGACCCACGGAATCTAAAAAATCTCTAAAGGCCCTTTGAGCTGGGGAAAGACCTTTATGAGATTGACCTGATCTATCTAAGAACTGATCAAAGACAAGGTTTAAGTTGCCCCCTATAATTATGGGAATACTTAAAAATGGGGTTAAGGCTTCCATTATCTGGGTAAAAAACCCGGGAGTATCTATATTGGCGCCATAAACACTTCTCAGGACAATATCCAGAGTATGCAATCTGCCTTTTACAAATAAAAACCTTCCTGAGGGGTCACAGACAATTTGAAGAGGTCTAAAGGGGACTGATCTATGTAAGAGGATCATAACTCCTCTACTCTGGGTAGTGTCTTCCGCAGCAAAAATCTGTCCCACTTGTTGACGTTTCATTTTATCAGCTTCGGCATTAAGCAAGTGTGTTTCCTGTAAAAACATAATTTCTGTTTTCGAATGACTTAGATATTTCAAAATTTTATATTGTTTGGTCTTGTGTCTTGCCCCTTTCACATTCCAGCTGATAAATTTGATGTCCCTAGCCATTACCTTTTCCAGCAACCAGAGACTTTTTAGGATACCACCTGCACTTATATACATCATTCTTACTACACCAGCTGTAGTATATGCTGTGCTTTCTTATCCTCCCCCCACCCCTACCATTTCCCCATCCCAATAATAACCCACCAAAATATCCACCCTATTAACATTCCATATACCCTTAACCCCCCCTCCTCCCACTCCTACTCCCACCCCTTTAGCACGGTACATGATGAACAGCCAACCCAGATAATCCCCTCCACCCAACCCCTGCCCCTTGATTAGAGTGACCATTTTAATGCTACCCCTTTATGCTCTAAACACATAACATTGCTTGATACCCAATATCTTAAAACAGCCAGAAACTATCCCTATCGCATTTATACCCTGTCCACCCTTCATTAAGTCAGTAAAATTCCGTGAAAATAAACACTGTCTTTAGTTTAAGTGCCCCTTTTCCAGTACTCCAAACAATATAATAACAGGTAAAAGGGCTGACAGCTACAGCCCTGGCTAACTTAAATAAATTAAGAGGAGGACATTAAACTCAAACCTCTCTTTGAGGAATAACAGTCTCTGGCGCCATCTAGTGACGCTACCTAGAAACTAAAAATCAAAGCCAGCATTATGAAAATTTAAAGAGTTTCACATCCTCCGCAAATTTGAACGCATTCATGCCTCCCTTCCATGCTGTTAATACAAAAGTAGCTTTACACTAGCAGGGAGCTCATACAATCTAAAAAAGAAAAAAAAAAAAAAAAACCTGAGTTGCCAGTGTATAATACTCAGTCAAGTAAATTTGACTCACGGAGGCATCGCTCTATGTAATCCCATCCATTGCCAAGAAAGGACTGAGCTAATATGCTGACTACACAGAACACCTGAAAATATGTAGGATTGCCGTAATCATAATAAATGAGCTAAAACAAAGCTTTACATTACGGCATCTCCCCATTTAAAACTCAGGTTTAGCTTAAACGCCCCCTTTTCCCAGCACTTTAAGCAGTATATTAACAAATAGAAGGACTGACAGCTACAGCCCTGATAAATTTAAATAGATTTAGAGGAGGACATTGGACTCAAAAATCTCTTGGAGGAGTTACAGCCTGTGATGCTATCTGGAACTAAAACCCAAAACCAGCATTACAAGAGTTCAAAAAGTTTTTGTGTCCTCCACAGATTTAAGTTCATTCATTCATGCCTCCCCTCCTTGTCATTAATCAAGGAATAACCTTTAATTGACAGAGGCACATACAGTCTAAAACAAAAAATCAAACCCTGGGTTGCCAGCGCATATAATATTCAGTCTAGCAAGCTTGACTCGTAGAAATGTCACTCCTCGTAACTCCAACCATTTCCAAGAAGTGATCAAACAGACTGCTAACTTCGCAGAATGCCAAAAAATACAGAGGTCTACCATGGTGGTAATGAGTGAACCACTTACTCCAATTAACTAGGCTATCCAAACATAGATCTTAGGTGGTTTTAAACAGCTCAGGGAGTGCCTCTTTGAGCCGGCTGCCACTGACTCCACATCTTCATAAGTTGCCCAGGAGCTGCCTAGGGAAATTTGGAGTCTAGTGGGAAAGCCCATCCTTAACTTAATACCTGCGTCAATCGTTTTATTGACCAGTTTATGAAAGGTGGCTCATTTCTGGTGCACAGACAATGGCAGGTCTTGCGCCACCCGCAGCCTTTTTCCTTCCCATTCCAGATCTTGCATATCCCTGGCTTTATACAGAAAATGCTGCCATTCCTGGAAATTCAAGAAACAAAATATAAAAGTCCAGGGGGCAGCTCCTTCGGGTGGCAGGGGTCATAGCACACGGTGGGCTCACTCAATAATGTAGCCTGCACCAAAAGGAAAGGGGCCTGCCACCTTTCAACGAACCTTTTGGCAAACTTAATCGGGTCGGAGCCCTCCTCTCTCTTGGGCAGTCCTATAATCACCGTATTATTGCAGCGACTGTGACCCTCTAGGTCCTCGATCTTGTTTTCCATTTTCACCAGGTGTTGTCTAACAGCCACCATGTCAACTTCAGCTTTGTCCTGTTTCCTCTTGACAGAGTGGATGCGAACTTCATTATCAGCCGTTTTCTTGGAGAGATCTTCCAGCGCATTGGAAATACTCTTTATTTCCCCTGCCATGCTCTGCATTTCAGCCTTAAAAGGCTGGAATCCCTCCAGGAATCTGAAAAGAGTAAGGGGATCCAAATCAGCACTCCCATCATTCGTGATCTGCGACAGTTGCAGAGAGGAGGCCCTGACTTTCTCTAGAGTTGTTGGAGAAGTATGTTTGGACATAGTTTTTCTCATCTCCTTATCTATCAAAACCTTCGCCAGAAGAGGACCAGCTGTAGAGAGGCTTAATATTACTTATACAGCAGTAAGCTTCATAAAAAAGAGAGTTTAAAGGGTATTTTGGAGGGCAGAAGGTTGGAGCTCACAGAGAAGAAACGTACTCAGCACACTGCATCACATGACTCCTCATACCTGACCTTATTTCATTAATGGAGACATGGTTAAGCTCTAAAATTGATACAAAAGAATTAGAAATAGAAGGATTTTTCAGTCACAGATTGGACAGAGTGGGTAGACCGGGGGTGGCATGCCTCTCAACTCTACCACATTATGAGGAACGTTCCTCATTTTACTTCACAAAAGCTCCCTGTTCCACATTGTGAGAACTTGTTCCACATTCATAGTCAACATTTTAAAGCAAAAATCCATAGTAAATGATGCAAAAATGTATTTTTCAATTAATAAAAGACTTTCTGAACATAAATGCAGCATTTTAACAGTGTTTTGATCTTCTTAGGTAAAGATTTGATTAAGTGTTCCACATTTTCCCCATTTGTTCCACATTTTGACAGGCAATGTTCCACATTTGGGAGTCAAAAGGTTAAGAGGTTGAGAGGTATGGGTGGTGGTTCTGCTGCTCTCTAGATGGGACCTGGGACAAACTGAAATAATTTATTCGGGGAACATAGGACTAATTGACTACTTGTTGATTAAAATCCAAAAGATAAAGGTTACTATTGGGGTAATCTCTGCACCTTCTTGAACTAAAATGTGTGATTTTGAAAATCTTTCCCAGACTACACAAGAAAAAAACATTAGGGTTAGATTTAATAATTACTGGTGACTTTAATGCACCTTGGGGTAACCCAGGGGGAAGATCCTTGGAACAAAGCTTTGAATCAGTACAAATAATACAAGTAATTAATGAACCAACTTTGAAAACATGTCAAGCCCAGGAAATATTCTGGACTTGGTTTTCATAACTGCTAACATAACACCCTTGCAAATGAAAGTAAACCAACCCATTTTGGATGATCACAACTCTATAAGTTGTAACTTTGAAGTTTTGAATAGAAAGTGACAAATACCTAAAACAGTGCCCTTAAAAGTTAGAAGAAGATCGTTCAAGCAATATAACAAAGAACTTTTCCTAGTCAAATTAGCTGCTGTAAAATGGAATAGATTATTCTTGATGCCATCTTTGGAATTGACTATCCAAAAGTTTACAAACTGGTTTAAAGAGGTGTGCAATGAATTGGCTCCATTTCAATTCTAAATTTAAAGGAAGTAACATGTACCTTGGATTACTGAAAAATTGAAAAAGCAAATATGTATCAAAAATAGATTATGGAAAAAGACAGGAAAAATGTTAGATCCAATGGATTGGGAGAAATATAAATCAGAGAGAAATGACTTAAAACTAAGAATTAAAGCTAAACAAAATTATTACAGTAATAAACCTAAAGATGCCGCTGCTTCAAGACAATACTGGAATCTGATACAAACTTTCAAAAATCCAATTATTCAAAAACCTCCAACACAAATGATTAAGAATGGAAAAAAAATCAAATCCCAAGTTCATCTGCAAATATTCTTAATGAATATTTGGTGAATCTCCCAGCTATTCAGATTCCTACTCCTATTAATAAGATCATTTTTTTTCAACTATTTTTCCCTCCTGGTCACGGTCCATGGGGCCTCTTTCAGGCAGCCTGCCTGTTCCTGCCTTGCCTGAAGTCCTCCTTCCTGAGCCTCCTCTCTCCTCTCCTCCTCATCCCATAGTCGGCACCCCCTGCTTAACCCCTCTGGGGTGGGTCCACCCTGCCTCTTGGGCGCACTTACATACATAGACTCCGACTGTGGGTGAGGGCCCGGGTGGAGGTACCTGGAAGGCCAGGCAGGATGGACCCAGCCGTGGGCATGAGGGCAGGTGCCATTGCCTACCCTGCAGACTGGGCTTTTCCTTGTTCTGGTGCTCACCCCCACCATGCGTGGTGCACACCTTGATACAATGGCGCATGGCAACCCTACCTTGCATCAACCACGCTGATTTTGTGCTGCTCTGCATGCTGCAGTGCCTCCCGGTCTCCACCGGGAGCTGTTGACATGCCAGGCAAGCCCTAACCCTCCCTTCTGGGGAGGAGAGCACCCCAGCAGGTGCTCATTCTTCGACCCACCCCTGCTGACCCCTGGCACCTGAGCTTGCTCCCGAACGCAGGTTGCTGGTGTAGCACGAGGTGTGGCATCCAGCCAGGTGTGGCTGACTGCATTAAGAGAAATTTTATTGAAGTAAATACATTACCACAGCACATACCTAGATTCAGATTCAAATATAAGAAGAGATTAGGAAACTAAACCCACGGAAGTCCTTTGGTATAGACAGCAGTGAAACTAGATTTTTGAAGGATTCAATTGCTAGAATAGCTCCAGTTTTGACTAAGCTTTTCAATTGGAGCTTGATGGAAGACATTTTCCCAAACTTGTGAAAAAGCAAAAATAATTCCAGTGCACAAGGGGGCATCAACATCTGAGCCCACCAATTACACACCCATTGCTCTGTTGTCGGCTGTGTCGAAGGTCTTGGAGCAACTGGAGCAGCAGCAGCTGGGAAACCACTTAGAATGATTCTCCATGCTTTCCATGTGCCAGTTGGGTTTTCAAAAAGAACATTCCACGTGCACTGCACTCACTGACCTGGTGTACCTTATTTCATCCCAGATGGGGGGGTTGGTGTGATCGGTCAGTGGGTGCAGTGTTCATGAATCTCTCTAAGGCCTTCTACACTGTCGACCACAGTTTGATGTATTATAGTCTACTGGAGATAGGTCTATTAGAGGAGGCCTGTGGGTGGTTTAAATCTTACCTGCAGGGATGTACTCAGCAGGTGTTTGTTGATGGACACCTATTGAGTGAGGCCGTGGTCCAGAAAGGAGTCCCGCAGGGATCCATTCTGGGGCCCACATTATTTTTGATTTACATTAATCAACTAGCAGAAGTGGCAAAGTTTTAAAACATTAGGCTATATGCAGATGACACCGTCATGGTGGTACATGAGAAAAATTTAAGTCTACTGGAGACAAATCTTCAAAATGACTTTACGAGTCTATGCACATGGCTGTCCAACTAAGGCCTGGTACTAAATAGTTAAAAACAAAATTAATGATGTTTAAAAATAGAAGGTAGAAAAAGGGATGTTAATGCTGTAGATATTAAAATAAAAACAAAGAAAGATGAAATAATAGCCCAAGAAAGTGTCTATAGATACTTGGGTGTTTGGATTGTTGAAAATCTAAGTTTTAGACATCATATTGAAGACACACTAATGAAAGTAAACAAAAGGTTGGGGGCTTTTAGGTGATCTAAATTCTGTATAAATAAACAGATGAGAGCTCTAGCAGTTTACCAGCTATTGATGTGAATCCTTTAGTATGGCAACCATGTGTATGGCTTCACAAATAAGTGGTCATTGTCTAAGATAGATATAATGTACAATAGACTTGCAAGGTTTATTTATTTATTTAGTTTTTGCTGACTGGGTAAGTGCACTAGACAAATTCTGCCTATTTTCAGGCACGACCCGGGGGAGGGAGATACAGATGAATGCCAACTGACTTTGAGCCAGATTACGCTGATGGTGGTATTTTAGTGAATGGGAGAAATTTGGCCAGGGCACCGGGGAAATTCCCCTACTCTTGTGGTAGGGGGTGCTGTTGCGGTTCCCCACGTCTGCTGGCTCAGTTCATGGCTGCTGTTGGTGGTGGACGGATGTCTGACAAGTCTTTCTCCTCCACGCTGGTGGTTATGGAAGTTTCTGATGGTGTTCAGCATACTGAGGCAGCTGGGATGCACTGTTCGGGTGGCCAGCTTTCCGCCTCTTCTAGGGATCCTAAAATAATTGCTCAGGATTACCTTTGGATCTAACTACTACTCTCCCCCAGTTACCTTAACTTTGGCCCAAAGGCAGCATGTTTTGTCGGTCGAATTAGATGCAGTGACTCAGCTGTTGGAGGAAGAATCACTTTCTTTGGATGCTGAGCGGAAGTGCAAGAGATCTTTCTCTTCACCCCTTGGGCCTAGCAGTGTGGGACCAGTGAAGTTGTTGGCAGTGAATCCGTCACCAGCTGGGCTAGACACGCCTTCGGTAGGGCCCGTGCAGTTGGATTGGAGCATTGACCCTGTTCCGCCATGGTCCGCAGAAGATGCTTTACAGCAGGCAGGATGGATTCTGGCAGTGGGCAGTGTTTGGAAGCCGGATCCTGCCATTCCTTTACCGGGAGTTCCTTTGAACGGGAGAGACCCGTCGATTGTTTTGCCTTCACCTATGACTTCTCTGGATGCTTTGTTGCCCATTTCAGGTACTGTTTCTTCACATAATTTGAATTCTGTTGTTTCAGCTACAGTGGCGGTGCCTCCACCTGAGGCCCCACAAAATGGGTGGTCCAAGTTTTTGGTTATTCCCCTTACTAAACAGTCCTTTCGTATGATCATCATCCTCTTCCACAATGAAGGGGTTAACATTACTGATACTATTTATTGGTTGGAGAAGAGATGTTCCATTCAAGGGAATTCAGACCCTATTATGGATGATGAAGGTTTTTGGAATGGGGGTTGCAAGATTAAAGTTAAGCTACAGCATGAAGACCAGAATATTGTTCACCTACCGAATTGTTTCTTTATTGGTCACAATAAGGTTTTTTTTGTTTTATCCTGGTCAGCCTCTCACTTGTTTTAAGTGTGCTTCTACCAGACATATCAGCATTAACTAGGACATCCTGAAATGTACTCGTTGTGGGGAATTGGGTCATCCTAATGCTCACTGCTTTAAAGCCCCTAAGTGTAATCTCTGTGACGAATTGGGGCATAACTTTATGGATTGCCCCTGGGCTGCAAAGAATAATGAGAATTCTGATTTTGGGGTGCAGGATTATTGTATTAAAATGGCCCTTAAACATCCTTCTGTGAGTCCTCGGGGTGGTCCTTTGGGGCCTGAACCCCGGTCTGCAGATACTCAGGGTCAGCCTGAATCGGGTGTTGGGGTGGATCCTACTCCTGTGGTTCTGCCAGTCCTGGTTCCTTTGTCTGAACCTCATTTGGAGGCTATGGTCCCCTCTTCCCTTCCCCCCTTCCCCCATGGCACCCACTCAGGATTCGGGTTTTCAGGTAGTTAAGGGTAAGAAGGGGGAAATTGTCTGTACAGAAGCAGCCTGACTTGACCATTGTGGAGGATCCCCTTCCTCTGCTAAATCAGTTTTCTGTTTTCCAGAATCCTCTTCCAGATTTAGCTGAGAATTCGGATTCAGCTTCCATGCCGTTGTCCCAACCAGACTCCTCAGTTGAGGTCGATACTGTTGTGGATACCAGACCTAAGTATCAAAGGAGTGGCATGGTGATGAGGGCTTCTAGTAAGATAAATTGACCACTTTTTTTTGGATGGATTCTTCCCCATATAAATTTACTGTGGCTTCCTTTAATGCGAACAGTATTCAATCCGATAGGAAGAGGCTGAGCACTTATGCCCAGTTTATTTCTTCAGATTTGGATGGTCTTTTCCTCCAAGATGTTTGCCTTCATTCCCCTATGGAACATGAGGCTGCTAGTTCTGGTTGGGTTTGGGGGGATAGCTTTTGGTCTCAGGGTGAGAAGACTTGTTCAGGGTTGTTTTTTTTTTTCTCGGATTCAGGTGATTCATAGTTTAGAAATTGTCGCAGGTAGGTCTTTTCTTCTTGATGTTCGTTATCGGGGGCTGGAAATTAGGCTACTTAATGTGTATGCTCCTCAGTTAAAATTTGAAAGAGCAAGTCTTTTTCAGACTTTGAAGCCTTTTCTTTTTACTACTAGGTTGTTGGTGTTGGGTGGGGATTTTAACTGTGGATTATTTTGTGCTGATCAGGGTTTATGGACTCACAAACTTTTTTGACTCCAATGCCCTGAATAAGGTGATTTCAGAGATGGGGTTGATAGATGTTTTTTCTGGCCTTTTCCCGGTGGCCCCTCATTCCTATTTTTGTGGCCCTCGTTCTTGTAGGATTGATTTTGTTTTTATTTCTCAGACTTTACAGACTCAAGCAGCTGGGCTGATAGATATGGCCGCTTCTGATCATAAAATGTTGAAAGTTGTTTTTTGGGAATATGCCACATAAGCGATTTGGCCCTGGTTTGTGGAAATTGAATTTATCACTGTGTCTTGATTCGGATGTTGCTGAGGGATTTCAGCATCTTTTGGTGGCTCGTAAATCCGTGCTTTTTTTATGAGGCTTTAAATGTTTGGTGGGGGGACACAAAGGTAGATGTGATTTTATACTTTCTTAAGTAAGAGCGTTTAAGGGGATGACAGCTTTCCTTGAAGCAGTGTATGTTGCAGGATTGAGGGTTCTTACAACATTGCAAACCTCTGGTCGGTCTGATTTACATTTTGAGATTTCACAAACAAAGTCTGCTCTAGCTTCTTTACACTGTGACCTGATGAAACATTTAGTTATTCAGCAAAAGCATTGTGTGGTGGAGAATAAGGGGGAGACGCTTCCCCTTGTCTCCTTTTCAGGTTTGAGACATCTTGGGAATATTTCATACCTTCTTACTTCTACTGGTGAATGGGTTTCTGGGACTTCTCGGATTCTGAGGGAGAACCGTGTTCACCTGCAGAATTGTTTTACTAGTTTATCATTACCCTGTGACTCCATGGTGGAATGGTTACGGGGCTGTGACCTTCCAAAATTGGTTTCTGATGACCAGGATGCTCTAGGGGTCCCAATTTCACGGGATGAATTGTGGGTTGCCATCTGGTCCCTGAAAAGTGGCACTTCACCAGGGTCGGATGGGCTGCCCCTTGAGATTTATAAGGCTATTTTTGAGGTTCTGGGGGATGAATTGACCTCCTTTTATAATTTTGCTTTGCAGTCTGGGTCCTTGCCTCCTAGTATGTATATGGGTGTTCTTGTGCTCCTGTATAAGGCCAGTGAGTGGGGAGATTTATTGAACTGGAGACTGATTACCCTCTTGGATACTGACTATAAAATTCTTATGAAGGTTTTGGGTTCTCGTTTGGTTCGTGTTCTACCTGAGCTTATTCATCTGATCCAGTTTAGTGGAGTTCCTCTTCGGAAGATTCAGGATGCTTTGTTACTTATTCGAGAAATTTTATAGAAGGGCCGTAATGGGGAACTTATGGGATACTTAATTACTCTGGATCAATCTAAAGCTTTCGACAGCACGGAATACCCATATTTGTGGGAGGTTCTGAGGATGTATGGGTTTCCCACTTGTTTTATTACATGGCTTAAAACGTGTTATAGTCATGTACAACTTCTTCCTAGTGTTAATGGTTGGTCTGGTGAAGCAGTTATGGTGACTAGAGGTGTCCAACAGGAGTGCCCTTTGAGTCCCCTGTTGTACCTGTTGACCCTGGATCCCTTGCTCCGATGCCTCAATGCGGATATCCTGATATTCTGGGGTTATCAGTGGGTTGTGAGGACCCTCAGATTTGTATGGTGGCATATGCTGATGATATAGCCTTGTTGGTGGTGGATGTGGCCTCCTGGCAGGTGGCTTTACGGGTTTTGGACAGTTTTTCTGTGATTACTGGGGCAGCTTTAAATACACAAAAGAGTATTTATTTGCCCATTGGTTTCGATGGGTTTTCCCCGCTTTCTCTTCCAGATATTCCCCCATCTTCCGGTTATCTGAAAATTATGGGGTTTTATTTTGGGGGTTCTGATTCACAATTTTATAATTGGGACCTTAAGCTCCGTGATGCATAAGATAAGGTGAGATCTTGGAATAAGTGGCGTATGTCTCAAAAAAAGAGGGTTTATTTGATAAAGTCCTTTTTGTTGCCTATGTTTCTTTTTTTGAGTGCTGTGTTTCTTCCCCCTCGGGTTCTGGAGGCCTCTTTATATAGTGTTTTTTTTAGTATCTTTGGGGCAGCCGTCTGAACCCTCTTAAATGGGGTATTACTTATTTGCCTGTCGCACAAGGGGATTTGGGGATGATTAATCCTTTTTTTTTATGTTACTTTTTTTTATTCTAATTTGGTTCCCCTTTTGAAGGGTGTTAGTACCCTTTGGGGTCCTGGGTGTTGGATTATTTGACTCCTCTTTTGGACTCATGGGGTGACTTTCTCCCAATTTCTAAGCAAAAGCGTGTTCAAGGTTTTCCGGGCTATTTTGTTGACGTACTGGCAAAGTTGAAATTATGGTTGGTTTTCAAATCCCATTTCCTTACTCAGTCTCAGAAAGTGTTTTATGCAGAGGTGTTGGACAGGCAATTCATTGAACATCCGTGGTTTTCTGCATTACCTCCTTCTGTGCAGAAGTCCTTCAATGATATTCTGATTAATACACGGGTACCGGTTCATATGTAGGATTTTTTATGGCTTTCCCTTCATTTGAAATTGGGGGTTCTGGATAAACAGAAGCATAAAAGTGTGTCAGATAGAGATTGCCCTAGATTGGGTCCTTGTTTGGGTAAATTAGAGTCTATGGGGCACCTTTTCTTGGATTGCTCACTCCTTTTGGCAATATTTGCATAAGGTATGGCCCTTACATCCTTTTCGTCCATTGACTTTTGCAATGTTATGTGAGGGTTTTTCACCTGGGCGGTGGGCAAAGTATGATGCCCAAACACTGCATTTGATTTTGTTGAGCATTAAATTTCAGCTTTGGCAAGCACGCTGCAGTCTTACTTTGCTCCACAAGCTGACTACTGTTGAGCAGGTCATGTTTTCAGTACAGCGAGATGTTTCAGTTTTACATTCTCGTGATTTGGCATTTTCTTCCCCGTATCTTTTTCATTTATGGTGGAGACATATGACCTGGTTGGATACTGGATGATTTGTGATATGATTTCCCTGTTTGTTTTGGTGTGTCGTAACATTGATTTGAATGTTTTTTTGTTTTGAATGAAACCGTCTGATTTCTTTACTCCTTTAGTAGGGAGGGGGAAGTTTTTTATTTGGTATGATGTAATGGTCCTTTGTTTGCTTTATTTTATATTTCTGAGTTGTAGGTGCTTTTTTGTTGATTTGACTATTCTGAATAATGCATTCCCCTACTCCTTTAATGGGTGGGGGTCAGCATTTATTACTGTGTTTTTGGGACTATATTCAGTGGAAATTTTGTGTTGCACATATGCTGACATGTTTATTTCGGTTTCCTTTTATTTTTTGCATTTATGATTTGGTGTGCAGTACCGCCTTTATGTTTTTCTTTTTCTTTCAAGTTTCAATAAAAAATTGCCCTACTCTTTTAGTAGGGCTGGGAAGGGGGTTACGTACATATTTGCATTGATTCTGTTTGATGTTTATGTATGCTGCACTACTTTTTTCTGCTTCCTTTTTGATTATACTTTTTGTATGGTTTAATTCATTTTGTATGTTTTATTTCAAGTTTTGAATGAACAGTTCCTCTACTCTTTTAGTAGGGATGGGACAGGGGTTAAGTATCAATACAGATTTTTAAGTTTAAAGTACAAGTATGCTGTAATACTTCTTTTGTTTTTGATTTCTTTCATTTTGATCTTGTGTGACGCAATACAGATTTGTATATTTTGTTTTAAGTTTTTTGAATAAAAAAATTCCCCTACTCTTTTCGAGAAGTGCTATGGGATCTTTGACATCCACCTGAACTACCACCAGAACAAGCAGATGGGACCTTGGTTTAACGTCTCATCCAAAAGATGGCACCTCAGGAGTGCAGCACCCCCCTCATGCTGCACCGTAGTGTCAGTACTGGGATATTAACCCAAGTGCCTGGTGTGGGGCTAGAACCCACAGCCTTCTGATCTCCTTTATCCTGCTTAAGGATTGTAAAACTCATTACTGTTTACTGTATGAAAAATTGGGATGGTTAACTCCAGAAAACAAAAGAAGAGTAGCTTGGGCAAACCAAATTTTCCAGTCTTACATTTTCAAAAACCAGTATATTTATATGAAAAATTAGAAAAAATGCAACACCAGCATAATCTGAGACAAACAAATCTACAATGTTTTAAACCACCTAGATTCATTAATAAGTATAGTAGAATGTCTTTTGCTGCTATTACATTTGAAGTATGGCAGTATAGTCTAGTGGTTAGAGTAACGAGCTGCAAATGAGCTTGGTACATCCAGCAGACCTGGGTTTGATTCCCACAACCTCCACTTGCATACTGTGTGACTCTGAGCAAGTCACTTAACCACTCTGTGCTCCTGGGCTGCTCTTGTAAACAGGCAATTGTGCCTAGTGGGCCTTACCTGGTTACCAAAGAATAACAAAAATTATGGAATTCAATACACAAAACAAAAGAAACAGAAAAAGACAGTGTTAAATCATTCATGAGGGACTTGAAGTATGAACTTAGGATACAATGTATGTGCAATGGTTAGTTAGTATATATTAACATGCCGTATTATGACTTTGCTGAATGCTTTGTTTTATGGTGTAATTGTATTTATGTATCCATTGTCTTTGTAATTGTTTAATGTGCAACTTCATGTTTAAATGAAAACAGGACCATCTTGTAAACAGGACCTTGGTCCTAATTATGTGAATTTCCAGCATATCCTGTATAAAAATAAAGCTTTTTATTGCTACATAATGGATATCCAATGCACAGCTTGGTGAGTGAATTAGCTGGTTCTGATCCTTTCTGGTTGGGAGGTCACATTTAGTCTCTGTCAGTGATGCCCCATCACCTCTCTTCCCCATTGAGTCTGGGGTACCACAGGGCTCAATCCTTGGCCCGCTTCTTTTTTTAGTATTTCTAAACAACCTCCCCAAGGTTTGTACTTCATCCAACAGCCAACTGTATGCTGATGATACAGTTCTATTTACCTCTGGCCCCTCAGCCCCCAAGTTATCA
Organism: Neoceratodus forsteri; assembly: GCA_016271365.2. Taxonomy (NCBI): domain Eukaryota; kingdom Metazoa; phylum Chordata; order Ceratodontiformes; family Ceratodontidae; genus Neoceratodus; species Neoceratodus forsteri. The sequence goes on along the minus strand of CM028133.1, from coordinate 940,276,210 downwards.
GCCCAAATCCAGTTTGCCTTCCCAAGAGTCTGGGCTTAGTTCCAGGAAAAAAACAGCTAGACCTTAACTAAAAAAAAATCCCAGTCTTTATGACTTTTGGCTCCTAGCAGCAACTTGCCACCATTAACTCCCCTCCTGTCTTCTTGACCCTTGAAGGTACCAACATTGAACCTGTCACCTTCATTAAGTACCTTGGTGTTTGGCTTGACAGCCACCTTGATTTCTCAGCTGACGTTGATGCAATCCCCACCAAGCTCCTTCCAAGTTAGAAGCACTCTACATTAATACACTATGTAACATCCCCTTCTACATAAGTGAGTTAGTCTCCAAAATGATTCTCCCTGCCTTTGATTTCAGTGATGTTGTTTACAGTGGTGCCCCTAAAGCCAACCTGGACAAACTATTCTCCCTATTGCACTCCTTCTGTCACTTTACTCTGGACTGCACACCCCAAACACATCAGTGCTCTTTGTACACCTCCCTCTCCTTCCCTTCCATTGAAAGGTGTTACCTGTCTCACTGGATTTACCTCATAGCCAAGTTCTGGTTTGGCTTGCTCCCCTGCTACTTCTCCTCCCTTGGTACCCATTGCCTCCTACTCCCTCTACTTCACTGAACCCTGCTCCTTCTTCATTTCCCATTCCAAAACCTCTGCTTGGCAGTCTGCTTTTTCTTACAGATTCCATCTTCTCAGGTCCTCTTCCTCATCCACCATTCATGCTGCTCTGAAGACTCTTCTCCACACCTGCACCTGCCCTTAATCTCTTATTTTTGCCCTTGGAACTAAGCTAAATATTATAAATTATACAATTGTTACTTGGCTCAAGTATACCTTGTTGTACCTGCCTTAACCTTCAATATCACTGACCTTATTTGGAGATGCACTGACTACTGTAAATTTATGTGTACAGTAACTTGTAATTTATTCCACTCCCTGTCCATGCCTACTCCTATCACCCTGCAGTGACATTGGCATTGCATAAGTGATACTGTACTGTATATCTCCCTTGACCCCTTCCCCCCAGAACACCTATGGAAATTAGTTATTTTGGCTCAGTAGATCTTTCATGGCAAAACTCTTTCAGTAAATAAATAAACGTGCAGTATGATTGGAAAGTGACTAGTAACATGGTTATTCAGGTAGCAACCACTGGATATGGAACAGTCAACCTGCTGTGTAAAAGAACAACAAAAAAAAACTGGGGCCCATGCTCACTGTGCCAAGGGAGTGTGGCCAAGAGTACCACAATACCATGCCAAACATTGTATAAACCAAAGTGACTACACTCCAGGGGAAGACCTTAATCCCTGTTGTTCACAAAAGTGGGCACACTACAAAATTCAGGAAAAGATTTTTCATGCTGAACAAACTCATATTTAAAGTGCGGAGACAATCAGATGGGTTGAGTTTGTGACTAATATCAACAGCTGCAAACTAAATGTAATTCCCCTGGATTCTCTGAACGTCGATAGCAAAAGCGTGTGTACTTCAGGGGCTGATAAGGCTCCAGTAACTGTCAAATTCACAAATAGCCAGACACCAAGTTCTGTTCCAGACCAAAGTTCCTTTTATTTATTTGATAGTAGCTTCAGGTATTGACCATGACACAAGTGACCCCAATGTTTCACCCTTATAATGGCTTCCTCAGGGAAATCATGGTCCTCTTTTCAACTCCTGGGTTATAGTTTAAATCAATTTCTGTCTCGTATATGTATTGTTTTGCATTCTCCACAAACGTAGAATAAACCTCTTAAGGATTGTTAGTTTATTTCCGTCTCCATGGCCATTTCGGCCTACATATACTGTAGTGTTGCATCATATTCTGCTTACTTCTCAGGCATTTACTAGAGCCACATGAATGCCTGAGAAGCTGCCCACAACCAATGGTCTTGTACTATATACTGTAAACTGTCATTCACAGTTCAGTCAGCGGGCAGCTGTGGAAATGTGCTGAGGGTTGTGCTGCTCACAGATTGGCAGACCATGCTGGGGTGTGGGAGTGGGGTGGGATGCGGTTACCAGAGTGGGTGGGGGTTGGGGGGATCACTACACTATGGAAAAAGTGTAAGTAAAGTAGGAGTGGAAGATCAGGACCGGGGATGGGGGTGGGACAATATACTGTGAAAAGGTATTTATTTTTTATTATGAGGTGATTGGAGACCAGAGTGGGGAGGGACACTATACTATGGAATAAATTATTGATATTTTATGATTACAGGGATCAGGGGCTGGGGTGGGGAGGGACACTATACTATGGAAAGGAATTAATGTTTTTATTATTCGCAGATCAGGGACGGGAGGGGGGAAGGACACTATACTACAGAAAAAGCTATTGTTGTTTTATTATTATGGGGATCTGGGACCAGGGTGGGGGGGGGGCTGCAGTACCTCCATAGCCCTCTAAGGTTTGTGGAGAGTACCATCAGGTTTTTCTGGGTAGTAATTTGTTCCATGCAATGGCCTTTGTGAAAGGCCATTGCGTGGAGCAAATGTTTGTGAATGGGATTGCTGGCATATGCAAGTCCCTTCCCACTCATTGACATTGTGGCCCTCCTCACTGCTTTTCCCTGGTGCAAACCCAGTTTATGGGGGCAAACTGGGCTTTGTGAATGCCAGCTTTTCACAAAGCCCAGTTTGCCCAAGGCAAACTGGGGTTGCGTCCGGGCAAAGCTTTGTGAATCCTGCCCCTGGATTTTAAATATCTAGTTTGAACATTTATGTCCTTCAGCCAAGATGATCCAATACAGCCCATTTTATGCCACATTTTATTCTCTTTGAAGCATAAATAGGATATATAAATAGAATAATCTATTATTAGGCATTCTGGTATTTTGAAGCCAATAATTATTAATTTTTTTATATCAATAATAGCCTGAATGTTTCCCACACCCAGCTCAGCCCTTATATATGTAGCAGATATGGACTTGCCTATACCCAAAGCAGATCTAACCAGTTGTATAGCTGGGGCTGCTAATTTTTCCCTGTCTTTTGTATCCCAACTCTCCACCCAATATAATGCTTATGACAAATATTTGGCTTTAGTCACCTCTATTAAAGCTCTTATTGTATTTCCACCATACAGATAGTTAAATTTCCTGAGGCCTGCAGTTTTTTTTATTCTAGTGATGTATTAAACAGTAAGAAAAAAACACATTTTGGCACACAAAGTGCAAACTGGGACCAGCTCCATGGTTGGGTGTGTGGCTTTTAGTGATAACTGTTCCCCTTTGAAGGGACACTGTCGACCCTCTTAGTCCTCAAAGTGTCTCTAGTTTCAAAAAAACACGTTATGATTGGTTACATTCTGTAGAGATTGCTGATGTAGCTGGTACTAAGAAACATATCATTTGATATGAGAAAAGGATCATTTGGCCCTCCCAGTCTGCCCAAATGTTCCCTGCCTATTCTATCCTAATAGATCCTATCTGGTTTCCGTCAAACCTCCCACCTCCCCACCTCCTATCTAATATACCTCCATGTCTATCTCATGCATGCTTGAAGCCCCCACTGTTCTCGCCTCCACCACTTACTGTATGCTGGTAGTCTATTCCAGGCATCTACTACCCTATTAGTAAATAAATATTTTGTTACATCACTCTTGAATCCCTTCCCCCAACTTCATTGCAAGCTCCCTGGTCTTGTTGCTTGTTTTTATTTGAAAGAGACTCCCTACCTGTATCCTGTTCGCCACTTTGAGGCACTGGTAGGTCTCTGTCATGTCATCTCTCTCTACTCTCTTTCAGGGTGTACATGTTGAGATGCCTCCATCTATCCCCATAGGGCTCCTCGTGCAAACCATGTACCATTTTAGTTGTTCTCCTCTGGACCACCTCTACTCTGTCTATGTCCTTTCTGAGGTAAGGCCTCCAAAACTGAACACAGTACTCCAGGTGCGGCTGCACCAGTGAGCGATATAACGGCAACACCACCTCCCTCATTCTGCTGGATATATACCCCTCCCTATGAAACCCAGTATCCCAGTAACTCTGCCCACTGCCTTGCCACACTGCCCTGCCACCCTGAGGTCCCTTTACTGTCCAGTGACTAAACATAGAAACATAGAATTTGACGGCAGATAAGGACCGCTTGGCCTGCCTAGTCTGCCCACTGTTAATACTCCCCCGTATACTCAGCACCTGGATTTCTATGCCCAAGGTGCATTATTGTTTCACATTTTGGAACTGAACCCCAACTGCCATGTTTTTGATCATTCCTCGAGTTTCCCCAACCTCTGCATGTTTTTTTCCATCCCTCCTGAATATCTACCCTATTGCAGATTTTGGTGTCCTCTGCAACAAGGCATATTTTCCTTTCCAGCCCTTCTACAGTATTGCCAATGAAGATATTGAAGAGGACTGGTCTCAGTAACAAGCCCTATGATACCCTACTGGTCACACTCCCCTCCTTAGATTGAGTGTAATTAAGTACCGCCCTCTGTCTCCCCATCCTTTAACCAGTTTCTAACCCAGTTTACCAATTTGTATCCCACTCCTAGATTGGTCAACATCCTAATAAGCCTCCTATGTTGCACTCTGTTGAAGGCCTTGCTGAAGTCTAAATAGGCTATGTCTACTACCCTTCCCAATCAATTTCCAAGGTCATGCAGTCAAAGAAATTTGTTAGATTTGTTTGGCATGACCCTCCCTCACAAATTTGTGTGGTCTCTGGTCTTGCCGACCATCGGATACAAGATACTCAACTAGCCTTTCTTTCGTAAGTGTGTCCATTAATTTTCCCACCACTGAAGTGAGACTGACTGGCCTGTAGTTGCTAGCCTCCTCCCTGCTGCTGCTCTTATGTAGAGGGATAATGCCAATCTTTCTGCAGTTCTCTGGAATGACTCCTGTTTCTAGTGAGTTGTTAAACAAGCCTGTCAGTGGGGCAGATAACACCTCCTTGAGTTTCTTTGTTTGTTGGTTTATTTATTGAACATTTCAGAGATTTGAGCACAACAGTGCTCATTTGCAAATGTTTCACACCAAATATATAGTCACAAAAAGCATTGCAAGTACAATATGCAGTTATAGTTGAAATGCAGTTGAGTCAGGCTTCAAGCATTTAAAGCATAACAATTACATACAGTTTTGATAAAATCGATACAGACCATTGTATAAAAAGTCACAGGTTATGTATAGTGAGAAACCAAATAAAACTGTTTAATGATTTAACAATTACAATTGCACTGGACTGCACAGGCAGAAAGCAAAATCTCTTTAAACTGATTAAACATGGGGAGATTCAGCAGTGTATCAGGCAGTTTAATTAACCAGTTAGCGGCCCTGACAGCAAATGGACATCTTTCCAGCTGAGTATACTGAAAAGGAGGCTTAAGGGTATTCCTGCCCATGTTCCTGATATTGTATTGGTTGGAGATGGTAATGCAGCAATTTGTTAAAGCAGGAGATGTTAGGCCCAAGAGCACTTTTTTTCTGGCTGGCAAACAGGTCTGGAGCTTTATTCCTACAAGGCCCTCCACCCGGGGGGACAAAAGGGTCACTAATTGACTGGATCCTTACTAACAGACCTGACAGGATCACATCCTCAGGCACCCTACCTGATGCCATCTCTGACCACTCGCCTACCTATTGCACGGGGCATCTCTCAGATTAAAGTTCCCAGTAAAGTGATCCAGATGAGGGATTACTCAAAATTTTCCGTACCTGACTTCCTCACTGACCTCAGACAAATTAACTGGTCAGGAGTCACTGCCACAATGGACCCAGCCCAGGCACTGGATGTATTTCTATCCAAATTTATACCTGTGCAGAACAAGCATGCCCCCTCACTAGGAGGAGGTAAGGGCGCCGATCACCAAATGGCTTCATGGGGCCTATTCTCCTGATGAAACTCAGGATAAATGCTGGGCAACCTACAAGGCCTCTAAGTAACAATGATCTCCTAGCTTATAAGCGCCTCAGAAATTCCTGTAAAAAGCCATCCGCACAGCAAAAGTGAGGCTTGCCGATCAGCCCTGCACTCCTCTGCCAGCAATCCAAGGAGTTTCTGGCAGAACATTAAAAGGTGCAGTAGGGTCTCCGCCAGAGTGCAAGTCACGGACCTGCTCATCAATGGGGTCAGTTGCAATAACCCATTACAATTTCAAATACCTTTAACACCATGTTCTCCAGAACTGTCTTCCCTCCCTCCTGTCCACTGCCCCTGAGTCCCCTAGCACCCCTCCTTCTGGTCCCAAGGCCGCCTCCTCCTTCTACCCTACGACTGGTGTCGGTAACTGAGACCCAGAGGCTCCTTGCTTGCCTCTCCCCCCACGGTGGGGCAGGGCATGATAGCCTAGAGCCGAAACTGCTTAGGCTAGGGGCCCACCTCCTAGCCCGGCCCATTATGCATATCTTCAATTCCTCCTTAACCACCGGGGTTATCCCAGACCTCTGGAAAGTGGCCAAGGTCACCCCAGTTCTTAAGCATGGCAACCCCAAAGATCCTCTGAACTATCGACCCATTGCCATTCTGTCTGCCACTCTAAGATTCTGGAGAAAGTTGTGGCCTCTCAGCTAACCGAGTATATACAGGAACACAACCTCCTCTCCAGCTCAGCATGGGTTTAGGAAGGGGCACAGCACGGCTACTGCCCTCGCTGTAGTCCCTCGTTAATCAGACACCCAACCCGACCAGGGCAACCTCACGGTGCTATCTTCGTGGATCTCTCCAAAGCCTCTGACAGGGTTGACCACTCTCTCCTCAGCTCCACTCTTCTTTCCCTTGGTCTCTCAGCCCCTGCCCGTGCCTGGTTCCTCAACTACTCTCTGGTGGGAAGCAATACACCAACTTTAACCGGGCTCTCTCCCACCCCACAGCTGTCCAGTGTGGGGTCCCCAAGGGGTCTGTCCTCGGCCCTACTCTCTTCTCCCTTTTTATCAATGAACTTCCGTCCATCACCACCCATGGGCATACCACCCTGTATGCAGATGACTTGGTCATCCTGGCTAGTGCCCGAGATATATTGCCACCATTAACTCCCAACTAAATGCCGACTTCCAGTGGATCCAATCCTGGCTGGCGGAACACAGGCTCACCACCAACCTCAAGAAAACCCAAGCCATGCTATTTGGTTCCCTGAGCAAAACAAAATCCTGCCCGGCTCCACTACAAATCTAAGAGCTGATGGCACCCTGCAGATCGGTGGCTGTCAAATACCTGGGGCCACTCTTAGATCCATAGCTGGATCTCACCCGTACATATCTGAAATATTCTGCAAGGCCACGAATGGCAAACTTGGTCTTGCCTTAGATCCAACTGCTTAATTGGTTGTGTTTGTAGTCCTCCTTTACCTGGGCGTAACCTTGCCCTGTGCTTAAATCCATCAAAATGGACACACAATAATATCTGCCACTTTGCGCTGCCACCCCTCTAACCCACCGTGCGACCTCTACACACGCCTAGAGTGGCTGCCTCCTGAGAAGCACCGCACCTTTGTAGTTGGGAACTTCATTGACAACATCTGCCAGATCAGCTACTCCCTGCTGCCGCCCTTCCCCACTCCTGACTCCTCCTCCTACCACCCAGGTCGAGAGAAACACCTGACCTCCTTGTTCCTAGAACCCGCACCTCTTGCGGGTGACGGCTTTCACCACCTATGCCCCTAAAATTTGGAATTCCTCCGGCCATTACTCGTCCTCTCCCTCCCATCCAGGCTTCAAAGCCTCCCTCTGGAACTACTTGAAGGGATCCTCCACTTGTCTTTGCGCCTCGTGGTACACCAGCCTAGGTATGCTGGGCAATCTCGCGCCCCAGGAACCACTGCACTTATCCTCCTGGGAACTGGTCTAGTATCTGTTAAATGTCACCTTTCCCAGTCCACCCTCTCCTCCCCAATTAGTTCACCAGGCCCTGGTCCCCCAATTTGGCTCTTCCCACCTGCTGGCACTTACTTCTGTTTGCATTGACTGAACCTGTTTTATAATTTTGTACACTGTACAAATCTTATGCTAAATTGTTTCTATTGTTGTTAGCTACCTACTTCTGTTTGCATTGACTGAACTGTTATATAATTAGTGTGCCGGTACAAATTTTATGCCAAATCGCTACAATTGTTAGCTACCTACTTTAGCTCTGTTAAGCTTGTCATTTTTCCGGATGTCAACCTCTGATATTGCCTGATATCTCATTCTATGTAAACTCGACTTCCTCACTGTTCTTGTGTGACCTAGCTTGTAACCCTCCCGGGTCTCACCTGAAAATAGGCACTTGGCTGTCTAGTGTGACTTACCCGGTTAACAAAAGCAAATAAATAAATAAATAAATATTCTGCTGGGTAAAGGTAGCCAGATACTGAGTGTGTAAAGAGTACAACTATGAGTGTGGTTATCTGCACCAAAAACAAAGTGACATGCCTTTTAAAAGAACTAAGGGAAGAACTAGTAACACCACTGACTACCCTTTTTAATAAATCATGGGAGGATGGAGTGGCACCTGAGGACTGGAGGAGGGCAGATGTGATTCCCCTTCACAAAAGTGGGAGCAAGACAGAGGCAGGAAACTACAGACCCATCAGTTTGACCTCAGTGGTAGGGAAAATGATGGAATCACTCCCGAAGGAAAGAATTGTTGAGCACCTAGAGGCCAGTGGGGCACAGGACCTTAAGGCAGCATGGATTCACAGTGGGAAGGTCGTGTCAGACAAATCTAATTGATTTCTTTGACTGGGTGACCAAAGCAGTAGACCAGGGAGGGGCTGTGGACATGGCCTACCTCGACTTTAGCAAGGCATTTGACACAGTCCCACACAAAAGATTGATAAACAAATTAGCCAGTCTAGGAGTGGGTCCTAGGGTGTTAGCTTGGGTAAAACAAAGGTTGGACAACAGGACACAGCGGGTAATAGTAAATGGAGTCCACAGTGAAGAAAGGAGGGTTACTAGTGGGGTACTGCAGGATTCAGTACTGGGGCCGGTCCTTTTTAATATCTTTATAAGTGACATTGCAGAGGGACTGGAAGGGAAAGTGTGTCTCTTTGCAGATGACACAATAACCTGCAACAGGGTTGATACACAAGGTAGGGTGGAAAGGATGAAAAGGGACTTGGCAAGCTTGAAGGAATGGTCAAATGTATGGCAGCTTAGATTCAATGCAAAAAAGTGCAAAGTAATGAACCTGGGAAACAAAAACCCAGGGGAAGAGTACACAATGGGGGGTGAGATACTGACAACAACAAAAATGGAAAGGGACCTGGGGGTAGTCATATCAGATGACCTAAAGGTGGACCAACAGTGTGAGAAGGCAGTAAGGAGGGCTGGGGATACTGGGATGCATAGGGAGAGGCATCACCAGTAGGAAACAGGAAGTTGTTGGCCCTCTGTACAGACAGTTGGTAAGACCACATCTGGAGTACTGTGTACAGTTCTGGAGACCCCATCTCCACAAAGACATAGACAGGGTGGAGGCTGTCCAGAGAAGGGCAACCAAATGATGCAGGTCTGCATCAGAAGACATATGAAGAAAGACTAAAGGAACTAAAGATGTATGCCTGAGGGAAAGGGGGGACATGATGAAACTTTCAAATACCTCAAGGGAATCAACAAAGTCCAAGAGGGCAGCATCTTTCAGAAAAAGAGATGTGCAAAAACAAGGGGGCACAATTTGAAGCTAGAGGGGGGACGGCTCAGAAGTAATGTGAGGAAGTATTTCTTCACAGAGAGGGTTGCAGATACATGGAACAGCCTTCCTGAGGAGGTCGTAGAGTCAAAAACAGTGGGCAAATTCAAGAATGCATGGGACAGACATAAGGCAATTCTAATGTAGGAGGAAGTAGGCTGTTGGTTAACTAGGATCCGCAGCTTATCCGTTAGGTAGGGAAATGGGCAGACTAGGTGGGCCAAGTGGTCCTTATCTGCCGTCAAATTCTATGTTTCTATGTTTCTATTACAGATCAGCTTTACTCTGTTTAACACCATATCACAGGAAGTAGTGTAGACAGGGAGCCTATAATCAAGGCTCCTGGAATTCTGCGGTTCTGCGGTTGCGGAATTTGCCGCAGAATTTGCAACATGCTGCAGAATATATAGTGCCGTAGAATTCATTGTTTTGGTGAATCTTCATATAAATATACTGTTTTTCTGTAGTGTCAGGCTTTCTTTCTCACCTCGTTTATCCTGAAGCCCGTCCTCAATGCTCAGCATATGATGTCATTGATGACATCACATCATATTTAGCCAATGACAGGACTGCATTCTGACAGAGAAATGAATAAATCATGCCGCAGAAATCAGAAAATGCTGCCCCAGAAGTCAAGGAGCCCTGCCGCAGAAATCGGAAAATTCTTCCGCAGAACACCAGGGGCCCTGCCTATAATTTATACGCAACAGAATGGAGCTGGCCACAATAAGGTGCCTAGCATCCCCAGTGATATTGCTCCTGTTACAGTACAAGGCATCAAGTCTTCTGTTAATTATGGTCACCAGACTGTCAACATGGGGTGTAAGATAAAGTGCCATCCAGAGTTACTCCAAGGTATTTGAAAGCTCCACCAGTTCAAGGTTTTGACCTTGGCCATTTCGGATTACAAAGGGTGGACTCTTCTTCTTCTGTGGGAGGCTAGAGAAGAGCATGGTCTTTGCTTTTTGTAATTGAGGACCAGTTTATTGTTAGAGAACCAGCTTTGAAGTGGCCTAAAGTTACTTTGGAGAGTGGTGGTAAGGCTGTCAAGGTCTGGGTTTTGGAATAGATGAGAGCATCATCAGCACAGAGGAGTATGTTGGCTGTCTGACAAATGTTAGACAGTTGATTTATGAAGAGATCAATAAGGAGTGGGCCCAATATGGAGCCCTGGGGGACACCAATAGAGTCTCTCCTAATGCTGGGCAAAGATTTATCGATCTTTACCTGATGGGAACTATTGATGAGATAGCTGTGGAACCAGTCAGCAGTGAAACCAGTCAGCTTTGTTCTGTGAAAAACCCAGGCCAAGGATTTTGTTAAGTAGGAGTTTATGGTTGACCAGGTCATAGGCTTTAAAAAGGTCAATATATATAGCTCCAACTAGATCACCATTGTCAAGGGCTCATGAACATAATGCTTTCCAAAAGTGTTGAGTTGATGCTGTGGAGTTCTGGAAGCCATGCTGCTGTATTATTTAAGGTATCTGACAATTTGGTCAGAGACTGTTCTTTCAATGGCATAGGACAGGGGAGAGAGACTAGAAATGGGTCTGTAACTGGCAAGGCTAGTGTGATCTCCGCTTTTGAAAACTGGTATAACAGTGCGGATTTCCACTTCTCTGGGAACTGTGAGTAGCACAGTGAAAAGTAAACAATTCTAGAGATGAGATGGGGAAGTTCTTTTAGTACACTTTTTAAAAATGAAAAACACACTGCCCATCATACTGGTGTTACCATACAAAAATAGTTACCTTACATAAACGAGTCAGTTTACAGTCCTTGATCAACTCCCACTTCATCTTTCCTGGACTTGGAAACACCACCAGTGCAGTGTAGCAACTGATAATGCAGTAGGAGGAGAGGAAACTATTGCATCATGAGTGACTGCATTATTTGAGGGTATTCCAAATGTTCAGGAAGTATGCCATAGGAGTAGATCAAGAAGTGAAACAAACCAAGGCTATGTATAATTACACCATTAGCATGCATCTCAGTTCTTGTGAGAATGGGAGCAGATAAAGTAAGCAACAACATCAATGAAGCTTAGGGAAGTTAAGCAATCATAAAATGTGTTTTCTCAACTAGAAATGGGACCTATTTTCTGAGCCGGCTGGCTGTGTGCACAAACAATTGTGTGCCATGCAATAAAATAGGGTGGGCCAGCTCTGGCACCATATTCAAACCGATAGCAGTCATTGCACTGTCTGTTTGAACATCTGACCCTGGTAGCACAGTGCCCAGCAAGTGGCCACAATGTTTGGTGCAGTGCTACCAGGGTGTGGGGCTGAAGTCCACCCATAGGGGTGCAGCGCAGCTCACACTGGTTAGCACCGCAGTCACCATGGGCAATAGTCAGCCCAAACATGTAGATGAGCCCATTGGGCATAGATGGCACTATGGGATAATTTGCATGCCCATTATGGGCTCATCTGCATGTGAACACTGCCCAAGTGTGCAGGACCGGTCCCCCCCCAAGCCCAAGCCCTACAGATATCTCACTGGTAGTCCTGTGTACCTCCCCTGCACCAATCCCCATGCACATACTTATAAAAAATAATTCCCAGTTCTGTGACTCTCTCATGCCCCGATCCCTGTGCACATACATTTAAAAAAAAATAATTGGCAGTTTTGTGACCCTCACCTGCCCCAATCTCTGCACACATACATATAAAACATCATTGCCAGTTCTGGGACCCTCCCTTGCCCCGATCCCCATTCCCATAGCATGATTATAAAAAAAACATTGGTAGTTCAGTGTCCTTCCCCAGCCCCAATCCTTGTCATATATGTATATATATATATATATATATAATAATAATATAAGGGATATGCAATGGAAGCAAGTGCAATAAATGATTTATCTGTACAAGAACAGTTTGACCTCGGGTAACCTCACGAGTGGTGTAAGCCATGAGTGAGATGTCCAATGTCAAACTGCTCAACTGCAGATAAATCATTTATTACACGAGTTTTCCACTGCATACTCCATTCATGCAATTCTTTTGTTTTTGCTTTTGTAGGTGGCATTTATTAGTCAAAAAAGTGAATAAAAATGGAATTTTCTGCCATCTTTTGCTAATTACAGAAAATCTAAAAGGAATCTAGAAATGAAACACCTCACATTTTGTAGATATTTTTATGCTGAACAACTTTTATGCTCAAAGTACCATGCTATCATTTTTTTAAGTTATTTGCATTTGTTTGATGAAAAAGTGCTCAAAAATTTAATTTTCTGTTTTTCGCTAATTCTGAAAAAACTAAAAAGTATCTGTAAATGAAACACCAGTCATTTTGTAGATATTTCTGTGCTGAATAAACTTTCATGCTCACAGTACCATGCTATAATTTTTCATTTTAAAGTTATTCGCATTTGAATATGGTTAATACTGCTCCTGAGGCCGAACATTCTAAATGACATAAGCACTGAATAGATAAATGGCTGATGACATAAGCACTGTATACCTAAATGAAATTTATGTACACAGTTACTCAGATAAACAGATTTATCACACTCTGTTTATCTTCACCCTATGCATATATATATATATATATATATACATATATATATATATTAGAAACAAAATCTCAGTTTAATGCATCAGTTAGGGTTGTTCGCAGCAACAAAGTGAAGAGATTTGGCGTTAGGATTGAAAACCCCCTTGGACCCCTCAGCCCACCCCAACCGGCATCGGGGTGTGCGTTGGGGTCATCAGCCTAACTCTCACCCCATCACATGTGTAAAGAAACAGAGGTATAGGAGAATGGGGTGAGAGTTAGGACCAACGACTCCAATGCACACCCCCATGCTGGTTGGGGTGGGCTGGGAGTCCAAGGGGGGTTTTCAACCATAACACTGAATCTCCTCACTTTGTCGCTGTGGAACAACCCTAACTGATGCATTAAACAGAGTTTTTTGCCTCTGATTTCCTTCTTTTGAGAATGATGATGACAAATAGTGAAAGTAATGCAGTGGCGGACGCGCTCCAGCCACTGATGTCTTGTGACATAGTAACAGGAACAACAACACAAACAGAAGTGCCAACAGTGGTGCACATGGTAAGCGAAATGTAAATGGTAAAGGAAACGTTAATAGAAACACAAGTGCAAAGTGACGCCAAGCGAACAGTGATGCAACGGACATTGAAGCCGTACAAAAACACAACTGGTAACATGAACAGTGATGGCAGCAGTATTTTAAATGGAAATGTTAAGGGTCACAGCAAAGAGCATAAAGAACAGAAAGCGAGCCATGAACACCAGCGCACCGCGTGGCATAAACCGTAATGCTCACAGCCATGGTACCTCAATAGTAAAAGTAAATGGTGAAGTTAACATGAAGAATAATGCCAAAGGAAACAGAAATGGAAACGGGAATGGAGGTAAGTACAGAAATGCATACCGTAACATGCATGGTCACGGAACTGCAATTGTTAACGCAAATGGTAATGGTAACAGCAACAATAACGCCAAAGGAAAGAGAAATGCAAATGAAAGCAAGTACAGAAATGCAAACCGTTACGCGCACGGTCATGGTACTGCAATTGTAAACGCAAATGGTAACACTAACAGCAAAAATAATGTCAAAGGAAACAGAAACGAAACAGAAATGCAAACGTGCATGAAAACGCAAACTGTAATGCACGTAGATGGTACCACAATTGCAAATGAAACTGGTAATGGTAACAGCAACAATAATGCCTAACGACACAGAAACAAAAACGCAAGCGGAAACGCAAACCGTAATGCACACGGTGGCATAGACGGTAATGGTGTCACAAACAGTAATGGAAACACATCCGGAAACGTTAACTGGCACAGTAACAAAAGGGCACACCCTTCTTTTCCCCCAAAAATGCATTGGAAAACACAATGAAAACAAAGAATGTATACATAACAATGGGCCTCGGAGCAGAAAATGAGATCTTGGAATATTAAATTACTCATGAACCATACAATGTAGAAAAAAAAAATGTAAATTTCATATGAATTATGACTTTCCTGGCTAGTTCTTTACTTGGGCTAAGCACTTTTGTGACTAAAAGTCTGTATCTCGCACCATTTCCGAGATATGGGCCCGGAAAGGCACGATGAGCGCTGTAATGTTATCCAATGGGAAAAAGCGTTACCTTTGGAGTGCCGTCACTGTGCCACCCTGTAATATTTTTTTCACCAAACCACCGAAAGGTACATCAGTGGGATGTTGGCTTTCTTCCCTTCAAATTTCAGCCCAAAAGACCAAACCGTTATTTTGTAGCAGGGCGGCAAAGGATTCCTGTAATGCAGCGGACGCCGTAATGTTATCCTATGTCTGTGAGATGTTGGCTGCGTTCCCTCCAAATTTCAGCCCAAAAGACCAAACCATTCTTTTGCAGCAGGGTGGCAAAGAATTGCTGTCATTTTGCCATAGCCTGGAAAAGTAGTGTCGCAATTTGCTAAAGTTTTCTCAAAAATTTGTGACACTTTCATGAGTGCGACCCTACTTTGCGAAAGTACTTTTTCCAGAAACTTGAAAAACATATTTCTAGGGTGTTTAACCTCAAAATAAAGACATGGCTAGCATTCTCAAGGTCCGACTAGGTAAACACAAAAAGAATCATGTTGCTAGAGGGTGCCAAGTTTAAATGCCAAGCATTTTTATGATCACCAACTGAAAACAAAATGGATGATTTGGGAAAGTAAAACGGCAATTTGCGAAAGTAAAAACTACATTTGCGAAAGTGTTGAACTTTTCCCATTGACTTATAATGGCAACTTGTTTTTTGAATAACTTTTGAACCGTTCAATATTTTTTCACAAAATCTTTAAAAGGCACATCAGGGACCCTGGCTGCATGTTCCCTGAAGTTTTCAGACCGGTCGCACAAACCATGCAACATGTAGGCGAGCGCAAAAAAATCACAAAAAAGCATAATTGCACAATTTGTTGTCGCTTAATAACTCTGCAGCCGTATATCCAACCAGTACAAAGCTTGGCAGATTCCAAGATCTACCAAGCTCAAGTGTGCGCACCAAATTTCAGGCAAATCTGTTGAACGGTGGAGAAGTTATTAAGGTGCACAATTTGACCCTTTAACCTTAAAAGTGCTACTCAACCCTAACTATGGTAGCACTACAGTGCTACCATAATTTGTATATATATATATATATATATATATATATATAATCTGTGTGTGTATATCCCCATCGGTGGTCCAGTGGTTCGCCCCCAGTTCCCCAATCACCACCCCATCTCAAATATTTACATCTCCAGTGGACCCTCCCACGTTCATCGATTGCCATACCCACCCAAAGTAAAAAAAAAATTCCCTGGTAGTCTAGTGGTTCTCCAACCCCCCCCACCCCTGTGGTAAGTGACCCTCCACCCTGCTCCTCCCCAACCCAACCCATGCCAGTGACTGGCACATTCCTCCTCAGACCACCATGGCCAGTGGCTGACTGAACTGTCAATGAGCATGTACAGGACTTAGTACATGTTTATTGGTTGACTGGTCAACCAGTGAGTGCATACTATGTGCTGTACATGCTCATTGATAATTCAGTCAGTAGCTGGCTGTAGCAGTGTGAGGAGGGCTGTGTCAGTCACTGGCACAGGTCGGGTTGGGGGGAGCAGGGTGGTGGGTCACCTACCACCAGGGTGGGGTGCCACTAGACTACCAGGGAATTTTTTATTTTGGGTCAGATGGCGATCGGTGAATGGGGGAAAGGGGAGGGACCATTAGACCACTGGGGTTCAATATATGGGAGATAGGGTGGCGATCAGAGAACTCGATGAGTGGGACCACTGGACCACCAATGGGAATATATATATATATATATGTATATATATATATATATATATATATATATACACACACACATATACACACACACACACACATATATATACATATATATATATATATATATATACATATATTAGAGGCAAAAACCTCTGTTTAATGCATCAGTTAGGGTTGTTCCACAGCAACAAAAGCAAGGAAATTCAGTGTTAGGGTTGAAACCCCCCTTTGGACCCCTCCAGCCCACCCCCCAACCAGCATCGGGGTGCTCATCAGGGTTGTCGGCCCTGACTCTCACCCTGCCACGTGATGTCTTGTGACATAGTAACAGGAAGAGCAATGCAAACATAAGGTTGAAATGCAAATTGTAACATTTATGAAAAGCATAAAGCGTAAATGACAACGCAAAGAGATAACGCCTGCGGTGGCGTGATACATGAGGCTTGAGTAACACAAATGGGGCATAAACACAAGTGGAAACAGTAAGTGTAACAGTAATGGAAGTGCATACTCTGTTTTTGCCAAACAGCTGCATGGAGAAACATAAAGAATGTACAGTGTATGCATTGTAATTGGCATCAAAGCTTAAAACGAGCATTGGAAGTACTTAATTGCAAATATCTCAGCAACCGCACAATGTAGAAAAAAAATTTAAATTTCACAAAAATCATGATTTTTCTGGCTAGGTTTTTGTAATTATATAGCCCATAGGGCTATGCAACTCACAGCAAAAAATCTGTATCTTGCATCGTTTTCGAGATATGAGCCCCAAAAGGCGCGGCATACGCCACCATGTTAGTCTATGGGAAAAAATGTTAAATTCAGAGTACCGTAACTTTGCAGCCATGCTGTATTTTTTCACCAAACCACCAAAAGGCACATCTGTGAGATGTTGGCTGTGTTCCTTCCAAATTTCAGCTCAAAAGACCAAACCGTTCTTTTTCAACAGGGTGGCAAAGAACTGCTGTCATTTTGGCCATAGTGGGAAAAAGTAGTGTCATGATTTGTGAAAGCTTTCACAAGCATTTGCAAAAGTGTTGTGAGTGCGACACTACTTTGCAACGCTACTTTTTCCAGAAATTTGAAAAACATATTCTAGGGTGTTTCACCCCCAAATAAAGACATGGCTAGCATCCTCTCCTCAGGGTCTGACTAGGTGAACACAAAAAGAATTGTGTTGCTAGAGGGTCCCAAATTTAAATGGCACGCATTTTTCTGATCGCTAACTGAAAACAAAATGGTGGATTTGGGACACTACTAGGGCCATTTGTGACACTAAAAAGTGCATTTGCGAAAGTGTCAAACTTTTTGTTAACTTTTCCCATTGACTTATAATGGGAACTTGTTCTTGAATAACTTTTGAACCATTAAATATTTTTCATGGAATCTTTGAAAGGCACATCGGGGACCCATGTCACACGTTACCTGAAGTTTTTAGACCGGTTGCGCAAACCATGCGACCTGTAGGCACGAGCAAAGAATTCACCAGAAAGCATAAACACGCGTGCAGATCACACTTAATAACTCCGCAGTCGTATATCCAACCAATACAAAAGTTGGCAGATCCCAAGAAGTATTGTTCTTGATTGTGCATTCCAAATTTCAGGCAAATCCATTGAATGGTGGCAAAGTTATTAAGGTGCAGAGTTTGACCCTTTAACCTTAAAAGGGCTCCTCAACCCTAGCTATGGTAGCACTACCGTGCTACCATAAGGTAGATATTATATATGTATATGTGTATATATATATATATATCTTATGGTAGCACGGTAGGGTTGAGTAGCACTTTTAAGGTTAAAGGGTCAAAGTTCGCACCTTAATAACTTTGCCACCGTTCAACAGATTTGCATGAAGTTTGGCATGCATTATTGGGCATGGTAGATCTTGGGATCTGCAAAGTTTCATACTGGTTGGATATAAGGCTGTGGAGTTATTGAGCAACAACCAATTGCGCATTTAGATTTTTTTGCGATTTCTTTGCTCTCACCTACTGGTCGCCTGGTTTATGCGACCGGTCCAAAAACTTCATGGAACATGCGGACATGGCCCCTGATGTGCCTTTTGAAGATTTTGTGAAAAAATATTGAACGGTTCATAAGTTATTCAAAAAACAAATTCCCATTATAAGTCAATGGGAAAAGTTAATAAAAAGTTCAAAAGTGTCGCAAATGCACTTTCTAGTGTCGCAAATGGCCCTAGTAATGTTGCAAATCCACCATTTTGTTTTCATTTGGTGATCACAAAAATGATTGTCATTTAAATTTGGGACCCTCTAGGGACACAATTATTTTTGTGTTCACCTAGTCAGACTCTGAGGATGCTAGCCATGTCTTTATTTTGTGGTTAAACACCCCAGAAATATGTTTTTCAAATTTCTGGAAACAGTAGTGTTGCAAAGTAGTGTCACAAGCATGACAGTTTTGCAAATCTTTGCAAAAAGTGTTGCAAATTGCGACACTACTTTTCAGGCTATGGCCAAAATGACAGGAATTCTTTGCCACCCTGCTGCAAACAAACGGTTTGGTCCTTTGGGCTGAAATTTGGAAGGAAGGCAGCCAACATGTAACAGATGTGCCTTTTCATGGTTTGGTGAAAAAATAATGCATGGCTGCAAAGTTATGGTCATCTGAAGTTGATGTTTTTTCCCATAGACTAACATGGTGGCGTACGCCGCACCTCTCGGGGATCATATCTCGAAAACGATGCAAGATACAGGTTTTTTATTGTAAGTTGCATAGGTCTATGGGCTATGTAATAGCAAAAACCTAGCCAGGAAAATAAAAATTTTTGTGAAATTTAAATTTTTTTTCTACGTCCTGCGGTTGCTGAGATATTACCAATTAAGTACTTCCAATGCTTGTTTTACGCTTCGATCCCCATTACAATGCATACATTCTTTGTACACACTGTGTTTCTGTATGCACCTGTTTGGCAAAAACAGGTATGCACTTCGTTACTATTACAGTTACTGTTTCCACCGTTTATGTCCGTTTGCATAACACGGTTCGTGTTAACCACCGTGTTACTTCCTTTATGCTTTTTGTTACTGTTACCATTTGTGTTTCCACTACTGTTTCTGTTTGCATTTTTGTTGCATCACCATACATATTGCCATTTGTGTTTCCAACAGCCCTTCGTTTTTTGTATTCTGTTTCTTTTCGTTTTGCGTCTTCCTTACTGTTACTGTTACCATTTGCATTTGCAATATAAGCGCATTGTGTGGTGCGCATTACGGTTTGCGTTTCCATATGAGCTTGCATTTCCTTTTGTGCTTCTTTTTCCTTTGCTGTTATTGTTGCTCTTACCATTACCATTTGTGTTTACAATTGCGGTACTGTGTCTGTGTGTGTTTCGGTTTGCATTTCCATCCGTGCTTCTGTTCCCGTTTCTGTTTCTCTTTCTTTTGGTGTTATTCTTCATGTTAACTTTACCGTTTGCATTTACAATTGTGGTACTGTGCCTGTGCACATTACGGTTTGTGTTTTCATGTGCGCTTGCGTTCACGTGTCCGTTTCTGTTCCTTTTGTGTTCTTTTTGTTGTGACACTTAACATTTCCATTTAAAATACTGCTGCCATCACTGTTCCCATTACCAGTTGTGTTTTAATATGTGCTTCAATGTCCGTTTGCGTCACTGTTCGTGTCGGCATCACTTTGCGCTTGTGTTTCTATTAACATTTCCTTTACCATTTACGTTTGCGTTACCATGTGCACCACTGTTCGCACTTCTGTTTCTGTTGCTCTTCCTGTTAGTATGTTACAAGACATCACGTGGGTCCCATGCTCCCACCGCCCCATTACATTCACTATTTCTTGTCATCATTCTCAAAAAGAAGGGAAATTAGAGGCAAAAAAATCCATTTAATGCATTAGTTAGGGTTGTTCCTCAGTGACAAAAGCGAGGAAATTTAGTGTTAGGGTTGAAAGCCCACCTTGGACCCCCCAGCCCACCCCTCCAACTGGCATCAGGGTGCGCATTGGGGTCCGGTCATAACTCTCACCCCATTCTCCTATACTTCTGCTTCTTCACACATGTGATGGGGTGTGAGTTAGGGCTGATGATCCCAATGTGCACCCTGATGCCGGTTGGGGGGTGGGCTGGGGGGTCCAAGGGGGGCTTTCAACCCTAACACCGAATTTCCTCACTTTTGTCACTGTGGAACAACCCTAACTAGTGCATTAAATGGAGTTTTTTTGCCTCTAATATATATATATATATATTTATACTGGCGCAGTAGTACCAGTATATTAGGGTTGACTGGGCAGTTTAATGTTAAACCTCAAAATTTGCACTTTAATAACTTTGAAACAGTTCAATGGATTCACATGAAAATTGGCATGCTTTGCAGCTAGGGGAAGGTCTCTCAAAGTGCCAATTTTTGTATGAATGCCTTTTGTGGTTTTTGAGATACAGAGTGGTGAATAATGCAAAATATGGATGGGATTTTAAAATTTCTTTCAACAGCCCTTTCTCAGAAATTGCTTTTCATTGTGGTCTGAAATTTTCAGGGTTGAAAGCCTTTGCCCCACAGATGTACCTTTTGATGGTTTGTTGAAAAAATGTTAATCCATTCAAAAGTTATTTAAGTTTTACTTTCCCATTATTTCCTATGGTAAAAAATAGATGTGCCATGTGAAAACAAGCTTGTTTTTGAAGGGAGGTAGCTTGTTTTTGCAGGCAGGGTGTGTAGTGTTGCAGGGAGCCTAAGGGAAAATTAAAAATGAAAAAACTTTTCAATGGATTAATATTTTTTTCACCAAACCTTCAAATGCACATCTGTCAGGCAAAGGTTTTCAACCCTGAAAATTTCAGACCACAACCAAAAGCAGTTTCCAAGAAATAGCTGTTGAAAGAAGGAAATCACACAGTTTAAAAAAAAAAAAGAAAACAGTCCTTCTTGGTGGGACACTGGGGAGCCCACTCCCACTGTCCTGAGTCATGTGTCTTCCCCCACCTAAGCAGTGTGAGACACTGGGAAGTCCACTCCCAGTGTCCTCATACAAGCATACCCCCCCTCATAGTGTGGGACACTGAGGAGTCCACTACCAGTGTCCTTCAAGTTTTCTTATGTTTTCTCTGCAAATAAGAAAACTGTCCCCCAGTGTATTTTTTTACCTGAAAAAAAAGAAAATGGTCCCGCATCATCCCCACCGTCCTCCTCCCCCATCCCCACCCTCCTACTGAGCACCCACCACCCACACCCCCTTAGCCCGTACTTACCTCCAAAGGTTATCTGCTGTCATCTTCTGTGGACTGAGACATGTCTGCACTCTTCAAAGCCAAACCACAAACTGAGGAGTCAAGGTAAATGCCGTATAATGGCAGTCAATGTTGTTTTCAACTTATGTTGCTTTCTCAGCCATTTTTAGGAATTTTTGCACCAAATTTTCAACATGGTCTTCTTGGGAGTCCACCTCATGAACACTGTCACTGTCATTTCATTAATCAGGCCCTAAGGTGATTTCACGGTTGCTGCACAAAATCATATTTTGGGACTGAGTAATAAAATGACGATGCAATTGTTCATGAGGTGGGGTCTCAAAAGGCCCAAGTTAAAAACTTGGTGAAAAATTTCCTAAAAATGGGCGAGTTACACTTAAAATTTTTCGACGCACTATGGTGATTTTTTTTATTTAATATGCTTTATTTAAATTCCACCATATGGAACAATGCAGGGCATATGTAAAGATAACACACATACAAGCATTACAATACAAAGTACAAGTGATAGTCTACCCTTACCATCCCATGCCCCCAACCGCCCAGTCCCACTCCCCATTCCCTTGGATACCCCTCCCTAAACCACCCACCCTTCCCACCCCATGAGAGCAATTGTGTGGAAGAGGGATGCCAAAAACATTTTCAAGAAATAGAAGGGGGTGCCAACTGATTGCCAACTAGGCAATCCTTCTGTAGGGGTCCACATGAATAAATACGGGACTTTGGTGATTTTTAATATTTTGTCTCTAAATTTTCAACATACACATTTTTTCACACCAGCTAATGAACGGTATAGCTGCCACTTATCACATCCTGCCCGAACTGTGTTTTTGCACCTGTGGCGCAGAATGCCATGGTTGCTGTGTGAAAACATGTTTCAGGACAGATTAATGACTTGATAGTGCCAGTGTTCATGAGGTGGTGTTCCAAAAAGCCCATATTGAAAATTTGGTACAAAAATTCCTAAAAATGCCCACGTTATGCGCGCTCGCTGAAATTGTCCTATGCACGTGCATAAATTTGGCAATTTTTTATATTTTCACTCCAGATTTTAGACACTGCCATTTTTTGACACCACCTCATGAACAGTACAGCTGCCACTTTTCACATTCTGCCCAAAACATGTTTTCGAACCTGTGGCACGGAATGGCATTTTGACATGGATTTGAACATTTTCACCTACAAAGTTTATGAGGTGGGGTCATAAGAAGACTATGTTCAAAATTTGGGGTCAAAATATAAAAAAGACATAAGTTATGACAATTTGTTGCAATTTCAGTACGCATGCTCGTAAGTTTGGAAATTTGACATATTTTGATCACAGATTTTCAGCATAGCCTTCTTATTACCTGACCTCATGCATGTTGCAGCTGTCCTTTTTCAAATCATGGCCATAATGTGTTTTCTACCAAGTATGGGTGCTCAGGTAATAAGATGGCTATGCTGATAACTTCAGCATGCATCTACTTAGGGATGGGTGCACAGAGTCCAAGGGACCCTGCGCTCCCATGGTAAACTATCTGAGAAGGCAAACACGCATGGGACAGGCATAGGAGAGCCATAGAGGTAAAGCTGAGGGATGGTCAGAAGCTGTAGTGAAGTACATGGCTTACGGGCACACTGGATGGGCCTAAGGTCAGGAACATGACAGATCATGGGAGTGCAGGGCCTAAACATCCCTGTGCTACTACTGTGACATAAGAACAGTTATGAAGGGAGGGATAAGGATACAAATAATCTATCTGAAAAAGTAAGAAAATTCATTGCAAAAAACTTTGTTAATGTACCATTAGGGTTGAACTGTCAAAAGTAGGGAAATATGACCTTAGGGTTCTCAAGCCTAATGCCCCACTACCACTATGCATGCAGGAACAGGAATAAGGGGAACTTAAGATTCCCAACCCCTACACCCCACTCCCTCCCTTGGCTTCCAGCCCTAAGACTCCACCCAGCATGCAGTAACAGGTGTGACAGGTGGGCCTTAGCATTTCAAACCCTAATGCTCACCCCAGTCTCTTATTCTGTACCCATTGTAGCTTACTTAGTCTTGCAATGACGTGAGCATTAGGATTCAACAACATGTCAGCCAGGTTTAGAGCCAGAATTCCCTGGGGGCCGAGGGTTCTAATTGATCCGAACCTAGGGATAGAGTCTAAAACATTAGATGAAAGATGGGAAGGGATTAAAAATAGATGTTCAAATGACTTTATGTATGCTTTAATTGAAACAAGCCTGGAATGCAGAAGTGAGCTTACAGACGAAATAGCAAAGGTAAAAGATCAGTTAAAAATAAAAACAGAGAAGGAACAATTCAAAAAACACTAGAAGAAATAAAAATAAAGATTTCATTTGAAGATGAACTGAAGGAAAGAAAAAAAAATTAAAAGATATACCAATGATTACTGGTTAATAGAGTGTATATGTGGAAAGTAGTCCCACCAAACAGAAACTATAGAGAAGAATCAGACTCTGATAGCTCAGGGAGCTATACCAGATGAACAGACAGGCAACCATATAACAGACATGAACAACCAAGAGAGTTTTTTTCCCAGGAAGCAGGTGGAAGAAGGATCTCCACCCCCCAGCACCCAGAAGACAGGCAGCCCCACTACTACACCAGGGTGCAAGGCCCTGTGCAAGATCAAACAACAGGATATCAAGATCAAAGTACAGGAGGGAGAGGAGGAAGGGGCAGAGGGGGAGGTGGGGGAGGGAACAGAGTGAATCAGGGCAGGAGAATATAGTTGTTTTCAACTTAAGTGAAAGACACATATCTGAAACAGAGATGGTGGTATTAAGCAAAGGTCTCTCCTTTGCACCTTACCAACACCCTAACAAATTTGATTGTATGGCAGCTATTCAATGGTTCTTCCATACAGTCTGACTCAAAGAGATGTTTCATCTAGAAGCAACACAAGACCCAAAAATAAGATAGATAAGAGAAGCTGTACAATTCAAATCAGAATTTAATCCACCCAAAGGCCACAACCACAGTACTAAGACCTTTATATCCTCTGTCACAAAGGACATTAAAGAATTATTTAAAAAACAAAACTTTCTAACACCAAGATATAATCTCATAAAACAAGAAAATGAAGCTTAAACAGCATTAGAGGAAGATGACAGAATTATCATCAAACCAACTGACAAGGGTGGAGGAATCATAGCAATGGCAAGAGAAAAATATACTGGCATGTATAATGAACTTCTGAAAGTGGAAGAGAATTATGAACCTCTCACACAGGACCCTTCCACTAGAATAGCCCAAAGCATTAAGAGCATTTTGAATGAAGCAGAAGAACTCTATAACTCTTGAAGAAGTATTTTATGCCATCTCTAAAATGCATAAAAATGCCCCAAACCCACCAGGTAGGCCCATAGTATCTGGCAATGACTCTATTCTAGAGCAACTGTCTGGCTACATTGACTACTTTGCTCAACCACTGGTTATGCAAATGCACAGTTATACTAAAGATACAGGAGACATTCTGGAAATGACAGAGGTTATTAACAGTAATGAAAATAATACTGAATGGATAATGTGTACATGGGATGTCAAGGACCTGTACACTGCCATACCTCATGAGGAAGGACTGGAAAGTCTGAGAATTGGTCTAGAAAGAAGCACAAATGATGTAATACCACCAATAGACTTCCTAATCGAGCTGGCAATGCAAGTTGTACATGAAAATTACTTCAGATTTGAAGGAAAATACTACAGATAAAAACAGGGAACAGCTATGGGGAGCATACTTGCTCCCACATATGCAAACCTTTATATTTTCAAACAGGAATTTCTATTGAACCCCATGTAGAACCCATATTACAAAAAAATCCATTATTATAGGTGTTTCATTAATGACATCCTCTTTTTTGGACAGGTACTGAGGTGGAACTCCAAAATTTTCACCAACATATAAATTCTTTATGTTCGAATCTAAAATTCACTATGACATGTAGTCAACAAGAACTCGCATGTTTAGATTTTTTTTTTTGAAATTCAAATTTATTCAACTTTTCTCCCAATACAGAGCAAGAAGCAAGCACATAGGATACTCCAGCTTGCAATATATTCTAGTATCATTATAAACATACCCAGGTACATTGTCCAGGAGCATCTTGCTCCCTTCCCCTCCCTCCTCCTCCCAGCCCCTCCCTCAAGCAGACAGAACCATATAACAATGTACATATCATTGAAACACCCTCCAGTTTAAACTATATACTCATGGAGAATAAGCACCTGTCTGGAGTAAGTACAACTCGTGTAATTTTTCCCATACCTTGCGATACCTTGACAAACAATTTCTTCTATTTGCGCTGAATTTCTCCATATTCAAATTAAAAAGCAACTCCTGTAACCACTCTGTGTAAGAGATTGTGGCACCATCCACCCAGTGTTTCAATACTACCTTTTTGAGTGACGCTGATATAATGGCCATATAATACCTTCTAGCTTTTACCTTAACCCTGGAATAATCACCCAATAGGCAAACCTCAGGGCTGAAGAGTAGATCGAGTCCCAACAGGGGATCTGCTCGTTTCTTAATCGTGTCCCACAGGGATTTAACCTTGGGACATTCCCAAAAGATGTGGAGTAATGTCCCCTCCTGGTGGCAACAATAGTTACAGTCTGAGTTGGGAATATGACCAATCTTATGCAATTTTGACGGAGTCCAAAACATGTTATTTAAAAACTGAAATTGCATAACTCTCAGTCTGTCTTGAGTTATATACCTATAGGTATGCTGCCAAATTGTATCCCAGTCCCTCCCCAGGTCTCCCAAAGTAGTGTTCCAGTAGCGGGGGATACCGTCAAGGTGCTGATATGCTTGATTAAAAAGACGGTTGTAGAATCTGGAAACTACATGCAGCTCCCATACGGTCCTGGTGAGGGTTTTGAATAAACCATCGCATGCCTGAGACCCCTCAAGTTTCCTAAGGGATTGCACCATTAAATGTCTGAGCTGATAAACTCTAAAGATATGACCAGGGGCCACATGATATTTATTGATTATATGCACAACAGAGAGGCACTCCCCCTCCTGAAAGAGGTCTGAGACCCTCAAGCCTTTTATCTCAGGAAGCCAAGATTCCTGAATCATTTTTCTCCCAATTTTTAAATTCAGATTTCGACACAGAGGTTGATGCCTATCCTTATTGGGGGAATATTTTAAAAATGAGCATAACTGTGCATTAATTCTTAGAGATGATTTTATCGGGGTGGGAAATAAATCCACGGGAAGGGACTTCGGTGAAGTGTAGAGAAGGGCGATCGGATCAATCCTGGATTCTCTTATTAAATCCACTTCTAACTTGACCCATGAGGGGACATAAAAGGATGAAGAATGTTCTGTGGGAGCTATCAGCCACCTTAGGTACTTACTAGCATTGCTTGCCCTATAGTACAATCCCATATGAGGTAATCGTAGCCCAGCCTTTTCCCTGGGGGTGGCCATTCTATAATAAGCTCTACATGGAGTTTTCCCTTGCCAGATGAAAGCTGATATTATTGCATGCATACTTTTAAACCACCTTAATGGCAGCCAGGAGTTCAACATGGTTAACGGGTACAGTACCCTGGGTAACACATTCATTTTTGTCAAGCTCACCCTTCCCCATAAACATATCAGGAGTTTGGCCCACCTTGTAAGGTCTTGTTGAATGGTATTCCTAATCGAATCTGAATTCAATTGCACCATCTTGAAGTCGCTCCGGGCCAAAAATACTCCTAAATATTTAAGCTAGTGCGGGCTCCATTGTAAGCCCAATGCAGTGATCTCCGACTTGAACTCACATGCTTAGATTTAACTATCTACAAGAATGGTGAAAGACTTTGCATAGGAATATATTGGAAACCCACAGACAGGAACACGCTCCTCCATGCAGACAGCTTTCACCCACAAAAGCTAAAAGACAGCATCCTTTATTCCCAAATGCTAAGGGTGAAATGCAGTTGCAGCCAAGATATAGACAGAAATCAAGAATATAACATGTCAGCCAGGTTTAGAGCCAGGGGACACAGGCAGAAAATAATATCAGGAGCTAGGAGCAGAGCAGTGCACAGACCAGACTCAACAA
This sequence comes from Neoceratodus forsteri, assembly GCA_016271365.2. Lineage (NCBI taxonomy): Eukaryota > Metazoa > Chordata > Ceratodontiformes > Ceratodontidae > Neoceratodus > Neoceratodus forsteri. The sequence goes on along the minus strand of CM028133.1, from coordinate 940,248,519 downwards.
CAGGAACAGAAAGTAACACCACTACAAGAAGACTGGTGAGCTCATTAGGATATTCCTCATTAACCCCACCCATCTCAAAAATTTAAAATGAACACTGGGATACCCTTTCACTAATAGGAGTCCCGGAGTTTAACACTAGGCCTATAGTAGCATCTAAAAAAGTTAGGACATTAAAGGACAAACTTGTCAACTCAGAACTGAAACCAATAAATGCCAGTCCAGGCGAACACCTATGCCAGGGGCCACTAGAGAAAGGAATGGTGCCTTGTGAAAGGTGTGCACATTGCAGCAACACCTCAAGAAAAAAAACAAATTACACACCCTAGTGGTAACACAACTTACAAAATAAACACACATAGATTGTGATTCCCACCATGTGGTTTATGTGCTGACCTGTCCGTGCTCCAAATACTATGTGGACAAAACAACTCACCCTTTGAAAAACAGAATTACAGAACATAAAAGCAGAATTCTCACAAAAGCAGTAAACAGCCCAGTGACTTTTTGCTAATGAAAACCACACAGCAGCTTCACTAATGTTCTGGGGAATCGAGACAGTCACAAAACCAGAATGGAGAGGAGATCGGAATAAAGTACTGGAAAAAAGAGAAATGTTCTGGGTATTTACTCTAAATGCAACTGATAGACTTGGAATAAATGAAAATGAGAACTAGCCTGCATGCTGGTGATGTCGCTCTGTGAGGTTAGATTGGCAGCAACAGTAAGATAACTGATAGGGCAAGCAATGTTTGGGTGCGCTATCTAGAGTAGTGAACTGAAAAGAAACCAGAAATACCTCAACTGATTAGTTATAAAAGACACATAAATGAGAAGCATACCAGCACATGTAACAAAACCTTTAAGTATCCTGCAAAAGATGTACCTAATGTTTCCTTCCCGTTTGCCCTTCACGCTATCTTGTACTGTCCCTGTATGTCACCTTGTGCCTTTAAATTCACCCCCCCCGTGCTGTAATCAACAACCATACTAAATTACTAGACTGAAATTATTAATTCCTGCATGTAAGGTCTATTACTGCCTGAAACTAATAGAAATAGTGTAAGAATTTTAGTGAGACTACCTTCCCACTTGGTGGCTGGATCAGACTGATTCAGATTTAAAATCAAGCTTGCAGTGTTGGGTGTGTAGTGATCGGTGTGAAAGTGGGGATTGCCTCTGCCAAGGTGCCCTGCACTTCACACTCACTCCCTGGTAGCATAGCAACACCCCTGGGAGCACACATGGGCTGATACTGCTCTGCACACATCACATTGTGAGCGGGTCAGTAGAGTGATGCACCAAAGGTACCGTCCACTCTGCAGGCACATAAAAATGCATCACTAAAGTGAGACACACTCTTAGACCATTTTGAAACTGCACCAGACAAGGACCAGGATATAGGAGCAAGGTAAATACATGAGAAACTTTATACAGAGCTAAAGAATAAGTGTTTGATGGTAAAATAAGTGTAAGGCATTTGCAACCAGTGACTAGTTATGTTGCTTGCATGCATGTGCAAGAAACATAGTGCCATCATTCGAGTTTTCGGAGGTGTGTCAGCCCGTCTTCCAATGCAGTCAGTGTGTTTGCAGGCGCGGCCCCAGTTCCCCAATCACTGCTGCAGCTGTCTATGACAAGCTGAAAATGCAGTGGCATACAGTTGAAAGGGAGAACTCTGCTCGAGTGAGCAGAGCTCTCCCCCTCCACACACACACACACACACGCGCCTCGCACACTGCGTGCTCATGCGCCTTCCCCTTCCCCTACACTGTACGGCCGATGGGGGTGCCCAATCCTCCATTGGCTCCACACCCCCCCAAAGCATCCAGGTGCCATGCTGGGAGCCCACCCCAGCGTGGCAAAATGATGTTACGGCAGATAGAAGTGCCAATCCCCGTCTGCTCCACTGTCTCTCCCCCAAGCATCCAGGTGCCATGCTGGGAGCCCACCCCAGTGTGGCAAAATGTGTTATAGCTGACGGGGTGCCCAATCCCGTCGGCTCCATGCCCCCCACCAGCTGTCCTTGTGCCATGCTGGGAGCCCACCCAGCGTAGCAAGCGTCCCGCGTGGTCATTAAAAACCAAAAAACCTGGAAATAAAAAACTGTCCCTCGGCGCTTCTCCCTGCCCCCCTTCCCACAACCCGCACCCACCCACTGTGCACCCTACCTCCCCACACCCCCCTCACCCCATACTTACCTCCGGAGTCCGGCGCGACGATCTTCAGTGGACTGGGAACACGTCTGCACTCTTCAAAGCCGACCGCAAACTGAGGAAATGCCAGTAAGCTGTATAATGGAAGGGTTTTTTCAACTTTATTGCATATCTCAGGCATTTTTTGGAATTTTTGCACCAAATTTTCAACATGGGATTTTTGGGACCCCTTCTCATGAATGATGTCACTGTCATGGCGTTACTCGGGCCCGAAGGGTGATTTCACAGCCACTGCACAAAATCACCTTTCTGGAATGGTTAATGAAATGACACTGCCAGTGTTCATAAGGTGGGCTCTGAAAAGCCTATTTTGAAAATTTGGTGGAGAAATTCAAAAATGACTGGTTTTATTTAGCCATATGCTAGTAGCGTTCCTACGCGACGCCGTAAGCTCGCGGAATTTTCTCAATATTTTCACCCAAATTTTCAACATTGCCATTTTACCACACTCTTATGAGCAGTACAGCTGTCATTTTTCACATCCTGCCCAAAACATGTTTCCTTCATGTAGCGCATAAATGCGCAGTCGGTGTGTGAACTCAATGTATGGGACAAATTAAGAAAATCACAGTGACACTGTTCATGAGCAGAGGTCTTAAAATGGCTATGTTGAAAATTTGGTGAAAAAATTCCTAAAAATGACTGTTTTACGAACGTGCATTGCGCAGTTCCTACGCACGCTCTTAAGTTCGCGAATTTTCAATATTTGCCCTCCAATGACTTCCAAATTACTAAACAGCAGATAGAAGCAAGCAACATTCAGCATTGACAAATGTTTGTTTGTAAAGAATTGTAACATTTATATCTCCAGCTCCTGCATAAAAACAGCCCATTGAAAAGGGTAACAAAAACTTTAAAGGCCCTAGCTGCAAAGTAAAAAGATACTGGCAGGCTATTTAGAGGACCTACATATGAATCAGTAAGAAACAAGAAAAATAAGTAATAATATAACAGCTACAGCAGTACAAAGTCAAGCAATAGTGGCCAGGACTGCAGGGTTGTATTTTACCGCTGCTTTTAACTTCAAGGAACATTCATTTGTTACTACATGCAAAGTAAAATTGCTAAGAAAATGTTAAGATGTAGATTATATTCTGTGTATGCATTGGTAAGAGTGTAAGGAAATGTAAGACAAAGGCAATAATAGAACTGTGACTTGTAAACAATATGAGAAATACTAAGCTAAGAACATAGAAGCTTTCTTAGCATTTACATAAGCTGAAAATATGTTTAACTGTTAAGTCACGAGTTGTATCTAAATGCACCTCTCTAGTCCATAGGGAACTAGTAAGAGTACTGACCATCTTTATGTATCTAACAGACTAAAAATGAAAAATGGTCACCAAATGACATAAAGAAGATTTATGTGTGAGATTGAACAGCAGGTGAATATGAGATTCAGTTTTTATTTGTAACTCATAAGATGGCTAGTACAGCTTTGAATATAAAGAGCTTTAACAGTAATGGCAAGGCAAATGTTTATGTGAATAAACTTAGTAGCTGATAAATTGTGTGCAGATGAAACAATATTGTATTCCTTTGAAATGTATTTAAACCATGGTGATTAATTCATTTAGTCTTTAAAGAGACAGTAAAGCATTATGATGGAAATAGACAAAGTTTATCATTGCCTTACAGTAATTAACCACCAACTGAGATATGAATCTATGCATTAATATTATGCCAAAGCATAATTCGAACATACGAATATATGAAATTTGCCAGCAGATAAAGGCCTAGAGGTCTATCAAGTCTGCTCGAATGTGCAGCTAGCACCCCTTATTCTGATATATGGATACATTTTGTCTGATCAAAAATATAAATATAAAAAATATAAAAAAAATATAAGTACATGAAAATGAATATTATGTTTGTATGTTTATTTAGATTCTTGCCCCTGATGAAGCCCAAAGTTGGGTGAAATGTTGGGCCACAGGGGATCACTGTGTTCACAGTAAAGCAACAAATAAAAGGAAATAAATTTTATACAAAACAAGTGTGGCTGGTTGATGAACAACAAAACTTTTTCTCTGCATTATTTTTGTACATGGCAAGGATTTAGTGGACTTATAACCATATGCTAGACTCACTGACATGGATCTGCCAGAATTAAATTGATAACTTGGAAAAGGGTCATAGGCAAGTTAAGCTGTCAATGACTTGGCACAAGTGACTACAGCAAAGCTGGCACTAGTCTGTGTGGGACTATCTAGAATGTAAATAAACTGTCAAGAGATGAACTGCAGAGTAAAGAAATTATCAGATAGTACATATGTGAAAGTGTTTGACATGAACACCAGGAAGCAGGTGCTACTGGATGCAATCCAGGATGGGGCCCTGGTGCAGATGGTCATAGAGCTGACTCAGTTAGGGAATACTCTGGACCTGGTATTAACTAATGGAGAGGTGGTGAGGGAACTGAGGTTGGAGGCAATGCTTGCAGGGAGTGACCACAACTCTGTGTGGTTCACACTCAGTTTGACAGGGAGCCTATAGGTACATGGACAAGGGTGGTTGACTTTAGGTGGACGGACTTCGGGATTATGTGGGAAATGCTGAAAGGGTACCTGAGGAGGATTAGGCCAGAAATGGATGTACAGCAGAAATGGGATTGTATCAAACTTGGGCTGAGAGAAGCTACTGAATAGTGCACCAGGATTGTGAGTAAAAAGAGTAGGGCAAAGAAGTCATGTTGGCTGAACAGGGAGGTGTTGGATGGGATAAGGGCAAATAAAGCTGCTTTTAGAAGTTTCAAGAGGTCCAGGAGGGAAGAGGATAGGAAGTTGTATGTGAGGAAGTCCAGGGAGGTGACCAGGCTTGTCAGGGCATCCAAGGCCTCCAGGGCTCTGAGGCTGGCTCAGGGCATCAGGAAAGGGGAGAAGGACTTCTTCAGATATGTGAGGGAGAAAAGGCATTGTAGAGACCAGATAATGAGGATCAGGAAGGATGGGAGATGGGTGGAGTGGGCGACAGAACAGGTAGAAGTATTAAACAACTACTTCTGTGTTCACACAGGAGAAGGACAGGCAAATACCTCCATGGATGGGAAAGGTGGGCATGAGGGGGAGGGGTGACTGATGGGATAATTATGGTGAGTAGGGTGCTGGAGGGTCTGAAGGCACTAAGGGTGGACAAGGCACCTGTTCCAGATGGTATTCACGCAGGTTGTTGAGGGAGATGGCAGATGTATTGGCTGGGCTGCTGGCAGACCTGTTCAATACCTTCCTGGATACGGGTTACATTCCACAGGATTGGAGGGAGGCACATGTGGTACCCATCCACAAGAATGGGCCAAAGGACAAACCAGGCAATTGTAGACCTGTAAGCTTCACTTCCATTGTTGGCAAACTCATGGAAGCGATCCTGAAGGAGCGACTGGTGGCCTTCCTGGATGACAATGGACTCCAGGATGATCAGCAGCATGTAGTCATCTTGGGAAGATCATGTCAGACCAGCCTAATAGAGTACTATGACTTGGTGACAAGGGAGCTGGATCAGGGCCATGCAGTGGATGTTCTGTATTTGGACTGCAGCAAGGCCTTCAATTCAGTGCCTCATGGGAGGCTGGGGGGGAATTGGATTATGTGGGGTAGGGACAAAGATTGCAAAGTGGATAGGGAACTTGCTGAAGGAGAGGCAACAAAGGGTAGTGGTGGTGGTGGTGGAGATCTTATTCCCTGGGGCAATGACAAGCGGGATGCCACAGGGCTCTTTGCTGGGTCCAGTGTTGTTCACGCTGTTCATATCAGATATCCCACATGGAGTTCAGAGCAGGATTAGTCTTTTTTTTTTTATTAAACAAAGCTTTATTAATTTTAAGCACCAAGTTAGGTACATAGGTTGATCCAGCAAATGAAACATCAGGTGCAAACCCATCAATACAAAACAATCCTTCCCCCCTACTCGTCCCCCCTGATTACACACAATTATTGGTCATTTAGATGTAACATCTGTGGAGTCCCTTATCAATTGGGTTTCCAAATTGTCAGGATAGTCTCTAAGCTGCCCCATAGCGAGGTAAAGCTTTGACTCTATCTCGCATAAGTGCGATATGCCTCTTTCCAGTTGTGAAAAGCAGGACACCTCCTGTACTATTCCAGTATCGTAGGAGATTTCTCATCTGTCCAGTGTCTCATTATTATAAGTTTAGCAATTGCAGTAACGAGTGTCATGTGTGCTCTCCTGCTTTTGGGGGTGTCAACTGGGAAATAATTTATCAAACAAACTTTAGGCGTGAGTAGTTCTCTTAAGCCAAGGATAGGGTCCAATGTACTACTAATAGATTGCCAGAATGTCTTTACATAGGGACACTGCCATAACATATGATAAAGAGAACCGGTGTCATTCTTACACTTATTACACGTTGATGCAGTTAATGTCCCATATCTAAAGAGCTTAACTGGTGTCAAATAAATATCATGCATAATGTTATAATGGACTAATCTAAGTCTATCTTGTTTAATAAATTTATACATTGATATCCAAAGTTTCTTCCATAAATTAGTATCTTCAGGGATACCTAGTTCTCTTATCCAGTAGGGACAAGTTCCAGATGGTAATCTATGGTCCCAATCCTGTAGAGTTTTGTATAGGTTACACACTGCGTGTGGTTGGGAAGCAACCTGCATAAGTGTAGTTAGCTCTCTCTCTCCTGAATCCCTTAATGGGACCAACGGGGAGAATGAGGTGAGGGCCTTGCTGACTTGAAGAAATTTAAAGGCTTCATTGCCAGATGCACCAATAGAGATTTGTAATTGAGCACAGGGAATCGATTTCCCACTCGCCCACATTTCTGAAACTTTACATTGATTCAGCCGAGGCCAAAAAGTAGAGGGTATTGGAGTGCCACCAATCTTGAAGTGTGGGTTATCAATGATTGGCTGGTCAGAGGACTGTCACCAGTTTACTGCGAAGTATTTTTGGGCCTGGTGAGAAGCCTTTATTGACCAACCCATGCAATTATTTCTAAGAGACTTGGGAATGTAGGATGGGGAAACATATAAAAGGGCCCACAACGAGCACTTTACTCGGGTTGCCAAATATCTTTCAATAGGTAACCAAAGAGGGGGATATGCTGTATGTTCTATCTCTTTGTGCCAGAAGGACAATTTACTCAAGTGTTGTGCAATATAATATAGAAAAAAGAGGGGGCTGCAAGGCCTCCCCTTAATTTCGGGCTGTCAGTTTTAGGTAAGACCTACGGATACTCTTCTTGTTCCACAAAAAGGAGTTTAGCATGCTTTGCAGCCTGGAAAACCAGAGCAGGATTAGTCTGTTTGCAGATGATACTAAGATGGGGGAAGTGGTGGAGGAGAGCATCAGCTAAGGCTAACAGGATGCTGGGTGTATATCATGAGGTATCTCAATCTAGGCATAGGGATGTACTCATGCCACTGTACAAGTCATTGGTCAGGCTGCATCTGGAGTATTGCATACAGTACTGGCGCCCATATCTGAAAAAGGATGTCACTGCTGGAGGGGGTGTAGCACAGGGAGACGAGAATGGTCCAGGGACTGAAGAGCAAGACCTATGAGGGTAGACCGAACGTGTTGGGACTGAACACTCTGGAGGAGAGGAGGGATTGGGGGAATATGACTGAGACCAAGTACTTGAAGGGGTTCAACAGGATGGGCAAAGAAGAGTTGTTGACATTGAAGAAGGGAAGGGAGAAGAGAGGGCATGGGTCAAGTTGGAGGGTGGCAGATTTAGTAGAGAGATAAGGAAGAATTATTTCACAGAGATGATGGTGGCAAAATGGAACACACTGCCAGAGGAAGTGGTCTCATGCAGGACAGTGAGCGGCTTCAAAAGGGCATGGGACAGGGTGTGTGTGGGGGACAAGGTGATGGGGGAGGATGGCAGTGCAACTGTAGTCTAGGGATGCTAGCTGCACAATTGAGCAGACTTGATAGACCTAGTGGCCTGTTTCTGCTGGCAGATTCGTATGTTCATATGTTAATGTGTATGTGTGTGTATATACTGTATATGTGTGTGTGTGTGTGTGTGTGTGTCTATATATATATATATATATATATATATATATACTGTATATAGATATATAGAGAGGAGAAGAAGAGAAAGAAGAAGAAGAAGAGGAGGAGGAGGAAGAGGAAGAGGAAGAAGAAATAATGCTAAACACTGATTATTTCCTTTTCACAATACTCTGAGCCAGGGAACACAAAGCATCTTTCACAGGATAATTTATTTTCTCCAGCAGCTGCAACTTCAGCTGAGAACAGTGGAGATAACCTGGGAGAGCTGTATTGTCTTTGAACCATAGTATTCTCATATGTGCAGTGTGTCAAAACTTGGAAGCACAAAGTGAATGCATTGAAGATTTTATATTAGGGAATGGGTCTAATTGAGAGCTGATACATTTCTAACATTAGTCAGGAGCAAACAGACCAGCTTTCCCTTCTTCCGAATGAAAACAGGGTTCTAACTCTGGTTCTGTGTTTTCTACCTCAGTCTAAATACCCAAACAGTGGTCCCTATGACCTATGGGGCCAGCCAAAGACTGCTTAATATCCAATCCCCTCGTCCGACCTTCCCTCTTGGATGTTGTTCGCAAGATAAAAGTCTTGGGCATCTGGTTTGAGTGCCACCTTGATGTCTCTTGTCACACTGATGATATCCATAGAAGATTCCTCAATAAACTACTGGTACTTCATCAGAAGAAATCTTGTCCCCCCCCCAACTGACAACTGATGTGAAAATGATTGCCCTGGTGTTGACTATGGGTGTGTAGTATACAGTATAGTGTTAAGTAGTACCCAGTCACAGTTCCACTCCCCACTCTTACCCCTTCCCCCTCTGTACCAAGCTGTCTCATTAGTACATTGGTACACCCCCTCCAACTCTATACCAAGCAGTCCCTAATGACTACTGGTACCCCCCTCTCACCCAGCACTGTAGCAACAATCCCTGGTGTCCTATGATACACCCTCACCATGCCCTCAACAACAAACTGCTGGCCAATGGTGTCCCCTCCTTCACCCTGCCATAGTCCAAACATCCATGGCATCCTGAGCCACAACCCTCCCAAAGCTTGCCCTATTTCAGGTAAAGCTAATGTCAAGTTTCAGACCCACTCTGTCAATGTCATATGTAACCCCCCTGCAAATGGGGGTTCCCAAAAGACTTCCAGGAGCTTGCTTGAATGCTCCAAGCCTGAATGGTGTTTGGCGTTTAAGCCATTTATCAGTGAGTGTTTTTAGAGCCTCTGGTACTGTCTCTTTAAGAGCTGTCTGCTTGCAGACATAATTAGTTTGTATGGGGGACTGTGTGCTTCTCTGAGTACCACTCGAGTGCTGCCAATTCACTTCATTTTGCAGTCACTAGGAGTGCAAAGGGAACCTATCTGAAAGATGTAACTGTTTGCCAGAAATTATTTAGAGTAATAATGAAATTACAGTTTGTCTAACCTGCTTTCTTTGCAGTCAGAACTGTGTCTGCTAGTTCCCATTCTAGTTTTGAACTGCTGAACTGGACCAATCAGTGTGGGTAAGCTAGCTCTAAAATGGTGCCTTGGACGAATCAGAACTTGGACTCATAATCTGAGCCAGCCACAAGAGGATTGTATGGGCAGTGACTCTGAGAGATGTAGTTTAGACTTTAGTGCCTTTTGGACCAACAGCAGCAGTCTATTGTGAGTGACAGCCAATCCAGTCAAGAACTGGGAAGAACTCAAAGGAAGTGCCGGTTTTGTCGGTTGGAGTTTCAGTTGAGCTTTGGCAGTGAAGAAGGAAGGAGCCCTGTGCTTTTTCAGTGTGCAGTTTTAGTCAAAAAACGTGTGTAAGGCCCAGAGTTCCGGTCTGCAGCTTGTGTAACAGCTTGTTAGGACTGAATCCGTCCTGTGAAAAGAATCAAAGGATCTCTGAAGAGTAGAAACCAGGCTCACCCTGTAGAAGACTGGAGGAATTGCTGAAAATTGCACTCGGTCTGTCAGGAACTGAATCTGCTGTGTGTTCTCCCGGGTATTGTGCAGTAATTGCGATCGGGATACAGATGCAGCCTGCCTGGTATAGTGCTTTCTTTTATATGGATGTGTGAAGAGGTTTGTGTACCTCAAGTGAGCCCTGCTGACATTGAAGGACCCTATCTTATTTGGAGATCGTGAGTACTAATTCAGGGTCGCTCCCTGTTGAATTGCCATATTAAATCCAAATGGAATTACTGTACTGCTGACTGTTTAATTCTCCTTTTCTCTGTGTGAAAGGGCCCCTACCAACTGCCACGGTTTGGACTAGCCACTAGGGCTTGGGTACCCAGGGACAGTAACTGATAGGGATAGGCCTGTGCACAGAGCCATAAATGAATTATTAGAGTGATAAGCTAATTAACCTGATTTCCCCTGTCCTTGTTATATTCCCCTAAATAAATCAGAGCTGCTTGTTTCAGCAAAGTTATACTGCCTGAGGTATTTGTCTATGTTAAAATATTGTACTGTGATTGTTGCACTGTATCTTATTTTACAGGGGGTCCCAGTGCTGGAAATAGTCCTGGGGGTAAGTGTATACTGTGAAGGTAATTCTGATATATTGTGTGGGCCACTAGTGGGAAGAAAGGGGGGTTGCAGTGTCCCAGAGGGCTGTGACCAAGTAAGTTTAACTATTGCAAACCCTGACCTCTGGGTGGAGGCACCCGCCATTGGATCCAGGCCCCTCAACCTGTTAGTGGCAAATCAGGCAGGGGTAGTAGCCCCTGGGATAGCGCCATCTAGGGGTTACACATATATTCCTGGTACCCAGTGGTACTGCAACACCCGCCCCCTCCAAGGGTATACCGTTAGAACAGCGACTGGCTTTTCTCAGCACAACAAGGGTGACGATGAAAGGGGCAATCTTGATTTTAGATTGCCCTCAGTCATGCCGCCCTTTGTGCCCATGCAATTTCTGCCCCCTCCAGGGCATGCCCAATCCAGAGGAGGTTATATTTAGTTGTGAGGACTGCGGGGGAACAAGCCCCCGTATTGGGGGGTGCAGTGGGGGAAGCCACCCACAAAAGATGACTGTTTCCAGGGAGGGTGCTTTGGCACTGTAACTCCTGGGAGATGCAATGCCTGGTGCTGTAATGCTTAGTGGCATGTTGACTGTGCCATAATCTGCGCCAGGAACATGTTTTTCACACCAACATGAATGAACCCCCTCCAAGTGCCAATAACAACCAGTGATACTCCCCATATTCTGCCTAGTTCGATATTCAGTGGTACCCATACCCTACCCAGTATTAGTTATCCCTGGAATTGGGTTGTACCCCCACACACCCTGCCGCATGTTCCAATATCCCTAGCAGCCATTGGCATCCCTTCCTACACCCTGGCCAATGTCCAAGTATTCAGTATGTGGGGGAACTGCACATGGACAGGAGTGTTGGGGAAGACAATTAAATCAATCAGACAGGGGCAAGGGCCAGCACCATTACAAGTAACCTTACCTTGTTTCAGTGATTGGTTTGCTCGAGGTGGTCAAGCATCTTGGTATCAGTTGAAATTTAATCAGAGCATTCATGAGGGTGGAGATTAGCTTTAGATAAATATTGCCTCTGAAAGGAGGTTTTATTGGTCCCCTTGCAGGATACAAACTGGGGAAGGGAGTGTGCTGGGTTCTCTTGGGTGCTGGGAGCTGCTGGAATAGGGACACTAATTTAGGGCCAGTTGGTTGTGCTGCTCTGGGTAATGGATATGAACTATTACATCTGCCTTGTTTGTTCAGTACTTTCTGAGAGCTGTAATTTCAGACATTATAAATCGGATGGACTTTTTGTGGACTGTGAGCTACATCTGTCTATTCATTTTATGTGTTACTGTCATGGGTCTATCCATATTAGTAGTTTTACTGCTAACGGCTAATTGGGGGAGCACATGGTTGTATTGCCAGTTAATTTGTGATGTTTGACTTTTTTCCTTTTTATAGATTTTTCCAGTATTGAGGGCCTGCAGATTCCTGCACTCCCTTATCTTGGGTCCACATCATTTGACTCCACTAGGGGCATAGTAATACCTTCACCCTCTATATAGGAAGCCCACTTGCAATAGTTCATTTTTGACATAATTAACTAGTTATGCTTTTCATGTTGTGGTTCAGGTGGTTTTCTGTGCTGCTTAAATGGCTTTATATGCTGTTTATTACTTGTCAGGTGTGTGATCTTAATGTAACCCCCCTGCAAATGTAGGTTCCCAAAAGTCTTCCAGGAGCTTGCCTGAATGCTCCAAGTCTGGGTGGTGTTCTGCGTCTGAGCTGTTTAAAAGTGGCTCCAAGTGACTGCTATTTGAGCCTCCACGTACTGTCTCTTTAAGAGCTGTCTGCTTGCAGACTTCATTAGTTTGTATGGGGGGACTATGTATTTAATGCTCAAATCCCACCCGAGCTGTGGAGTAATCGGTCCATTTTGCGGTCGCTGAAGGTGCAAAGGGAGCCCATCTGAAAGCTGTAACTGTTTGCCTGTAATCATTTAAAGCATTAGTAAAATTGTAGTTTGTCTAACCTGCCTTTATTGCAGCTGGGACTCTGTGTGTGTTACCTCTCCATTTTGGACCTAAACTGCTGTGCTGGGCCAGTTGGGTTAAGGGAGCCCTAAAATGGAGCCTGTGGACGAATCAGAACTTGTACTCTTAATTTGAGCCAGCCACAAGGGGATTGTACGGGCAGTGACTCTGGGAAATGTAGTTTTGACCTTGGCGCTTTTTTCTACCAACAGAGGGAGTCTTATTGTGAGTGACAGCTGAATCAGCTAATAGAATAGTGTGGAGCTAAAGGAAATGCCCTGCTCTGTGACTGGAAAGATCAGTTCAGTTGTGACAGTGAAAAGAGAAGAAGCTGTGTGCTTCTGCAGTGCATAGTTTCACATGGGAAGCGAGTGTGAGGCCCTGAGTTTCGGTCTGCAGCCTTTTTGAGTGCCAGTTTGGACTGAATCCGAGTTGTGAGGAGAAAGAAGCACTAGAAGTGTGGAAACCAGACTCACCCTGTAGAAGACTGGAGAAATTGCTGAATCGCGCTTGATCTGTCAGGAACTGAAGCTGCTGTGTGTGCTCCTGGGTATTTTGCAGTAATTGCTATCGGGATCGAGAAGCAGCCTGCCTGGTATAGTACTTTCCTTGTACATATAAATGTGCGTAGTGCTTGTGGGGAATCACTATTTCCAATCCCCTGTGCTGTGTGCTGTGTGTTGAAGCTGGAAGCAAACCCCAGCTTGTCTCGAACTAAATCCGTTTGCTATAAACTGCAGTGGGGTCCAGTCACAAGGACCTTGTCTCCATGCCCTGCTGCTTCTGACAATCCAGAAGAACATCCACCATCCGGTTCTCAGCTTGGGTATTGTGAGTACAAATCAAGGTATTCCCCTGCAGCCTTTTTTCAATCACAAGTGTGTCATCTAATTCTTATTGTTTCTTTGCTCCATGGACTGAGCCATCAGGCTCCAGATTACAATTGGGTGTTGTGCATATATTTTCTTCTACCAGGCCCTATCCATCTGCACCTGCCGGTCAACCATGGGCAATGGACCTGGCTAGCCCCCCACCCCGACCTGGGTACCCAGAGTGTGACTTTTCAGACCCTGTATGTGTGCACAGTACTGTGATTTAATGCCACTAATTAACCTGATTTCCCTCTCCCATGTTACTGTTCCCTAAATAAATCTGATTTGTTGTTGTTGTTAAACTTTAAACTGTCTGAAGTGTCAGTACCTTCATGCCAAGCACTGTATTGGTTTGTGTATGCTGCTTAACCTTATTTTTCAGGGGGTCCTCAGAGATGAACCTGCAAATCAGTCTCAAGGGTAAGTGGTACCTTATGAATGAACAGTGGGTACATGTGGGGTATTGGTACTGTAACTCCTGTGCATTATGTGGGCCATTAGAGGGATTAGAAGGGGGTCTCAGTGTCCCAGAGGGCTGTGACCAAACTAGACCAACCATTACAAACCCTGACCTCTGGGTGGAGGCACCCGCCATAGAACCTAGGCCCCTCAACCTGTCAGTAGTCAAGCAGGCAGGGGTAGTAGCCCTTGGAATAGCGCCACCTGGGGGTTACATTAAGCTACCTCCAATGACAAGAAGTCAGATCTCCTCTACAGTTCTAGTACTATGATAGTGGATTTCTTTAGGGGCAGTGTATTACGTCAGCTTGATTCTGGTTTCCCCAGGTGAATGGTGGTGACACCTGCTAAAATTTTGTCTTTCAATACACATGGCATGTAGAACCCTATGAGGCATACCAGGATGATGCAGGGGATTAAACATGATATTCCGGATATTATTTATTTATAGGAGGTGCATTTATCCTCTGATGAACGTGCTTAATTGGGGAAATATGGTTATTCCTTTCTAGAGATATCCTCTTATTGTCAGAGGAAATGCAGAGGGGGTGACCACCTTCTACAGAAACATAGAATTTAATGGCAGATAAGGACCGCTTGGCCCAACCAGTCTGCCCTTTCTTTCTTACCTACATTGTTACCACCAACCGTACTTGGTCTACCACTCTTTCTGCCCCCCTCCCCTTCTTTCCACTATGTTTCCCTTGTGCCTATTCTATGCATTCTTGAACCCCACCACTGTCTTCACTCCCACCACCTCTGCAGGAAGATTGTTCCAGGAATCCATCACTCTTTTTGTGAAGAAGTATTTTCTAACATCTCTCCTGAATCTACCCCCTCCAGTTTCATAACATGTCTCCTTGTTCTTCAGCACCATTTCTTCTGAAAAATACTTCCACCCTGTGCCTTATGAGGTATTTAAAGGTCTATCATATCCCCCCTCTCCTTCCTTTCTTCCAGGGTGTACATACTGAGGTCCTTTAGTCTTTTTTTGTAGGGCTTTTAATGCCGAACCTGCACCATTTTAGTTGCCCTCCTCTGGACAGCCTCCACGCTGCCTATATCCTTCCGTAGATGTGGTTTCCAGAACTGCACACAGTACTCCAGGTGGGGTCTTACCAGGAATCTATACAGAGGTAACACCACCACCCTTTTTCTGCTGGTGGTACCCCTCTCTATGTACCCCAGCATCTCACTAGCTCTCCCAACTTCCTAGTTCCACTGCCTGGCCACCTTTAGGTCATTCGATATGATTACCCCCAGGTCTCTTTCCTACTTGGTGGTTATCAATATCACACCACCCATTTTGTACTCTGCCCCTGGGTTTCTGTGTCCTACATGCATTAATTTGCACTTTTTCACATTGAAACCCAGCTGCCATACCCTTGACCATGCCTATTTTTCTCAGGTCTCTGCTCATCCTTTCCACTCCTGCTGGAGTGTCCATCCTAGTGCAAATTTTGTAGTTATCCATAAAGAGGCAGACCTTCCCTTTCAGCTACTTTGCAATGTCACTTATAAAGACATTAAAGAGGACTAGTCCCAGCACCGATCCCTTGAGGCACCCCACTGGCCGCTCCCCCTTCCTCAGAGTGAACTCCATTTACCACCACCCTCTGTCACCTGTCCCCAAACCAATTTCTTACTCAGTTTACCACCTTTGGACCCACCCCTAAGCTACCCAGCTTGCTTACTAGTTTCCTATGTGGAACACTGTTGAAAGCCTTACTGAAATCTAAGTATGCCATGTCCACCTCTCCAACTTGATCTAACTCCTTTGTCATCCAGTCAAAGAAATCTATCAGATTAATTTGACTCCCGGGTTTGACATGACCTCTCCTCTGTGAAACCATGCTGCCTTGGGTTTTGTAACCAACTCGATTCAAGATATTCCACAATCCTTTCCTTTAGCAGTGATTCCATTAATTTTCCCACCACCGATGTCAGGCTGACAGGCCTATAATTGTCAGCCTCCTCCCTGCTACCATTTTAGTGTAGTGGCACTACATTCACCCTCCTCCAGTCCTCCAGAACGACTCCTGTGTCCAATAAGCTGTTAAACAGGACTGTCAGAGGTGCAGCTAGTATTTCCCTAAGCTTCCTCAATACTCATGGATGCACCCCATGTGGTCCCATTGCTTTGTCAACCTTCAGATTAGTGAGTCTCTTCAGGACCATCTCCCACTTAAAAAGGACTAGTGCCAACTTCCCTTCCTCCAAAGCTTCTGTTACTTTTTGTGGCCCTCCCCTTCTCCTTCCTCTGTGAACACTGAACAAAAGTATTTGTTCAAGATGTCTGTCTTTTCCTGGTCCCCCTCTGCACAGTACTCCCCTCTCCCCTTTTTAATCTTAAAACCCCACCCTCGGCCTTCCTCTTTTCAGTTACATACCTAAAAAATGTCTTGTCCCCTTTGGTTACCTCCTGGGTTATTCTCTCTTCAGTTAGCACCTTTGCACTCCTTATTGCTTTCCCTGCTTCCTTCTGTTTTCCCGATACACATCCCTATCCTCCTCCCTCTGCGTCTCCTTATACCTTCTGAATGCTACCCTTTTTGCCTTTATCTTTTCAGCCACCTCTTTAAAACACCATTGCAGTCTCTTTTTCTTCTTGCTTTTGCTCACTTGTTTGATGCAGAGGTTTATAGCCTTTACTATGCTCCCTTTTAGCTTTTTCCACTGTCCTCTACCCCTCCCAGGCCATGCCCCCCTGTCAGGTCATCCCTGAGGCATCCACCCATCTTTATAAAATCTGCCCTCCTGAAGTCCAGGACCCTTGCCCTTGTGTGGCTCAATACTGCAGCCATCCTTATATTGAACCACACTGTATAGGGATCACTGGTCCCTAGGTGGCCTCCCACATTTGACATCCGCAATACTGTCCCTGTTACTGAGTACCAGGTCCAATATTGCCCCCTCATGAGTGGGTTCATTGACTAGTTGTGTGAGGAACACACCCTGCTCTCCAGGATGTGCCTGCTTCTAACTGAATCCGCTGCCGGGAGGCTCCAATCTACATCTGGCCAGTTTAAGTTCCCCACCAGCATCACTTCCCTCTTTTCTGCCTTCTTGCCAATGGATTCCACCAGTGCCTTATCTAATTCCTCTCATAGTGCTGGATATCTGTTGATCACTCCAGTGCAAGAAGTGGCTCCATTCCCCATCTCTAGGGTGACCCACAGTACCTCTGCCTCCCCCTGTATTTCATGTCTCTGTTGCTTTTATGCTTTCCCTCACATAATCAATCAATCAATCAATCAAAATCTTTATTTATCCAGGTGAACATCATTGAGCAAAGCTCTTTTACAAGATGGACCTGGTTAGAACAGGGTCGGGTAACATCCATCATAAAAACATATAAATACATGTAAATAAGTATATAAACACAAATACAATGGTGCAGTAATAGAGGAGTCAAATCATAAAAGGAAGACAAGGCAAGCCATAACAGAGGAGGATTCAAGTACAAGGGGGCAGGTCCACCATTGAACCATGCAACTGTATAGAAACCATGTTCTCTGTATAGAAGTACCAGTTAGTTCATTTACCAGGGGCAGTCGCTAGTACTAGCCATGAAAATGGCTTGGAGAACCACCAACCAATGGCAGATGGGGTACCAGAAGGGGTATGTAATATGTAAGTGAAGGATAAACATTGTGAGAAGTGAAGTCCCAAGGATAGGTCTGTAGAACTGATGTGGCGGTGGGGGCCTATGGGGAGAGGGAAAGGGGAGTTAGGACTTTTATAGCATGATTGTATGTAGATTGTGGATGAGTGCAGTATACAGTTGTGAAAAGAAGGCTGGAGAAAGCGGGAAGATAGACCAGTATCAAAGGGAGGACAGAGGCATCAAGGTGTTACATGAAAGCATGATGACAGACCAGGGCCAAAGAGGAGACAAGCACTAGAAATAATTTGTTCATGGTTAAATGGTACAGGTTAGAATGATGACAATTCATGGTCATGGGAAACAATTGCACTGATCATTTCTGAGATGTGAATATAAGAGCTTGAAAGATGAGATGCCGATGGGTGACCTCAGTTTCAGTTTTTTTTTGCAATTTATTCCACAAGGAGGACAGTGTAAAGCTTATAGCAGCCCTGCCAAAGCGAGAGTTAACTTTGGGAACCATCAGTAGGAGAGATTTGCAACTTCTCAAGGCATAATTGCCTATTGGTTTTATAGGAAGACAGTCTGTAATGTATTGGGGCAGTTTTTTGGAGATGGCTCTCAGGGTCCATAAGGCTACATTTTTATCACGCCTAAATTGAAGAGAACTCCACCTCATTGACTGATATAGGGAGCAGTGGTGAGTGGAATATTGCAGGCCTGTGATGAACCTCAAAGCTCTATGATATAATGTGTCAAGTTTGGTGAGGTAGGAAATGGGACAGTGACTGTAGAGGATGTCAACATAATCTATCAAGGATAGAAAGGTTGATTGTACCAGCTGTAGTTTGGCATCTCTAGTTAAGAAGTGGGCTATCCTAAAGAACAGGCCAAGTCTCTGTCGTAATTTTTTGAGTAATTCTTCAATGTGCTCTATAAACGAGAGCCTATGGTCCAGCCATACTCCCAGGTATTTGAATTTAGGGACAAATTCCAACTTCTTACCAAGAATTGTAGTAATCTGTGGCACAGGATCTGATAGGGCTGAATTTACCATTTGGGCAGAAGGAGAAAAGAGCATTGCTTTTGTTTTCTTGGCGTTAAGTAATAGTTTTTTGTTTAGGAGTTGGTGTTGCAGCAGGTTGAACTCAGATTGAAGGTCATTACATGCAGATTATAATGACGGGCAGCTTACGTAAAGAACTATGTCATCTGCAAACAGATAAATGTTGGCCTTAGTTATGCTTTCATCAATATTGTTGATGTATATTGCAAATAAGATTGGTCCTAAGGTAGAACCCTGGGGAACACCTCTTAGGAGAGGTTTGAGAGTTGAGAAATCTCCTTCCACTTTCACCTGCTGGAAATGATCAGAGAGGTAGTTGTTGAACCACTGTAAAGATAATGGGTCAGCACCTAGTGAGGTGAGGGAAGAGAGTAGCAGAGAATGGTTGACAGTGTCGAAGGCCTTGCTCAGGTCCAAGAATATGGCACAGATGTAATTCCTGTTGTCTAGCTCTCTTTGCCAGTCATTAGCCACTTTGGCAACTGCTGTGATGGTGCTATGTTTAGCTCTAATCCCTGATTGGACTGGATTAAGCAGGTTATTAGCTTCTAGATACTGCCTCAGCTGGTCACTTATGACTTTTTCCAGTAATTTTGACAAGACTGGGGGAAATGAAATTGGTCTGTAATTATTTAGATCACAGGGATTTATGGACTTGAACGGGGTATGATGTGCGCTGTTTTCCATATTGCAGGAATGGATCCTTGAGTTAATGATAGGTTAAATAAATGGGTTATGGGCATGGCTAACACATGGATGGCCACTTTCAAAAAATATGGGTCGAGGGTATCCGCACCAGCACTTTTTTTTTTCATCCAGTTTTAGCAATAGGTCTTCAACTTCTTTCAGAGTAGTAGGACGCAAGGAGAAGACTGAATCGGTGGCGCTAGGATCTGCACCTTGATTATCCATCTGAGAGCATATCAAATTCGCAAAGGAATTGTCGAAGGATAAGCCTGCAGTCGCAAAGTGATTATTGAAGGCATCCAGAACTTCCAGTCTGTCACTAATGGTGTTATTGTTTAAGGAGATTTCATCAGGTAGTGAGCCACCGGACGTGTGCCCAGACAAGTCCTGCACCACATCCCACTTCTTTCCTTCCCACCTGGTCCTTCCTGAACAGAGTATAACCTGGTATGGCCATGCTCCAGTCATGGTTTTCAGTGCACCATGATTCGGTAATGGCCACAATATCCAGGCCGGCCTCTGCCATGATGGCCTGTAGGTTGGGAATTTTATTTCCTAGACTCCTAGTATTCACACATATGACCTTCTGGATTTTGTATCTGCTTTGATTGTTGCTGCCCTTTTTATTCCTTTTTGCCCTCCCTCCTCCCTCCCTCACTCTCTTTTTAATTCTCTCATTCCCTTTCCCCTCTACCTCTACCACCCTGCTTTCTTTTATTAATTTGTACCCTGGTGGATTCCACTCCCATCAGGTTCCTCTTACTGTCTGCTTCTGCCTGTGTGTGTGTGGTGGGGGCAGTTTCTGCCTCCTTGAGTCCTTCTGCCCCTCCCAACTAGTTTAAATGTTCATCAAAGTAACATTTAAACCATCCACTGAGGATTGCAGTTTCCCTCCTGGGTAGATGCAGGCCATCAGCCTGGTATACGCCTTTATTCTCCCAGGTGGGTCCAGCAAGTCCTGTATGTATGGCTCTATGGAAGAAGATGTCTGAAGAATCTGTCTAAATTTTTTTGCAAATGAAATGCAAAGTTATCATGAATTATACAGTGGTATGTGAAAATCCTGTAACCTCATTGGTCAAATCATATCACATGACCGTTGGTAAATCCTGCATAACCCACGGCTGAGGAATGGCATTTATAAAAAACATAATTAAACACATTTTAAAGTTATTTTACACATGGTTCCATTGTATAATCACAATAAGGCATTTCAGGGTGTGAGTTATTGGGTGATTGACCCAGTTTTTGTGTGGTTAAGTCACTTACGGCTGTGCCTCGTGACACACCACACAGAAGGCGTCAAATAAATCCCAATAACTCCTGTATTATGCTTATTATTAAATAAGTCACATGTACAGTCGTATACCATCATCAGGAATTGTCTCTATGTCCCACAGACTTAGCTTTCCTACTTCCCTGTTGTCCAATCTACAGGAACAGAATACAAATTCCCCATTCTACTAGATCTGATTTATAGGATTCTTGCTTGTATCCAGAGAGGAGAGTTTTGATATGGGTTTGGGTGTTGTATGAAACTTTAGTCAAACTGGTGAATGTTTACCTTCCCCCTCATATGAATATCATATGAATAAAAAAGTGATAAAGCCATTTTTTTAATAAGATTACCTCCCTCATGAAAGGTCGGTTAATTATGGGTAGAGACATCAATCTGACCTTGTCTCTGGACTTGGATACCACATACCTAGTCATTTTCATACCACCCCTGCACAACAGTAGTTTAAACAAACTATAAACCATTTGGGAATAGTATATGTCTGATGTCATTTGTTCCAGAAAGGTAGGCAGTACACTCATTTTTCTGCATAACATGCTAGCTATGTGCTATTGGATTATTTTTTGTTTGTTTGTTTCTCTTGAACATTTTGGTACAGCGAGACATACAGTATACATCAATGACCTTGAATTTTACCTGACCATTCTCCTACTCTTTTGAAAGTAGACCTTGGAAAATTTAGAAAACAAACTATTTGGTGACTTAAATATTTATTGAGGAAGGTATCTTTTATAGAAATGGTGAGGGAGCAAGTAGACTGGTTCCTGGCCTTGAATGATACTGGCAAAGTTGAAATGTTATAGGACTCACTTAAAGCAGTTCTTAGGGGCGAGATTATTTCTTATTCAGTTAGGAGGATCAGAAATCAGGACAGTCAGCTAAAAACAGTACAAGATACTATAACCACATTGCTGTAGTTCCGTGGGGAGGGAGATGCTGGGAAGAATAATCAGATTTGAAAGGTAAAGCAACAACTACAGGGCCTCTTGGATGAGAAGGCTGAGTTCGATTCAGGTTATTTAAAACAATAGTATTTTGAAAGATCTGCCTGAGGGGACAGAAGATTGGCACATCAGCATAGGGCAAAATGAAAAAATGATTGATTTCCTAAGCTGTATGACCCTGTCTCTAGGCATTCTGCCCTCTCCTCTCATCAAATAAAAAGTATTATGAGTAACTATTATCAGGACTTATATTCCTCCACCCCCCACCACACTCCCGGGGGCTGCCACCCCTTCACATTTTCTCCAACGTCTTAAGCTGCCTACATTAGAAGATTCACAGAAAGCTTCTCTTTTGGCCCCCATTCAGGGGGAGGAGATCCTAACTGTTCTCAAGGGCACAAAAACTGCTACGTTTCTGGGTCCTAACGGATTAATAACCAGATTTTATAAACACTTTTCTACCCTTCTGATTCTCTTTTTGTCCCAAACATAAGGAAGTACAAGCAGAAAAGCTGCCTCCCACTTCCTGGAATTGGGCCACATCTCTACCATTGCACAACTGGGAAATATCCCTGTATGCCACTGTCATACCAGCCTATTTCCATTTTAAATAATGATTATAAAAGTCTTATAGCCACTTGGGCACACAAATCAGATGCCATTATACCCACCCTTATCAGAAGATACCAATCTGGATTCAGTAAGGTGTGACAAACGTTTGATAATATTAGAAGGTTGTTTGTAATTAAGAGCACTCACCCCTCAGTAAAGCACACAAATGGTTGCAATTCAGGAAACATACTTTATTGCAGCATGCCTCCACATAAACACTGATGCAGAATGAACAGCCTTTACATTTTGCCCCCTACAGGGCTTCCTCAAAATATACATTCACAGTGGTACTGAGTTTTTTTAAATTAAATTCAGCCAGTCACATTCAAAGATAAATCCTGGCTTCCTATTGGCCAATTACATCTGTCACCAAAAACAGTAAAAACTCCACAAAAGTGATCAAATAAAAAATAATAATGTCCCTTTAAACATGTATTCACTTGTTGAAGTTCAGAAACTCAACCAAGTTCCAGTTTACAGATTACCAATATGCTCAGGGCTCCATATACCTAGAACAGAAGCAGAAAGAGAGTGGTTATCCATTAAGCACTGATTGCCATGGTGCTTTATTCACTAAAAATACCACCAACAGCTTAATCTGGTTCAAGGTCAGCTGGCATTCATTTGTATCCCCCTCCCCCTGGGGCGTGCCTGAAAATAGGCAAGAATCTGTCTAGTGCACTTACCTGGTCAACAGAAACCAACTAAATAAATAAATAATGGATAACCACATGGAAAAAGAATTTACAGGCTTATATTAGCCATAAATTCTGGCTTAAACATACCCTTCAGTTACTTAAAGTGACCTTCTCCCAGGTGTGTAGGGATTTTGCGTGAAAGTGTTGGAGAAAATATGTCCAGGCTGAAAAGGGGTGAAGAAGGAGGAGGAGTCGAGATGAGGGGTGAGTTGGTCTAAAACCAAATGTTCTTGTAATCTGGCATGGATAGGAAGGAGGGAGATGGGGTGATAGTTGCCTGGAGAGGTGGGCTCACCCCCTTTATGTAGAGGGATTACAGTGGCATGCTTCCAGGCATCCGGGACAGAGGCTAGTTTGAATGAAAGATTTAACAACACTGCAATAGGGTAAGCTATGGCAGGAGCAGACAAACAGAGCAATTTGGCATCAAGGCCATCAGGGCTCTTGCCTTTAGATGGGTTTAAAGCAAGTAGTGTCTTGAGTGCTGTAGAGGGGGAGATGGGGAGAAACAAAAGGGCGTGACTGGGGGGGCTGGAGGGAGGGTAGGGGTGTGGGAGGGAGGAGGTGCAGTTAGTAAAGAAGGTATTGAACTCTGCAGTTATGGAGGGGGACTCAGAGAGGAAGGGGTCAGCTACCCTGATAATAATGGCCGGGGGCTGTTTGGGGGAGAATAGTGCATTGACCACCTTCCAGAACTTGGAGGGGTGGTTAATGTTTGCATGGAAGGTGTTAGAAAAGTACTAAGATTTGGCTTGCCTAACCAGCCTTGTACAGATGTTGCAGAGATTACAATATTTTTGGTAGGCTTCAGTGGAGGGTGAGTGTTTGTGGTCTTTCCACACTTGGGCCTGGGTCCTTAAGCAATCCAGGAGGTCCAATGTAATCCAGGGGAGATGGGAGCCACAAACCCGCGTGCGCTAGAAACGGACATGGAGATCCCAAATTTGGAGGAAGGCTGTTTCAAAATAAGCACACGCATAATTGAGTGAGGTAGCCATGTCAGTGGGGGCCCAATCAGCATTGACTAGATCAAGGAATAGCGGTGTGAGGTTTATCGATTTGAAAGAGAGGATGTGAAGGAATTTGAGTGGGGATCAAGGGATCTGAATTTTTCATACACAGTATGGCTTACAGCAGTTAGGCTGACTATGACTGGCCCATAACAGACCACTTGGGGAAATACCTTATTCGATGGAAGACACCTTATCAGAGAAAAATTTACATAGAAACTTAGGAACATAGAAGTTGACGGCAGATAAGGACCGCAAGGCCCATCCAGTCTGCCCATTTCTTTTTCTGCCTTATAAATGTGCCATTGGCCTTTGCTCTGTCAATGGTCAATCTATTCACACTCATCTGTATTGCGCCCTTATGCCTATCCCATGCCTGTTTGAAGCCCTGCACTGTATTCATATCCACCACTTCCTGAGGTAGGCCGTTCCATGCATTGATCACCCCTTCTGTGATAAAGAACTTCCTCGCATTACTCTTTAATCGGCCTCACTCTAATCTCATGCAGTGTCCTCTTGTCCTGCTATTTTTCTTATATTGAAACATGTTAGACTCTTTCACCTTGTTAATGCCCTTAAGGTGTTTAAATATTTCAATCATAACACCTCTCTCCCTTCTTTGCTCTAGGGTATACATACTGAGCTCCGTTAATATGTCCTCATATGTTTTCTGATGCATTCCCTGCACCATTTTGGTTGCCCTTCTCTGGACTGCCTCAATTTGGTTAATGTCCTTGTGAAGGTGTGGCCTCCAGTACTGCAAACAGTACTCCAGATGGGGCCTAACCAGTGTCTTGTAAAGAGGGATTATTACCTTCCTCTTCTGACTTGTGATACCCCTACTAATACACCCCAACATCCCTCTAGCCTTACCTACTGCTTTAGTGGT
This sequence comes from Neoceratodus forsteri, assembly GCA_016271365.2. NCBI lineage: Eukaryota > Metazoa > Chordata > Ceratodontiformes > Ceratodontidae > Neoceratodus > Neoceratodus forsteri. The sequence goes on along the minus strand of CM028133.1, from coordinate 940,223,678 downwards.
CTGCTTGGATGATTTCAGGTCATTGGTGATGATGATGCCCAAGACTCTTTCTTCCCTTGTGACTGCCAGCATCTCCCCTCCCAACCTATAGGTGGCTTCAGTGTTTCTCTTCCCTATGTGCATGATCTTGCACTTCTTTGCATTAAACCCCAGTTGCCACTCTTCCGACCATTTTGCCAGTTTATCCAGATCTCTTCTCATTCTGCCTACCACGTTGGGATCATCTACTCTGTTGCAGATCTTGGTGCTATCTACAAACAGGCAAACCTTACCCTCCAGTCCATCTGCAATGTCACTGATGAAGATATTGACGAGGACTGGCCCCAGGACTGATCCCTGAGGTACCCCATTTACCAAACTCCTCACACTTTTCTGCCAAAAAAGTTTGAAAGGATCAGAGAAAGGGAGGATATATCAACCTGTCTATGATGAGAATGAGCTAAACTGGTCAGTTTTTCCCTGCAGCAATCGTCCTTTACAGGAACTCTGATTTTTTCAGGGTGATTGCCCATTGATACTAACCATAGTAAGTCTTGAACGCCAACCTGTCTCTCTCAAACTTGGACATTCTCCAAGAACGCTCTAAGTTCTGCTTTCAACCGATGCAGTTCAACACAGTACCATGGTGAGCTGCATTACGATGTCAAGGGAGAATGCAATATGGTGCTAGGGAGTATGAGGCAGATGCAAGAACCGTATTATAGTGCTTCATGGTGCTCCCACCTCCCTGCACACAAGCAGGCATCATACATGAGACATTTAGTACCTCCTGGAGTTTGTGAGGATCCAAATTGTATTTTGGATGGTAGTGGGTTATCTCCATGAGGCGTTATTCAGACAGGGAACTCCACAAAGAACAACACCGCATGATGATCCAGGCAGAAGACTGAAAGAACCCTGTCCTCAGTGATGTCAAGTCTCAATGTGAAGATCAGGTGCAGAGTGTGGCCATGTTGATGTGTACCCAAGGCAACCAGTTGTGTTAGTCCCTGTGAAAGCACCAACTGGAGGAGCTGCTGACCAAAGTGCAAGAATTTGTTGTTGACCCAGGCATTGATTTTCCCCAGCACCAAAAGTCTGGGAGCATTCAACACCTGTTTGACCATGAAGTCCTCCAACTCCTACATAAAATTACTCCCATACCCCAAAGGTCAGAATATGAGAATAATCATTCCACTAACAATTGGGGCACAACTAACTACCACATATTCAAAGGACCTGAAAGTTCCTATGGAATGTGCGGTGAGTCACACAAAAAGGATTTAACCCCCCCACCCCCCATGAGCCCTTCTCAGGCAGTGCACCACCGAATACCTTGGTGGGACACATACACCCAGAACCAGGCTAGAGTCATCCCCCAATCAGGTCTCCATGATGCAAACAGTGTCAGCTGAGGAATCAGTGATGAAATCCTCCATCACAGCAGTTTTATTCCTCAGTGATCCATTGTTGCAAAGAATATCTCAAAGGAGAGGAGCAGAGCTGACCAGACAGATCACTACCTACTTGTTGACATTGGGCCAGGCCCTGGAGAGGGAAACCAGGCAGGGAGGACCAGATCCTGATTTCAAACCCTTCCTGGGTACCTCCTTGTTTTCAGCAGCCCAATCCCCCACCCCCTGAGTCATCATACCCGGGACCTCCATTGTAGGTATTGCCTGGCCTCCGAGGATCCCAAGTCCCCTGCAGCAGCTGAGGACCTCTGCAGGGAGAACTAATGGGGCTCTGCTGAAGTGACAAAGCTACCACAGGTGGTCACTAGAATAGGAAGCCTATCTGCTCCTATGCTTCTGTATATACTGCACCTTGTGGGGAGGGTGTCAGGCTTTGAGCAAATGACGCTCCTGCAAATGAACCATTCCTGCTCCACAGTCAATAGTACTAGCCCTGGTTGATGACGAGGCTTGCATTTGCATGTAGACTTTTCAAAGGGGCCAGTAGTGCCAATCCCTGTGCAGAACATGCTTTTTCTGCCAATACCTTTTCTGTGAGTCAGTTGTGTTCACTGTTTGTTTTTCTCCTGTGTGTGACTCTCACTGTGTTTGTAATGCTGTCTATCCTATTTTAAAGGCTGGGGGGGGGGCTCCATGGCATTTTTAGTTTCTCCCCCCACCGAGAGCTGTCAGTTTTAACTAATGCTGCTCAAGTGCACTTTCAGCTTCTGGTTTCAACTAACGCCACTCAGTGGCACTTTCAGTCCCCCCCCCAAACACTTCTAGTTTCAACTAACAATGTTCAGCAGTATTTGCAGTTTCCCTTGATCACCTCATCACTAATGCTGCCAGTTTCAACTATCATGGCTCAGTGGCACTATTACTTTCTCCCCTGTCTTCACTGACCATTGACTTCAGTGAACAAGGTGCAAGTGGAGGGTCTATTTCAGAGAAAGGAAGGCACTAGAACAAGGGGACATGCAATGAAGCTAAGAGGGGTAGGTTTAGGAGAGATATGCAGAAGAACATTTTCATGGAAAGGGTGATGGATGACTGGAACAACCTGCCAAAGGAGGTAGTGGGTGCAAAGACAGTGAGGCGCTCAAGCATGTGTAGGTGAGGTACAGGTGCATATTAGGTAGAGGAATGGGGGAGGGAGTGACTCCTGTTACAAACCAGGGTCAGTGATAATGGAATAGGCAGGGACAAGGGGCAGACTATATGGGTCCAAAGGTCCTTTTCTGCTGAAAAATATGTTTGTATGACAGTGATGTCCTCCCCACTACATCAGCGCCTACCAGCAGCTTCAGGTAGTTAAGGCTCTCCATTCATTTTCCTGTGGAATCATTGCTTAGTCGGCTAACTACAGCTGATTTTATTTCTTGTCTTGCTCTACGCTACTGTGCTGGTTGTATTAGAGTCATCTGTTATTGTTACTTTAATTGTTTGTGCCGTGTACCTGCAAGAGCCATGGGTTTCACGAGGTACCTTACTTGCACAGCGTATTCTCTCTGCATATTGTGAGGCTATTCAGCAACAGTCAGCATGTATATGTCAGCAGTCAACACTGTACAGTCGTACAGCATTGATTTGATTTTCCCAGCTGAGTCATTGCTAACCCCTCCTTCCCCCCACTGCTTCCCTTTTCTCTTTTCTGCTGTGACCACTGTCCTATTGTTTGGGTGACCTCCTAATCCCTCCCTTGTTTTGTCTCCCAGCAGGCAGAGTTTGGAGGGCCATAACTGCAGCGTCCTCCCACTGTAGCAGTGCCTGCCAGCAGCTTCAGGTAGTTAAGGCTCTCCCTTCATTTTCCTGTGGAACAGCACTGAGCTTTGTGCAGTACTGTTTGCTTCTACCCACCGAACCACCCAGGGGTGGTACTACCTTTAATGTTACAGACTGAACCAATCAGCTCACCCCCACCTGTATGGTGATCTTGGTCCCTTCCACTTTCCCTTCCCTGTCCATAGTTGTCACACTCCTGGTACTGATTTTGGACCCATCCACTCTCCCCCTCCTCTCTTTAGGTACCCCACATACCTAAATGTATACTCCCACCACCTCCCAGAGTAGTCTTCTAACCCAAGTTACATGTTTAAGTTGGTGCCTGTGGGAATCAAACCTAAGTTACTGTTGACTAGCTCCCTCACAGTCTAGTGCTCTAGACACTTAGCCAACACAACCAACAAGTGTTCAGGCAGGTATTATGCTTAAGACCTCTATCCTTCTTGCTCTAGGCTTTACTGCCATCTAGGGTCCACTGCACACTTATCAGTCCCTATCCACCCCCCCCAACCTTTAGCCCTTTCACATACCTACCTTCACTGCTATCTAATCCACATTATGTCTTTAACCTGCTTCCTACCTTTTATCTCACTGCTATTCTGTCTGTTTCCTACCACCTTCCTACCTCTTGTCACTCTCCCAACCTATCCACACTCTTCTTTTCCTTCCATCTCCCCCTCTCCACTCCCCCATCCCCTATCCTCTCCCTCTCCTGCCTCTCCCTCTTTCAAACTCACCCTGGTGCCCAGGTGCCTTCCTTCTCCCATTTGTCTCCTTTTGGCTCTAGCTTATCCACCTCCACCTGTCCCTTCCTCCCACCCCTTCTACCTCCTCCTCATTTTCTCCTCACCACCTTCATCACTGCCATTTCCCTATTAAGCTCCTACTCCTTATGGACAGTGCTATCGAACCTAACCTTGGCCCTGTCCACGCCCTCCCCTCTGACCTGCCCAAAGGTCTCCGGGTGGCCCATTTAAATATCCACAGCCTCCTTCCTAAAATTGATCTACTCCAACCCCTTGTCACCTCACTCCTACCTGATGTCCTAATTGTCTCTGAATCCTGGCTCTCCCCCAAGATTCCTGACTCTGCTATCACTATCCCAGGGTTCACCCTCACCTAGCAAGACCACCCCAGTAGCGTGGTGGCATCACCTTTTACCTCTCCTCCTCTACTCAGTTTTCCACAGTACTATCTGTCACCTCTCTTGGAGCCTAAGAACTTCTTGTCATCAAACATTCTCTCCCTTTCACTCTTCCTATTTACGTGGCAGGTGTCTACTGTCACCCTGGCTTATCTGTTACCCTGGTCTCTGAGCTCCTGACTTCCATATCCTCTCTCGCCCCTGCTGGTGCTTTTCTCATCCTGGGCGACTTCAGCATTAACTAGATTGTCCCCTCTCTAAATTTTATCAAAATGTTAAATCCTTGCAAATTACTCAACTCATTTCTACCCGCACCAGTTTTAACTCCAAATCCCATAACCACTCTCTCCTGGACTGGGTCCTTACCAACCACCTGCACTGTGTCATTGATGCTGGCACACTTCCTGATGCACTCAGAGATCACCACTTGGTATACTGTGTGCATAAAATTCACTGCCCTGAAGCTCCCCCTAAAATTGCCCACCTTTACTACTTCCGTTTGTTGGACTTATCCTCTCTCCATGCTGATCTGCTGTCTACTCACTGGTCTCCTATCTCCAAAGCCACTGGTATTAACACTACCCTGTACTACTTCCACTCCAAATGTCTTCAGATCTGGAACCAGCATGCTCCCCTCTGCAAAACCAGGGTATGTGGCTATTTCCCAAATCTCCCCTTTCCTTGACTCCTCCTCTTTCTTCATCCCTTTCCAGTCTGGTTTCCACAAACTCCATTCCACTATTTCCTCCCTCCTCACACTCATGGATTCCATTCACACTGCTATGGACCAATGTCTCCTCACTGCTACCATCTTTGTCGATTCAGTGAAAGCTTTCAATACGGTCTCTCATCTCCTCCTACTGCATTAACTGATATCAGCAGGACTCTCAGACCCTGCCATTAATTGATTCAACTCATACCTCACTGACAGAACTCAATCTGTGAAACTTGGTAGCCCCACATCCACTCCACTCCCCATAACCACTGGTGTCCCCCAAGGTTTCGTGCTTGGCCCCTTCCTGTTCTCTATCTTTCTAAATGACCTTCCATCTGCCTGCTCATCTGTGTCCATCTACATGTACGCTGATGACATGGCCCTATTTGTCTCTGGGTCCTCCCCAACTGAGTTGGTATCCAAGCTCTAACTTGATTTCGACTCAGTACACAAGTGGTTAAGGTAAAATCAGCTATCCTTCAATGCCAAAAAGATGGTCTCCATGTGCTTTGGCACTCGGCTGCAGCTTTCTAAAATCCTGTCCCTCCCCTCCTTCCACACTCTAGATGGTGTCCCACTCAATGATGTAGCTTCTTTCAAGTACCTTGGCATTTGGCTTGACTGACACCTCCAATTCTTGCAGAACATTGATGCGATATTCAAAAAGCTCCACCCTAAACTTGGTGCCATCTATAGGCACAAAAGTTGCATCCCCTTACCTGCCCATCAAGACATCCTTACCAAGGTGATTCCTTCTATTTTTGATTATGGCGACACAGTCTGTAGTGCTGCCCCTAAGTCCACCCTAGCCAGACTGGATCCTCTTTTCCACTCCTTCTGCTGCTTCGCTCTTAACTGCTCTCCCTGCACCCACCACTGTACTCTTTACTCCTCCCTCTTCCTCCCCTCCATCTAATCCACTGTGCTTCCTTCATCTCTAATTTCTGGTTCTTTTCCCTTCCGCATCTCAATTCCCTCCTCTCACCTTCTGCCCCTTCCCCCTACTCCCTACATAATTCTGGTCTCTGCTCCCTCCATACTCCTCGCAAATCACTTGCAGGTTATGCTGCCTTCTCGTTCTGCTTTCTTAAACTTTGAAACTCGCTCTGCCTCCTCCAAATTCTCTTTAATCTCTCTTTTCCGCTCTCATACTCCTCCGTCCTGTCACTGCCCTTAACTCAGCAGTCCTCCATTTCACATTTCTCTCCGGCCCCTCCCCTTTTCTAGTTTTCAGCCTACCCCATTTGCTGCCCAATTTGGTGCCCTTATAGGCCCTAATGTTCATCCCACTGCTTGTCCACCATGTCTTTCTATTGTATATATTGTACATCCCCTCTCTATAGCCTGACTTCCGTGCTGTAGCTTATTTGTACATATATATATATATATATATATATATATATATATATGTATATTTGTATTAATTTTTAAAATACTGTATCTACCACTGTATTTATTACTACTATGTATCAAATTATGTATAAATGTATATTTTGTTTAGTTGTTTCCCTTTCCTCTTCCCCCAGGATGCATCTGGAAATGAGCTATTTGGCTCCGTATGTCTTTCCTGGTGAAAAGCTTTAATTAATAAATAAATAAATAAATGATGATTTCAACTAATGCCACTCGTTAGCATTTTCAGTTCCCCCTCCTCCCCACCAGTGTTATTGGTTTCAAATAATGCTGCTTTGTGGCACTTTTAGTTTCCGCTCCTCTACTCCTCACTGGTGCTGCTGGTTTCAACACGTGCCTCTCAGTTTCTCTTTCAGTTTCTTTCTGGCCCTCCTCCCTTCCAGGAATTCAGAAGTAAGGGCCCCATATTTAGAAGGTTAGCACAGGACTAAGTGAGTTAGCACCTGCACTAACCTGAATTAATGCTGGCACTCTGGGCTAGGCATTATTCAGAGACCCTCAGACCTCTGACAAAACCCAGCAGCATGATTGTGCTATCGATACCGCTGAGCCGATGCAAATGAGAGGGTCCCTTATTCATAACTGTGCGGTTGTATATTCAAATGGATTTGGCAATGCTAAATAGCCCTCAGATCAATGTTGTTTACCCCCAGCAAAAAAATAAAATCAAGACATATAACATGAAATGATACTGTACGCAGTGTTGTAAAGCAGCAGCCAAAGTAAATAAAATGTTGGGATGCATCTCCAGGGGACTCACCTCCAGGAGAGAGGAAGTCATTCTGCCCTTGTACATGTCATTGGTTTGATCACACCTGGAGTACTGTGTGCAGTTCTGGTGCCCTTATTTTAAGAAGAAGGACATCAAGCTACTTGAGGGGGTCCAGCATAGGGTGACTAAGATAATATAGGGTATGGGAGACAAACCATATGATGAGAGGTTAAGGGAACTTAATTCCTTGGAGAACAGTAAGGCAAGGGGGATATGATAGAAACCTTCAAGTATCTAAAGGGTATAACCAGGGTTGGAGTGGAGGGCATTTTCAATTTAAAAAGGGAGGGGACCACTAGGGGCCACAGTCTGAAACTTGTGTGGGGGGTAGATTAAAAAGAAATGAGGAGGCACTTTTTCATGGAAGGGGTGATGTCAAAGTGGAATGCACTGCCTGAGGAGGTGGTATCTTTGGAAACAATGGGAAGTTTTATGGAAGGGTGGGACAGAGAACAAATGAGTGTCAACCAGAGTGAGGAGTAGGATAGGGAAGGGGGGGTGAAGCAGCTCCAGTAAAATAGACTGAGCTGCACAATTGAGTAGACTTCATAGACCACTAAGGCCTTTTTCTGCTGACAATTTTTCATTTGTTCATAAGACAACACTACAGCCACACCTCTACCTCTAAGGCAAGGTGGCTGTACTGCAGCTTCCTGCCCCTGCATCTAGTGGACCCCTTCCTCCCTAATTGCCCTTCATTTGTTGAATTCCATATCCCTGGCAGTCTAGTGGCCCCCCCCCAAAAGCCCCTGTTGTATACTGAATTTTATTTCCCTGGTAGTCTAGTGGACCAACTGATTGCCCCTGTTATATGTTGAATCCCACGCCCTGGTAGTCTAGTGGACTCCCCTCCCCATGATTGCCCTGTCATACCTTTATTCATGAATCCCTGGGGGTTCACTAGACTATCAAGGGTGTGGAATTCAACATATAACAGGGATGATGGGGGAGGAAGGGGTCCACTAGACTACAAGGGATGTTGTGCTGCTGCTGTCCTGCATTGGAGCTACGGTCTGCTTACATAGAAACATAGAATTTGACGGCAAATAAGGACCGCTTGGCCCACCCAGTCTGACCATTTCCCTACCTACTGGATAAGCTGCAGATCCTAGTTAACCAGCAGCCTACTTCTTCCTACCCCCACCCCCTAGAATTGCCTTATGACTGTCCCATGCATGCTTGAATTCCTCCACTGTTTTTGACTCCACAACCTCCTCCGGAAGGCCATTCCATGCATCCACAACCCTCTCTGTGAAAAATATTAAATTACCTCTGAACCGCCCCCCCTCTATCTTCAAATTGTGCCCTCTTGTTCTTGCACACCTCTTTTTGTGAAAGATGCTTCCCTCTTGGATTTTGTTGGTTCCCTTGAGGTACTTGAACGTTTCTATCATGTCCTCCCTCTCCCTCCTTTCCTCGAGGCTATACATATTAAGCTCCTTAAGTCTCTCTTCATATGTCTTCCGGTGCAGACACTGCACTATTTTAGTTGCCCTCCTCTGGACAGCTTCCATCCTGTCTATGTCTTTCTGGAGATTGGGTCTCCAGAATTACACTGGTGATACTCTAGATGGGGTCTCACCAGCTGTCTGTACAGAGGATAATAACTTCCTGTTTTCTACTGGTGATGCTCTCCCTATGCATCCCAGTATCCCCTAACCCTCCTTGCTGCCCTCTCACATTGCTTGCCCACCTTTAGGTCATCTGATATGACTACCCCCAGGTCTCTTTCCATTTTGTTGTTGTTAGTATCTCACCCCCATTGTGTACTCTTCCCTGGGTTCTTGTTTCCCAGGTGCATTACCATGCACTTCTTAGCATTAAATCTAAGCTGCCATACATTTGACCATTTCTCTAACCTCATAAGTCCTTTCTCATCCTTTCCACCCCACCCTGTGCATCAACTATGTTGCAGATCTGTGTCATCTGCAAAGAGACATACTTTTCCTTCCAGTCCTTCTGCAATGTCGCTTATAAAGACATTGAAGAGTACTGGTCCTAATACTGAACCCTGCGGTACCCCACTAGTAACCCACCTTTCATCTGAGTGGACTCCATTTACTATTACTCTCTGTGTCCTATTCTCCAGCCAATTCTTTACCCAGGCTGTCATCTTGGGACCCACTCCCAGGCTGGCTAACTTGTATATTAATCTTTTGTGTGGAACTGTGTCAAATGCCTTGCTAAAGTCTAGGTAGGCCATGTCCACAGCCCCTCCCTGATCTATTACTTTGGTCACCCAGTCAAAGAAATATATCAGATTCGTCTGGCATGACCTTCCCGCTGTGAATCCATGCTGTCTAGGGTCCTGTGCCCCTCTGGCCTCTAGATACTAGACAATTCTTTCCTTCAGAAGTGATTCCATCATTTTCCCTATCACTGAGGTTAAACTAGCAGGTCTGTAGTTTCCTGCTTCTGCCTTGCTCCCACTTTTGTGAAGGGGAATCACATCTGCCCTCCTCCAGTCCTCGGGTACCACTCCATCCTCCCATGATTTGTTAAAAAGGGTAGTCAGTGGTGTCACTAGTGCTATCCTTAGCTCTTTTAGAATTCTGGGATGAATCCCATCAGGCCCCATTGCTTTGTCCACCTTCAGTTTTAAGAGTTCTTTCAGAACCCTTTCTTCTGTAAATGGGCTGGTATCAACTTCTGTATCCAGAGTGTTTCTACTGTTTGTTTTATACCTCCCCTCTTCATTTGTAAATACTGAACAAAATATTTGTTTAGTATCTCTGCCTTTTCATAGTCTCCCTCTGCCCTCCCTCCCTCTTTTTAAGCCTCACTATCCTCCTTGGTCTTCCTTCGCTCCCTGATGTACCTATAAAAGGTTTTATCCCCCTTCTTAACTGAGTTGGCTATCTTTTCCTCGGTTTGGGCCTTTGCTGTTCTGACTGCCTTCCCAGCCTGCTTCACCCCTGCAAATAAGCCCATAATGAGCATGCAGGTTGCCCCTTAGGACGTTACTTGCCCAGTTTGCTCATTTGCCTTCATGGGCTTGAATGTGGCCTACAGGAGCCCTGGCACTATTCTGTTTTGGGCAGCACTATTGCCTGTGGGCCACATGTAGCCTTATGCCGTGTCAGCATAACTTGTATACACTTAGTGCTGCACCGACATGGCCTGATGTTTAGTTGGTTAGTGTGCTTCATTAGTGTGTGCTAATTGGCTGAATATAGCTTAGAGCTGACTATGTGCTATTTTTGGTACAGTGCTACTGGCTACTCTACACTTACACCTGGCTCTGAACGTAGGGGCTTATGTGTGTTTTCAAAACTGGAGTGGCTCAATGTCTTTGGCATGGCTAATGGCATGGGACAATTACCACTGGCAAACATCCCACAGACCAGCTGTAAATTTTTAGGTGGATGCATTTTATTTAAAAGTGAACAAAAAGCCAGTTCAGATGAGTTAACATTTTAAATGTTAGAGCATGTACCCAACCATGAGGTTCACCTTGTCGTCTGGCAATTAGACATTATTCACAATCACAACTGAGCTAAAATCTGATAAGCAAGTAGCCCCCACTGAAAATCATAAAGAGAATAAAAGTAAGCAAGAATATACATTTGAAAGGTTTGCTAATTTGGGGAGGAGGGAAAAGGGCATTTGATTCTGTTTCATTACTAATGTATGTAATATACCTGTAGCTCCCCTAGAAAATAAGGGAACTTCTAAGAAATGTGATTACAGCTTTGTGAATGAGCAGTGGTTGAGCTTGCTATATCATTATCTGACTGATGACAGATATGTTCTTTTTACCCTCAAGGGGAGTTAATCCCAAATATGCACAGTTTAATGCTCCCCAGCAATACAGTACATGGTAAATAAATAATTACAGATGTCCAGCTCACATAACAAAAGATAAACAAAATAAACTTGAGAAGAGGAACTGTGAGTTTATCTTCTTGGAAATATCTTGTTTTCCTGACTCCTATGACATGCCCTTGACCAGCCTGAGTGGCAAGGTACAGAGTCTAGCAGCAGCACAGCACCAAAGGCAGATAGCAGCTCTCCTGTCATGGTAGAACTCAGACGCTGCAGGCAAGCACTGTTGGTTTCCCATAAAGAGCACATATATAAACAGCTCTCATGTACAATACATACAGAATAATGCAGGTGTATGTTATGAGATTATCACACATCACGGGTGTGTGAAAAATCCTCATAACACAAATCCTGCACAGATATGATTTTTTATAATAACTGGTACAAGGTTTCTGACCTGTATTTGTGCGAGTGAAGATGTCCACCAGCCACCGGTACTCACACAAATACAGTCTGCTTTCTTTTGCACTTTAGTGAGTGAGAGCACTAGGAGGAAAACACTGTAATAACCGACTCACTATCAAGTTATTATGGAATTCAGCAGGTTATTATGGCATTTTATCAAGACTGGGGATCCACTCCTTGTAGGGGCGTCACCAGTTATTATAGTGTAGTACAGTTCAATACAGTAAAGCCCACTCAGATGCACACCTCTTAAATGCATAGCCTGCTTTGGTACATAAGTTTCTAAAGTCTCAGTTCCATTTGTATCTCCTCAATGTTGATTTGAAGTCCAAAAGGTTACTGCTGCGACTTATCAGTAAAGGGTAGTGCTTGCACAAAAACTACTACCAGCCCTGGCCCGCAAGTTAATCCAGGACAGTGCAGCACACACATAGATAAGAAATCAAGCAGAAGTTCAAATTGATGTCTATTTATTTTATCAATGTATTGAAAAGCCCAAAGTAAGGCTCTTCGCCACGTTTCGGCTATCCCAGCATTCTTTAGGGGACCGAAGGTGGGGATAGCCGAAGTGCAGGGGCCGAGCTATACTTTGGGCTTTTCAATACAATGTCAAAATAAATAGACATCAGTTTGAACTTCTGCTGGATTTCTTGTCTGTGTGTGTGCTGCACTGTTCTGGACTTTTGACTCAACGCTGATTTGACCTGTTAAAATGCATTCAAGAGCTGTTTTAAGGCATAAATCTAACTCCATAGGACAGTGGTCTAACTGGTACTTCATGAACTAACTATAGGTAGGCAAGCCAGGAATCTTTCACACAGAGCCAACCCAGAGCCGAGACAGGGGTCTGGCTTGACTCTACGAGCCAAAACTCAAGCCGAACCCTAGATACAGCAGCCTGTTCTCTACATAGCACTTGCACGTTTCCAACACTACACTAACTGCTCAGGCTGACAAAAATGCTTATTTTGACATTAATTGACTTGGCATGACCTTGGTTCTCAATTGCTTACAGAGGTCGAGCCGAGCCAAGCCAGACACTAAGCACAAGCCAGGCTCGAGCCTGCTCTGGTTTGACCACCTCTAGAACTAACTATGGGTTTTAGTCATTAAAAGCTGTTGGTAGGTGTTTACTGCAGTGCCAGTGAAACACACAGTCAACTACTAATCACTTACAATCACTAACTTGATCAAGATACTGGAGTTCAGTGAGTACAATAATAAAATAAGCAATTGTTAACAATGTAAAACTAGCCAGTTTTGTTTTTCAATAGAAAATCTGCAAGACCTGTTAAACCCATAGCCCATTTAGGTGCACACTCAGAGCTGACAAATAGGGTATGTATTTAAGAGAACATCAATTTACAATAAAATACACTACAATACAATACTGTAAGATGGGATGGACAGAAGGTTGATGGTAGGGGTGGTGGTGGTGTTGCTATCTTCTATAAATCACGCCTAAACCTCTCTAACCATGCCACACCTGTCCTCTCCCACTGTGACTTTATTCATGCCACCCTCCAGCTTGGCACCAAGAAACTTCATATAGAGTGTGCCTATAACCCCCTCTAGGTGGCACCACTGGCCTCGAGGAGCTACTCTCACAGGTGGACTCAGTCATTAGACTCAATGAAGTCCTAATTCTAGGTGACCTAAACCTAAATTGGATCAGCAAAGTGAATGAATCCCTCCACACTGTGGTAAAAAGCCACAACCTCCAACAGCTAATCGCTGACCTCACCAGGGTTATGTCTCCCCCCAGGTCCAGCACTCTAATTGACTGGGCCCTAACTAATCATCTTGCCAGTATAGAATCCTCAGGAACCCTTGCTGGTGCGATAGATGACCACTCTCCAATATATTGTATCTGGCGCTCTATCTGACGATCCTCTCCTCCCCTAAAACTCATCACCTTCTATAACCTAGCCAACTCTGATCAGGCCCAGTTTCTGTATGATCTCTCTATGATTGATTGGACATGCATCTACTCTGCCACTGATGCCCAGGTAGCCCTAGACTACTTCTTAACCATGTTTGGATCTTTCCAGGACATCCATGCACCTTGTATCAAATGCCATGTATGTGGAGCACAAACTAAGTGACTTAATAAAGACCTACTTGCTCAAATTAGGGCAAGGGACAAAAGCTATAGGCAGTTCAAGGCCCCTGGGCTTCAATCAGACTATAATGACTACACAGCATGGAGAAACTCTTGCAAAGAGGAACATTCGCTCAGCTAAAAGCTAGTTTTGCAAAGGTTTATTAATAAATGCTGCAGGAGACTCCTGGAAATTCTGGTCACATATCAAAACACTCCTTGGAGCCAAACATGCCAGAAGCACTAATGACATGATACTAAATGGCATGCATTGTAACAACCCGACCACCATTGCTAACTCCTTTAATCTCCACTTCTTGGACTTATCCAGATACTCATCTTGCTTCCCTTCCATGCAATCCAATCCACTCCCCCCACAAAACTGAACCCCTGCACACTTACCCACCTTTCCGGTTTCGAACCACACCCAGACCTGAAGTCCTAAAGATGCTACAAACCATCTCTGACAGTACTGGTATTGTCTCAGATGGTCTTAAACCCAGGATCCTGAAACTCGCCGCCCCTATCATTGCCTCCCACTAGCCAAACTCTTTATCCTGTCACTATGCCATAGCACAGTCCCTAGCATCTGGAACATAGCCAGAATAACACCCATATTTAAAAAAGGTGGCCCCAAAGATATTGCCAACTACTGGCCTGTAGCCATTCTCTCTCTTCTTAGCAAAATACTCAAAAAACTAGTAGCTAAACAAACCAGCTCATTTCTACATGAGCATAGCCTCTTCCCTGTCTCCCAGCATGGCTTCCACAAAGGCCATAGTACTACCACAGCCCTCCTAAAATTCAATATCTATACTCCTATGGAAAACTGACTCATGACCGGTGCAGTTTTCATCAACCAAACCAAGGCATTCGACCTTGTTAACCACACCCTTCTCCTTACTAAGCGTCATTCTCTCGGTTTCTCTACATACGTCGAGGCCTGGTCCAATGGCTACTTGTCCAACAGGAAGTAGGCCATAAATTACCACTCTGTCATGTGTGATCTCACCACCATTCATATTGGTGTTTCAGAGGGATCCATTCTGGGCCCCTGCTTTTTTCAGTTTTTGTTAATGATCTCCCCTCGCTCACTCCAGCTTGCTCGTCTTTGCTCTAAGTGGATGACCTTGTTCTTTATTACAGTGCCAGGAATATTTCAGACATCATTCTCTCTCCTCTGACTTCCTCCACATACAGTCCTGGCTGTCTGAAAACAACCTCATTCTCAATGTTGGTAAAACACACTCCATGCCCTTTGGCTCCCCTGCCAGACTCAGAACAAACCGAGACCCACTCAAAATCTCATATGCTGACGGCTTACCATTAGTTAATACTAACTCTTTCGAATATCTGGGCATCTTGCTTGATGAATCCCTAGACTTTGATCAACACATTACTGCCACCTGTAAGTCCATAAATGCCAAAATTGGGAGCGCCTACCAGACAAGGTATGCCCTTACCCCATCAGCTATGCTTGCTATTGCATATCTTGGCATAGGGCTCTGCACCTCTGTCCCTGTGGGTGGAAGTAGGCCCTGTGCATTGACTGACAGATTGTCTCTTTGCTCTGTGCGTTTGTATCTCCAGCCACATGGAAGCACAAGGACCACAGGGCCCTGCGCTTCCATAGCCCAATAGAGAGCCCCATGAATTCTTGACATCTGTCACTACACGGAACTGCAGGGCCCACAAGGCAGACAGTCTTCCCTTTGTGCAGGTTTCATTTATTTATTCATGACTTTCATAACCGGGTAGGTGCACTGATCTAATGGACTGTTTTCAGGCACGGCCCAGGCCAAATAGGCATGTGGTACATGATTATCTAATACGTCACAATGGATACATAATAAAACACAGTGGATACATTCAATTACAGGGTTAGGTTAGGTAAGGGATACACCAGTTGGCAACAATTATAGTACAAATTACAGCAGAAAAAATAAGTACACCAGTAGATACCATGATGTGATTAGCACAAGGTAGATGAGGGGAGGAGCAGAGGCAATATAAGGGTAGTAACCTACTAGCCCATCCCACCTTAATGCTCAAGAGCAGTACGTCAATAGCCAAATAGCAGTAGGAAGGGAGAGAGTGGAGGAGTTAGCCAACATATGGATAGGATCAGCTAGTTGGCTGGGGAGGCTGTCTAGGTGGACAGTTACTGCTGTGCTTGGTTTGTAGCCAGGATCTGAGGTTAAGTTTAAAGGAAGTGTGGGTGTTGGAGGATCTGAGGGGTGCAGACAGCCTGTTCCAGAAAGAGGATGCTGCCACAGATAGGGCATTCCCACCCATATTTGTCATAGTATTTGGCACCTCAAGAGGGGGACAGCAGAGTAGTGAAGGCACCTGGGTGTGGTATGGAATTTACAGAGGTTAGAAAGAGGTGAAAGAGCACGGTTTCTTATGATGGTATCTACAAAACACCCAAGGGTAATTTTGAAGTGGCCTTGTAGCGAGAGCCAGCAAGAGAGAGGTAAAGGTCACAGTAATGTGTGGATTAGGGAGCAGATAGCGGAAAGCGACAAGCACCGTTGTAGACAGGCAAGAGCCTAGTCTGCAGGGCAGCAGAGACTTGAGAGTAGAAGGGGTAACAGTAGTCCAGTATGGGGATGAGGTTACCTCTGACAATAACCAGGCAAGCCTCATTGTACAGGTAGAGTCTTATGCAGTAAGCAGTCCCAAGTTTCTGCTTGATTCTGCTAATGACAATATTGAAATGGACTGCAAAGGAGAGAGCAGAGTTGAGTGTAATCCCCAGGTGCTGTATTTAAATGAGGAGAAATTTTCCAGGGGAGCCCTCGTGTGATAGAATAAGGAGTGAGGAGTTATCAGTGATAGCTTTGGATTGGAAGGGTTTAGAAGCGAATAACATGGCCTTTGTTTTTTTAGCGTTAACCAGCAGCAGGTTAGAAGTGAACCAGCTATGGGCAGCAACATAATTCTTGTAAGGACAGACAATATGCGGGGAAGGGATTTGTCACTATGGAATATTACGAGGTCATCTGCTTATAGAAGAGTGTTGCAATTAAGGCAGTCTGAGGGGAGGGTGTTGACAAAAATGGACAATAACAGGGAGCCAAGGATGGACCCTTGAGGTACTCCTGTGGCCACGGACAAGGCTGGAGAAAAGACAGAGCCGATGCAAACTGATTGGGAGTGGTTAGAGAGCAGCACTGAAACCATTTGGTGGCCTCCACTGAGCAGCCAATCCATTGCAGTTTGGAGAGGAGGAGGAGGGCATGGTTGACCATATCAAAAGCTTTAGATAGGTCCACAAAGACAGCACCAGTGGCACAGCCACGATCCATGTTAGTGAGTATATGATTTGTGAACAGGGCCAGGGCAGTAGCGGTACTATAATGCTTATGGAAGCCATGTTGTTGGGTGCACAGAAGGTTATAATTGTTGAGATAATCAGATAGCTGGTGGTTCACTACCTTTTCAAGGAGTTTACTGAGGTGGGGGAGGATGGATATAGGCCAGTAGTTGTCTGGGAAGTGAGGGTCTCCAGCTTTAAAGATAGGAACCACCTTAGCCATTTTCCATGAGAGGGGCATTGAGGAGGTGGACAGAGCAAGACTGAATATAAAGGTAAGTAGCCTGGAGATCGCCAAGGAGACCAGTTTTAGAAAAACCAGGGAGAGGCCATCAGCACCTGGGCTGCTCCAGCAGGGTAAACCCCGAAGAAGTTTAATGGTCTCAGGGGGAGATTGCCTTAAAATAGAAGGGGGTGGGAGAGAGTGTATGAAGAGGAGAGGAGGGGAGCTTGGGGGAAGCAAGAGCTAGGGCCAGAGAGTGGGCAGGTGGGATGTGGTGTGGAAGAGGGGGTGGGTGGTGATGGGAAGGGGGTGTAAGGCCCAGAGTGAGTGGTGTTGCTGGGAGGGAGTTTGCTGAGCAGGGCCGACAGGTCGATGAATTGGGAGATGAGCCCCTTAGCCACTTCCAAGGGATTAGTCAGTAGGTAAGAGGGGGAATTTAGGTGTATCTTGGGATTGTTATTGCGGGGATGCAGAAGGAAGCTTATGAAGTCCCAGAATTTTCTCGGATTGCTGAAACTCTCCCTCTGTAGCTTGAGGAGGTAGTCCCGTTTTAATGATCTAATCAAATGTTTGCATTGGTTGTGCAGGTAGCAGAACCCATTCCACAGAGTAGAGGGGGTAAGTTTGTAGGCAGCCCACTTTCAGTCTCTCTCTCTCCTTCATGAGTGTGAGGAGTTCAGGGGTTGGCCAGTGTGTACACCCATCTCTGACTCTCCTAGTGGTGACAGGGAAGTGTTGGTCCTGAATGTCAAGGAGAGCATTGGTGAAGTAGTCAACCGCAGAGTTAACATCAGTAAGGGCATTTAGATCACTCTAGTTGATGGCCTTTACGTCCTTGAGGAGGAGGGACTTGTTGGGACAGCTGAAGTTGTGAAACATCAAGTACTTGGGGGGCGGGGGATCTTGGAGGACCAGATGACATAGGTGGGGGAATGGACACTGAGAGATTTGGACAGGGTGCCTGCCTGGGGGATTTTTTCCTCTCTGTTGGTAATAACCCAGTCAGAGTGGGAGAAGGTACAGGTATTGAGTCACATTGGAAGGGTGATAATGTGAACTAGGTCATGCAACTTTAGCATTATCTCATAGTCAGTTTTGTGTGCATCTTGCCAGTTGAGGTTGATGTCTCCAAGGATGATAGTATCCCTGGTAGGAGACAGAGAGTCCCATAACCAGTAAGCAGGCTTTGCAGCCCAGATACACCTCCTGAGGAGGGTTGTAGCAGCTACCAAGATAGAGTTTCTTGGTCGATCCTAGTGTTATATTTGCAGTAAGCCAGTCACTGGGGGAAGCATCATCGGAACAAAGGATTGGGGAGGCAGATAGTGGTTCTCTGATGAACATGGCAGCACCTCCTCCCTTTTTATTACCTGGCCTGTCTCTGTGCAGCTGGGTATACCAGCAAGTTGGAACCGGGAGTTGGGAGGCCTGGGCTTCAGCCAGGTCTCAGTGAGGCAGAGGATGTGACGGTTGTGGAGTGAGGCCCAGGCCTCAAGGTCAGGGAATTTGGCAGGGAGACTACAAACATCCATGTGAGCAATTCTCAGTCCAGGGGTGCTGGTCCAGATGTCACTGTTTGATGTGATTGGGGCATTCACTGGTCCCAGGTTAGGTTCGATGTCCCTTCCAAGGAGGAGTAGGGAGAGTAGGAGAAGTTGTGGGAACCATCACCCATGAGATAATGGGGGAATGGAGAGTAAGTATAGGGAGAAACCTAGTAGCCAGTGTTTAGAGTTAGAGAGGAAGGCCAGGATGAAGGGAATGAGAAAGTTACTCTCCCACTTAAGTAAAGGTGGAGTGAGACACATGGATTCCAGGCTTCTGTAAAGTGCAGGAGGGTAACTTGGTCATAGGCTAGTACCTGGGCGCAGCAGTCTGTTAATAGGAGGGTGCCCAGAAGTGCGATTGCCATCAGGGGAAGGATGGGGCCTTCATGTTGGGAGTAGAAGCAGGAAGGGTGCAGAGACAAGAAGTTCTGCAATCCTGGCTTACCCAAGGAGAGGGTGTGCTAGAGACAAGGAGTGAACCAGCCACGGAGGGACGAGACTGATGATGTTGTAAGGTAGTGAAAAGAGATGACTACCAGGTGCAGTGTTGGAAGCACTGTTCAGTTTGGATTGAATTGAATAGGCGCATCAAGTGGTGGATGAGTATAATGGGTAAGTGAGAGAATGGACACTTAGAAATTCACACCAGGGTCATGTGACAAAATCACACTATAAATCTAAGCCACTAAGTCAGGCAGGTGGGAGATGGGTGGGAAGCTGGCACAAAGCACCAGAGAGTACTTTCCTGAGCACTGGAGAGTCTGACCGGAGAGCAGCATTGTGGGTTGCAGTGGTGGTACGAATGAGCTGTGTTCAACAGTCCAGAAGTCAGGTTTATGAAATCGGGCAGATGTGAGTGCTCAGTCAGGTCCTCCTGGCTAGGTAGGGGAAAGGAAAAAGCAAAGAGTTAAAAGCCGCAAATTAATTGATGGGTGTGGGGACAGGGCAAATAATAGGAGGAGACAGGGGGTAACAAAGAAGCAGCAGGGAGCTGGCTGAATAGCGAGTAGGGGGGATGGCTCAACACAGATTGAGCATAGAGGAGAAGAAACAGGCTTGTGGGGGGGGGGGATCAGCACCAGAAATGTGAGGAGCGAGGGAAAGAATGGAGTTACTAACAATTTTAAAATGCAGAAAAAAACACAGGGAGGTGATTTGCGGGGAACCAAAGCAGCAGCCTTGAGTGGAGGTTTTAGGGCAGAAGGAGCAGGATGGTCAAAGCAGCAGTGAAGAAGAGGAGCCTACTTACCTGACTAGCTATCAAACATTAGCAATTACTCAGGCCCTCACTGCTACAGCTAGGCAGTTTCAAACAGTACAGATCATGAACATTACAATAATTTGCAGTACATTGATTAAAATTCCCAAAAAAAGATGCACAGAAAGGAGAGAGAAGGTAATTGTGGCAAGCTGCAAGAATCCTTAGATAGGCAGTGGACCAATTGGAAGGAGACACTGAGGAAGTGGGCCAATGGCACTGGGTCATAATGTCATAAGACATTATGCCGCAGCAATATATCATGCTACCAATGCAGTGCAATATATTGCCAGCAGCATAAGTCTTTGTTTTGCAGGGGGCTTCAGCCCCCCGCACCCACTGTTATGAGGGGCTGCACCCCCCAACCGCCCCCAACCAAAATAACTAACTCCGGGGGTGGTTAACAGTTAATATCGCACGTGAGTGTGGAGAAAAAAAATCGCATCTGGGACCGAAATCGAAACCCGGTCCCAAACGCACTGCATGCCTCCCTTGCTGCCAGTGGCTCATCCCATCGAGCCACAGCAGCTGCTTAGCAGACCCTAGTCCCAGCAGGATTCGTATCATGTACTGGGAAGAGTGAGAGGGTGCACTATTGCGCATGCATCCTTTTGCAGTTTTGCACCCTCTCGCTCCTCCCTACCGTGCTGTTCCTGCTACATGGTCATGTTATGCGCTGTAGATCATATGACATATTGACCCAGTAGGTGGGCCAATCACTAAGGAGGATCTCAGATTTGCCAGAAATTCAAGTAGTAGCCATACCTTTCCTGGGCACTGGAGAGTCTGGCCAGGGAGCAGCGTTGTGGGTGGCAGCAGTGGCACCAATTCAGTGATCCGCACCGCTGAGGCCAGAAGTTGGGCCGAGGAAATCAGTGGATGGGAAAGCCCAGTCAGGAGCCTCCTGGTTAGAGAGGGGGGGGAAAGGAAAAAAACACTGAGTTAAAAGCCAGTCAATTAATAGGTGAGCATGCGGACAGGGCAGATACTAGGAGGAGACAGGGGTAGACAAAGCAGCAGGGGGCTAGTGGAATAGCGAGTAGGGGGGTGGGTTCAACACAGATTGAGTCCAGAGGAGCAGAAACAGGTGTGGGGGGGGGCCGATCAGTGCCAGAAATGTGAGGAGAGAGGGAAAGAATGGAGTTACTAACAATTTTAAAGTGCAGAAAAAATACAGGGAGGTGATTTGCGGGGAACCAAAGCAGCAGCCTTGATTGGAGATTTTAGGGCAGAAGGATCAGGAGGGGTCAAAGCAGCAGTGAGGAAGAGGAGCCTACCTGCCTGACTCGCTATCAAACATTAGCAATTACTCAGGACCTCACGAGTACAGCTAGGCACTTTCAAACAATACAGATCACGAACATTATATTCATTTGCAGTACACTGATTGAAATTCCCCAAAACAGGCACAGAAAGGAGAAAGAAGGTAATTCCAGAAAGCTGCAAGTGTTCTTATATAGGCAGTGGACCAATCGGAAGGAGACACCAAGGAAGTGAGCCAATCACTGAGGAGGAGGAGTGCAGAGGTGCCAGAAATTCAAGTAGTAGCCGTATCTGTCCTGGGCACTGGAGAGTCTGGCCAGGGAACAGCACTGTGGGCAGCAGCAGCAATTCAGTGAGCCACACCGCTGAGTCTAGAAGTCAGGCTGAGGAAATCAGTGGATGGGCACACCTGGTTAGGGGCCTCCTGGCTAGAGAGGGGGAAAGGAACAAAGCACAAAGTTAAAGGCCGGCCAATAAATTGGTGGGCATGGGGACAGGGCAGAGATTAGGAGGAGACAGCGGTAGACAAAAAAGCAGCAGGGGGCTGGCGCAGTAGTGAGTAGGGGGGGGTGGGTTCAACACAGATTGAGTGCAGAGGAGCAGAAACAAGCATGGGGGGGGCAGATAGTAGCCAGAAATGTGAGGAGCGAGGGAAAGAATGGAGTTAGTAACAATTTTAAAGTGCAGAAAAAAACACAGGGAGGTGATTTGCGGGGAACCAAAGCAGCAGCCTTGAGTGGAGGTTTTAGGGCAGAAGGAGCAGGATGGACAAAGCAGCAGTGAGGGAGAGGAGCCTACCTGCTTGATTAGCTATCAAACATTAGCAATTACTCAGGCCCTCACTACTACAGCTAGGCAGTTTCAAACAATACAGATCATCAAACATTAATTTGCAGTACATTGATTGAAATTCCAAAAAAAAACAGGCACAGAAAGGAGAAAGAAGGTAATTGCGGCAAGCCACAAGAACGCTTAGATAGGCAGCAGACAAATCAGAAGGAGGCACTAAGGAAGTGGGACAATCACCAAGAAGGAGCTCAGAGGTGCCAGAAATTGAAGTAGTAGTCATACCTTTTCTGGGCACTGGAGAGTCTGGCCAGGGAGTGGCATTGTGGGCAACAGCAGCAATTCAGCGAGCTGTACTGCCAAGTCCAGAAATCGGGCCGAGGAAATCGGCCGATGGGAACAAGCAGTCAGGGACCTCCTGGCTTTCCTGGGAACTGGAAAGTGTGGCCGGGGAGCAGCTTTGTGGGTGGTAGCAATTCAGCTAGCCACACCGCTGAGTCCACAAGTTGAGCTGAGGAAATCGGCATATGGGAGCGCCCCGGTCAGGGTCCTCCTGGCTTTCCTGGGCACTGGAGAGTCTGGCCAGGGAGCAGTGTTGTGGGCAGCAGCAATTCAGCAAGCCACACCACTGAGTCCAGAAGTCGGGCCAAAGAAATCAATGGATGGGAGTGCCCAGTCAGGGCTTCCTGGCTTTCCTGGGCACTGGAGGGTCTGGCTATGCAGTGGCGGAAGTCAAGAATTTATAAGGCCCTGTGCATGTGTGAATGAGGATTCTATTTCACTATCTCAAAAAGAAAGGAAATTCTTTGCAAAAAACTTTGCTGATGCACTTGTTAGGGTTCAAGTTGACAGCACAAAAGCAGGGAAATGTGGTGTTAGGGTTTTTAACCCAAACTCACCACCCCCACCCTCCAATCAGCAAAAGGAAAAAACATTAGGGTTTTGGGTCTCCGGTGTCTTGGCAAATCAGTGGTGGGATCTTCCTAATGCCTACCCCATTCCCTGAACAAACAACATTAGACGTGATCTCCTTCTTCACACAGGACCCTCTGGGCCCTGCGTGAAGAAAGCTATAACAGATTGTGTTGGTAGCATGTGAAGAGACATGCTTCTCTACCTTTGAAGAGTGTATCACTATGAGGCACTGTCTTGAAACTGTACCTTTTGCTTCAGACAGGAGGCTACAGGCTGGGTGTTAGGGGTAACCATTAAGGTTGACAACCCCAAGAAAGATCCCAACACTGATCTACCAGGACTCTGGAGACCCAAAACCCTAATGTTTTTCCCTTTTGTCACTTCGGGGGTGGGAAGTTAGGGTTGGAAATCCTAATGCCACATTTTCCTACTTTTGTGGTGTTAACTTAGGCCCATATATTCAAAGAAGATGCGCCTATGCATCTCCAGACTTGCGATGGCCGTCAGGGTGTGGCAATATTCAGAAGCCCCCAATGTGCCACGCAAACCCAATTTTTCCGGGGCGCAGAATATTTTGATGCAGGCATGCAAATGAGGGGTCCCTCATGAATATTCCCCATATCGCAATATTCAAGCCTCCCCTGGTGAGGACACAGACAGATGCACTGGTGTAAAGTTAGAAAACCAGAACCCTGTCCTAACTTTGTTCCAGGCAGGGAGGTGCCCCACACACAGTCTGGGACAGTCACAAGATCCTCCCTCTCCTGCCCCAACCACCAAGATGGAAAAGTGAAAAAAGCCCCATTTCCATAGTGTAGTGCCCCTTCCACCCCTTCCCACTCCCTGATCACTGTCAACTGTACAAGCATGCAAATGGTCCATTTCCATAGTGTAGGGCCCCCCTCCCAAGCCCCATCCCAATATAATAAAATCCCCACATGTTTCCATAGTGTAGGGCCCCCCTGCCAAGCCCCATCCCAATATAATAAAATCCCCACATTTCCATAGTGTAGGGCCCCCCTCCCAAGCCCCGATCACAATATAATAAAATCCCCACACATTTCCATAGTGTAGTGCCCACCACCCAAGCCTCGATATCTGTACAGTAATGAATAGCCCCCACATGGATCCATAGAGTAGGGACCCCCCACCCATGAGCCCATCCCCCAAAACGAAGCCATATGACACATCCCCTTTTCCATAGTGTAGCGGACTCCCTCCCAGCCCTGATCCCCGATCATATAAAGTAAAAAATCAAACAAAAGTTTATTGTTCAACTTACAATAAGCCATGACAATACACACATTTAACCATGTACAACAATTACTTTTCTTTTGATTTGTTACATACAAAATAGATTTAAAAGATAAATATCCCTCCATATCATGATACAGTACATCCATAGCCTTTACATTACACTAAAATATCACATTATTCAGTTTATTTGAAATAAAACATTTTTAATGAAGGTTCATTGTGCTTACAAATTACATAGTAAAAGGGAAGGAACAATAATTGAAAATGTTTCTTTTTCAAACCAAAAGAGAGCTTAGTGATGTTTACAATTCTAACTGGAATCCTTGTTTAGGTGTAATTTTTTGCTTTCTATTATTTTAAGAAAGGAGGCCACAGGGGCCAATATGCTTTCTGTTTCTGCTTTTAGCAAATATGTGATTAGATATTTTAGTTCATATTCCAGGACACCCAATACATTAGCCAGGTATTTGTTTCTGTAAGTATTGTATAGAGGGCAAAGAATAACTAAATGAACTACATTATTCTGCCCAAGTCCACAATTACAACAAATCTGTTTCCATTTTATGTTTATTATATTGATTTGATTTCCACTGGCTCGTAAAATATTCAAATCTAATTCATGTGAATAATTGCCTAAGACTAGGATTAGTTAAAAGCTGCAGATATCGTTCCACTTTATGGTCTCTTTTGTATTTCTTTAACCAGTTATATACATTGTATTGTTTACATATTTTCAGATCATTCTGGACATAAACATCCCTTACCCTTTTTTTTTTATTTCTGATGTTGTTCGTTCCAGGGGGTATCTAAGACTATCTATTATACATGACAGTAACCCATGGGGTTTAATGATTCTTTCCATTATATAAGTTCTTGGAAACAAGATATTTCAATTCGTATAAGTTATGGCTTCCTCTAAACCAGGGGTTCTCAAACGGTGAGGCCAGCCTCCTTGGGGAGGCCCCAACCTGTTCCAGGGGAGGCTCAAGCAAGTCTGAAAAAGTACTGTATTTAAATTTTTAGTTTTATATATTTTGTCTGAAGAGATGAAGCAAACTGATAGAGGATAATAGTAGGTGAATTTTATGTAATTTACTAATAGGTAACAAGGGAAGGTGAATGAGCCAAGGCTTATTTCAGGTGTACCCAGGGAAGGGTAGGTAGTGAATACATTTCAAAGGGTAACTGCAAAACAATCAAGAAATACAGTGAAGAATAGTGCAAACAAATATGAATAATAAACTAACAATGACTGGTGGTAATTGATCAACTTGTAGATTGATGGCAGAACAGCCCAAATACAAGGGCTGAGTATAGTGCTCAGAGTAATAGCAGGAAGGAGCAAAGTAATCCCAGAGAAGTTGCTTAGGAGCAGGGAAGGAGGGGGAGAGGCAGAGTATGTAGGAAGGTTATTTCATATAGAGAGGAAACAAAAAGTAGTCTGACCCATGAAGGGACTGCAACAAGGGGTAACAATGGTTCAAGAATGAAAGTAGCAGAGCAAATAGGCTGGCATGTGGGGGTGGGGGCTTACAATAAGCTAAATATTATTTGTTTATTTTATTTGTTATTCAGATAACACCTTTGAGCACTGGGGCTCTTTTTCAAAGGTTGCACATCAGTATAAGACAAAGAACTGAATGAAAGAACTGAATGTGAGCCAAGTACTCAAAGAAGTTTCAATTTATTCATGGTATACTGAACAAAGTAGAGTATATTTTTTCTTTGGGGAGGCCCAAGATTATTTCAGTTTTTGGGGGAGGCTCAACATCTTTTCCATGGATTTGGGGAGGCTCACTGTGACAAAGTCTAAGAACTATTGCTCTATAGCCATCCATCCTATGCAATACTTTTTCTTTATCTCAATCGGTACAGTACGCATATTGTTTTTACAATTCTCTATCATTCCTATTTCTAGTTCTAACACTGAATGTTGGCTTCCTGGTTTAAGTATTACCTGTAATCTTTGGCAATATGGAATCACATACATATTTACCCAGATATAATCAATAACTGAAGAACCATTACCCTCCATGTAGGTAAACATTCCCTTTAAATCACCCAATGTTCTACCATTTAATAATGTAACATTTTTATTTATAAGTACCCTATGAATTTCTATGCCATTATTATTTACTCTGATCCTTTGACTTCCTATCTGTGAAGATAGTTACAATCTCTCCCTTGGAAATAAAGCTAGAAATATCTTCAGACACCCCCTGCAGATTTCTGACTCTTACATTCTTATCACCCGCTATCATAATTTTACTGGTAGGGTCATCTTGTTGTAAAGTGTCTATTAAGTGCTCCAGATGGTTTATCCAGTTCTTGTGTCCATAAATACTTTTTTCTGCTTGCGCATATATGTATCAAAAAGAGGCCATCTTTGCTTTTATTTGTAAGTTTGATTACTAATAAACTTTCACTGTTAATATTATATTCCTCCATTTTTTAAATACTATTTAATTTGCATAAAGTAGCTAAACCCCTTATACTTCTACCATACTTTTTCCCTTTCTTGATGCTTTTCCAGTACATTTTATAACCATTTAAATAAGTTGTTCCAGTCATTCGGGTTTCCTGGATGCAAATATAATCAAACATTCATAAGTACAGGATTACTTCTGGGTCTCCTAGTTAATCTCCATGACCTGAGGCATTCCAGGATAAAAACAGAACTATGTCACCACTTGTATTTTTAACCTTAAAATTTCTTGTCTTACCTTTACTGGCAAGAGTCTGTTTGCCATTGGATCCCTGTGGCCTCCCTTCTATTAGACCAAATATTAATGGTCACTGAGCATTTTTAGCCCAAATTTCATATCTGTTAGAAGTCTTAATTATTGATCCCCATTGTACACTTTTTTCCTCACTTAAATTAAAGGCTTCATCCCTCTTTCTTATGAAATCCTCTTCTATGTAGAAGAATATGCCTAACTCATCTAAAACTCTTTGTTAACTTCAAGTAGCTCTAATAACCTTCACTGCTTTACTGACATAGTTATCAGACCATTCTGTTCCCATCTGGTTATGTTATTAATGTCTTGGTTACTGACATGTGTATTCAGTAATATATCCTTAATGTTATTCTTATTTTCTCTATACTTTTGGGTTAAGCCAAATATATACACCATTATGTTTTGATTTGTTGTCACAGTACATCTTACTTTATAAAATTCTGGTAATAGGTCATTGAGTAGAGTTACTTCACCCTGTTCCAGTCCCAGCTCCTCCAGCTCTTTTTTCTTATTAAAGATTGCTTTAGTTACAAAAAATTGGTCTGACACAAATAACACGAGTTCTGAATTTAACGTAGGTCTAATAATACTAATTGGGTCTTCCACACATGTGCATCCAATAACAATGGTTGGGAATAATTTCTTGATCATGAATTCCAGACTTTCAGTTATTTCCTCAAGAATGAATGTGACTTCATACAATGGTAAAATATAATCAGAACTTTTTGTTTTCAAAAGGAATTTCTCAAATTCCTTGTGATGCTCTTCGCTGTCCTGCTCTTTCTCCTTTTCTACTGTTACCTTCTCCTTCATTACTGGAGAATAATTTTCTCTATCTTTTTGAGCTACCTCTTCTTCTGTCTTGTGCTATTCATACTATATTTGCTGGCATGTTTCATCTTTTTCTCTCTTGTGACTCTTTTTTTCTTGCCCTTTTTCTTGTTTTTGTTTGTGTTACTTTGTTTTATGTGTTTTTGTGTTTTTTGCATAGGGATTTCCAAAGCTCCATTATTATATCTCCCTACTTCAGATGTCTGTAAATCCTTACCACCTGCATCCATCCCTACTATAGTACTATCATCAATTTCTGTCTCCCTTTTTTGTGCTTGTACATATTTCCTTTTAATATCTTGCTGATTGGATTTTTGTTGTTTTTATGCCTGCATTTTTGGTTAATTTCTTGTTTCAAATCTATGCTAACCCCATTTGACTCAGCACTATTTGTAGTTCTTTCTGACTTATGGCTTGCCAAATTCGTCCTGTTACCCAGTTTCCCCTGCTTCACTTTTGTTTTACTTTTTTAGGTGATTTAAGTTTCTTTATATACTTATTTTCATGTCTCTCTCTCTCCTTTTTCCAATAAATCACCAAATATACTTCTCCATTCTTCACAAATGCTATCTTCTCTTAATTTTATATTTGGCAGCATAACACATTTTAAATTATCAATACTTGTGCTATTACAACTATCTGCCAAGGGGTTATCATTTTCATGCTTTGTGGCAACCTCCTTAGTACCGTCTAAAGAGGAATTTATCTCTTCAGCCTCAGAGAGACCTGTGTTCCTATAGTGTAGCTCTGACATCTCACTTTCTATTAATTTCACCTTTCACCATCTTTCTATGCTTTTATCTTTTTCTTGGGTGGAGTCATTATCTCCACTATCCTTACTATGACCTTTGCTCTTATTTTTCCCCAGTTCATCCAATTTCATTTTGTTGTCTATACTCAATCCTTTAAGAAACATTAGATCTTGCTTTATTTCCACTAACTGTTGGTATAACATAATATTTGCACTAAAAGGGCCCCTCAATGTATTCAGTACATCCCTAGTAATTCCTGCTATATTTGGTGTTGTCTCTGGACTCATCGTCCATGAGCTACCATCATAGGATTTATTTAACATTAATTCTTGCTTGTTTTCGGAAGGCTGCTGCTTACACCCATCTGAATTTTCTTTAACTGGGGATTTGATCCACAGCTCTTACTGATTCTCGCATACTCCTTACTTCCTTCTCCAGAATTGATGCATTTTGAAAAACTGCAGAAAAATCTATATTTATAGCTTCTTTTGGACTCTGACCATCTAAATACTTGTCTATTATCATGCTTACTTCTTTTTTATTTTGGATAGGACTAGACCCTGGTGATTCTATCAGTCTTCCATTTCTGGAGAAGGGAGTTTTATTCCTGGAGAAGGGAGTTTTGACCAAGTATCTTAAGATGTACCATTTGGAGTTGAAGAATTTACAGATCCTGACACATTTTATTTATTGTTCCAGTCATTGTTTTATGTTTAGTTTTCCCCCTTTTTTTTTGCTGTTTTTATTCACAGCCTTGGTAACCAATTGTTTCAAAGACAAACTACTCTTCCTTTTCTTTTTTCTTTCTGTTTTATTATTATCTTGCCCCCCCCCATTTTTGTTACTCCTAGTAATTGCAGGCATTATTTAACCAAATGGTGATATCTTATATTCAGCTTGAGTGTCCTTCCACAAGCATTTGTATATGCTTACTAAATTACTCAACACAATATATCCAATACGCTTTAGGGGGTGTTTATAAATTTTAAATATTTAATTCTTGGGATGGAGATGTTAGAAAACAATAGTAATCAAAAGGAAAACTAGAAAATACAGGCCATAGCACTGTTGTTAATACCAAAGTTCAATAAAAGAGGAGTATATGCATAAGCTAGAACTATCTCAATATTAATATACAACCCTTAAATACTTAATTAAAGCACTATGATCATTAAATTATATGTAATTGTTATAGTGTGTGTTATAACATATACCAAATGCAACAACACAGAATTGCAGAATTGCAGGAAAAGAGTTTCATTAACCAAGGTCAAATGGCTCCCAAAATACTTGTTAAGCACCTCTTAATAATTCTTAATAATTCCATTTTTTTCTTAAAATTGCCCATGTATTACAATCAGTATAAAAATAGACATAAAACGTTATTTTATAAAGCAGAGCTCACAGTAGGTACTGTAGGTATTGGTTTGTTCCTTGTATCTTCCTAGGTTTCATTCTGTCATATACGATAGTTTGTTTTCCCAAATACTGCTTAGCAGGTTCAGGGTATAGCCACATTGCCTTCTTTTCCAATGCAGGAGCCCACCACAGTCTCAAAAAGTTCTTGACCTGCTTTCTGTATCTTGCTAAATCTTGAGTTCCTGGATCAAAGAAGTCCCTTAAAGAAATATTCTGATAGATGCCCCAGTATTTCTGTGTAACCAGCGGATCACTTGCTTCATTCTTGCCACTAAAAGTGAATGATAAAAACTCCGGATACCATTACCAAATATAAACATATAAAAATAAATAAATAGCTCAAAAACCTTCTATGGCATCAGCTAATATTAAATTCAGTGCTAAAATAAGGGCTACATCTCACACTTACTTTTAATCAATTTTTGCCAGAGATAGAACTTCAAAGATCTAATTACTTATAAGCTGTTCTCCTTGCAAATTTCTTGCTCTTGCTTCACACCATAGATAGAAATTTTCACTCTGTCTGACCATTCAGCGATATTTGAGCACTAAAACTAAGGGATAGTTAGCTTTAGAAAGCAAATAATTTAGAGCAAACAAATTAAAGCTCCTTCTGAATGGAGATCTGACCGTTTCAGCTATAGTGCAGCAATGGAATGAGCTAAAGCACTAGAGTCATTACCGCTATAAACCTACTCAACAGCAGTCGTGTTTCAAATGAGAACCGAACTCTATTTTTGATAATTACAATGTCAAACAGACTACCACTAATTGCACCTAAGAAAAAATGTGCCAGTTAGTAGCTCTGTTTATTGAGTCAGCCCCTCAGCAGTGTATTTGGTGCTCAGCAATCTGCTAATACACTCAGCCAAACATCTGATTGTTATGTATGTTTAGTGCAATTATATAATTTATCAATTGGTCAATTATTCATCAATTATCTGTGCCCTTACAGAGAACAGGAAAGCATGAGGAGTTGTACCTAGTTCCAATATATATACTACTAATAAATTGATCAACCTTTGGTTTCAATATTGAGCAGCCAGTGGTTTCAAATAAAAAAAAGCATTTGTCAATGCCGAATGTTGTCTTGCTGACATTGGCATTGGTAGTGCAGAGTTAGAGATATGCATAATAGGAATGGCAGTGAAGTATTGAACTGATGCCAACCCACCCGCACCCTGCAGAGACTGACAGGCATTGGGGTGTCCCTTTGGGTGTTGGCCATAGTGCTCATGCCATTTCACCTCTCCTTATCCTGCAGACACCGACAAGTGGCGCGGTGTGCATTGGGGTCTTCAGGTTTTACGCTCATCCCATTCCATGAGGAAATTTACTGAGGTGGGTGCAGTATAGGACAGTGGGGTGAACTTTGGAGCCAGAGTGTCCAAGGGACATCTTGATGATTGTCACTGGACGAAGGGTGGGGTTGGGGGTGGAATGGCATGAGCATTATGTCCGACAATCCCAAGTCACACCCTGACACCTGTCAGTCTCTACATATGGGTGTTTGGCACCAAATTTTCTTTTTTTTTTCAATTCAAAGTTTATTCACCACATTTTCCACATTACAGGAGGCAGTAATGAACATTTTGACATGAGATTCATAAGACAAATCATACTGCCCCCAAACCCTCCCTCCCCGTCACAGCAGTCCATACTAATACTGGTATCACTATCTAACTACCTTTACCAAGGGTAAATAAGTTAATAACCTCAACCAGACATTATTTCATAGCCATCATAATTAGAGTGTGAAGGGGATCCCAGATAGCCTTATACCTATGTAATCTGTTTTGAAGGCTAGCAATAGTCTTCTCTGTGTGCAATTTGCAAGGATCTCTTTGATCCACTCCTGATATGTTGGACAGGTCCCTTCTTTCCAGCGCCTAAGAATGAT
This sequence comes from Neoceratodus forsteri, assembly GCA_016271365.2. Taxonomy (NCBI): domain Eukaryota; kingdom Metazoa; phylum Chordata; order Ceratodontiformes; family Ceratodontidae; genus Neoceratodus; species Neoceratodus forsteri. The sequence continues at coordinate 940,191,877 of CM028133.1, read as the reverse complement.
TTTTTTGACCGAAAGCGCAACCATGGTTATATGAACTCTCCGGATTCTAACCTTTATGGAAGACAGATCTCCCAACAGGCAAATATCAGATGTAAAATAGTCCTGTAAACCCAATAAAGGGTCCAGGTTGGCTTTTATAAGCTCCAATAACTAAGCTATCCGGGGACACGACAAAAATAAATGAAGGAGTGACCCTGTATCCTGGGAACACTTATTGCACCTATCAGTATCGAGAAGGCCCCATTTCACCAGTTTAGTTGGGGTATAATGCAAGTTATGTAGGATGTGAAATTGCATAAGACGTAATCTATCTTGGGATACATATTTATGGCAATACATCCAGAAAGCGGGCCAATTAAAAGTGTATTGGGGAAAAAATGAAACCCAAAAGTTAGTGGGGTCATTACCACATCCAAACCACCATCGGTACAACACTTGATAAATCTTAGAGATCACACCTGAGGAGACAAGAAAAGAGGAGAGTTCAGGTACCAATGCAAAGGCCGCTGGATGGGGTGGAATGGCCCCAAGAACCGAGGTTAATAAGTGCCTCAGTTGAATCACTTTAAAGACCTGAGAACCCGGAATTTTTGAACTTATTGATGAACTCAGGGAATGAAATCCAAGCCCCAGCCTCATTCAAAAATGAGGAGACTATCCCCTCTCCTAAATGAGGCAACCATAGATGGGAAATTTTCTGTTTGTTTATGGTGAAAGCCGGGGAGTTCCAAATAGATTGAGCGAGATCTTTACTTTGATTGTATCTCAGAAAAGAGCACAATTGCGAGTGTACTCTTATTGAGGTCATGATAGTGGGGCAACTGTTAACATTCTGTAAATGAGAAATTTTTAGATAAAGCATGGTCAAAGGCTCCGTGTTCATAGATTGGATAAAGTCTAATTCAATCTTGAGCCAAGCCGGTCTCATGTTATCCTTACCCATCTCAGGTATTTAGCCAAATGACTAGCCCAATAGTAAATGGGCAAATAAGGAATCCGCAGCCCCCCCTCTTTTTTAGGTGCAGCTAGCTTTGTGGTATGCCAACCTAGAGGTCTTATTAGACCATATAAACTTGGTAAAAAGTTTATGCATTTTCTGAAACCAAGCTAAAGGGACAAATGAATTAAGATGTGACAGGGGATAAAATAAACGGGGGAATACATTCATCTTGATTACAGTAATATGACCCCATAAAGATAATGGGAGCTTGTCCCATCTCTCTAGATCTTGAGTGATCCCCCTGCAAAAGAGACTCCAGATTTTCTTTAAACCACGAGGAGGTATTACGCATTAGCTTTATACCTAAATACTTAAATACTTATGCACGTCCAGCATAACCCCAGAGAGATAATATCAGTCTTGAAAACTTTATGGCTAAGAGGGAAAAAAGATGTCTTATTGGGATTTAACTTATAATTCGAGAAACTACTGAATCTGTTAACCTCCCTTAACATGTTCCAGATAGATATTACCGGATTAGCCATATGCAAAAGGAGGTCATCAGCGTACGCTGTTATTTTCACTACCTCATTCCTAATGGGAATACCTTGTATTCCTTCATTGTTGAGAATGTGTTGAATAAGGGGTTCCAGATAAAGGTTGAAAAGTAATGGAGCCAGGGGGCATCCCTGCCTCATACCTGACCGCAACGTGAAAGACTTGGAGAAGGTCCCATTCCCTGAAATCCTCACTGTAGGAGACCGGTAAATTGCCCTGATCCAATCTATGAACATGGAAGGGAATCCGAATGCCTTAAGGGCTTGAAATAGAAAAGTCCAATTAACCTGATCAAATGCCTTCTCGGCGTCCAGGGAGACCAACCCCACAGGATAGGTGGCATCCCTGGACTCCGAGAAGACGTGCAAGAGGGTACGCAGGTGGTCCGAAGATGCACGTCCTCTCATGAATCCCACTTGAGACATACCCACCAGATCTGGGAGGACTAGGGTTAGTCTATCAGCCAATATCTTCAAGATAATTTTGACATCTTGATTCAGCAAAGATATTGGCCTGTAGCTCTGAACCAACTCTGGGTCCTTGTCCGGTTTAGGTAACAAAATTATCAAAGCTTCAAACAAATGTGCATCTGCCATCTCTCCAGAAAAAATATGAAAATAGAGACAATGCAGCACAGGTAGGAATTGGTCTCTGAAAACTTTATAAAATAAGGCTGAAGACCCATCTGGTCCCGGGACTTTATCCGAAGGCAAGTCTTTTATAACAGCCGCTATTTCTTCTTGTCATAAAGGGGAAGATATCAATTTCTTTTGGGGGTTAGATAGTAATGAAAGATGTGCTTCCCTGAGATACTCCTCCAGCTTTTCAATGGGTGGAGGACTATCCATATCCCTATATAATTGCTCATAAAATGTAGCAAACTCCTGAACTATCTCTGAGGGGGATACTTTCAGGGTCCCATCTGATTGTGACCTTATTGGGGGTATAAATCTTGCTGACTCTTGTTGCTTTAAATGTAAAGCCAGCAAACGCCCCGCTTTTTCTTCTTGATCTGTAAAACTGGCCTTTGTATGGATAATAGCCAGTTCTGCCTTCTCTCTTAACATTTCCAAATATTTATCCTTATATATTAAGAACTTCTGTGATTCCTCTTGAGAAATTTTATCTGGCTGTATAGTTTCTAATGCCCGTATCTGGGACAATAAGGACAATAACTCCGTTTCTTGCGCCCTCTTCCTCTTTGTAGCTAGACTAATGAGAATGCCCCTTATATAGGCCTTAAAGGCTCCCCATAAAATAACCAGTCTTGTACTGTCAATTGGGTTTGTGGAAAAGAAAAAATCTATCTGCTCTTTCACCAATCCCCAATACTTTTCATCTTTTAGTAATTGTTCATTTAGTTTCCATCTGGTCTCTCTCTTGGGAATGTTAAGGAAAGCCAGATTACCCAGCACTAAAGAATGATCCGATATTGGTCCCGGTTGGATCGAGGTGGACAATACCCCTGGCAAGAGCTCCTGAGAGACTAACAGATAGTCAATGTGAGAATGCGTGCCATGTACTGGCGAACTATAAGTATATTCCCCGATATTGGGATGTATAACTCACCAGGCATCGCACAACCCACATTGGTCCATCATTTCCTTAAAGGCCCTATGCCCAGCGCTCAATCTGTCCAGATTAGGGTCAGAAACCAAATTAAAGTCTCCCCCTAAGATAATAGGAGTAGGGAGTATGGGAAGGATCATAGAGATCAGTTTCATGAAAAAAGAGGGATCTTCTGCGTTTGGCCCATAAATGCTACCTAGGACTAATGGCATAGCCCAGATAGTACCCTGAACTAAGACGTACCTGCCATCTGCGTCCTTAAACACCTGAGAAGGGACAAATGGAATGTCTCTATTAATCAGTATCATGACCCCACAACTACTGGTCTCCCCTGAGGCATAGAAAACCTGACCTATCTGTTGCCTCTGAAGTTGTAATACTTTGGAATCCACTAAGTGAGATTCTTGTAAAAACGATATCTGGGCACGCAACAAGCTCAGGTGTTTGAGTACCTGGTATTGTTTTAGTTTTTCCCTAATTCCCTTCACATTCCACATAGCAAAATTAATATTCTGAGCCGTCGATAATGTCAGATGTGAATCCAGGTAAGACATCTGTCATATATACTGCAACCATGAACCAGGTAGTTCTATTCCCCTGAAACTGCTGTGCCAATCTCCCTCCCTCAACCCTCCCCCTTACTAAGCCCCTATACCTCCCCTCCCACCCAAGTAACCCTAGAACAATCCAAAACTTCAATAACCCCAGAACATTATCCCAAAAAACGCCCTCCCAAACCCCCCTATTATCACTAACAATGTTCAGCAATACTCCGTTTTCTACTCCTCCCCCGGCCCCCCGAGAAAACATTCCCAAAACCCACATTAGGTATAAATTGATCCCCCTTTTTTAAATATTAATAACAAAAAAGAGGAGAGAACTAAACATTATTGCAGTAACAACCCATTATGTCATCCGCCTATCCCCTAATGAAAATCGTTGCGAGCAAGCCAGCATAAGTAAGGCGTCTCCACTAGGAACATCACAGCTTGCTAAGATATGTGCCTTACTAGTTAGGAGAAGGCACCGCCTGGAGTGAGATCAAAGAAGCTAGCTTCAGCAGTGCATAAAATTTGCCATGCGGGCCGTTATCTCAATAAGCTCTCCAGCCCCATTAAGATAGGCCCCCGTTATTCTCCTTCTAGTTGTCGTGCCTTTGCACCAGTAAACCCCCTCTATCTCCGGATTTTGAAATCGCTCATTCTTATTGCATGAAACACAAGCTCCCTCCTGTGTTACAAATGTGTAACTGCACATTAGTGCTTTACAAGGGAAGAAACATTGCAGCCCTTGTAATTAACTTCCCCCAG